>CM049308.1:8202500-9692500 GCA_026874595.1 Sipunculus nudus
TGAAGGTCACCAGGTTTCAAAAACATTTGAGATCTTGAATGAAGAAATTTATGTAAAAATTTTGGAAATATGGGATGCTTCAAAAGTTATCAATATCATGTGAATTCACAAGTTATCCTACAGACAATGACCTAAACCTTGGCAGATTTAAACTACATGAGTCAGGCTATGGTCATCAGTTTTTTTTAACTCATCCAAGACATAGTTGAAACAACTTGGATATCAAATTGGAGGAAACTATGTGCAGAACTTCAAAATTTATGGGGCTTACAAATATATTGATTTCAGCTTATTTGCCTCGAAGGTCCAAGGTCACCAGCTTCTGAACTTGTGTGAGAAATTGATGAAAACAACTTGTATGTCAAATTTGTAGGAAAAAATATGCAATACTTCAAAGGTTATTGGTTAAAGTAGCTTAAACAAAACCAAAATGTTGCATTTCAGCTTAACTGACCTTGACGATCAAGGTCAAGGTATCCATTTTCAAACACATTTAAGAGTTTGGTAGATTAATTTGAAATCAAAATATGTAGTACTTCAAAATCTATAGGTTCATTTCACAAAATATTTTATATTTTGGCTAAAATACCTAAGATCAATTATAATTTCATACATGTTTATGAAAAATTACACTGAAAAAGCAGGATGGATTACTTTAATTAACACCATATCAATGTCAAAATAATACCGCACATTCTTAGAGAACAGCGTGTCTTTTGGTATGTGAACCAGGAAGAGTACCAGGCAACCCCCAAAATGATGAGAAAAAGTTAGCGCATGATGATTCAACGGACAGAAGGGGTAAGTGGGTGCAGACACACAGTAAATCAATCCTGATGCAATCTATGACCATCCGGAGGGGGCAAAACTAAACATCCCATGGTTCCAAGGGAGCAGGTGCCTACATATAATACCGTCAAAAACTGAAAATACTTCACATTGTGCTGACTGGTGTTTTTTTCTCAAACAACCAGTCCATATTACAATACATCAATGAAAGTTCATTTTCATGTAATAATCAAAACGCTACATTAATCAATTAAACTTAGTCATCATAAACTTAATCCTTACAGATTCACTTTCATCATCAAGTCAACAAGTTTATGACCCCCACTGGACCACATGATCAACAACATGGTGTTTCACCTTGCCTCATGGTCTTTCATGTGGCCTTGGGCAGTACAGTTCATTCACATTATCTCTGTAAATAAGGTCTTTGATATTGAAGCATGGATGGCTACTCTGCATTTAAGGATAGATACTTAAGTAAAATCAGAGGTAGGATATCTATAGCTCTCTAGGTTTCCTTTTTATCTGTTTTGAAGATAAATCCAGATACCTCTAATTCAAACTAAGCCACAGCTTTCAAGACAAAATTGATTATTTTTCTTAATCCTCTGTTCCTCACTCAACAGAAGATTACAAACTAGTATCCCTAGACAATAAATCCCCCCCCCCCACTTCTAAGAATAGGCCCCATCTTCAGCAGCATATACTGACACATGGCAAACGACCATGGTTTCTTCCATCTATCAACTTGAGAAACAGTATTTTTCACCAAATATGGGAATATTCAAGGTCAAGGCCACTCTCATAGGAGAGGTCATGATCCCAATTTAAATATGCCTCATCCCATAACCTATAAATATGTATATGTATAATATGAAAGTTTTCCCATTAGTTTTTGACTTAAAATGCTTGTGACAGTACTGTCAAGTGGCAATGAAGGGGGTATCAAAAGGTGTGAAAATAAGAAAAGAACAGAATATATTCTATAAAAACAGAACAGCAGGTAGGGCCACCTGTCTGGTTGATGAGAAAACTCTCCAAGATGGATGTACACGCAAAATTTCATACAAACACATTGAACAACTCCTGAGATATGAGCAATATTCACAGAAAGCAAATGTACGGAAGGACACCACACAAAAATGATTGCAAATGGTGCCACCAGTCTTGAATATGAGATTAAGGTATCCAAGATCTATTGACAAGCGAAATTTCAGGCCAATATGGCAAATCATTCCTGAGCAAAGGGCATTAATTTGTACTATAAAAACAGTAAGGTAGGTTGCGCCACCTGTCTGCTTTACGAGAAAACTCTCCAAGATGGATGTACATGCAAAATTTCATTCAAATACATTGAATAATATAAGGAAAGTCACTAAAATTGACTCAACTATCTAAGATTATTTGTAACTGAAGTTTCTGTCTCCACTGGAAAACAACCTTTTTCAATAAAATTCCTTATAGTTCAGATAATGCCATTCTAAATTGCAATTATAAAAGAATCTATTCCAGTATTCAGCAAGGTTTAAATTAACAGTAATACAGTCTGATACACAGTGATGGCTATTACAACTTCAACAGGCTTGAGGTTTTTCTATTTGACTTGAAATTCCTGCTTCATTCTGGATTACAAAGCATTATTTTTCCAAAATACCTGGAGGCAGAGTGAAAAGTACAAGCACACCTGACCAGAGCTGGGAGGGTAGTGACCAAATTAGATTACCTAACTAACACCACCTGTTGTCCCCAGATAAGTAGATACCTTTACCTGGGAGGTACATACATTCCCTGCAACATTACACACATACAATACTGGACCTAGCTTCAAAGTCAGGGTTTCTATCAGGAGGGTCATTATCACCGTTATACCCCTCCTGCTACCTGTAGTTATAGGATTACGACACAACATGCCTGCACTCAATCTCTGACATCTGTACAAAACATGGGGTGTACGTTACCCTCACCCCCTTGGGGTGGTGCCTAATTATAAGCTTACATGGTGTTACAGATCCCAGGGGTGCCCCCATGTCAGACATGCCTCAAGCACTGCATGCTGACTGGTGACATACTGGGGGAACCATAACAGCATCAGGTGACAAACAGGTAAAGAAGTAGAAAATAGCCCAGTTACCACTGACAAGAAGGTTATGTTTTCACCATTGTTTCAGTTTTATTTGTTGATTTTTAATTATAGTTCCATGATCCTTTGAGGAGGGGTGGGACATCAGCCAGGAAAGACCAAATACAGGATATCGCTAGTATCGATACTCCCATGTGTGAGGGCAGTAAATGACTGCCTGCTTGAAAAACTGCAGGCAAACAACTAGTGCCCCCTATAGCGTCCAGCCTGACCAGCCCATTCATTCAACACAGCAGTGTGTGAACTGGACATAGTGTTTTAAATTGCCGATCATCCTGATACTTATTATTAATCATATTTATAATGTTGTTTAAAACATATTACAGAAACATGAAAAGACAGAATTTGCTGCATTTGGCACAGTCTGCATTAGAATTTGATCTTGAATCAATAGCCTGTACAACTGTACACAGGGTCTGTCACTCATTGATATATGTCAAATTTTGCAAGTTTCCTTGAATTTGTCGTACATTCTGGTACCAAACCATTGTAACCTTGTACTTATTCAATGATCATATTAATTGATTAGTCCATAGCATATATAAGCTAACAAGGTGGGAATTGTCAGTTTTTCTGTGCTAATGAGTGTCAAGCTGAATACTGTTTGCCTGCACAAAGGGCTTTCAGCTGCGCCAGCCAGTCGTTTTTCTCCCCCATCTACACGAGAATCTGCATAAGCGATATCCCAAATACTTTTTTAGGGCAAATCTAGAAAAAGGGATAGGTCCAATAGGATATGTTACCAATGTCTGATAAGCCTCTTGTGACAGAACCTCAGCTTAATAAATATGCAGGCTGCAGGGCTGAACAGCCTGAGCTATTCCAGTGTATATGTACTGGACTTTCAGAGATGACAATACACAGTTCAAACTTACACAGGCGATAGAAAGGGAAACTACTTCAGGTTCTCTGAGATCTGTCTAAATGACCACTGGAACATTATAACTCTGCAGTAAATTTGGCAGAGGTTATTGTTCAGAGCAACTTGTTGAAACAATATTTCCTAAAGATCTCAATTAATTATTGTCAAAATAAAATTTTGTGAAGGATGATTACTCTTATCATAATTTCTCTATGGTACAGTAATCTTTTCAGGTCACGACTTCCACTCTGCTAATTTATAAGGATGCATACTGGGATAATGACAGATGTGGTGGCATGATTAAGACACTGAGAATACTAAACTAATCCTAAACTAAAATGATAAATCTCAAAAGAGAGAGAAAATATATAAATGTCCCATCATATGCTACATTAAATAAAGGTTAAAATACAGCATTTGCTTTTGAATTTGCTGTGTATATATTGGAAGTTAAAACTGAATAACATAAATAGTTTCAAAGGTAATACAAAAAGACAAATGGTACAAGCTTAGGTGTATCATAAATGCTAAACAAGATGAGATTAACTGTAATATTACTTATTATCACTGTGTAAAAAATTGTTATAAAAATGTATAATGATGCTTCAATAAAGATTTTACTGAGAAACTACTGTATTATGTGGACATATGGCTATAAACAACAGTAAGCTCTGAACATGACAGAGAGTGATATCGCTGACACTGGGTTACAGGATTTTGCCACTTCACTGTACTGGAGAGCCCATATAACAGTTTAACCATCTGTTGTCCACTTTTATCACTGGCGTATTTAGTCTACAATCACGCCTCGATGAGTTTCCCCATGGAGAGTGGGGGGAAATACAGTTATGTCAGCGCAGTGACTTGGTCCATACAAACAAAGCCAACTTCCAGATTCAAAGAAGGCGGTATGAGACAATCAATGGAGCCATCGCTTAATCTGCGCGCAGGTGTGCACAAGGCATTGATGTCATAGCTGCAATCCCCTCCTTTGGACACTGCCGGGCTTAGAGCGGTCAGTCTGATTGCTGACCGCTGTACGCCTCAACAAGCATAATCCAACAATGGCCAGATAGGACGCTAAACAGAGAAGCCCCCTGGTGGGCCAAACAAAAATATTCAAGCACCACTTATTGTCTTCTCTTGTTGTCTCTTCGTACCATTCAGTCGGATAATTGTGGCTGCTCATTTAGACCCTGGTGGGCCCATTGAAAATGGAGTCCAGTAAATTTCTAGGTGAGGCATTTAGTGAGGCATTTACTAGGAGTCTCTGTAGCATTTACAAAGACCATTAGTGACAATAAAAGCATAATATTGTCTTGACAGAAGCAGATCCAGTGAAATAATGGGTTGCTGAAAGTGGTGTCACCGAGAAATGTATGTTCTACGCACAATTACTCTGACATGTCTCGTTTGAATAATTAGGAAGTCTGATGAACATTATTTCCTCCTGTTGTTTCCTGCCTTAATCTGATTTTCTCCCAATTTCTTCAGCAATTGTAACACATTATGCATTTATCATTGTATACCTCTTTCTTTATTTATCTCTTTCCAGCATTTAATGGTGTCAAAGTGGATCTTGTAGGTCAGTGGTTTGTTAAGGTCAAGACCAATTACCAGTAAATCACAAATTGATAAGAGTAAACATAGGGGCAATACTATACTAACATAAAAAAAACTTTATAAATCCTGACTATATGCTATTTTAGAATGACGAAACATCATCACTAATTCTTTTACTGTTGCATGCACAACATAAAAAAATGTATGCAAAATCATTAAATGAAACATTCAGAGTGAAACCTTTAAGGTTTCATCAATCTTGTAATTAATTAGTTTCTAAATAAATTTGTATGAGCAAAATACTTGACAACTTTAATTAAATTAATTCTGTTAATTTATTTAAAGAAAGGAACTTTTTTTTCACCAAGTCATTTAAAGTTACGTTTCTCATGTACCAAATGTAAGTTCGGGTGCACCAAAGATGTGAACAGTAGATCAATATTAAATGCTATCTTTCCCTTCTAAATGATAAAAAATTCAATGAATGTTTCATTCCTGGCTTCAATAAACAAGAGTTCCTTGACTGGTACAGTGATTGAAAATGAAAGCTTAAAATTCTAATATTTACTCCAATTTCTAGAGGCTTTAACCCTTTACTGTTCAGATTAGCCTGTGGATTGTCACACTCCTACTGTTCAGATTTATTTTGCATTTTTTCCACATTTTGACATGAATCTATATAAGAGACATTAACTCAGTAACCGTTAAAGGTATCTTTGTGAAATTTTCAGCTTTTACTGTCAGGTATATGTCCATCATGTTATTTTATTTATTTTCTACATACCTGGTTTGATATGTATGTAGCTAAGGTATATACAGGTAAAAACAGGTAAATCTGTACTAACTGTATTTCCACTCACTGGTATATCACCAAAATGACCCCTTTCATCCTGTTCAGGTAACCCATTAACCATTTGATAAAAACAGGGAAATTTAAGGATTTTTTTTCACTGTAAGGTAATTATTAATTAAAGGTAAGAAAAAGGTAAATGATTTGGTTTAATACTGGAAAGGGAACCACCAACGAACCAGAATGTGCAAGTAAAATTGGATTTTTCTGTGGAAATCAAATATTTTTCACCTGAAAAGCTTGCTGACCCAAAGAGCACATTCTATGATTATTAACATATAACACATATGTTTACCTGTACAGGTAAGTAAAGGTAAATTATTTTTTTTTCTGAATATGTTAGCAAACACCTTGTTCATCAATATAGTTACTATAAATTAATACCTTCTCTATTTATGGACTGTATAATTCATTTTGATATAAGAACAGGTGCTTTTAATACAGTAATTAAGTTACCTATGTGAATAGTACCTTTGTTCTTCAACTGATCTAATTACCTGTGGCAGTGACAAAATCATGCTGAAAAGTGGCTGAGAAGAATATGGATAAACAAGTGTCAACTGTGTAAAACCATTATATTTTGATTTTTCAGACATGTAAAACATAAATTGATAATTTTGGTTACGGTTACACATAAAAACATACTCACCTGTACAGGTGAGTTCAGGTAAATACAGGTAAATTATTTTTTTCATGAAGTATATATTTTATACATGTAATAAGGGAGAGAAAAAAACATACAACTTAATTTTGAGTGCCATGTGTAAAATTTATGAATTATAGGTACTAACTGCACTATTTATTGGGTTACCTGAAATGATACCTTTGATCTTAAACAGATTTAATTACCTTTGTAAGTACAGAATATAAAGACAACTTTTCATTTTAAAAGTGGAGAGGAAAATTTTGAAGGAGTTAAAACAATATGCAGAAGCTATCTTTTAATTAACTGCACAGCGACGAGACTTGTGGATTTCAATTTTGCCAATTTCTACCTGTAAAAGTTTACTCACCTGCACAGGTAAGATCAGGTAAATAAAGGTAAATTCTCATTTTTTTAATTTAAATTATATATTATACTTGTTATAAGGGACATTGCAATAAAAACTATTTACTTTGTTCCAATGTGCAAAATATATAATTTATGGGTGTGAAATGCACTAATTATCTGGTTACCTGTAATATACCTTTTTATGTCAAATTAATATATATTTACATGTGCAGGCAAAAACAAATCGCCGACTGATTTTAAAATAAAATCTGGAAAAATGTGTCTACCCTGTTTGTTAACATTTCATGCAATAATAAAAGTGCTGTTTAGTTGGTCTGTCGCGTATATCTGCACAGGTAAAAATCCAGGTGCGACAGGTAAACAGGTGTGCACTTGGTTCGATCAACGATTAGCCTAAATAAACGTTGATATATCCAAATCTTTCCCATTCGAAACAGTGCGATGGTACTAAAATTTGAAATAGAAAATCAAAACCAAAATGTCTTACACTTGTGAAAACTCTTATTTTCTTAATTGAGGGTATCCATGCAATTTCTTTTGTAGTACCCGCCCCCGCGGCTGACGGTGATTGAGCGATAATGAGTGAATTTAGCAATATGTAGCACACAAGGTACATTAACGAGGCGGTTTTCCAGACTTTAGTTGCAGAATTATCCTATCTAGTCAATATAACGGAAAAATAAAAATAAATAAAACATTTACCGGACAATTAAGATGCAAGACGACACGTCTGTTTGGGTTTTTTTTTCCTGAACGGTCCAATTTTACCGCGTCATCCCTCAGCCAGCGGTGACGCACTGACGCTGTAAACTTTTCTCACCCAATCGTATCTACTTTTACATCGGCAAGGTTCACGTGACTGGGTCTGGCGTGTTTATTTTGTAAAGTCTTTTAAATGGACATGGTTCACGTGACTGAGTCTGGCGTGTTTATTATAAGAAGCGTCATGAGATGCTGTGCCGACTGGCGGTCGAATTATTCTTTTTTTTTTTGTGGGGGTGGTGGTGGTGGGGGGGGGGGGGGGGAGTTACCTGGAAACATCCTCTCACGTCATGCAAGAGTTACCTGGAAACATCCTCTCACGTCATGCAATATGTATGCATTAGAATCGATTTTTTTCCCGCAGGGATCAGAAACAATGAGAACACTGGTAGTACTAGTGGAACAATAATTTATTACATATATAATAAATAGGCCTATGCACATTAATGTAAACAAATCGTTATTAACAAGAATATAAAATAACGGAAAATCAATATTTTTTATTGTTGGAAAGGTGTTTTTAAAATGTGCTATTGGGGATAATGCACATAATACCAAAGTTTATAAACGTGGGAAAACGATACTAAACTGTGAAGTAACACCAAAGAAACATGTTTTCACAGTACATTTTAATGTAGGTTATGTTATTCAAATATATAGGCCTACGTAAGTCCAACAATGCTTATTAAAATCATGCCTAGTTACTATGATTTCATAGCAGTACATTCTGGTATCTTAGAGGAAAATTGCACGTAGGCCTACATATCTTCATGCACTTACTTATCCAGGTCTTCAATTTGCACTTTATTTCAGTGACATTTAAATGAAGCATAATTACGTCATATGAAATTAATATAAAATGGAAATATAATATATAATTACATTTATTCAATTCAACTTCACTTGAAGAAAAGTAGAAAATTTATTTAATAATTTTGAGATGCACATGCAATTCCTTGGTTAACTAGCTGTATACACGAGACCTAACTTCAAATCATTTAGCTAATCTGGTAACCTCCGTATGCAACTTTGTACATTTAAGCCCTCATATAGTCAGAAATCATGCACTGCTGATAAAACTTCAGCTTCAGCAGGAAAGCATGCGGTCTCCCCAGGCTGCAATTAGGTGGTGATTTCACGGAGAGGCAGAGTTCCAGTTAATTATAAAACAATATGCAGCAACAATTCAATAATTCTTAAGAAGCACCTGGAATGTTCCAAAAACTTCTAATAAGTTATGATCTCTTGGGTGTTTGTTTATTTATTTATTTTGTATTCACCAGTCCCGTCAGCTGTACAGACGCGGACCATGACCTACACCTGGCAATTATACATGTCGTTCGGTTCCCGAACATTGTAAATGATGTCATTATCCTTTGATGATTAATGTTATAGATGCCAATTTAAAGTAGTAATTTTCACTCCGAATCCCCGTCTGGTTGGCCACATGTTGGGTGCTGTCTTTCCGCTAAAATCTTCTGTGTGATAGGAAAATTTCCTTGTGCTAATAAAACTGTCAATCAAACGTGAAAATGACAAGGTCGGTGGGTAAAAATAGAAGCCGACACCCTGTGGTATTTTAGGTCTTCGAAAGGGGCAAGTTTGAGACAAAGCCATCAAACATTTTGCAATATAGATATATTTGTATACCTGCGTCTTTTAAATCTTATTGTACAGCAATGTAAAGGTACAATTAGATTTCAGTCTAATTTGTCCACCTGCATGGTTTCTCGATCGTCATTTTGAATACACCATGCGCATGCATATCGAAAGTCCGCATCTTTGGTCTTAATATTTTACTTTCACTGTGTCACCGTCACTATATATATATACGCTATAGCTTCTAATTTAAGATTGGCGAATGCATTTTATTCATTTTCTTGCATGTATCATGACTGAGACTGACTCCGCCGTATGACTTTAAAGGATTATCATGACCACGACACATTTTCCATATTTAATCCCTGGGCCATGCATGCAAGCGTTGACTGGGTTTTGAGAGCGATATCAATATAAAGCGGCGTTTATACCGGGTGCACGTACGGTATATGCGATATATATGCAGTCTGCGGTATACGTTATGTATTTTTTATGAATATAGGCGGCGAATGAACCCGATTTGAGAAACTTTCATGGATGAAATATAAAAATGAGTTATAAGTTCTGGTATTAGTGATCAGATTTTATGTTTAAAAGGTACACACATTTATAACTGTTCCTTACAACAATGAATAGCCTGTTATAGGCAAACGTATTACAAAAAAAAATTATTTACTTCAATTCATAATATAATAGGTTATATTTTTTAAATTTAGTTTGCTATGTGCCATATATATTTAAGGATGTTTTGCAGCTCCGCCGAAAATCTGTTTCACTGGCAGTGACAACTACTGGTGCTTTTTTCAATCACTAATGAAAATTATAATACGCACATAGGCCTATATATATACACACACACACAAAAGCGCGCACACGTGCACGTACACATGTAGCCTATACATATACAGGAAGTACTACACATATAAAAATTTGTAAAATCTGTTCAGTATGTGTTAAAACCGTATTAATACATATTTGTTCAAGCGTATAAGTCACTTACTGTCTTGTTTTACATATTCAAGGATCCGGGTGTATAGGCGTACAGTTCGATCCACGTACGTCGTAAAATAATTACTTCAATATTTCATGGAGTATAAAGTTATCTTTATATTTTACACTGGAAAATTAACTATATCCATATAATATCTGGCTGTTTCTAATTTAAGACGGTATTAATTTTATTTTCAATCCAAAAAGCCTCTTAGAATGATTGACAGTTCTTGTGCACGGCCGATTGTGCCCGATTACGATTGTACATAGAATGTTTGGCACAGAAATGATCACTAGTAAACAATCAGACATCACATATATATACGACATGATATATGACAGTATCTTCGATTTTTAGTTAAGAAAATATGTTAATATTTAAAATAAATACTCATTTTATTATATGATATCGGTTAAAATTGGTTTTCAAGTGCCAGTACATGACACAGTAAGGAGGTCACGCAGATCACGTGCGTGGTGTCTGTCAGACGCGTCAGTCAGTCGGACGGCGATCATTGGTCACAAGTTAAACCAATAAAAAAGGGGATAATATATGATCTTGGAAATGTTTAACGGAAGTTAAATCTGTAAACACACTGCACTTGATTTTGTCACCAGGATTGATTGCCAACAATTGGTAATTTACCGATTTCTGATGAATTTAGCGTAGGTGTCTGATTTTACTCTCGCAGCCGACATGTTACCAGGGCCCACGTAACAAGGCCACGTGAGTGAAAGTCAATCATTTTTATATTTTTTCCAACAAGTCTGCGTTCGCGCCAGTTTGGATCTTGGTCACATGTTAGAACAACCCTTGACGTTTTTCTCTTTCATTTAAGTACAAATATGATGGATGACAATAAACATTTCACCCCCAAAACTTGCCCCAATTACGGGTATGTAAAATGGGCTTTAGCGCGCCCGGGCGGGCGTTTTTGAACACCAGGCCCGTGACAAACCGCGCGCCCTGGCGGGCGTTATTGGAGTTTAAAGCCTTAAGCCTGATTCAAAGAGATTCTAGGATGGGAGCAGAAATGTTTTTTGGGGACAGGAGAGGGCAGACTTTGTTATATAAGGATGACATGGGGTAAATTAAACTTATCATCTACAATTTTTTTCAGTCTGATTCAATTTTATTCGACAAAAAAAATCTGCAAGTTACACTGAATTCTCGCCAGTGGATGCAAGTCCTCACATATACCGATTTTGGAAGCAAATCACCTGATTTTACCAGCTATTTTGGTCAAATTGTTTTTGTCTCCAGAATCGCTATTGTTATCAAGAATGATAAAAGAAGGACAAGTATGAGGAAAAATTTGCTGATTTTTCAGCTCTGTCATCATATCTACCAAATTTTCCTTGACATCTACTGATCAGCCAGATTTGTTTGGCCAACTAAGAATTAGCAGGTAAAACCTGTAGATGAGAGGTCAACTTAAGACATTCAATATGAAGTAGGCAGTACCAAAAAAGACAAGACAGTGGAGGTTAACTATGAAATTTGTGCAGTCCTTAAATCTAAAAAATCATAGGAAATATGGGCAAGGAGGAAAAAAAGTCTACAAAATGAATTTTTATATCTTTTGCTATTTCTGTGTATATGCCTGTTAGCTTAAATAAGATTTCTAAACAGATTTATGAACATGTGATATTGCTGTGGGCTTGGATTTCTTGCACAGATTGTGGACTCTCGAGAGTTCAGATGTTTGTTACAGCCCTAATACCTAGTGTATAATGAGATACAACACCATTATACTACAGAAGACCTGCAAAAATATCTTTTAAATGGCTTTTATATGTGCTACAATAAAAAAGATACTTAAAGCAGCATTACCACATGGTCTCTTCAGCACATGAAATCTTTTGAGTTTTCTTTATTTCAGCTGTGTAAAAAAGTAGTGCCTCTCGTTACATAAGATTAATTGCAAAATGGGATCTAATGAGTATTAAAGTATTAATGCAAATCAGGTCCTCACAGTTATAACACTAATGAGGAAAAAATAAAATCGAAGAAAATCAGCTCTTTCTCTGCATGTCAACATTAACTGGTTTTAAGACCTGTCCTAATAAGTGCAAAAAAAAGTTTCAAAACTGTCATTTAATCCTCTCTGGGCCCTTTAAAGGCCATACTAAGAAGCTTATTTGAAACATGGGTCATAAATTCTACAGCAAGCAACATAAAATACAAACTGCAAAGATGCTCGTAAAAAACCTGAAAGGTTGCTGAGACAATGGTCATACTGTTGATGTTGAACACAGGCTGTTGTCGGATTACGGCCCCTCTGGGTGGGATGCAGAGACACTAGTTCAGTGTTTAATTAACTCATCTCAAGCGCAGGCTCCATTTGTGCCAGGAATTGGCCATTATGAAAAATGTTCACTTCAAAGAACAGAGGCACATAAAGTATAATGATTAACTAGGGCCTACGCCGCAGCCCTCCCATAACCTGCCTGAAATACCTGTACATTACTCCACAAAAACTACCCAGGTCCCAGGGAGCCTCAAGTGACAGCTTTGACTGAAACTTACATGAAACTAACAAGAATAGAAATCAAAGGAATGCCCACCCATTTTGTGACCAGCTGGCCCCAACTTGGTCACAGATGACTGGGCCGCTAGACATTTGACGAACTTATGGGGGTTGTAAAGTGTTAACACCATCTGTTGGGGGGAGCCACTTATACGTCCTCACACCCAGCCCTCTTAGCACCTCCGCAACACCTCTGGGTGTCAACGTGCTTGCCTTGTTACGATAATCTGATATACTTGTCAGTAACTGTCATGCCATGGTATGAATTTGACACATGTCTGTACGATGTCACTTTTGATTAAAATTCCTTCAGGGATTTTCGTTTGAAAAACTGAGAAATCACTTTTTTGTTTCATGGCATCAAACACTGATTTGTTTAACCATTTGATAAGTTTAGTTTCATAAGCTTAAAATCATTATCATTGTTTAAAATGTAGATAGAAAATTGGTGAATTAAATTATCATACAAAAAATATCTGATCATGGAATTTCACTGATTACTATACTATGGACAATCTCAATTTTTTTAAAGAGAAGCCTTTTATTCTATACACTCTGCCATATACTATTACTGCTCTTGGCCCCTATACATAACCTCTTTTTTTTATTTATGCACAAAGAAACATTGGCCCAAGTGTAACATGTATGACACCTATCATAACACAATACAGTTATGCCAGTTTATTTTACCAGCATACTTTTAGGTGATTTTTTGTGCCATGCACATACTATGGTTGTCTTTTTGTACACGAGGGTTTCAAATTCACAATATTCATGCAAGGGAAATATCACAAAATAAAACATTGTGAATATAATGCCCCATCTACACGAGTTAACAGTCCTTCATACCTCATCGGAATCTTTTGAACAACGTCCATAGAATTTCTAAGACTGATATTATAAATAATACGATACATTTTATCTTACCCGTAAACCGAGGGTTGAAATTATATATAATATCAGATCTTTTGTATTATCTGCTTATAATGAACAAGGATTTCTGTTCCTTAGGTTTTCCATATTCTCTCAAGTTTTTGTTAAATTGATAAAATTTTGTGCACAAATTACATTATTATTATAATTATAATGGAAATACTCTGAGTAGATAACTGTATAGTAAGATTGTGAAAATGGAACCCTCGCAAAACACTGTTCAATTTAAAAACGTGAAAATTTAACCCCAAAAGATCAGTTTTGCAGTGATACTGGAAACTCCTGCCAGTTCACACTTATATACACACACACACACATATGGGTTTTGTAACATAGGTTTAAGCATGAGTCATCCCTTACTCCTTGTACCAAGTAATTTAAAAGCTGATAAAACTTAGTTAGGAGGAAGGAAGAGATAGAGATTAAGGGGAATGATACTTCCATGATAGTTCTATATGTTGAGTGATTAAATCTGAATGGTCATCATGCAAGTTGCTGGGTGTAGTGTGCCAAGTGGTAGAAAGTCTTACCTTGGCCGAGATGAGAACACATGACACCCCTCTGCTTAGTGTGTCTACATATCTGTAGCGTCGCCCCAGCGGTGGCATACCATCACACGGCCGAAAAATACCCTCTTTACTTGTGTAGCTGCCATATTCTGAAAAAAATATAATATAATGTTCAGCCTGAAAAGTGTAGACAGGGGCTGCCATAGTATTTGTATCATCAAAATTAAAAATATGTTGTATCCTGGCAGACCTGTGCCAAATTTAGAAAATTGGTAATATAATAGACAGACATGCACTCATACAGGCACAAATTTGTGGTCTGAAGATGGATTCCTTACAACCTACATACAGCATATTAAGATCTGAGAACATTCCCTCAGTATACATTTATTATATGAACCAGAAGCCCTGTCACAATCTGTGGTGACATCTATGGATGGTAGTAAGATCTACACATGCTGATTGTGCAGTTTTCCTATCACTGTGTAGCTGGTCATTGCCAGGGGCAGATATAGGATTTTATGAAAATAGGGGCACAGAAGGAGAATTATGAAAGTGGGCACCCCCTTCGATAGTGATGAAGATGTTTGGAAAATTTAGGCTGTAATGGCACAATCTTGAGATGTGAAATCTGGCTCTATTTACTGTTAGTTATTTTTTTATTGCTAGAATTTCGTTGTTTAAAAACCTGCAGCCTCCTAAATCTACCCCTGGTTGCTGCATTGAGTAAATTTCCTATCACTATCTACCTTGTTATTGCTGCTCTGTTTAGACTTTTTGTATTGACCTCCATTGGTAACCATGGGCCTTGTTAAGTGATCTTTTAATACTAGAAATAATTTTCTCATAAAACATAACCCTCTAAACACACGAATGAACAGGCTTACTGCAAGTCATGAAAGATATTCTCTACTAAAGATACTATAGCATGTACAGTACAGCAGGATGGAGGCAGTTCTGCTTTAATTCTTAGACTATTGCATTACATTATGAGCAGCTACCTTAGTTGTGAAAAAAAATCTGCTGTTTTCAAATATAAATTAGACTTCTTGAATCTATCATGTGATGGTTACAAATCTCCACCTATCCCCCCCACCACCCTACACCCCATCACTGACCCCACCTTGACTTTTAGCCTTATTCATCTAGTTGTTTGTATCATGTAACACTTGAATTAGAACTTGAGTTCTATGAAACAGCAATGAAATTTTGTTGTTCCTTCAGGAGTATTCACAGGTGAGATGCAAATGATGATGTCATATTTTGGTAATATGCATATTATTCCAAAACTTTAAAGATATCTCAGCCGAACTCGCCCCAGCACACCTATATTGTAAATTACATGACTCTACCTAGGTCATATCTGGAAACCTAGTCTGCCTGAAAATGCTGAATCTCATGTGGCTCTACATGAGTGAATTCAAAGTCAAACCCCCAGAAATGTTGGGAACCAGATATTATGGCAAGTTTTTCATCCATTTAATGTACCCCTTATAAACAAGAAGATAATTAAAATCTGGAAAAATTGCACTTTTTGACCCCTGTGACCTTTGTCAAACAGGTCAAGGTCACTGAAACAGGGTAAAATTAACTGGACCATAGTAAGACCTGTATAACCTGAGTGAGTATCAATGAAAAAAGTGGCAGAATAATAATAATAATACCTATATATTTAAATCAGTAATGCCAAAAACCAAATTTTCCTAAAATGGAAAGGTAGAGATAAAAAATTTCAACTGAATTTACAGAGCAAAGTTCATAATTCTAATGTGGACAAGCATTGGTCCTCCATTTACATTTAACAGTTTATAGAAGTCCTTTCTGTGTTCTTATGTCTGTCAGAGAAAATTAAGGTGACTGGTCAGGTGGAAGTACTCCATAACATGAGCAGTAGAACTGGTCATACAGACTTGAATAGAAAATTTTTGTTTAAAAGGAGCAATTTTTGACAAGTAAGCATCATTTATCAAGGTTTATTACAATGATATGGGGGGGGGGGGGGGCTAGAGAAGATCTGCCGGAATATGGCAGTATTACGGCACTTCTTTCAAGCCCTGTATATACCTGATACAATGTGATCTTCTTTCCCTTCCACTCTCTTCCAAAGTGCCTTTAATCCCCCGGTAGCATATGGTACAATATGACAAGCTGGAGGGCATAATCCACTGATGTAAACAGTCTTCCTATAATCAAAGAAGTAAATAACAAATTAAACATCATCATACATGGTAATATTTAAGCATCAAATATGCTCATATTATCTGATCAACCATAGCAATGATAACATGATATTAAAAGAAGAAAAAGAGCTTGAACAATAAATTCAGAACAAATATATTTTCAGATAACAGTGAGCTGATGTTTATGTTTATCATTTATTTAAATAAATCATATAAAAAATACTTCATTCAGGTAAAGACCCCCTGTTTTTTAACTGTACTTAAGTACACTTTAATGTCCTGTACTTGAAATTGACAAATTCTGATTTCTGAAGTACGTTGTATTTGTAGTCATCTGGTCTCATTCTATATACTCAATTTTCCTTGATACTGAATAATAAACGTTTGCAATTTCATGATTGACCATCAGTGAAGATCTGCTGACCACTACCAACCATTAATCCGTTGTTCAGAAGTATGAACTTTCTGACCAAATACACCAGTACATCAACCCAGCTGATAATGTAGGCCTACATGCAGGCTAACAATGTCATAAAATTCTATAGACTACAAGTCTGCATAGTAAATAAGGTTTTTTAGTAAGTATAGATTTTTCACTAGTTTGCTTACATGATTTATATACAAGCACACATTCCTCATCACAAAGCCAAAAGTATGTGCAAAAATTTACAATCGATCAAGAAACTGCAAGATCTTTCATCAGATGCATCAACTTGACTGATAACTGATTATAACTGATCATCCCCAACAGGGTTTGGGTCAAATACAGTGTGCCAAAAACAAATATAAATAGGATAGCTGGTCCTGTCCAAATACAAATACGAGAGACTGAAGACAAATACAAATACAACTAGAATACAGGTAGTCAACAAGCGACTACGTGTATCCGCCAAACTCAGAGTAGGACAGGTTAAGTGAGGCATGGATTGAGTGGCAAGGGGAAATAGAGTTACATGTGTTACATATTAGAATGGATGTCTGGCACGTAAACATGATTGTAGGTGGCGCCACCTGTAATTTGAATGAGAAACTATCCAAGATGTATACACATGCAAAATTTCAGGTTGAAAAGTCAAACCACTGCAGAGATATGAGTGATTTTATCCCACAGCAGACAAACAGATGGACGTTGTGCAAAAATGGCTGCAGGTGGTGCCACCATTCTTGTGTATGTTATAAAGCTATCCAAGGGCTACATTTGTGTAAGATTTTTTTCCTGATTGGTCGAACGAGTCCAGAGATATAAGCATGGATGTCTACAGCGTGAACGTGAATGTAGGTGGCGCCACCTGTCATAAAATCAAGAAAGCTATGCGGGATGTATACGCATGCTGAATTTCAGGTAATTTGGTCAAACCACTGCAGAGATATGAGTGATTTTAACCCAAGGCAGACAAACAGATGGACACTGTGCGAAAATGGCTGCAGGTGGCACCACCATTTTTGTGTATGTTGTAAAGCTATCCAAGGGCTACATTTGTGTAAAATTTTTTTCCTGATTGGTCGAACGAGTCCAGAGATATAAGCATGGATGTCTACAGCGTGAACGTGAATGTAGGTGGCGCCACCTGTCATAAAATCAAGAAAGCTATGCGGGATGTATACGCATGCCGAATTTCAGGTAATTTGGTCGAACCACTGCAGAGATATGAGTGATTTTAACCCAAGGCAGACAAACAGATGGACGCTGTGCGAAAATGGCTGCAGGTGGCGCCACCATTTTTGTGTATGTTATAAAGCTATCCAAGGGCTACATTTGTATAAATTTTTTTTCCTGATCCGTCAAACGTTTCCCAGATATGTGGGTTTATGTGTGGAAACATGCACAAACGGACGCTGGACAGAGAGGAAAGGTCAGAGATCAAGGCCAATTGGTTAAGCACCAATTCACATGTGACCCGATAATTGGTGTAAATTTCGGAAAAATCCTTCCAGTAGTCTCAGAGGAGTTCTCCGGAAATGAACGCGGAGGCGGCGGCAGCGGAACCCGGTCAAAAACATAGTATCCGCAAAACTTCGTTTTGGCGGATACAAATACAGAACATCAACAAATACAATTACAAATGCGCAAATGTATTGGTAATATAGAAAATTAATTAATTTTCAGCACCATTAATATTCATATTTCTCAAGGAGAAGTGAAACACTTGACAACATACTGTCTTTTGGGTTGTTCAGAAGTTAGACCTGTAGTAATAAATTATGGCAGATATGAATATATATTTATACATATCATGTATTTGTATAGTATTTGATCAAATACATCAAATATTGATATCAAATACAAATAAATATTCAAATATTATACTTTACACAAAACAAATATAAATACAAATATAAATACATACTCTGACTTTATTTAAATACAAATACAAATCTGACCCCAACCCTGATTCCCGATCACTAATTCAACAAAACCCATGTAGGCCACATGACCATGTCAGATTCACTTAAAGTTTGTGCAATTGTATGGGGATCTATGAGCCTTAGCACATTTTATTTGGTCAATTTTTTCAATGTGAATGGTGCAAACAGTATTCATTTTTAGCTCAGCTGACTGTAAGTCATCTGAGCTTTAGCAGTCACTCTTTGTCCATCATCTGTCTGTCCATCATCTGTCTGTCTGTCTGTCTGTTAACCAGGCACAAATTGTAACCGCTGGACCTGGAATCTTCTTACTTGACATCCAGAGAGGTCCATGAAAAATCTCCTTGGAAACCTGAAATTAGGTCTCTGTTACCAATATTCTTCTAGCTATGGGGCTCCAAAGGACCCCCCAGAATAATGGAAAATTTGATACAAAAGGTCAAGTATCTGAACAACTAATGCATTGATCCCCATGATTCTGTGCATGGATATTAATCATGGAGTGTTTCACCAGTTTCTGCAGAGTGGTGGCGCAAACTGTATTTTTTCGATTTCTTTTAATGATTTTTTTCTCTATTTTTGAGATCTAAAAAGATACGGTCATCTATTAATTGGACATAAATCCTTACGACTGGACCTAGAATCATCTATCTTGGCATGCAGGGAGGCCCATGAAATGACTTTTTGGTAACCAAAAATATGGTCTCTGTTACCCAAATCCTTTGAGCTATGGGGCTTCGAAGTACTCCCCAGAATAATGGAAAATTTGATACAAAAGCTCAAGTATCTGAACAACTAATGCATTCATCACCATGATTCTGTGCATGGATATTAATCATGGAGTGTTTCACCAGTTTCTGCAGACTGGTGGCGCCACCTGTATTTTTTCGATTTTTTTAATGATTTTTTTCTCTATTTTTGAGACCTAAAAAGATACGGTCATCTATTAATTGGACATAAATCCTTACGACTGGACCTAGAATCATCTATCTTGGCATGCAGGGAGGCCCATGAAATGTCTCCTCGGAAACCAAAAATTAGGTCTCTGGTACCCATATTCTCCAAGCTATGGGACTTATAAGCACCCCCCAGAATAATTGAAAATTTTATACCAAAGCAAGGCACAAATCATAACCATTGGACCTAGAATCTTCCAACTTGATATCCTGAGAGTTCCTCAAAAGTTCTCCTCAGAAACCTTAAATTAGGTCACTGTGACCTATATTCTCTGCATTACAGTCAATGTTTGAGCACCCCAGAAAAAATGCAAATTGCCAGATTCCTTAGAAACATCTTGTTGGATTGTCTTCAAATTTGGTGTGCTTATTGGTTTTGATGAACTTGAGCTAATATGCATTAACTATGATGCCACCTACATTATCTTAATTTGTTGCCTGTGCAAGGACATATTGTCAACATGTCAGTCAGCTGAGCGTCATGGCCCATAGGCCACTTCTTAATCTGTACTGTGATTTCAGGGTTATTGCAGAAAAGGTAAAACTGTTTACAGTTAAAAAGTAAAAATGACCCACGGGAATCCGAACTGGCTTGTAACTATATTAAAGGAAATTAAATCATGGACAAGGTGCTAAAAAAGGTGTACGGCAGTTTGACACTCTATCTAGTTTGCAAGTGCACATTGCAAGATACAACATATTAATTTTTTTTTTTTTTAATAATATTCATGTAAACAAGTCTAAACATATATACTAGTATATACAGTACTTAGTTTGTTCAGTAATCTCCTTACAAATGTGTTATTAACACCCGGTTCTGATCTACTTTACTGTGCTAATACCCTGGGTGAGATCTTGACCACACTGGTGCAAGGAAGGCACTGCTTAAATAAAGAACATCAGACATTTGCAATCTACTTTAAATTTACTAACTACTTAATATGGAAAGTTATCATCATTTCTAATACATACAAGAACACTGTACTGTACAAGGGATGACATATATTATTTTTGCCAGGTTTTCTTGTGTGTGACAGCACCAAATGTGCCGGAGGGTAACAGATAATAGGACAAAACACACTTCTTAATACATCCAATTGAGCATAATAATATAATGACCTGTTCACCACCTTAATAAGCCAAGGAATTATAGAATATTACGAGACCTGCATTCCTAGGTGATGCAGCTGTAATTAACAAAAAACATTTCATTTTTCTTTGGAAGGATGATTAAAATCTTGACAGAGTGCATGGAATCTGATTTGACATCGCTGATTCTGTCATGTGATGGGTTACAGACAATTGATTGGATTTCGTATTTTTTCATTTTGTCACAGACAGTCTCTCCGGCATTTGCCTGATCAGCGCTTCCATTTTTTGGTCTGTTTAATACCCGCCATGACACAGACATGCCCACCGGGTTGTCAGGTTGACAAATTAGTCTAATCAGATCAGCTGCCCCTGCCTCAGAATACACGAATAGTTAATTGACTTTAGACCTGTCAAGTTACCCTCACACGCACTCCCTATTATTACCAAAGCATTTTTCTGATTATGAAGAGTAACAAGATTATTTGATTTCCTGCCTGTACAGGTGAGCCAGGTCATCAGGTTAGCAGTCTGTTAGTTTGTCTTTTGTTAGAAATTTGCTGTGGAGGTCACAAGAAGATTATTATGTCAGCTGTGTGACGGCTTTTCACATCAT
This sequence comes from Sipunculus nudus, assembly GCA_026874595.1. Classification (NCBI taxonomy): domain Eukaryota; kingdom Metazoa; phylum Annelida; class Sipuncula; order Golfingiida; family Sipunculidae; genus Sipunculus; species Sipunculus nudus. The sequence goes on from CM049308.1 coordinate 8,224,249, forward strand.
TTACACTGTTTACATGCAACACTATTAGTAATCATAAAACATCAGCTAATATTCAATTACATTAAACTTAAAATCTCATGTCATTGTTTTAATGTGTTTAGTTATTTAGGTTTCAAGGCAGTGTGCTAGCCAGTGGGCTGTCTCATGACCTTCTGGACAGGCTGTCATCAATTTAAACAGGTGAATAACTGAATGTCACACGAGATGGCCCTTGGACGGGTCTCCAAAAATACCAGTGTTTTTGGTACCTGTGATCACACACCACAAACAAGGGACCTATGGGTCACTGTGCTCAGCTGATGTTAACCTTGAAGGTAAAAATCTAAAATAATATCTAATGGAGATAAAGTGTAAGAGGAAGAGGTAATAAAGGCCATGGTTGGTTTATATGATTGGTTTGTATTGATGAGCAAGAAATTGTTGCAAAAACATATTTTGTGACCTGACCATGTGTTTCCTAATGTTGAAACTAAAGCATGTGAGCAGTTTGTGAACAAATGATCTGTACTATTACCATGATCATTAGTTGGTTTTTCGATTAACTGTTGACATTTCAGTAGTTTACACATTTGTTCAATTGAATCTATTTTTTTGTATAATATATATTATTAAATATATATGTATTTTTTTTATGAAATGTATACAGTTGAAATATATCTAATTAACAACATAAAACAGGGCAAACAAAGCCTGATCTCAAATTCTGCTGAGGCAGGAAAATAATGAACAAATGTTTGTATTAAATCCTGATTTTTTTATCACATCAATTATTTTCTAATTTAAGTTTATATTTCTATACATTTCCAATTTAACATATATATCTGAATATAAAAGTTAATTCATAATTCTCAATTGCATCATCATAAATCTCAATCTTGTCAGATAACACCACATCATGCATACAAATGTGTATTTATTTTTTACCACAAAAATATATCTTTTTTAAATCTGCAAAACAATAAATATCTAAAAATAATTCTTGATTTAGATTTCACAATTTTTAATTGTGTTTTTATTTATCCATAATGTGCTTCATATTTTATAATAATTTAAGCATACTGATGGGTTCATTTATATTTGTTAAAATCATTTAAAAGAAAATTGATTTCTTAAAAAAATGCACATTACACAACATTGCATCTTCTGGATTACACCTTGAATTATTTTTTCAAGGAAAGTTTTTGCATATCGGAGTGGAAACAGCATTACAATTAAGGAGATACAGTGAAAACAATAACAATTACTGCATAACACTTGGTGGGTTGGGTTTGCGGGGGGGGGGGGGGGGGGGGGGAGGGGGGGGGGGGGGAGTGATTGGGGTGGTGATATGAGAGTAACTGTACACCTGTCAAAGCAGGGGATCTCCCCCAGTGACTGTAACAAATCAGAAACCCTGGCATAGCTGACTTCCAGTGACCTGGAGTGGGACCCTGCATCTGTAATCAAAGCAAGTGACTACAGAAAAAAAACTAGAATACGGGTAGTCGACAAGCGACTACTTGTATCCGCCTAAATCAGAGTGGAACGGGTGAAGTGTTGCATATTAGCATGGATGTCTGCAGCCAAATTGTGTATGTAGGTTGCGCTACCTACGAAAAAATCCAGAAAGCTCTATACACATGCAAAACTTTGGCCCAATCGGTCAAACGGTTCCCAAGATATGAGCTTGGATATCTGCTGCATAAACTAGAATGCAGGTGGCGCCACCTGTCATAAAATCAAGAGAGCTGTCGGGGATGTATAAACTTGCAAAATTTTAGGCAGATATGTCAAACCACTGCCGAGATATGAGTGATTTTATCCCATGGCAGACAAACAGATGGGAGCTGTGCAAACATGGCTGCAGGTGGCGCCACCAGTTTTGCATATGATAGAGAGCTATGTGAGATTTATACACATGCAAAATTTTGGCCCAATCGGTCAAACGGTTCCCTAGATATGAGCTTGGATGTCTGCAGCGTAAACTTGATTGTAGGTGGCGCCACCTGTCATAAAATCAGAAAAGCTATCCAGGATGTATAAGCATGCCGAATTTCAGGTGAATTAGTCAAACCACTGCAGAGATATGAGTGATTTTAACCCAAGGCAGACGAACAGATGGACACTGTGCAAACATGGTTGCAGGTGGTGCCACCATTTTCGGTGTATGTTATAAAGCTCTCCAAGGGCTACATTTGTGCAAAAGAATTTTCCTGATCGGTCAAACGGTTCCCGAGATATGAGCTTGGATGTCTGCAGCGTAAACGTGAATGTAGGTGGCGCCACCTGTCATAAAATCAGAAAAGCTATCCAGGATGTATACGCATGCCAAATTTCAGGTGAATTAGTCAAGTCACTGCAGAGATATGAGTGATTTTAACCAAAGGCAGACAAACAGATGGACACTGTGCAAACATGGTTGCAGGTAGCGCCACCATTTTCGGTGTATGTTATAAAGCTCTCCAAGGGCTACATTTGTGCAAAAGAATTTTCCTGATCGGTCAAACGGTTCCCAAGATATGAGCTTGGATGTCTGCAGCGTAAACGTGAATGTAGGTGGCGCCACCTGTCATAAAATCAGAAAAGCTATCCAGGATGTATACGCATGCCCAATTTCAGGTGAATTAGTCAAGTCACTGCAGAGATATGAGTGATTTTAGCCCAAGGCAGACAAACAGATGGACACTGTGCAAACATGGTTGCAGGTGGCGCCACCATTTTTGGTGTATGGTATAAAGCTCTCCAAGGGCTACATTTGTGCAAAAGAATTTTCCTGATCGGTCAAACGGTTCCCGAGATATGAGCTTGGATGTCTGCAGCGTAAACGTGAATGTAGGTGGCGCCACCTGTCATAAAATCAGAAAAGCTATCCAGGATGTTTACGCATGCCCAATTTCAGGTGAATTAGTCAAGTCACTGCAGAGATATGAGTGATTTTAACCCAAGGCAGACGAACAGATGGACACTGTGCAAACATGGTTGCAGGTGGCGCCACCATTTTTGGTGTATGTTATAAAGCTCTCCGAGGGCTACATTTGTGCAAAAAAATTTTCCTGATCGGTCAAACGGTTCCCGAGATATGTGGGTTTATGTGTGGAAACAGACGCACAAACGGACGCAGAGCGCAAAGGAAAGGTCAGAGGTCAAAACAAAATCGGGGCGCAGCAGTTCACATGTGACCCGAACATAATCCCGGGTTTCGGAAAATTCCGCCCAGCGGTTACGGAGGAGTTCTCCGGACACCTACGCGGCGGCGGCGGCGGCGGCGGCGTCCAGCTGAAAACATAGTATCCGCAAAACTCTGTTTTGGCGGATACAATTAATAACTAGCTTAATTTTCAAGCTTTTATTTTCAAATTTCAGATTTAGACAAACTAAATATTTATGTTTACATGCTGTGAAAATTAAATCAATGGTGCTTACAGGAAAAAAACGTGCCATGGTCAAAGTTGGGCAAAATTTAAGGTACTGATTTTGTTCTTATGCTAATAACTTAAAAAATTTACAAAATTCAGATCTAATTTTGGGTAAACAATTGAATCTTAATTAAACATAGTTATATACTTGATAAAATAGACTCTAGTTTCAGTATTTTTCATGTTAAGTGAGTTATTATTTTTCCTGATTTTTTACAAAGTCCATTATGTTTGGGCCCATAACTTAAAGAATTTATATTTTACAGACTTAATTTCTGGCATGTACATAGGAACTATATAGAGGAATATTTATGGTAAATATGAGCAAAAACAGATGAGTGGTTTTGATATTAGGCTGTCCTGAAGTGTGAAAATAGGATTTTAACAAGGGACCTATGGGTCACTGTGCTCAGCTGACGTTAACCTTGAATGTAAAAATAATATCTAATGGAGATAAAGTGTAAGAGGAAGAGGTAATAAAGGCCATGGTTGGTTTATATGATTGGTTTGTATTGATGAGCAAGAAATTGTTGCAAAAAATATTTTGTGACCTGACCATGTGTTTCCTAATGTTGAAACTAAAGCATGTGAGCAGTTTGTGAACAAATGATCTGTACTATTACCATGATCATTAGTTGGTTTTTTCGATTAACTGTTGACATTTCAGTAGTTTACACATTTGTTCAATTGAATCTATTTTTTTGTATAATATATATTATTAAATATATATGTATTTTTTTTATGAAATGTATACAGTTGAAATATGGCTAATTAACAACATAAAACAGGGCAAACAAAGCCTGATCTCAAATTCTGCTGAGGCAGGAAAATAATGAACAAATGTTTGTATTAAATCCTGATTTTTTATCACATCAATTATTTTCTAATTTAAGTTTATATTTCTATACATTTCCAATATAACATATATATCTGAATATAAAAGTTGATTCATAATTCTCAATTGCATTATCATAAAATCTCAATCTTGTCAGATAACACCACATCATGCATACAAATGTTTATTTAGTTTTTACCACCAAAATATTTCTTTTAAATCTGTATAAGAATAAATATCTAAAATTAATACTTGATTTAGATTTCACAATTTTTAATTGTGTCTTTATTTATCCATAATGTGCTTCATATTTTATAATAATTTAAGCATTCTGATGGGTTCATTTATATTTGTTAAAATCATTTAAAAGAAAATTGATTTCTTTAAAAATGCTACATTACACAACATTGCATCTTCTGGATTACACCTTGAATTATTTTTTCAAGGAAAGTTTTTGCATATCGGAGTGGAAACAGCATTACAATTAAGGAGATACAGTGAAAACAATAACAACTAGAATACGGGTAGTCGACAAGCGACTACTTGTATCCGCCTAAATCAGAGTGGAACGGGTGAAGTGTTGCATATCAGCATGGATGTCTGCAGCCAAATTGTGTATGTAGGTTGCGCTACCTACCAAAAAATCCAGAAAGCCGTCCAAGTTGTATACATATGCAAAATTTAAGGCAGATAAGTCAAACCACTATATTGTATATGAGTGATTTTTGCCCTTGGCAGACAAACAGATGGACGCTGTGCAAAAAAGGGTTGCAGGTGGCGCCACCAGTTTAGCGTATGATAAAGAGCTTTGTGAGAACTATACACATGCAAAATTTTGGCCCAATTGGTCAAACGGTTCCATAGATATGAGCTTGGATGTCTGCAGCGTAAACTTGATTGTAGGTGGCGCCACCTGTCATAAAATCAGAAAAGCTATCCAGGATGTATAAGCATGCAGAATTTCAGGTGAATTAGTCAAACCACTGCAGAGATATGAGTGATTTTAACCCAAGGCAGAGGAACAGCTGGACACTGTGCAAACATGGTTGCAGGTGGCGCCACCATTTTTTGTGTATGTTATAAAGCTCTCCAAGGGCTACATTTGTGCAAAAAATTTTCCTGATCAATCAAACGGTTCCTGAGATATGAGCTTGGATGTCTGCAGCGTAAACATGAATGTAGGTGGCGCCACCTGTCATAAAATCAGAAAAGCTATCCAGGATGTATACGCATGCCAAATTTCAGGTGAATTAGTCAAGTCACTGCAGAGATATGAGTGATTTTAACCCAAGGCAGACAAACAGATGGACACTGTACAAACATGGTTGCAGGTAGCCGCACCATTTTTGGTGTATGTTATAAAGCTCTCCAAGGGCTACATTTGTGCAAAAGAATTTTCCTGATCGGTCAAAGGGTTCCCGAGATATGAGCTTGGATGTCTGCAGCGTAAACGTGAATGTAGGTGGCGCCACCTGTCATAAAATCAGATAAGCTATCCAGGATGTATACGCATGCCAAATTTCAGGTGAATTAGTCAAGTCACTGCAGAGATATGAGTGATTTTAACCCAAGGCAGACGAACAGATGGACACTGTGCAAACATGGTTGCAGGTGGCGCCACCATTTTTGGTGTATGTTATAAAGCTCTCCAAGGGCTACATTTGTGCAAAAGAATTTTCCTGATCGGTCAAACGGTTCCCGAGATATGAGCTTGGATGTCTGCAGCATCAACGTGAATGTAGATGGCGCCACCTGTCATAAAATCAGAAAAGCTATCCAGGATGTTTGCGCATGCCGAATTTCAGGTGAATTAGTCAAGTCACTGCAGAGATATGAGTGATTTTAACCCAAGGCAGACGAACAGATGGACACTGTGCAAACATGGTTTCAGGTGGCGCCACCATTTTTGGTGTATGTTAGAAAGCTCTCCAAGGGCTACATTTGTGCAAAAAAATTTTCCTGATCGGTCAAACGGTTCCCGAGATATGTGGGTTTATGTGTGGAAACAGACGCACAAACGGACGCAGAGCGCAGAGGAAAGGTCAGAGGTCAAAACAAAATCGGGGCGCAGCAGTTCACATGTGACCCAAACATAATCCCGGGTTACGGAAAATTCCGCCCAGCGGTTACGGAGGAGTTCTCTGGACACCTACGCGGCGGCGGCGGCGACCAGCTGAAAACATAGTATCCGCAAAACTCTGTTTTGGCGGATACAATTACTGCATAACACTTGGTGGGTTGGGTTTGCCCGGGGGGGGGGGGGGGGTGATTGGGGTGGTGATATGAGAATAACTGTACACCTGTCACAGCAGGGGATCTCCCCCAGTGACTGTAACAAATCAGAAACCCTGGCATAGCTGACTTCCAGTGACCTGGAGTGGGACCCTGCATCTGTAATCAAAGCAAGTGACTACAGAAAAAAATCAATAACGAGCTAAATTTTCAAGCTTTTATTTTCAAAATTCAGATTTAGACAAACTAAATATTTATGTTTACATGCTGTGAAAATTAAATCAATGGTGCTTACAGGAAAAAAACGTGCCATGGTCAAAGTTGGGCAAAATTTAAGGTACTGATTTTTTTTTTATGCTAATAACTTAAAAAATTTACAAAATTCAGATCTAATTTTGGGTAAACAATTGAATCTTAATTAAACATAGTTATATACTTGATAAAATAGACTCTAGTTTCAAAATTTTTCATGTTAAGTGAGTTATTATTTTTCCTGATTTTTTACAAATTCCATTATGTTTGGGCCCATAACTTAAAGAATTTATACTTTACAGACTTAATTTCTGGCATATACATAGGAACTATATAGAGGAATATTTATGGTAAATATGAGGAAAAACAGATCAGTGGTTTTGATATTAGGAAGTCCTGAAGTGTGAAAATAGGATTTTAATAAAAAATTGAGGTTTTTCCTTAATTTCTCAAAGGAAAGAAGTCGCAAAGACCCAGTTTTCGGCTTGGTAGGAGATCTTGGGGACATCTAACATTATGCTGAATTTTGGATTCCTAGGTCTTACGGTTTCAAAACGTGCCACATCTACGGACGGACGGACGGACGGACAGACGGACGGACGACGGACAATGGACCACGACTATAGCTCAGATGACTTATAGTCAGCTGAGCTAATAAAAATTGAGGTTTTTCCTTAATTTCTCAAAGGAATGAAGTCGCAAAGACCCAGTTTTCGGCTTGGTAGGAGATCTTGGGGACATCTAACATTATGCTGAAATTTGGATTCCTAGGTCTTACGGTTTCAAAACGTGCCACATCTACGGACGGACGGACAGACAGACGGACGGACGACGGACAATGGACCACGACTATAGCTCAGATGACTAACAGTCAGCTGAGCTAAAAAACTTATTTAAATTCAAATTTGAAGCTAAAACTGGCATCAATTGGTAAATTAACACCTGTTGAATATGTCAATGCATTATTGTGTCAATACTTTTAAGACAAGGGACCCATGGGTCATCATGCTCAGCTGATTTTTTTTTAAATTGAATGCAAAATGTACTAATTTATGTTGTTATTGTTTTTTATAATATTTATATATTAATTCAGCATTTGAAAGCTAAGAGGAAATTGTTCTGCTATTTGTTGACAATCAAATACATAATATATGACTGCCAAACTAATACTCTGATGTGACAGCCATGAAGAAGGGACCCATGGGTCACGTCGCTCAGCTGAATTTTGAAAAATTTTAGCAAATGCAAAATATACTTATTTCTTTTGGTTTTTCATTTAAAGTAGCATTTGAAAAGTTAAAGAAGAAATGGCCCTGCTAAATTGAAACCCTGTGAATTATAGAATAATGGACATAAGCCAAAGTATAATGATAAACATAAATTTATTAAATGAAGAAAAAAAAACTGTCTGCTTAAACTTGAGTTATCATCCATAAACTCATTTGTGAATGGTTGGGCCTTGTGACCTTGGAGCTTGTGAACAAAAAATCAAACAGAATCTTCCCCTATTGACAGACAAGCCTCTTGTAGAAGATGAAAGGTCTGAGAAGAAAAGTTTGGCATAAAATGCATCTGCAATCTTTTTAAAGAAGCAGGTCCTGTGACCTTGACCTTTGATCTCATGACCCAAAAATCAATCTAGTTCTTACTTTAATGGTGAGCCATATAATAGTCAAGTTTGAAACCAATGTTTCAAGCAAACTTGGAGCTATCATCTGGAAACAAGTATGTGGACAGATGACTCCTATGACCTTGACCTCTGAACTTGTGACCCAACAATCCACAAGTTTCTTCCACTATTGGCAGTTGAGCAATTTTTGGAATATGGAAGGTCTGAGATAAAAAGTTTGGCTTAAAATGCATCCACAATCGTTTTAAAGATGTGCATCCTGTGGCCTGGACCTTAAATAAAAAGGGTCCTTACTTTATTGGTGGGCCATATATAAGTCAAGTTTGAAAACTATGTCAATCCAAACTGAAGTTATCATCCAGAAACATGTGTGGACAGATGGTCCCTGTGACCTTGACCTGTGACTTCAAAATCAATCAGGTTCTACCCCTGTTGGCAGGTCAGCCAAATGTGCTAGATGGAAGGTTTGGGACAAATGTTTGGCTTCAAATGCATCTACAATCTTTCTGAAAAAGTGGGTCCTATGACCTTTAACCTCATGGCCCGAAAAAATCAATCAAGTTCTTACTTTAGGGGTGGGCGCTATATATAAATCAAGTTTAAAATGGATATGTTTAACTGGAGTTATCATCAGGAAACAAATTTAAAGGACATTCAGAAAGACAAACAGATGAACAGACGGATGCTCAAGGTGATTTATTTAGGACTTCCACTTATTCTAGCTGGGCCCTAATAAACAATACAAGGTATCAGGACACAGATGAAACCACATTTGCGAAGCTGATAGAAGTCTCATAATGGAAAAAATGCATAAAAAATATAAAAAATTAAAAGGTAGCACCACCGGTGTTCAGGAACCAAGAAAACCAATCATAAACAATAAACACATAAGGTTTCAGGACACTGGATCGAACCACAGCTGAGAGACCGACAAAATTGCTGTCATTTGATGGTCTAAAAAAAAAAATAAATAAAATATCGTAAAATTAGAAAAAAATGCAGGTGGCACCACCAATTTTGGGGAACTGACAAAACTAGTTGTGGTCAATATTTGAGGCAAGATTCATGGCAATCCATGCACTAATTATCAAGATACTGGAGGTTTTGTATCAAATTTTTAATTATTCTGAAGGTACTTACAAGCCCAGTGACTTAAAGGATAAAGGTCGTAGTGACCTAATTCAGGTTTCAAAGGAGATTTTACATTGACCTCCCTGGATGTACATTTAGAAGTTTCAAGGTCCAGTGGTTATGATTTGTGCCCTACTAACAGATGGACAGACACTCGGACGAACAACGGACAAAGCGCCATACCTATACCTCAGTTGACTTTACATCAGCTGAGCTAAAAATATGCCATGGTCAAAGTTAGGCATTATAATTTAAGATACTGTCAGAGAAAAAGGCTCCCTGTGGTATGGTATTAACTGCAGACTGCCTGATCAAGCTCAACTCAGTGGAGAGAGCTGCACTAAATGACCTACAGTCACCAAAGTGGACTGCTTGACAATGTAAGGGAATACAACAAGAGCCTCCAAAATAAATTCATTTACTAGCCTAATTTTGCAGCTTTTATTTTCAAATTTCAGACTTTTACAGATTAAATCCTTATGTGGCATATATATGTGCACATGCTGTGAAAATTAAATCCAAAGTACTTACAGGAAAAAATGTGCCGTGGCCAAAGTTGGGCAAAATTTAAGGTACCAATTTTTATTTTTGCTAATATTTTAAAATATTTAAAATATTTTGATCTAATTTTGGGTATACAATTTAATTTTGATAATTACTGAAAAAAGTCCCTACCTTTAACACTTTTGGTCTTAAGTGACCAAACCCTTTCTGATTTTTTTTACAAAGTCCATTATGTTTGGGCCCATAACTTTTTTAAACTAAATAATACTGACTTAATTTCTGGCATGTACATAGGAACTATATAGAGAAATATTTACGGTAAATATGAAGAAAACCAGATGAGTGGTTTTGATATTAGGCAGTCATGAAGTGTGAAAATAGGTTTTTAATAAAAAATTGAGGTTTTTCCTTAATTTCTCCAAGGAACGAAGTCGCAAAGACCCAGTTTTCGGCTTGGTAGGAGATATTGGGGACATCTAACATTATGCTGAATTTTGGATTCCTATGTCTAACGGTTTCAAAACATGCCACATCTACGGACGGACGGACGGACAGACAGACGGACGGACGACGGACAATGGACCACAACTATAGCTTAGATGACTTATAGTCAGCTGAGCTAAAAACAGTAAAAGTTTTGAGATACTGTGATGCATAAGGAAAATTGGACAGATGGACAGGCAAGAGGACTAGCACCTTTATTTCACTTTCATTGAATAATGCATTTAAGTTTATATTAAAGCCTATTTTTTTCCATTAATAGTTTTTATCAGATTCAATTTTTTTATTTACAAGTTTTATAAATTTGTAAAAAAAAATTCTGAAAATATAGGTTAAAATATCAGAATTCTAAGTTGCAATCATTATTTATCCAGTGCAGCTCATATCGGGTAATATTATGCATACACATATTTTATTATTTTTAAATCACAAATGTTTAAACTGAATTTAAAAGAAAATAATGCCACAACATGGTATCTTCAAGATTATTCCTTGAATCACTCTTAAAAGTTTTGCACATTAGAGTTTTCAGTTCATGCTTAATTTTATTCTATGAAATTAAAGATACAGTAAATTTGATAAAATAAAAACTTCCTTGCAAATAAAGTATACACACTGTTAGTTGAAAGAGGGAAAATCAACATCATCGTGCTAATTACTATCTCAGCTATAATTTATTACTGGAATTAATGGTCAATTTCATACCTGGTGAAGTTTTTACTCTTCTGAAGTAAAGAATAACTTATCTGATGAACATCCACACTTTCATAGCAATACACCACTTTGTGGAAAAAATTAAATGTGCCCTTTAATCATCGTAACCCTGTAGTACAAAACAAAATCTAAAATGCAGCATAGCCTAGAATAAGAATGAATCAAATACAGAAAATAATAACATTCATCTAATTTATGCACCTGCTGCTTTAACAGTTACCATGTTCAAAGTCAAAATGTACTTCTTGCTATTTTGATAAGGTACCTAATGTTCTTGTCGACAACTTTTACAAATTAAGTAATATTGATCTTTTTTCCTACATGCACACTGAAAATATATAGAGGAATATCTATCCTAAGTATGAACACAAACACACAAGTGGTTTTGATACAAGTCAGTCCTGAAGTGTAAAAATAGGTTTTCAAAAGAAAATTTAGATTTTCTTACTATTCAAAGGAAGTCGCCAGTTTTGGGGTTTGGTAGGAGAACTTATGGACATCCAACTTTAAATCCCAAATTTTGGATTTGCAGGTCTAACAGTTCAAAACGTTCTAGTCTAATGGACGGACAGAAAAATGAAAGATAATGGATCAAAACTGTAGCTTAGATGACTTACAGTCATTTGAGCTAAAAAAAAACATATTGGAACATTTGTGTATGTTATGTGGACAAAATAAAGGTTATTTCTGTTCATTCCGTTTTTAATGTGAGCGTGTGTTCGCAAATAAACTATCCAAGATGCTGTAAGACAAACTTGTGAAAGGAATGTCAACTCGTTACCACATCAAAATGAATGACTGAAAACAGTAGTTTTTATGGATCATTCCACACTATTAAGTTGACATTCCATATGTCTGCGTATGAAGTACATATGCATATATGCAGTATGTATGCATACTGCAGCTAGAAAACTGACACCTGTAATTCCATCAATATACATGTAGGCATATGCAGAACCTATATATAGAACAAGGGACCCATGGGTCACAGCCCTCAGCTGTAGTTTGACATTTTTGCAAAATATGCTAATGTTTTTCATATATATAAACATATGAGAAGCTATGAGGAAAGTGGCCCTCCTACTTGGTTATAGTGAAGTGCTATATGTGATTGCAAAACTAATCTCTGACAAGACTGTCATGAAGAACAAGGGACCCATGGGTCACAGCGCTCAGCTGTTATATATGATAAAAAATATGATTTGGGAAAGAGGCACACGCTTGTTTTGTGTGGTAATAAATATAAGCTTTATTATGAGTTGTTGGTGTTTAGCTTATGTATGATTTTGATAGTATCTTTGGAGACAGGGAAGTGGATTGATTTCATTTATTTTATTAACAAATGGAGTGCTATTGTCACACAGATTTTGACTTGGCCGTATATCTTATAAGCAGCACATATTATAAACGAATTTAACTAATTATTAAAATTTAATGACAAATATTGTGCCAATATAATTTTTATTTTAAAATAATAAGAAAATCATATGATTTTTTTAAACAAAATATTACTGAACTGATTATTGAAATAATATTATAGAATATGCATTCATGAATACATTTTGAAAGTATCTGCACTGGTATTCAAATCCTTTCATTTTTACCTGAATTCCCATTCTTATGCAATAAAATTTTTTAATGCAGTACATATTCATTTTCGTATTTAAATACATTTACAAAGCATTCGCACCATGTCTAGTATTTATTCAGTTTTAGCCAAACAAAGATGTTGAGAATCCAGAATATACAAAATTCACAAATTTAAATAATGATCACAAGTACCTGGTTTTATGGCTTTTATTTATATTAAAAAAATTAAATGTAATATATTCACTTTGGACTACTTTCACATCAATCTACACACTAGACACAGTTGGAATCTAGATTAATATTATCAACTGCATCTTTGTCTATCATTAATTTCCTTCATATGATCCCTAATGATTAGTAATGAATAATATGATTTATTTTTTTAATCATTAAAATATCACTGAAAAATACCATAGGTGACTGCATGGTGTTATTTGGAATAACATTGACACTGACATTCTATCCATCCACACAAGATTCTTACATCATCAGTAACTGCAAGTTAATTTTCTGTTACTCATCAACTAACACATTCCTTTTCTATTAATTTTTCTTTAATTTGTTATAAAAAACAATACAAAATTATTAATTTATTGTTTACTGTTATGTTGTTTTTCAAAACAAATACTAGATGAGTTGGGTTGGACACCTGGATCAACTGTGGCTGGGCATTAGCTGCCTGGCTGCCCCAGTGTATGCTTCGCACAAGCATGCATAATCTGATGAAAGGTCAACAAGGTCAACATACAGGTGACTGAAGAGGGGCTGGATTAAGCCTGGGTCTGACATGGTCTCATATAAACATTAATAAAAGCTACAATATTTGGCCAATTTCTTTCAGCTTTCTAAACCACAAAGATGAAATTCTTATGTGTGCATGATATGAAAATTATATCAACTGTGCTCTCAGAGAACAAACGTGCCATGGTCAAAGTTGGGCAAAATTTAAGGTACTAATTTTATATTTATACTAATAACTTATAAAATTTGAAAAATTCATAACTAATTTTTGGTATTCAATTGAATCTTGATTAAATAATGTTACATCCCTGACAAAAAATCTCTAGCTTCAGCAATCCTCTTGTTAAGGGAGTAAATACATTTCTTGATTTTTTAAAAAGGGCATTATGTTTGGGCCCATAACTTAAAACAATTACGCAATACTGACATCATTTCTGGCATGTGCATAGCGAATGTATAGAAAAATATGTATATTATATATGATCAAAGTCAGATCAGTGGTTTTGATATTAGGTAGTCTTACAGTGTAACAATGGGTTTTTAATGGAAAAATGAAGCTTTTCATTAATATTTCGAAGGAATTAAGTCCTAGTGATAAAATTCTTGGCATGGTAGGGGATTTTGGAGACATCTAACTGTATGCTAAATTTAAGGAACTTAAGAGCTGAAGCTGGGGAGCTGAGCTCTAGCAAACTGCATAACACTAGCTTGATGTAAACTTGATGTGACATGGTGCTTGAAAACTTGAATTAAATCACACATTTAAATAATGATCATAAGTACCTGGTTTTATGGCTTTTATTCATATTTAAAAAAAAAAATGTAATATATTCATTTTGGACTAATTTCACATCAATCTACACACTAGACACAGCAGGAATCTAGATTAATATTATCAACTGCATCTTTGTTTATCATTAATTTCCTTCATATGATCCCTATGATTAGTAATGAATAATAGGATTTATTTTTTATCATTAAAATTAAACTGAAAAATACCATAGGTGACCGCATGGTGTTATTTGGAATATGTGACATTCTATCAATCAATACAAGTATCTTATATCATCAGTAACTGCAAGTTAATTTCCTGTTATTATCAACTAACAAATTCCTTTTCCATTTTTCTTTAATTTGTTATTAAAAACCAATAAAAATTTATTAATTTATTGTTTATTGTTATGTTGTTATTTAAAACTACTAGATGAGTTGGGTTGGACACCTGGATCAACTGTGGCTGGCCATAAGCTGCCTGGCTGCCCCAGTGTATGCCTCACGTCAAGCGTGCATAATTTGATGAAAGTTAAGCTTCAGCAAGGTCAACATACAGGTGACTCAAGCGGGGCTTGGGAGAGCTAAGGTCTGACATGGTCTCATAAAAACATTAATAAAAGCTACAATTTTTGGTAAATTTCTTTCAGCTTTCTAAACTAAAAAGCTGAAATCATTATGTGTGCATGATATGAAAATTATATCAACAGTGCTCACAGGAAACAAATGTCCCATGGTCAAAGTTTGGCAAAATTTAAGGTACTAATTTTATATTTATACCAATAACTTATAAAATTTGAAAAATTCAGAACTAATTTTGGGTATTCAATTGAATCTTGATAAAATAATGTTACATCCCTGACAAAAAATCTCTAGCTTCAGCAATCCTCTTGTTAAGGGAGTAAATATATTTCTTGATTTTTTACAAAGCGCATTTCATTGCTTATAGTCAGCTGAGCTAACAAGTGAAGGCTGTACTACTAGGTGGGCTTGATGTAAACAACCCTTGACATGGTGTATGCAACTTGAATAGAAGCTTCTCTTTTCAATCAATTCCTTTGAAATTTAAGATTTTAAAAGATTTCTTATGTATATATGCTGTGAAAATTAAATCAACAGTGCTTACAGGGAACAAACGTGCCATGGTCAAAGTTGGACCAAATTTAAGGTATTGATTTTTTATTTATGCTAATAACTTAAAAAATTTGCAAAACTCAGATCTAATTTTCGGTAAACAATTGAATCTTGTTTTAATAAAGTTATATCCCTGAAAAAAAGTCTCCAGCTTCAGCAATTCTCATGTTAAATGAGTAAATATATTTCCTGATTTAAAAAAAAAATTGCATTATATTTGGGCCCATAATTTCAAAAAAATACTCAATACTGACCTTACTTTTGGTATGTTAACAGAAAATGTATGGAAGAATATGAATACTAAATATGACCAAAAACAGATCATTGGTTTTGATATTAGGCAGCCTTGAAGTGTAACAAATTGCTTTTTTATGGAAAACAAAGGTTTTTCCTTAATATTTCAAAGGAACAAAGTCCTACTGACCCAATTTTTGGTATGGTAGGAGATTTTGGGGACATCTAACTGTATGCCAAACAATTACTATAGCTCAAGTGACTTATACATCAGCTGAGCTAAAATTCAGGCATTAAGTATAAAGCTGCTAGTCTGCCACGTACGGACTCCATTTATCTGTGATATGGAGTCCGATCGTCTAGCGGTGAGAGTTCACCCTGCCGTACATGGAGGGACCTGTAACATGAATTACCACTGCTTGTTGTGTGATAGAGAAACAATCTTGTATTTATATAAAGAAATAAACTTTTTGTGTATCATATTAAATTGATATATCACCTTTATGTGTGCCTGTAAATGCTTTTTATCCTTTGAACTGCCAGGATTCAGTTGTTGCATGCCAACTGGACACCGCCAGAAAAGGAATCCCATGCAAATTAGGTGGGCAATCTATGCAAAAGATGAATTCAAGGGGGCTTTTCCCAGGAATGCCAGTGCCGTGCACTTGGGTAGACCATATTTTCACAAGCATCCTTCCCATCATACATCACCTGTTGTCAAAGATGCTAATTTCCTATTGGCTGTTCCAACTTGAAGGCTCCAGCGGCCCGAAGGAGACGAAGTAATATCGGACTTCATTGAGAGTAAGTACCCATACTTTATTACATACTGATCATTCAGCAAAAGTTTTGGTCCCAACGGAGTCTAAGCATCTGCAACAATTATAATATGTGGGGTTTGTTTGGTGTCCTCACGCTTCACAAGGCATATACGTGTCTGAGGGTTTGTACGGATCCGTACAAACTTGGATAGTATAGATTCTCCCCGCCAGAGGCTGCAGCGCTTGTATTGTTTACTATATATGTCAGCGCTGCAAGACTGCAGCAATTAGGCTGCATGAGTAGAGATGTCATCTGCCAGTGGAATGCCCTATCACTGATGTTAAATTTGGAAATTTTATATCAGAATTATGAAATGTAACACACGTTACCTTCTGCCAACAACTTGTGCTGGTTCCTGGACAAATCATCCAATAATCAACAGCATCTTACATGAAGTGTACCAGTACATTTAAAAGATGAGGGACAGTGTGAGCATGGTTTTCATTCACAATTTTAGGGATTATTGGATATTTTATAAACAGACAAACATGATATTGTGCCAGAAGGTAAAGCATGTTGTTGTATACATTTCACAAGTCTGTTGTAAAATTTACCCTTGGTGGGACTGGAATTTGAGCACTGAGAGAGGAAAACCTTCCAGCCTGATTTGCCAGCTGCTCAGAATTTCTTCCAGAACTCTGATGGGCTGGGCATGGGGGGGGGGGGGTCGTGGCAGTCAACCTGGTTCTGGACTACCTCGACACCAAAGGTGTTTGAATAGAGTATAGAAAAAGTTTATAAACATATATTAGATAGCTGTTCATTTCGGGATTATAACAAATTTTATATCAAGAGAATATGACACATTATTAATAATAATATTACATTTTTAGTTGCCTTGGTGCAAGGCTGAGAATTACACACCAGGTGACCCGGGCTCCATACTCAGCCTTGAGTATGTTCTTACGAAATATCGTAGCGGTCCTTCTGATGTATCAGAAGGAAAGAATAAAAGAGTAATTAAGAATAAGATGCAGCTTAAACTATGCTCACTCTACCTATATATCCTTTATATATCAGTTTCCATACATGTGGAGTCTCCTGTTTATGTTATATATGATATAACAGCATTTTATCATGAAGAGAAGAGCAGACCATCACTGACACAGCCATGTTGCCGAGGCATGAACTCTGGTCACCCATGACCTGACCTGTGACCTGACCTCTGGTGTACCAGAGTAATTTATTGCTAATAAATCTATTAAAAAAATCTTATTACATGAATAATACTTATGAGTAAATGATAATCTATGGCTTCAATAAGTCCTTTATAAGTTTATGGCTATATCATTTAAGGTTTTAACAAATTTGCCTTTGGAAGTTATGGAAACAATATTTACTATAATTTATTTGGAACAATAATCAGAGGACAACTTTTCTCATATCAATAAGGTCAAGGACAGGGTCATGTGACAAAAGATAAACCTGACCGCATGGCAGGCTAAAAAAACCCACAGGAGTTGAAATCTTAACAATTTCCTTATAAGGGCACTTCTACATAATTTATTTTTACTCCAGAACAGTTTATTAGCCATTATTGGTAAGAATTTTGCTAAATTGCCTCCATTTTCTCTGTTTATTTTGCAAATATCCCAATATACCCCTGCTACGCTTTTCCATAAGAGGATCCCCATAACTGAAATCTCATTTTTAGTAATATTGCCTATCCAAAAGGTAGTCTGGATTCTACAGTCACTCCATCATCCATACTAATGTAAAATATTAAATTAGAAATTATCATGTCATCTTCAAGAATTGGTATTCAGGTACATCTTGCTTAAACACTGAAAGATGTGGCCTGATGCATACCATCAACTTCGGCAAGATACAAGACCCGTCATTTGGTGGGCGATATTACACGGTTTTCTTTATTTTTGTGTTAAACCTTGAAAAATCTACACTTTATGCATCTGAAAATGCACTAATTGGAAATATTCTTGTGCGTTCTTTTGATCTCTAGAGATCTGAATATATCTGCCGTCTGAAACAGCTTTGAATGGTCAGAAAAATGCACTGTCGAGCTGTCAAAATATAAACAACGGTGCAACTTCCGAGGCAAGAGGGGATTTCGGTGAGCAGACGAACTGCAAGTGTTGCCATCTATAAACAAATGCGCCAATGCTGAATATCGTATTGATCGAAGGAAGAAGCACTGTGTACCATGCCAAAATGTCTGCATTTGATTTGGTTTTCATTGCAATTACCTTTTAAATTGGTTGAACGCCGACATGCCACTATTTTGAAAATTGTGGCTTACCCAAACCTCCATGCATATTTACATCTCGCGTTCTCTCACGTGGCATAATGAGATATTTTGGCAAGCAATGACGTCATATGGCGCGAAACATGCACGTGGGTTTGTTTGTATTGATATTTTTTTCTCATCCTCATTCATTACACAAACTATGAGAGAATGGGCGTTGCCGCATCATATTCATCAATACAACCAATCCACCAAAATAGTTAATCCACCAGTATTAATTTGACATTTGCGACATGTGCGTTTCCGGGCCCCTGGATTGATGTGTCCATGCATGACCATTGGTATTTTTTTTATGAGAAAGAACGTGTCTAAACATGCTCAGGACTTCTGCCAGATATGATTGGTTGAACCTTATTTGGAGGGTGACATCATCGACATTTTTGTCGCTGGCTTGGTATCTCATTACTTTCAAACAATTTGCGGGAAATCAGCGGGCTGTCAACACGACTTCGGACAGCAAATGGGCGTTGTAAGACTGGGTGAATCACCTGGCCATCCTGCCGTAGTACAGTGAGTATGACTCTGTTTATAGTACCATGTCTCATAAATATGGGCCGTCCTGGCGGTGAATGGTCTCTGCACATATAAGGGTATTCCACGGACCCATGAACGTGACTGAGCGTCCATAGACCTTTGATATCGTCACTCTTACGTAACTCCACTCGGAGCTGATAATTGTAACACAAAGCACTACAAATAATTTTAATTAATTTCCAATACTGCGTTATTGCCAGTTTGTGGGACACCCTCAACAGTGCAGTAGTTGTCACATATTTTCTGTGATTTGCAAACGATCGGATCAAGGGGTATTATGTACTAGTGAGCTGAAAAACTTTGATTAGTTTAAATGATAAATATATCCTGGTTGGTTTTCATGTGTAAAGGCTTGTGGTTTTTGTTTATACCCTGTATTTGTACTAAGTGACATTGTATAAATACCACAGAGTATTATCATAGGAATCTTGACCTGTAATAACAAATGTAACAACAAAAAAGACTTGAATAATTAATACATTCATCACTTATTACTTGTCAAATTATGACAATATGAAAACCTTCCAGTAAATTGCAACAATTTTAATATAGTATTTTCTGGCAAATATTTTTATATGTTTCAGTGATATGTGTCAATTATTACATGGGCCCCTTATCATTCTATCAGAATAATTACAGTGTGGGATTCAAATATACATTAGTCATATATTTATAAGTGATGCTACTGTAAATTTAAAAATGGATAAAATGGTGTAATAATAGTATATATATAAATATATATATATATATATATATATATATATATATATATATATATTATAGATGTGCCAATGAATCAGTTATATCAATTATTGATCCTTTTATGTCATAATCGATTAATTTGTTTTTTGGCATGATCAATCATAAACAGTTATGTATGCACATGCAAGTTAGTCATAATATATGGAAAAAATATTCTGATTTGGTCAGAGAATAAGAAGGGGGGGGGGCATACATCACTGAACCCTTTGCAACAATTAAATGTCAGAAACCTGTATGTTAAGGTTGTTACCTTGATCCTACAGTATGATATGCAGTGCAGACTGAATGTGCTTTGTCAGTATTTAAGATATATAATTCTATTCACCAGAATTCAAGGTACTATAGAAGGTACATATAAGATGATTGATGAGGCCAAAAAAAGGTTTTGTTCTCAGGCACTTTTTTTTTCAGAAATTGATGCGGATGGGCAATTTTTAAAAAATTTGTTTGAATGTATTGATGAAAATGTCATATGAACAGGGAAAAGCATAATAATAACAATTTTTTTTTGCTAAACAGGTAAAAGGAAATTTATCAGAATTGTATTATTTTATCTTCTTGTAAGAAATGTCCGAGTAGCAGGAGCTCAAAATTGGAAAGTTCCATTGAAAATCAAAATAAAAATGTTAATGCAGGGGGTTAAAATTGACGCACGCAGTGCCTGAGAACCATACCTTTTATTTTTTTTGGCCTTATTGATCATCCATCATTTATGTTCTTCCAGTTATCGAACATGATTTTATAAAAAATTTCTACCAACAATAAATATATATATATATATATATATATATATATATATATAATATTTATATTTTTTCTACCAGATACTGGATAAATGATCTAAATCTGATGGTATAGTAATAAAAATTCTAATTTAAGTGTAACTCATCTTTTGATGGAAACATTGAAGCATGTATGAATGTATGTGTTTGTTTTGGAGCAATCAACAAACGACTGAAATTTGGCTGGTAACAGAGCTTCAGGTATTTTTACAGGACAATAATCACAAAAAGAAAAAAAAAATTATTTTTTATTTATTTATTTATAATTAAGTATAAAATGAGAGCAGTATGCATTAAAATAAATGTTAGTGAAATATACTCTTTGCCCTGAAATAACATGCATCAGTTATATTCACTTCCATAATGAAGACTGTTTAGTTTTACAAAATACTGAAATTTCCAGTTTAGGTGACATAATACTGTAAAAACTGCATAAATGGCCCAAATTATAAAAAAACATTCTAAATTATAAATGGCATTCTTTGGCATTAAATCACAAAAGATGTTTTTGGTGATGCTCTGTTTATTAATGATAAGATGAATGTCGATGATTAAACAACAACAGATCATTATCAGATGGTAGTGGCAATGCACCAGGTGACCTCTTCCCAATATGGCAAAACCTTGAGGTTGTGTTGACAAGTCCTAAATGACACGAGCAGCTTGGAAAGTCCCATGCGCCGCTACCACGGTGATGGCATAAATTACCGCTAAAAAAACCCATGAGTCATGCAGGCCGGCTTTTTATGCATTATTATCTAAAGCAGGTCTGTGGAGTGGAGATGTGATAATATCACTGACATCATACATTGACCTATTACGTTAATGTAAATGTGGCATCAAAGGGGTTGTAGCTCGATTTATTTGATCCGAGACTGAGCGGTATAGATGATATATTTTCCTAGGTGATCAATTTTTTGCTTAAGGTTGATGCTGCATATTAATTATAATGCACGCTCAGCTACTTGGGTGTTTCTGGCTATGATGTCATAACAAAGCCTGGCCTGAAACAATGCCACGGTAAAATATGTTAACTGCTGGCTTGGCAGTTCCAGCCATTAAGAAACCAGTGCTGAACAAACTGAGAGCTAATCACTCTCTGTTCAACACATTAAGCTTTTGGGTTTTTTTTTTTTTTCAAAACTAAAATCTCAGACATTTTCCTTTAAATAATTAATGACTCTGCAGCTGTTTTTGCACAGAAGCGCAGATTCGTTTTAAAACACTGTATGGGTTTTATAAAAGGAACATTTGCCAATTGCACTTTATTTTAAAAGAACCAAGAATGGTACAACAAAAGGATGTGGCTTTATTTAGATTTCGCAGGTCTTTGATGTTTTCAGAAGAGGTTCAGGTCAATTTTTGTAATTGCTCCGAGACTAGAAGTGACACAAATCACAAAATAGATCATGAGACAGAACATTGATTCTCATTGTTGTTTCTATTGTTTTAATTTACAATCGACAAAAACAAGAAGCATAATACTTAGGAGTTGCTTTATTCACAGGTTTTTTTCTGAGTTATATATAATATAATATATATATATATATATATGTATATATATATATATATATAAGTGGTGTGCCAATTAATCAATTAAATCAGTGATTGGTCATTTTCTTTCAAAAATTGATTTAATCCATTGCAATTTTACATAATAGATTTAAAAAAAATTATGTATGCACATGGAAGAATCTAATCCTGTCAGGGTTATATGAACACAATGTATCAAACAGCATCAAAACAGAACATAGCTTGAGCAGCCAAAGGATTATCTGACAACAAGTCGACCTTGGATGTGGATGGATTGAAGGTTTCATTATGAATACCGATGTTTGTGTCAGACTGTTTACTGGGGTCAGTGTTTTTGTTTCTAGTATACAGCAGATTTCAAGGTAATATAGAAAGTACATTAAATAAACGATTAATAATTTATCATTGGTAGTTTTATTTTTTCAGTCATAGATTATGATTTTAAGACCAATTCCTACTGCTAATATATATATATATATATATATATATATATATATATATATATATATATATATATAATACCTTCAGTACACCTAGTTTCAGGTCCATAACCTTGGTGCAAGCTTTTATATTAGTAAATGGCATAATTGTTGGTATTCTTAACAGCACAGAAAAACAAGTCACTGATTAATGGCTATAATAACATCATCATTAGCATCAATAATTCATATTAACACAGTCAACATTACATGAAAAGGTGTGACAAACACTATAACCTGGCATGTATAGCCAATTAATGATCATAAAGTGTATGCAAGATGTATAAAGTATTAACCCTAATATTCCTCAGGTGCTGCTTGTTCTCAGGTCATGGCCTTAGTTAAGCATTAAAGGGTAACTTGTTTTTTCTGTTCCTACCAAAGGGACTAACTGGTTGATGAAAAGTTTATCTTAATTTTCTGTATTCTGTTATGTGGTTTAGAATTCCTGTGAAAACATTGCATGGGTGCATGCTCTGCAGAGCCAAAACGTCAACCTCAGTAACGAATGTGCTTAATCAAACTCTGTCATAAAACAAATTGAACTATAGCATGCTGTAACTAAATTTATAGCCAGTTTATGAGGGAATTTCAAGGGAGGATTTTCTACTTTAAAAATCATATACAAATTTTATGTATATTTCTAATATATATTGTTATTTAAGGAAGCTAAAATTGAAGTGAAGTGTGAATTGTCATAAAACTTAATATAAAATAAAAAAATTGGCAGGGTTACATTCAAACAGGTATGTGTGACTTTGGCTGAGTTCATCCAGTACAGGTTTTCCTTGGGCCAAGTTTACCCTTGGCATAGACTGGTCTAGTTTTCTGATAGATGGCGCTGCAATTAACCCTTCACAAAATTTCCCCCCAAAATTATTAAATTCTTCTGGATTTTTGTGTTAGTATGGAAAATGACCTCGTTAGGACAAACTTGGCATCATTCCTGACACATCAAGATAAAAAAGGAGCATTTCTAAGGTGCTGGCCACAGAGGAGTTGAATGTTCAAAATGTGTAGATGGATGTATAGTTATATCAATACAGAGGTACAATTATCCAGTAATACATGAACAAGTATTCAGTTATCTGAAGTATCTAGTGTACATCTGACCATGCAATGGGCAGAAACAAAGAACTGTTGTAAGAAATATTTACCAATTACCCTGGACAGACAGATTGTTGTTGATGATGTCATAATGATTTTGTTCCCAACTGAACCCAACAAACCATATAATTTCCTGATATGTTAAGATTGCAGGCCAGGACAATGGGAGGGATTTATTATATCTGATGTCAGACCCCCTGTAGTGTCAGTATGTCAGATTCATAGGAATGGTTAGAAACCAACCCTCAAATATGGAAACAGCACAAGCAACAAATACCCCCTTGTAACCTGAATGGTAGGTATGCTTGGTGAAATTGACAAGGAAGGAATGTTTAGTGAAATTGACAAGGTATTTGACACCTGTGGCAGATTATGGGATTTATGGCCTTCACAGAAAGGAATAACTTGAATCTCAAGTTATAGCCACCTGTTTGTGGTAGATGCCTGACATGTTTCCCCCTCAAATGTGTACATATAATAAATAACAGTCTAAAACCATCTTGGTATTTTTCTGTGAATCATAGTCAGTGCAGTGGTTTATCCCAGATTAGAGCATAGACCTTCTGTATGACACATTCTCTATATCCACATTGGGTCTTGGACCTAATTGGAATATACTGCAGTACAGTGTAAACTTACAGACTAAAGGTTAATGTGTTACCTTCGATTATACAGATAAAAATTAATGGGTGTAATGTAACATTTTCTATAAAAAAATTCCAGTTAAATGAAGACCCTGTTAATTGTATATATGCAGCCCATGTCATGATGATTTCTATAACAGTCTACACATATACCTGTATTACTAGATCTTACTATGGGCATGGTCCCATAAAAGATAAATGCCAGCTTCTCCTCTGCTTCTATGGGTCCAATCTCCACCACACTCACTCAGCAGGTCTGTGGGTTGTACTTTATTGGCAATATCAAATACTGACTGATTGATTCTGTGCAAATATTTAGAAAAATGTCTATATGCCACCACCTTTCTTACCAGCTAAAAGCCAAATGTTGCAAGTCTTGCTAAGGATGTACCATTGATGGCCATTCATCCATAGCACTTATATTACGTGAACACAAAGGGGATGATTTACATGGTGAGGATTCATATGGTGCACTAGCCCATGCTGAGTGATCAGTGGATGTGCTTGGACCCCTGGAGTTACTGGTAGGTGCTGCTTGTGCTGGGTGCAGTGCTTGCCAGTAGCTGGCTGATTAAGGAAGTATTGTCAGTGATGGTCAGTTGGGGCCTGGTCTGTTAAAATGGTTCATCAGACTAGATCACAAGTACTGCACTGCTGTGGTTGTACTCCTTTTATCTGTGTACTGCTGTATGGTGTTGTGGTCTGGTATTGTTCAACTGACAGTTAAAAGATACTTATGTTAATTATAAAGTATAAATAACAATAATCCCTTATAAAAATAGTAATTAAGGTATGTTTACATACATAAACGCCCCTCATTGCATACCTCAATTACTTTATCAATATATATATATATATATATATATATATATATATATATGTGTATCAGTGGTGTGAAAATATTCTACTGAATCATATTTTCTTGTAACAAAAAAGGTAGATACATGCTGACCCCATACTTACCCCATAACGATCATGTTCCTGTATAGCAAATACAGAAGCATATTACATTTAGAGGGCTGTAAGAAGGTTTGTTGGTATGTTAATACATATAAATTGGAAGTTCTGATGATAAAGTAGTTCAGGTCAGAGGTCAGATTATGGAAACATTGATGTCTGGATTATTTTAAAATATAGCAGTTTATATTTGTTTGATGTTGTTTGTGTCAAGGTACAAAGAAGGTAGCAGGGTCAGCCTTGATGACATCAAAGACCAGAAGGGTAGGGTGATATACCCAGGACAAGAGGGGCGGGGTGATAACCCTGGGGGCCAGTCTGTGCTGTCTGAAAGGGACAGCAGGTGTGGGGTGCTGTCTGCCAAATAAATCAGCCAGCGCAGTCCCTGCTACAGCTTCACAGATATAAAGGGCTGTGAGTAATCAGTTATTGCTTGTGTCACATTTCGTTCCAGGGATGGGGTTTTCTCAGCTCAAGTTTGTCTAGGCACTTGTCTCCAGACTGACAGTGAAATAAACATGCGGGTGTAATGGTGTCAGATCAGTTTCATGAAATTTACACACCCCTAGTTATGTTGTTGTTATTCCTGTGCTGTTTCTTTAAAAAAACTCTTTAGTTATGTTCAGGTATTGATTGAAATAAAACTAATATCATATCAATATTTTACTACAAATCAGTTCAATAACTGCAACATGATATATTTAACCAAATAATAATGTAATTCAAATTATTTTATTTTATTAATTTCATAGTTTTACCATAACTGAGAATATGAAGAAATAAATTCTTACAACCATTAAAAAAAATTGTATGCTATCCAGTGGGAAGGGTTTAAACAAGCATGCGTGAAAAATAGACTTGCAGCCAGTGACTTTTGTGTAGACATAATGGTGAACACTGTCACTTTTTACATGTATAAATTAAACCTTGTATCACATCATTTGTATCAGTTGCTATGCAAAGTCACCATGAGCTGCACCTGTAGGCATGTGGGCACCCTTCATATCATGACAGCTCACAACTAAGCTGTAAATGTAATTAGAGATATTGTGAATGTATTGACTTTAATCATGTACTTGGCGAGATTTTTTCCATTGATGCAGACCTTTTTAGCAAATGAAAAATAAAAATAAAAAGCTAACATGAGACTTAACATTCAGATGGGGATATTAAAAATAAGTGTTCATTTGTTTGTTGTAAGTTTTACAGAGGGCAGCACTGAGCTGTAGTTTATTTGTCAAATTGATTCATCTAATCAAATGTTAAATACATTGGAACAAAGGACAGATGAAAAAAAATAGAATTAACAATAACATATCACACTTTTTTATTAAAGGAATCTTCATACTTATTCAGATGACAGCTAAATCTAAAATATTTCCAAACCTTATATTAAGAGAGAAAACTTGACAGTGTATTTTACCTTTTACACATAAGCCAAGGTAACCCTGTGTTGCTGTTGACACACATTACAGGCTAACCCTGGTCTACATATGGATCAGTGATTAACTCAGACTTTCACAGGCTGCCTACAGCAATAAAACAAGTTTACATATGACCTGAGCAGGTTTGTGTTTCTGGTAAGACTGACTGCCCCAGTGGGCACACTGCCATCAGGCTTGTTATCGTTGTCCTCCCAAGAGAGAGTAAGTCAGCAACTAGTCCAACTACCTTGAAACATTGATACTTATTGTATCAATACGAACTGGTCTGCGGCAGTGAGGCTAACGATAAATCCACATATAGCACAGATAGATTTCTCCTCGTTAATGATGTCACAGGTGTCATCACCTGATTTACTAATTAAACAAGCTGTGATGAATTGATTCAGTATCGCACCAGCAAGTACTCATCATGTGTCATGGCTGCCACGCTGGGTCAGTTTCTGGACAAATAAGCTGAGTTACTGAGTGGCAGCATTTTGCAGCCTGACCGGCTGTTGAAGAGACTGCCAGTGAGTCAGTTTCACAGCAAGCTTGCCACTGTAGCCAGCAGGCCCTCGTGTTAGCTGCCAACCTTTCCATAACAATTTACAACAACAATACGAAAAATGAAAACCGACCAACTGTTTCATCCTACATAATTTGTTGCTGCCAAGCTCTTTATTGTATTTGTGCACTAATTAAATACTGGAGGTTGTAAATTTCATGTTCCATTTCAACCAATAAATCATCCACTTGAAAAAAGGCCTCGTTAGGTCCTATTGTGACACAAGCACTAATTGTAGGCTAAGATTATCAACTGTGTATTTATTAAAAGAAAAAAATTTATAGTATCATTAAGTTTAAAAATAGGACCTCAGCTAAACTGTAGTCGGTTTACGTAAATTTGTCTTTTTTTTTACAAAACAGCATGAACTTGCCAAAAAAAAACATTTTTTTTTTAAAATCAATTTTTCTTGAAAATGGATATTTGAATTGCTTAAAATTGTGCCTTTTCAAAGTCAAGTATCAACCTGCAATGTGGTGTCAGACGATAAGAATACATATATTATTATGAAAAATTAAATTATATATTTAAACATATATATATATATATATATATTATATGTATTTCTTACAGTAATTCTCTCCCTGTAAACAAATATCTGTTGTACATTTTGTGCAGTTTTATACCACTAATACCTCAAATCTCTTTATATCATGGAATCTAGACCAGTTCCTGGTATATCCAGTAGCTGTGTCACAGTGCGAAGGAAGTGGTTACAGATATTGATGTAACAGTTGCTAGGGCAGTGTTAGCAATGTTAATTTTCATAAGTAATGTAAATATTTACACATTCTAGCATTTTACTGGACACACACACGTTGAGTGTGGGATGGCCTGAGAGTTTGATGAAATTATAACATGTGGCATTTCATTTGACCTTGAATCGTCAATATCTTATTGTCTTATTGCGTGTCACTTAGGCTGACCCTACTGTCCTTATTATTCACGTGTTAATATTACAACACTAACTGACACAGTAACTTATGTGTCCTGAGATATACCACTTGTTAACAGTCGTTAATTATAGTTATATATGGAGTTAATTAATGATAAATTGATCCCTAGTCATGAAACAACTGTTTTTACCTCTTATGGGATATGAATTACTTCTTGATATCATAAAATGATAATAAATCCAAATGGATTTGTGTGTATGTGTCACAGTGTGCGAGATTTACAGTGATAATCATAAATGTTTTATATTATATATATATATATGTATGTATATATATATATATATATATATATGTATATATATAACTATAAATAGCTTTTATAGCTTTATGAATTCTGTATTCACTCTGACTCCATAGAATCATATTATATTTAAATGCAACAAACTGATTAAAAATATTTATGTTTAACCTGGAGGACATTTCACATATTTAATAAAAAAAAAGAAATCAAGTATTTCTCAGAATAGGTTATTTTTAAAAAGAATGTGAAGTGAGATCTAATAATTAAAGTAGAATTTGTGACCATGCACAGTGGGGCCATCTGGAGGTGATAGTTAACAAGTAAAACCAGAGAGAGAAAAAATGTTCAGCTAAGTAAAAACAAAACCCTTAAGGAGTTTATTGATTATCACATTTATTATTGAATACACTGAGAAGTTTCAGTAAATCTCATTGTAATCTTGTTCATTATATTATTTGGGATAAATTTTAGGAGTTATTTCTTTGTTTATGTTGTTAAGACAACAAATAAACACAGGTTATCATACTTGCAAAGTACAGTTTGTAGTGTCATGGGCTATAGTGTAATAAGTTTTGCAGGGGCAGAGATGGTTAAAGGGGCAGAATAAAACTCCCTGTAGTAAAATAATTGTAATTAAATTCTTTGTTGTAGAATTAATGTAATTAAATTCCTATAGGCATCATTCAGTTCACAATGATGACTTGTCAGAGATTTTCCATGCAGCGCTTAGGCAAATTGGTCAAACAGTGATTGGAGTATAAAAGATGCTCCAGCTTACAGAGACATTTGTTTCACTGTTGTCATGGTAATTTCTTTGGTTTCTGCTGATTTGTGCAGAAGGCGGGAGGTTGGGAGGTATTGAGTGATTAGGGAGTCCACTCCCGCCAACCACCAGCCCCTTACACAATAGGCTGGTGCATTTGGTATCCTGCCAAGCAGGGAGGATGGAGCGCTCTAATTGGCTGTATTCAAATAGGTGTGACGGGCTGAGGGTGCTCTGTGGCGAGCGGAGCATTTAATAGGGGCAGACAGCACGTGGGGCTCAGTTGTGATCATACACACACATAGCCAAGTGCTCTGATAGCCACCGCGTGCCATTTGTTTACACACACTGAACTAGTCATAACATTACTGTACATGCTATATCTGCGTGAAGCTCAATAGCTGAGTGGCTGAGCACTGGCTCAAGTGTAAGTACTTGAAACACACAAACTTGGAAGAAAATTACATATTGCCTGGATTTTATTCTGTTCCATTTGGATTTTGTGTTTTTGGTGATTGTGACATGTGGTGATTAGTGGGGTGACATCAGCATTAACAACTTCTGTATATAAGCTCTGGAGAACACTCGCGATCAAGGTACACACTGATATCGAGTGGATATTATCACCATTGCTACTTGATGGAATCACGTTGTCATGGCAAGTGATATTTCATCATAAGTGACTGACACCCAGACCTCTATTTTTAGATGCTTACGTCTTTGTTTGTTGTTGATTTCTTAGGCTCAAAAAATCAATCAGGACTTGCAGGACATTGAATATGTATATAACATGGCTAAAATGAGGCCATAACAATAAACTCAACAGGTGAGCATAGCTCTTTAATCCATTGGAGGATTATCTCCCAGTTTTCAGTCATCAACAGTATGATATGAATTTTTGTACATTTCAGATATCACTTCTTGGACAGGAGGTGTACATTGTTTCAATGAGTGGAATACGTAAAGTTTGTGATTTACCAGACAGAGAGGTACAAAACCAACCCTCCCCCGAAGAAAGCATGTGTGAGGGGGCATGTGGAGGCTTCGATCCGGAAGCAATGCTGACTTCCACCCCAGCAACCACAAAAACTGATGATTCAAACAGACGCAGGGAGCGCGACAGTGGCTACCAAACAGACTCTCCAAGTGTCAAAGCGAAGTTTACCTTTGGAGACTATTCCATTTCTCTTCTAGAAGAAGATAACGCCACTGGCGGCGTGGATGTTGAAACATCAACGAGTCATGGGGAGGACTTTGATTTGAATGAGGAGGATGTATTTGACACGTTTAAATCGAACGATGAACTTGATGCAGACGACGAAGACTCTGATGATGAACAAGATGTTAGACACCTTGAGGACAGTGATGTGTTTAGCCACCACAATGTGTCGCCACCGTGCTCAATACCTCATGCAAATGAACATTCACCACAAAGGAGTGTTAGTTTTTCCGGAATGTCAGGGATGCCGTTATTGGTGTATGGAACACCCCCGCGGCTCGCAGGACCCTACTGTCTCTATCATTATCCAGGTGTAAGTTTAGCCTCTTTACGACTGCAGGACAGTCCTAGTCGAACTGCCTCAACGCAAACCCCGAGTGCCCCATCTCAGATTATTCAACAAGCGATAGATGCCGGCGGACAGGGTACATCTCCAGTGCTACAGCGGTTTTTAGCTAGAGGTAAGTCTTCATTTTTATATCAGTTATTATATATACAGAAGAACCTATATATTATGGACACCTACATGACATTGTATTTTCATCCATAATAGAGACATGTCAGTATTAGAGGGTTATGAACAACAAGACCTTTTAACAGGTGAATCTCATGCATGACCGTAATATAGAGGTGTCTGTAATAGATAGGTGACCATAAGGACAAGTTTCTGTGTATATATATATATTCATTTAATTCATGCATATATATCAAACCAGATTTTGTGACACTATCCTTAGCTGAATGCCCCCTACTTTTAAAGTCACAAAACCTTGGACTTCAGTTCGAAGTAAAATAAAGATTTGGCCTACCCACCCCCTAACTTACCCCCACGTTCTCAAATATCAATTAACGATTGTGATACCAAGACTCAAGATTAATAAAGTAGGATGAACACACAATGGTGTAATATGTGTGTTTGTATGTGTGGTAAAGTAACCCATACACCCTGACTCCACTTTTGTAAAAAATTTAGAATTAGGCCAAAAGAAAAATAAAAGATATGGTTCTCAGGCACCGCCCATGTCAATTTAACCCCCTGGCATCAAACATTTTTATTTTGATTTTCATTTTTCAAGAAGATTCAGTGATACAAATTTGCTAAGATTCCTTTGTTATTCAGTGCTTTTACCTGTTTAGCAAAAAATTCTGTTATTATCATGCTTTTCCCTAATCATATGCCATTTTTATAGAAACATACAAAAAAGGTAATATAAAAACTGCCTGCCTGCATATATTTCTGAAAAAAAGTGTGTGACAATCATACCTTTTTTTTGGCCTTACTAAAAAAATAATTAACGTGCAAGGTCCAAAAGTCTTTGGTGCCAGTATCTAACTACTGTATTACAGTTCTATCACAGAAAATTAATTTTTCTTATGTTTTTGTCTCATATTGAAAGACACTATATATGTGCACCTGTCAGAGACGGTGCAACATTTTTGAAGGGGATTGGATACACAAAAATATGGAATATTAGAAATTTATTTGTGTAAGTCAGAATGATTCTGCTGTTCATAACAATCGTCTCTTCTCTGAGGAAACCTCCAGGTGTAAACACCCCTCAGTTAGGGACACAAGACAATTATGTAAAAAGCAATAATTATACACTGGCAAAATATTTTGAACTTAAAAAAAGGCAAATTTGGAAAGAGAAAGTTCTGTCAGATACCATATCCACGGTGAGTTGATCTCTGAATGAGCTTGTACATTTATGTGCGTGATTGTTTATTTAGAAGTCCAGGCTGTTGTGAAGTTTTTAAATCCATGGCTGTAACATAGTCTTAGTGTATCTGGATAGATGTGTATAAATAAAAAAACTTGTAAATATAAACAAGTTTTTAAAAAAGGGTAGGCCTAAGGTTAAAATATGAGAAAGGTTTCATAGAAGTTACATAATTAATTTTATATGTATGTGTTTATAATAATGTAATATGTAAATAATTTAGGCAAGTCGTACCATACATAATCTGTAAATACAATAAAATACCACTTTAACATCCTTCTTGGTATGAAGTGTAGTGGGATGGTTGTGGTTAAAACTGCGTTGTTTTTAAGATGAGTGGGATGGCGTGATAAACCTGCCCATCAGATATATATTATAAATAGGTCGTTTAGTGCATACACTGATTATCTACCGATTTACACCTTGGTGAACACAGTATTTTCAAAACAAATGTGTGGGTGGGGGATTTATTATTAGGATATTTTTGTAAATTAATAACCACAACAAAATATTAATTTACAATTGTTGTTTATTTATAAACATGTGCACTGGGTGTCTCAAAGTGTGCAGGGTCTCAAAGTTATCCCTCTGTAATTGGACTTGGCTTCAGTTGCAGTGTTCAAAGTATTTCTAAGTGGCGTATCCTCAGTTTGATGTCAAAACAGATTTACTGGTTGATCCCTGGGGATTTTATTGTTGTATCTGAGTACAGAGGAATTAACAGGTGAGCTGGCCTTCCTAAGGGACAAACTCTGATGTATTGAGACTAAACCATCAAAGACTGAACCACTGACCAATTACACTGACCATTTGCATGCACAGCTGGGGATAATTACCAACATGAGGTCCAGTTGGCCACACCCATTTCCAGTGATTGACATTTCAGAACCTGTCCATCAAACTGCCCACCAAGATGGCCACACCTATCACCCAGTTGCTGGACAGTCTTTGTGTAGACTGCCCTCTGTTGGTCAATTCTATCAAATCTGTCCTACCTGTAAAGGACCCATATATTACAATCTATGTATTCCCAATCCACTTATAGTAATTAACATGGCAGCTTTAGCCCAGTATTTAAGGAAACAGTTGTTGTTAGATAATAGTATACCTGAATGGTATAAGTACTCAATAGTTCTTGGCTTGAGGGGAATTGCACTGGATTATAGCACTTGACACTTGAATGGGGGTTTATGACAGGTAAATTATCTGAAGGCGGGAACAACTCCGGTAAGAAAAGCCCCCACAGGTGAGCAATTGTCACTTTGTCAACTGCTCTCACGCACCCATATCCCACATGTAATGACCTGCCACGGCTGCTTATAGATTAACCCCAGGGTTTCACAGCTAATTATTATCTCCAAAATTAGTGTTATTCTGACAGACTGCATCAGTTTATTTTGTTTAAGAAGGCTGCCACTA
Source organism: Sipunculus nudus (assembly GCA_026874595.1). Lineage (NCBI taxonomy): Eukaryota > Metazoa > Annelida > Sipuncula > Golfingiida > Sipunculidae > Sipunculus > Sipunculus nudus. Next base: position 8,258,104 of record CM049308.1, read on the forward strand.
GATGGCCTACTATCTACCAGTGATTTTGAGTTTGAATGACGGATCACCACCTGGTAATATGTTGATTATTGTATTTACTTGTGGTCTGTTGAAGCATATTTTGACATGCGTATATTGTGCTGGTCATGAGTCTCATGGATTGGAACACACCCAAATACAACATGTTTATCTTTAGCCTACTTGGATACAGGCCAGACCTTACCACTATCATTAAGCAAGGTTTCATTAGTTACCGGTGCCAGAATTATGTACCATCGAATTGTCATGGCGCAGTACTGCCTATTGTTTACAATACTCCTTCCCTCGCCCACATGTGCCAAATATAAAAAACATGATCCTATGCCAGATTTGTGGATTTAAGTGGCAGACAGATGCTGGTGTGAATGCAGCCAAGATGCTGGAATTAAGTGCTGGTAAGCAACCACCTGGCATCAAATGATCTTACTGGTATCCCAAAGGTCGTAAGGGCACAATCTTAGCTTGTATTTGAGTACAATAATAATGTGACTGTATGTATAACTTGGTACTCTGTGATACAAATGTATCATTAAACAGGTGTTATAACCATTAGCATGCAGCTCCTGGAATTTGTGGAACTGATCTCACGCCCTTGCCAATAATCCATGGGCTACTTTACAAGATGGATGATATTTTCGTTACACTAGGTCATGTGATCACTTTTTATCTCTCTGGCATGGTTTTCATAGAACATAAATTGATCAGGACTAGGTCAATAAACTTTATATCACACTTTAATGTAAAAGAAAATGAAACCAGCCAAAATAAAATTTAGAAACAGAAATCAGTTTTCTGTAAATGAAAAAAAAAACACAAGTATGATAAAGATTATTGAAGAGATATAGCTTTTTAAACCATGGATACTTGGGATGAAAGAGTTTCAACTCAGAATCGTTAAAGTAGCCGGAATTTTCATTACTTAGAGAACTCAGGTCGGCCTTGTGCCTGGGGCCATGACAATCAACACTGAACCAGAAGTAAAACGAGAAGCATACGTTTAGTCCCTGGGAAACATCTGTATAATCTTGGCCGGGCCCTGGATTATGGACAAAACATCTCTCTGACAAGTGACTAGGGCAAACTAGTGCACGGGAACATCGTACATCATAACCATTACCACAGTCACTGTCTCAAAGGACAATATTTGTTTGTAAACAGTTGGCCATCGGGGTATGTGTGCCAAATCCTGTAAAAAACACTTAGAAAAAAATATTTTAAAGGCCTGCACACATCTTTGATGGAGAAGTGTTGTTTTTGAGAAAAAATAACTATTAAACAGGATATGTATGATAGTTTAATTGTTCACACCAGGGGGCACCAGCTGGTTGTATTGTATTTGGGTTCCAGGGGTATTGTACTATAAATAGAAATATCAGGGACCTAGCACTCACTTAAACTGTTGAAATGTGTAGTATATATACATATTGATGTTCACAGCCTGTAAAATAGTCAGGGAGTCCTTATCTTAACAGCTGTTGATGAATGCAGTAAAAAGGGAAGGGGGGGGGGGCAGGGAGTTGGTTCATTGACCTGGAAGTATTTGTGTGCATGGACCTTACATGCACTGCAACACTCAGTACTGGCAGATGTCTGTATAAACCCACAAGTAGATCTGTTGCAGGGAGGACAGTTGTGTATGTGTAATCTGGGGATGTTTAAATATTTTTATTCTCCACAGAATGGAACCTGTGACAGTGTTGTTTTCTGTGGCACTGCTCAAAGCCAGCAAATTACCCAGCGTTAGGTAACTTAACCCCAGTTTTGTACAGGTGTAACTTACAGAGGAGCAAAGTTTGCCAGAAATCAATACAAGTAAAAAAGACCTGATCTGTAGCTGGGCAGAGTTTGTGTTTTCTGGTTTCTCTGATGACAGAGCCACTTTTCTTTTATGAGACCTGCATCTATTGCATATTTATACAGCTTCAGCCCCAGGGTTAACAAGCGGTAATATTGACCAATGAATGATCAAACGTTACCTAATTGGCCAAAATGGATTCCTTGTGTGAAAGCTGCATGCAAAAATGTTGATATAGGCACAGACAGGTTCTTGAGCAAGCATAACCATAATATAAAAAGTCTAGGACTCTGTTAATAAAAACCTGGGCCTCTAATAAGGGTCAGGATCCAAGGAAATTGACCTGTTGCTAGACAGGGCTTGAAATTAATGACACTGGTCCTGCAGATATGGTTACCTAACAAACTGCTGATCTTCCCAAATTCTCAGTGTTTCTCTGTTCAGTTATAAATTGTCCACACACTGTACATGTAGTGATGTTTTTCCAAACAGTGTTTCAGTGGGTTAAATTTATATGGATTTATTTCATGGCCAAAATAATATTTTTATTTACAGTATATTTCATAGCTTATTATAAGATGCATAATTATGTGAAAAATAGGTTAAAGAGAAATGGCCTGTTCAGAATATTGTTTTGACACAGATTTTAAAGTTTGAAAATACAAAAAAAGAACAAATGAAAAAAAAAGATACACGTCCTCCTGTAGTTACAAGTGGCTCAGATATTGGAAAACCATTATTTTGACATCTGAACTGTGGTAAAAGGGGAGTGGAAATAACAGACCATTTCTTGAATGAGAGCAGGTGTTTAAATGGTGCAACAGACTGCACCTGGACAATCTGTGAATTATGATTTTGGTGCGCCACCTGAGACCATATTGATTGAGCCTTAAGTAATAACTGAGGCAGATAATGTTCGCCGTCTTGCCTCGGCTCATGCACCTGGCTCAATAATTACTAACGGTATTACGTCAGGTCTGTTTTAAGGCTGTGTGAATATTCTTTTTGTCTCCATTCATGTTGGTATTCACTGACCTCACCTTTACTATAAGAGTCACCCAGGTAGGAAATTCCAATGACTGGCTCATGAAGCGCCAGCATAAAAGACTTTTAACCTTGTCACCAGTAACCCCATGTCCACGCCCTGCTGTGATGAGGTCAGACACTAGATCACTAGTCCCTATAGCTCCTTTCAACCAGTATAATCTCACATACTAACACACATAACATCTATTGAGGAGCATGGGCTTCTGTTCAGTGGATCACAGTTTGCTGTTTAACAATGTACAATTAACAGGAGCTGCGAACATCAGACATGTAAACCCTATATTTACAGGTAGAGCATCAGATCGTTTTCGATCACATTCGACAGGAGAGAGTGACCAGGATACGTTGTCGGGGCAAAACCTTCCTGATCTCGTCCCAAAGAGGCCCATGAGGGATAGGTCCAGTTCCGAGCCCTCAGTCCACAGGAGCTTAGAACGATACTTCGGAGGTGAACTCAGAAGAATTAGTGATGAGTTTCATCAGTCATATGAAAATTTGGTGAGTAATCCTAGTTTAAATGGTTATGTAGTAATTCCTGTATTTTTTAATTTTTATACTAGCAGTATATCCATTATTGTGACATCTTGGTTTTAGTGTATATGCAAAAAGGTAGCTCCATGAAAGGTTTCAATAAACTAGGAGAAATAAACCTATCATGGTTCAATAAGGACATGAGGACATGACATGAAAGTAATTAGGGGACAGCTTCCAGGTGGAGAATCTATCTCCGGGGAGAGTTGATCATAAGGGGATTTGTATCAGCAACGTTTAGAGTGGGATAACACTTTTTTGGACCACACCCAGATCCTTACATTATAGTTGGATGCTGAGGGTTTTTGTACCAATTTCTTTATTTTGGGCAGCTTGAACAAATATCTAGTAAATGAGTTCTGATGAAATTTTATAACTTTGATAGTTTGAAAACAGTAACTATTTTGTAGTTAATAATTGTTTCTGCCATGGTGTCATGGTCTTACATTTTGAATCGAAAAACTTTTCTGCAGCAGAAGAGGTTAAAGCCTTGATAAAAGAAATGACTCTAAAAGAGTTTGCAGTTGCATTTTAATTACATTTGATAAATTGCATTTTTGAATAAATTGCAAGTTCTACAAAGGTGATACATTTTCATAATATCAGTTACAATGTTGATGTTTGACTGTACGATGGGTGTACTATGGCTGAAGATGATGCAAATAAATTAAGGATTTGTTGGGAATGTGCCTGGGAAATCTATAAAAACTCAAACAGGAACAGAGTCCAGGCAGTTTGCCAACCACGCAGTCCCAGATACAAGCCAGGAGCTCTCAGTATAATCGCAGACAAGAGTTGTTCACACATACTCAAGTGTGTGTGAAGATATATAATAATAAAAGGAGCATTCACAAAGCAATGATGATAAAATATTTGATTAAAATGCTGGGATATCCACCAGTTTACATGTTTTGAGACTTCTCTTTTTGGGAGGGGTGGAGGTTGAGTGATGATGACTGTAAGTTGCTCATACCAATTGTAAAATATGTCAAAACATATATAAATTGTAACCCCTTTGTTACAGGTGGCTTCAATGCCCTTAAGTAAATACTCCAGAAATCCACCTCACGTTTAGTCAATAAATCTGCATAGCGAGAAACATGACATCATAATCCCTATATATATGTGTGTGTATAGAATAATCCTGAATTCTATTAGAGTGACCTGTATTGTTTTATATATCCCATACACCAGTACACTGGGTCAGTCTTGCAGGTGCCCCTTGTAATTAGTGCAATCGTTAAGCGGGACTACATTCATATTGAGCCACCTGATTTCCAGACATAGTGTGTCAGCCAGTACGGATGGCCGACTGCTGTATAGGTTAACACCACACATTAATTTAGAGTTCCGACAGAATTACTGTCCTGCTGTCTGCCTGAATTGTTTGATCACCTGTCCATTTCTATTGTTGGGTATCAAGGTGGTACAAGTTCATTTTGGTGATATACGAGTCATATAGACTGCCATTAAGTGATCATTTGCTCAATGGTTACAGTCTAGAATCAGTGTACTCTGGGTAATGTTATGTATGGTATAGTAATATACATCCTGACATCGTCATCATTGCTAAGTGGCGTGTCACAGAGATTGGTACAGATGAAAGACATGTGGTTAATAACCAGACACCCTATTGTTATATCCACGCATTATCATGATGGAACTGTTACAGTGTCTGCTGAAAGTCTTTTACTCAGAGAATAGCAATCCCTGTCTTTTACATCATTTATGGTATATGTGACAGCTAATACTGATAGGTCTTTGTTGTGTATTGTATCCAGGGCCAAGACTGACTTTCATTCTCATTTAGGTAATTTTTAAGCTCAGCTGACTATAAGTCATCTGAGCTATAGTCGTGGTCCATTGTCCGTCGTCCGTCCGTCTGTCCGTCCGTCCGTCCGTCCGTCCGTCCGTCCGTCCGTCCGTAGATGTGGCACATTTTGAAACCGTAAGACCTAGGAATCCAAAATTCGGCATAATGTTAGATGTCCCCAAGATCTCCTATCAAGCCGAAAACTGGGTCTTTGCAACTTCGTTCCTTTGAGTAATTAAGGAAAAACCTTAATTTTTTATTAAAAACCTATTTTCGTACTTTAGGACTGCCTAATATCAAAACCACTCATCTGTTTTTCCTCATATTTACCATAAATATTCCTCTATATAGTTCCTATGTACATGCCAGAAATTATGTCTGTATTATTTAATTTACAAAAGTTCTGGGCCCAAACATAATGCATTTTGAAAAAAATAAGGAAAGATATTTGATCACTTAACACAAAAAATGTTAAAGCTGTGGACCTTTTTTCCAGTAATATAACTTTAATTAATCAAAATTAAATTGTAAACCCAAAATTAGATGAAAATCTTTTAAATTTTTTAAAATATTAATAAAAATAAAAAATTGGTACCTTAAATTTTGCCCAACTTTGACCATGGCACGTTTTTTTCCTGTAAGTACTGTGGATTTAATTTTCACAGCATGTTTTTGTCAGCATTTCAACTGATAACACCAAAAATTTGAAACCAGTTGATCAAAAATTGTAGATTTTAATCAAGTTTTCAAGCACCTTGTAACATATTGTTTACATCAAGCTAGTGTTATGCAGTTTGCAAAAGCTCAGCTCCCCAGCTTCAGCTCTAAGTTCCTTAAATTCAGCATACAGTTTGATGTCTCCAAAATCCCCTACCATGCCAAGAATTTGGTCACTAGGACTAAATACCTTCGAGATATTAATGAAAAACTTCATTTTTCCATTAAAAACCCATTGTTACACTTCAAGACTGCCTAATATCAAAACCACTGATCTAACTTTAATCATAAAAAATATACATATTTTTCATTCTCTATGCACATCCCAGAATGATGTCAGTATTGCGTAATTGTTTTAAGTTATGGGCCCAAACATAATGCACTTTGTAAAAAATCAAGAAATACATTTACTCCCTTAACAAGGGCATTGCTAGAGATTTTTTTGTCAGGGATGTAACATTATTTAATCAAGATTCAAATGAATACCCAAAATTAGTTCTGAATTTTTCAAATTTTATAAGTTATTAGTATAAATATAAAATTAGTACCTTAAATTTTGCCCAACTGTGACCATGGCACGTTTGTTTCCCGTGAGCACTGTTGATATAATTTTCATATCATGCACACATAAGGATTTCAGCTTTTTAGTTTAGAAAGCTGAAAGAAATTGGCCAAAAATTGTAGCTTTTATTAATGTTTTTTATGAGACCCTGTCAGACTTTGGCTCTCTCCAGCCCCTCTTGAGTCACCTGTATGTTGACCTTGTTGACCTTTCATCAAATTATGCACGCTTGAGGCGAGGCATACAGGAATCCAGGCAGCTTATGGCCAGCCACAGTTGATCCAGGTGTCCAACCCAACTCATCTAGTAGTTTTAACCAACAACATAACAATAAACAACAAATTAATAAATTTTTATTGGTTTTTAATAACAAATTAAAGAAAAATAGAAAAGGAATTTGTTAGTTTATAATAACAGGAAATTAACTTGCAGTTACTGATGATATAGGAATCTTGTATCGATGGGTAGAATGTCACATATTCCAAATAACACCATGCAGTCACCTATGGCATTTTTCAGTTCAATTTTAATGATAAAGAAGTAAATCATATTATTCATTACTAATCATTAGGGATCATATGAAGTAAATTAATGATAGACAAAGATGCAGTTGATAATATTAATCTAGATTCCTACTGTCTGGTGTGTACATTGATGTGAAATTTGTCCAAAATGAATTTTTTACAGTTATTTTTTAATATAAATAAAAGCCATAAAACCAGGTACTTATGATCATTATTTAAATGTGTGAATTTTGTATATTCTGGATTCTCAACATTATTGTTTGGTGAAAATTGAATAAATACCAGACATGGTGCGAATACTTTGTAATTGTATTTAAATACAAATATGATTATGTACTCCATTATAAAATTTCTTGCATAAAGAATGGGAATTCAGGTAAAAATGAAAGTATATGAATACTCATGCAAATACTTTCAAAATGTATTCATGAATGCATTCATGAATATATTCTTTAATATTATTTTAATAATCATATCAGTTATATTTCATTTTAAACAATCATATGATTCTCTTATTATTTTTAATAAAAATTATATTTGGGACAATATTTGTAATTTTTTTTAATAAATAGTTAAACTCTTATATTATATGTTCTGCTTATAAGTTATATGGCCAAGTCAAAATCTGTGTGACAATAGTACTCCAATTGTTAATAAAATAAATGAAATCAATCCTCTTCCCTGTCTCCAAAGATACTATCAAAATCATACATAAGCTAAACAACAACAACTCATAATACAGCTTATATTTATTACCACACAAAACCAGCATGTGCCTCATTTCTAAATAATATTTTTTTATCATATATAACAGCTGAGCGTCGTGACCCATAGGTCCCTTGTTTTTTTAAAGGAAAGGTCCATGGCATGTTAATAATAATTGGTGGCACTGTCTGTTGAACATTGATGTTAGTAATTAACTGAGAAAAATTATGTTTTTATACGCCCATCATATGACGAGAGTATTATGGTATACCTAACGTCGGTCCTTCTGTCCATCATTCCGTTATGGCAGTGTCACTGCAGTAACTTACCAGGGCTTTGATGGATTTTCATTAAACTTACCATAATTACAAACCAACAAATTATCTCGCCCTAGTTCGATTATGGGCAATATCCACGTTTATCTAATAAGGTCACAGGTCCCTAGGCTGCTTTATGGTGTCCTAACAATAACTTATAAAAAATATGAAGGATTTTGATAAAACTCATCAGAAATGTTAATCAGTAAAATATCTCGCCTAAGTCATATTCCCAGCAAAATCCACGCATTTTCAATAAGGTCAGAGGTCACCGCTTTATGGAGGCACTTTTGTGACTTACCAAAAATCCTATGGATTTTCATGAAACTCATTATACGTATTTACCAATAGAGTTTCTCACCTGAATTACCTTCTCATCAAAATTCATGCATATTTAATGAGATCTGAGGTCATCAGATACACGACGGGCATATTATGCACTTTTGAAGTCCCCTTGTTATTCGGCTTTATATGCATGGAGCTAGGATTAATCCAGAGGTCATAACCTGTCATTTAACCTGTCATAAATTGTATCTCTGAGGTTCTAACAAAATGTTCCATTATGCAATTTAGGCACTGGCAGGATTTGAACAGGATGGTCCTCATCTCTGAAGTCCAATGTCAAAACCACTAGGCTACATCCTACCCCACAAATGGTAATGTTGGTTTATTCATAAAGAAAAAGACCCAAGTTTCAAAGCGTGGTAATAAAGTGATGTACTCTGTTTACTTGTTGTATTTAATTATTTATTTTTCTTTATATTTTGCAGAATTCACCAGCTCCCCCCAGTGGGAGAAACAGGAATGACATGCCTCACTCAGCATCGTTCCCAGCAGCCATGCCTCAGTCTCAGCGATGGTGGCAGAAGATCATGCAATATCTGCCGCTTGTTCACCGATCTCCCCCTAACACCTCACCGAGAGAACCGGGACCTCGCCTTCCACAGCTGGAAGCATCTCCATGGCGACATTACCATCAACCTGCAAGAAATTTACCTCATCCTTTAATTGAAGAAGACGAGGTATTGAGACAGGTACCTGAAAATGACGCAGAGGTTAGGAACGTCCCCAAGAGTCGCATGCGCTTGTTTGTAGACAAGCCCAGAGACTTTGACGATGTAGACAGTCATGATTCACCCAGGTGAAGATCCATGTGACATTCTTTAGGGATGGTTTATAGTACTGTTACTTAGGGCAAGGTATGTTCCATATGTGCAGGTTTGGATACAGCCCAAACTTAATGTTTTTTTTTTTTCAAATTTAACAGTAATCTTCTATATCATTGATAAGTGTAATGAATTAATAGTCACAAACATCCAATGACAGCTGGACATAGCAAAAATTAATTTCACACTTGGTAAAGTAGAGGGCCTTTGTAGGGTATTTCAAGTACCTATCATTACTGAAAATATTTGCGGTAAAGGAGACGTTTAATAAGCAGGAGTCTCTACTGAAAATTACATTTAATGTTTTCGTACTGTTACCAAAGATGTCAGTTTGGAGCCAGTCGAGAACTGTGCAAGTTTTTGTGTAATTGCTGTATCCAGATCTTGCAAGTGGAAATGTAGATGGGTTACTGTGGACACAAAACAGAGATGCCAAAGAACATGTGGAAGGAATACCGTGACATGTTGACCTGGGCAGTATAACTAGCATATACAAGCCCCACTGTGTTCATTTTGTGTGCAGATGTGCATGAGCACACTGATCAGAGATAAGCTACCTCTCTTTTTTTTGTGTTTGTCTTTAAAATGATAACAAGATGTAAAGACAGTATTTTCTTATATAAAAGAAAATGAGAAAAAAGGGTTTGTACAAAAGTGATTTATTTATGCAATATTAATTGGAAGGATTATTTTTGCATTTTTCTCCTGAGAGGGGAACAAGTTGGTGCTGGTTGAATCTGATTGACGTTTTACGTGAATTTCTAGTGTCCTGAGGACCAGTTAGGTTATGACCTGTGGGCTAGAGTGTGTTGATTTGTGGTGCTGCAGTTGTATTGTGAAAGAAACATGTTTTGTATTAATGGTGGGTCAGCAGAGTCTACGCAAACTTTTCTTTTGGAGTCGGATGAGAATCTAGATTCCAGGATGTTGTGTATGTCGAAGTTTGTTTTGTTTTGTCATCAATCCCAGGAGCCTCAGTGATGGGTCTTGATATTTTATGGAGGGATTTCTTTCAATGAGAAGTCACATGACAAGTCACATGATAAGTCACATGACAAGCACAAAATGCAATGGGTGGAAACCACTGTGTAACCTTAATAATGTTGCAACCCTTCACTGGATATATTGTGAATCTATTAAATTTATGTATCATGAAGGAATTTTATTTTTGAATGAACTAAAATGCAACACAGGAAAACTTGATTACTGGTTTGATTTTTGTAAGTATTACCATTCTTTAAGACCACAGAGAGGTTGGGTCAAGGTGACATTTATGAATTTTTTGTTATCCAATTAATTGATTTACATGGTTTACTGATTTTTTTCTTCATTATTTATTTTGTATGCTCAAAAAATTAATTTTGATCTAGTCGCATGTGGCTTCATGCTTGGCATGATAATTGTAACAGTTTTCAAATGATCTCGTGTCTCCTAATTGCCATGGAAACCACTAAAACCCTGCCAAGCTCAATACAAATGTAACCGCTTGCTTCTAGAATATTCTGATTTCATTTTTTTTTCTTCATCATATTTTTAAAATTCTAACAATATTTGAGGTTGTAACACGTACTGATCTCATTTATATTCAGTCAAGTCTTGCTTTCATGCATTGAGCAGAAATGGTTAAACTGAGCTTTAATTTTAAATAACAGCCTTAATTCAACCACTTAACAATTGTATCAAATTTAGATATACAACCATATACTGATATAATATGTCACTTGCAGCAATATGTGGAATAAAGTAAATTAAAAAAAGTGACTTAAATTTGGAGGATTGCCTACTAACAGAAATTAACTGGTTCCAATAAAATTTGTGATAGATTATTATTTTTATTAAAGATGTATATAATGTTTTCTCCTTTCTCAGAATGGAAAAGATTTGATATGTCTCATTGCATTCAGAAGATAACCTTTTTTTGTGATGATGGTTTGTAGGTATTCATGTTTATGATCATATGTCCATGACATAGCAAGGTCTAGTTCAGCTTGTACACTACTTGACACATGTAATCTAGAGCTGTGTTTCCATGTATTATTGTAATAACAGGCATGTTTAGTCAGTAGTGTATACCAAACAGGTTTCCATGTATGGACACTTCTTCATCATGGAAAACCTAGGTATTGTCAGTGTCCAGAAATGGAGGTTTCTACTGCGATTCATTCCTCTTTTTCAGTATGATCATTTTGTTTGTGTTTTGGATATGTTCCACAGGTGAACATATTAACATATATAACACATAGAAACAGATTGTACTCCAATTCAGGAGAAATGCAGCTAAATTACATATATATAAAAAACATAGTACCATGAATTCCTTGGTTTCACAAAATACTTAATAGCCAGTGTCGTTTTAAAGACATACAGAAAGATTGTCAATAGGCTTTTGATTAAAAAAAATACTCAAGAATGCCTATTTGTCTGTGAAATATTGAAACAGATAATGCAGATTGCACTGTAAGGATTTACATGCAAACGTGGATCTGATACACAAATACAAGGAAACACAGCACAAACGGTTGATGTAAAAGCAAGCATCTTGTGAAATTTGTTCAGGGTTTACTCATGAAATTGACATGCACTGAAATTAACATGCACTGGTTGCTACTGTGTTGCATTCCTTTCTGCAGGTTGGTTGTTGGTTTCACTGTGCTCTGTGGGAGCACATTTTGTAACTTTGTAAATATATATCTTGTAAAAACCTAGTTATTAGCTGAACATGTTAAAAGAGCTCTTGAAGTGTGTTTGAACATATTTGGAGGGCATTTTGAGTTATTTTCATCATTGCAGTGATGCAGTGGAAATAAAAATTAAAGGTATACTGAAAGAGAAAAATATTGTTTACTCTTTGAAAAATGCTGGGGTTCATAGTTTGTGAAATTGATTGTTTGATTGTTTGGCACAAACTATAACCCAAATGTTTATAAAATGAACTTTTTAAATGCTGATTATGTGAACTATACTGCAGATATTTGAAGTTCTTATGAAAATAATGTCGTCTGTTTGTTAGATTTTGTAGAGAGATCATCGCCTCTTGTTTCACTGTTTAAAGACAGACATTGTTGCAAACACCATCAACTCATAAACAGCACTACAGGTAACTCTAAGCTGCTTTTCTGTATCAAGAGTTTGATGCTATATCTGCTTTGTGGGGGAATATTGTACAGGGAGGTGAAATTGCTCCTTTTTGAAGGAACAGAGAAGCTTATGTTGTTTTAATGCTTGTTGCATCCATACACAATATCTGCTTCAGTTAAAGTTGATCTCTGAAATTTCACCTTTTTGCCTTGGAGGCTCTTGAGCAGTTGTGAGGTTTTGCCTTTTTGCCTTGGCAGTTATTGAAGGGTTTGAGACCTTGCTCAACTTCAGCGCTGAAGCCCCCTCGGAGCTTGCAGAGGGTTTTATTGGTGCCCTCCAAGCTTGTATAGGGTTTCTTTGTGTGCTTTAGCACATGTCCCCACCTCCCTCCCAATAAACAAATTGGGACCATTCAACATTTGAAGTGAAGCATCCTCTGTCAACACAAAAAAAACTCAACAATGATGAAGTGAGAAAGAAAGCAGAAAAGTTATGAACAGATTTATGTAAGAGTTTTAATTATATCCATCGCATGACAAGCATCATGTTTCAAGTCACGAACATCTTTAAACATATATGGAAAGGCAGCTTAAGTAATAACTCCACAGAACTGTTTAAGCAGAAACTTCTACATTGATGCAGACAGATCCCCCCTGAGCCATCACATCACCATATCCTCATGTCAGATACTGCTCGCATCTTGTTCATCACATCCTTTATTTAATGTGTAACCTTTATGATGGACGATAGTATATAAAAGCTACTTTACAGAAAGTGTTTGGCACGGAGCTGTTTCTTTATCAATTAATTTTCATATTCCTCTGTATGGAATAATTGAGGTGAAGCAAGTCTATTCCTCTGCATGGAATAATTGAGATGAAGCAAGTCTATAAGGATTTGACATGATAAGCTGCAATAGCAATGTAAAAATTAAGGATGTTTTCCTGACACCATATGTGATTGGTTGAGCCCATGTGTGCAGGGTTTCAGTCTATTTCATCTTATGGTGACTGTTAGTAACAGTGTTATGGAGTATCATATTGATACACGTTTTATACAGCACATCTGAAAAAGAAACATTAACACCGGCAGGGACAAGTCTGTATCAGCAAGGTCCAGTCAGATTATACTAATGTGATGCAATCCATTGTTAACCCCCGTCAGGCTCTGTCAACAGCACACAGTATACACATTGCCTTTTTACTATCAGCTTCTCATATGTTATCTCACTGTGGCCAGTGTTCGGTAGTAAGAGGAGGAAAAAAGCACCGGCCTATCACCACAAGCCTTTATGCACATATACTTATGTATGCAATATTTACTGAGATTAAAATGTCCCCCTGTACCCCACTGAAATTTTGACATTTTGTGTCTGTTATCTCTTACCATATATATGTTATCAGTAAAACTGAGAGGATATACAGCTGTTTAAGGGAAGGACATTCATCCCCACTCTGTTTTATAAAATTTCTATAGTCAGAACTTTGTTGACAGGACCAGGAATATATATATATATATTTTATATTTCTTATTTAATTTTTGACAGGTACAAAATTCTTTAAGAATTTTGTTTCAATTAAAGTAAAAGCAAAATGTAAGTTCAGTTTATAAGGATGAATAAGACTTTAAATTATCAACTAATGTCTTTAATGTCTGCTTTTAAATTTCCAGTAAATTGATAAACAGTAATGTATCCTGTCAGAGTTACTGGTACAAGTTTCATTTATGGATGAATCTGGAACCCATGAGAAACAGATCTTTAAACCATGAATTGACCCGTAGAATCCATCACGGTACAAGGTGAATAATACAACAAACAGTGTCAACCACAGAATCGCTACAGTCATCCGTACAATCACCCACACACAACAGTGACTCCCGTGTATGATTATCTAACAGTACAGTAGGCATGTTTGTGTACTGATTGTAATACTCCAGTCAGTTGTACACATGCTGTTAGTGCTAGTAACTCCCACAGTTTAAAACTTCCAGGGGTATATTTGTAATTGCTGATTCTAATGCAGTACTAATTGGTGTTTTTTTGTGATGATGACTCAAAGCAGTATGTTTTGTAATCTGGCATATATAAACGAGACTTCACATCTTTACAACTCGTTGTAACCACCCACCTTAATCCAGGGAACAACTGCCAGTGCATACCGGCCAGTTACTTAACCATGGGTATGGTCACATCTTTATATTAATAAACACATACATAGTATAATGGCCAGTGTATAGTACTTCATATCAGTCATCGCAGACATCACGATAGCGTCAGTACAATATTAATCTACATTATTATATACCCACTGGTTGTACCTCTTGTTTATGTATGTTTTATTTCTTTATCAGGATCCATCTGTACCGTACAAAAGTTGAGATGAACTATATTTTTTGTCACAGACCTACACACACACAGACCATAAACGGTCACACCTTGTGTATGTTAGACGCTGGTTGTTGAGTAGTTCTTGTGTATATAACTAGAGCATTGTGTACATAGGTCATCCACAGCTGTTTGTATATATATGTCATTTATTTTTAAATTTTGAAAATAAAATTAATGAAATTCTTTAAACAAGTGCTGATCTTGTTTTTCTTTTAAATTTGAAATGACAGATCTATGTGCATGAACATGTGTGTTTGTGTGATTGTTAGATATGTGTGGTAATTTAATGGCTATCAGCACAACTGCACCATTGAGTTAAAGTTCTTTTCCTTCAGTGGTACTTTTTTATTAATAGAAAAAAAATCCATACTTCGACATCACCATATCTATATACCTGTTAAAACTTAACCCCTCTCCCACTTTTTGGACATGCTGTTTCTCAGTCATATGTACACTTCCATGTACAATCAGGCCAAGAAAAAACTATGTTTTCTAAAAAATCTGTAATCCCAAACAAGATGTATATATAATTTGATTCATTGTTTGGAATGACCAAAAAAGCAGGTGTGATCCAGGATAAAGGAAAAGGATGAGTCCAACCCAGGAGAACTATAATGACAAAACCTAAAAAGATGTCCCCAGGTCCGGAAAAAAGCAGGGAGGGGTCAAGACTCGCAAACATCGGTCTGAAACCCTTAAAAAAGGTTGCAACAACTGAATTCTACGGGGTCCGCTTCTGACCGGTGCGCAATACAACTATATGACATCTTTAACATAAATAGATGTGGAAACTATGACTGCAACATTTCAAAAATAATTATATATATATATATATATATATATATATATATATATATATATATATATATATATAATCCAATCATACAGACGAGATTGTTTCATCTGCCACAGGGCCCTGTTTGGATTAATACAGGTTAGTTAATACAACGTAAAATGGTGTAATGTCGCAAAGCATTGAGATCAATGAAACATTAAGATATGAATCACTGAGTGTTAATTCCACCGTAATTGAGTTTGAATTAACATGTGTACCATGTAGTAAGATCACAAACACACATATTGTATGAGCGTCAGACCCAGTGAGTATCGCCGCGTCAGCTGTCCAGACTTCATCCTTTTTTATCCCCTCCCCAGGCATGTCTGTCCTCTTGTGATATATTTAACAATTGTACAGACATCAGGGGCTTTTTACAAGTCTGATGAACTAATCGGCAGTTGTGCTTGACAGGACAAATGTCTGCTACTTTTCATGTGTAATGAATTACACGTATTCCACTTTCAATACATCATATATGCATGTGTATTATTTAAGAGGCACGTATCTACTAGATTCAATGCAAAAAAGACAACAGAATTAACGTAATGTTCTGTAATCCATTAATTATTGATATATTAATTTGTAAGTAACTTTTTTTTAAATATACAAATAATAATAATGATAATAATAGTAATATAAATGACAATAATAATAATAATAATTAATATTATTATTATTATTATTATTATTATTATTATTTTTGAATCCTCTGATAGAATAAGGCCATTTTTGTAAACGTATGCTTTTGAGGAGTTTGAACCTCTTCAACAATTGACATTTTTACTGAGCATTTATTTCAGTTGAATGACTTAAAACAGTTACCAAACGGTCGTGGCCTTCATATACACAGAACTTAATATAATCTAAACAACAGAGGGGCTTTTTATATGGGCGTATATGACATTCTTGAAAACAGGAAATTTTTTTTGTGTGTTTCACTTCACAGGGATTTATAAAGATATAGAAGTTCCTACTTATTCTAAAACCAAGTCAGGTAACAGGAAAGTCTTTTAATAAAACGCACTATACAGGGGGATAAAAATGTCAAGTTCTTTGATACAGCGAGGTGTGGTCTGTGGAAAAGCATTATGTAACCTAACCAACGGTAAATATAAACAGAGCCACATGGCTGAGATTAAAACGGATGATCAATGCATGGTAAACATTGGCTGATAGCCAGGGATGACATCAGCTCGAAATGTACATTTCTACGCAGATGAAACCGACAAGCAGCAAGCATGTGCTGCCCGGGTAAACCGGTAACGGGAGTGACGCGAGTCCAGGGTATCGTTAGTGACTCATCGCTGTATCTCCCTAACCAGGGTCCGACATTCACTAACATTGGCGAGGTTAGTGTGCAAACGGGCACCTGCTATAATACATTCACCCTGGCCTGTATTTAGCTGTCCCTTTGTGGTTTACAGATAATTTTGATTTATGTCCCTATACCCTGGGCCACATCACACTTCATTTCCTCTCTTTCACTTCCAGTAAGGCTGGTAGACAGACATGCTAAACCTGACCATGTACGCGTTTATTGACATTTTGATGTAATTATGTACAGAATTAGATACTCATGCCAGGTCTGCAGTCACTGCCTTATATCTTAATCGAGAGAGTAATATCTGCCCCAGATATTTTTGATGTTATCGTTTGTTTAAACTCACTGGGCACGTCATTGTCTTGCATCACACTTTGACGTATTGGGGGGGGGGGGGGGGGGGGTTATAAATCTGCGTAACACCTGCAGCTCATAACATTATTCGTGGGTATCTTTTCTTTTTCTTTTTTTTTTTTTTTTTTTTTTGTTTTCTTAAGAGCAACACATTGATGTCGATGTCCTTCTGTCTCTGTTTTAAGGGGTAACATTCGTGTTACATCAAATATGCATATATGCTAGTATCCTTTGCTTTTACCGCTGCTTTTGTCACCTTATTTGATTGTCAGTTCTAATGTAAGCAACATGTATTAATTTAAAAAAAATAAATAAATATATATATATATATAATATAATATATATGTATATCTACATATATATAATATTATATTGATTATGGTAACAGCGGTATGGATCAGACTTATAAAATGTGTCTTATAATTTTTTTTCCTTTTCTTGGTTAGACATGTTAAATGTAATTTTCATTTAATGAGAGAGTACACGAGTTTAACTGGTCAAGCTATATAACCGTTGAGTTAACGTGGAGATGCCCATTTGGAAAAACAATATATGGGCGCTTGTCAGGGATTTATGAAGCCTTTCAAAGTCATAAATTGTGTAAAAGATGCGGGTTAGGCAAATATTCCATTTTTTATATAAATGCTTATGCACAAAACAACTCATATAAATAACACATTTTTAAGTGAACAATTAAAAAAAAGGGTGATCGATAAAGTAGTGTGTGTGTGTTTGCTATTCACTCATGTTATCTATCTCTCCTATCTATTATGCAGAAAACAGGAAACGTGTTTCTATGAAGATTTCTGGTCCCTTACTCCAAAGTTGATGGATCTTTTTCTTATTTCGTTATACATTGTTCTGTTGCAGCTGAGTCCTCTTTTTTTCCTAATGTCTGCATTCAATTGTGTTTTCCTTCCTTCATTCCTCGAACCGCTGGTGCTGCATGTCTAATACCACCTGCTTTGTGCCATTGCAGCTGTGTTATTCTTCCAACTGCTGTGTGCCACTGCAGCTGTGTTATTTTCCACCTGCTTTGTATCGTAACACCTGTGATTCTCTCCCACCTGTTGTGTACCGTTACAGCTGTGTTTTTCTTCCACTTGCATTTTTTAACCACTACAGCTGTGGTTTTCTTCCAACTGCTTTCTACCGTTGCAGCTGAGTTAATCTTCCACCTGCTTTGTATCGTAGGAGCTGTGTTATTGACCCTCCTGCTCTGTACCGTTGCAGCTGTGTAATTTTTCCGCCTGCTATGTGCAATGCAGCTGTGTCATTCTTCCACCAGCTGTGTACCGTTGCTGCTTTGTTACTCATCAATCTGCTTGTACATCTGCAGGTGTGTTAATCTTTCACCTGCTTTGTATCATAGCAGCTGGGTTATTGTTCAACCTGGTATGTGCCACTGCTGCTGTGTTTTTCTTCCACCGACTGTGTACCATGCAGATGTGTAATTCTTCTACCTGCTGTGTACCGTAGCAGCTTTGTTACACTTCAACCTGCTTTATACAACTGCATCTGTGTTAATCTTCCCTTTGCATTGTACCATTGCAGTGTGTTTTCTTCCACCTGTTTTTTTTTAAACCACTGCAGCTGTGTTATTTTTCCGCCTGCGTTGTATAGTTGCAGTTGTGTTTTTCTTCCACATGCTGTATAACATACAGCTGTGTCATTATGTCGCCTGCTTTGTACAGTTGCATCTATGTTTCTCTATCACCTGCTTTTCCCCCTGCACCTGTGTTTAGCCTAATATTCCGCCTGCTTTGTACTGTAGCAGCTGTGACGTGTCATTTTTCCAACCACTTTGTACCGTTGCAGCTGGGTTTTTTTTCTTACACCTGCTTTGTATCGTAGCAGCTTTGTTATTGTTCAACCTGCTATGTGCAACTGCTGCTGTTCTATTCTTCCAACGACTGTGTGCTATGCAGCTGTGTAATTCTTCCACCTGTTGTGTACCGATGCACCTGCGTTGTACAACTGCATTTAATTATTGTTCCGCCTGCTATGTTCAGCTGCGTTATTCTTCCACCTGCTTTGTGCCACTGCAGCTGTGTTATTCTTCCATCTGCTTTGTGCCACTGCAGCTGTGTTATTCTTCCACCTGCTTTGTGCCACTGCAGCTGTGTTATTTTCCACCTGCTTTGTATCGTAGCAGCTGTGTTTTTCTCCCTACGGTTGTGTACCGTTACAGCTGTGTTCTTTCCGCCTGCGTTGTATAGTTGCAGTTGTGTTTTTCTTCCACATGCTGTATAACATACAGCTGTGTCATTCTGTCGCCTGCTTCGTACAGTTGCATCTATGTTTCTCTACCACCTGCTTTTCCCCCTGCACCTGTGTTTAATATTCCGCCTGCTTTGTACTGTAGCAGCTGTGACGTGTCATTTTTCCAACTACTTTGTACCGTTGCAGCTGTTTTTTTTCTTACACCTGCTTTGTATCGTAGCAGCTTTGTTATTGTTCAACCTGCTATGTGCAACTGCTGCTGTTCTATTCTTCCAACGACTGTGTGCTATGCAGCTGTGTAATTCTTCCACCTGTTGTGTACCGATGCACCTGCGTTGTACAACTGCATTTTATTATTGTTCCGCCTGCTATGTTCAGCTGCGTTATTCTTCCACCTGCTTTGTGCTACTGCAGCTGTGTTATTCTTCCACCTGCTTTGTGCCACTGCAGCTGTGTTATCTTTACACCTGCTTTGTATCGTAGCAGCTGTTACATTCTTCCACCTGCTGTATACCATTGCAACTGTGTTACTCTACAGCCTGCTTTGTACAATTGCAGCTGCATTATTGTTCCGCATGCAATGTGCCTTTGCAGATGTTATTCTTCCATCTGCTTTGTACCATGACAGTGTGTTTTTCTTCCACCTGTTTTTAACCAGTGCATCTGTGTTATTCTTCCGCCTGCTATGTACCGTTGCAGCCATGACAGTGTCATTTTTCCACCTGCTGTGTACCATTAGTGTAGTTACTCTTCAACCTGCTTTGTACTGTTGCAGCTGTTACCGTGTCTTTTCGCAACTATTTTGTACAGTTACAGCTGCGTTTTTTCCCTACCTGCTTTGTATCGTAGCACCTGTTTTATATTTCAAACTACTATGTGGCACTGCTGCTGTGTTATTCTTCCACCGACTGTGTACCATGCAGCTGTGTAATTCTTCCACGTGTTGTGTACCGATGCAGCTGTGTTACTCTTCAACCTTCTTTGTACAACTGCATCTGTATTATTGTTCCGCCTTCTATGTGACACTGCAGCTGTGTTATCCTTCCACCTGCTAAAAATCGTTGCAGCTGTGACAATTTCCCACCTGCCGTGTAGTGTTGAAGTTGTGTTACTCTACAGCCTGCATTGTACAACTGCAGCTGCATTATTGTTCCGCATGCTATGTGCCTTTGCAGATGTGTTATTCTTCCATCTGCTTTGTACTATAGCAGTGTGTTTTTCTTCGATCTGATTTTAACCAATGCACCTGTGTTATTCTTCCGCCTGCTTTGTACTGTTGCAGCTGTGACAGTGTCATTTTCCCACCTGCTTTGTACTATTACTGCTGTGTTACTCTTCAAGCTGCTTTGTACAACTGCAGCTGTGTTATTCTTCTACCTGCTTTATTTCGTTGCTCTGTGTTTTTATTCCATCTACTTTTTTCACTGCTCGATATTTTCTCCCACCTGCTTTGACCATTACAGTTGTGTTATTCATCCACCTGCTTTGCACTGCTGCAGCTGCGTTATTGTTCGACCTGTTTTGTACAACTGCAGCTGTGTTTTTCTTCCATTTACTCTGTATAACTGCAGCTGTGTTATTCTTCAACCTTTTGTGTACAATGCAGCTTTGTACCGTTGCAGATGTGTTTTTTTCCACCTGTTTTCCCCACTGCAGCTGAGTTTTCTTCCGCCTTCTTTGTACAACTGCAGCTCTGTCATTCTTCCCTCTGTTGTGTACCGTTGCAGCTGTGTGATTCTTATATCTGCTTTGTACCATTGCAGCTGTGTTATTCTTCCACCTGTTTTTACTACTGCAGCTGTGTTATTTTCCACCTGCTGTGTATACCGTTGCAGCTGTGTTATTCATCACCTGCTTTGTATCGTTGCAGCTGTGTTATTGTCCGACCTTGTACCTTTCGGTAGTGTACATTTCCACCTGCTTTGTACCATTGGAGATGCGTTAGACTTCCGCAGTGTTAGTTTTGTACTGTAAGGTACAGCGATGTTTTTCTTCCGTCATGTTTCGTACAGATGCAACTCATGTCATGCTTCTCTGTATACCGCCATGCTCTCTAAAACTGCAACTGGGTTTTTCATCTGTCAGGCTTCGTACTAATGGAGCTGTGGTTTGATACATAGTTACATACAACACTTTGAAAGTGTTCCTCGGCCATCATGTTTTGTATATGTAGCTGTGATTTTATCCCATCCATCGCGTTTGCATATGTAGCTGTGATTTTCTTCCATCATGCTTCGTATATGTAGCTGTGATTTTCTTCCATCACGTTCCGTATATGTAGCTGTGATTTTCTTCCATTATGTTTTGTATATGTAGCTGTGTTTTTCTTTCATTATGTTTTGTATATGTAGCTGTGATTTTCTTCCATCGTGCTTCGTATATGTAGCTGTGCTTTTCTTCCATTATGTTTTGTATATGTAGCTGTGATTGTCTTCCATCGTGCTTCGTATATGTAGCTGTTTTTTTCTTCCATTGCCTGTCGTATATGTAGCTGTGTTTTTCTTTCTTTATGTTTTGTATATGTAGCTGTGATTTTCTTCAATCGCGTTTTGCAAATGTAGCTGTGTTTTTCTTCCATTGCCTTTCGTATATGTTGCTTGGTTTTTCTTCCATTAACTTTTGTATATTAAGCTGTGCTTTTCTTTCCTTTTGTTTTTGTATATGTAGCTGTAGCCTTCCATCGCGTTCGTATATGTAGCTGTGATTTCCTTCCATCGCGTTTTGTATATTTAACTGGTTTTTTTTTCTTCCAATGCCTTTAGTATATGTAGCTGTGATTTTCTTCCATTGCGTTTCGTATATGTAGCTGTGTTTTTCTTTCATTGTGTTTCGTATATGTAGCTGTGTTTTTCTTCCAATGCGTTTTGTATATGTAGCTGTGATTTTCTCCCAATGCGTTTTGTATATGTAGCTGCGTTTTTCTTCCATTGCGTTTCGTATATGTAGATGCGTTTTCCTTCGATTGCATTTTGTATATGAATAGCTGTGTTTATCTTCCATCGCGTTTCGTATATGAAGCTGTGTTTTTCTTATATGACGTTTAGTATATGTAGCTGTGTTTTTCTTCCAAAACGTTTGGTATATGTAGCTGTGTTTTTCTTCAATGGCGTTTTGTATATGTATAGCTGTGTTTTTCTTCCAATGCGTTTTGTATATGTTGCTGTGTTTTTCTTCCTTCGCGTTTCGTATATGTAGCTGTGTTTTTCTTTCTTTATGTTTTGTATATGTAGCTGTGATTTTCTTCAATCGCGTTTTGCATAAGTAGCTGTGTTTTTCTTCATTTGCCTTTCGTATATGTTGCTTGGTTTTTCTTCCATTAACTTTTGTATATTAAGATGTGCTTTTCTTTCCTTTTGTTTTTGTATATGTAGCTGTAGCCTTCCATCCCGTTCGTATATGTAGCTGTGATTTCCTTCCATCGCGTTTTGTATATTTAACTGTTTTTTTTTCTTCCAATGCCTTTAGTATATGTAGCTGTGATTTTCTTCCATTGCGTTTCGTATATGTAGCTGTGATTTTCTTCCATCGCGTTTTGCATATGTAGCTGCGTTTTTCTTCCATCGCGTTTCGTATATGTAGCTGTGTTTTCCTTCGATTGCATTTTGTATATGTATAGCTGTGTTTATCTTCCATCGCGTTTCGTATATGAAGCTGTGTTTTTCTTATATGACGTTTAGTATATGTAGCTGTGTTTTTCTTCCAAAACGTTTGGTATATGTAGCTGTGTTTTTCTTCAATAGCGTTTTGTATATGTATAGCTGTGTTTTTCTTCCAATGCGTTTCGTATATGAAGCTGTGTTTTTCTTTCTTTATGTTTTGTATATGTAGCTGTGTTTTTCTTCCATCGCGTTTCGTATATGTAGCTGTGTTTTTCTTTCTTTATGTTTTGTATATGTAGCTGTGATTTTCTTCAATCGCGTTATGCATAAGTAGCTGTGTTTTTCTTCCATTGCCTTTCGTATATGTAGCTGTGTTTTTCTTTCTTTATGTTATGTATATGTAGCTATGATTTTCTGCCATCGCGTTTTGCATATGTAGCTGAGTTTTTCTTCCATGGCCTTTCGTATATGTTGCTTGGTTTTTCTTCCATTAACTTTTGTATATTAAGCTGTGCTTTTCTTTCCTTTTGTTTTTGTATATGTAGCTGTAGCCTTCCATCGCGTTCGTATATGTAGCTGTGATTTCCTTCTATCGCGTTTTGTATATTTAACTGTTTTTTTCTTCCAATGTCTTAAGTATATGTAGCTGTGATTTTCTTCCATTGCGTTTCGTATATGTAGCTGTGTTTTTCTTTCATTGTGTTTCGTATATGTAGCTGTGTTTTTCTTCCAATGCGTTTTGTATATGTAGCTGTGATTTTCTTCCAATGCGTTTTGTATATGAAGCTGTGTTTTTCTTTCTTTATGTTTTGTATATGTAGCTGTGATTTTCTTCCATTGCGTTTCGTATATGTAGCTGTGTTTTTCTTTCATTGTGTTTCGTATATGTAGCTATGTTTTTCTTCCAATGCGTTTTGTATATGTAGCTGTGATTTTCTCCCAATCCGTTTTGTATATGAAGCTGTTTTTTTTCCATCGCGTTTCGTATATGTAGCTGTGATTTTCTTCCATCGCGTTTTGCATATGTAGCTGCGTTTTTCTTCCATTGCGTTTCGTATATGTAGCTGCGTTTTCCTTCCATTGCATTTTGTATATGTATAGCTGTGCTTATCTTCCATCGCGTTTCGTATATGTAGCTGTGTTTTTCTTCCATTGCGTTTCGTATATGTAGCTGTGTTTTTCTCCATCGCGTTTCGTATATGTAGCTGTTTTTTTCTTCCATCGCGTTTTGCATATGTAGCTGCGTTTTTCTTCCATTGCGTTTCGTATATGTAGCTGCGTTTTCCTTCCATTGCATTTTGTATATGTATAGCTGTGTTTATCTTCCATCGCGTTTCGTATATGTAGCTGTGTTTATCTTCCATCGCGTTTCGTATATGTAGCTGTGTTTTTCTTCCATCGCGTTTCGTATATGTAGCTGTGTTTTTCTTCCATTGCGTTTCGTATATGTAGCTGTGTTTTCCTTCCATTGCATTTTGTATATGTATAGCTGTGTTAATCTTCCATCGCGTTTCGTATATGAAGCTGTGTTTTTCTTATATGACGTTTAGTATATGTAGCTGTGTTTTTCTTCCAAAACGTTTGGTATATGTAGCTGTGTTTTTCTTCAATAGCGTTTTGTATATGTATAGCTGCGATTTTATTCCATCGCGTTTCGTATATGTAGCTGTGATTTCCTCCAATCGTGTTTTGTGTATGTAGCTGTGTTTTTCTTCCATCGCGTTTCGTATATGTAGCTGTGTTTTTCTTCCATCCTGTTTTGTATATGTAGCTGTGTTTTCCTTCCATCGCATTTCGTATATGCAGCTGTGTTTTCATTATATCGCGTTTCGTATATGTAGCTGTGATTTTCCTCAATCGCGTTTCGTGTATGTAGCTGTGATTTTCCTCCATCGCTTGTCGTATATGTAGCTGTGTTTTTCTTCCATCCTGTTTTGTAGATGTAGCTGTGTTTTCCTTCCATCGCATTTCGTATATGCAGCTGTGTTTTCAACATATCGCGTTTCGTATATGTAGCTGTGATTTTCCTCAATCGCGTTTCGTGTATGTAGCTGTGATTTTCCTCCATCGCTTGTCGTATATGTAGCTGTGTTTTTTCTTCCAATGCGTTTTGTATATGTAGCTGTGCTTTTCTTCCAATGCATTTTGTATATGTAGCTGTGTTTTTCTTTTATCGCGTTTCGTATATGTAGCTGTGTTTTTCTTCACTCTTGTTTTGTATATGTAGCTATGTGTTCCTCACATCGCGTTTCGTATATACTGCTGTGTTTTTATTCTATCGCGTTTTGTATATGTAGCTGTGATTTTCCTCAGTCCCGTTTCGTATATGTAGCTGTGATTTTCTTCCGTCGTGTTTGGTAAATGTAGCTGTGATTTTATCGTATCGCGTTTCGTTTATGTAGCTGTGTTTTTCTTCCTTCGTGTTTCGTATATGTAGCTGTGTTTTTCCTCCATCCTGTTTTGTATATGTAGCTGTGTTTTCCTTTAATCGCATTTTGTATATGCAGCTGTGTTTTAATTATATCGCGTTTCGTATATGTAGCTGTGATTTTCCTCAATCGCGTTTCGTGTATCTAGCTGTGTTTTTCTTCCATCGCTTTTCTTATATGTAGCTGTGTTTTTCTTCCATCCTGTTTTGTATATGTAGCTGCATTTTTCTTCCATCGCATTTCGTGTATGCAGCTGTTTTTTATTCTATCGCGTTTCGTATATGTAGCTGTGATTTTCCTCAATCGCGTTTCGTGTATGTAGCTGTGTTTTCCTTCCATCGCGTTTCGTACATATAGTTGTGCTTCCTTCCATCATGTTTCCTATACGTAGCTGTGATTTTCCTCAATCGCGTTTCATATATGTACCTGTGTTTTTATTCCGTTATATATTCTTCCTATCAACGCAGCTGTGTTTCCTTCCGCCATACATTATTCTGTTGAATAAGGAGACTGAATAATAAGACTTGAGTAATTATGACCAATAGAAAAAATAACTTTCTCAGAAATCATAACCTTCTTAATTCCCACTCTTCCTCCAAGTATTATTAAAGATACTTTTATTATAGGAAACTAATGTTTGTTTAATTTCAGTACTATATTTTTTTTATATTTTATACAATAAATTGAAATATTAAAAAAATACGGGCAAGCATTTTTGACAATACATTGTGGCAATTAACACATGTAATGTCCCTTTCTTCGATATTTGATGCATCTATGGTAACTGAAGGTAACTGAGGAAATCATGACGAAACTATGATCAGATTGAAGGAATCATCTCGAAATGTATTTTATTCCCGTAAAAAAAAGAGGGGGAGAAAAGGCCCTATATCCATAACTCCTTGTTCCCCTGTCCCCCCCCCCCTTTTTTTTTTAATACAAAGCATACACACGCACACTCACGCACAATTTTTACCTACGAATAAGTACAAAAGAAGAATGCCCCCTTTAAAATAAACTCTTGTAGCATATTCATGTTTTGCATGATTTTAGCTTACTATTATATCAATGTGTAAAATTATATTTTCACAAGATCGTAAAAACAAAGAGCCGTACATATATATGCCTATACATATAATATCTCGAGGTAGTTCAATGGCTCTCCTAGTTATGTATTCGTGTTTGAAATATTTCTGATGTCACTGTCTGTCACCCCGCCATAAACACGCGACATTGCGGTCAGTAGCAGGAGATCACACGTGTCAGACAGCCATGCGGGTAAACAAAGGGTGATTACGTGTTGTATATACTGGTGTACGCCAATGTTCTGTCTCCCTTTCAAGATATTTAATAGTTACGTGATGAATGTCAGGTCTATACGCGGTTAAATATGATCAAAGTTGTATTCCAAACAATGACGACACACACGAATGGTATTACATGTTGATCTATATACAAGGTGTATATGTACTCCCTGCAATGAATGAGCATGCAGTTAAGTTATATTAACCTGTTTTTGCCCACATGTTTACACTCTATAGGATACAGATATACTTCACCGGTCATTCAATTGTCGTCAACAGTCTACCTCGTGGTATATTCCTTGTTTGGTTAGCTGCCGTTCTTGTCACCGTCTAGGACTACGTTAAAAAATGTTTATTGGAGAGTCTCTAATCTGTGTTTGTTTGTCCAGTAACCATCGATAGTAGGATAAAAAAATTCGGTAGATTTCTCGGTCATTTGGAAAATGTGTAGGTCTATAGCTTTGTGGCATATTATAGTTCGAGCCCTTTACATGTGACCAAAAGATATATGGGTTCCGATCAGTCTGCCTTCTATGGCGTTATGTCTTCTGGTACAAGTCTCTACCATATATCCGTACACCCTCGGGTGAATGGTCACTGATCATGGATGTCGGAAAAATATATAGCGTTTGTTCCTCATGCTTTGAGTCGAAAAACAACTGCATGAGCAAGAATGAATGAATGAAACCGGTTTCTGTGTATGGTTTAGTGGTGGAGCACAGGACTCAAAGCCGGGAAGTCGTGAGTTCGAATCTCAGCCGAGGCGGTGAGATTTTTCACGGACGGTCCCAACACAGGGTGAGCGCTCTGCAGGCTTAATGGGAAGGCCGTGTCCACAGGCCGTGTTACCCTCACTGACGAGTGCGCCTTTCGGGGTTCCTCAGTGGTATATGACCTGGCAATGGGGACGGTTACGCACCAAGGGCCCGCAGGTGCAGTAGTCATCGGGCCTGGTTGAATGGTTCCGAAACCGGAATGGAATTCTGCAGATGTGTATATATATATATATATATATATATATATATATATATATATATATATATATATATATAGTTATGTTAGCATTAAAAATGGAGGCGGTTACCTTCACCAAATGAATGAACGAAAGAAGACAAGAAAAGCGATGTCGGATGAGATTATCGATGATATAAGACTATTTATAAACACCCTAACATAATTTACCTTTCTTTACCGACGGTTCATTTGTGAGGTCATTTAATCGTGGTTTACGCGTTAATGTTGGTTTCTACCACAAACTTTTAAAATGAAAATAATTCCAGAAAGCCAGAGGTGACCAATTAATTCAGATCTATTTACTATTGAATGGACTTCATGAACCTATACTAGTATATAAGACAAAGCCCCACACTTCAGGTACAGTTGTATGTAAAAAAAATAAACAGTCATGACTACCAAATAGAATATACAGAAGTTAGCTATCGGAATGGACAATGGAGATAATAATGTGGATGTGTTCATTGTCCCCTGTATAACATCTGTAAGCACCTGTTTAACCCTTATTACAAAGGGCTCTATATATAGATCATCTGCTTGGCGTCTGGCTGAGTTTGATAAGGTTTGCGTCATGCTAACCAAAAAGAAAAATATAACAAAACTTGTCTCTAGAACACATGCAGGTGGCCGTTTATTAGACTACATATGCCCACTTCTTAAATGTGTGTAGCCACCATAGAACGTAATCTTTGTCTATGAGAAATAAAACCGCAAAGCAAGGCATGTTCCGGAAGTGCGTACTGGTGTGCCTAAGTGCGCATGACCTCAGCACGCATGTTGAAAGCATTTCCCCGGCAGTGTACTCTATATAAACACACCTGTGTTGTTGTTACGTTAACAAGCAGAGTTCACCAGTACTTATTTAACTCTTAATGGGCACTTATTTATCTCTTGATTAGTACTTATTTAACTCTTGGATATATATGAGTCCATGGGTTGTATACAATGACTGCCTCGATTAGTTATAACAGCTATTTATATAGAATCCACGTAAAATATAAAAAAAAGTTTGTTATAGCGACGGGAAGTGTTGTTGTAAAGTTTGGACATGCTCAAAATATTTCGTGTAATCGCAGCTATATATAGGTAAATGCCACCAAATACACGTGACAAAACGCATAATTACGTACAGAAATGTTAGGAAACGCTCAAAAAAGGCAAAAGAAAATACGAGCAATATACAGCAAAAAAACATATGCCACAGTTTATATAATGCAGAAAAGACGCGTTTATGATCGCACGCGAAATCGCGGGAATATAAAAAAAACGCAAGCTGAAAACGCAAGCCAGTCTCGTGTCATAAAAACGTGGCCACTGTCGCGTAAAATCGCTTGCATGCATGGGCACCGCTGAAAAGTGAGGGCTCTTTAAAGCAGAGCTCACATACTGTGGTTGCCTTTTTGTTCGCGAGGGTTTTAATTTCGCGATATTCGCGAATGGGAAATAATCGCGAAAATGAAACCCTCGGGAATAAATGGCCAATGGATTACGTCCTTCTTATTTAATGTAGCCAATATTTGTATGGGAATAGATTAGAACAATGAGAATTGTTATAATAAGGTATGCAGGTATAGGGAAAACGTTCCCCTTAATTTGAACTTAACTACCTGTGCTTTGTGTTCGGGCCCATCGTTATATGAGAAAAATATCACAAACTCATGACTTATTCTCATTTTATAAAACACATAGGTATGGCTTTACCAAATATTTGGGTTCTGGTGAGATCGCGAAAATGAAACCCTCGCGAAACATTAAAAATTGAAAAATCGCGAAATTTCAGCCTCGCGAATATGAAGCCAACCACAGTATATAGTGCGATTTCTTACGTTATCGTACAGTAAATTATGCGTAATATATAGCTGCATACACGTGACAGCATCCACAGCAAGATATAGTCGAAGTGAATCGTAGCATATATATACTGTATAGGAATCGTAGGGGTATAGGAAATCGACCGAAATAAATTCTCGGTACATGGAAATAAATTCTCGCTATCATAGAAAATCGTATAGACATTAATATAAAATCACAGAGAACATATGGATTTCTTAATTAAAAATTATAGACAATCGCCAGTTTCCACTCTCATATATTCTCTACCGGTCCAGTAAAACAATGAATCTCAAATCCTGAGAAATATGATATTGATTTGCAAACTATTACACTGATAATATGCTTAAGTATAGAATTGATAATTTGTGGGTCGATACACAAGTGTATGTGTAAATGTAGTCGAAAGCTTGAAAATGAAGTTAATTTTGTTTATATGTATATATGGACCAAACTGGTTATCAAGACCATTAATATTGTCTAATTGTGTATAATATGAATTGTCAGTTTATCCTATTTTATAAAGAACTTAAACATCTTGACGTCATGCTGTGTGCCTGGCTCAATCACACATTCACCACTCAGCATGACCTTAACGGGGAGAAGGACAATTAGCGACACTAGATCAACGTATATCAGGTCGTACAGTCAAGAACACAATAATTAAATCTCATTATCAGCAATTTTATTCAGATAATGAATGCCCACCCCGATTAAGATATTCATGGAGCGAACTCCAACACCTACACCTGTACACACCTACACTGTACACACAAGTACACTCGCCTACGCTTACCCAGATGGAGAGAAAAGAAAAGGGATACTATAGCAGAAGCGGATCCAGGGGGGGAGTCCAGGGGGTCCGGACCCCCCTTTCTCAACAGAAACAACGTTTTTTTAAGGGCTTCAGACAAAATTTTGCCGCCTGGACCCCCCCCCCTTTTTTTCAGACCTGAGGACCTTTTTTTTAGGGTTCACATTTGTCCCCCTGGGTTGGACCCCCCCTTTTCCTAAATCCTGGATCCGCCCCTGTATAGGCGTGTTGTACTAAATTCATATTAGACACACGCAAACACACATTAAAACGAGCCCTTGACGTGCAATATTAGATCGACGTATTCCTTTTTTTTTAACTCGCACAAAGACACATATGCATATATAAAGGTTAGCATTTTTGAACTTCAGTTCGTGGTCGACCAGCTCCCATCACAACTTCCGGTTCCGCCTGTGATAACAAAAAAAAATTCTTGTTCAAAGAAGAATATACAACAGAAGGTTGTATCGCAGGGCATTAAATGCGTTTTGTTTACTGACATTATGTTTAGGCTATATTAACATGATTGGCATATAAGTGCATGTATAAATCAAGATTGCTTTTCTGCAGTAGTTATTTATTAAAAGGTATTTGCGCTTACATATTCAATCAAACCGACAGTTTTAGCAGTAGTAACTAGCTAAGGTAATCCGGGATCAAGTCACTCCTTATCTTATGAAAACATCTCCTGCCACGCGTTAGATTACAAGGGGAGAACCTGTCATGGAGTTCGAGGTCAAAGGTCAATGCTTGTATGTCGGTATATATCTTTACGGTAAACGTAATACATCGCAATGACTCATTTTGGCACGTGCGCGCTGTGTGACGATCCACCCACTGGACGGGCTTCCCGCCAATTAATGTCGCGGATTGCCACCAGAACGTGCTGTCGTGACCTGCTATTTTTATGCGGATTCATTTTTATCTATTATGAAGTCTGCATTTACCATTGTGTCACACCATTCAGGAAAGTGTGTCCTTAACGTGTTAAAGATATTAGTGAAAGTTTTTGTCAGCATTAACTGCTATTTATATCGATATGCCCAACTGATATTATAATTATTTACGTTTATTTATAGATGTTTCTAAAAATAACTATTTTAGGAGAACATCATTGGAGAGATTGTTTTCATGTAACCAAATTGATTACTGAGTTGTTCTGTACAACACTGAGTTTGTTGATCCAAAATACGTTTACAGATCGTAAACCATGATTCTAACACTGATTTTTAAACAACTTAATACACGCAAAACCCATGTTTGTGAATGAATACATTCTTTATGCTTACCAAAGAACTGAATTATAGTTCACTGTTTTATTAATGATGAAATATGTTTCTGTCATTACTGTTATTTTTAGAACCACGAGCATGTTTATTCCGGTCGCTGAACTACTTTTATGAAGTGATGACATAGGCAGATGAAACAAACATGCAAAAAATAGCCGTCACATAATTAGCAGTACACATCTGCTGATAGCAAAACAGCGGGTTTCCCGCGCGGAAACGTAACCACGGTAAAAAGCTGGAACGTTCCTTACTTCCGCGTATATATACTGCTTACGTAAGATCTGTTACAGATCTGGCAATGAGAAAATGAAATATGCGTGCCTGTCTTTACAAATTTTATTCATAATTAGTTGTAAAAGGGTGATGTTTGTTTTTGCGCCTCAGTATTTTATTCATGACACATGCATGAGACACAGTCAAACTCTGCAATTAAAACAGGAAGCTCCTCCGAAGGATAAAAACAGGACGCTGCTCTGAAGTATAATATATATAGAACTGGTTAATGTAGTTAAGAACACACAGTAATGCATGTTAACATCAATCTCTCTCTCTCTCTCTCTCTCTCTCTCTCTCTCTCTCTCTCTCCATATTATGCTGCAATTTAAGAAACTAGGAAGACGCTATACGTAAGTTTTATCCTCTCCAACACATCCATATGCACCAATTTCACCTTAGGTGTACTTTACCTGTAAATTGGGTCATTAAAATAAGTGATAACTGTGTTAATTGTTTTGTTTTTGTTCTTGGTATATCGGGTCCGCCACTTATACCACCAGATTTATAGGCATGACGCATGTTTATGTATATCATGTGACGACTATTTTTGCAGGCTGGACCCATGATCACCATATTTATGTGAGGGTGTCCTCAGCAGATTGGTGCCCAGAATGACAGGTTTATTTTTCTTGGTATATTGACATATAGCGTATATTATATCATCCAGGTGTGCTCAATTACCGAGCAGCATCACATTCTTACCTCCAGTACAAGAGAGTAACTATACAAAGACCTGTGCCTTATAATTTATATACCAGGCTTTTAGACCCTGCATCAATTCAAAGGTCCATGCTCTTAAGCAGCACGTGGCTTCTAGTCCAATAAGTTATCTGGGTATTTATGTAAGTTTACTCTCTCTACCATGTTTACAGGTTTGTAATGAAATATGTAGTTGACAAGGACTGCATGTACGTCCCTGCTGCAGTCGATCCATTCGCATACTGTGGTAAGATATTAAAGATATACTACAATCAGGGATAACGCATGAGCCATTCGCACGTGCAAGTAAAGCCAGATCAAAGAGCTTTGGCATCTGTATGTATGCAGGAGAGAGGATTCTTAATAAGAACTCAAGCAACATCCCCAGCCGCTGCATGCGTAAAAATTAAATGCATTATATCATATAATGTACCTCCATGGAAAGATCCAGATATTCTAAAATTTTTACTTTTTGAATAAATGTGTTTTAATTCTCGTATATTCTACAGGTCACTACAGTATTGTGGAAGTAAGCAGGAGCTATTAATAGGTTGCTGTATAATAGTGTATATGTAGTCGCTACCTCTATATTCAGCTCCTCTGCTGTTTAGCGAATGATTCAGTCTGAACACGCATGCATGTCTGCATGGTGTGTACCTATAGTTTACGGTATACACACACAATATCGCTCAATGGTAATGAGACCATCAGAGAAGAATAAACAGAAATTTCAGGGTTTACTATCAGGACGGTACAGAAGAGACTGAGAAGAAAAAAGACTGAAAGAGGGGAAGAGAGGCGCGGTTTTTTATTTTTAATATTCATTTAATGAAAATTAGCATGTAACCGGGTCTTGCGTTCAGACGTGCGATACGTCTGATGTGTGTTTTCAATGGTGATATATAGTTTGAACACAGCAGAAGTTTCAATGGGCCAGGCTGGGTACATGCACTGACGTATATAGTTGTATATAGATGGCAAATGGCACTGCGACAGTCATTTCACGAAATAATGTCATTTTTTCAGGATTTATGGGGAAATATGGAAAATGACCCCCTTAGGACACACTTGGCATCATCCCTGATAGATCAAGATTAAAATCTTGCATTTCCGAGGCGTCGCCACGGAGGAGTTGCATGTCAACGATTGGGTGCCATGGCTCATCAATTAAAGTATAGATTAAGGGGGTAAATAATCGTGGGTTAAGTCAATCACAATAAGTACAATAAAACATCTCAGCAACCTTTATACATATATTGTATTAAGTAGATAAGCAATCTGTTGTGAGATAGATGTCATGACGGATATAAACAAGGCATCGTCTGTGTGTACATAAATACACCCTGCATGGGCGTAACATGTACAGCCTTCTTGTTTATATATACGATAATGATAGCAATAGCACGTCATAAATTCCTTTTTTGATACGTTTTGCATGACCCGTCCTGATGAAATCAAGTTATAGATGCATGTGTACGTTTTTTTTCAACACTCCTCTTTTCGTTTCCGTAAACAAGAGTTCAATTCAAACTGAAACTAGATAGACTCAGAGTTCACACACCTCCTATATCTGCCAGGACCGCCACATATATACAGTTTATCTTTTGTCCGGTTTTATATCTCGATAACAACGTTTTGTTAAATGTGCCAAAATTTCTCTCAAAACATAATTATATCCTTTTGTTTTTCATGTGTCACAGCCAGGATTATATATATATATATATATATATATATATATATATATATATATATATAAAGAAAATTGCGAGTACGGTAAACCCGTATGCGATTATTAGGTGCCACCGTACGGGTGACTGTAATCAGCGCCAATATAGGTGTGACGGTCAGACATATTGATTTATATCAAAAGGTGGGATGAAGTCATACGTTAAAATTGTATCCTGTCAACTCTACAAAGCAAATGAGTGCTGCTTGTCATCTTCCTGCTAATCTAACTGCTTTTTGTTCCGAGCCACTGTCCATTCACACATGCATTTCCTAAAATCACCTATACATCACATGCCTGTCACATGGTAGACTCTATTAGTAGACTTTATATAACCCTGCCATGCAGGATCACATATATATACATATATATGTGTGTGTGTGTGTGTGTCTGTGTATGTGTGTATGTCATGGTTCACCAACTCAATGGTTGCATCACGGTTTAGCTCTGCTTGCCAGAAACAAATACCAATAAATGACCGTCTCCTCGGATAAACAGAATTCCTTATCCCATATTATAATGGTACAGATTTATTAATAGAAAATGCTATATATGGGGACTCAGATTATATGTATATACATTCAAAATTCAGATTGTTCCCTGATTGTTATAGCCTATAACACTACAAAGATATCCTTTGATATTCTATCACCATTTTGTTGCTAAGAGACAACCCAACAAAACAAGTAAACAACGAGCCAAGCATATAGCCAACCAATAAAGACAAAAACATAATATATCATTTTCAATATATATTTATAGCTAAACAGATACATGATAAATTATGATCGTTGAAATCGGATATGTGTTTGGTACAATAATATAGTCTGTATGGTGTTTTTATATATGTTTTTATATATCACAGTGTTGTCTAATTTTGTAGATTTTAGCGTGCGTGTCATTTTGATTACGTTGTACCTTCTCACTCAGTATATTTACGTCTGTTCTTTTTTGTTTGACATTTGTCTACAAGCTATCAAGTCTGAAGACAAAACAACAAATCTCTGTCGTATCCAAAAACAGAACTAACCCTTTAATTAACATAGAAAAGACGAGCTCTTCTTTGTGATAAAAACACCTGTGTTTGAATAACGTGTGTATAGACAGACGGCAAACAAATACACCGGGCTAGCATGTCAATTATCTCACCTCGCTGTGTTAGCTCCATCAACAAAGCAGAGAAAACCAGTTACCGAGTAACTTTGAGGTTTGTAGAAAAATATACAAGAAAGATGAAATGTTGTAAAAACGCCGACACACAGGTGTGATTTTACGACATACATTTTGACACGTTGGGTTGCGAGGGTAACGAAGTTTGGGCGGGAACGTCTGAGAAGACGATCAACGCGTCACGTGATATATGATAATGGCGGGCAGATTGACGGCTGTTTTCTCACGAGTTAACAAACTACTTCCCCGTTTCCGGACCTGGTGAATTTTCAGCAGAAGATGAACGCCCGTTAACGATAGAAACCCGACAGATGTTTAACAGAAAAACCACACAAAACACAGTAAAAAGTAAGTCAAATAAAAAGAAGTATATACAGGTGAGCACAGACTGATTTACTCAGACGTATTTATACCCGAGACCATCAATATTCCAGACAGGTATACATCAATATGGTTCCCTAGCTCCATCTCATCTCCCTATATATCTCTCTGCATGTCTTCGTCCGTCTGTCTGTCTGCCAGTCTGTCTCTCTGTTTGTCTGTCTGTCTGCCTCTCTCTCTCTCTCTCTCTCTCTCTCTCTCTCTCTCTCTCAAAACAACCATTGTATTCATTCTAATTTTGCACATTATTATTCTAATAAAGTTCCATCATGCAGTTGCTATAATATGGAAATTTATTGAAAGAGATCCGTGTAGTATTTACCCTTCTTATTTTTTGCCGCGTGTTCAATAAAGAGTAATTAAAAAATACAACTAAATTCGAAAAACTCAAATAATTTTTGCTATATTTTTGCATATATTTTTTAATAATTTGAGGGATAGAAAGAGAAAGTTTATCTAAATTTTTCAACAACACATAACCAGATAGCTTAATAATTTTTTATATGACTACTGCCATCGTTAGTGTTAAAGTATTAGTTTGAAGTTGTATATGTACCTTTCCAAAGGGACGGAAGATGTTGAACACATACAAACGTCTCATTGTTTAATCGGTTGGGCGATACTGGATGGACCAGCGTACCCCTCCCTCATTTCATCTGTTGTCCTGGCAAATAAATTCACTTCTTAAACTTGTTTACTATCTTTGTCCATAAACTTTGTATATCATATAAATCGATACAAGGTTAGAAAGCTGATATAGTGAACTCAAATAAGAATGATATGTCTAGTGTCTGTTGCTTATATTATCGCCCACTTTATGTTTAACGTGCTTATGCTGACTTATTCCACAACCGAACAGTGGGATCAAGAATTACTACAGGCAAACAACTATGTCAGGTCAGCATATATACACACATACCAATATACGCTAAAGGACATATACAGGTATCACGTCTTACACAATCGGAAAAGTGATTTTTCGCTCAGTTGACTGAAAGACATCTGAGCCATATAGCGATCACTCTTTGTCCGGCGCCCGTCCGACCGTCCGTTAAGCAGGCACAAATCGTAACCGCTGTACCTAGAATCTTCTTACTTGACATCCGAGGAGATCCATGAAAAATCTCTTTGGAAACTTGAAATTAGGTCTCTGTTAAACATATCCTTCCAGCTATTGGGCATATAGCAGTACCTACCAGAATAATACAAAATTTGATACAGTAGCTCCAGTATCTGAACAACTAATACATTGATCACCATGATTCTTCGCATGCACATTCATCATGGAGTGTTTCATCAGTTCCTGCAGACTCCTTTGAAACCTAAAATTAGGTCTCTGTTAGCTATGCTTCAGTTGAATTGGGAATCTACCTGTAAAATTTGGCATTCATTTAAAAAAAATCCTTTTGTTAATGTCTTCCTAGTCTGCAGAGCGTCATGACCATTGGTTCACTTGTTTATATAGGTTTTAAGTTTTGCTAAACAAAAATGTACTTGGTTCCGACGGTTAACCTTGATATTGATATTATAGTAAATAATGGATCTTATCTGTTACCCGTAAATCAAAGATTGCTTTTATAAATGATATCCTATCTTTCTAATTATCTGAAAGTAATTAACATTGATTTCTACTCGTTCTATTTTCCATAGGGGACCGGTCCATTTGATACATTTTTTGCGCATATATTATTCAATATAATTAATTTGTATAACAAAGGATGTCCCCTGTATAGGTATATTAGGTTATGATCTGATCGTGAAAAAGGAACCCTCGCGTAACAATGATAAAGGAAAATCGCGAAATTTAAACCTCGAATATAAAGCCAACCACAGTATTCAAGATGCAGTGCATGCAAATACAAATTTGAAATGACTATAGTCCGTTTCATCCCCTCATGTCCACTTGTTTTTTGCTATGAAAAGTTTTAGTAATTACATTTCAAGCAATAAACAATTAAAGTGGAGAGTAGAGGATTAAAGGACCTAATTTTCAACAAGGTAAATAAATACCTACCTAACACTTTATTTAAATATGAATATTAAATTTGTTATAATTTATGAGAAATCAGTCTACATTTTTCAACTTATCAGACCCGCTTATGGCGGTCAGGGTCACATGAAAAAACAGCCTGACAACTGCTGATTGGATGATCTCATGTAAACACTCTTAAATATATAACCAGCTAAGACAAAGATGGCTACTTATGGAGGGACACATCATATCTCCCAGATCATGGTAAAAAGACTAAAATGTTGTGAAACATAAACGGAGGATTTATTGTAAAATTATTAATTACTATATTAAAGGTTGTCAATTCCATATATTGTTTTCTTTGAAATTATTGAAAAATATAAACTTTTAAGTAAATCATCTACAAAAACAGGTGGACAGCAGGTGGTGAAACGGACTATAGTGCAGCTTATAGATGGACTCAATACAGGAGACTGTCAGTACAAGACTGATTGCGGAGTCAGTCAAGGATAAAACACAGCTCAGGTAGGCAGTTTGTCAGCCAGGTGTGTCCTTGGTGCTGGCGGAAGAACACGCCGTGTTATCCGAGTGTGCAGTTCATGGTCCCTGGAAGTGGTGAATCACGGTCACGTGATGTGTGCTACACTTACTTTATGAGCCTCTGTTTATCATGCAGACAGGAAGTCCCTAACCTCCTGCTTCCGGAATCTTACTTCTTTCTTGTTCTGGTATGTTTCAGGGTCACGTGACCTCAGGTGCCTGGATCAAGGCTCAGTGTCGTCTGTGATAGATAGCGGCCTGGATGATTGGTTGCCGTGGCAGCAAAACGCCATTAATAATTGCTGTGTTCCATGACTTCGGGACCATGTTAATTTATTGTTTTGAATCAATCAAGCGACAGGATGAATGGCCTGGTTTTCTGCCTTTTTTCTTCGCGGATAAGTAGCTATGCAACTGTTATTAAAACATTTTTTCTGTCATTTTCAGTAGAATCATGGACAACACGGACATAACTAAATTCAAGTCTGCGGCCACTTCAGAGTTAAATGGGACATAGCCATATATATATATATATATATATATATATATATATATATATATATATATATATATTAATGCTATTACCTGTCAGTAATCGAAAACATGTAAACGTACCGCATCTGTGTGTGTCAAAGAAGAGACTTTATGCGTCGTACGGGATGCGGACAAAATCGTTTTTGACTAAATAAATAAGTGGAAATTCCTTATATGCGGATCCGGCATGCGGAATGCGTATCCGGCAAAACAATCGCTGCATGTAGCGATTTTTGGCGTTTCCACATGGTATCCAGGAGCAACACATAGAAAATATGCATGCTGCCGTGCCGGAATACAAATCAAATTTCTCTGCACGCATTTCGCATTCCGCATACCGCATTCTGCATTCCGTACATAAGGAATCTTAGCTTATTGCTGCAGTCAGCCGACGATACATCAAACAACTGTCACGATAAACTGCTTTTATGAATCAATGACTATGATTACATGTACCACCATAATACATATAATGCGTAACACCGGCAAAATAACACGGTACACAAATTACCAAAGCTGCCAAATTACAGAACGCGCATCACTATCACTCTATAATATATATTACTATATATATATATCACTAGATAACCTGTTAAACACTAGCTCTTTTCTTGAACTAGGGACCCAGGGGTCTCGACGCTCAGCTGTATTTATCTATAAGAATATTTTGAAGAATTTTTTTCAGAATGACGGTCCTGTGACCTTCACCTTTGACC
This sequence comes from Sipunculus nudus, assembly GCA_026874595.1. Classification (NCBI taxonomy): domain Eukaryota; kingdom Metazoa; phylum Annelida; class Sipuncula; order Golfingiida; family Sipunculidae; genus Sipunculus; species Sipunculus nudus. The sequence continues at coordinate 8,297,795 of CM049308.1, forward strand.
TTGAAAATCGAAAGGTTTCTTACTTAAGTGGTGGGTCATTAATAGATTACGTCTGAAGCCAATCTGTCTAGCCAAAGCAGAATTTTCATCCATAAACTAATTTGTGAATGAATGGGTCCTGTGACCTTGACCTTTGACCCTATGACCCCAAATCGAAAAGAATCTGCGGCAGGTGATTAATATCTTGAAGATGGAAGGTTTATGATGAAAAGTTTGGCTTGAAATACATACACATTCCTTTTAAAGAAATGGGTCCTGTGACCTTGACCTTTGACACCAATATCGACATGGTTCTTACTTTAGTAGTGAGCCATTTGTAAGTCGTGTTTGAAATTAAAATGTCAATCAAACCTGGAGATATCATCTGGAAACACATTGATGTGGATAAACGGATGGACAGACAGAGAGACAGACAGACAGGGTGATTACTATAGGGCACCCACTTGTGATCGATAAACACACCAGGTTTTGGGACACTAGAAGGAATCACAGATAAGAAACTGACATGATTGTTGTCATTTTATAGTAAAAAAAAGAAGAAAAAATACAGGTAGCGCCACCACTTTTCGGGAACTGACAAATTTAGTCACGGTCAATATTCAAGGCAAAATTCATGACAATCCATGCATTAATTATCAAGATATTGTTGGGTTTGTATCAATTTTTTTATTATTCTGGGGTGTACTTTCAAGCTTCATAGCTCGGAAGATATATGACGCAGTGACCTGATTCCAGGTATCCAAGGAGATTTTTATGGACCTTCCTAGGTTACAGGCTTCTAGGTACAGCGGTTACAATTTGTGCCCTGCTAACGGACGGCCGGACGGACGACGGACAAAGGGCCATACCTATACCTCAGATGACTTACAGTCAGCTGAGCTAAAAACTCTGTTTACGCCCCTCTCGTGGCAAGACTATAACTATACAGGAAAGCTCCATAGGATCTTTTTTTTTCAATCTCGCATCCTTGATGGTCGGATCACACCTTATACCCATAGCATGGTCTATCCAGAACAGTTAGCATAAAACAGGACCGTTGAAGTGTATAGTTTAAAATGTGTATACGGTCAGTCACTTAAGGAGAGATTCCGAGACTGGACTCACAGGTATATAGGGTCATATGAGTGGGTTATAATTGCCCGTCCAAGGTCGATGGATTTGTCCGGCCCGTCCAAGGTCGATGGATTTGTCCGGGTTCTCCGGTTTCCTCCACCTGTAAACACTACAGAACGCCACCACCTAAGCCACAGAGAGTGCCTATAGATTAGTTCTTATAACTATTTGTATAATCTATGTTAAATAAATATGTTTATATTATATGTTTAAATTACAAAACTGTTGGACAGTGATGGCACTCGATTTTTTACAAATTGGTTTTTAAATCATTAACCCGACTTCACTTTCTGGTGAGGTACCCTCTTGAGTATACCAAGAGTATACTTTAATATGAAGCAATCCCCTGGGAGAAATAATACAAGGTGTGGTTTTCTCCCGGGCCTTTCCCGGATTTTCTTACAACGGAAACTCAAGTGGTGCCATCTGCTTCGGACTTTGATTTGTTTCAGGTATATCTTTCAACAAGCTATTGTGTACGATATCTAAGGTGAATAAGGTGCAAGAAACACGTTACAGGGAGTGATTGTTAGTGCAGGCTTCGTCAATGTTTGTTTAACATGCACTCCGCGGAGAAGTGATAAGCGACGCCTTGTTGATACCTGTTGTAACGACAAAAAAAAACGACAAGAACAGTAGCAGAGAACTGAAGTGTTACCGGTAGAATTACAGATGGGAGATGGTCTAAACATGCGGGGTTATTTGTACCACATGTGGCCGCCGTGTCCTGGGAGCAAGATGATCCAACGTTTACTAACACGGCTCCCCCGTCGGACACGCTGTTTGCTAATAGACCGCTCATCCCCGGCGTCACAACAAAGAATCCTATATATAGACAATGTGGTCTCGCCGGTGCAAGTATTTTATCCATGAAGACAGACGCGCGTGGAACTTAATTGAGAAACCTGCGGACATCTGCGGACGTCACGGGTTGAGCTGCCCGATATATCAGGGACCTGATTGGACCAAGAACTATTATTCTTTTATTACGTCATGCATATTCATGCATATCAATTACATACAAAATCACCCTACAGAATAAACCTACTTTTGTTATTCTTCCGTGAATGGCTGCAAGTGCAGGGTTATGTTTAATATTTTTATTGGTAAAACTGACTACTTTTTACTAAATGCGAGTCATGACGTTAGAAAATTTAATATTCAAAAATCCATGTAAGGTCACGAGACCAATATGAAGCGGCGCCCTTACTCGATGGTTGTGCATACGTGGGTGTTATATAATATATATTTTTCTTTTATAGAAAAAAACAGGGAAAATACATGTTTTAAATAAAGTTAAACAGGTCGAACATATGCTGGCCCTTTCTTTGGTTCCAGCCCTTTATAAAAAAAGAATGCTGAATATACGCTTGAATAATTATAAAATTTTCAAAGCTTGATTTGAATATGGCTCGACTATTGAAGGAAGACCTCGTTGCATATATATATATATATAAACAAGGAAAATACGTGTCTTAAATAAAGATAAACAGGTCGAACATATGCTTGCCCTTTCCTTGATTCCAATCCTTAAAAAATGTGGTTTATATATATAAAACACTGATATATAACCGGTTTAACTTGTTTTTTTAAATACTGTCGAGATCAGTTCTGAGATATAAAAGGATGAGCTCATGTTTACACTTATTATGTAGAAGAATGGTTTATATTTTTATATCGCTCCGCTAAGGTATACCGGTGTGCGATATATCAAAATAATCTTAAATAGCCATGCGGGGATTCTAGGTGAGGCGCATGCATGGGGGAAGGATTTAAGGAACCCATGGAGCACACCGAGTTTTGGACACCTTTTTGATAATTCACCAACACATCCTCTTCGCTCGCCTGCTGCACTAATTCCCCTCTTATCCTTGACCCCATGCTCATCACTGCTGTGTTTTATTTCACGGTTAACTGAGGGATTGTTCCATGGCGTTTATCTTTTCATTAATCTTACCGTTAACTGACGCTTCAAGCTTTTTCCAATGTCCCGCTGGTATATTTTATAATTATCTGTAACACGCAATCAGGACCGCCTCAGGTAAACCCTGCTGGTTCTGATCAATACAGTACAATACAGCAGATCCCCAGGTGACAGTGTTATAGGGGTCACCGGGTACATACAAAACATTCAGGACCATCACGGCCTTCGCTTATTATCGTCTGTACCATTTATCATAAAAAAACATTTACTCCTGCATCCTATGGTAAAACATGTCAAGTTTTTTTTGTCAAGGTCGAGAATTTTTTTTATTGCGCCCGACGGTTCTATATAACCGCCAAGTGCTGACACGCGGACTGAAATTCTTATTTTCATTAGATAAATCATGCAAGTGTTTCTAGAAAATGTATTTATACCATGAATATTATGCATTAATCAATCGAATTTACTGGTGCAATTAATATTTAGTGCTGTATTCTTTCAGCACACAAAACGACTGAACAGGCATGGGTGTGTTTATGGGTTATTTAGATCGTTTCTATAGACAACATGTTCACCAGTTAACTCTATAACTGGGCTCCCAGAAATTTTTGATACCAATAAAATCATTGTATTTCTATATATCTCCTGCAATACAATCGTAGCAGGATGACACAGTGCGGCGAGAAATCATACGCTTTAACCTTTTATCGTCAATATCCTCACGAGAGAACGATCCTGCTGTTTAGAGGTCGTTGATAAAGAAATCATGTCCGTAGATATGAAATCAATGCCGTAGATATAAAAGTAGTGAGGAGATTATAGGTATAGGAAATTAAAATATTTTGAATTAGAAAAGGTTTCAATTACATGTATGCACATTAATGTTTTATTGTGAATATTTAATGAAATACGTATACAATTCTGTATAAGCATGGTTATTTACATGCAGCATACACATGCATAGTTAAGGCCTTTTCTTGAATAATGATATTTTTTTCTTTTTAAAGTCTGAGAGTTGAAAAATTATAGTCCCATGCATAAAGCCTAACCAGAAGTGAACTGTTGTGAATAAAACAAAACCCATCTCTTGCGGACGGTTGTGTGCGGGGCAAAATCCCCCATGCATGCACAAATGGACTTTCCTGTAGAAATTGAAGAACTCCTGAAAGTTACCAATCCCTGGAAGACTTTATTTCTACATTACTCAGCGTCATCAAGTCACTTGTTAGTCACTAACTCAATCATAGATCTGCAGACACGCCGCTTTATTTATTGAGGCTGGTGTATGCCCGTTAATTTGCACCGCCCAGCGTATATACACTGTTATAAATTGACGTAATTTTACAGTTAAATTAACGTAGTGATTCCCTGTTATTTTAACTGTAAACAGAGACTAACGTGTATTTAACTGTAATTCTCAGTTAATGTGCACGGAATTGCTGGATGAGCAAGTGTCACTGCGCTTGACCAGGCCTGGCACCCTGCTGAGGTTGCTGCGCCAGGCAGACCCGCGGGATATTTATCAGTTCTGACTCCGCTCAAGTTACAGATGTGATACGCAGGAGCGCGGAATTTGAATCGGTGCCATTTTGCAGCCAGCTATCACTATCAGCAGAGGAAACGCAACAACATATTTTGACCATATTATCAGGTAAATATTAGCTATACTACAGTACTTTGTGTCACAAATGTAATGTTAACTGGCCAAACGCTTAGGTCTGAGATCATATTTCTGATGTATCAGAATCTCTTGCATGTATGAGTGAAATCATTCAGCATGCAAGTCTTTTCAGGTCAGCCTCTACACGTGTGTGACCAAGCTGGACCGTCCATTTTGAATACATGAGCAGGCAAAACATTTTGCTTGTGGGTCCAAACGATTGAACCTACTAAACCTTATTATCATTATATGGTCATATACCTATTTATAATTTAGACTGATTTTATATGCACTATTCACTAACATAATAAGTATAACTGTACAAAGATTATGATTGTATCATGATATATTCATGCTTATATTTTTGTCAGCTGGTCCACTATGTTGTACCGGGAGCATATATATATATATATATATATATATATATATATATATGCCTTCAACAACCTGCGTGTCATGACTTATGGTCTACTTGTTTTTATTTTGCATTTATTAGTTTTTTTAAGCCTGCTTAGGTACTATGATATTTCTAATTAACCTTTCTTTCTTTGCAGGATGTTTGCAGGGTCTTCGCTGAAAGCGACAGTAAGGCTGCAGCCTTAAAGGATAAAAAGAAAACACTTTACCAACAGCCTGATTGGGACTTCTATGGGAGACTTCAGAAGTGAATGGGATATGTAAAGTTTAAAACTATCCGAACTACAATGTTAATATATAGTATTTGATGGACTCTAGCATATGAACCTGTACATGTATCCAGCAGAACATCAAGAGCCACTTGTTTGTAATCTGGTTGAACAGATAACACAGAAGGTATTGAGTCGCACTATATTATATATGGGACCATTACAGGTTAAAGGATAAACTCATTGTGTTTATTGTGTGTTAATAATTGTGTTATGGCAACAAAGTTTTTCTGAAATATAAATATATATATATATATATATATATATATATATATATATATATACATAATTACGCTTTGCACGTGAATATACAGGTTAAAGGATAAACTCATTGTGTTTATTGTGTGTTAATAATTGTGTTATGGCAACAAAGTTTTTCTGAAATATATATATATATATATATATATATATATATACATAATTACGCTTTGCACGTGAATATGGTTGAATGTAAACATATGTATGCAGATCAATGTTTCTCTCTCTAGAAATACCTTAAAATAATAAAAGCAATGTAAATGTTTCTATTTGTTCATGTTTACTTCTTATTACCCGAGATTCATTAGTTTATATTCCTGTCAAAGTAAAGCAATATTTATACTCCCATCATCATTTTTAGCCTCGTTCCCCTTTTCAGGCCTTGAGAATTGTAAATGTATTGTATGGGTAAAATATACTGCCCATACTTCATTTACAGTCTGTCCCATAACATAATAACAATGCTAACAATTATTCATTATGATTCATTATGTACCTAACATTTCAGTCAGTTCCTTTTTTCACAGCAAAAGCATGTAAAATAAAACTAAACAAATATTAAAGAAGTGATAACAGCTACAAATGTATGGGCATCACAGTAATCACACATCAAACCATACACAATTTTAGAAGTCAATATATTATATAAAATCTCGGTAGAAGCAAATCAGGGGTATGCTTAATTTACCAGTTAAAAGCCCTTGAAATTACAGTTAAATGCAAATCACGGTAGGTTGTCAGTTTACAGTTAAATCCATGCAACTTAACAGTTAAATGCAAATCACGGTAGTCGTAAGTTTACAGTTAAATTCACGCAACTTTACAGTTAAATGCAATTTACGGTCCGCCGCAATTTTACAGTTAAATTAACTGGCACCCCAGTTGCCAGTTATTTTAACTGTAATTTTACAGTCAGTTTATAACAGTGTACAACTGCGTAAAATTTTGTTCTGCAGCTAATATATATATATATATATATAATTATATATATATATATATATATATATATATATATATATATATACGCATGCGTATATTTTCGCTAGCGTTTCTGAATTATCAAGACAGTCAACCATTCATTCTTTGGAAAACTGGTATATATATATATATATATATATATGAAAAGAGAATTAATAATAAGCAAGGAAATTGTTAAATGAAGAGGAACTCAATGTTGACGAACTCTATATATCACAAATATATATATATACATCTATGTTGCAAAAGCAATGGATTTGTAAAAAAAAAGGAAATTTCAAATTCGTGTTCACATGCAGGTACATGTGTTATTTTCTGTAGCTTTTCTTGGCATTTTGAGACTTGCAAAACTTAATTTGAAGTGGGAAACAGGGTTTATACCTTTGCAATAGGGCCCTTAATTGACCATTGGTTCTATACATATATATATATGTGCTGAATGGAATTCGAACTGGACGTGAATCCACAACCTTATAATGCGGTCACTGGTTTCGCGGACATAATATATATGTATTTCACAACTAGTGCACTATAAAGGCTTCACAAAACTGGTCGGTTCACAGCCGGGAAGTCGGCATGGCCTGAAAGCAGGCCAGTATTGAAGAATATTTTTTCCCTCCTAATTTCCACCCATGAAATATCAACCACCTTTGCCAGAGTACATACCGTAAGAATGCTGTTGAAGTAACCTGACACATCCGTGTTTATATTTGGGATATTTACCCCCTGCAGGTGCTCGCTGGAGCAGAGCCATGCACAACAAGCCCGACTCCAGAAGAAAAATGGAGTATATATATTTATAACTATGAGAGTCAGAGACGGGACAATGCATGGGAAGGATAATCCTTTTGTCCATGTTTATTGGTTTACGGTTTAACAATATTCTAAAAATGACTGGGCTTTTTATTCGTTCTTAATTTTATTTCAGATATCTTTTCAGTAAGGCATCGCGAAGGTTTTTGGAATGAGGAATTATATATGTCTAAATATGTTAAACTAACAAGAAAAATTTTAAATTTGTTTTTATTATAAGCAAAACATTTGTGACGCTGAAATATATAGATTTAAATATATACATAAGTTAGCAAGTTGAATGGGTGCACCATGCTCGGCAATGAACCGACAGACAGACCTTTCAATCACGCTTTTTAGCGTACAGGATCAGGCAGTACAATATCACTAAGTTTCAATTGACTTCCACCATTTGACAGGTGTGTTATTGGAATTTCTGAAAAATTTTCTCTCAATCTTTCATACACTTGCTGATAATTCATATTTCTGTGACCAAGCACAGTTTAGGATAAGGAACAAGTAGTATTATTATATGACCGAAGACCCATATATGCAAGTGCATGGGCTGTTATAGACAAAGCAAAACCCTATGCACTCTATAGCTTGCATGGTTGGTTCAATATATATACACACTGGCAATATAGGCTTAAAATTTAGTTTACTAAACAAATGTATCTGTATCTGTATGAGGAATGATTGACCCGAATTTCTTCTAGTGGTACTTATGCGATTAATATTTGTCGGGAAGACGTGTGTTCTTGTGCTTTTATTGTATACAGAGATATGTCTGTGCATCATACTTGAATACACGTAGAACACTTACAAATTATTAGTATTCTGAAAAATGAAAACAAAGCGTCCCACATTTATACAAAAAAAAATTAAAAAAAAAACACACATTAATGGCCTTAAAAATGCAGTTATCAAAACACACAAATATAAAAGCTTTTTGAGAATTTGTGCAGCCATTTCTGAGAAAATATTTATTGTTCGGACGACAGACGACGAAGCTGCTGCAGTAAATGGCTAAATTAAGTGACTGAAGCTCACAGGCTACAAGCTAAAATTTGAACAATATAATTCTCCCTCTTCTCTCGATGAGACATGTCCTATACATATCACAATAGAGAACACAAGGAACTTTCCGGATTAATCACGTCATGTTTTGATGTCAAAGGTCAACAGGTATCGTATAGTTTTGCCATAGAGTATGATTAGTAATTATATATGTTTATCTGTGGTGTCTATGTAAGCACGGAGCACTGATTGATCACTTGTTGTTATACCTGAGTAAATCCTCTACTTCAGTCTGGCCGGGACAAGAGGTATCCACTAATTGGTTCAACGAGCCCGGGGGTAGGAACCCCTTTGTGTCGCACACTTTACCTGTAAGTATATAGGACCATCGTCCCCGCTCAGGACGGCCTGGTTTTGAAACACTTGGCTTTTGTCTCGCTGTCTGACGCACTAAAAGTCCTACTGCTTGCAGGATTGATCTCCAAATGAAGTATTCCTTGTTGTTTCAAAGACTACCTTGTATAATTGATTGATTCTTCAGGTACGACACACACCGTAAGGATCAGGTAACATGCTGCTTACTAGACTAATGGCCATTAACTGGCCGACAAGCCTCGAAGCAAAAAAAAATCCTCAGTACTGGAGGAGTACGTATATATACGTATACGTGGATTAGACAATGAACTTTAAAAATATAAACATGAAGCCCCAGACAACATTCAATAAGCTAATACATCTTGGTACGCTTGTAAACCATTAGTAGGGAATGCACTCTATACATTATACGAGCGGGGAATATTGCATCATTGAAGCAAGATACTGTGACGGTGTTATAACCAGTTCATTCCTTGTTAGTAAATGTTAGAAAGTGTACATTAGATTTTTGTAATTTTGAATCTGTCTCTAAATGGTTAATTACCTGTAGGTATAATTAGCAATTCAATGAAGGCCAAAGAATGTTCAAGGAGGATGACACTTAGGTTAGAACTACTTAGCAGTTAGGCAAAGGCAATGGATCTTAAAATGAAAATCACACCTTTGTATGTGGTGCCAGTCAGACTAAGAGATGTTCACACTTATGCTATTGGAGTTAATCAAAGCATTCTAGTTGATTAGTTATCAAAGAAATAATGACCAGTTCAATATGTTTATAAGGATTGGGAATCGGGTGATAAGGCAGACAGAGAGAGATAGGAAACAGAGGTGTGCACCCTGTGCATCTCTGTCCACCCTTGTAGGATATGGCGGACATGTGGCACACTAAGATGTTACTGGCTGCATCCTTGGAATATTATTTAAGTAAGTTATGGACTTCCATCAGCAGAAGTAATGACCTTTGGTGTGATCCGAGAGCTGCCTCCTATGATTGTTATGCTCTGTTAATATATAAGTATCTGTGAATCTGTGATGTTCAGCCGGAATTTGAGCAAAAATGTCAACAGGGACCAGTATCTGAATCGTTCAACTGTGCAGCTGTAGTGTTATGTTCAACAGAATAAATTATGTGTTAAAGTTTGAAGGACTTACTCTTTGAAGTCACCAAGATAATATAACAACAACTATGTCATGTGACAATACACGTGACGTCAGTTTCTATTAAAATAAAATGACACACGATGTCTTCCGCAACGTAAAAATGAATACTTCTCAGAGTTCTAAATGTAGAAAGAAACCTGCTCAAAAGGATAAACATGTCCGGAATTTAATTTTCAGGATAAAAGAAATAAGAAAAATATTATTTATAACTTACAAGGTTTCAATTTGATTCCTAGATTGATGAAACAGCCTTCGTATTTTTAGATTTTCCAAATGAGAATGTAAAAAGCGTAAAATATAATAGTTGCTGTTTATTCCTTACTTTTATTAAACCAACAACTACGTATTTAGTTTAATATAGGGAAATGAGTATTAAAGAATGCGATGAAAGGAATGTAAAAGGAATGTACCCGTATGTAAACGCTCTTGTTGCATGGGAAAAGACTTCACGTGCCAAGTATTAGGAGAAGGGTGCGAATCTGTTAGCCACGTGACAAACGTCAACATCGACGGTAACAGGTGCGTCCTCGTTCGCACCCACCGTGGCTGTCCAGCACATAGTCATACATGATTCATAAGTGTTTAAATCGTTAATGACTTGCTGACATGTAGCTTAACGCTCCGTGGGGGTTGTTTTTGGAAGAGGGTCGGGTTTTTTTCTTGACCTTGTTGTGTAACATTACCCCTGTTTATCTTCACCCCGAAGGAAAGGTTGATTCACAGCTGCCGTTCTGGGATGGAGAGAGGTTGACTGGATGAGGGTGACAAACCGAGGGTGTAACGTGATCTCAACGACTTACGGATGTCACAGGGAACTTGACAGGCGTTTAACCGCACTGTCACAATGGATTATACACACCTGTAATCCCTTAATGTCAATTTGGAATGATACTTTCAGCTGTCGTCTATACATGTCTATTTGTAACAATACCCTATTTTCTCTACTTGCCGAACGTCTGTCTGTCACTCTCTTGTTCAATTGTAATAGTTTTTTCTTCAGGTGTGGATGTTTCGATTATTTCATCCATATCGGATACTGTACCCCCGGTAACAAATCTATCATTGTCGTGATTATGATATAACAGCTAGTGTACTTCTACAGAAAATAATCTTATTGCGTACAGTGAGGAGAACATTTTTTTAATATTTTTTATATATTTAATAAGAATTATCGAATTCACTCCTTTGTTTTTAATTTAACTTACATTTGTTATTATCGTTTATGTTTATAGTAGACTACAGTTGATTATTTCTACAGGGCTGAACCTGATAGCACATTTAGACTTAAGGACTCGGGGGTAATATCCGATTGGGAGTATTAAGATATTTAAACATTAAGAATTAAAAAAAAACTTACAAAAAATGGAATTTTATTATCTCTTTAAAAACTGCACACAATCTGCTCGCTTATTTGGCTTTATATTTAAGATATGTTAAGGGGGTACTATTTTACTTCCTCTTGTACCTGAACTATATATTTAATTAGTAAAGTAAAAATATTACCGATCATGATTAATGTTAGAAGGCATCTCACTGCAATTCAACAAGAGCACTGGGGGCTTGATTTCAGATTCGAGTAATAGGTTACAGTTACTCAGGTTTAAGTTCTCGAGAACTACTTTCAGTACTAATTAGTTGACTCATTTACACTGGCCAGGAAAAACCACAATAACACAGACAAAGTAGCAAACGCCATTCTATTTCCGTTCATAAACATGTCAGGTATAAATTAATGAATGATTCATGTGTTGTTCATGACCTGCCACCAAGTAGTTAACCCACGCAGGGACTAGTTTATGACGAAACCGTGACCTTCATTGACCTTGAGGTGTAACTGTACCCCCGTTTATCTTCACCCCGCATCTGGAGGGTTGATTCACGTCTAAAAGGGGTGACAAATCGGGGTGAAAAACTGGGCTGGGGTATGACTAAAATGAAAAACAGATGTCGTAAAAACCTGACAGGTTGTTTTGACCACTTTATATATTGTTATATATTGTATAGTACACACCTACACAAACACGTCCCGTTTTGAAGCTAGTGGTTACTGCTGAAAGAAAACACCTGAAGTGGGCTGCTTCAACAAAAAAAAAAAAAAAAAAAAAAAAAACCAGACCACGAAGAATCCGTGTTAGCTTTCAGCGGGACTTGCACCATTTGATATAGAAAATATACAGTTATATGTGTATTATATCATGCTATTAGTTCAAACAACAAAAAACGAATGTTTCCGCACCAAAATCATTCCGGCACTCAGTACTTATCCTCTCCAGTACACCTGTTTTACACGTTGTCATGGTTCTGTGTGTGAGCAAACACCGTCCATGTGTGAATGTTTACCATAACAAGGCTGCGTGACATGGAAGAAGAAACAAAGACGAACGCCGGTTTGAACCTTGAAATATTTCGATTTTTTAAGTTGCGCGGCACGGTTACCAGCTAGGTGGCTTGCGCGCTATCTTGTGTTTTGCGCCACCGATCGCACCCATGCAAGTTTATTCTCACTTTGCACAAGAGTAAGCAACGGCTTTAGAACAAAATATATGCAGATACCAAAATACCTCTACACAAGCTTATAGCATATATAGGAAATTGACCATTAATTCCAAATGTAATGATTATACATCTAAATGAAGACCATGCATGTATAAATTTTACTTACCATTATCAAACATATTATGTCAGTTAAAATATATTTTTTCATAATTATTCAAAGGTACATTTAATAAAGTTGCTCATCTCAAAACTGCAGTCTCATCTAACAACAAATTCCAGAAAGTGCATACCTACGCCAACGATATTTATCCAGAACCGAACCTCCGAAAGCTAATGATGCCTCCGGACCAACCTGCAATATTTGACCAAATTTTAACAACAGATGTCAGCACAATGTATTTTCTTGTTGACAGACAGCTGTACATTCCTACGTGGAATGGATTTACTCCAAAACTTATCTCCTTTATCATCCGGCAGAACCAATGATTAATTTTCACCGATTTAAAAGTAATCCTTGTCTAATCTGAGGATTTGGGGGCGGCAAAACAGCGACCCCGCGACCTTTTCGAACATTGACAGGTTCATTTATCTTTTTCTTGAAACCGCTCACGAGACCGCCATTATGCATACACACTAAAACTCAGATGTCATAAATCGCATGTCGAAATAATGGAAATACCGCAGGTACAGGTAATACATGAAAAAAGATAACCTTCTTCAAAATTTGCCTATCAAATATAAGATTATCTCTTACATCTGAATCTAATAACAACAACCGGAAAGCACTCAGAGAGCGCAGACCTCCACCGAGGCAGCTCATTATCCCCATATTAGCGCCATATATAACGGCCCTCTGACATGACGACCAGATAACTGGCTATCAGAGTGTCTTTACATCTAGGTCTGGGGAACGATTTATAAGGCCCCATGAGGATGCAAATATTTTCGTCATTTTTGTCAACGCCTCATGGCCTACAGGTACAATGTCGATTGACATAAGCCAGACTAATCGTTAGCATTTCTAGTGTACTCTCTAACAACACTAAACAGGAGCGAGAATAGTTCCGTTTTAACTCAGCATATTGGTAAACCCCTCCACATGTTTGTCGAATTTTTGATCGCATTTATACAGGCATGGCTCGCACGGGTTACGCAGCCATTTTGGATGCGATACAGGAAATGACTCGTGTCCATGCATGGAGATGGGGTTTCAGTTTGGGTTCTGAATACACAAGTATTCGCTTGTGTTATTTCTGAATTTGTAGCATAATGGTAAGATTATAGGCTGTTTACCACAATAGGAATAAAACATGATGGAAGACCACTGCGATGCATTCCTCGATATTGCTCGTATCGACTCAAGTAGGCTTACCAGCTCAATTTTCATTGCCTAATGAGTCGGGTTGTCACGGCTCACCCAATATGGCATTGTCAGAAATGCAGCATTTCTCACTTTAAAAAATCCTTGATCCCGATGATGATCCGGATCATCCCCACAAATAAATAAGCGGCTCTTTGTATCCTAGCCGAGCGATCCTAAAAATTTCGTAAAAAAATCGTAAATAAATTTTTGAGTAAGGTTGCTCACACACAAACGGACAAACAAACAAATTGACAAAAAAATGAACGAGGGAAAACATATTTTCTTGGCGGCGGTAATAATAATAATAATAATAATAATAATAATAATAATAATAATAATAATAAAAATAATAATAATAATAATAATAATAAATAAAAATGATGATAATTATAATAACAAGAAAAAATGTAGAGGTGATTACCAACCTCCGACAGGACTTTCGTGGAACTTTGCTGTGTAATGATACACAACTGTCACTGAAGTCACTAATCCCTTCACAGGTCACCTTCAGGACAGAGCCGCCACCTAATACAAATGAATAGCTCTACTATGAAGAAGTAGCCGCATGTCACAATGGGACAGAATGCATTTAATTACAGCAATATCCTTGTTATTCAGATGACCCCTAAATATTAAACAGTTGTTCCGTGGGTTTTATCCTAACCCGCCACAAAATGTTATTAAAATCTGTTTGAACTCTTTGCGTAAATGCACTGACTGACAAAAAAAAAATAAAAATGTAAAACATAATACCTCTCGCCACCTGGCGAAGGTATCTTACAACAAAAAAAACCCAATTACTACTAGCGTTAATAAAAATAATAATAATAATAATAATAACAACAACAACAACAGTAATAATAATAATAATAATAATAATAATAATAATAATAATAATAATAATATTATTATACACGTGAGATGCAATATGTAGGATATGAGAGTGGCGAACAGAAATGTCACTTTTTCACTGAAACATCAATGCTTAGATCAATATTCTATTTTTGCGTCTCTGATAACGTGTTAGGGACAACCCATTTATAACTTGGTTAATTTATTCTATTGAAAACAAGTACATCCTGCTGATTTATAGCTACTCATCTAAAATTAACGTATTTACCTTACACATATAGAATTTGTTATTAAAATAGCATGGCACAGAGTTCTCTAAATAAACGAGCAGCCTTTGTTTTCCGCAGGAGCTTCCCGCTAGGCCCTTAATGTGCCGTGAACATTATATATTGAACACAATATTTTTTTTTACCTTGAACACTGCTTCGAAATCAAATAGCTCTAAACATAAAGATTTTTATCTGGCAAGCTTCCCAGACCACGTGATAAGAATCAACACTGCGATAATGAGTACTGATACATAATCAGAGCGCGGTTATTTGAAGTATTACGTCAGACTATACGTGAAACTACCAAGTAACCGCTGCCTTGGTAACCTGCACTCAGTTTCTGGGGGCCTGGTGACTCACCCTTGTTATTTCCTATCTCTTGCCTTATATAGCCTTTATATTAGTCACAAAAGGTCCAAATATAGTTTACCGGGTAATTTATTTGATAATATTAGCAATGAATAAAGGAGGTAAATAATATTAATATTAATAATAATAATAATAATCGATTATTGTTTTTGCATTGTGCAATCATTTGATTGAGAAAACGCGTTTTAAAACAACATGGGACTACATACATAGTTTTGTCAATTAATAGAATATATGTAATTAAATCTCTTTCTAGCTAATGTCGTTTTGATCATTTTTAGAAATAAAAAATTACTCAGAGACAGCCAGATGCAAGATAAACGTGTTGATTGAAATTTGAAATAAATTTTGATGCATGCTGTTTTGATAACGAATATTGTAAGTGATATTAAAATGTTCCCGTTCGGTTTTGTTAAATTTGCTTGGTCAAGATATATAAAGGACATAAACATTAAATAATGACATAAACATGAATATTGAAACGTAAGCAACCATATAACCATCATTAAATGATAAAATAATATTTTATATGTTGTTTTTCACTCAATTTGGAGGTTTGCCAATAACAGAGTGAAGAAAAAGCTTTCACACATGACAAATATACAAATGGCACAATTATTACAAAGCTTTCACTTTTTCTGAGAATAAAAATAGCCACAAATGATTTTTTTATATACATATAAAAATATATATTATATAAATATTAGCTTTTACTGTATGATTTGCATCCTAGCTGGATTTTTGCCAAGTATAAGTCGTGT
Organism: Sipunculus nudus; assembly: GCA_026874595.1. Classification (NCBI taxonomy): domain Eukaryota; kingdom Metazoa; phylum Annelida; class Sipuncula; order Golfingiida; family Sipunculidae; genus Sipunculus; species Sipunculus nudus. The sequence continues at coordinate 8,313,869 of CM049308.1, forward strand.
CTTGTGTAACACCATTATTATTTATATCTAGAATGCTGGCCGGCACCTGGAGTGACCCCTGTGACCTTTCAGGCACCTGCCTGACCCCTTACCTCGCCAGTAACCACGAAGTCGAGATGAGTTGCCGCAAAGGTCAACCAACTCAGGATATGAACAAAAACAACCCATTTACTTAAAAAAGTAATACAACAACGTAATATGGTTTTCTGCGTAAAACCTGGAAACTGGCAGCGAGAGAAAAAAGACTGCCAGCACATATTTGATATACAAAACATTAGTAATAACAGTAAACGAAACCAGGAATTTAGAAAAAGTTTTATCATTTATTTCCACTGAAAAGTTGCTATTTTTTTCATACAAAGCTGCGTCATGATTTAATCAACTGTATAATTGTATAGATTATGTATTTGAATACTCGTTTCTATTATATAATTTTTTTTTCATATATTTGTATTAATTTATGCTTAAATGTGAAACATTACAAAAAAGTATTAATAATATATATGTATACATATAAATAAAACTATCAGTCTTTACCGTTAACAATTGTGTAAGTATTCAGACGTATATATATAGGAATTCTAAAATACGTGCAGGTTGAACGTGTAGCATCCCTCGCGTGTTCAGCTGAAGCATGTATATATATGCATACGTTTACAGCATCTGCATATGGTCGTTATATAAGACGGTGATCAGCATCAGCAACATGAGATTCCGAATTAATTATAGCTTGAATGAAGCAAACTCAAGCTATAGATTTGATTTTTTACAGGATTTAATTTTATTCAATTTAGATGTATAATATTTATTAGAAATATACTTATCACATTTATTTGATTTATTTATATGACTACTTTCCACCTTACCTAATAAAAAGTATATATATATATATATATATTATAGAATTTAATGTTATTTGAGCATGATAAACATTTCATAATTTTGAAAACGTTCGAGTAGAAATGCACATGTGCTTAGTATATATATAACATGATGCATTAATGCCCAAACGCCCATCAACCCACCATTGCTTAAAGCTTAAATATTGAGAGAGAGAGAGAGAGAGAGAGAGAGAGAGAGAGAGAGAGAGAGAGAGTTTAAAACATAGCATATAATGCCAGGCATTCATGCCCGTCGTCGGCATCTCATGAATTTTGCAAGCCACATTACAGGAATCTCACAAACTGTCTGTTTTTTACTCATTCTTGCTGACTCGACATGAGTGTGTGATGATACGTTTATTTCTTGGTAATTCCGCGCTGATGTCAGCATCAGGTATAGCTGGGGCCTGCCTCCCTCTTACAATAAGGGATCCTGCAGTCAAGCGCACGTAATTATAACTCAGCAGGACAGACATAATTCAAATTTCATCACTCATTATTTAACCGCAATGTCAATGAGACTGCGATACATAAGCAGAAGATGGATTGTGACATGTTGCTTTTGGCGGTTCTTGACCCGGAAGTCAATAGTCAAGCGTCACTCACGGCAGAGGGTCTCACCCCACCTCGGCGGAGCCGATATATCTGTGGTTACAAAATAAAACTCATTTTTAATACAGGGATACCGGGGCGGATTTAGGGGGGTTGGGCAGGGGGCACGCGTTCGCCGTTTGCGGCGAAAAAAAAACTGTGAATAACAAAAAAAAAATTCAGCGCATATTACCCCGAACACAGAGCCGGAGGGGCGTCAATATGGGGTGGGGGGGGGGGATAGGGGTTTATATCCCCTTCCACTTTTTGGCACGGGGGGGGGGGTTGGTCAATGTAATCTGCCTCCCCCACTATGCACAAGCAGAGAGTTATAGGCCATTAAAATACATATGAATAGAATTGTCTGATGGCAAAGTACTACATATGGGTTAACGTATTAAGTAACATTTGATAACAGGTGTATGTGCAATGTAAAAATTAGCCTGTTTCTCAAATTGAGTAGGGCAGCGGTTAACGGCAAAATACAGAGGAATTGATCAGGTTGTGATAAGAGTACCAAATTTGGTGGAGATGAAGTTTTGATAATACATTTCATTTTTTTATTAGTTCCAGCAAATCTTCTCAGTGTAACGGGGGCGGATCCTATGTTAACGTTAGAGTACTCAATTTTATATGAAAAAAACACGAAAGATCATCAATGTTACATTACATCTTATACTTTCCTCATAGATAGGGTAAAATTTTGGAATATTGGGTTCTATATAATTAACATCATCATGAGAAATGTAAAATAGCCCTTGTGGTCTCATAAATGTGAAATTTGTAATTAAAAGATGACTATTTGCCATTCAATGGCTTGGTGTTAACTAAAGTTAATTTAGTGTTTAATATGCCCTGCATAAATCTTCTGTTATAAAGTTAGGTAAAATCACTATTCTCAATTTACATCTCATCAATGTCTCCTTTGGGGAATTTAGGAGACGGTGGGGGAGTGAAATGAGGGGGGGGGGGACTACTTAAGCAGTATGGGTACACTGTATAAACATTAATTTTTTTATCATATATACAATGTTTGTTTTACTTGATGCTCAAAATTATGTACAGTTCTATTGTTCTTAGTGCAAAATATATGTTGTTTGTATTAAGGTAGCAGAACTGGTTAAATTTCTAAAAATTGAAGTTTTGCAATAAATGTATTTTTAAGTGGTGAGCAATGTATTGATAACAAGATTGGTATACTTTTCTTCTGGAAGGACATGTTAAAGCTTGGTCTGGTTTGTCTTCCTGGCACAGGAAACACAACTGCCAGTTCATTGGCTCCACGGCAGTGCTCGTTTGTTCACTGGGGCCAGGAATTATCATATTGTATGATTTGGACATCATTGTTAACCAGTTATCCTCTATAAACTATTTAAAAATATCATGTAAACCCCCCCCCCAAAAAAAAAAACAAAAAAAACTATTCTGTACAAGGGTATCAACAGAAAACATGCAAGAAAATCAGATCGGTGTTAAGCGTTAAAATGCCTTGGATTGAAAGGCGTCAGAGAGGCGGTGCAACTGACCATTCTTGGTTAGATAAAAAGCTTGTTAAATTACCTGAAGCAGAAAAGATAGATTGTGAAAGTCATCATATTATCTGAAGGCAAAGACACGCGAATTTAAATTAATCAGTCAAGTAATAAAGAAAAGCACCGTACATAAGAATATTTATTCACACACCGGCACTATACGATAAATGAAGGATACAGCTAGACTTACAAACAGAAATGCGCACACGCACAAATATACACACCCAGACGAACAGGAAAAGTAGACAGGCAGAGTTCCGAAACATTTTTACTGAATAATTAACTTGCTCTTTAGGCTGATTGACAGACATAAATAGTTATAATTATATCCATGCATGTAATAATTCATGCTGTCACCATACCCCTTATTTAGTTAATTATTCCATTAATTGTAAGCCTGCGCCTGTTAGCGAACCTGTCAGCTTATGCAATGGTGTTGCGTCGTCCGCCGTCTGTACGTTAACCCATACTATCTCAAAAACGGCATGAACTAGCATCACCAAATTTAAAGCAAAACATCAGTCTTTTAAAAAACCTTATCGTATTTTGCTTATTTTTGGCTAACTGCACTTTCTTATAATTTATAGGGGTAGCTAAGAAAATTATATAAAAATCTTCTTCTCCGAAACTAATCAGCCAAATTGTCGAATATTTCACAGAAATTATTCTCAGAGCAATCCTATTCCACTCTCTTCGAATGGACCTAGTTTGGTGAATTTTGGCCAAGTTACAGGAAGTTGAACTTTGTCATCTGTCCAAAAAAGCATACTAAAATTGCAGTCCCAGAAACGGCTGGAGCTATCATCACCAAATTTTATGCCAATGTTGGTAACATGAGTCACATCTGATTTTGGTATTGGTGGCGCCACCTGCATCAACATTTCTTGTGCCGGGGTCATCGGTTATCAGTACATAAACCCATAATTTCTTAGGAAAAGCTGGATCAAGCATCTCCAAAATTTACACAAAAATCCGTCACAGATCAAATGTTCTGGGATATATATTTTTTTGTCGTCACCTGCATCATTTTACATTTTACGGGGGAAAAGCTTGAAAAATTGTTTTGTGAAAATGTTGCAAAATGTTTCATGTTTGAAATTGAGGGTCTGTGGTGCCACCTTCATCGACCTGTTTATTTTATGGCAAAAACCTTGTAATTTTAGCCTCAATTAGCTTAAACTGATTCATGATTAAATTGAAGCTGACTGGTTTAAGTTTTCCCGAGAGATTTATAAGTTCTCTCAATGTTATAAGAATAGATTGGGTTCATTGATTTTTGGTAAGCTGAAGTAACTCTTGTAGCCATTAGTAAGTCTTTATCAAATTTGGGGCTACAATAGTCTTCTTATACAAAAATGTTGTTTCAATTTTAGATTATGGAACATCGCACAAAAATTATTCTAAGGTTGCCTTTGTTCACAATTACTTGAATGATTTTGGCAGTATTATAGGACCTTAAACAATGAAAAGACTGCATCTTTTATTATTCTAGACATTTTGATAAATAGAGCCTTTATGTTAGCTTGAATAAAAGCATTTTATCCAAAGTCTTTTTGTATATGTGAACAGATTTACCAACAGGCCAAGAATGTGTCTGTATCTATAAATAGCTTGGCAGACTGCCAACTGTTTCAGATTTGGCAACAGGCCAAAAGTCTGGATCTATTTAAAGTTTTGGCAGACTGTCAACTGTATCAGATTACGCCATGTACAGGTCAAAAGTTCAATGAGTGCACATTGAGCAGGGATCATAAGCAAAATTCAGCTCCTTTTCCTCAAGTCTGCATTTGGACACTTCATGGTGCAATGCCCCTCAAGGCTGCATGTGATCATCTCACGGGTGCCACGACCCTCCAGGCTGCATGTGGACACCTCATGAATGCCTGTAGCCATGGAAACTGTCAGGGTTCTTAAGTTTATTTAGTTTCTTTTTTGCTGAGCTTAAGGTATTGTTCTGAAATGTGGCATGTTCATCCATCTTGGAAAGTTATCTCATAAACAAGACAGTTGGCCTGAAATTGTGCATATCTATAGATCTTGGACTCTTCCATCTTGATTTCAAGACTGGTGACGCCATCTTCATTCTTTTTCCCCGTGGCGTCCATCCGTACATGTGCTTAGGGTGTAAATTGGTCATATCTCAGGAGTGGGTCAAGGTATTGGTCTAAAATTTGGCATGTTGGTCCATCTTGGAAAGTTGTCATGTAAACCAGACAGGTGGCCTTTCTCAGAGTTTTAGTTGACTATATTCAGCAGGGGTGTGACATACCACTCAATCCATTCGTCACTTCACCCGTACCACTCTTAAACGTTGTCGCTTGTCAACTACCGGTTTTCTAATTGTTTCATGCATCTGTGCACGTAGCCTAACAGTGGTTAGAAGTATCTGCCTGATTTTTTTCATGTCCATACATCTTTGATGGCTTTCTCCTTCACAAAACTAGTGGTCAATCATTTTTGTGCTGTGTGCATCCATGACATATTTCAGCAGTGAAGTTTGTGTAATTGGTGCACGCACTATGATTTAAAATGTTCAGTGCTGGTATTGTACATATACTTGTTTCACATGTATACTTGAAAAGTAACAGTCCAGCACTGGACATTATACCTGATGTTATCTCATTGCACAGGTTCGCATTAGGTCTGTTGACCTTGTTATAATTTACATGAAACATGTGTGCGATATATACATGTTAACAAAATAAAAAAGGCGTACTAAATCGCGTTAGTTTTGCACAATATTTAATAATTAAATACGCCCTGCTCCATTATAATTATGCAGATTGCTTATTAAACTGATTAACTTTACTTGAAAGTAAAGTTTGAGCATCAGCAGAGTTCTGTATTCCATATGCTGCAAAATAAAGACCGCTTGATCGAACACTTTTAGATGTGACATTATTTATCAATTTTTTTATTTAGTCATATGTACCCCCGAAGTAATTGCAGGATCCAACCTTGTAATACCATGAATATTGCGCGGAACATATCTTAAATAAAAGCCAGTGTACAATACTACAACTGTACCAAATTTGGTACTTTTATCACAATTTGAACAATTTTTCCGTCAGCCGCCGCACTAGAGTTAAGGCACTTGAGACAATTAGTCCCGGCCGTTCAACAACCTGGAAGAGGTTTGTTTTGAATAGATGCGACCTCTGTGGGGAAGTGTGGACCTGAGTTTTGTGTTCTATATATGCTTGATTTTCCGCCATCTAAAATTAAAATTGATTTATCTCTATGACTACCAGATGAACATGACTGAAAGTATATCCTGGATTTAAACTATACATGAAATGGCAACAAAATATACAATACATCTGTACAGTAGAGAGTCGTCAATCCGAAAATCTCGGTTGGCATTTTTTGTTCGGATTAACGGCCGTACGGATAAACGGTTTTCCATGATTCACCATAATTGGACACCCGCATGCCCCCTTGACCCGGTCATTATCAGAGACTGACAGACACAAATTAATGAAGCTAGTACACAAAACAAATGTTTATAACAGCAGTTTGCTAACGTTTTCCCATCCATGGAATCAGTTTATCGTGTAAAATACATTGTTGTTATCTGACCAAGGAAAATCAAAATAAATCTGTACCGACTATCATACCCAACTCATGTTATTTGTGGGCGCTATGATTACTAAAATGACCTGCCGTGACCTAAAATGTGCCATCTCTCGGTATATATAGTTTCGTTTCTCTATACTTCATATTGCATGACCTTTCAATATAAAATAATATGTACTTTCAAAATTATATACTTTCATGACATGTCGCATAATGTTGGTTGCGCGGGTTTACAAACACACATGGTCTCTCATTCCGTCTTTTAGTTTATCTCTAGAAATCAAACAGTTCAATGAAGATACTCTTGTAAATGACAATTTTAAAATTCTCCCAAACACTAACACAGACGCTCATATATACATATCCCGTTTATTCGAAACATATATAATTAGACACTAAATGACAAAACCATATGACCTTATCTTTTTGCACTTCATATTTTTTTGGCTGTATCATTTTTTCCATTGATTGTTTAGGCGACACTGAGACGACTGCCGTCATACTGTTCAGACAGAGGATCGGAGCGAATCAGATAAGTTCCTGTATCTAACAATCCCGAGACCATCCAAGCATACAAAGGACTTAACTTCACATACAGGAACCGAATGAATGTCTGCCAAATCAATTTCTACTTAAGCTCATATGAATGCTTCGGCTAATCCCTTTAATTCCTCAACCTCGGTTCTCCCGAGATGCCCGTTAGATGCTCACATCTCTGTCTCCAATATACTGGAATTAACATGAAAAGTTTAATGCATTTAACGTGATTGATTGAAAAAAAAAATTTCTTGAGATTGTTACAAAGATAGTACTATACTTTTGAGAACAATGTATGGATTTGCAGTAAAATACATGTATTTTTAGAGATGTGTTGTTTGGTATCCTTTTATACATCAAGACGTTTCAATTATTATTAATGGTTCTTTTGTTTGTAACACATTTCGATGACATATATATATAGAAAAAACAGCTTCTTAATAATATTTAGCCGACTTGTGGCCTATATAATATTTTTAAAATGGCTGATGCCCTCAGTATCATTTAAACATATTTATCAATTTGAAAATAATGGCATTAATACATAAAACCGTAACTTATAAAATTGAAAGGTGCTATGTAAATGCTAGAAATGTGATTGCACGCTTAACAGGGATATTCACGTTTTCTTATATTCTTTAAATGAATAGCTATGGTTTATGGGATAGGACCCCTTGGGTGTAAGATGGACTATATAGCATATATACATTATATAAGAAATTTCCTTCATATATAAGATGTTCATGGGGACCCAGGTATATTCACCGGACATTATCTATATAGTCTAATTAACAGTTGTTCCATGCAATTTGTCAGTGCTTTATTAGCTATATCTATAATTACCTGATTTTTTTTAAGTTTTCTAGAAATAATGTATACAAACCGCGGGAATTTCACAAAATTCGTAAAACCTGCATGGCATGATTGTATGTATAATGCCTGCGTTTTCCTATGTAAACCTGTTATGTGAAAGACATGCATGCAAGCGTTGGAGAAAAGGTATACATATACGAGCACTAAATAAGTTCTCTGACAAAAGTACGATTGTTGTTCTAGATTAAAGACCGCGCCATATTTGCCAGAAACGGGTCGTCCAACTTCCGTTGCAATCTGATAATTATCGTGTTTTGTCTAGGTCGATATATTTTGCCACTGTAATCTGCTTCCTTATAATGAAGCCCGGCCACGGACAATCCCGTATCGTCATGACGAACCACAAAACACATTCCAATCTGTCTGAGGGAAGCAATAATCTACATACATATGAGATCGGCGCTGCGGGCCACTTTCTTCTCTGATTAGGGCAACCATTAAACAGTATTCATTTCTGACTGGTTCCTCCCCACTGTCATTAGTGAGACCACAGATTCATTAATCTGCCCGACTAATCAACAACAATAAAACGGCCGAACATTCAGGGCTGAACAATGACACCACACGGCCACTTTGGGGATGTTTTATCACTGAGTGCAGTATGGGGATGGTTTGGTCTTTCTCTGCACATGTATCTTATGTTTGGTTGTTTAAATAACCTTTTCATGACGGCTTTCACGAATCCTTTTACCTTAATCGCACCTATAGAGAAAGTACGTGCGATTAAGGTCAAATTAATCGTGCGTAAAATCATTTCCCCGTTCATTCAAAAGCGTTTCGTCTTCTACTCAATCCCTCTATAACAACCATGCATCATTTTATCAAATTAACAATGTGTTTAAAAACGAATATATAGTGAAAAGTGTAAAGTGTATATGGCCTTCAGACCAGGCCAGAAGTATATAACACTGAAGAAAAACAACACTTAATTCAGTTAATGTACTTGATCTGACAAATGTGATCATAATTTATTTCATCTCAGCCCTTTGGTCTATACTTGTAAAATTTTGTGAATTTACAATGTGGTTTTTCTCCAGTGTTATATATATATATATATATATATATATATATATATATATATATATATATATGCATGCATGCTATATATTTCATTTCTGTCTTTGATATATTGATGAAGTAATACATTTATGTATTTAGATTATCATCACTAGAATAAAATGTATAACAAGCGGATTCATTATACCTACATGACCTTACGTTAGCAATCCTTCATAATAAATACAGTGTGGGACTTATTAGGTCACATGACCATCCGTGTGCAGATCAACTGATTGCGAGTGTTTACAAAAAAAACGGGCTTTGTTCTATTATTTATCTCATCGGTAAGATAAACTATTATATCTGAGTATAAAACCATCTCATTTTATTGTATATAAACCTTATCCGGAAGTGACTGGAAAAGGAGACTTCTCTGCATGTTCTACCGCGGATAAAGATAAGCCTGCATGTATCTAATACGTCATTTTATAGTCCCTTGACCTTGAGAACGAAAAATACAAACATATACGTTTGACACGTTCCGTATGGTATATGGTCATACGGTATAACCTTGACCTTGAGACAGAAAAATACAAACATATACGTTTGACACGTTCCGTCTGGTATATGGACATACGGTATACCCTTGACCTTGAGACAGAAAATTACAAACATGTATACGTTTGACAAGTTCCGTATATGGTATATGGTCATAAGGTGGATTTGAAAGTCAATAAGATAGTGTTGTATACGAAAAGCTTTTACATTCTAGTTCAAAAGGATCATTTTATACAAAGGAACGCTTATACTATACATATTATTAGCTCTGGAATATACGTTACCATGCACTTGTAACATAAATTTGAGTCCAGAATTTTTAAAAAATAATGTACAGCTGTTAAGCTAAGGTTGCCGATGTATTTCATGAAGAATGCGGTTTGCATATAATGTGTCTTGAAAATTTCCTGTGTGAACCTTCACGGCAACATTCATATTCTTTATGTGCCTCTCCGGGATATCATGCGGAACCGGCAAAAATTGCTAGATTGAGTGATTCGTTTGGCTGGATCCGCATTCCGCATACCGGGCATAATTAATCAAGGAATATTTCCTTGTTTATTAAGTCAATACGGATTTTGGTCCGCATTCCGTATGTCAGATCCGCATTTTGAACATAAGGAATATTTGCTTTATACCCGTATCAACTGATGATCTTCATACACTTTAAAGAAACAGTGCCACCAACAGCCCATGGCCATGACCTTCGCGTTGAGAGAGAGAGAGAGAAAGAGAGAGAGAGCAAACTATATTATTACGCAAGCCAGTTAGACAGACAGACAGGCTGGCATATACGAAGGCCAAGATAGACATTAGGACAGGTAGAAAGACAACAGTTGGATGTCTATGAAACAGAGGCTATGACAGCACGGAATAGAAACACCAATGATATTGCTACAATGGCATGATGCTTCAAAAGTCTAAGGTTATAGGTGTTGGTCAATAGGATAAACAACGCACAACATGCATACAATCGTCTAAAAGCGAACACTCGGGGCAAAAGTGGGCCCAAGTGGAGAGTGACGCCATATGTTTAATCTATAAATCTATATTTCTAAAATTTACACGCGGGATTGCTTTATATAACTTGGTGATTACGTCATCAAAAAATAAACCAAGAGATCAGGTCCTAAATAAAGATCCGGTCCTGCCTCTGTATATACAACTCTTACATCAGTAGCCAGCAACAGTGTGAGTTACAAAGTTTGTTTTTGCATGAGTAATTTACACCGGCACGTGTGGTTCGTATGGGCGCATGCACACTGACATTTACACTGTCGCAGTGATTACAGTAAGCAAAAAAATGCAGTCAATCATAAAGATTAGCTTTTGAGGTTCCTGGCAAAATAAATTCGTTTGATTTTGTATTTATCTACGTAACCGTGTGTACAGGTAAATGCCATGCTTGATAATTAGTTATGTCACTCTACATGTAGGAACATTTCTCCGAGCAAGCAAAACCCATCTGTCATGGAGAGCGTATAATAATGAGGTGAAAGATCAGCCGTAGAAGTAGTATATTTCTGATTATGTAATATAAAAATGTATGTCATTTTTTGTCAGAGAATAAAGGGTACCCTACCATATATATGTGTGTCAGTTTCAGGAAATATTGATATAAATAAAATAATAATAATAAATGATAATTGTAATATATGATAAAAATAATAACAACAACAACAACAAAAATAATTACTAGTAGCAAAAAGAATATGAGTGGTAGTAGCAGTAGTATAGTTATACCATGCATTATAGTAATGGTTGTAGCAGTGCTGTTGTAGTAGAAGTATAGTGCATGGTTCCAGCAGTATAGTTGTGGTATTAAGACTAGTGATGTTATTATGTTATATTTTCACAAATGTCTGTTCGTCTGTCTGCTTCCCAAACAATCTGAAATTTATATATAAGAGAGCCAAACAAGTATATTTGTACTCTAATTTAATCAGATTATGTACAGACAGGGCGTAGCTATGTTCCTTACATTAATGTAACAATAGGCTGGACATGTTACACCCAGTGTAGGAATTAGGTTATTTAAAAATATAGATGATGCTTTGTTTTGTCCGTCACGACATCACAAATACTTTTGATTACCTATCTATAATTATTATGTATATCCAGTGGATTATCTGTAATTACTGTATGTCGCTGAATGATAATCCCTTAACAGTCAATGATTAAACGTTTGGTTCTCTCTTCTGGCAACCCCGGTTCGATCCCCGGCGTGGTTTTGAGGTTTGGTTGTGGTGGCCCCTCCAAAGTTAGTGGTTTTCTCCAGGTCCTCCGGTTTTTTTCAGCCCTACATACTATTATCGAACGCCACCATCCGAGCCATGGAGAGTGTCTTGTGTTTGATTTTATTGATTAACTATTTGTACAGTCAATATAAAAATAAATGAAATTTATTTAAAAACTAAACTGATCTTGTCAGAATACTGACATCTAGCGAAGAATTTTAGAACTATTCACGTTTTCCAAAGCTGTAGCGATGGGTTTTTGCTTTGTGATATCATTCCATTTTTTGTTTGAGTCTGGTTCTGTTCACTCGTACTTCTCGACTATATTTGTTCCATCAACCCTAGAAGCACTCACCGAAGGCATCCTGCCCGATTCTCGCACTAAAGGCCGAGTTAAGATCACAGTCGCTTGCAGGTGGTCTCTCGTCAGCGTCAGGTCTACAGGGGATATTGGAGCTTAGACTCCATAACAAAACTAAAGAAACTTCATTAATAGACTTCCAAACATAAAAAGCATGCTTACATTAGTTATACTAAAAAATACAATTAAATTACTTGTGACTCTTGTTATTTGACTTGAATTAAAGTTTTCGTTTTCTTTTTTTCTTGTTGGCATTTTCTACAGATCAGTCCCCAGCATCTCTAAGCCGGATCGCGCCCTGTTCGTTCAGATATCTTTTCAAACATGTCTGAGGTTGTTGAATTTCTTAGCCCGGGTTTGTACAAAAGTGACATACATCAATTTTATGCCCACGGGATGAACTGTTGGGGAAAAATGTGATACTGAATGTGTACAACTGCCTGTTGATGCACTGGCACCGGCAACATTTACACGATGTCTGAGAATGAAGTTGGAATGAAGAAACTTCCGGTTCACATATTTTACCTGCCTGCGTAGGTCCCGCAAAGCAAGTCACATGATCCCATTCATATATATATATATATATAATTATATTAATGCGTGAATTATATTAATGCGTGAAAATGAACACAAAGGAAATTTATTAAATATAGTTGTTATATCAGTTGTTTCCCCTGATGCCTAATCATAATACTGTTTAAATAATTAACCTTAAAATTGCCTCTTTGATACTGAAAATTGAATTTTCCAGATTAATAAAGCAAGATACATTGTTACCGACCCAGGACTTTAATGCTGTATTTAAACATGCAGATACACAGATGTTCCCCTTTTGTCCATAAAAGAGTGCATCTATAAATAGAATTAAACATCTTTCCACATGACCTGATAACATTTCCCAATGACGTAATCACTCACGCCCACGGGAAGTATTTTTGGCGCGCATCGAACTTTTCGTACTGTCCGCTGACCGGCGCTGCATGTCGGGGCTGTGAGCACGGTAACGACCGGTGTCGCCCCCTCTGGGAAGGCGCAGGTGGCTGAGTGCTAAGCAGACGACAGGGCTCTCGTCTGCCTGGGTGTAATGGATGGCTGCACGGCACAAGTGGCTCTCCGTCATATTGGAAACAATAATAGCCTGACGGATATACGAATTAATCACACATTTATATACCCACTCAAGGATATTTCAGCTGAAGCAACATCCCAGCCAGTCATTATCATATTTCTTATTCCTTCCAAAAAATAAAAGCAGTTTTTCTTTACATATAAGCAAATAACTAAAGAGAAGAGGAGAGAGTCATTTCATTTTCAAGAACTAAATGAATCGTGCCAGTAAAGAAATTCTGGTCACATTTATCATACATTACTGCATTTAACGCGGTCTATTTAAGTATATTCAAGTAGCCAAAAACAGGTTTTAATAATGATATTACATGTATACCTTTATTCGATTGATTGTTTTGGATACGGAGAAACAGAGAAGCAATGGATCTGGCTAATGTAGTATTATTTTTGTGAAACATTTTTCTGATATCTGGCTTTAATTTGGCTCTTACTTTACATGTTTGTTTATTTTTTATGTAGCTGCCAACTAAATAAAAAAAAATGAAAATAAATGTACGAGCAGAGCAGAATAAAAAAAACCCAACAAATATATATATATATATTAGTTGTTCTCTGATTATGAGTCGTGTTAGTAAATCTATGCATCTTAGTGTTCATGTGAGCAACAGCTTGTGACCATGAGGGTGACGGATGGGTCACGGACACTGATTCATCGGTCAGGGACCACACCTGTGTGAGACCACGGACATGTGAGACTGATTAACAGTTCATCCTTGATCGGGTTACCTCTGATGCTCGAGGAGGTTGAAGCATCTTATACACTGTCCAAGCAACACAGCCTGTCAGCACTGGTTCAGCTTGATGTGCTGATACGTGTGGCTGTACAGTATTAACACGTGAAGAGGCAGACAACCTTAAAACATACCATACCTGTTGTAAAAAATTAACACCTGACAGATTGCTTTTTGCCAACGTTATTTAAGCAACATAATTACAATCACTCATCCATTTGTGCGGTTATGTTACATGTATACTAGTAGTTTCTAAACCTTTACTATACACTTTACCTCAGACAAACACACACGCACACATATGTAAACAAATAGAGAGACATGTGTAAAAAGAAAACAGGTGCTTAATTCAATCATGGGATAGACACATGGGTGTTACATTGGGATTATCGGGGGGGGGGGGGGGGGGGGAGAGGTATAGAGTCGAATGTCGACAGTATTACACTAAACCATAGACATTTCTTCCTATAGGAAAGGATATTGTGTTAATGTATCTGTGATACACAATAATGTATATCTTATGTGTCGGTCAGGGTTAAAATCACCAAAATTAACACATCCGCAGATCAGGCAGATCACCCTCAAGGTATATGTGAAGATGTGAAGATATATTACGGCGGGCGGCGGGGGGGGGGGGGGGGGGAGGGGAGGTAAATTAATTTATTAATTTAGAAGGTTGAGGCGGCTCATACAGTGAGGACGCATGCATACAGGAATAGCGAGGAAAGCGGTGCGATCCGATACTTTTTTTGTATTAAACGGGTATTGTTTTATTTTCAAATTTTTTTGTTCAAAGAAAAAGGGTGGTAAAGGCGCCTCACTGCCCCCTCCCCCCCCCCCCCCCGTTATCCGCCCCATTATCTACATAATCTGGACCGATCATGATCTTTGATGGACATGTGGAACGGATTGAGATGTGTGTGTTTGTTTAAAAATGTGTTCTAATGACCGAACTTGGATTCCTTGTTGGTCATAGGGTCAACAGATATTCGAAATTTTCAAGGTTGTAAGAAAACCCTAAAAAATGCGACCAGGGTTCATGGACATTGACCAGAACGCCCTTCTACAGCCGGAACTGAAACATAAAGATTGTTTTATATCGTTTTATATCGATTCCATAATAATTTAGGCTGGAAAAGAAGTCTGAAACCACGTGACTTCCGCCAGATTCCTTTTTAAACATGGTATGAACTACACGACAGGTTCAGACCACAGGTTCTTAGGATCAAAGCCACCCTTAGTACCAGTGAATGCGCTGGCCCTCGGTCCGGATAAACTAATTGCCCCTTCTGAAAATGATACAGACGTAATATATGAATAAACATAATGTTAATACTGTTTTGTGATTCAGGTACATCTGAAATTGAATGGACTGTTCCTCGGATGAAGCCATAATCCTATATAAAATTAAATCAAAGTCCCTGCATAACATTTTGGTATTTTTCTCAAAATGTTATGAAGGGACTTTGAGAGAAAAATACCAATTAGGCCAGCCAGCAAGTATACCAAAAAATGCCAAATGCCAACCGGCCAGCCAGCTATAGCAAAATTACCAACCAAATTTCGTATAACGATGAAACTACGACAACTCGCTACCTTCATTAATTTTACCAGGGAGAAAATTAGTCCCCCGTTGTCTGTTATGGGTTGGAAGCCGCATATACTGGGAAGAGATATAAAGCTGAAGACGTGCTGTATAGGTGGGGTCTGTACAGGAAGCGGGGTTGTCGCAACCGTCAGTTTAGAACATTAATCTTAATATTAAAAAATAGAGTCTAAAAATGGACGCGGGGTGGTTGTGCTACCTAAGTTTCCATTATATACACCTGTAACAGCAGTTTGAAGAAAGAATTGGCCTTGACATTTCCAATACAGTGATTTCTTGCTGACACAAGTCTGGGTCCAGGTAATAAAGAGCTTTTTATGTCACATCAGCTTCACAGGGTACCACCTGGACGTGTAGTCCTGATATGTTCGGCGGTCAGAGTATAACAGAGGAGGTTTACCTGAGCGGGAGAAATGATTCACTCAGATATACAGGCTGCTTCCTCTGTAGACACTCTTTTATCACGTAGACCGGAAGTTCCATACAGTCTCTCACATCCGGTTGATGGTTCTTTATGTGTTGGATTCCTGACTTATCTGTATGCTTCACTTAAACATCCAGCATATATATATATATATAATATAATATATATATATGTGTGTGTATGTGTTTGTGTGAGAATCGTCCAATCCAACATTGCAACTGAAACCTATGCCCAACGACTTGAGCTGACCTTTATATAAGCCTTTAAGTCTCTATTTTTCTTAGGGTGTATGAGGTAATGTCTCGTGTAGAGAGAAATATTTTACATTAGCAAATAAAATGACATTATTCGATTAGCTATTTATTGTATTTCAACCAGGAAATGATTATACATGTGTGCATGTGTGTGTGACGGGGCAAGAGGAGATCCAGAGATGGTTCGTTATACATCTCTCCCTCCCTCTCTCTGGCGACAGGAGGACAGGTATCATGCTGAATTTTAACAGAAATCGAACATCAAAGGAGATGGGACTGGTCACTGAGGAGTCACGCTTCCGTTTTACAAGTCTCATGTGTCGCATTCTTGTCTCGCGCGCAGTCAAAGAAGACCCCAATTAACCAATTAATCAGCTCCTGTCAAGGCCTTTTACATATTAATTAACACTTTATACATATTAAGATAAATAGTCTCCTCTTTAGAAAGGCACGGCAGATGGCACTGCCGTATGAAAGGTGTCGCCCCCATGCGGAGTGAATCGTGCACGCCTCTCTTAAGGTGATTTCTGCATCATTCGCTCTACGTGTGGTCTTTAATCGTGTGCTGATCAAAGGCTTAATGTGAGTGAAACCGTGGAACAAAAATCGATACAGGAAATTATGTATTGTTAGGATACCATACCCAACTGCGGGAACATGTTGTCCCCTTGCATTTTTGTCCTCCCTGCTTACAAGTAGAGCAATTCATGGAGGACAATATAGAGACAGAAGGTTTGGCATTTGTCATTAACTTCACGTCATACGTCTGTGTACGCCCCTTTTTAACTGCAGTGACTAGGACGACGAGGACAGGGGAGACCTCTGGTGGACCGAATTGCATCAATTTCACGGAAATGTAGAGTGGAGAATAAGGAAAAAAAAAAACACCCCACGGAAGGTAGTGGTGTATCAGGGGAAAACCACCCCTGCAATGATTTTGGTCTAAGAGCCATATGTACATGTATCTGTTGAAGAATTTTATCCAACGACATCGCATTAATTATGAAATTTCAACATATAAAATATATTTTGCAACATATTGTTGACTCCCAAACTGTCCCCCTATTTATTCACTCTGTGTAGTACATATACATGGTATATAAGATATGTGGAACACATTCACACAAACATGTATACGTACGTTATAGATGCAAACATACTTATTATATAAATAATGATAATAATAATAAGAATAAGAATAAGAGTAAGAATAATTATTATATAAACATTATCGGCAAGAATGTCTGTGTAATCATATTTTACATGTTAAATGAAAACCTAGAGGAATACTGAAAAATAATTGCTGAATCATCAAGTTACCAACACTGGCAGCACAGAGCGCAATAACCTTCGTAAAGGTACCATATCCGCTTCCTATTAACCCAAGCGTTACTGTATCCGTTAGGGTATTGTTAACATCGGAGAAACATTGTTAAATGTCGAGTCGCTCAAGTGGTCTAAATCGATTTTTCTAGGATCCCTGGGACGAAATTAGTAATTAAGGCGGGGCATATCTGAGGTTCACAAATGAATGGTCTTCTGCTCCGTTTAATCTCAAATATATCCGTCTTTTCATCTATGCCTTTGGTATTTTAAAACCATGTTTCACCGAGTCTCCTTGACATTGCTAGAATATTAGTCATGTCTAAATATATCTCCTATATTTTGCTCTGTTTTGACCGGCGGACAATAACAGAATCAGATATACATCACAGGAGAGCGAGAGTTTTGTCATATTTTCTATCTCCAATCGGCGCTTCCTTTGATTAAAATCGATTTGAGACACATATTCCGGACCAGAAGCACGAAAGAGTCACATTTGGTGCTGCTTAAGGAAATGAAACGAGGGGTGATCCATGGACAGGGAACATGTTTAGGGCGATATGGTGATGGATAGACTCGACTACTTGTATCCGGCGTTAGCTACTATAGCCATAAATACGTTCCCGGCAAATACAGGGGTTAGTACAAACTTTGGACAATTAACGAACGATTACTGAACAATGAACCGGACTTCCTTCCCCTTGTAAAGATCTTAAACTGACTGTATTTAATCTTAAGAGACCAGTATATCCTACTGTGGGCAGTGGCAGAAGGAACATGACGTCATTCCATTTCTTATTTACCTGCAAAGATATTACCACCAATATTTTCCCCTATATTCAGACGAAGTGCAGGTTGATTATAAAACATTGTTGCCTAACCTTGACAGAATTTTGTAGAATAAACAATAAACACACATATTAGTGTATGGATACTATTTTGATTTACAAAGGAAATAATTCTACTTTATTTATAATGTCGATTGTTACAAATGCATATACGAGGACAACAGTACTATATTAAACAGATGTATAGTTTTATAGTATATGCAAAATATGACATGACACCATATATAAGTGTTATATAATCACGATATTTAAATCGATCTACTTTTTTTTAAATAGGTCAAAAAAAGAATTCTATAAATAATTTTTTAAACAAAAGGTTGTACGCATTTAAGACATACTGAGTTGTCAGATACTGATTACCTCATTGATCAGGTATATCTTAGTACCCTATATATTCCTAGATATATTTACAGCTTCTTTTAAATAATTTTGCTCAAATTCTCATAACGGACAGAGCTTACTAAACTTATTAACGTATTGCATATACGAAGCGACGTGACCTTTAAGATTAAAACAAACAAAAAATATTCTTAATCTATTATCTTTATCGTTAAAGGTAAAAGTTCAGGTTGGACATGCATTTTGGCCAGATAGAAGCAGAAATGTGACAGGTCGTCAAAAACTGGTGAAAACACGTCAGCAAAATGATAAATGGGACTAATATATAAGCCAGCAGGTATTTATAGGCCTCAATCCCGTGACTTACATGATCAGGGTGTAACCGGGATGTATTTACAACGCCACCTGTCGGGACTGAAGAGTTCACACAGCAGGGGATGCAGCTGTTTGCTGGTTCTCGTTTTAAAGTTTTTGGTTTAGACAGAGAAGTGCTGAGTCAAAGAAACTTGCAATCCCAAATGATAAATGCAAACGATAGGCTAAAGCCACAGTTCTCTGCGGTATTCCTTGTTGTACAGAGGCCTCAGTCAAATATCGTTCAATTAATTTTACTCCAGGGCACATCCGCATGCACATGAAGATGGTAGTATCTAAATTCCGTGGACTTGGGCAACACGGAGCTGTTTCAGAAATCCCGTATACATGCTGGACATATCACGTGTACTTAAACTTCCCTCATAGTAACTAACATGCCCCTTCGAGGTGGGCAGTTATAAATCACCAGCTACAATTATACAAAAGGAAAAACTTTGAATGTTGTAATTGCTTTAAATGTTTTTTCCCCTCAGTCTGCAATTTGTATCTTGAAGCCGTGGACTATATGTTCCTTAAAATCTTTATCTGTTGTATGGTGGACTCAACTATTCTTCCTTTTTATTAATCTACTTACTCTTTGTGTCATCAACACACACCGGTCAACCGAATGTGATTGGAATCCAAGGGTAGTTATTTGATATGTCATGTATACACGAACTTTTTACCAATTTTAAAACTTTCTTTGAAATTTAAGGGAGCATTTCATACATTGAAAGTAACAGACAACCAGGAGAATGGATGGAAGTATATATAGCATGGCTAAAAAAAGCCGAATATACAGACAGTGATCTCTGTGTATTGATCTGAATGTCTGACAATGTTTCTTCTTTTTGATGAGTGATGTGACTTGGATAAGCTTACCAATTATCTCGTGCCCTCAATCCACGAATTTCACTCTTCCGGAAGTGCCAGATCGAACAATTTAGCCTGCCCTTATCTGATTATATCAAGAAGGCCGAGTCCAGACAGTTCAGGTAGACCTACAGGACGGTATGAGCATCGACAGGCCCGGTATCATTGTAAGTTCTCTAATTGATCAGCATTGTTTCCTCAAGTCAAACGTAAAGGACGGACTGAGATATAACCAAACCCTGGAGGGCCGCATGTCTACACAAAGTAACTCCAAATACAAAGAAAGACTGAACCACTTTACCAATTAAGAACAAGTCAATAATACAAATAAAACTAATTATTTTTTATTGATCCGGTATTCCCTACATTTTTTTGAAGGATTGTTACTTGACCTATTGCATGGACTGCTGAATGAAGGTTACAATATATTAAGAACAGTATATGTTATTATTAAGGATTCTGGAGTTCAAAATTTTATATGCATGAGGCCAGGAATAATACGAATCTCGGAGAGTGCGGGTAGTGCCGGGGGTACTGGTAGATGTTATACACAGAATGCAGATGTATAAGGAAGAATGAGGCAGAAGACGAAAAATCGGTTTTCAGTAATAAGCGTATATCTGTCTGTTTTATAAATTTATTTTGGTTAAAAAAGTATATGCAGAGCACAAGAAGGAATAGATTAGGGAATGAGTCACCTTGACCCAATTTATTATTGAGTATCACTCAGATTGGGCATTATCCATCTGTCTATATTATCAGTTTCATTGATAACATCCCATCCGCCATCCCATCCTATATCTCCATCTATTATCCTCCCTTACATTAATGCCCTCTCCTCTTCCATATGCAATGACCCTGTTTCCCACCCTCCTCTCAAAGCCCCCCCCCACCCAAATCTCTCCCTTTACATATAAAGTACCCAGAATCGAGGGAATAGACAAATGCACAACATGACCCCGGGTTTGCTGCCGACACGGAAGAATGGATGGACCAGTGAATTCACCACATATCACATATTAATAAGTCTTAAAGACGGATGATTAACTTTTGGACAAATTCTCTATGGAGATTACGTCGATATTTCTTTCGTGAGACAGAATAGGTAATATATGTTACATTGTGTCAACTCAAACGATTGTAACAGTTAATTATACTGAGTTATGGTGTTAAAATAGTTAATGAGTTTGAATCTCAGCTGAGGAGTGGGTAAATGTTTTACGGTCGGCTTCCTACACGTGCAAGGTGGGCGCACTGAAAAGACTGAACTCAAAAGGCGTGATCCACTCACAAATGCGTGCGCCTTTCGGGCGTTCCTCCTAGGTACACACCATGCAGGACTCGCGCTACAAGCAAGCCTGGTTGACGATGGTAAAAACGTGTTCTCGTCTTTCACGTAGTCCGAAACTCGAATCGGATGGAATCCTCAAACGTTCACAGTGCTTCATTAAGCTAGTATTTATCATAAGAAATGGAGGCGGTTACCCCCACAAAAAAATAATAATAATAAAAAAAAAAACAAGAAGAACGGTGCAATTTCATTAAAATGAATATTAATTCATAATTAATAATCATTCACGGTAGCACTATAACTCGTCACGGAACTCCTCTGTAGTCATGCCTCGGAAATGCTCGTTTCTGGTCGTGAAATGTCGGGAATGATGTCGAACTGTGTCCGATGAGGGTAAAATTCCATAATTCTCCCTAAATCCTCAGTAATGTGACATTAATTCGAACAATTACCGAACAGTCCACCAGAGGCTACGCCAGTGTATTCATGAGGTAAAATAGGCCTATAAGGAAGCTCGTTCTGGACGAACCCGGACAAAGTTGCGCGGACCTGCCTGAAATAAGGACGGGGTAAATAGGTTGTGATTTATTAGACTAATAGAACTGTTGCAAAAAAAAGCTGCAAAACCCCATTACTCTTGTATTATATTTTACTATACTTTGCCTGAGAGCATTTTCTGAAACAAAACGCTAATTGTGTTTATAAGAAACTACATCTTCTCTTAAGTGGACCGATAAGTTAACGTATATTGCAGTGAGTTCCAAGCCACATAGAGCAGAAACAGGTCCTCTTAGTGCGGTCGGCGGCTGCCAAGGACGCTAAAAAGGCATCAACTATGTCCAATTATGTTTTCAGGTCGGGGCTCTAATCGGTTCCTCATTTGAACTTTATTGCGGCCACCCGTGCAGTCGGTGCTCCTAGAACCCACCGACGGCACAAGTGACTGGGCGTGTCGGTGTTTGTAGCCTCGTACCACCGTGTTCGGATTTCTGCTTTGCTGGTAAATAAGAAAAATATGATAAAGCAGCAGGTGGAACAGCCATGCAGCACTTTTCCAGCCCTGCAGACGAAGATTCACATCTGTATAGTTTTACTGGGTTATTTACGGTACTAAAATGTCAGTTGGAATAATCTCATCTCGCTGCTATTGACTAATTATGACCAATAAACACGTCATGTTACAGGCTTTCCAGAGGTGATAACAACCAAGTTGTGGCATTGTTATAATTTCTGATATGTCAGGGGTCACATGTAGGTGGCGCCATGTGAACATAGAATGTAACCTGTCGACAATCATACAAACACTTGTGATTAACATTTTACAGAACACATCGGACTGAAGAACAATGCAGCTGTACTATTTTGCAAAATAAAAAAAAAACGCAAGGTTTTTAAATATACGAGAGGGCCAATATTCTGCAATATACTTTGTGATATGGAAAATAATGTTCCATAACCAGTAGTTTTTTAACCAATATCTATATATTTGCACAATGTTAATAGGAAGTAATCTGACCCACCTCACTTTTTATTGAATCAAAAATGTTCTAAATATCTTATTCCGATATAAACTTAACATTTATAAAAAAATTTACTCATCGAAAACATAAAATAAAACAGATCATGCATGAAGGGCACTCACACATGTATTTAAGTACAGTTCTTTTATTTATGCCTTGATCTTATCTATTCTCCTTGTTTTTAAGCCTGTCAGTTTCGACAAGATTACTGTATTTGTACATTTTCATTAAAGACGTGAAAGGCAAATAAAGCACATAATCTTAAATTATTTCCTTTGTCTTTGTCTGTAATTTCATTATTGACAGACCTGGCGCCGCTAGACATTTTATCTCTCATGGATAATCGAGAGAACCTCACATTTAGCAGATACCGTCTCCCAGTAAATCCATTTAACCCAAACAGGCCGGAATTACATCAAAATTACGACAATTAAGAGTAAGTTATAATAAAATTACTTACAAACACAGACACATGAATGCTGCGTCACAAAGTCCTTCGCAACCGATGATTGATGACGTCACCAGAAGTTTCTGGGATCTATGGATTATTATTATCAGGAGTCTGTGTGATAGCTGGTCGGCATAAGGCTGGATAATGCGCCTGTAATTTCCCACATGGGATTTCTGCCACCAGACCTTTTACCACCAGTAAGCAGGACGTCGTGTTTTCCATTTACTGTAGTCGATTTTCTCCGCTATGATCCTAATTTATTTTGTCCACAAAGATGTGCTTTGAGCAAATACCGGAAAAATATTAAAAATATTCACAGCGATTTGGTATATATACTCCTCTCCTATTATGGGTATATTCACTATTTTTTTATCATCAGGCGAAAATGTTCACAATGACAAACAGTGCCGGATTTACATGGGTTCTGCAGTCCCTGGACCTGATAATATAGGGATCTCGGCCTTTTACCTTAAAGTAAACTGAAATATTTACAATTAATTTAGTTCTAAAGATTTAAAACCAGAGACAGAAAACTGTTCTGACTTGTAATATATAAATGTTTAAATAATGTTTAAACATAAGGTAAGAGTTTTTTGTATGAATGTTTCCATTCATTCCTTACTTTTTAACATGTTAACATGTTAACATGTTGAGGTAATAAATGTATATAAATCTTTCTAAAAAATTTCAGCAATACTCCATTTCTTGAAAGACAGTAGATAAAAAAGAGAATGATAATTTGCTTTATTGTTGTTTGACTTTTCTATTAACTATAGAGACCCCCTAGACCTGCGCCTCCATTTGCTTAAATTCGGCACTGAAATTTTCATAAATTTTCCATTACCCAATATTTTCCAGATTAGATTCGTTAGTTGACATGTATATAGGTATGCGAGTAGAACAAAGTTAATCAGTATAGACATAAACTTAGGAATATGGTGTATATGATTAAAAGTTAGGAAATTTGAAATGTTTTCCTGGCTTTAATGACGTTTGAATTGTAACGTTTCATCACCAACATAGACACTATATAGACACACCAATTACATACAAAGGTTCGCATGATTCCTGGACAGCAAAAAGATGATAGTCTAAATTTTTAGTTGCTTCGACTGTGTCTCGAACCCATTGCTTTCGCTCTCTGAGTGACTGTTCCAATGTCACAGGTGGTGAACCAAAACTCCTGTGTATTTTCAGAATGAGTTGAATTAAATATCTTATTCTCACGTCCGTGGAGAATTCTTTTTGTCATTGTATAACTATTATGAATCTACATTGTCTCGGTCCAAGACGGTTGTCCTTTTCATATCTATTTGGGCCATATATTTAGTATATGAGTGAGGGTGACCTGGGCCAATGCAAACAGAGATATAGAACAGTGGATTTTAATGGTCGATATAGGGTAACCCTATATACAGAGGAGTGATCTCTGAGAGGTATCGACTTAACACAGACATCAAAACTGAGAGAGCAAGGACCTCGATCATGTGTTCAGATGTCACATCGGGCTTGGGTTCAGATGGGCTGTTGCATTTGAGAATGTCGCATTAACATTTATATGAACTACTGCATTGTAAATGCTAATAAAAATGCAGTTAAAATATGCCACCCCCCCCTCCAAATAAATATAAAAAACCTTGATAAAGAGCCGTGTTTTAAGTCTTTTTTTTAAAGGTGTTTTGGCAAGTCAATAGGCTTAATAATGCCTTACACTATACACAGTTTTACACACACATTTATAGCAACTGCATTTGATAATTTCTGATCACATATGCTTTATAACTTTTAATCATTTGGTTTTTGCATTTGAACCTAGCCCTTGTTGTCGTTTCGGAGTATATTCTAGTTTTCAACGCTCTCGCCGACGAAGAGGTTTTTGCGCAGGAATAAAGACCCCCTTACGACAGATTTTCCTGCTGGGATTGTTCTTTTTTTACGATTGTTCATGAATTCCCATGACGGCAGGTCGTATCGAGTCGTAACTGGTCTTATCCACAGTGTGACTAGTTTTTTGAACAATGTCATACAGTGACTGTTCCGGATGATCGTAAAGGGGCTGTGAGTCAGCGGGAGTGTTTCCTCCAATGATATGGTTCACCTCCCGCACAGGTAGGTCCCAAAACCAAGATAACTTCAAGGGTTCTCCATATGTATCTACAAACATATGTGGTCCAGATTTTCTGTTGATTTTATATACAGGAAACCCACCACAGATACCGGGAAGACCGCCTACATTAACAACACTGGTTATTGAGAAGAGTGAAAAGACCGGAAATCAAATCAAACATATAAAAATCTTCCTTTGACTTATTTTTTGTTATGGTTATCCAGATTAACTTAAAAGTGTATTGGATTGTTCCTTTGGTGTCTTCCTTACCCTTCAGAAAAAAATTAAATAAAAAGCTGTCAAGAACTGTTTGCGTAACTTGCCGCAGGAAAAACCGAGAGTAAAGTTTAACACCTCACGCCACCTGGCACGAACAAAATTATAAAAAAAGGTAGAACATGGTCATGGAATATTCCTCACTCTAAGAAAATAATTTCTTGAGGATGTGACGCGGCCATTTTACGATGTGTAGGAATTATTTCTCATATTTTACTTTCAGTTAAATCTTTCAAAGTACGCATACATAAATATTTAATTCAAATGTACGTATATGTGTTTATTTTTTATTATTTTTATTATTTCTTCCGTTTTTTCCACATCTACGTACAACGATTAAACAATTACCATCAAATATGCAGACCATAATACATCGTGACCGGCTTCCACTACGAAGGCAACATAAATTTCTTCAGTTTCCTGACAAAGAGTCTGTGAAGTATTTATAAGTTTTCTATAATATTTTTTAATGAATGATTTGTTTATCATTCTATCTACATGTCGTTTCTTTGAAGGGATCGAGACAAGAGCAGGAAATAGCAGCATTAATAACTGATGCTTATACCAGCCCGAATTAATTGAAAAATAGGAGCGTGGAGTCCTATTCTTTTTTATGTGTGTGGCCTAATGACCACTGAGATGAAACACGTGGAGAATAAAAAATGACCGCTGTTTGAAATATGTCCCTTGGAACCAAAGGAATTTACCCAAACAAACATCGTGAGTCCAGATACCCATCGCAACGGTTGGTCAAATTCCAGGACTGTCTGGCTGGAACATGCGAAGCTCAGGTCAGTTGGGGGTACATTGACCGACAGCGCCCCCTGTGGGACGGTGGTATTAATCTACCTGAGGCTCCACCCAGACCTTTCAGGTATCCGGAGCAATGCTCACTGTCCGACCTGATTTGTAAGTTAGACTGACACAGTCAGCATCTTTGTAAATGCCTTCACAGGAGACAGCAGCTCTGCGCCGGGGGCGTGAAGTAGCGGATAATCTGGATGACTGTTTGATGAAGATGCGCTCAGCAGATAAGCATCTCCTGTTACCTGTCGAGAAATACCCCAGCTGTTCCGGCTATAACTGTTGTATATTGTTCTCTGCCGATAAGCGCGGAGTTAACCCATTTCAGAAAGACTACACCGAGCCACCTGACCTTTAATTGTTACTTGTGTTCTTGACAGACGAAGAAGTCCACGTTACATCCATCTAAGCGTAAATTATTCAAGTCCGATGAGCTCGTCTGATCCTAAAGCTATACCTTGAATTTTGATTAAAAATTTGCATTTAAATTTGCAAAGTGGACCTGCTGCTGTTTTCTCCTGGAAACATTAAAGTACTAATCGTACGGAAGTGTTTTCACCTGTTCATTGTGAAATTTGAATGCAATGAATCTCATTAGGCTTGACATTCCAAATTAACTGCATCATGATTTTCATTGGAATGTAAACTTTCAAATTTACAACAAATGATTCTAAACCAATCATGTTTGAAAATCAACTCAAAATCATTTCTTCTGTGTACCTACAGACTAGCCTTAATGGCAGTTACGTAAAAATCACCAATAACGCTATGCGCAGTATAAGCAATAAGAGACAAAAAGCAGTAAACGCACTCCCAGGGATGCGAAAGATTAAGAGAGCCATCTGCTCTCAATTAGGGTGGATTAAAGGAAAACGTCTTTTTTGTCACAGGTTCTCTTTTCGCGTCAGGCCACGATGGTGTTGGTATTAAATCATCATTTAATTGTAAAACCAGAGAAGGTTTATACGTAAAGATGGAATTACCACGCCTGGCAGTAACAGGTAGGAAGTTCAGGTTAATCCCGGGCAAAATAAATCACGATACATTCTACATATAAAAAGCAGGGTGTGCCATTGACTGGCTAGAATAATGTCAGTGAACATGTGAGATGTATTTTTTATTTTTGCTTGTGTCGATGAGTGATCAACTGTCACCGACTTCATGGAGTAGTCTAACACATCATCACGTATATGTAACATGTTTCAAGATTACCTCAATGATAAATGCAATTGCTGGAGATTGAAAGTAATGAAATTTGTTGGTTTTTATAAACATGTTATAACAAGTGTAATTGATGACGTCAATTAAGTAAAATGTATAAAAATTTTCTTCACACATGCGAAGACATACAATAATAATAAAATAATAATAAAAAACAAGACATGAACAACATGAAATAGCGAGTACATTTGCAGAATGCCGTTCAGAATAATATTGTCTTTAACTTTGCATTAAATCCAGCGAGTTTTACTCACAACAAATAGACTAAGAATGTATCGGTGATGACCTAAAAACATGATACTTTACTAGAGTGAAATTCACATGTGCTCTTTTTAAGAATGTTGTTAGTCCACGTAAGTGTGGTCTGAATAGACAGGTGGTTTTATTAGACAGACGTTATTTCTGACAAGTTCCACTCTATATACGCGTATGCAGACAAAGCATGTTTGCTGTACGATCAGGTGACCAGTTCAACCATTCACAAAGCGTATTTCGTATAATTCGGAGCTCTCGCATCGTGAGCAAACTGATGGTCCAAAATTTCGTCCCACGGTGAAGCAGGATAATGAAAAAAGTATAAATTGTTACGGAACCTAATATAAACAGATCACGTATGCGTGATGAACACAAATTCTGTAACGGAGATAAAAAAATCAGATTCTGTAACACCAGGCAGCGTGAAATGTCTAGGGGAATGAATAAAGAAGTCAGTGGATACCAACACCGTCACAACGATAAGTTCATTAAATGTATACTCTCGGAGAATGACAGTCCAGTGTAAAGCTCTTGTAACAATCCCGAAAGTAAACTGAAGTCCAAATGCAAAAAGAAAAGCTAAAATTGCCGCACACGTCGGATAAGGTCCCAGAAACTGACACACGCTTCTGCGTCCGCTGGAAATCTTCTCTGCTCTCTGCTCCCGGCTCTAAAACACAGCCCCTTTATATACTCTTCACCGCAAGCCGAGAATTTTCCACTTCTCGAACAGTCCATAAGATCTTACACAACACAGTAGACAAGCGCCACAGGAATCATCCGGAAGAACATAGCTACGTGTCTCCACACACCATGGTGTACACGTGACTCACGACCAAGCGAGAAAGCCCAAGGCCAGCATGACGAGAGTTCAACCAGTACGGATTAAACAGAGAATGTAATACGCGGACAGACACGAGTGCCACAACAGGAGTTACGCCCGTGTCACATAATAAAAAGAGCACCTGTAACAAAATTAAGACACTAAATCTGGCAAAAAAATCTCTCCCAATGACCCAAAAAGAAACAAAGTATCGGGTCTATTTAAAAGATGGTCGCCCATGACGTTTGCATTGAAGCTTGAAGCTGATAAATGCTGACTGCTTAGTTCACATTTCTATGAAAATGTTCTTAATCCAAGAGAGCCACCAAATTTTCAAATTTTTACCAATGAATGACTAGCGTTAAAAGAAAACTGACGCGAAAAATGCTGAAAAAAAGGAACAGGCCTTTACCATAGCAGAATGCCCGAACAAATGAACACAAAATTACCCCTTTTTTATAACAGGAACATGTTATACGAAGGCGTCTTGACACCAACAGCCATGCCCCTTTACATTTCTACCGATGATTGAGTTTGTCTTATGCACTGACTGTATAGTCCGTCCCTCCAAGGGGCTTCCATTTTTTATTAGCAATAATTATGAAATGCTGATCTCGGAGGATGGCGTCATTTAGTTGACGATGTATTTGCGTACCGTATGCACGGTATAATGTACTATCATCATCCAATCAACTTCTGTCCTTGACCTTGTCACTTCAGTCAACTATCTCGATCAAAATAGACTGTTTTCTCAGATTTTTAATTTTCACTCCGATTCTTTGCAAGCTATCCAAGTGGTTTCTTTATAAATAACTATCGAACCAACTGGTTGATTTGTTTATAGGTAATTATCAAAATTTATTGGTTTGTAAATAAAATCGACAAAAACTTTTATATGCTCCCTTTGGTGAAACAGACTATAGCAATATTCCTAAATACATGGGCCATGACGTTCATCTCCTTGATTATACCCAAGTATACAAGTCTTACTGATTAACAGTAACAATGACCAGTACTATGCTCAAGACACAATACTTTTGTAATGACATGGGAGTTAAACAACGATTATATCTATCAAACGGCCAGCAAACGCTGAAACAGGAAGATATTTCTTACGTGTTGAGTTTTTGACCCTCCTTATCAGACATTTAGATCACCTTTATATCATGAATTCTAAATTTAACCTGTATGATAAGTTCTTACGCTGTACCACTTAAGGTGAAATTTGAAGTGAAATGAAAAGAAAATGAAGTTGAATATTGTGTGTACAGCAGGGAACTGAGAACAAAAATACTTTTTACGCCTGACCACGCATCCTTAAATTCTTTATCATTCCTAGCATCCACCTGTGCTGATGGTACAAATAAGCTTCCTGGGTTTTGTAGATTATCAGATCGGCGGACACACCCGTCATTTGATATATAATAAACAACAAAGAGTCAACAGTTCACAGGAAGTTCGTGTTTGATACAAAATCATCACGCTCGGCCTTTATTGTGTATCATAATATTACAGCTTTGATCATTTCGCCTCTGACTTCACCTGGGGTCGATAAAATCACATATATACCTTTGTTTCCGACTACAGTGCCAAACCACACACTTCCCTGGGAACAGAGATGTGTTATTTATACCTACATAATGTCTTGGACCTTGACAAAGGATATTGGATTATCATCAGTTCAGGCTCATAAAATGTGGAGCAGTCCCGTTAGTTTTCACTTCTGATTCTAGATGGCAGCAACATCCAGAAGGGGCCTCCGAAAGCAGGTGGCGGATTACTATCGCGAATGGTGGTCTTGGGACGCCCATGGGACACCGGGTAGCCTCAGGCCACGAGCGGTGCACCCTTCTCGATCTGTTTCCTTCCGCAAATAGGCCACCAGTATACACAGCATTATACACGTGGTGTCCTCATGCCACCAGGGGTATCCAGGATTAAACCTGTGGTGGCTGTAGGCCACGAGGATACACAGAATCACAGGGGCTCGTAACAGAAAACTGAAAAAAATATCCCTGAAATTTGAGCAACAAAACCCCAGGAATAAGAGATACAACCAGTTGTGAAACATACAGCTTCTTGAGTGTTGTTAGTAAGTAGTCAAGGAGCTCAATATGTCAGAATTGGTTGTATCGCTTATTCTTGGGGTTTTATGGTCAAAATTCCGGGATATAAGTTTTTTTAGTCTTCTGTGACAAGCCCCTGTGCACAGCGTCATACCTAGTGTATCCCTAGGCCACCATGATATACCAGCATCATACCTGTGGTGTTCTTGAATGAAATAAGTATACTATCAAAACATTATAGTCTGAATTCGGTGTTCTTTCATGGAGCTATTTACGATATTGGCGGAAGAAAACAAATCGAGAAGGGTGCACAGCGGGTTGGTGGCCAAGGCCACCCGGTGAACAAAGGCCACTGACGCCTGAGGCCACCCGGTGTCCCAAGGCCACCATTCGCGATAGCAATCTCCCAACTGCCCTCTGAAACTTTATCTTTGTACTTTTATCGAGTAAATATGTAAGTGTTATACTTTTCCCTTATAGTAGGTAGGAAATAACTTCCTTCGTTTTATCTTTACTCCTTTTTATACAGCCGTTTAAGACGGACCGTATATGGTTTCGGGAGCGTCCGCCTGTCAATTATCTTTTAGTTTCGCCGCGATAACTTACAAGGACTGATGGATTTTCATTAAACTCACTATAACTACTAATTTTTAGATTATTTCGCCCAGGTATGATTCTCGGCAAGATCTAAGCATAGTTAATGAGGGCAAAGGTCACAAGATCTCTTTGTGGTATTGCTGTGAAATTTTATTGGATGTAATGACTCTCCTTTGGTTCAATTATCTATAAAATTTGTACATATTTAATAGAGTCAAATGTCACAAGACGTATGACGGGAGCAGTATGCACGTTTGCGGGTCTTTGTCTCTAAGTGCCATGTCATTTAATCAATTAGAATGACCCGTTTAAGAAAGCCGCAGGGGCAAATCATTGCAAATATATTTTGTAGGATAATCCCATTTTCATAAACTATACTTTTACGTAATGTTTTTCTAAGGTTGTTGTTCAAATACTTTGAACTACTTCCACCCTTGTAAAAATTTACCGGTTGACATTTTGCAGTATGTTCAAGGCATTTTCTCCATGGCTTTATATTTAAATGACATTTACAGAATATGCTATAAATAGGTTCATCCTTTCCAGTTATATATAAAGGAGTATTATTAATATTTATATTATTATTATTATTATTATTATTATTATATTAACTTTATATTACACAGCGATTGAAAGAAAACTTGTTTTATATCCATGGATGTCTAATGTTTTCATGTCACTTTTATCAATTATCTCTTGCGAGTGGAATATATTGTGTCAAACCGTTTCTCCAGTTATTGGTTTCCTCGAGCGTAAGAGAATGTCATATCTCAAGAAAGGGTAACTGAAGATTGTTACTTCTTTAAAAAAATTAATTATAGGGTCCCCACTTAATTCAATGTTTGCAGATACAACACAAAGTTTTATACAAAATTAAGTATTCGTGTCTATGCCTACATACCTAGTTTTGACTGTAAACATGTCTTTAGCTTCATAAAATTCTATGTTTCTCTAATCATATTAACATCATGCAGGCACTCTTATATCGCCCTTTTCATGATAACGGTCGGGGACTTTTTTTTCATTTTTTCATTTTCATATGGAATCAACTAGAATATTTTCAATCAAAGTGCATATGACATGTCAGTTTTGAAATTTCTCTGGATTTAAATTTTTTGGGGTCAAATATATTTAAAATTGTATTTGCTCGAGCGATATTATACTATTAATAACGCATTCCTGATAAAAATGTATCGTTTTTCAGGTTTATATCCCCTTATATCCCATCAGACTTTATTTTCAAGTGGTTTCCTCATTTTGGTTGTTTCTTATTTATTACAATTTAAAGTAATCGACTTCAATTGTCATCTAGCAAACATAAATTCTTCATTTAATTTCTTTAAAAAAAGACTGACGTATAACGAAGGTCTGGCAGGAAATCTAGATCCGCCCGAGAAACCTAGAGACAGTTAAAAGACAGGTAAGTCCCGTTTGGCCTGTTGAAGGATTATGAGCCTATTGATAATGTGGCAGACAGGCCGCTAAAGGTTAAACACGGCAAAACCCCTGTAATTGGGTTGGATATTGGCTTTATGATACGCAGCCTGGCAAACAGCGCAGCAATGCAGGGTTAAGTTAATTATCAGGTTTTACTTTAAAAACACGAGTTGTTATATATGTTGAAATCTTCATGTATAGTTCAAGGACTTACACGGCACGTGTCACGTTTATAGATAAATAATTCGTGATTTTCTAATCGCGAAAACGCCATGAAATCACAAATTTGGCAGATAGTGGTGCCACTTCATGGAATGTCACGACAAAATCCTACAGTATGAATAACACCATTGATATATTATTAGTGGGGACTATATATATTTGTAATTCTTTGATAGTGAAACTTGTTATCCAGTTACCTGATTCATACTGAACATGTGACATTTTCTGTATACGCATAACAGTCACATAAACAAGTTATCATTGACATTTCAAACTGCCGTCGACCCTCCTATATGGGTGGCTGGAGTTCTGTAACCATGGATGCTGACAAGTGGCGGATTCAGAAATTCGAGAAGGGGTGGGGTTGCTAATACATGTGGCTATATATATATATATATATATATATATATATACTAGATTAAATGAACTCATATTTTGCCTTGTGTATTACTACTTCGTGATGCATATTCAGCTTTTGAAAAAAATATATATTTAATATGATATCAAGTCCTCTTCATGCATTAATATCTTCAAAGGATGATTTAGAAGTAGTAAACTGAGGATTTAACAATGAAACTTTATCACTTATAAATGTTACATGATGTTACAGCTCACGGGGATGGAGAGGGTGTCCTCGTTTGGATCCGCAACTAGTATACTGACACAACAGCCTTGCAATTATTATCGACGACGGATAAAAAGAACTTTAATACAGCCGACAGAAGTACGACAGAAACGCGCTGCTCCGAAAATATCCTTGTTAAATTATTAAAATTTCCTTTCGTACCTATTCTAATAGACTTAGAGGTATTATATTGAAGTATTTTGTCAAACTGAAAAAAAGTCTCCGCGACTGATGAACAATTCCAACCCTCAGGTTTTCCTAAAGTCTGTATGGTATACATTTATGCCATTTGATATTTAAAATGTAACATATAGTATATAGTACGGTTGCATGTCAAGCAATCGAATGGCTTCAATATTTAATCTTACAACTATTTAAGTTTGTTTTCCGTCTCAGCAAAGATGGTACATTTCTGACGCACTACCAATAGATAAACACTCATACATGTTAGCCATAGAAGGAATACAACAAAAAACACTTTGTCCAGAAACTCCGCGATTTCTTTCCATTCTCTTCGGAAATCTTCTTTAACTCTCTGATATCCTTTCGCCTCACAAAACATTTTGTACAGGGAAAGTAAATCCTGGTATCTTTGTTGCACAATCCCCGGGTTTTCCGTTTGTGTGGTTTTGTTTTTTCTTTCTGTGACGTCAGGTTTGATTTCGAGGCCAGTGACATTGTTTATGCGGTAGCTGGTGCACTCAACGAACTCCGTTCTTTTCACAATCAAACGACGCATCCATTCTGGCGGTTTTGTTGAGTCTATTTTGCTAATTCGTAGGGTTACTGCAGCAACTAACACTTCCAGACTTGACGTTAGCATAATGAGGTACAGGTATGCGCCTGAAATGTTGGTTTTGGTAGGAAATAAAGTTTATGGTAATTTAATAACTTTTTTTATTGTTTTGAAGTTATGAAAACAAATAGAAAATAGTAAATATCTGCTCTTAGTTTTTGTAATAATTACTATGCTATTTAAACAAATATATTAAAAATAATTTTTTATTATACATTGAAACTGCAATTCAAGAGTATAGAAAAATGATTGAATAATGATACATGGAGTATTGTGAGTAGTAAGCATTTACGTACTGACAAGGGCGACTGCTTGTGACGTCCGGGGAACCCATTCTGACACCATCAGTGTGAACACAAGATAAGCCAGTAGAATTGTCAATCCCATATTGATCTTTTCCTCGGAGTCGGTCGGCAGACAGAACATGAGTAAAGTCAGGGCTGACAGAGCGGCTGACGGCAGGATTATGTTCATGACGAAAAACAGCGGCTTCCGCCCTAGTCGCAACCGGAAGTGAACACGCGCGTACGGCCATGCGCAGCACCCGTAAAAATACTCTTTCCGGTAGCTGGTTTGCTCTCTGATGTTCCATTCGACATTTGGCTTGAACTTTTCTAGGTTTATTCTACTAGATCCATTGATGAAGTTAACTTCAAAAGCATTGTCTGCCCAATTGGCAAATATAAGCTCACAGACCTGAAATACAATAGGTACCGGTATCAAACGATATCATTTCTTTATCGATTTCACACGTTTGATGAATAAAATACTACAGGTAATTATTAATGTATCAAACGTACATTTAAAAGAAATTTGAATAACACACAATATAATAAGAATATTAATGTAAATAAAAGTCAACTAAAAGTAATACTACATATGAATTAACTAATTTCAGTATTTAATAATTTTTATAATAATTCCAAAAAATTACTGATCATCCTCGCGTGAAACACAGTATTGAAACTTGGATATCTCTTGCACATTGAGGCTATTTCCACGTTGATTACATGTAGATTTCTCCTCTCAATACTGTATAAATAGGTTTTACTGGACAGTGCGTATATAGCCAATATCGGGATATTACCAACTTCTCGAGTAGATGGAAGAGAAAAACAATTGCACGCAATAGTAATTCAGCCGGATACTTAATAGCAAGAAAACGGACCTTCCCCCATCTTATATACATAATGAACGTTAACTTTTGCGTTGATTGAATGAATATGAGGCCACAGTTGGTTTGTACCAGGCTACAAGGCATATTTCGGGGAAAATGCAATGCTTGACATTAAAATACGTGAATGAAAGACCGTGTGTAACTTTCCCCTGCATCATTATACGAGTTAGTTTCATAATTCAAACGGTGCTAAATGCAGTAATTTGTCATTCATATGACTTTTCACGTTTGTGCCATATTTTTTTCAGCTCAACAACAGACTGTAATGAGAAAGCTACAATGAATATTAGGATGATCGGGGATATATCTTATGCACCATAAGGCATAAACACACTGGTGTGACTGACTGGACGCTAGCTGTAGGCTGCAGTGTTTCTGGCAGAACATCATTTAATACCTCTACACATAACAGTATCGGTATTAGCAAAACCCCGTATTTTATAATGCAGAAAAGATATATTCTGGGAATTTTCCTCGCTGATATTCTCAACAATAGAATAAGGTTGTAATTTAAATGAGTGAAACATACTTTAAACAATAACTCCGCTTCCAACATCCGTCCTTTTAAAATAGCCTACTAAACCTGTTCATCAAATGGGAAATCACTGATGTCCACAGGACAGAACGTTGTAAAGTACCCTCCGGGCTCCCAGACGATCCAGCCATCATCGAAAATCTTCACGTCGTAAAGTTCAAAATGTTCCTTCATAAAAACTGGTCCAACTCTTAAAATATATGCAACATATCGTTATTAAAGTTCACAGCTTAGTATACATGAAAAGACTATGGAACATCAGATGTTATTGATTGAACACCAGCGCCATTTAAAGCCTATAAACTGTTTATGCTATTGTTTCTATCTTTAAGATAAATGCATAACAAAACATGGTGAACATAGAAAATAGGGCTTGTCTTCATAGCAGATTCATTTGTATCATATACATTTTTGGAAATGTTTCATTTAAAAATTACCAGCTGTGGCGCCAATTAATGACCAGGTAACATTTCATTGTAAAATGCTCCAGTTACTAATGAGAGTGTTGGAATAATGACACTTTTGTTAGTACTTACGCATTATCTAGTGCCAGTTTTGGTAACCAGACCTTAGATGAAGGAACCACTATACTCGTGATGCCATCATAGAATGATGCATTCCATGCCAGGCGGTAGTCCAGCCATTCCTGAAGTGAAGCGATGATAAGACAACTAGATGTCTGCAATCCACACACAGTCCCCCCACCTCCCCGGTTACTCTTAGGTGAACAGTAACAGAGGTAACCCGGATAGGCTACGTAGCTTAACAATTAGGTCAAAGTCCAAACTTTGCAGCAGGTGCAAATCTAGCATCTATACGGTTACTATTTTTAAATTAGCCAAATTGAAGCTCTAGCTGTAACAAGGACATAACTTAATAATAATACTGGATCGGGCTTTGGAATTAATGTTATGTTAAAAAAAATAAATAAAATTGAAAAGCCAGTTTTATAAAATAAGCCTACTTGATATCAAGCGCAAACAAGAAATGAAGACAGAAATTAAAGTAAGATGAACAAAATTGAAACTAATTTTGCATTCGGGAGACAAAAGTCCACCAACAAAAAATGACCAAAATGATATAGAAGTCATCCCATCAACCTCTTTCAGCATTCCCTGACTATGCGGGAGACTTAAATATACTCCATTCTACTACCCCTGTATTTTCCTGATAATTCTTGTTAAATGCACTAAAGCAGGGGAAATCAGACAAATGTGGCTGTTATATCTGACAGCAAAATAATAATCTTCCTTATATTAATTCCACAGATAATCGATTCAATATGAAATATGAATATACAGAAAGCTGGTATTTCGATATGCCTAAGACGGCCTAAGTTGACCGCAATGAACTGAATCATTATTGAATGTTTTGTTGCAAGAAACGCCATCTGGAT
This sequence comes from Sipunculus nudus, assembly GCA_026874595.1. Taxonomy (NCBI): domain Eukaryota; kingdom Metazoa; phylum Annelida; class Sipuncula; order Golfingiida; family Sipunculidae; genus Sipunculus; species Sipunculus nudus. The sequence goes on from CM049308.1 coordinate 8,351,493, forward strand.
CAGACAATGTAAATATACGAACCGGCTAAGGGGGCCGGCGGAAATCACATTTTGCGGAACCTCATTTAAATCTTAGGGCAATGTCCGGTGGTCTAGTGTTCTATATACGGGCAAGAAATATAAAAGTAGTAACACATAACATATGTATAGTTATATCTCTTTTAGAAAATTTTTGTTTGAAATCCTCAAGTATTGGAATGATAAAGAAATACGTATGTGAGGGCCCAGTTTATATTAAATATGTTTCAGCCAATAGACTTGAAGGGGGTTAGTTGACCGTCGGTGTTTGTGGGTTTCCGAGTTATATATTCGAAAGTTCTGAGTTTCGATGAAAATATTTGGAAAGATAGACCATTGGCGAAAAAATAAATTGAGATCCAACCAAATTCGCCGATTTTTACCTGTTGTCGTTTTCCTGCAACATTTCAATTTTCCTCATATGGTGTTTTTTCCTACGATTTTCGACGCCACGATTCGTTACGATTTCCTAACGATTTGCTCCCACTATTTTAAAATATAGAGGACGACAACTCACAACAAATCCGGATTTTCTTAGATTGTTTCCAACCTTTTTGAATAAGTTACACCTTCACAATTTGGACTATGATTAAGCTGCAATTTGGGAAATCGTGGTGGTCGGGAACATTTTCATGGCGTAGTCGTTTTAAATCTCGGGTTTTCGGAATGGGTCACGGTGGGCCGGAAAAGTGCTACGACTTTTTGGGACCGGTTCATAGAACTGTCCAAATCGTAACTCCACTGTATGTCTTTCGTCATTAATCGGGAGGTAGTCTTGGGACTATTCGGCATTTATCATGATTAATCCTGAGCACTCGTAGGCCACGTTTCCCACGACTCCTCTAGGTTGTGCTACGTTTCTACGATTTATTACGGTTATCGTTTCTTGTCAAGACATCTTTCTCCGTAAGCCCATCGTGGTAAATCGTGAATAACCGTCCTAGAATCGTCGTTTATCACGTCGGTCGTGAATTGTGTCGGGCATGAAAGAACCATCCTCGAACGTGTCAATCGGCTACCAGACGAAAAATGTCTTTAGTCGTGACAGGTCGTAGGGCCATCGCACTTAATTTCAGCGGCATCGTGGCGTCGCCGTGGCAGGTGAAATCATGGAACTTTTCTCACGATCTCTCACGATTTTTGTGACCACGAGTAGTCGAGAGAGATCGTAAGTGGTCCAGATTGCGAAAGTGTGATCTTACCTTTACAGTATAAATATAGGTAGAATTGTCCGCGATTTTCTACGATTACTTGCAACCAGTCCACAATCGCTGTGATCTGACAGACTTCAGTCCAAGATTTCCTATGTGCGGCCGCGCCGCGCGCACGCATACTGAACATAAACAGCTACGACATCGTGAGTCATAACATCAATAAAACTTACCGCTTCTAACCAACCACCCACCGTCAGCATTTGAAATTTGACATCCTGAAATATAAATTGCAATCAAGTTTAAATTTGTGAGTTGGCCACAGCAGAAGTTGACTTTAATTCACTCGAAGCATGGAGGATGTACCCTTTTCTATGATTTAAGTATGTCTTGTGTTACAGATCAAATTCAGGGATCATGAACATAATAAATAAGAGTCATAAGAGTAAAACTGCTAATATCAAGAAAACATAACTGCGATTGAGTTCCTAGGTGTTTGTGTGATGCATGATAACAGTAATATTCTCGTATTCTCGAAATAATAAGTTATGTTATGTGGGAAAGAATTGATTTTACCGATGTAAACAATATCTTCGTGTTCATGTACGATAACAGGTATCTCTTCAATACAAGTTTGATCCAGGGTACATTTCATTATTGCATTGCCCATACCTTATAAACAACCTCAAACCACCGACTGAATTTGAAATGAATACTTGCCAGGTCATGGATCAAATTCAGACCTAGATCTACCTCGACTTGTACTGCTTCTGATGAATTGAGAACCGGCCATCCAACAAAGACATCAGCGATAAGTCGCTCCTCTACAATCATATTTATTTGATATAGAAAGTACAATGTTTAGTTTGACGGGGAGATGGAATTCTGTCCTCACGACACAAAGTGCCTCTGCCATAAAACTGGGCTTTAACCGTAACATATCATTAATGTCTGCCAAACAATAAAGATACACACAATGCACTGAAAACTGTAGACCTACTGTAGTAACATATAAAAATAAGGGTGAAGAATTAAAAGAAACATACAGAATGCAAATGACATTTAAGTTCAAAGATAAGGAATTATTTTGTTCATATAACTCTCGGGGGAAAAAACGCCAGTCATTTTGCATGATTTATTGTCCAGCATGAAATCTGGAAATAATATCGAATTAATGTTAGTAAAACACGATATTCTAAGGGTAAGTCTTACCACTTGTAAGAAACCGTTCCTGGACAGCATGAATCAAATGTATCATTTGGTAACAGTATATGATAAAAGCCCACATGTCCATCACGTCCTGTGTGCTGGTTGATGAGTGATTGAACGAGATGACTTTTACAGTACAACCCATCCACCCACAGTTATGTATCAATAAAGCATTGAACTATCACCACAAGATGATGAGATTGCGTGAGTCGAAATGTATCACAGGAGTGCTTGGTAAAAGTGTGTCTAAATAATATATTTCCTGGTGTTTATATTTAGGGAAGTGTTCCATTGTAGGGTTTGTGTGTTATTGCCAACAGATTCAGACTAACACTGCAAGCGTATAAATAAATGTTTGACCAAGAAACAATTTGGTTCCCAGTAAAATTCATGGATCAATGTCGAATACCACTGCCCATTTAATGCAGCCAATACATACAGTCCAAATAGGTTGCCATTAACACGGAAACATATTATAAATCTTGTTTTACCTTTTTCCCGTGAAACATAGTGGGCTCTCATAGCCATGTTTAGACTCAATTTCAGCCACTTCACTGTAAAATAATTGAATGATTTTCGTTGTTTAATCACCCATTTAAAGGGACTTATTCACACGTTAGGTTTCTATGATAAATAACACGAGATATCTCCTTAAAGTGAATGGTATTAAAACATGATTTCATAAACTTCCAACCGGTAATTCTTCTGTGTTACTTCTTCGATATTACTTCGCCTTGTTTTGTATTTGTCGCATATTCTAAAGATTCAAAATATTGTTGTGATGGAGAACAAACGCACGTAACCACAACAGCGTATAAACAACTGATTTAGGAATACTCCGTGTGCCGGTATCGTTTTGCGCGGAAACCATTGTAGTCATCCAAAATGAATTTATGTCATGAGATAGTGCACCTATTATTGCAAACGTTTACATACATTTATCTGCATTCTGTAGGTCTAGTAGGACGCACCCGGGGTGATTTAGAGGGGATGCAACCTGGGGAATAAAAGAATACACTGGATGGACCCCCTTATCTCCCATCAATTACCTACACCAAAGTGTATTGCTATATGCCTATACTTTCATTTTAAAGATGTATAAAATAATAAATAAAATGAGACTAAGTAGTAGTTCCGGAATATAATGTTCTGCCCATCAACTAAAAAATTATTATTGTTTAATGTTAAAAATGTTGTGACAATTGCCATTTTTTGAGTAAGGGGACATTAAAATGGATGGGCCTAATTCCAAAGTTATTTATTGTTTAATATAACCTAATTGTCTCATGACACAGTGACTCTGGCCAGCATGCCAACTCTGCTCACAACTAAAAACAAATATACAGCTAAACCCAAGAATAAAGGGGGGGACCAGGCTCACATGACACGACCCACTTCGTGACTGACTCTTAAGGTGTCAAGGAAGCCCTTGAGACTCATTTATCCCGCAAACTAACGTTCATGATGAACATTTCAAATTCCGAAATAGGGCGCAACAGACTGGTGAACATGTGGAACAATATGTAGCTGCTTTACGTGAACTGGGAACTACGTGTGATTTTTTAACTTTCGCTTAAGAAACTCTTCGAGACCAACTGGTCGAGAAAACAAATAGTTACCGCGTGAGAGAGAAATTACTTCTAGAATCGAACTTGACGCCAGCGAAGGTCGTTACAAAATTGCCAAACAAGTGGAAACTGTGTTAGATGATACAATAGTCATGGAAAAAGCTCCAGCAGCCATTCCAGGTACAGCTGATTTTGTTCGTCACAGCCTTTAATCTTGTATTTTCAAAGCTTAACAAATTAGTACAGCATGTCACAACAAGAAATATAGTACTGTGATACCTTACAAGAAAAGTAAACACTGCTTTAGATGTGGCTCTCCTCATCATCGAGTTTCTGCGAAGAACTGTCCTGCTAAAGATGTGACAAACGAGGCTGCTTCAAGAAACTGTTCAATTCATCAAAACCTATAGGTTCCGACCACGAAATAACCGTACCAAGCCTTACCGTACTTATTTTTACTGGACAGGAGTTTGCAGCAAGTTTCTTATTACTATGTCAGACGTTAAGTCTGTGCTAGTAATTACGATTATTTACAAAGGTTAATCTATGTTTATTCTGCCAAGAGGTCTGTTTCATGCACATTTCGCTTATGCTGAACTTGCTACGCCTGGAGTGGTCTTGGTCACTAATTCCCAAGCTGTGATGTAGTCAAGTCCACGTCATCAGGGTCCAAGTGCAAGTCAAAGCCCAGGCTACTCGAGTTCGAGTCTACGTCCTGGTCCTTGAGGTTCGAGTCCAAGTCCACCATGTTCGAGTACGGGTAATCTGGAAACCTAGTCCGTGTCCGAGTCAAACAAATTCTCCTTATTAAACAAAATCTAAATGGAATATATAGAAGTATATGAAGTATACCCCCCCCCCCCGCTACTATCGATTCCTGTGCACTGGGACGTTAGTTTTTATTGCAAATGTGTAAAATTTAAAATTTTGTGTAATTAAAAAATAATAGGATTAAGATTAAAAATTAAAAAATTAAGATCTTATTGAAACATATTCTTGCCTTAGGAGAATAGAACATATAGTGATCAGCTCTGTCCATCATCTCTCCGTTAGTATTAAATATATATTAATTATGATTTAAGCGATTTAAGTTTGAAATTTCAAATTAAATCAAATATTCAATTGTGTTTTACTGAAGATGTTAAACTTTAAAAAAATGATATAATAAATAAATTAAGAAATAATTGAAACTTCATATATTATCAGCCATGTTTGTCTACCAGTCTGTGTGAATGAACTTCTTTATCCTGTAAGCATTGTTGAATTAAGTGAAAATCCTATGTATATACACCATAATAATAAAGATATGTCTATAATAAGATATAATAACTCCCGTCATTCCACTCTTCACCCCTCTTCCACAAGTCCTTTCGTCTGTGGATTGGTGACATTAGTTATATTTCAACTGTATAAATTTCATAAAATAAAAAATACATATATTTAATAATATAAGTTATAAAAAAAAGATTCAATTGAACAAATGTGTAAACTGCAGAAAGGTCAACAATTAATCAAAAAGCCAACTAATGATCATGGAAATAGTACAGATCATTTGTTCACAAGCTGGTCACATGCTTCAGTTTTAACATTAGGAAACACATGGTCAGGTCACAAAATATTATTTGAAACAATTTCTTGCTCATCAATACAAACCAATCATGTAAATCAACCATGGCCTATATTACCTCTTCCTCTTACACTTTATCTCCAATTGATAATATTTTAGATTTTTACCTTCAAGGTCAACTTAAGCTGAGCACAGTGACCCATGGGTCCCTTGTTGTAATTTTTCTTTTCTGAGCACGAGCCTCATTTATTTAGTCAAGGTGTGTTAATAGGTATGCAAATTACTTTTTTTCAGTCGAATGAAAGAGATACTTAGAAAATGGAGGAGAGTATATACAGAGAATATAGTTTATACATTGACAATCACGGAACATTAGAAACTATAATCTAAACAATAAAAATAATAGTAATATTTTAAAAACAGATAAATTTAAAGGAAGTTTTGGATTAAAAGACTGCATTCAATTATTATATTCCGATGCAACACTGTATTTGTCAGATATAAAGTATATTTCAATATTAAAGACTCTTCGAAAAGTGTCACATAAATAACTTCTATTCAGAAGCGCCATACTCGGTCAGGTGTATAAATCTGAATCGCCTAACATTATGGTTAATCCGAGGTACCAGATCACCAGAATAAGGACACTCAATAAGGTATCACGTGTATCCCTCCTTAATTTTTTAGCGGATTGTTTCAACATTTCAAAGCAGCATATCAAACGATACTTGAGATATGGGTGATTTATACCTAAAATCTCGCACAAACCGATGTTACACACACACACAAAAAGATGATAGATGGAGGTACCATTTAACCGATTAGAGGTCTTATTTAGCCGATCAAGCTTTGAACGATATTTGTACATGCAATAAACAAGGCAAATACATCAAACGACTGCTCGATATGTGCATCCAAATACACACACAGATGGACGGCACGGGAAAATAATTGCAGGTGGCAGCATCAGTCTTCTTTCCAAGATAAGTTGACATACTATATTTTAGGAGACTTTATAAAATCACCCATTTGTGGAATAATTGCATAAATTTATATTTTACGAAAACATACCAGTCAACCCGTGTAGGTTGATGTAAATGAATTATCCCGATACAGTTTTAACAGATTATACTCATAAAAAATTTGCTCCAAACACAGCGTTAATCTAGAGAGAACTTATTCATGACATATATATATATATATATATATATATATATATATATAAATATTTATATATATAATAACATTGCTACTTACGAAAGATAATATGATTTAAAATCTCTGTTAATTCTACATGTGTAAGAACAGTCTATATTCCATTTTATTGAGATCAAGATGATAGCGTTATTGTCAATATTTACTGGTCCACGACAAAATACAGTAAGGTCTCAAAATACAGTAAGTTTTACATACCTTAATTTAAAGGTATTAAATAGAAATATAGTTGGGCTAATAAGTTAATAGGATTCAGCATATGAAATTTATCTGTAATTGCATTTAATAGATAAGAATGTTTACATAAAAATTATCCTGTTATTTATGCCTATATATTAAAACATCCCTCTTTAAATATTTGATCAGATGCAATTGACAAAATTGCCGGTTTACTTTATTTTGCAGAGGTTGCCATATTTTAAATAGAAAATAGAATACAAACTTATAAACCGACCCTTTCCTGTAAGTTAAGTATTTCATTTCTCATATAACCATCTCATTATAATCAACGAATCGTTTTACTTCTTCAGATTTCTTCAGCTGTACTCATTAATTATGAAGAGAGGCTGAAGGCAGAACTAAGGTAGGTGAACAATTATTTTTTCGCAGATTGACTTCCTCCAGAAAGACATAGCGACGCTGCTCCATTTCTGTGAAGTTTTGCTGATGCACATGGCATTTTCGAAAATATACCCATCAGGCTGCATGATGTCCCAATTTGTGTAGTTCATTTGTGTCCCGTTTCTTCCCCAAACCCAGATACCTTCTTTCTCCATGTCATTACCAGAAGTTAAGTAGCAAGTTGCAATTGGTCCTGTATATACATACATACAGACATATGAGTGTAACTATTGTAGCCATATGGGTGATGACATTGAAATTAACATGAAGCGTCAATAGCCAGTAAGATAAAGGTAAAGGTAAATGCCGTGGAAAAAATGTCTCAGTGCAGAGAGAGAGAGAGAGAGAGAGAGAGAGAGAGAGAGAGAGAGGGATATGTTATATATATATAAATATATAACAATATTCCTTTTCTGGGATTCCACGGATAATCAGAGAAAGCTCCGAGGTAAAAACGATTATGTTAAATTAATATATATATATATTTGTTTGTAAAGTATTTATGTACCATCTTCGTCAGGTTTGGTAACGTGTTCCAGGTGCTCGTTTTCCTCTCTGGTCTCAATGGTTATAAGATCCGCGTTGTGTTCCAGACATGTCTTTCTCGCTTTCCCCCATTGAAGCAATTCTGTGAGAACCATGTAACATGACCATGAACTCACAACCGTCACACTAGGTATCCGCGGATCAGTGAAAGGATGATCAAATCCAGGAGCACAAATTCTTTCTACAATAACATCAATGTTAACCGCAAAAGTTGCAATAGATTCGTTATAACTTATCTCTTGTAATTTATTAGGTCATACATTCATAGCATATGCGTAAAAATTAATTTCAACGAAGGCTTAATACAATGCCTATACTTGTTTTCAACATACTGCTTACTTCCATTATTCCTGGTACTTTTTAATTCAGTTACCACTGAAAATTTGTAAAACTAGTACTTCAAAGAAAATAAATGCCTAAAGTGTTTCACTTGAACAAAGTTATAAGGTTCGCAGAATATTTGAAAAAAAAAAAACCATTGATAAATGTTTTGAGGCCTGACCAACTCACACCCACAAACTTTGGCGCAACAACCTGGTTGGTTATTTTGGCAATAACTACACATATCTTTACAAAACAATGCTCTCTTTGGGACTGCACTATATATCGCTTGGCTAACATAATCCCAAATATTGTCAAAAAACATACAGTTCATGTCGAAGTCAATGTAATATTGAGCTACAATCCCGAGAGGACAGATGGAAATATAACTAAGAAATACAATAAAAGGGGATGAAAAAATGGGCAACCCTTTTTATAATAATATCATGATTGACGTAGACAAATCATTTGTCACTTGTACTTTTCTCCTGTGATATATTTTCATGACGATTGGTTTCTGGAATCAGTCTTAGTATCAGCCCCATCAAAATTGCCACTCTGTTAGACGCCTCGCGGCTCGGTTCAAACAGTCCATGACACTCGGGTGCTATTGGTCTGTCATTGGTTTGGTCTGATATACTACTCAAGTCATGTACCTTGTTGAGTGCCTCTGCGATTAATCCTGCCAATGAATAAGTTGACGAATATCCATAAAATTGGCGTTTCAGTTAAAGCATGTGGAATTTTGAGCGAACAGGTATATGAAAATAAAATAAAAAAATAGACTTACCAGTAATGATATAAATCAAGGCCACATGCATCCTCCTGTGGGTAAGAATACATGAAATTTTCGAACGCTAATGCAGTCTACTGAGGTGATAGAAGTCCACAGTACCAGGTATCCATCGGAAAAACGAGAACAATGGCAAGCGGGGTAAGAGGAAAATAGATCCCGTACTTTATTTTAGAAATCTAGAATCCAACCCCTAGCACCTCAGGGAGAATACGGAAAAATTACGATATGTACTTAGAGATTTGCTTTGATGTCTGAATTATAAGTTTTGACTTCTGCATTTCTCTTTGTTCCCTTTATACAAAACAATAAATCCGGAAGTCAGAATAATTACATGCACTCTTATTAGCAAGTAAGTTTCATCATTTTCATACAGAAATCAATGTCACCTACGGGCTATAAAATATATAAAGTTTGATGTTATATACGGTTCCAAGATCAGTGTGTTTTACAAACATTTTAACTATATATTACAAACATTACGTGTAATTTTTAAAGAAACATTACGCATATTACATATAGAAGATCCGTGTCCCGATCCGCCTGTAAATATATTTTACACGTCCAAAAAAATTAAAAACGTATAATGTTAACCCTTTCCACGCCCATTTCCACCATCAGACTTTTGTATGTAATATGGAGGTAAAGGTTACCGGAGCCTTGGGAAATTACAGTTGAAAGTAAAATTCAAATCATGTAAATGTCAGTAAAGTTTCATTAATGTACTCTAACATCTACAACAAAATATACATAGTAATCCGTCTTGAGGACTTTATTTCTGAATATCTCATGACATAACTAACAAACTGGAGAAAATAAAGCAAGGTTCTCAAACTGATGGTTAATAAAACCGGCACGTTTTATCCATTCCCAATATCCATGTATGCTGTTTCAACTGTTTCTCCTGTTTTGAGGATCAAAATGCTACTTATAAATTTAAAATTCAAGGCTGATTCTTTCAGCTCATTCGATGTATTTACTGATGTTTGAACATTGTTTACTAGCCGTATTTCTGAATGAGCCTACTTCTGTGTGAACCCAGACGCCAAATAAGATGGCGGTAACATGACGAAAATTTTTTATTTAATTCTAGAAAGACATCCACAACTATAGAACTAACCAAAAATGTAAAGTTTTTGAAACCTTCTAAAAAAATTGAAAAGATAAAATTCGGCAAAGTAAATTGCCATCTCCAGAAACAATTATCAGCTGACATCAACAAACAAGATTTAAAAAAAGGCCGAAAACTCCTCGTTTCCGCAGAAAAAACATTCACTTCAAATAGAGATATTCATCCTCTCTATTTTTTATCCTGGGTATTTTTTTTTTACATGTCTTGTATTCATGTATTATATTTGACTATTTGTCAGAGAGTGTTCTTATTTGCGGAGCTGAACAAGGGAAGCTTTATAGATTAATGAACTCTATGTTCGGAAAGGCTGTGAAACCACACTGTGACAGTATCCTATTCTTGAATCACAAGCATATCAGGCTGAACCTTTTGCAGACGTTTTTACAGAGAAAATAAAAAAAATAAGGTCCGACATTGATAATACAGATTTCAATGAACAGCAGTATAACGGAATGCGCCAACGTGGTTTGTCTTTTAAAATGTTTCAACAGAAGACATCAGGAAAACAATTATGACCTCGAAAACCACAAGTTGTGATTTTAATCCTATTCCAACTTGGTTACTTAAGCAGACTGTTTATATAATTTATCCCATTGTCAGAAGGATTATAAATATTTCTTTATCTACCGGATCATTTCCTATAGAAAAGCGTAAAAAGGCGTTACTTATTCCTATTTTGAAAAAGACTGGACCCGAAATCAACCTAATAACTACAAACCTGTGAGAAATCTCCCTTACATATCCAAATTGTTTGAAAGTCAGCAGGCTGTGAGCATAGAGGGTACTATACTTCCACCTTCAGAGATCTACCACATAGGATTCCACAGGGGTCATTTGTGAACCCTACCTGTTCCTGTTTTGTGCAAGCTTTTTGTCACAGGTAATCGGAACACATCTTCCAAAATGTAATGGATATGCAGACGATCATTGTTTATATTTGTCCTTCACGTCAGATGATGAATACGTGGAACAACAGGCCATTAATGCTATGCAGAGATGCCTTTTAGATATAAAGCAATGGATGTCAGAATCCTGCTACAAACCTGAATTTACTGTTTGCAGATCAATTTGCAATTAAGGTACCCATCAGGACCACGTCATCGGGAGAGGGTATTGATAATAAACATTTCACTGCCCAGTCGGCATATGGATACATAACATACCATAGTATTGGCACATGAAAGCATTCAGGGATATGTCTGTCTGCGAAATGCATTTCTCGTTTTACAAAATACTTTGCCAAGCAGTTGGAAAGCATTTGAATACTGTCCTCATATTTAAGGCAATTTTATTCTTCGTCAAATGCGTGCAAAGATCGATTTGCAATTTAGATACACATTAGAATAGAAAGTGATTTCCAGTATCTTTTAAAACCTAGAATTCAGTTGGATAAAGGCCATACTTACTAAATCTTATGCCATTTAAATACCAATGTGTACGCTTCTCCAGGCATGTGTTATTGCACTATCTGAACGTGGAGTGACTACTGAAATCAGACTTGCACTCTAATGTTATTCATTTTTTGGATCAAAGATAAACTGAACATGTGCATTAAAATTCACATGTAAACTTATATTAATAACATAGAAATATTTACTGACAAATTAAACTGCATAATAATATTCAGACAACCAGTAAAATCATTTTTGACATGATTAATTTCGGTATTCCTGTTACGTGCAATAAATTGAATGATTTGTTTTCCATTTTCCTGATTAATTCTCTTACTTGTTTCTCAACTGCAAATGCAAAAACTGCAAGATTTTACTGAATGCACAATCATTGTTACAAAACAATTCTAGGATGAAGTTACATGAGGTGATGTTTGATTTCTTAGAATGGCTCATGCATCCTAGACAACCCGATTTAAGCATTTATAACATGCATAGGGATCACTCACAGTATAAAAACTTATCCGGGGCATCTTTATTACGTAGAATGTACGCAAACATCGGTGACTATATCGCAAAAGCACAAACGTCAAAAAGTATACCATAACGCACACAATTCTTCTTGAGGTGTAAGGGGGAATGGGATGTGAGGTGTAATTATATACAACACAGTAACACAGTATTTGGATACTATATATATATATATATATATATATATATATATATATATATATATATATATATATGTGTGTTACAAGAAATTTTTTTAGCAATCTACATATTGACTGATTCACTCAGGCAATTAATAAAATGACTGAATTTTATTTATTTGACACATTGACTGAAATGTAAAAGGAATGTAAAATTAAATACTATTGTTAATTGACATTTCATTTATTTTGTATAGTTTAGTCTTACAAATAATTCTTATATTTACTTCATATTATTAGATCTTTTAATGATACATTCTTACAGATGTCTCTTTTATTGTATTCAGCAGTCTTACATATGTATGTGCAGCGCTAGCATTGTCCGTTGCTATGGCGGCATAACCCGGCCCACGCGTGGGTTTGACGTGTAAACACAGCGGTCAAGCTAGTCTGGGGCTCTCTCGCCTAGCCGAGCCGGGCCGGCCCACGTGTGAACCCTAGATATGTAGAAAGCGTTCGTTGTTCTAGATGTTTCCTGCAACGTTTGTATTATTGGGTTCTTTGGATTTTTCGAGAAATGGAAAGTTTTCGGCTTGAGGTGAAAAGTTATAAATAATGGGCTGTGTTTTATAGCAGTGAGAGAGGAGAGATATATTCCAGCAGACACAGAAGAGTGTAATCAGTTTGTGGACCTTTTCCGATAAGTGCATGCGGCAGTTATAGATTACAACAAATTGATTTTGTGATTGAACTGGACTATTATTCTCTGAGAAGATTTATGTGAACTGTTCATCTGGATTATATGATTTAAAGGACTTTTTGTCGCTGTGGTTCCAGGTACTATACACTTTATTTATATACTTGTATTGATTTACTATTGTACTGTTGTTATACTGTGTAATTGTATTGATTTAGTGTATTGTAATGTTAGGATTGTTTTAAGAATAAATTATAATTATTTGTTAACAAAAAAACACTGACTTCTTTATTCATTCCCCTAGACATTTCACGCTGCTTAGTGTTACAGAATCTGATTTTTTATCTCCATTACATAATTTATGTTCGTCACGACTACGTAATCTGTTGATATTAGGTTCCGTAACAACATATAATAAAAAGCGTCGATTTGGCTTAATTCTGGTTCTTGATAAAAAAATTATGTAATCATCTGAGATTTTAATATTTTACTTTCTCAGGGGTGCAATTTCCATTTGCAGTTTGGCAGTAGGTGCTAGAGTGTAGTCACCCTCCCTCAGTGCAGGAATAGTGTCACAATTTTCTTTCAAAATTTAAGAAATTTAGAAAGCGATTTTGAATAAAAAAACAGGGAATTTTCTGGCTTCAGAAACAAATAACATATAAAAGTGTTTGATATAAAAAAAAAACAAGGGGCACACATACCTTGAGAACCGCCCCCCCCCCCACCCCCCACCCCACCCCTTGGATCCGCCGCTGTATATTTTACAGTAAACTTAGTCTTGCTTCGAATTATCGATATCTACATGCATTATTTGATTTGTGCTTTAATAACTGGGGTTTACAATCATTATGGGAAACGAGTGAATCGTAACATATTATAAGTCATCGTTTTACCTTAATAGGTTATTCTAAAAGATTACACTTTATTAATATTTGAGTAAACTGTCACACTTTTTTGTAAATAACCGATATTTCACAGATTGAAATTAGAGCCTACTTTTATGGCAAACTGACATTCTTTTATATAAAACTATGGGGCTAGGTAGAGGTAATTTATGGCCTATGGGTATATTCATGCACTTTGTTCAGAAAAGTTGACTGCTCAACATTCCAAGCCATCATAGTTTGGCTCCACTCAAAGAATCTAAATGGCATACCTATTAAAAGTAACAAGTAACATTATCGGTAATAGTGATTAAACCCCACACTTTGTAAGTCAATTAAACACATCTTAATTATGTATTAGATATTATCAAGTATGTAACTGTAGTTATATCCTTTACCGTTACTCATCATTAATTTCACATATTATGTTTCATGTAATCAAAAGCTTTCATTTGACTTTATTCTGTTTCTTACATAAACAAACATGTGGTCATACGAGTTGTAAAATACCATGCATATATTTGATTATTTTATAACCATGTGCATATTTCAACTATATGATTCTGGTAAGCCTCACCAAAACACGTTTTTTTCATAAATAACCTAGAAAGAAGAAACAGGCTTAAAGTTTACTCAAAAGTAGCTAGTTTTACTGTTTGGCAATGTTTCAAAATTATGAGATATGTAGAACAAAGGACAATTTCATATCAGTCAGTCAAACTGGAAGACCAGAGGTCGAGCGCTTGCCGGAAATGACGAAAGAAAATGCAAATGAATAAGCAATTAAGAATAGAAAGAAAATGAGCCAGTTTTTGTGAAGATAGGACAAATATCGACAAAGTTATGTTGGAAAATAAGATCTTGACGTGTTTTGATGACGTTGACCTTGAACGTTATCCTGTATAAATTACATATACAGCTTACAGAAATCGTTCTTATATACGATACGAGTAAGTTACAAGTGATTCTTGCAAAACTATGGCCTGTAGTTTGCCTTAATTGTCAAGTGCAAAAGCAACAAGTAAGCAAAATTGAGGACTACTGACAAACAGACAGACATACTGACACATCTGAGACAAAAGATGGCTAGATAATCTGATGACAGGGTGAGAAGAAACAAAATGAGATAAATTTTATGTAGAAAAGGTTGACAGTTTGGAGATATGACCAAAAATGATATGATGTAACGTTTCGAGTGCGGCAGCCCCGAACGGCTTTTTTCCGAAAATTGAAATCACCTTCGAGATATTAGTATGCGACATAAGATATACCATTTTAAAAAAGGATTCATGCGAAACTGTGGTCTGTAGAATAGGCATTATAAGAGGCAAGTAACAGGAAGCAGCCGAAATTGAGGACTCTGACAAACAGATGGACATACTGACAAAATGACATAAGATTGAGACCAGACGATTAGACCAGTCTCCAAAGAAGATCCAGAGGGGAAAAATGAGCTATGGCTTGTTCATATAGGACCAATATTGACAAAATTATGAGGAAAATAATATTCTGATGTGTTGTGATAACCTTGACCTTTGACCTATTTAAATTATATACATATTCCAGAAATCATTCCCAAATACAATAACTGTAAGGTTACAAAGTGATTCGTGTAGAATTTTTGTCTGTAGAATGCTATATGTAAGACGCAAGAGCCAGCAAGCAGGCGAAATTGAGGGCAACTTAAAAACAGACAGACATACTGACAAAGAGACACAAGATTCAGAACAGATTACGTGACCTTGTTATGTAAAAAGGCCCAGATGACGAAAATAAGCTATAGTGTATGTAATTGAGGTTTCTAGGGTCGTCAATTGCTACCCCCGCCGATCTTTGAACCATTGCACGGAAGAACTACGAGAATAAAGTGCTTACAAAATTTGATACAAATTTAAACATTTGGCCATCTGTGTCGTGCAAATTTGCATTATCATTGTATAATAAACTGTTCTGTGTAACAAAGTGTATAACCGTTAAGTCAACTGCAAAGGAGTGGGCCGGCAGTTATAGCTTTCATCACCAGGGAACAAATTCATTATTATCTTGCATGTTGCAACTGCACACTTCTTAAAGGCAAAAATTCAGGTAGTCTCATTATTAACTCAATCGTACTTTTGTGTATTACTTGAAAAGGTGAAAGACGTAACCAATAATTAATTATATTGTGAGCAAACACACAAACCCTCACACAAGAGAGGATATGAACGCATGTCTCAACATTTCCTGTCAGCATTTAAAACGACCCTTGAGATATTGGTGATTTTCACCTTAAATCAAACAGATTGATGTCACAAACAAACGATGAAAGATGGAGGTACCAGTCTTGTTTACCTGATCAAGCTATCAACGATTTTTGTACGTGAAATAAACAATGCAAATACATCAAATGACTGTTCAGTTATGCGGATCCAAATACACGCACATATATTGACGGCACGGGAAAACGATTGTAGGTGGCAGCATCAGTCTTTTTCTCAAGATTAGTTGACATATGATATTGTAGGAGACTACACAAAGACTACATAAATGCATGAATGTGCATGAATGTACCACTCTGATACACGTGTAAGCTGATGCAAAAGAATTATATCAATACAGTGTCAAAGAAATAAACTTATCAAAGGTTTGCTGCACAAAGAGAACTAATTACTGACTTACATTTATACAATGACATTGTAACTATAGAAAGATAAACTAATATAATTTTCCGGATAATTGAAGATGTGTAAGAACAGTCTGCACTCATTATATTGAGACAAAGATAAAAGGAGTATTATAGAAATTTACTGGTCTACAAAAAAGACAAGAAGAATTTAAGATTACAAGTTTCAGATACCTTAATTAAAGGTATATATTGATATAAATAAAGGTATATCCAAATATAGTTGGGCTAATAAGATTCAGTATATGAAATTTATCTGTAATTGCATTTAATGCATAAGAATGTTTACACATACCAAATATCCTGTAATTTGTGTCTATATATTTATCCATTCCTCTTTAAAAAATTGAACCGATGCAAGTTCAGAAAATCGTCGGTATACTTTGGAATATTTTGTAGAAGCTGCCATATTTAAAACAGAAAAAAATAGAAAATAGAACACGAACATATAAAACACCCCTTCTTTGTAAGTTAGGAATTTCACTTCACATATAACCATCATATAAGAGGCGAACAGTATAATCAGGAACCGTTTTGACTTTGGATTTCTTCAAGTATGCTTAATAATATGTAGCATTGGTATGATGTTGTATGAAGTTTGTTTGGCCCATTTCCTCATTTTCAGTTATTTCATACCGTTGAAGACAGGCTGAAGGCCGAACTAAGTTAGGTGAACCATCTTTTCGCAGATTGACTTCCTCCAGAAAGACATAGCGACGCTGCTCCATTTCTGTGAAGTTTTGCTGATGCACGTGGCATTTTCGAAAATATACCCATCAGGCTCTTGTTGTTCCAATTTGTGTAGTTCATTGGGGTCCCGTTTCTTCCCCAAACCCAGACACCTTCTTTCTCCAAGTCATTACCAGAATTTAGGTAGCAGGTTTCAATTGGTCCTGTATATACATACATACAGATATATGAGTGTAATTATTATAACCATATGAGTGAGGACATTGGAATGCCATACCCACTGAGCTACAACAGATCCCCGACCCCGCTGTGTATTTGCAAGATTTTTATAGGAACCTGCGAAGTGACCTCACAATAGTGACGTCAGTGAACCACACTATATTGGAAATATAAATGTTATATATTCTTGTCTGGGAATCCACGGAGAATTAGAGAAAGCTCCGAGGCAAAAACGATTATGTTAAATAAAAAATATATAAATTTGTTTAAAGTGAAATAGTTACTTACCATCTTCGTCAGGTTTGGTGACCTTTTCCAAGTGCTCGTTTTCCTCTCTCGTCTCAATGGTTAGTAGATCCGCGTTGTGTTCCAGACATGTCTTTCTAGCTTTCCCCCATTGATGCATTTCTGTGAGAACCATGTAACATGACCAGGACCTCCCAACCGTCACACTAAGTATCCGCGGATCAGGGAAAGGGTGATCAAATCCAGGAGCACAAATTCTTTCTACAATAACATCAATGTTAACTGAAAAATTTGCAATAGATTCGAAATTATGTATCTCTTATATTTTATCAGAAATAAATAAATAGCATATGCCTAAAAATTAATTTCAAGGAAGGCTTAATGGCTGTGCATTAATTTGTTTCATAGTATTGCATATTTCAGTATTACTGCCTATTTCAGAAATCTCAGTACGTTTTAATAGATGAAAATGAAAATTGGCAAAAGTAGAACTTCGAAGAAAATGAAGTGTTTCATCCGAACTAAGTGAAAAGGTTCGCAGAATATTGTGAAAAGAACCATTGATAATTGTCTAAAGGTCTCAAGGACTCACACCCACAACCTATGGTGAAACAATCTGGTTATATTGGCAACCACCTCACATTTTTGTACGAAGCATTCCTCTCTTTAGCATTGTAACCTATATTGCTTGGCTTACATAATCCGAAATATTGTCATACAACACACAGTTTAATTAACAGTGCATGCAAAGTCAATGTAGGTATTGAGCTACAATTCTGAGAGGAGAGGACAGATGGAAAGATTAAAAACGGATGAGAAAATGGGCAACTTTTTTTAAAAACAATATCATGATGGAGGTAGACAAACCACTTGCCATTTGTACTTTTCTCCGGTGGTTTGCCTTCATAGCGCTTGGTGTCTGGAATCACTCTGTCTATCAGTCCCACCAATATTGCCACTCTGTTAGCCGCCTCCGAACCTTGTTCCAACAGTCCATGACACTCGTGTGAAATTCGTATGTCATTGGTTTGGTCTGACATACTACTCAAGCCATACACATGGTTAAGGGCTTCTGCTATAACTCCTGCAAATGAATTTACGAATATCCATAAAACCTGCATTTCAGTGAAAGCATATTGAATTTTGAGTGAAATGGTACATGAAAATGAAAAAAGAATCGACATACCAGTAATGATATATATCAAGGCCACATGCATCCTCTTATGGGCAAAAATACGTCTAGTCATATAGTGTTCTGTCCGTATCCTCGATGATTATACTTCTTGTGAGGATGCAGAAGTCGAACGGTACCAGGTATTCATCGAAAAAAGACAAAACATTGCAAACGGGGTTGGAGAGGAATAGGCCCGGCACTTTATTATAGAAATCAAAAGAATCTAACCCCTAGCACTTCAGGGAAGAAACAGTGAAATTTCGATATAATCTCAGAGATTTGATTTTATTAATGAGTTAAAAGCTTTGACTTCTGCATTTCTCTTTGTCCTATCCTAGGTCTATTCTGTGTGCCCTTTCGTTTCCCGAATGTATTTACTGATGGATGTTCATTATTTACTGGCCGCATTTCTAATTAACCCTACTTCTATCTGAATCCAGACGCCAAATCAGACGGCGGTAACATAACGGAGCATCTTCGATTAAATTCTAAAATGACACTACTAACTATACAACCAAAATGAAATGTCTATTTTTGAAAACTAACTTAAAAATAACATGGAAAAGATTACATACGGCAAAGTAAATTGCCTTCTCCAGAAACAATTATAAGAAGGGGTTAGAGAGAAATAGGTCAGGTGCTCTGTTACAGGAATCAAGAATCTAACCCCTAGAACTTTAAGGAAGAAACAGTGAAATTTCGAAATAAGCTCAGAGATCCACTTTACGTATGAATGCTAAGCTATGACTTCTGCATTTTCTTTGTACCCTACATAAAGCATCAAATCCGGAAGTCAGAATGATTACATAAGCATTTCCAAGATAGGTGTGCTTTACAATCATTTTAACTTTGTATTACAAACATGATGTGTAAATTTTAATGAAACATTAGGCATATGATTACAACTGGAAGATCAGTGTAAAGACCCGCCAGAAAATGCACTTTAACCGTCCCGAAAAGTAAAAAAAAATCATGTATTATGTTGACCCTTTCCACGCCCAACTCCACCATTAGACTTTTGCATGTGATATGGAGGTTAAAATTACCAGAGCTTTGGAAAAGTATAGTTGAAAGTAAATTCCAAAACATGTAAATGTCAGTAAAGTTTCATTAATGTACTCTATCATCTGCAACAAAAAATTCACAATAATATGTCCTGGGGCTTTTTTTTAATATGCAATGATAGAACTTAAAAAACTGGTGAAAAGGAATCAAGCTTCTTGAACTAATGCTTCATAATATGATTGTTGTGACCGGTACTTTTTTCATCCATTCCCTATTTTTATTGATTTTGTGAAAACTGTTTTTTCTGGTTTGAGGATTAAACTTCTATAGAAATTTGAATTCTTGGGTGACCCCCTGCGCTCTTTGTTTCCTGAATGTATATACTGATGTGTGTAAATTGTTTACTGGCCGCATTTCTATCTGAACCGAGACACGAAAACAGATCGCGGCGACACAACGGAACATTATGGATTTAATTCCAAAAAGACACCACCAACTAAAGAACCAACCAGAAATGTCAATTTTTGAAAACTCACTGTAAAAATATTATGAAACGATAACACTAAAGGACCTTCTCTTCAAACAACAATTAGACAACATCAACAAAACAATTAAAAAAGACTGAAGAACACCTCGAACACTTGGACAAAATCTTCAACTTATACAAAATGCTGCTGCTCCCCTGCCGGTCATTGAGTCATTGTCTATGAATCTGTTCTTTGTACAGGAAGTTGTGAACGTTTAGTCCACTGCAAAGGTAAGCGGTAATTTAAGCTTTCGACTTCCTCGCCATCTTGCTTGTCGACATCTGCACACTCTAGTTTTATATATTCAAAAAAATCACGTAGTCTGATGGTGAACTAGGTGTACCTGGAAACATTTTATGGGAGAACCAGCCACATACGACCTATTCTTTATAAATGCAAAACAATAACTTGGTCTGATGGTGAACTACGTGTACTTGGAACCATTGTATGGCAGAACCTGTCACTTATGATCTATATTCGTAGAAAATTTTACTCTAGACAAAGTGTTACTAAGCTAGAAGAGTTTAAGAGCCGTTCCCCTTAAATTACGCATAATCTCGCATTGATCACATCAACATGAAATTTTAAAATTCCCCAACTTAAATACCTGGAAGGGACTCGAACTCACATGTTCTGCACTCCCTTGTTATACAGATAGATTAAAGCTTCATTATAGAAATCATGTCTATGCCGCTATTTGGTCTAAATATAGGGTTCGATTTGACAGGATTGACAGTTGTTTTAGTGATTGTTCTTTTCTGAACATCAGGCTCATATATATGGTCTGCTAATCAAGGCTTGTTTATGCCAGATGATGAATACGCGGAACATCAGGCCATTAATGGTATGCAGAGAATGCCTTTCAGATATCAAGCAATGGATGTGGGGACTTAAAGTAAAGATCAATGACTCTAAAAAACAGAATATATTTTATTTGGCTCCCGGAAACAAATATCTAAGCTCAGTCACGATTATATTTGTGTAGGTAAAAAGACCTTCAGATGTTACTGGTGTGAAATATCTTGGTGTATTTCTTGATTCACAACTAAAGTTTAATAAACATATAACGTCTAGGTGAAAAGTTTCTTTCCACAGTTTACACTATATAAGAATTATTCGGAAATTTCCAACGCCGAAGGCCTGTCAGATCTTAATTCATGAACTTGTGCACAGTTATATAGATTACTGCAGCTCCTTGCTTTATGGAGCCTCTGCATTCATGCTTATTCGCTACAAAAAGAATCAGAACTATTGTGCTAGATTGTTTTTTAATATTGATAGTTTCACCCCTTCAAAACCTCTGTTATTAAGTTTCTATTGGCTCCCTGTGTCCTTCTGGATAACATTTAAAATTTGTGTGTTAGTTTATAAAGCACTTAATAACACGACACCATCCGATATTGTAGATATGCTTAAAATCAGACACAATACCTATTCCTTGCAATCTTGGGCTCATGGCAGTCTTTATTTAGTTGCACCAAGAACTAGCAGGAAAACTTACGGAGATAAAAGTTATTCTTCCTTCGCACCGACACTCTGGAACTAACTTCCCATGAAGGTTAAATTGCGGAATTCACTGACCACTTTAAAAAAAAACTTTCTACTTCCGTCAGCCTTTTAGTAATTTCAACATAAATGATGGAACGCTCTATTAGTCAATCATTTTGAATTTCTTGCATCTAACTGTTTTAATATGTATTTGATCATTTACATTATGTACTCATACTTATGATTTTCATGTACATTTTATGTTCTTTTATGTGCAGCATTTTGGAATAATTATATATTACTAAAAACGCTTCGTAAAACTAATAAATGTAAATGTATATATATATATATATATATATATATATATATATATATATATATATATAATATATATTATATATATAGCGCACAAGGCAGCGTGAAATATCTAGGGGAATGAATAAAGAAGTCAGCGTTTTTTTTTTGCTTACAAATAATTATAATTTATTCTTAGAACAATCCTAACATTACAATACACATTTGTGTATTGGTGTCTTGCAACATATCACACGGAGACCTGACCATCCGACACTTCTTGTACGTTGTATTTTGACGTCACTTTTCCTGTTTTATAAATGTGAACGAATACGCAGAATAGTTGGGGATCAGCCGTCATGTAAAAACCAACATTGGCAGACAATTCATGAAACTAGTTGAAAAACACTTCCCTCAACATCACAGGTACCACAGGTTATTCAACAGGAACAATTTGAAAATTAGCTATAGCTGTCTACCCAACATGTCTAACCTGATCAGCAAACATAATATGAAGGTTTTAAATACTGACAACGCTGTGAATGTACCTCACAAACAATGTAACTGCCGTAAAAAAGACGAATGTCCTATGAATGGTCAATGTCAGCTGAAATGCATTGTCTATAAGGCAACAGTTAGAGCAGACAATGACGTGAAACACTACATAGGGTGTACTGAAGGTGACTTCAAGACAAGATACAATAACCACAAGCAATCCTTTCGGAACAGATCCCACGCTAAAAGTACTGAACTGTCTAAACATATTTGGTCACTAAAAGACAACAATATCAATTACAAGCTCTCCTGGGAAATATCTGCCAAGGCAGCACCTTACTTCTGTGGGACTAGGAAGTGTGATCTCTGCTTGTCTGAAAAGCTAATTATAGCTACGCCCCCCCCCCCCCCCCCTGGATCATTGTTGAACTCAAGAGCTGAAATTCTCTCCAAGGTCCGTCATCAAAACAAATTCACCCTGAAATATTTTAAAACCTAGCATTCGTACTAATTTTCAGCGTGCACCCTTAACCCCCCCCCCCCCCCCCCCCCAACGAGGATCCGCTGGGCAGACTTACCTTTTCAGGTAGTGGTTCTCTCACTGCTCTGCAGTGATGAGGGACATGGCGTTACCACTACATCATGGTGAGTTTACCGAGTGGATTGCATTCGGTATGAGTATACTAAAGTATATTTGCCTTTTATATTTTATATTTGTATATTTGCCTTGTATATTGTGTATTTTCATAGTATATGTGTATTTTTATCATATCATATTTTTATCATATGTATGCTACTGATTTGTGTGCTTCCAAGACCCTATTAGAAATCAGTTCTATATGCTTATTGAGCTTCCTGGTAATTATCTTTGTATTATATATAAAATTTGCAACTTTAATAACCTCTTTGCCCTGCCCTGTTATGTTCCAGTATCGCACGTGTACCCCGAGCAATCCTATATTGTGCACCCGAGGACAATTGGATCAGTGTCAGTCTTTCACATGCCCCCCCCCCCCCCCCCGAACCGAACCGCACAAAGCATAATCTCGTAATCTCGTAAAGTCTCGGCTTTTCAAACCACGCCGTCAGCTTCATTCTAACCACATTCACCTGATGATTGGGTCGCATCCCGTGAAACAGACTGTTGTGAATTAACAGTGTTGTTTTTCTCCAGAGTTATATATATATATATATATATATATATATATATATATATATATATGTAAATAACTCAGTAGTATACATATGATATGATAAAAATACACATATACTGTGAAAATACACAATATACAAGGCAAATATACAATATAAAAGGCAAATATACTATACCCATACCAAGTGGAGCAAGTCTCCTAGCTGAAAGTCGTAAAGCCCATTAGACCAGGATAAAGTAGAACTTTCCTGTCATCCAATGGACCCCACGAGCCAGCAGTGAGAGAACAACTACCTGAACAAATGAGTCTGCCCAGCGGATCCTCGTTGGGGGGGGGGGGGGGTTAAGGGGGCACGCTGAATATTAGTACGAATGCTAGGTTTTATATATGTAAATATATATGTAAATATATATATATATTTACAAGTCACAGCTTTCGTGACAGAGCAGAGGGGTTACCTTTAGATCTCATGGTAATGGGTACAGCTGAAATTTCTTTACTTTATCGGTACTTCCAAATCTAAGTTATTGTCGCATGAGTTTTACTCGTGTCTCAAAATGCATTTTAAAAAAAATTACGTTAGTCCCTAATTATTCCAACAGGTGGCGCCACATACTGATGCCGGATTCAGCAATACAATGGGTATGAAAAAACATGTAAGAATTTTGCCGGGAAAATAAAGCCGATATCAGTCCAAATACACTTGGAAGGTCATCAGTAATTATATTTACTATTAATATATGTTAAATAAACAATTTTAATTCTTGAATGTTATTTTAAATAGGCCAGGATATTTTGCAATTACTCACACAAACCAAGACAGCAGAGGGTGACATTTTAGTTAAACAATTAAGCGCCAGATGGCTTGACGCCTCCGCCACAGTTTGCCCCGATTTGCGACAGTATATTGACTTGACAGGATTAAAAAGATCACATTTTATGAATGCACGTCTCAGTAGTCATCTATATTTGACTGGTAAAGCCACTCGACGCGTGACACAAGTCATATGATGGACCAACTGCAAGGGTCATTCATCCTGTTGCATCGATGAACAGCCAGTAATCTTAGGAATGATGAATTAACACGAAAAAATGTGAAATCAAAACCCAAAGTGTAAGTGTAAATCAATCTCTAAGGTAACAATTCAAGTCATTATCTTTGTCGCGTACAAGTTGGCAATCGTCCAATTTGGCTATCTTTTTATATTAAGTGACAGCGAACCTGTAGGCCATGTGCGTTTTCAAAAATGACGAAAATATTAACATCCTCGAAGAGCATTACAATGGTGTTTTCATCATTATATCAGCTGGACAGAATGACGCTACAGTTACAATCGCAATGGATGGTGTTTCGTAGCTAGTTTCAATTCCTCAAGTGAAAGCTGACATGTTCCAGGTGAACACTCTCTAAAAAATTTAAATAAATCTTACTTATTGTAAAATAATCTATCTTTCTTTGGTGAGTAAACGAGCGAGAAGTCAAAGTTAAATTCCTGAGCTGTTTGGCCGATGAAAAAATCTAGAGATGACTTTGGCGTTTCCTCCAAAGACCCTAAAATGTCTTTGTACTCAAAATATCGCAAAGGGCACTCTTGTTTGATAAAGCTAAAATATGAAGCATTTTGACTGAAAATGATAAAGCTCTTTTTGTCTCGACGGGGAGGATATGTATTCATCCCCGTTCGCGTGCGTGTCTGTGTTCACAAAATATCTCACACAGTCACGAAAGGACTCCAGGGAATAGATAGAATTATATTTAATCTAATGTATTTATATTGCATGATTTTAAGAACACGATTAATGGATACACACAAAATGCTTGTGAAAGTGTCGGGTAGTCTAGTAAGATAAAATGCAGTGAATTAAGTTGTTGTGTGAGTGCTCTTAGCTTCTGTGTCGAAATAGATTTTAAATGGTTGATTTTATATATATATATATATATAAAAAATTTAAATGCAATGGCAAAAATGTGAACGACCAACATGGATATAAGGTCATCATCAGAAAATTAACATTAAGTTTCAATGAGATTTTGGTGGAAGGTACCACGTAAGTTGGAGAGTAAATAAGCCTTTTTTAACACCACACGTGTCCAATACGAGTTTTTCAGTACTGAATTCAGCATTCGGGAAACTGCGTGTTTAAGCTGCATCAGAAAAATACGTATCTAGTATCATATTAAACAAAGTATTCATTCACTTCCCCCTGTCTGCAGTTATCACGCATGCGCGTACATAATCTTCATGTTAGGCCAAAAAAAAAAATAAATAAATAAAAGGTATGGTTCTCAGGCACCGCCTGCGTCAATTTTAACCCCCCCCCCCCCCGCATCAAACATTTTTATCGTGATTTTGTCATTCAAGATGGTAAAATAATTCAATTTTGATACGATTCCCTTTGTTATGTAGTGCTTTTAACTGTTTGGCAAGAAGAAACCTGCTTTTCCCTGATCATATGACATTTTATCGAAACATACAAAAAAGGTCAAAAATAAAATACCGCCCGCCCGCATTGATTTCTGAAAAAAGTGCCTGAGAACCATACCCTTTTATTTTTTTGGCTTTATGTAAACATTGTGGAAATGTAGTAATGGGCGCGTGATCACGTCGATACAAATACTAGTACATGTTAATGAATTCAGTATCAAAACTACCTCCCGAAGAGGTTCCACCAATGCGAACGTAAGCGCGTATGAATACGAGATCTGAGGGCAGTAAAACGACATTTGATACTGTATTAAGTGAAAAAGTGTGTACTGTATACAAAGCTTCAGTTAAACCTTGCTTCCGTCATAGATGTAGATCTATAGGTTGAAGACGATAGATTAGAATCTGTATCTGGATGATATCCCGACTTTTAGCAGGTCTTAAGAGGCTACATGGAGTCGAAGTTTCAGCTTAGACTGGATTTTTAAGGGGCGCAATCACCTACCTTTGGAAAAAGAATTTTGGTTTCCTCTGCGTATATATTAATGATCTAAAGACAATTCTGGAAATGAAAAGTTCTTATAACGCTTCCGTGCAGGATGTATGAAATCGTTCATCAACAACGTGTTTATGAACACAGCCATGTTGACAAACGGAAAAAAAACATGTAACCTGAGGTGATAGGTTGCATATATGCGGAGGTAGAAAGGTTACTTGTTGCTAAATGTCATTAGCAAAGCTCTGGCGTATCTAAATTGCCTCCAGATGCCTTTGTTGAATTTGTTTTGATTATTTTGGCGGCCTCACACATAAAATAAACATGTTGCTATAAACAAAACAAGCAGCCTGTGTGCGATTTTATTCAAACTTAACGAGCGTGGGACAACAAGGATCGCACGACCCCATACATTAACTTGCCTGTAAGTATTATATATAGCAATACATTCACCTCAAGATGCAAAAATGTTTCATAGTTTTATACATACGCGTATCAGTTGATTGAATCAATTGAAAAAAAGTATCATGTGTAACAATTAAGTAAAAACTCTCAAACAAGAAATCACCAAGATCAATTAAGACAAAAAAAACACTTAGACACAGAAATCAACAATATTCGATTTTTTATTCAAAAGATGAAAAATCAACACCTGCACGTTTTTACAAAGTTAAGGTCGGTATAGAAATCTTAGAACTAATAAAGATGAGTCGATATATATATATATATATATATATATATATATATATATATATATATATATATATATAACTCGGATGAAAATTAACACCGGTGACTCTGTGACACAGGTGTGTCGTGATACGCGACCTGACAGGCCAGTTTAAGGAATGGGAAAGCTGAGCCAGCAAGCTCCCTCTGCTACGCTGAAGTGAATAGATAAGGACTGTTCCAAAATAGTGAGAGCGGTTTAAGAAAAAATAACAGGACAGAGATGTACCAGTTATTTGTTATAATGTTGTCGATGCCACACCAACACAGACATGGCTACTCCTTTCAGGGGATAGGAGACAACAGATAAGGAGTAGGAGGGGTCAGGAGGGCAGCAGCACCACTCCGGTGCCGACAGGCTTAACTTCCATCCGACCAGCATGTACACAACTAGCTCTGTTCTAAGTTTTCTTCATCAGCAAGGCAAGATCAACATTGAAAGTCATTTATTAAGACACGAGCTGGAACTGATGTGGTGTGACTTAATATTCATAGGTCTTATACCTATGGTCCCCTTACTGGTGGGACTGAAAGATGAAAGGTCCCTTAGAAAATCTTTATGTTTTGCAGAATGTGAATTACTGGTGCTTTTTCTATCACCACCCTCACACTTGTAAAAATAGAATATCGTTAATATACATCACGTCAATACAAACGACTAGTCAATATAAAGAAGGAATTATATATGAAAAATGTTCTTGAATGTACAGAAGCCTCAGTTCACTGTTTTGACCCAGTAGAATTATGGGCAGGGGTCAACAGGTACAGCCTTCCTCTGTGTGCGACAAACAAGGTTCCCTGTCCCTGGAAAATAATCGTCTGTTGTAAACATGATTCATGTGACGTCATAAACGTCTTAAAAGAAAATCTTTTTATATTGATGTTTTAGCGTTAGAAAAAAGCTTGAAAAGTGCATTAAATTCAGTAAAAAATGTGAGGGGGGAAATAAGGACCCTTGCTCAACATCTCTATTTATACAACCCCTCTTGATGACTAACCAATTATTGTATTTATTTTGCTTTTAAGAAAATTTTTTCCTCAGTGTTTAAAACTATATTTTTTATAGTTTAAATGCGATTCTTAAACTTAATTTACATATATTTATAACAATATACCATTATGTAAGCTTACATTTCTGACAATTTAATGAAGCACTTGACGGATACGTCGCACTTATAAAATTTTCCCTGTATACAAGACGTGTAATCGAACTATTCAGTTAATATTAATAAAAATTATAAATCACGTGGATGACAGAATTATCTAAAAATCAATATGCTGAAAGTTATGAGTTTTAGTCGCAAAAAAAATGACCGAGGTGTTTCATTTTTCGGTCATTTTAGCCAGGCTCACCTGGACAAGTCGGGTTGTTTGCTGTGTCTACAGAAGACATGTTGCCAGAGCGCATGGTCACAAAGCTGTAGGTCCTCTCCTTCACTCTCCCTCCAGAGATGCACGTCCGACGGCTCCATTCACTCCACTGTGGACCTGACAGGAGGTGACAATGTGTTAATAAGCGGAAATCAAATGACAGGTGATCTGCTTCATTGATACACAGACCTCTCTAAAGGGGAGTTCCCACTTCGGCAATGTGCTCAAACGACACGCTACGAAAAAGAAAGATATCTTAGGCTACGAAATTCCGGAATGTCAGTGTGGATGACCTGACAAAGGCTGAGAGCCAATAAGAAGTCCTCTGTTGTTGCTTGAATCATTACACAACGTACTTCGAAGCAAGTAATAGTCTTAAAAGCTAATTACTGTGAATTACAAGTTACCACCGCGCATAAGCTACGTCAGTTTAGCCATTTGTTACGGTATATACTGACTAGCTACACAGGGGCTTTTCCTGGATTAAGGAAAAGGAGGAGTCCAACCCAGGTATAATGACAAACCAAACAATAAGTTGTGGACGTTTTTAAAAGACAGAGGTTTGTATCATTCAGAGTCAGAATTTTGTACCGTTCACTTCAAATAACCGGCATAATATGGACGAGCTTATACAAGAGCGCATGGAGTTCCTCAAGTTATGGCTTTATATAATAATAGATTTTTGGCAGCGACATATCATGCATTAAGGCGTTAGGGTTATATGCACATGTTCTTTTATTTGCAAAGTTTGATATTTCGTAGCAGGGGCCAAACGGTTTCGATTCCACTCAAAACTGAAATCGTGGGCTACGGTCACTCGCGCTAAGTCGGCACGTAACTGGTTACTTTTACGAACTACGCATAAACTAAACGTACACGTTACGAAATTCAGATACGGTCTGATAGGAAGCAGGGTATGACACGAAATCCTGGCTCCTTGGCTTCCTATCGCAACGTGTATGTTGAAATACGATCGTATCGTATTTCTTCGAGCATGTTCAAAATTTTCGTATCGTAATTTGCTATCGTTATTCCGCCTCATGGACCAAAGCAAACCAGTAATCACCTATTCTTCCGCCGGGTGGATCTTATTTGTCGAATTCTAATAATTAGGCTACCTAGTGCATAAGGAAAAATTTCTGCGATGTATCGAAATAACTGTTCCACTGGCAGCCATGTTACTGATCAGTATTTGATGTAATTATCCCATCCTCTTTTCAACAAATCGTATAATATAGGTGGAAATACGATACTAATTCTGGGTATGATCGGTAAGCGACGTTGCGTTAGGAGTTTAGAAAGTCGTCTCTTATCTCGAAACGTGTATGCTAGGTTAAGAAATAGGATGCCAGAAAGTGTCCAATTCGTAGCGCATTATTCACATTCATGGAAGTGGGACCGCCTCTTGAGCCATTTATATCGTTCTGCCTAGCTGAGGGAAGCGAAACTAGACCAACCTCTATTCCTGTTGAACTATTCTTGTTTAAAGTATACATGCCATCAGAATCTACCAGTAACATGTTACGGATTCTGTACACACTCCACAGACAGACGTACAAGAAACCAAAATGCATCTTGGTTAGAATCACCATGAATATTCATAAACTTTACTGAAAATCAAGAACCACTATACTCCATTCCAAAACCCTGTCCACCTAATATTTCGCGATATTTCTTTCAAATATATTTTGTTTGCCACTACAAATAAGCTTTTATTATTTAAGGAAGTAATGTTGCGATTTATGATGATTTAAATAAGCATTAAATAAATATATTTACTTTGCGACGCCTATTCATCTGTGCGATGTAGAAGGGACGTATTTGTGACGTAACAAACATGTGACATACAAATATCACTGTGACGTCACAACTACGAATCGTCAAGTGGATGCAATTTTAGCCCATCATTTTAGGACGTCACCGATATGTCGCAAGACATTCTTTCTAAATAAATCATATAGAATCAATCCACGGGAGACCATTATTTTTCTGTAAAATAATTGCAATATTTGTTTGATTTGCTCTAGAGTAAATAAAGGTAAGCTTTAGTGGATTGTACAAAAATTATCACGAAAAATGGGATGGACAGGGATGGTGGAATGGAGTATAGATAGTCTTTTCATGAACAGAAAGTATAAACGTATGAACGTTATCTTGCTAATAATGCTGGATTATACACACAAGAACAAAGCAGTAATGAAACAGTTCCATAAGGAAAACCATTCTTTCTCTTGCGTATCAGTCAGTATAAAAAGTCTATAAAAAAGGTATCGCCATTATCATTAAATTATTAAATCAGGCTGCCTTTTGATTGACATTGACACATTTAGCCGATGAAACACTTGTCATGATATTTCTGTATATCCTATGTGAATGAAATGTTGGGTCGACTTCACACGCTTTAGGTATACGTGAGGACAATTTGCCGATTCCCAACAACAAAACAAATAAGCATGCCACTCGAACGTCATGTGTGGGTATGGAAAAGCAGGTATTGTGAGACAGTTCCGGTTATGAACTCTGAAAGTAGCACAGCTTTTAATAAATTATAACGGCTTTTAAATTTTTGTTCAGGGATATGCAATTCAGATGCGAAAGAGGCACATGTGTATCTGTCGTTTGAACTCGTTTCGCCCTGTCAGATCAATATATAGAAAGGCAGTTTACAGTTTAAGTCAGATTAACCTGTCACTTTTCAGTATAGGGGGCGGGTTGAAATGGTTAAGGTGCAAGGCTCGTGATCGAGAGGGCGTGAGTTCGAATCCCGTTCAGACCCCAATCGTGTGCAGTAGAAATGGGTACCAGTAAATTCTGGGAAGATAACCTGCGATGGACTAGCGTCCAATCCAGGAGGAGTTTAACTCCTGAGTCGCTTCACGCTACCGAAACCGGGATAAGCTCCGGTCCGATGAGCCAGTTGGCTCGGGTGTACAAGCCCGACAGACTTTACCTTTTAATAAACTGATGTGGAACCGCGGCTTTGTCCACGAGCATGGTCACTGTGCGTGATTGTCACATGCTCTGTCGCCTGCTGTGTCACCTTGCTACATCACCTTGCTTTGCCAGCTTTGGGGTTTCGTCTTTTGAAAGCAGGTTCACTTTTCTAGATCAGATATTTGCTTTAAAAACAAACCCGAACGCTTAAATCGGTAGTTCACAACAGATGTCACAAGTCCAGTTGGAAAAAGTGATAAAATCAATGTAGAAGAGTCATAAACGTCATACCTGGCAGCACTGTGAACGTAAGGTTGAACCCCTGTTAGTGGCTAGAACATCACTGTAAAAGAAAACCCGGGCATGTGGCCCTGACGTCGTGAGTGTGACGTCATTGAAAGTTCCGCAGTATCTTCCCAGTGAAACCTCACCTGACACTCGAACATCAATTACCTGTCGATTGAAGAGGAGAAATAAACACATATTAAAATATTTCTACTAAAGAGCACAGATATGTCATGTGTTCCCGTGTTTTATTATATTTTTTATATGTGAAGGAAATCGCCTACGATTTTATAATTTCTTATCTATTTCATAGTCTAAGTATGTACATCTACATCGTTCCTTTTCGGTCTGGGACTACGTGACGGGGAGGTAGCACCCGCTTCCTATTTCATGTTAATTTGTATCCTAGTGTCACCAAGGCCCGGGGTCTAACGCACCTACGGGTCCCGGGTGTGTAGTCAGACCCGCTGCTTTGTCATAACACTGAGGAATCCCCAATGAAGCACTCGTTCGTGATACATGGCTGTGGGCCCCAACCTTCCCATTAAGCACGTAGAGCGCTCATCCTGCGTGGGGACCGGCCGTGAGATTTAATCTCATGACCTGCAAACTCCGGGTCCTTTGGTCTAACCCTAGACAACTGAAGTCGGTTCCTGTGTCATGCTGCGTTGAGCCCAGATGGGCCCGGGTGTTATTTGCTGCTGCAGTTATGACGTAATTCGGAGTATTTAAAAATATTTATGTAGCTACAGACTTTTTTAATTCTTTTCTGAAATTTATTGTTAACAGTATTGTAAATGATAGGTGATGACGAAATTTTAAAGTTTTTTTGTTCAAAAATGTTTCATTTGGCTGAAGACACTCAAGGGTACGCACGGATGTGTTTTTGACATTTTATTATTTATTCATACAACCTCGTATTTTGTGTAAAAATAATCAGGATTTTTTCTTCCCAGGAAACGGATTGAGCCAATGTAAAATCTTGAGCAATTAAGTTGTGTATGATGATATAATTGGATTTTTAATACATCTGCTTTATCACAACACATAGGCCCCATAAACAGTCTGTAACAGTTCCCTTATACAGGGGATGCCTAAGGTATTTTTGTAAATTAATGAAGATTTAGGTTTTCACGTGTCACATATATACCTATGTGTACCTGGGAGCACACGAGGGTTAATTTCTTATACACAAATGATATACATTAACGTCCCTTGGAACATCAGTAAGGAACATTTTATTTCTATGTAATTTCTGGGATTTTTTTGTGAAGTGACGTATAGGATGTTGAATATACCGCCATTTTCTTAAAATAAACATTTCTCTGTAACACGTTCGTATGGAAATTAAAATATTTATTTTCAATTTAATTGGAAGTTTGGAATAATGCAACTCTTCTTTAGCAGAGGTTTATTATAATTTGTTCCCATAAAATTCACTAAAACACAGTAAAAACTTTAAAATGCATGCTTAATTATTGAAATGAAGGAAAGATTTACCTGTACATAATCTGCAAGACAATACCCAAAACCAATTACGATATCATGCAATTGGATTTTGATGGTGTGTCCTTGACGTCAATCTTCCAATTGCAATTACAGTAGTTGGGATAATTGTGAGGATAATTAGGGGAAGAGATCACGGCTGTCGGTACGTTAAAGTGCGTCTTCCCGCAATCTATATTCAGAAAAAAAAATAAATGGTATATTTTAACGCGCAGTTGACTCATATTATTGCAGTTGTAAATTGAAAATTTGCAGATGTTATTATATATATGGATTTGTGGAATTCCAAAATTTGAAGTTTCTTCTTGTCTCAGACTGAAAACCATCATAAAAAATGGTCTCGATTACTCATATTAAGGCTAAACACCATATATATACATATATATTTATATATAACTCTGGTATGCATTTGCAAAGAGTTTGTTATATTTCTTTAACATTATGTATGTTTTGTAATATTGTCGTTTATAATTCATTCACGATATTAATATCATATGAATAAGCTATATACAGACTCATCGGACTCATCCGAGAATTTATTTTAAAGAACTAAAGAACTGGCTTATTTAATCTTGAAGATGACGAGCAAGGCCACCGGGATTCACTCTTACCAATGATAACAGGAGAATCAATTCAAATGTTAGATTTCATGAAAAAATGTGAGTGGTTCGAAAGTTTATCGCACTCACAAGAAATGACAAAGTCGACGATGATTACAGAGGATGCCATAGACGGCAGACCAAACACTCGTGTGTCACCCCCATGAGAGAGGAGGCATGATATACCCAGGAAAAAATTCGCTTTTCTTGATATGTCATTAAGATGTCGGCGACACCTACATATAGCTGACGTTTGTATCAAATACGGATGGAGGAAGTGAAGAATGATGAAGAATATTATGTTGCAGGTTTCCTTGTTTGCGTATAACGTACATATGTAAATATTAGGCAGATCAGTATGCGTATCAAGGCTGTACGTTCCCGAAGAGACCCATTAGAGGACAATTTTTGCATTATAAATTTCTTTTTATTTTTAAACATGAACGAAACCTGTAATAGCAAAAAAATAAAGATTTTGTTCTACAAGAAGCTAAATAATATTTCCCTAAATATGCAATTGAAGAGTGGACCTTTAAAATAAATTTATTTAGGAAATAAATATATATATATATCTATAAAATATTTAATGGGTATTATATTAATTTTTAATGGACTGTTTGATTGATTTGAAATGAAGCGGTTTCACTTAAGATGTCACGAAGAGAGAGAGAGAGAGAATACCGTATCTTGCAATACTAATTATTTCTTCTTTTTTGTTATATGTTGTCTTTACTTCAAACAGCTGGTTTATTTTAAGTAAATAAAAGTGTATGGGAGCTCATCACGTCCGGTATATATATATATGTAGAATTAACAAAAAAAGAAATACCAACCTGGTATTTGCTTTAAACGCGAGAAGGTCATGTACTGGGTAACAAATACAACCGTGTTACAACGTGACGTCCCGGGAATTCAAGATCGCGAGCCTTGCGTGTGTGAAACATTTTAAGCTTTGGCTTTGCGGCAGATATGCGTGTTGGCATTCATCAAAGGGTAAAAAAAAACACACACACACACACAGCGAAATAATGGTGGGAGTAAGAGTTTGAGTGAGGGAAAAATCAATATTTTGTTAAATTTTGGCTTTTCTCGGGGTTATTGTTAGGTATCAGCTATTGAATGCTCGCTGTTAGTAGTGATTTATTTATTTTGTATGTTTTAAGATATAAGAGATTCCAGCTTGTTTTAGTGCTTTTGTAATGAAACGGAAAACAATGGCTCATTAAAGTTTGCCCTGTGAATTCTAAACACAGTATCTGGAATTTTAGGTGAAACAGAGAAAATGAATATTTCTTTTTGAGTCGATATAGCTCTGCAAACAGAGTAAAGACATCATGCAGCAGTTTTACAGAGGATATTAGAATTTAACAAAAGTTGATAAAATTAATATAAGCAACACTTTTATTACTTTTCTTGACTGTCTTTTTATTTCGTTTGAGGTCATATATCTGGAGAGGCAGTTAAAAACGAGGACCGTAAGGCTTACAGACATTAAGAGCGCATCTAACCGATTGAATTCCTGATTTAAAGAGAGGGTCGAGTCCCTTGACCTTGAAACAACGCACAGCATTAGCTTGTTGTTGTGATTAATCTCAGAACACAGGATAACTAAACCATATTTGATTTCAGAGTGAAGTTACTGTACTCAGAGTTGTAATGACACAGAAACTGTGTTTGAATTCAAACAGCTCTTAATTCTGTTACTGTTTTTGACCAGATTTTGTGTTTTGCAATCAGACACAGAATTTTCACGGAGTCATCTAATCAAATTATTTCCCATTAAACCTTACACAAAACATGAACTGTGACACAAGTGGCACGCTCAGAGATGAATCAGCAGCCCATGATGTTTTTGCATTGTCAAGACCTCACTTTACCCCCCCCCCCTAATCTGCAAATCTATTCAAACTTCTTATGCTTTGAACTTTGACATAGTATTTAAATGAACGACGTGAAAGATTTAACGGCGGTAATCAATCTAAGAAAAATAAAATTTTCACAAAATGTTAATTTTTATGTTTATCTTTAACAATGCGCATGGCACATGAGGTTAGATTTTCATAGACTCAGCCTAATTTGAGCAATTCAGTAGAAGAAAAAATAAAAGAATTTAAGCCAATAAACCTAAAGAAACAATTATTTCTACTGGTTGACTGAAATCGTAGGAGGTAATTTTAAGTTACAGGAGGTACTTTTTCCCCGGTATTCTGAAACTGAAGTAATCTCAAATCGCAGGACCGGTGGCTGCCTAAGTTTCATCTGACATGTGACGAATCGAAGTCAAGCAGAAATTTACACATTAACATGTACAGTAAAACTCCATGTATGTTTTGAATGTAGATTAAGTAATTATATTGGCATAGGTCTGACTTTCTTGGGGATTAATGGTCAGATCCGATGTCAGACAAAGCTCCCTACGATAGCATTTAAAAAGACGCAAAAAATATAAACTTATTTATTTTACATGGGTTGAAAAAATAGTTTCTTATCTAATCAAGGCATTCTCCATGGCTCAGTTGATGGCGTTTGGTAGTCTGTAGAGATGGAGGAACCCGGAGAAAAACACCGGCCTTGGACGGACAACTACAACCCACTCTCAAGGCCTCACCGGGGATCAAACCCGGGTCGCAAGTGGAGAGAGCCAACCGTTTTACCCCTCGACTGTCCAGGCCCTATAATTACAACGCTACAACATGATTTAAAAATAATATAGATTTTGTCAATGAAGCCTAGCGTTAAGCATCTTTCATTTTACTTCACGTAATATCAGGTAAAGGGTGAAATAAATTATGCCCTTTCCTCACGCAAATCCGTTTAGATGTGTGGCGCACGGGAACGATCAATCAGTTTGCCATGCGAAAAGCTAATTCTGCATGCGATACCGGAGTTTATTAATGAATGGAAATACACGTATATATAGGTTTATATATAATCACATGGTTCAACCAACCATTCAGCGCTAACGTGAAAACAAATATCGGAAAAAAGTTCCTGCAACTCCTGAATAAGTGTTTCCCCCGACCACAAACTGTATAAAATCCTGAATCGAAACACCGTGAAACTCAGCGACAGCTGCATGCCAAACATGAAACAAATAATATCAGCACACAACCAAAGACTACTCAGACATGAAAGGAAGAAATAAAAAACGGAAGTTACCAGCACAAATTGCAACTTCAGAAATAAAATTGAATGTCCGATCAAGGAAGGATGCCTACAAAAAAGGGTTGTTTACCAAGCCACAGTCACCAGACAATATAATAACCACTTGGAAACTTATACTGGACTGACCGAGAACACCTTCGAAACAAGATATTATGGACACATCAGTAGTTTTAAAAACAAGGAATACAGAAACAGTACCACATTAAGCCAATATGTAGGGACCTTGAAAGAAGATAAAAGTGCCATATGCCATCAAATGAAAAATCATCACGAAACGCAAAGCCTACTCCACCACAACGAAAAAATGTTACTTATGCAACACGGAAAAATATTTTATTATATCCAGACCAGATGAAAGCACATTGAACAATAGAAGCGAACTGACCTCCACATGTAAACCCAAGGCCAGACACCTGCTTTGTAACTTTAAGTTATCATTCCCACGGAACCAGCGCAAGACAATAGCCACCTGGGCCCCAACAACAACCCCACCGAACCGAATAACCCAAGACTAATCCCACATATTATGGCGAACTTCACCGGCACTGAAGAGTGAGCCGGCTAGTCAGCTGTACTCACGAAACAGTTCTGTAGTACATGAAATTAAACTAACTGAATATGATATATATATATATATATATATATATATATATATATATATATATATATATATATATATATATATATACATAAATAACTGGAGTCACAATATACCTCTGTTCTGCTGGTGTAAACACTGATCTAGCTGGCCTGGTATTTTTTTCTCTGATCCACCAATGTAATGTTTCAATTATTAGGATGCCTTAGATTGTGAGCCGCCGTTTTCCATATAGACTAAATCCCGCATGTCGCAAGCCGAATGAAGGAGATCACAGTGCAGAGACTTAAAAAGTATGGATAAGATCAGCTAGTGTGTACAAATATAATACGTGAACAGAGAAGAGTGTTGCACAGCTAACCATCGCAGGTCAGTTCTGCCCGCCAGAGTAAAGAATATATTAATATAACGTTGTAGCCCGGTGAAATATTTCAAACCGCTCGGAAAATTAAACGGTTTCAACTAAAAAACGGAAATTGTTGCGATCTTGATCTCGAGATTAAAAAAATCATATAATGAAGATCAAAAAGAACTCCAGAAGTTTATGGATTGTTACTTGGATGTCACTTTAACCCTCCACATGATATCATTATATCATTTTGATTAATGTTGCCAGCAGACAACCCTAAATGTCGACAGCAACAAAACCTCCACCAACGTGTACATATGAAAATGAAAAGAGGGGCTGCTTTGAAATGTTTCCTATGTTCTGATTCATTCCTGGTGCTTGCTAGGCCAAATCACGCATATGACCGCAGTAGCAAACTGTTAACTTTTAACCTTTTAACTCAAAGGCCACATACAGGAGCATATAAAAACCTACATCTCCACTACTATTTTATTTATGTTTTTTTTTTAATTTTTGGAACTATTTCATTTAGATTTGTATAAATCAGTGTTACCGTTTTGAAGTCACCTCCTGACAAAAAATTATCAAATAATTTAAAAAACATGAAAATATCGGCAATGTTTACATCATTTCAAAATACTTTGATCCAGAATTCACAATTTATATGTGAAGAGAAACTGATCTCTGAGACATTTCTATCAATGAATATATTTGAAAATTA
This sequence comes from Sipunculus nudus, assembly GCA_026874595.1. NCBI lineage: Eukaryota > Metazoa > Annelida > Sipuncula > Golfingiida > Sipunculidae > Sipunculus > Sipunculus nudus. The sequence continues at coordinate 8,390,392 of CM049308.1, forward strand.
AGAGCGTGACAAAAATGGATCATAAGGTGAAAACAAAATCAAAAGTATGGTTCTCACGCCCCCCCCCCCGCATCAAAAAATTTAATTCAATTTTCATCTTTTAAGAAGATAAAATAAAACAATTTTGATAGTGCTTCTACCTGTTTAAGAAAAAAAATGTTATTTCAAGCTTTCCCTGATCATATAGCATTTTTATCTAAACGTACTAAAAAAAGGTCGCCCGCCCGCACTGATTTATGAAAAAAAGTTCCTGAGAATCATGCCCATTTTGGCCTAAGGGAACGTTTTCTCTTGTGTTAATCATATAATAACGCAACATCTTATCATGTAATGATACGAAAATGACGTAAAATTAAAAATATATATATATATATATATATATATATATATATATATAAATTTATACAACTCTTCAAAATTTGACACTGATCGGCTTTTGTATCGCAATGTGACTCTAGCACATTTTGGACTGAGAGTGCAGGACTTTTCACTTTTTCTTCCTAATATATATATTACACAATAGTATTGTTCTATCCTGTTCTGTCCTCGATTCCATTAATCCGGTTTCGTTAATATATCCTGATTGGAAACGTCTTTGATTTTCATCTTTTTCACCTGGAAAACTAAACAGGGGAAAGTTGTAAAGACAGTTGTATCGATTCATATGTAAAGGGATGTCAGTTAATCTGTTATGGTTATCCATATAAAATTAATGAGGGACGTGCAGCTGGTGTCCTTTGTCGCGCACATCCATAACACCATGCATGTTATATCGTACATATAAAATTAATGAGGGACGTGCAGCTGGTGTCCTTTGTCGCGAACATTCATAATACCATGCATGTCATATCGCATCCCTCAGTCCGAATAAGTTCATACAAAATCAATGTCATACAAATCTGTTTAAGGTTAGTATAGGAAAGGGATTAAATACACCGCAGGGCTGACATTCACGCCACTCTTACCAGCTACATTTACAGTTACACTTTGTTTTATGTCTACTTTCATCTCTGAATCTGCGGAGGGTCAGCACACACGAATTTATATGGTTTCACCTGATCAGACACTTTACTCCTTGTCATATGCCAACCTATTTAAAGTGCTAGCTCAGGCGTTAACATATTTGTTGATGTAGTGTGGCTGTGACAAAGGTATTTTGTTTCATCTGCATTCAGCTCCATCCATGTTAGGCCCATAATGTCCTAGTTTGCTAAGTTACACTACTCAAAGGAATACCGACAGAAGCCCCCCCCCCCCCCGACCCCCTAAAATAATAAAAAGGACAAAATATCCGTTGGACAACCCCTACCCCATGATTCCAACGCCTCTCCTTGAATAACATACCTTTCTTCACTCCCATGAATGTATTAGAATATATCGTTTTGTTTAATGAAAATATATTTGCTCCTTTTTTAACATAGTATTACTCATAATTTAAATTTGATTTTAACAATCAAGAATATAGCTATCATTTAGGACATATTTTGTTGTTAGTGAAGCAGCTAATCTCGACACGCAGCTTTCTGGCGTTTCTCAAGATCACATGTATGACTGAAAGGTTATTGAGGAAAATAAGGATAAAATATTTAACCTGTTTGACAGAATTATCTCTAAATATAAAAATGCTGTTTTTTCCCTTAAAAAGTGACGGGGACAAACGATACATTGCTTTGATCTAACCAACGATTTATGTCAACGAACATACGTATGAGCACATTTGCAGATATGTAACGAGCAATCTGATTGGTTTAAGCTGTGTTTCCATGTATCCGTAAAAATCGTATCCGCAGAACACGTACGTACGCTCCATAGTGCGCAGTTTGAAAAACCTGTTTCCATAACCTGTTTTCTTGCGGATACCCATTCGCGTGCCTCTTTTAAACTGTAAGGACGACAGGAAAGAAGAAGGTCAATATTTTTCATCACATCTGGCGCCGGGCGCTGTTAGAAAATGTAGGCATTTTTGCCATCCGCAAAACGGATGAATCGCTCACCGATCCGTTTCGATGCCGTCCGTTTTTGCGGATACGCATGCAGAGCACGTTAAAACGTACATATGGAAACAGTTCATCTTAAAAAGAGGGATCCGATTTTTTTGCGTACGAGACGTACGAGATTTACGGATGAATGGAAACACAGCTTAATTTGCCTTATTCATCATTCAGGAAATACATGCCAGAGAGGGCCGCAGAATCAAGGTCTGTGAATGCGTGGTTACGTCACAGGTATGAAGACGGGATCGTGATCAAAGAGTACTCACTGGTTCAATTTTCTTTTTACTGTATATACTGTTTTATGCATTGCAGGGGTACAACTTGTAATTGATACAATACATTTTTACTGAAAGCGTTCTATGCAGCCTATTGTATGCAGCACATCTAGAAACAATGACCAGGTGTTTGTGGCATTAATTAACTGATAATGTGTGCAAGCATATATTGAGCTACCATATTTTTGTCCCTAATACCATTTGATTAAAAGATATTGGACGGTTCATCGATTTACTCCAAATTTACTACATGTAAATAAGTCAAGTTACGTATGAATATTGACCACTTTTTTATCTAATCAAACAAAGATCTATATCTCTGGATGATACAAAATGTGCCAAAGCTTACACACGTACCTGGCTAAAGAGTGATAGACTAGGATCATTAGCTCCGCCATGAGGGTATGCGACCGTTCCTGTCAGGGTTTGTGTGCGTCGGTGTGTGTGTGTGTTTGTGTGTGTTTGTGCTTGTGTGTGTGTGTGTCTGTCTGTGTCGGCGCGCGTGCGCGCGTGTGTGTGTGTTTGTGCGTGCGTGTGCGTGCGTGTGTTTGTGTGTTTGTTTGTGTGTGTGTTTGTGTGTGTTTATGTGTGTGTTTGTGTGTGTTTGTTCACAAGATAATTCAGGGCATTTTCAGGGGATTTTTTGGGAATGGGCCAAAGAAGAATCGATTAGATTATGGTGATGATCCAGCATCTTAGACACATTCTGGAGTGTCATCAAGGAATATTCACAAATGTACAGTCACTTATGCACGAATGAACCTTTGAATATGGGCAGAAAAAAAGTGAATCCACATAAGGTCTAGCCGCATGCGCCGCGCATATATTATCCATTGGGATGCGGATTTCTTGTTTGGATTATTCTTTAGGATGATCAAGCGAAGACTGGAAATCACTGCAGGGTATATTCTTTTCCATACCCTGTAATATATTTAGATAAACACTATGAATTGCCTTCATGGCCGACCAGTAATGAGCGTTTTAACTTCTGATCTGTAAAATAATTATTGTATTTTATTTAATCCATGCATTACAGACTACAAATCAACACTACTTGATAATCACATTCACTTCAATACCATATATACGCACACGTAAAAATACAATTTACGTTATTCAGCCATTATTGTGATATACAGTTTATGAATTTTGGATATCTAAGTATCTATATATTTTGCTTATTTCGTAAATTAGATTCGTCGTACGATTTGTGTATGTAAATTATGCATTTATGTTTGCATGAACCCATTTTGTGGTATCAACCATGTACTTATTTGAAAAGACTGGAAAATAATATTAGGTTTTGAGGCCAATCCAGTTCAACGAAATATGGTTAAATCAAAACATTTCGGGGTGTGTTCCATTCTCAACTGTGAAGCGAACAAAAAGGAAACATAACCAAGGAGCAGCGCAAGCAGAGGATTTCAAAGTAGTCCGGGTCCATGTGGTCCGTCATGTTTGCATACAGTGGTTGCCTCGAAGCCGCTAAAGAAGCGTGTCGTGTGCACAAGAAATTGCAGGGTCCTATCATTGCCTCAATAGATTTTGACCCTGTGCGCAGGTTGTAGGCTGAGGTGACATATCCTGTCCAAAATAAGTTGAGGATTAATAACCATTGCCTCGATGTTTGAGTTATATTTATAATGCACGTATATTTCTAGCATTTGTTAAAGCAGACGTGAAATTAGCAGGGTTGGTCAGACCTGTGAACTTAAACGGAGTTTTTGTTCTTCAAAGCAGGAGTAATCAGACTTTTGCGTGAAGTGTACTAGAAGGCGACGCCATTTTGTCATCGATATTATTGTTCATATTCCATTTTATGAAATAAATATTCCTTCCATTCAGGTTTTTAAAAAACCTTTTCAGTTTCAGAATCCTCAGAACTTCTATATGTTTTTGTTGTTCGTCTTAAAATTTAAAATTTTTTGGAACATTTTCTTTTTTTACAACAACAAGAAAACCGCGATATAGCTCACATCTGGCAATAAGTATGCATTTATAAATACAAGCATAATATACACATAAATCTCTCCAGGCATTTCTATTGTATATTTATCATCTTAAATTTCAATATTAGTACCAGATGTCTGTCGTCTAAGCTTGACATTGATTAGCTAAACAGCGATTGGATAACGTGTTGACTCTCTAATGGTATACGTGTGATTATTTGTACACCCAACGTGCGGTTGAAAGGTCATTTAAAATGCTGCAATTTTTTAAATGGTGAAATTTTCAATAAATTTCAATAATTCCTCTGTGTGACAAGTAAGGTATAACAGTGACTTAGTATTTAACAATTAAAAAATGAATATTTTTTTATTTAAGTCTTCTTCAAGTTTGGTAGGCACTCGCCGTGTACTGGCTTATGCAATCATTAAACGGACGAAAACAATATGTTAAAATTGTTATTTAGCAAACCCGCTTAAATAAATATCTTTCACGTATGATGTATCACATTTGATAATGCTTTTGATACGCTGTTTTTCTTCAATTATTCAGATCCCAATCCATACGTTTTATATTCACTATTATTCTCCTAGAACTTACCAGCGGTCGGGATATTTAACATCTCCTTTATCATTAGGGTATTCATCCACCCCACAAGCCTATATAGGATACGATGCAATTCACCTTTCCTACGAACATGCGCACTGCTTTAACAGTCTGCCGCTGTGTTTAGGTCCAGTGATCCAGCATTGCGAGTTTTGTTAAACTTAAACCAGATACATGCCTGCGATTGAGACAGAAACCTCCACTTTTATATATTTGATGAGATAAGTTAAGAATATAACGGAACCGAACACCCAAATATAATCGGACGGAAGGCTTGTTTGCATCACGCACGCACGCACGCCATTAACACACGTCCAAGAGCACACGGTGAAGGCATTTCCTTACATCACACAAATAAATTAACCAATGATAAGAAATATAACATAAACAATATTGAGGTGGGATATCTCTTTTTTTTCACAAAGTTTCATATGATACATAAAGATTTGCTGTCGACATTTGATATATGAAGTAATCATGCCATCACGAGACAATCTAGATCATACTCAATTTGAGGGCTACAACCTCATCTTCATCAGCAAAGATTCAATATATTTGTGTTTTACAAACCCATCGGTTTCTTTAAACCCGACGCCGATATCATCTTCATCCCGAAAACTTAAGAACTCTCCGATGTTGCCAAGGAAATCATCGCTTACACAACAATACCTTTCTGTCAGGAACTCATATGGTTTACCAGCAAATGCAGTGACAAAGCCAAGGGCCGAATACCCTGAAAAGAAACCGTATAATTAATTCACGGGCTCTCCATATAAACGTTTATAACCTGTCAAAATTATAATAAATATACTTGGACCTTTCACACTTGCCATTGTGTGTCGGCAAAAAGAAAATAACTGTCGCTGTGATGGTGTGACTGGATAATGTTCATGTATCTGTTTATTGTGCATCTGGCGTTCTGATTCGTGTTAGGCGCAAGCCCTCTGCGTTGCTATGGGAACCGCACTTGTTGAACTCTGGCTTACCCGCAGAGTGTAAGGACAGCGTGTTCGGTGTAGTCTAAAAGTTTCGGGTTTGTTCTTTGGAAGGTTCCGGACTGGAAGCTTCTGGACTTCGGGGGGAAAAGCTATCAATAGGGGATGTGTTTGGAGCCGGGAAGAAGAAAAATACCAGCGGGCACGAAAGAGGGCGACTTTCTCGTCAGACTTTGGACCTACTCCGATAATTGCTTAGTTACAGATATCTACGGACTTTATACAGACTTTGTACAGATTTTATACAGATTGTCTTCAGTTTGCCTTTGGTATTTTACCAGAACTGCACTTCTGAATTACAACAGATTGTCATCAAGATTTAGTTGGACTTTTCACCGGGAAGATTTACTTGAACTGTTCATGTGGATTATTTGTGTTAAAATGCACTATCCAGACATATAATATTTCCCTGTCACTAAATAAAATTTGCAACTAATTTGTAAACAAATTCTACACAGTCAGTGCAAAAAAAATTTGAAAAAGTGCCCATTCTTTATTTTTTTTTCAAGCAGTGAGGACTTGTTAACCACAGTTGTCCTATTATCTAATAATCCCCTTGCGGTCCGTGTGTCTTGCTGTAGCCATGTAAACATCTACTGTGCTAAATGATCCTGGTCAGAATATCGTTTAAACATGTTCATTTGAATGATGGTTGACAAAGTAAATATATGACATTAATATTTTCATAAGTATACAGTGTTAACAGGAACATTTATAAAGATGACTTCAAATTCAAGTTGGTGCGAGTAATTTGTGACTCACTCTGTGTTCAGCCCTTTTACAAGGGCATCTCGGTTTGTTTTTCTTTCCTTATACATGCAGCTGACATTCCAAGAACACACACACACACACACACACACACACATATATATATATATATATCTCACTCATTTGAAAGGGATATATATATATTAATCACAGTCTAGTGTAACACCTGCATAAGTATGCTTGCAAAAATAATTGATTATTGTATGATATGTGACTATTTTTTCTTGCGTGGATGCGTTGAAAAATTAATGAAACACACTTCTGTATATCATAAATGATTATATAAACATCATGTTAATATGTATATGAACATTTCAGTTTAAAGTTTCAGTTTATCTTAAAAACAACACCTGAGGGTATGGTGAAGTGTAAGTCTGCCAATAGGTGGCGGCACACTGATCACCAAGTACAAACGTATTGTTGTTATTTTTGGCATAAAGAAAAAAAAAACATATGTAAAACTTCTCAATAATAGGATATATATATGAACAGAGTGTCTTTACACCATATTACATATTTCAGATATATTATGGCTGATGTCATATTTATTGAGTATTATTATTATTATTATTATTATTATTATTTGTGCAATTTTTTAAAACTTTTTGTTTATTCATTACTTTGGGTGAGCACCACAGATTTGCGTATTCATAACATGACTTTAGCTATTGTATTGGTTGTATGGGTTGGAAGCCTTCATATCTGAATAAAATATCCATTCATTCATCCATGTATGCATGAATTTCCGGAAAACAAACATGGCAATCCATGCGTTATAAGTATTCTTAATCACTTTCGAGATATTAGTGTAACACATGTGATGTATCAGTTTCAAAAGGATTCCTGCAAAACTGTGGCCTGTAGATTGCTTATTGTAAGACGCAAGAATCAGCTAGCAGGCGCAAATGATACGCTCCCGAGGCAGCGGAAATCTTGCGCTTCTAAAGAAGCTACTGATTCATTTATGAACATAGTGTCTTTACACCATATTACATATTTCGGATATATTATGGCTGATGTCATATTTTCCCTCCGCCTGCTTTGACCGTTTAGACATTAGGTAGCAGGTCTGTCTGCTGAGAAAAACTGCTGATGTGACTAGTAGCCAACCAAATTCCTGTTGACAAACATTCTACAGACATCATGGCTCCGCTCAGAGCTGCGCTTCAAGCGCCGCTTGATGCATGACAGTTTAATGGTTATTCTTAGTAAAGAAAAGTCGAATTTTATTTGCTCCCTCTGGCAAATATTTGTTCTGGCATCATCGACCGATTCGATTATGACATTACGTCTATGTTAGCGTAGCCATGTATCCGAAAAACTGAAATCAGCCAGCGAGGTGTGCACGGAGCCTATGTTGTTTCATTTCGTTTGAATTACAGCTCACCGGCCGGGCATCCTATGTACACAAGGACCTGTGCATACCACGTGAGGGGCCATTTTCTCTGAGCCTGTGGCCTGTTCAAACGGTTGCCGGGGCGATGGGCTATCACTCAAAACGAAATGAACAACTTTTGCTCCGTGTATTCCTCGCTTGACTGGTAAACCGTTTTGTCTTCCAGCACAGAGTCTCATCCGATTGGACGAAAATACAGTGCTCCCCTCTGGTGGAGCGATTCAGGATACGAGTTCAAAACAAAGAGCGAGCTTAAGATATAGGTAGTAGGCCTATAGGTAAAGCGCTGTGTAAAGAACGGAGCGTAATTGAGTGCAACTGACAAACAGACAGACATACCGACGAAGTGACAGAAGAACGAGGCCAATTGACTAGACCAGATAATGGTAAAAGCCCAGAGAAAGAACTTGAGCATAAATGTCCGACGTTAGGTCAAATATTGACAAAGTTATAACGAAAATAAACTTTCGACGTTTTTCGATGACCCTGACCTTGACCTTTGACCGCTAACGACAAAAATCAATAGGCTTCGGGCATTTTTGGTTGTATATCAACTGTATATCGCTGCAAAACTGTGCATTTTAGGCTCAGGACAGACAGACAGACAAACAGACATACGCAACTGACCAACACGCTTGCCGAAAACGAAGATTTCCGGCAAGCAATAAACTGACTGATTTTTCAGTCAATGTGTAAACATATAAGCATTTTTTCAAGGGAACTCAATTGCTACCCCCGCCGATCTTTGCACCATTGCTATGCAGAACTACTAGAACTGTTCTGTATAAAAAAAAGCATAATCGTTTAGTCCACTGCAAAGGTGCGAGTGAGGCATTTAACAAATTTCCCTATTTTATACATTTACTGTAATATATATATATGTATAATATATATATATATATATATAAATTAAACAAAATCTACATATTTTTTCAAGGGAACTCAATTGCTACCCCCGCCGATCTTTGAACCATTCACTGCAGAACTACGAGAACAAAGTGCTTGATACAATTTGAAACATGTGGCCATCTGTGTCGTGCAAATTTGCATTATCATTGTCCATTAAACCGTTCTGTGTAACATAGGGCACACTGCAAAGTAGTGAGCCGGCAGTTATAGCCTTCATCACCAGGGAACAAATTCACTAATTTTCTTAATGCCAAACATTCAGGTAGTCTCATTATTTGCTCAATCCTACTTTTGTATGTTACTTGAAAAGGTTAAAGACGTAACCAACAAATAATTATATTGTAAGCAAACACACAAATACACACACTCGAGCGGAAATGAACGCGTAATGTCTCAAAATTTCAAGCCAGCATATTAAATCTCTTGGGATATTGGTGATTTTCACCTAAAAATCGAACAGATTGATGTCACACAAAAAAACGATGAAAGATGGAGGTACCAGTCTTGTTCACCTGATCAAGCTATCACCGATATTTGTACATGAAATAAACAAGGCTAATACATCAAATGACTGTTTAGTTATGCGCATCCAAATACACGCACATATATGGATGGCACGGGAAAACGATTGTAGGTGGCAGCATCAGTCTTTACCCCAAAATTATTTGACATATTGTATTGTAGGAGACTACATGAAGACTATACATAAATGCATGGATTTCTATGAATGTACCACTCTGATGCACGTGTAAGCTGATGCAAACGAATTGTACCAATACAGTGCCGGTGGAATTAACTCATCAAAGATTTGCTGCAGAGAGAGAACTAATTACTGACCTACACATATTCAATAACATTGTCACTTAAGAAGAACAACCTGGTATAGTTTTCCGGTTAAATCAAGCTGTGTAAGAACAGTGTACAATCCATTTTATTTAGAAAAAGATAATTGATTATTGTCAAAATTTACTGGTTTACAAAAAAGAGACAGGATGGTCTCAAGATTACAAGTTTTAGCTACCTTAATTAAAGGTATATAGTAATATAAATAAAGGTATATCGAAATACAGTTGGGCTAATCAGATTCAGTATATGGAATTTTTCTGTAAATGCATATAATGCAACAGATTGTTTACACATACCAAATATTCTTTAATTTGTGTCTATATATTTATCCATCTCTCTTTAAATATTTGAACCGATACAAGTCCAGAACATTTTCAGTATACTTGGAATTATTTTGTAGAGGCTGCCATATTTAAAAATGAAAAATAGAAAATAGAACACGAACATATAAAACGCACCTTCTTTGTAAGTTAGGAATTTCACTTCACATATAACCATCATATAAAAGGCGAACAGTATAATCAGGAACCGTTTTGACTTTAGATTTCTTCAGCTTTGCTTAGTAATACGAAGCATTTGTATGATGTTGTATGAAGTATGTTTGGCCCATCTCCTCATTGTCAGGCATTTTATACCGTTGGGTATATATATGAAGACAGACTGAAGGCCGAACTAAGTTAGGTGAACCATTTTTTCGCAGATTGACTTCCTCCAAAAAGACATAGCGACGCTGCTCCATTTCTGTGAAGTTTTGCTGATGCACATGGCATTTTCGAAAATATACCCATCAGGCTGCATTTTGTTCCAATTTGTGTAGTTCATTGGGGTCCCGTTTCTTCCCCAAACCCAGACACCTTCATTCTCCATGTCATTACCAGAAGTTAAGTAGCAAGTTTCAATTGGTCCTGTATATACATACATACAGATATATGAGTGTAATTATTATAACCATATGAATGAGGACATTGGAACGCCATACCCACTGAGCTACAACAGATCCCCGACCTTGCTGTATATTTGCAAGATTTTTATAGGAACCTGCGAAGTGACCTCACAATAGTGAAGTCAGTGAACCACACTATATTGGAAATAAAAATGTAATATATTCTTGTCTGGGAATCCACGGACAATCAGAGAAAGCTCCGAGGCCAAAACGATTATGTTAAATAAAAAATATAAAAATTTGCTTAAAATGAAATATTTATTTACCATCTGCGTCAGGTTTGGTGATCTTTTCCAAGTGCTCGTTTTCCTCTCTCGTCTCAATGGTTACTAGATCCGCGTTGTGTTCCAGACATGTCTTTCTAGCTTTCCCCCATTGATGCATTTCCGTGAGAATCATGTAACAAGACCAGGAACTCACAACCGTCACACTAGGTATCCGCGGACCAGGGAAAGGATAACCAAATCCAGGAGCACAAATTCTTTCTACATTAACATAAATGTTAAAAAAAGTTTCAATAGATTCGTAATAATGTATCTCTTATAATTTATCAGGTAATGAATTCATAGCGTATGCGTAAAAATTAATTTCAACGAAGGCTTAATGACTGTTCATAGATTTGTTTACACAGTACTGCATATTTCAGTATTCTCGGTACTTTGTAATAGTTGCCAATGACAATTGGCAAAAGTAGAAATTCTAAGAAAATGAAGTGTTTCACTCAAAGTGAAAAGGTTCGCAGAATATTTGGAAAAGATCCATTGATAGTTGTCTCAAGGTCTGGGAAACTAACACTCACAACCTTTGGTGCGACAAGCTGGTTTTATTGACAATAACCTCACATTTTTGTACGAAGCAATTCTCTCTTTGGCATTTCAACATATATTGCTTGGCTTACATAATCCGAAATATGGTCATACAACACACAGTTTAATTTACGGTTCATGACGAAGCCAATATAGGTATTGAGCTACCATTCTGAGAGGACAGATTGGAAGATAAAAACGGATGAGAAAAAAGGCAATCTTTTTTATAATAATATCATGATGGAGCTAGAAAAATCACTTGCCATTTGTACTTTTCTCCTGTGATATACTTTCATGACGATTGGTTTCCGGAATCAGTCTGAGTATCAGTCCCATCAAAATTGGCATTCTGTTACACGCCTGGCGGCTCGGTTCAAACAGTCCATGACACTCGGGTGCTATTGGTCTGTCATTGCTTTGGTCTGATATACTACCCAAGCCATGCACATGGTTGAGGGCCTCTGCTATTACTCCTGCAAATGAATCAGCTGACGAATATCAATAAAATAGGCTTTCAGTAAGAGCATGTTAATTTTTGAGTGAACTGGTTTATGAAAATAAAAAAAAGACGTACCAGTTATAATATATATCAAGGCCACGTGCATCCTCTTATGGGTAAAAATACGCCTATTCACATAGTGTTCTCTCCGTATCCTCGTTGATTATTCCTCTAACGAGGCGGTGAAAGTCGAACGGTACCAGGTTTCCTTCGAAAAAAAACGACAAAACCTGGCAAACGGGGTTAGAAAAAAACAGGCCCGGTACTCTATTATAGAAATCAAGAATCTAAACCCTAGCGCTTCAGAGAAAAAACAGTGAAATTTCGATATAAGCTCAGAGATCCACTTTTATGAATTTTAAGCTATGACTTCTACATTTCTCTTTGTCCTATCCTAGGCTGTTTCTTTGCGCTCTTTCGTTTCCGGAATGTATTAACTAATGTGTGTAAATTGTTTACTGGCGGTATTTCTAAATGAGCCTATTCTATCTGAACCCGACGCGAAAACAGATGGCAACAAGATGAAATATTTTGGATTTAACTCTAGAAAGACACCGCCAACTATAGAACCAACCAGAAATGTCCATTTTTGAAAACTGACTTAAAAAAGCATTTAAACGATAACTTTTGGCAAAGGAAATTGCCCTCTCTCGAAACAATTATCAGAAAACATGAAAAAAAATAAAAAAAGACTGAAGAAGTCATCGAACGCTTAAAAAAACCTTCAGTTTCTACAAAATACTGCTACTCTACCTCTCACTGAGTCACTGTCCATTAATCTGTTCTTTGTACAGGAAGTGTGGCCGTTTTGTCCAAAACTAAGGTGTAAGCGGTATTTAAGCTTTCGACTTCCTTTTCATCTTGCTAGTTGACATTTGAACACTCTAGTTTTTATAAATGCAAAACAATCACGTGGTCTGATTGTGAACTCGTTGTACCCGGAAACATTTTATGGCAGAAGCAGCCACTTATGACCTATATTCGTAGAAAATTTAACTCTAGGCAAAATGTTATTAAATTGAAACAGAATAAAAACTTTCCCCATTAAATAAAGAATCCTTACGCGTAATCTCTCATTAATCACATCATTAAGAAAATTTTAAAAAATCCCCAATTAAATACCTGGAAAGGACTCGAACTTACATGTCCTATGTCCCGTGTTATACAGATAGATTAAGGCTACAGTATAAAAATCAGGTCTGTGCAGCAATATGGTCTGAATGTAGGATTCGATTTGACAGGCTTGACATTTGTTTTTGTGATTTTTATTTTCAGAACATCAGGCTCATATTTGTGGTCTGCTACTGAAAGCGTGTTAATTCCAGATAATGAATACGCGGATCATCAGGCCATTAATACCATGCCGAGAATCCCATTCAGATATCAAGCAATGGGTTTGGGGGTTTAAATTACAAATGAATGACTCTAAAAACAGGATAGATTGTACTTGGCTCATGGAAAAAAATATCTAAGCTCAGTCACGATTATAAATTTTGTAGTTAAAAAAATCAGATGTGTTATTGGTGTAAAATATCTTGGTGAATGGCATTATAATTATATGCACGACTAAAGTTTGATAAACGTATAACGTGAAAGTGTAAAGTTGCTTCCCACAGTTTATACTGTATAAGATCAGTTCGGAAATTCTGACGCCGGAGGCCTGTCAAATTCTAATTCATGGACTCGTGCACAGTCACTTTGATTACAGCAACACATTGCTTTATGAATTAAGTCTCTGCATACCTGAATCCAGGAATCAGAACTATAGTGTGTTTAAGGTTGATAGTTTCAACCCTTCACATCCTCAATTATTAAGTTTCCATTCGGTCTCTGTGTCCTTCAGGATAAAATTTCAATTAGTGTGTTAGTTTTAAAGCAATTAAAAAAATGGCACCATCCTATATTACAGATATGCTTAGAGTCAGACACAACACCTATTATTTGCAGTCTCGGGCTCATGGCAGTTTTTATTTAGTTGCACCGAGAACTAGCAGGAAAACTTACGGTGATCGAAGTAACTCTGCCTGCGCACCAAAATTCTGGATGCAACTTCCCATAAACGTTTAACTGCGGAATTCACTGACCTCTTTCAAAAAAGAATTTATACTTCCGTCAGCCTTTCAGTAATTTAAACATTAAGGAGGGAAGCTCTATTAGTTGATCATTTAAAAGATATCTCGTATTTTACTGATTAAATATATATTGATCATTTACATTATGTACTCATACTGATGATTTTCATGTACATTTTATGTTCTTTTATGTGCAACGTTTTGGAATAATTATATATTACTGGAAACGCTTTGTTAAACTAATTCATGTAAATGTAAATATATATATATATATATATATATATATATATATATATATTCACGTGTGTGTAAAGACTTATTATTTGAATCTTTAAATTAAAAGGTTGAGCGATTTAGCCGAAAATTCACAAAATAATAACAAATTGGAGTCATTCTTAAATAGATATCTCGACCTTTCTGATATTTCGGTGAATGAACCATAAATCTTCAAATTTCTCGTCGAACCAATTTCACAACCAAATGTCCTCCAGATTAAAATACTACCTGACAATTCTTTTCATGTATCTTGTGTTTATGTATTTTATATATATATATATATATATATATATATATATATATATATATATATATATATATATAATCAAGCGTCAGTCTGTTTGTTTAAGTATCACTAACCTTTTAAGAAGTTAAATATGCAATTTCACACATTGCTGAAATTTAAAAAAAATAATATTAAATAAAATTAATTGAGCCAAATTTGCTTGGCATCTCGGCCATTCATGCATTTCTGTGTGTGAACCACAGATCTTCACATTTTTCGTCTACAGGGTTTCACCCCCGAGCTTTGAAGTATCTTCACCCTTTTTGTGTATTTCTAACCTTTTAGGTTTTTAGGGTGTGTGTGCGTGGGGGGGCACATTTGTGTATCAGTGTCCTGCAACATATCACACCTGACCATCCGACACTTCTTGTAGTTTGTATTTTTGACGTGACTTTTCCTGTTTCAGTTATGTGAACGAATACGCAAAATAGTTGGGATCTCTTGTCTTCTCCACCAGATGTCACTATCCCTATGATTACAACCACATCCAAATAGCGTTGGGGCATATGCAGCCAATTCGTCCTGAGTAAATTGTGTTTTTAAAAATGTGACACACCATGCATTTTTGTTATTCACCTTTCTATGAAGCTTTAAAAACATGGTGCTATTTTTTTTTATTCAGTTTTGACATGTCTTTCAACTTTTATTAAAATGCTATTTAAAACGTTAAATTAATAAACTGTGACCGAAACAAAAACAAAGTTAGCAGGGACAAGTGGATAAGAAAGGTTAATTTTTTAAAATGTATTTACATACTAAACACACAAACTTAGTTTGCCAAACAGTTTGGGTTTGTCTAAATTATTTTTGTTTATATTAAATGTACCTATTCACGTACCAAGTATATTTAATATACACATATGGTGTTATATGCTTTATATACATAGTTTGATTTGTTTCTCCTTAAAATATGATGATATCTGCTAATATTTCATTGTAACCCGTTTGATTACTCCTGTACATAAGTGATGTAAGGTTTGCGAGATTTTTTTCTTTCATATAACTTCTTTTGTTTGAGCATTGTGCAAGCGCAAGATCAGAATTCTAGTTATGGTTTACAGTCTTGTTATGGTAGACTGACACACGTGGACTGTGTTTACACACACACACACACAGAACCATAACAATGAATGACAGATGAATTGGAGATGGTGAGTGTACAAGGATGGTTTCGCCAAAAAAATGTTGCGTTCAGCCAAACTAATGAACTAATGGCGTGAGATAAAGCACATGCTGTTGCAAATGTTTATGTACCTTTACAGTTTTCTTCAGTGGATGTGTTATTTTTTACTATAAGCAGTGAATCTCTAGTCATTTAGTCATCCGGGAAGGCATCTCTCACCCATATAGTTTCCTAGACACTAATTTTCCTATACATTGAGGTAAAAATGAATTGCGCACACACACATATATATATATTTAACACACACACATATATATATATATATATATATATATATATATATGTAGAGAGTAAGAGTGACGCTTTTTAGATAGTAACATGTTTATTATTATTAGTCTTATATTATATATATATATATATATATATATATATATATAGAGAGAGAGAGAGAGAGAGAGAGAGAGCTCGATGAAATTCATACACAATTGTATTTTCTTCCAAAATCACTTAAAATAAAATATTGTTTTACAAGACACGTTTTAATATTTAATTTTAACATTTGCCAAATGAACATACAAATAATGATTAAATTATCCTTACTTTTTAACAATTTATTATTAAGGTGAGATCATCTAGCAGTAAGTTGGACGAGCAGTAAGAAACACGAACGAAGTCCAGATTCTTTGAGACTTATAGTTACTTTAAATTTACCTGAAAAAGTGCCATGTCAGAAAAGTTTAATGTACTTACAAGGGTATTTGTATGTGCAGTTAAAACAACCTAATGTTGATTTCCTCTATAACGATCCTCATATTATAACCCAAACAAATTATTATTGTTTTTTATTAAAATTGCAATAACTTAATTTGAAAAAAAAAAAGAAATGCAAAACCCTTTAATAACATTCAAGGCGTTTGTTTCTTGAATAAGGCACATGTCATTTTGTCAGCTTGTGCACTAGAAGAACATTTGTAAACACGTACGATAACATTATGACTCATGATGACACTTTTTTATTATGATTTCATATTTGATTTCAAATTTGTTTCCTTCAACAGGACTTTTCTAAAACTTCTATATTTTCTAAGGTCCCTTTTTTCGAAACACTCTCTTTAATGAATTCTTCAGTAAAACATGCATTTCATTCAATGTTAATTATGTCCTTTACATGTCTCATTCTATGGTAAATGTCTGTAAATATTTGTCTGCTGTAAACTACCTAATGTGCCCAGTTTACATAAGACTTGCAATGAATAGTAACTGATGAAAATAGCTACTCCAAAGAAGATACAATTGTTCCCAAATGATATCCTATTGCCAGCACAATGCTGAGGTTATATGATCAATGTTGTTATTATGATTATTATTTTTGTTTGCTTCTTAATATGTAGTTTCAATGTGAATGGAGGCCTGGGTAGCATTTCCTAAAACTTTGGATTGGGTTAGTGGGGATCTAGCACTAAATCCAATCAAAGTTGTCCTTTTTGTCTGTTGTTTATTCTTCACGAAATATGTAAAAAAAAAATTAGTCATCTGCCTAAAACTTTTATGAATTATTTCTTTGATCATGACCAAAACATAAAAATACTCCTTAGAATTCCTTAAGAACTTCTAGATTTATTTTGGTTAAACTAACTGTAAGAGACGGGTTTCTTTACCTTCACTATCAGCGGGCGGATAGTGATGTTGGCGATGTAATAATCGAACAACAGGATAGCGCAATAGCAAAATCATATTAAATAGAAGAATAACAGGGCCAATTTCCATATGTTATGTATGAATGAAGAAAATATTTAGTCACTGGTTAAAACCAGGGAAAACGGAGCCATACCGATACGATACAGGTTATCTGAAATTAGCAAGTGGTACGCCATACACATTCCACAAACTATCCATGGATACCTTGTTGTCTATAAACGAATTTTATTTAAAGAATTTATCAATGAAATTTTGTAAAACAGTATACCGGTGGCCATACAACAGCTGACTAATTTTTCATGGTTAGTCTGATGGATCTTGATGCGGATCTCTGTTGGCGGAGGTATGCGCTCTACGAGTGCTCTCTAATATTAGAATAAATGTCTTAACGCAGTCTTTGTGCGTTCAGTCTATAGTTTATTGTGATGTAATTTATCTTGCCTACCATTTTAGGTGTTTTGTTGCTAAATTTCCTTCTGTAATAAATATCTATATATATTGTCCCTCAATTTTTACTTTAAAATCAAATTTGACCAGAAAAAAATTACAAAACCACCATAGAAAAATTGACACCATATTTATTTGTAAAGGTTAAGGTCTAAGGATCACAAAAATGTAGGGTGTCCACTTTTTTCAGGGAAAAATTACTCGG
Source organism: Sipunculus nudus (assembly GCA_026874595.1). Lineage (NCBI taxonomy): Eukaryota > Metazoa > Annelida > Sipuncula > Golfingiida > Sipunculidae > Sipunculus > Sipunculus nudus. Next base: position 8,408,483 of record CM049308.1, read on the forward strand.
TGACATAATCCCCCACACTAAAAACAAAAGTTACTATTTTCCCATCAAGTTCCTTTTTCGTTTGGTCACTGATATAATGTTTTGAATAATATGTATGATAAATATAAGAAATATTCAAAAACAATTGAGGTTTAACCATAAGCGCGGAGGAAAAATATGGCATTGTATTTGTAATACGGCAAATATTAATCCAACAGGCCTTAATGTAGACACTGTGCTAATTGCACAGGTGAACCAACAGCTCCCATGCAAATTTTAAAATGAGTTTACAACGCCTTATTTAGTTAGCACGGTGAACTGATGTCATGTTGATGCTCCATTAAACAAACAGAAACCTTAAGTGGAGCTTGTTTAAAGGATGCCCAAATGTTAATTTTGGCTGACTAAAGGTATAGGATATGTTTCCCCGTCTTTCGTCTCTTGTACATTTCCACCACCAAGTAATTTACACATGGAATTTAGCCAGATGATCTATTGAAATTCCTACTCTGAATTCATAGTTTATTCTTTATTTCGCAAAATAATTTTTTATACCAATTAAAACGTGTGCGATCTTACTGTTTGAATGAAAATAGACTGCATATAGATAATAATAAAAAGAAATCCAGACAGAAATAGCAGGTGAACAATATCTTTAGTGGTAAGGCAAAATAAATACATTATATATTCTTGGTCCCAGATGCCATACACATATATGTTATTATTTATTATTTTTTTTTAATTTAAGCGTACTTATGTAACAAACAGTATTAAATATAACTGCACCTCATAGATTAGTCGAAGTTTCGCAAATTGCAGGGTTTCTGCTTTCTCCTTTAGGGAAATAGTAACATAATTGTTTTTTTTTGTTTGTTTGTTACGGGGTGACATAGAAAAGTGGACCGAACTAACTCGCTAGTAAAGCTTGCTTTGCTAGCGAAGCGGTTGGTAAGCCGGACTTGTGCGTCACCCACATGGGTTCGAATCCGGGATCGGCCCAGAATTTTCTCCTGAGCAAGTCGTCTTTGTAACGAAATGGGGGCTAGTCCAACGTGACGGTAAACTTTGTGGCCCAGGGAATAAGCTCACCAAAGTGTGACTCCTGCATGGGATAGTTAGTCTTGTTCCGATAGCAGAACGCTTTTAAGAGGGGTGTGTTACGGGGTGACATAAAAACGGACAGAACTGTCTCGCTAGCGAAGCGTGCTTTTCTAGCGAAGCGGTTGGTACGCTGGACTTGTCTGTCACCGACACGGGTTCGAATCCGGGATCGGTCCAGAATTTTCTCCTGAGCAATTAGTTTTCGTAACAAGGTTTGCTTTTCATATCATTACGTATTATTTTAATCCATGTTTTTAATATATATATAACCAAGTGAATGGCCGCAGTGCCGAAACATATGATACTTTTCTAGCAGTATATTAATTTAGACCTTGGGGATATTTGCAAACATTAACTTAGCCTTGATCGACTCGTTCATTAATAGTGACCCCTTTGTTCCATTGTTTGCCTTCATAATACACAAGTGTTTCATTCCGATTTGTAACAGCCATAGATGATATCAAAATATTAAGAAATGATAATAAAAGTAGATGTATGGTTAGACTGTCGGTCATTTTGTTTATTCGTTATTACCTGCGAGAACTACATACAAAATTACACACTGATTCATGAACTATTTTAAAATGTACTATGCCTTAGCATGCAGCATTGACAGAAGCCATATCTGACATTTCTTTAGTGCTGAACATTAAACGGCACGCGCTAAGTATACAAAATAGACTTAAGTGCCTTTGTACATTTGCGTCACCAACAATACAAATAATGTATTTAATTAAAAGGGTTTAATTAAACTCCTCATTCAATACACGACGTTATTGTGAATAACTTTAAAATAAGGCCCTTAGCTTGTTGACCAATAACTGCTCAGCCACTAGTGATGGCTAGGACGATCTGTTAAAACGAGCCCGCATGAAAAGATTACTGGATTAACACGCTGTCTCTGAGACCAAAAGTTTTCAAGTAACAGGTTTCACTTTTTTGCAGCTCGTCAAATCTTAAGTTTGCTTGCTTATGATGCACGTAGTACTGATTGGTTCTTAAACGCTTATAATAAAATACCCCTGTTTCCATTTGATAGTTGGCGATATTTTTATCTCATTACTTATTACCAATCTAAAGCATGTACTAATAACAACACAGTTATGATGGACATTCTGAATCACAAAATTCTAATAAGCCAAAACAAGCTCCTTGAATGTTCCATAATGCATCGTCCAGACAACGTTAAAAAGATTTAAGCTATGTAAATATCGGGTACTATGGTGTCTTTGTTTGTGTGTTAAATGATTTTTGTTACGGTCATTTCACCAAAAGGAATTTTGCTTTCATTAAACATTGTATACTCATCTGGTATTTTAAATTAGGAGTTGATAGCAAATTTTCACCAGATTTAATGTTTCGCATATGCAACAAAGAATCATATCCCTGGAAGCAGATCTACATTATGTGAACCTTTTTCTCACAGATGAATTTCCTCATGATGCCCTCGGCCACATTACTCCATCTCTTTGATCTTTTACTGAGGCACATCACGTTTTCGAACCTCAATCCATCAGGTTGCCGAGGATTCCAATTTGTAAAGCCCATTGTTGTCCTCGTGCTCCCCCAGACCCAGGTGCCTTCCTTCTCTAGGTCATTACCAGATGTGTAGTAGCAGGTCGCAACGTCCATCGGTCCTGGATTATATACACAAATACAAATAAAGGAATGTATTCATTCTTGTTAATTGTATAAAGAACTTTCCCGATTTCCGGTCAACTCCGGTCATTACCAGTGATATATGTGTATATATATATATATATATATATATATATATATATATATACATGTATATATATATATATAATATGTACCATATATAGTTAAACAGTACTGTACTGTAGTATAGTTGCACAGTACTGAAACAGTACTGTAGTACAATATCATGACGTAAATATGACTATATATGGTATATTATTTCTGCTCCGCTGCATGGTTGAGCACCTTCCCTGTGATGTTTTGAACTTCTATGTGTTTTACACTAATTATATACACATATAATATGAGGCACTCTGTATGGCTCGGATAGCGGCGTTCGGTAATCATTAGGGGTGGAGGAAACCGCAGGACCCCAAGAAAGCCACCGACCTTGGGCGGGCTACTGACATACTCTCGTGGCAACAACGGAAATCGGACCTGTGTCGACAGTGGAGAGAGTCGCCAGTGGTTGACCACTCGACTGTCCAGGTGATATATATATATATATATATATATATATATATATATATATATATATATAAGACTCTTTTGGACAAAAGTTTAAATATTTACCATCCTTGTCAGTTTCGATGAGTTTTCAGGTGCTCGTTTTCATCTACCGTCTCAATGCTCACTAGGCCCGCCTACTGTTCCTCGCATATATCTTTTGCGATATTCCAACTTTGCTTCTCTTTGAAAACTTTATAACATGACCTCGTCTTCAGAACATTGGCACTCTGCAGCCGTGGATCAGGGAAAGGATGTTCAAACCCAGCGCCACAACCCGTCTCTTGAAGAATATATATATATATATATATATATATATATATATATATATATATATATATATATATTTATATATATATATATATTAATTTACATGGAGGATTGTTCTGTCACCAGGTTACCATTGTATATATTTAAAATGAATCAGAAATTGCACTGTACATAAATGGTTGAAGGTTATTGCGGATACGGGTTTTGAGAGGTTAACTTAGTATCAGTCCTGACCCTACTGTGTCGTCATATAATGTTGAAGCTTGATTCAGATCTACTTACCATTAGGATGCTTCTCCTTCTGCTTGCCTTCATAGGTATCGGTCTCTTGCATCACACCGAGAAATACCTCGATTAAATCCGCCACATGTTTGATATCCAGCCCCTTCTGTGCAAACAGTCCCCGGCACTCAGTCGAATTAAGTCTATCGTTGGATTTATCAGATACATTGATGGAACCTTGTGCAATGCTCAGAGTGTCAGGTGTTATTCCTGCATATAAACACGTATAAAATAGCCATAAAATATGCTTTTTCGTGGAAAAATATCTAGAAATTGAATGAACGGTTATGTAAGAATAAAGAAAATGTACATACCAGCAATATAATATATCCAAAACAAATACATCGTCTTACAGGCAACTAGGAGGATTGCTTTTCCATACTTCAAGCCTAATTATTGTAAGATATAAATAATATATTTATTACACTACAGTTGATAGTAGTCGTTTTGTAAAATGGTTTTATTTAAGCTTAAAAGCTGGTTCGACTAGGATTGATATACCAGGTTTATGCAGATTTACGTATATTAAATGAAAACCATATGAATTAAGAATGTAAGGTTCTCAGTCATATTTTTTTTTCAGGAATCAGTGCTTTAAGTGCGAAATCAGGAGACAACATGATAATATTAGAATTGTTTGTAAATGTTAGAAAATTCGTTTTCTGTAAACGACGTATACACGTATCATTAAAGAGTATATATGGCACTGCACAAAATATCAGGTAAGGGCGGCTTGCCGCCGGAGTTTTATATTGCTTCTTATGAATAGGTAGAAATGTTACTAAATGTTAAAATACAAATATACTATAGCAAGAGTAGCACAATCATTGCTTTTATAAAAAAAAAACCAAGGAGGCGACACGTGAATTATAGCGCCTCAGCGTCCATGAAGCCTATTAAATACAGATCCAAAAATTATAGGTAAAATACTGGTTACTCGTGTAAATCCATTTCTAATCAAACTAATAGCTCAGGAACAGTTTGATAATAGATAAATTGGCGAGGCCATACGTATTATAGCAGATATTATCGAATATACAGCAGCTGAAATGATCCCAGATTTATAATTTTGTACAGACTATAAAGCTGCTTTTGACTCAATTGACCATACTTTCTTATTTGCCTTGTTGAAGAGATTAGGTTTTAAAGATAACTTTATTTTTTCATCAATATTTATTTCGCCGAAATTTTATACTTTAATAATAATTATTCTTTGAATTATTATAAGCTCAACAGGGGAACAAACATATTTATTATATCCTTGCAAGTCCTATCTACATGAATGAATTCTGATTAGAATATGGTTGTTAACAATATAGAAATAAAAATAGTCCTTTTCGCAGACGATTCTACTTTCGTCAAAAGAATCGAGAATCATTAGATCGTTTAGAAATTCGTTTAAAAGCATCTCGTTTGATTTACATCACTCGCAGTGAACTATGCTAAAGCACTGCTTGCATGGATAGGGGTAAAAAGGAATGAGTGAAAATATACAGAGTTGTTGTTAATAGGTATTTTTAAATTAATCTTTATTAACAATTTTAGGTATTTATTTTACATGTAATAAATTTCTTGGATTAAAACTTAATTTTGACTCCGTATATGAAATGCTAAAGCATACCCTATCTATGGAAAACGAGGTGTTAAACGGCAAGGCAAAGATAATTTAGATGATTGTATTCTGTATGATTGTAATGTCTTCGTACCTCCAATATCATTCATATCTGAGGTGCAAAAAGAGTTCTCAAAGTTTTTCTGGTCACAAGCGCCAGTAAAAAATCAGTAAAAATCTTTTTATTCAGATATGAAGACGGGGAAATTTAATTAGCAGATGTAAAACTAAAAGAGAAAACCTAGACCATAATGTGGGTATCAAAACTGTCATCACCTGATTAATCTTTTTGGAAATGTATTCCAAACACATTGGAGTTACAGCTATGATACGATCAAATTTCAATAAGCAATGTATTCCATCTAAATTACCAGGATTTCATAGGGTGGGATTGTGTCACTGGGCTGGAACAGTTTGTAAGAAACCCGACATGCCTGAAGTAATACTAAATCAACACATGCGGAATAACATACATGTTAAGATAGGTAATTAGTCTATATACAACTCTGGCAAATGTTAGTTGTATAAGAGTAACACACAACGGGAAGCATTCAGGGGAAAATACTACACCAAGGTTATATCTAGAGTGGCTTGGTATAGTACATGCAATCCCAAGCGGCTGGTCTTCGATTATAGTTAAAAAAATTAAAAAAATGTATGTCCCGAGGATAAAATAGGCCCTGTTATAACTGGAAAATTAGATGACTGCTTTAACTACATAATATATGTATAAGGTACTTTTAAAGGAGAAACAATGTGTGTCAACAGGTCAGCTACAATTGAATAGAATACTGTCTGTCTATGATAACATTATTGATTCCTTTGCTTTGAACAGGTCTGTTTATAAAACTACCCTAGAAACTAAACTGGGAGGATACCAATTCAAAATATTACGTAATATTCTAGCAGTGAACGCAATATTGTATAAATGGTATATAACCCCTTTAGCTCAATGCAGAGTTTGTAAAATATATGCAGAAAGTGCAGAGCGTCTATACACATAATGTACAGATACAACATCATTAAATCGTCGAATACACCAATGGACGCGGGAGTGTCGTATTGAATTGCCGGATGAAAATTCGAGGGAAAGAGCGCTTGGCATTACAGCATATTGCCAATTAAAGTCGTTATCAACTTAAAATTGCTTATTTTTAAATAAGAAGTGTTTAGGACATAAGGAGACAAGGTGTTGACGTTTTGTCCATTTAAACCAAAACTATTAATAATTGAGAAAAGAACCATTAATTTAAAATAGCAAATGAAAAATATACTTTTAAAATCCATTTGGAAAAAAACAATTATCCCTCTACTGAAGTGATCATTTCATAGAAAACAATTTGTGTCCTGAGTAGGATATGGGTTGTGTATGGTGTTGGTGTATTTTACTTGTCGGTTTGTTTTTCTTTGCCAGCTATATGTAGATATGTATTATACATATAAAGTATATTTTATATATATCAGCGCTTAAGATACAGGATAAGAGGAGTCCAGGGTTACCAGTTTCATAAATGTAAATTAAATAAAAAAGACGATTCATGACGCGCGACGATTAAGTTTGTAAATTTAAGTATTTATGTATGCTTATCTAGTGATGTTTGTCATACATATGCTATGTTTTATTTTTCTTTATGTATCTTGTATACAAAAATAAATAAAAAAAGAATTGATTGGCACACGAGTAAAAGGATATAATTATAAACAAATCTTATCGGGTTTTATTATTTGTTCTTTTCTTTAAAGATAAATCCGAGAGGCTGCGGCTCAAAATCGATAAATTTCTAAAGAAAACCCAAATATAATCTTCCATGTGGAAGGTCATAATTGTAAAACCAACAATTTTTTGCCGGGTTTATGTTAATAATTCATGCTGTGCTTAGATATGCTTAATATGTACAGGCATATACATTGTAATGACAAACAATTCCGAAACATCACATCCCCACGTATGTCTTTGGAAATCGGAATGTAATATTAAATTTGATATATATGAATACAGATTTACTCGGGCTGTCCGAAAACATTCCCTGCACAGTTCCTCTGAAGCAATATGTCGTTGCCTGTAGCATAATTGTGGACCTTAATCACCTATTCTTTGATGTAGACCGTGATGACTTTGCGTTCAGTAGAGATTCATACTCAGGTATTCTCTGACGTAGCTCTTGATGGCTTCTCGTCCATGTTGTAAGTGATTTATATGTGCATTCTAAGTGGATAGTCTCATGTTGTCAGTAAAGTATATATGCATTCTTAGTGGATTGTCTTATATGTTGTCAGTAATTTATATGTGCATTAATGAGATATTTTAAGAAACTGAACTATATATTATTTGAGGTCGTCCCGAGTATAACTGTACAACGACTAACTTTTATGATTTTACTTGTCCCCCAGTTATTTTGCAGAATACTTTGCTTGCCTTATTAAAAAATGTAGCAAGGTTATAAACAGACGTTCACATGTGAATCTTAATGCAAACGTTCAGATATCTGTAATACCAAAATTTAACAAAGAAAGAATGAAACGTACAAAGTGTGACTGTGGTGTCCCGCTACGTTTAAATACAATTCAATAGCACCTGCCGGAAAACACGTGTCACATTGGTATTTAAATGGTATATGTTTCAGCAATTTTCTTTTTATCTGCAAGCTTGAATACCTTGTCCATTGTCCAAGGTATTGGATACCCCTTTCTATTGAAATGTATATCTAACTTGTAAGCTGATGTTCACGTACTATTCGAACATGACGATATGTAATTACAGGAACGTTTTTGAATAATAAATTGCCTTAATGATATGATAATGAGCATTATGATGCTTTTCGCCTGCTTGGCAGAGTATCTTGTAAAAGCAAGGAAAACATTACTCAGATAAAGAGGACAGCTTTCATATTTAAAATAAGAAAATTTCCCTAATCCCTTCAGGTGATAATTAAGTCAATACGATTGTATCAATTACCTCTCCTTAAAAAGTAATCGGGATCTCCATGTATTGAAACCTTCCCGATGCAGAATTCCATTAGGAAGGGCAGGATTTATTTTCCTATGAAATCATTTGCACACTTTCGATAAATAACTGCCACATAAAGGTATCAACGCGCATACAAATGCTTCAAATTTATCCTTCCGAAACAAAGAAAATATCTGTATATAGCGCAGACAAAGTCTATGCTCTTACAATAGGTAGGTTATCATATCACTTTCATGTAGTATAAAGCTTATAGAAGACTTCCGATAACAACATTTGCCTATACAACGCATGTCTCAGACTCTGACAACTTAATAATGGTCTTATATGACGACCATTATGAACCCGTACAGTGGCAGGTTTTCCTATGGCCGCGTATATGAAAACCTACAATGGGGCTTGGTTAATAAAAATTAGAAATTGAAACCGATACAGACCTGGGTCAATGGGCACAGCGCTCAAAAAATAAAAAAATTAATTTCCAATGATTATGTTAATAAATTTATAATATTCAAGACATTTTGTGACAGTGTGACATAAATGGCTTCCTAACATGGTAGAAGTCGTTATGTCTGTAAGAGACATTATATTAATGTACGAATCATCTGCATGAATCGTCATTAATGAATAAAAATCTTATCTAATACATGGCTAGGCCTACACTTCGAACTATGTATATATAACTCAAACACACTGGGTCTTGGAATACTGAACATTTCCAGCAATAGATAATGTGATGCCCGTACATGTTTAAACTGATTTACCTGTATCATCATGCACCTGTAAAAAACAATGAATAGCTCCCAATAAATGTGTTAGTTCTGATTTTGAAAAAAGGAACAGTTGCATGGCATCCGCTGTAATATATTATTTATTAAATACTAGTGTGATGGCCTCGTGCAGGTTGAAAATATACAAACTTATTCTATACACCGCTTAAATCAATATAAAGATTTCATTTTATTTCTATCATGTCATGTCGCCTTGCAACTGAAGGTCTTGTTTAATTTCTCTGCAAGAACACCGCATACAAATCGCATTTGATCAAACAAACTTAATTGACACAGACATTGAGTGGTAGCTCTCATATGCCAACAATTCTGAATAAGCACTTTTGCATCCCCGGATCAACTATCCGAATTTATGACATGCATTGAACTGACAGTCATCTCTTTTCCCAGTTCACCAAAGAAACACAAATAATGTTCTTTTATAAGGCAATCTTTATTAGCCATGGCTTTAATACCTGTACAGGAGTGACCATGCCCTTATATGACGCTGCTTCTCCATTTTTTTATACAAGCATTTAATAGATTTAAAGAAATTTTCAAATTCCTGTTTTGGTTTATTAACTTTTCTCTGGAACTTTTCTGAATAATAATTTTATGTATGCGACATAATTTCTCTGGGTTCTATGATCTCATTAACTTTCCCAGAAACTCTGGAACTTTTCTGAATAATAATTTTATGTATGCGACATAATTTCTCTGGGTTCTATGATCTCATTAACTTTCCCAGAAACTTTCTAAAACAGGTTTTCTTTTTATTTTTATTTTCATATATATATATATATATATATATATATATATATACAATGTATATATATATACAGTAAAACCTGTCTTAACCGGACAGTCAAGGGACTGACATATTTTTTCCTCAATAGTCAGGTGTCCTTATTAGGCAGGTTTGCAATTGATGTCATGGAGAACATATCGATTTAAGAAAAAGTTTTTATATATATATATTACTGCGCTGGCGTTTAATTCAATATATTTACTCTTCTTTAGGATTTTCTCTTTTCTTTTAATAGTGTTCTATTGTAAATTTACGTATATTAAATTTCAAGTTGATAAATTCCCATATCCTCCGTTTATCTAATTTTAACCGGCCAGATCAGTCATTATAGAAGTAATGTGTTGCTTAATTTTACTCACATAATGTACATCTTTAACTAATGAGCAATTAAATTTTCAAAAGGATGGCACACTCTATCCTTTACTAACATCAATCTCGAGTTCGACAGCAGACTAGTCAGACCCTACAGTGGGTATAACTGTACATGTTGAAATGATGAAAAGATAGGTTTCCGAAAACTTATACTTCTGGACGTTCCAAGAGTGGATAAAGAAGATTACCTAGAACAATCTGTTCTCCTGCTCTTTACACTTGGCAGATTCTTATATAAACGTATAAAACAAGTGGCCCATGGGTCATGACGCTCAGCTGAATTCAAGGAATGTTGAACAATGAGCAAAATGACTGCCAGAGTGCAAACAAATCATGAATTTTGTGAAGAGTCCTAAAAAATGAGTTTCAGTGGGCTTTTGGACAGATGACAACTTCATTTGAAGGTCTCATAAATAGAAAGAAAAATGGTGATCAATGCAGTAGTTATTCAGATACTTGAGCTTTTGTATCAAATTTTGCATTATTCTGGGGGGGGGGGGTACTTCGGAGCCCCATAGCTCAAAGGATATGGGTAGCGGTTACGATTTGTGCCCTGTTAACGGAAAACCGGACGGCCGGACGGACGACGGACAAAGGGTGATCGCTATAGCTCAGATGACCTTTCAGTCAGCTGAGCTAAAAAAAATACAGGTGGCGCCACCAGACTGCAGAAACTGATGACACATTCCATGATCAATATTCATGCAAAGAATCATGGTGATCAATGCAATAGTTGTTCAGATACTTGAGCTTTTGTATGAAATTTTCCATTATTCGGGGGAGGGGGGGGGGGGGAGTACTTCGGAGCCCCATAGCTCAGAGGTTATGGGTAACAGAGACCTAATTTCTGGTTTCCAAAGAGACTGGACCTAGAAAAAAAGGAACAAGTACAGGTTGTGCCACTAGTCTACAGAAACTGATGAAACCCTCCATGATCAATATCTATGCAAACAATTGTGGTGATCTATGCATTAGTTGTTCAAATACTTCAGCTTTTGTATCAAATTTTCCATTATTCTGAGCTGTACTTTGGAGTGCCATAGCTCAAAGGATATGGGTAACAGAGACCTAATTTCAGGTTCCATGGAGACTTTTCATGGGTCTCCCTGTGTGTCAAGAATAAAGATCCTAGGTCCAGTCGTTACGATTTGTTCCCTGTTGACAGATGAAACAAGAGGATCTTATTGTGTAGTTTTTCAGGGGCTTTAATTATTGCATTGTTACATGCAGTGTTTCTTGGACATTTGAGCCCATGGTCCTCGCCCCATCTTATTTTGTCATGGATAAATGAAATTTGTATACCCACTCGTATAACATCAATATACTATGATGATATTTATTTTCGAGATCAATATAAATTAATTTAGGTCACATGGGCAAATTGGATTTGTTTTTCAGAGAAATACTCTATTTCTATATCCGCAGCTCAGATTCAGGTCACAGTGAGGACACCGCACGGGCACAATTTACATCGCAAGGGAGCCGGAAGGACCCCGCACGGCAGCTATTCGACTTCTCACATATGACACAGTGCCCTTAGGGGAACGTATAGCTACAGCATTGTGTCCGTACTGCAGCGGCTGACACCGCAAGACACCCGCACGAATTTTGTCGAGAAAATTACCCGGAAAAGCGTAAGGGTGCCGCAGGGATACCGGCTGGTACCCGAAAAGCTAACGTGCGGGCTGTCTACGGCCTTCCTTTGGGCGTAGGGTGAGTTAAAAACGCCGGGAGAACTGAGCGCAGCCAGCTCAGCACCACAGCGAGTTAAAATTTAACCGGCGCCCGTGTAAATCGTACGGTTACCTTGCCGTCACCGAGCGAATACAGCAAAAAATGCTGATTTTATACTCACCGTACGGGCCCCGTAGGCATTAATAGCGGCATTATAAGTAGATGATATCAAATATTTACCAGATTTAAGGTTCCGTATAAGGAATAAAGGACCTTTTCCCTGGCAGCAGATCTACAATACGTGAACCTTTTTCTCACAGATGGACTTCCTCATGGTGCCCTCGGCCACATTACTCCACCTTTGGTCGTTTACCCAGGTACATGACTTTTCGAACCTCCATCCATCAGGTTCGGCACAAGGAATATCGAAATTATTCATATCCAACATGAGTTAAGTGGGCGTCCGATTATTATTTTGCATTAAAATGTGTCTATAAATGTGTCAACATATATGTTAACATGAGAATTTTAATGCACACGCTAAGATTATCTATGATTCCGAAATTGAATAATGTAAGAGTGAAACTTACACGGCATATGTTTGGTTTTAGTAGTCATTCCACGTTTAAATACAGTTCAAGAACTCTTGCCTGGAGACGGTTGGCAGTTTGATATTTAAATGGCATAAGATTTAGTAAGTACGGCCTCTACCTAAAAGCCATCTAGGTTTTCAAAGATATTTGATATCTCTTTCTTTCTATCCTAATGTGTATCCATATTGCAATGTGATCTTTGTTTGATCCTGTAATTTTATGCACCCATTTGACAAAAAATAAAATTGCTTTAAATATGTGGACATGATGATTCAAATCCTTTTCAGCTGCATGACAGAGTATATTTGTTGTAAAAGCAACAAATGTTTTCCGCAGACAGACATTTTCTGAATGCTTTGACATGGCAATACGATGGTATGGTATTTATCTATATGCCGACTGGGCAGTGTAAGGTTTAATATCGATACCCTCCCCGGTGACGTAGTCCTAATGGGTGTCTCTACTGCAAATTGATCTGCAAACATTAACTTCAGGTATTGAGACCTTTTTGTAGCAGAATTCTTTTATAAACAGTTAATATTTTTGCCTATGAAATTGTTCGCTTGCCTTTGATGAACAATTGGTATATGAAGATGCTTCAATGCGCATACAAATGCTTTAAAGTGAATCTTGTAAAACCACCAACATAATTTGTATATTTCACAGACAAAGGTGAAGTCTCTGCTGTTATAATAGGTAGATTTACTAGATTACTTTCATGTAATAATAAAGCAATACATTACCTATAACGTTTGCCTACAAAATGCATGTCTGAAAACTTGATAATTTTTATAAGACGGCCTAAAGTGCCAGTTCAGCGACAGGTTTTCCCACATGACCACGTATTTGAAAATCTACAATAGGACTTGGGTAAATAAAATTATAAATTATAACCGGTACAGGCCTGGATCCAAGGGGCACAGCGCTCACTTATTAACATATGAATATCAAATGTTTATTTCAATACATTTGTAATATTCAAGAACTTTTGTGATAGTGTCACATGAATGGCTTCCTAAAACGGTTATGTCTCTAATAGACATTATATTAATCTAGTTTTACATATTTCCATAAAAGAGTCATCTGCATCTGTCATCAATAACTGTCTATCAAAATCTTACCTATCATGGGGGGGGGGGGGGGGGAGACCTTTTCTTGAAACAAGTTACATAGTATTCAAACACTTGATCCTGGTATGAATATTTCCAGTTTTAGAGAAAGATGATTTGTCCCCTGTGCATGTGCAACTGTGAAAGCAAATTAATAATAATCAATCAATATGCTTGAAGCTTGGAAGGAGCCTATGAAATGCGTTGTTTTATGAAAAAAAAAGATTTATGAAAAGACGGAGCAGTTTATGTATTTAGAAAATACCACCGGTTGAAAATCTACATACTTTTTTTGTACACTGCTAAATCAATTTAAAGATTTCAGTTTGCTTTTATTTTGGCATGGCGCTTTGAAAATAATGATTTTGTTTTATTTTTCCAATCCCGCATGCAAATCCAGGGTATTCACACTGGATCAGAATGACTTGATTGGCATAGACATTGGTAGCTCGCATATACTATATATATGTATAGATAGAAATAATCCTCACAGCATATATAGAAATGATCCTCACAGCAGTTTTCAATAGGAACGGTTACTTCGCTATTAAAATAATTTAAACATCTCCCAACACTCGGTTGAAAAAACATGCTTCATATTCATGGAAGTATTAGGTTTCTGCTCATAACAAGCAGAAAAAAAAACTCACATAGAAATACGTTTACGCCCGGAATAGAACACGACATGAGGCAGCGGAAACAGTCAAAGTCCCTAACTTGAGTAATTTGAAACATAAGCTGGAAGCTGGCCCTGACAAATACAAATGCATTCTTACACTCCCTATTAATTTGGCACTTAGTGTCTTATTTAGAAAGATTTAATTTATCTGAGGACAAACCAAACGACTTCACCAAAGCAAAAAAAAAATCTAACGAGACCCGTTCCACAAAATATAATTAACCACTACGAAAATAAGCAAACTATAAAACACCTTACATATTAAAACACTAACCTATTTATTTGTTATTACATGATACCTTTAGATATCAATTTTATACTTGACTTGTTCATAAGCTTGGTATACTCTCCTGAAATTCCGCAGATGAGGTCACTGTGACACATTCTTTAAATTGTGAGACTAAAACAAAGGTTTCGACGTGTTAAGATCATTGACTGTGAAAATATATTAAAGAAGCAAGATTTCTACGGTACGCCTGAGCTTACTGTTATCAAATTCGGTGTACTGTTTGAAATGGAAAAAAATCTACCATCTGTAATACCACCATGTTTGAGAAAGACAAATAATAGCCGTTTGTCTATCCTTTAGCAAAACCGAAGATCCTACGATAGCGGACTCTGATGATCTCTAAGGAGAAAAATGAAGGTCACGTTGACCCGTATTTTCAAAGATATGCGATACCTCATCGGTTCGAAGGACTTACTCTTATTAGTAGGACGTAAATTTGTATAGAAACACCTGACAAGTTCAAACATTACATGCAGATAGATGGTAATAAAGTTCCCTAGAAAATTTTAACTGGGTCGATGTGATCTTTATTCATATTGTTTGCCTATATATTCACTTGTCAAATCAAAGCAAAATTGTAAATTTGTTTTAATTACTGAGAGGGATTAATTATTAATTAATCTCATCGTTCATACATCCACATATATAGTGTTATTACTGTCCCTGTATAATACATCGTGTCGTAATATGTATACAACAGTAATATAACAATAATATTGATAATGTAATATTTATTCATTTAATACCGCGCCAATATCCTGCACTCAGTGCTGCGCAGTGGAGCCATTACAGGTTAAGATAAAACAAATAATGATAAACATTCAAGAAAAAGACGAGGAAAGCTAAAATAACTAGTTGCATTGAGACAAAAAAAACTTAAAAGTATGATAGTAGTATATGCTATAAATTGTAGCTAAGAATCCATGATGTTCCCATTATAAATATAACTAAATGTAGGCATAGTTTATAAAGAGCAAAACTATAAATCAAAAATGCAGGCCCGAAACAGATGGGTTTTCACTTGTCTTTTGAAACCGTTATACAAATCACACATGCAGAAAATTTTAAGGGTAACTCGTTCCATAATGTTGGTGGAGCCCATGAAAAAGAACGATCACCATATGTTCTCGGATAAGCAGCTGGTTGACACGGAAGATGCTGGTCACTAGAGCGATGGCTGGTATGGCCGCACAAGATCAGCAGTAATACAGTAACAAGTTTGTTATTTAAATCGTATATTCAGTTTATTTACAAAGCTGAATGGACTTAAGAGCCAGGTTGATGAAATAAGGTGAGCAACCTCGAAAAAGTGGCCGCACACTATTAAGAGAGAATACGTGGGTACATGCGAGCGTTAAAATCAGAATGATTCCATGCAGGTAAGTCGTGATCACGTTACCAAAAATGTGGACTAACGTCATTCATTAAATCAACATTTATTTTTGAGAATATCATCAAGGGTTTGTGAATTCGAAATTTAAGAGGTTTCACTTGTTGGTCAACAAAAGCACGATGGGATTGAATGAGCCCACAGCAGCCTTTCTAAAAGCTAAGATATGCCGTAAATGACCTTACCGTAACTTTATTTAGCAATGAAGGCCTTGTTACATTCAAACACTAATCGACTACGTAAGGGGACATATGACTACGGAACATGTGACTATGGGATATATTACATTTAGTATATTTTGGTGTTAAGAATTTTTAAGTAGCAACGTTTGAAAGATCGGATTTGTTTACATATAAAGCTACTATATTTTTTATGCCCGATTTGGTATGTACAGTGAAACTTGCGTGGTAAGATTACCTGCTGGACTGGCTGAAAGTGGTCTTAATTCATATTTGGTCTAATTAGTCAGGTCAGTTATAACCAATGTGAATGCATTTGGTTAACCCAAGGGTGGTCTTAATAGACAGGTGGTCTTACTAGACAGGTGGTCTTAAAAACACGTTCCACTGTAGATATTCTGAAAACTTCTACCCAGTGCAAACATAAGATTGGTTGTTTAAGGGGGAGTAAATTATGTTTGATATGATTATGGTATATGTTTGATATGATATAATATTGTCTATGTTTGGTTCATTTCAGTCAGAGAACAGATTTAATTAATTTATAAACGATTTCGAATTACATAAACTATTCAATACATCTGCCAAGGAATTGGTCCACTAAGTGTTCTAAATATAATAATGGATGAGATGAAATAAACAACACTGGAATCTGATGATTTGTTTATTTTATTAAGCTTAGAAGTAAACACATCGATCAGGTCTATCGAACTCATATTGATAATCAAATATGTTAATTTTACATATTGCGGTTAAATAATTTATTCTCTTATTTCTTTAAATCACTAATGCACTAAGGTGCTTAAAATGCTTCTTTAAATATTGTCCTGCCTTTCCCTCTTCTTCAAATGTTTTCATTTCTCTTCATTCTTGAGGCAACCTAAAAATGTTATTTTATAAATATGAAAAGGGTTAGAAAATATATATACAGTAGGTCCTTCTAAATTATATATCGCATAATGGTATATCCCGTTTAAATGTATAAAATAATAACCAAAAAACTTTCCCTATATTTTTAAATGAGCATTATCAGTTGATAAATACGATATTCAATTCAACGAAATCGGTTTTATATATCTATATCTATTTATCTATCTATCTATTTATCTATGTATGTATGTATCTATCTATCTATATAAATATGTGTGTGTGTCTATCTATCTATCTATCTATCTCTGTGTGTGTGTGTGAAATGATCTGCTTTCCTGTATTCTTAGGGACTCTGCACCCACCTGAACCAGTATTATAGGCGTAAGTTGTTGCGTCTAAACAGGCCAAAGGACAGAGTCTCTCTGCCGTCTTCTCCATCTGGTGAAGAGGCACCTTTCCTCCTGGTCTGTACAGGATGCTCAAGATCGGTTCATTACATCCATTGGGACCAACGCTCATGCACCGATACATTGCCAGGTATTTGTGTTTCACTTCCGCGAAACGCCAAGGATATCCTAAAACATTGGATAAGCAATATTGGATAAACAAACTTAGACCGATCTTCTTTTATTCAAACCAGTTAATCATTTATTTCCCAATTGTGTTCTTCATGCAATCCTATTTTAAAAAAAGCAATTACAGCGAAAATATGCATTTAAAACACCTTGAAAATAACGCATTTTAATGGATTTATGCGTTTGTTCAAATGGGATCTTGTAGGGAAATCTTATCATACTTCCTTTAAGTGCACACGCAGGTTTAACCGAAGTAAATTTTAGCCTAGCAACTGCGGAAAAGGTCCCCTGAAACTTCCATTACATGATCTGATTTCTGAAGGAAGCATATTAAAATGCTCCTTATAGATTTCTAGGCAAATATACTTGGAAAATACCTTGGAAAATTACCACCCTGCTCCTAAAATACAGACACCCTATAGGTAAGAAATGTCATGTGTTTTCAATATAATGTTGTAAATGAGTATGTTTGAAAACTTTTCTGTAGGATTTGCCAAAACATTAACAAAATAAATCACGAGTTTATTCACTTTAATCAAATTTTATATTAATAAAGAAATTTAGAATCAATCTTGACCCTTGTTGTACAGAAGGACGGCTGTAATATGTCGGTGATAGGTTTATCACATAAAATTTATTTCTGGTGCTGACTCTGCAGGACCAATCCCATTAAAAGAACTTAGTATAAAGAATTATAGTATTTAGTATATAACAGATGTAAATATTCTCTACCACCAAAAAAGGTATATGCTCCTCTCTCATTTCCTGGGGTCAAGGCTATTGGTCCGACGGTTGTGCATGGACTTATGGTGTCAGCCCTATAATTGAAATTGAAACAATTAAAGTAAAATAAATCATTTGTGTTAAAATATTCGACAACGAAAAGTAACCAAACTATGAAATATCAAGTTAATATAAGGTACTATATACTACTTGGTAGGTGAAAGGAATCTGCTTGTGTTATCACATCATGTGTTTTAAACCTAGGTCCTCTATGTTTGTCAAAAGCAAATATTAATTAGATATAACGAAATACTTTTCAGAAATACTAAGTGGTTAATTCAATTAAAAGCAGAAGGTGCATTGCTTATTGGAACGGAAGAGGTTATAAACTATATCTATAACTACAAATCACATAATAAACAAGGATAATGTAATTAAAATGGATTTTGTTTCTGCTGATAACTTACACACTAAAGGCCGTCAAATATTTTTTGCCACACCAATGGCATCAATGGTGTAGCTGGTTTTTTTTTTAGAATGGTTTTATAAATGGTTTGTTTTGTAGAATATGCTATTTTTAGATTTTACGTATACGTGTGTAGGATATGTCCGCAGGTAAATTCATAAGGATGATGTAACGTCTGCATGCTGATCAAGTAAATGTAATTGTGAAGTTAAAGTATTTTAGATATAGCAATAACAATATTAAATTTACTTATAACGTTGCGGATGCACACATAGTTTTTATGTCTTAGTTCCAAATGAGGTAAACACATTCTCACCTATGGTCTTGTATACGTACGTGCGGCCTACTGTGTATACGAGGCCATCATTGTCGTCATGGTAGAAATGGAGGGAAATATTATATGCCTCATACACAAGCGGCTGGAATCTACGCCAGGCGATCCATTCTCCAACAACCTAATTGTACATTAGTGTCAAAACGTCAAAGAGCATCATTATCTCCATTATTTTATTCGAAAACACCAGCCTGCTACTCTGAGCAATACATTTTAAGAACAAAATAAATGCGATACAAAGTGTCCAAGAATGCAGACAGGGCATACAGTAAAAATTGTCAATATCACTTGAACAATGTAATAAATGGAATAGAACAGAAATACACCTTTCCTATAAAACGCACAATACCTATCTAAATGTATTGATCTAACTCATCTTTAACGACGAGCCTGTTCGGAAAAGGTTCCCGTTTGTGAGAAAACCTACGCTGACTGGAAAACAGGATCAGCCAGGAAGAGAGAAAAGGTGTATTTATATTTGTTTACCTTCTTTTCGTTGAAGCCTTTATCTAAAGTAACATCTTCCAGCTTACAGGTGCCTGTAAATGGGAAACCTCTCAGGTTACACCGAAGTAACTGTTTCAATAACCAGGCGTACAAGCTGAATAATATACTGACAGCAAATTAGAGAATGAAGCAGTGAACGGGTATTTTTAAGAGTGAATTAAAGTACTCTCATTTAGCAACTAATGATATCGTAGCTGGGTGGGGTGGGGGTGACTTAAACACAATTATTCCAATGTGAGACTCTTTCGAATGACTGCTGCTTCCTCAAGACACCTTGGAAACATGACGAATTCCATCGAACATTACGAAATGAGGCGTTGGGTCGCATCGGTGTCCCATTTCAGTGGGTTTTAGTAAGCTTTAACTCTGTATCAGTTGCCAGTACATGAACCGGCATAGATTTTAAAAAATCAAAGTACCAAACAATTCTGGCTCACTTTCAAGTCATTATACAAGTTGGCTGACTGGTGTGATAACTGCCCCATGTCCCATTCCACGAGTCTCGTTAAAGTATCCGACATTACGGCACTCACGGATAATCATTGAAAAGGTACAGACCTTTATATCATTGCATTTTATTAAAAGCAGTTTATAGCACCTCATACATATCTGAACCTTTTTTAAACCCATGCAAAGGATCTAACGGGTGGTTGCACCTGGTCCAAATTCAATGCTAATCAAAGTGTTTTCTGTGATAACCAATGCAATTCTGTATTTAATTTTACTAAAAATATTACCCTCGACGCCTTGAGCCAGGAACTCCCAGGCGAAGAACAGGAACAGGCACACGTTACCAACCACAGACTTCATCTTCCCTGCAATGATTGCTTTACTTCAGAGAGAGAACCTTTAGTGAGGCAGTTGCCCATCCTTGTCTTGTATTTTCTGTACAATCACACGCAATCTAAACAACTGTACATCACCCTCTGTGAAAGGACGAAGCCATCATAAATTCATCATTGGTTGATAACAGCATCACACGAGTATCACCAGATACATGCAAACCACTGGGAAGGTTGTCTCACTATTATTCAGATGCCAATAACTATTACCAACGTCATGCAATGATTCCTACCAAATATGAGGCCTTGAATGAGGCACTTCTACGGTCGGGCAAACCAATCTAAATATAGCATAAGGTCATTCTGTGCGAAGAAGGTTGGCAACATATATCATTTTAAAGCATATAAACTTATCAATACAAAATGTGTTGCCATCTTCGTCCAGTGATACAAGGTCAGCGTGCAAGGTGATGGCTTTTAATATTTCTCTGTTTTTCTATAGAAAAATAAGTATGTCATGGAAACTTTAGAGAAATATGGTCAGAAATATTATTTAAGTATAAACTTTTTATTTTTTTTTAAATTTTTTACAATTATTATACTAACATGGTTTCACGCTTTAACATGATATATGTTGACAGCTTTGGTCATGAATTAACACGAATGAACAACTAACAATCAAAAATTATTAAAAGAATGCTTGAACCTTGTTTATAGTCTTAAGATATGCAGAGAAAATATAGCAACAGAGTTTCTTTAGAATGATAAGTTTGTAAGCTTTAAACAAGGTGTGTTGTATGTATCTTCTTGAAATTACTATGGAAAGACCTGGTTTTGTTGACCTTGGAACTGCAGTGGTAAAAGGCAACTGGCTTTACAGCTTGATAAGGTTCTAAGCTTTCAAATGATAATCCCATGGCAGATTATAACTTCACAAATGAGTAACATATAAAATTCCGTCAGTGCTGTTGAAGCAACCAGTGACACTTCAGCGTTTTGTTTATTATTTTACTTTTTTTTTGCAAAATATACTCATTGTATTAAAATATATCAACGTGAGTCGTCTTGGCCTTGTTTTCCCCACTCAGAAATATTTTGATACACTCTAAATACATAATAGTTTCATAGTTTACTGACACTTTATCTATTACCAGCAAGCTGTCATTCATGCTGTTAAGAATGTGAAAAGAACTTCCTACTATATCAAGAATCTTCTGGATCCCTTCCGAGCTAACATTTCTTATATGGTCGCTATATTTGTGTCGAAAGATTTTGGTTCTCGCTTCTAGTTGAATAGAAATGCAGGGTTAAAAGATCAACAAGAAGTCGTTGATTGAAATATAAAGCATTATAGAAAGGGTACTGGATTATAAAGTAAGTATAGTGATATTCAGGCTTTCTTTAGATTTACAGTTATTATTATTAGCTTATTCTGTATCAAGCAGAAGCGCTGACAGTTATATATAACACCTTTCCCTAAAAAAGGCAATGCTGGAAGATGTTGGGAACCATTAATTAATTCCCTCACTCCCGGTGAACTTTTGTATTACGGCTACTCCCGTATTAAGACCACTTTTATTAAGTCATAGTAGGGACCGTTATACAGGAGTTCAACTGTATATGAATATCTATAGACGTAGACAGTATTGCACAAGAAAGAAAATCTATCAATGAACGTCTAATTTCTTTTACTAATCCCTCGGTGTTCAAATTGTATGTTAAGAGAATCTGGTGCGTGTTTAGGTTTGTATCCGTGTTGCTGTTATTATGCGGGCCAAAGGCTAAGTCAGGGTAAAATTCGTACAATTTCTTACCAAAATATGTAAATCATTATATATTATAGTTTAAATATTACACTTAAAATGCATTTATCTTATTTGTATTGCAGAAATACAGTAAATAAAAAAAGTGTGCTGATCAAATATGTATATTTAAATATTACTTCATTTACGTTACACCCGTTGGCGATGTTGTATAAGAATGACCCCGAGAGTAATTAAACTAATGATATAAAACACGAAAAATAGCTTCTTCCCTTTGAAATAAATCTGTACCTGCCAAAATATTGCCTTTAAACCGTGTGCTTACTCTTGTAAACGAGTCTTATAAGCTGTGGACCGGGCGCGATTGCAGGTGTCAACATCAACACATGGGTTGGACCATGTGCAGCGCGGAGCCACAACACGTGTCAATCAAAAGAAGTCCTGACTAATTAGGCCAAAAATATCCGTGTTGCCCCTCTATATCGGACCTCCGGTCACGCTGCCTTAATTCTTATGGTATTAAGGAACACACGTGCCTGCGTGTACCAACACGCAGAGCGATAACAAGGTGTTAAACAGTCGAATGCCAGGAAATGAGACCGAACTGATAGTGTGAAAGAATACGCATAATATTGCTCCTGATTATGTCCCTTTAAGTTATATCGACACATTGCATATCGGTGATGTAGCCGAGTCCACGCCACCCGAGTCTGAGTGCAGGTCCGAGTCCAGGCAACGTCCGAGTCCTTGAGGCTCAAGTCAAGTTCCACCTCTGAGTAAGAATCATTTGTAACCCGAGTCCAAGATTAAGTCCAAGTTCATTTTCATTATAAAATATCCATAAAGGCAAAATTGAAATTTCAGATTATCTTGTACATTTTTATGTTTATTCACACGTTTCTGCTATAATGGTTAATTAAATTTATAGCTCCCGGTGCTGAGCAAAGCTGGGTATATATAGTATATAGTGTTAATATTTTGTATATTCTGTTGGTGGTTAACAGATATATACCTGTCTTCATTATAAGCGACAATCATATTTCTATTTGACTCGAGATGGATTCTGTCCGAGTCAAAGTCCGAGTCCCACATCAATGTTGTATATTTATTTGCATAATAATTAAATACCAAAGTGTCACATATATAATATTCTAATAGAATTGTTTATGAAGTCGAATGTCAATATTGATATATAAAATATTGATTATATATAAAAGTCGGGTTATCACTTAAATAAATTAGTGACCAACATTCATAAGAAATATATGTCAAATGACTGTGGAATATTGCTGTCTCAACTGCCATGTATGAGAACTTCCTCTCAAAGCGTTGACATGGTTGTATACGTAGGTTTAAAAATCCTAGTATATTGTAGGGGCATTTCCAGCGTTTAACAGTTTACAATATAATCATGCTTAATTTTGCTTTAAGAATATTTCCATGTTGTCTCCACACCTGTGTACCTTCAACTAGATATATTGAACTTTAAAAGACATTGTGTGATGACTAATATAGTGCTATATAAAACGATCATTCGTCTTGATTACGTCCATCTCTGTTTATACAGCACATACAAGTTCACAAACCTGTACGGTTTAGTTCTATATCGTTTTCATTTTGCCAAAGCGCTTCAGGTTTTCATAACGCATTCCTGCCACTAAAGTTGGGCGTTTATTTTCATGTCTGACCCCCATGCATATTCCGTGCGTTTACATTCACATGGTCCATAAGACTACGTGGACGCAAAGTATTCTGAACACTATAGTTCCAGGTAGAACCATAAACAGCTCGTTTAACTGGTGGACCTTCAACTGTAAACCTGCATGTACTCAAGTTTTTTTTTCAAGAAGACTTTCTCATTTGGCTTTCTTTTGTAATCTTTTTCAATTTTTTTTGTCACCCGCTCCGCGGATGCGGGGTACATTATTTTGGGTTTGTCTGTCTGTCTGTCCCTCTGTCTGTCTGTATGTCTGTCTGTCCGTCTGCCAGGTTATTTCGTTTGCGTGCAATAACTTTCCTAAATTTTACCCGATTTCATTCAAATTTAGATCACTGATTGCTCTTATGCATACCTCGGATGGGACTGGTTTTGGAGTGTCTATCTGAAAAATATTTCTCTCAAGCTCGAAAACAAATTCTTAAATTTTGATCAAATTTCTCTGTTTTTTTTTTGTTTTTTTTTCATTTTTAGTTTTTATGTTCACCTGCAGATGTCTCCACATGTCATGGTGGATTTTGGTCCTATTGCTCGATGGGTTTTAGTTTTTATGTTCCCCTGCAGATGTCTCCACATGGCATAATGCATCTGTTTTAATTTTTTTAAAGTTGTGCCCCCAAAATTTTCTCCATGTCATAATTTTGGTTGCTTATCAAGCATGAAAGACAACAAGAGCCTAAAGTGGCGGACATTAATTCCACAAATTTGCTTGTTTTTGATGGAGGTAACCGGCTTCATTTTTTAAAGTGCTGGCTTCACTAAGTATATGTACATCTGCAGAATTCCATTCCGGTTTTGGAACACGCTTCCTCTCTTTATATATCCTAGTTTCAACCAGGCGCGGTGACTACTGCACCTACGGGCCCTGCGTGTGAAATCCTCCCCAAAGCTGGGTCCTACCACCGAGGAACCCCCGAAGGGCGCACTCGTTTGTAGTGAAACACTGTCGGTGGGCACGGCCTTCCCATTAAGCCTACAGAGCGCTCACCGCGGGTGGGGGGGGGGGGGGGGGGGGGGTCGAACGTGAAAAATCACACCGCCACGGCTGAGATTGAACTCACGATCTCTCGACTTTGAGTTATGTGCCCTACCTAATATACTTGTTCTCCAGAAACTTCAATATATCCTAGTTTCAACCAGGCGCGGTGACTACTGCACCTACGGGCCCTGCGTGTGAAAACCTCCCCAAAGCTGGGTCCTACCACCGAGGAACCCCCGAAGGGCGCACTCGTTTGTAGTGAAACACTGTCGATGGGCACGGCCTTCCCATTAAGCCTGCAGAGCGCTCACCGCGGGTGGGGGGGGGGGGGGGTCGACCGTGAAAAATCACACCGCCACGGCTGAGATTGAACTCACGATCTCTCGACTTTGAGTTATGTGCCCTACCTAATATACTTGTTCTCCAGAAACTTCAGTCAAGATATCTGCATTATGAATCTTTTGACCAGTATGCTTCCTCAACCTTAATCCAAATCAAGATTGTTTTAGGGATCAGTGCAATATGTGGTTATGTTTGATTTAGTGTTTGGTAACATTTCACAATAATATACCGTGGGTAAATCCTGAAATCAAATCAAGCAACAAGAATCCTTAATGTGCAATAAGGTTCTTTGCCTTTATGCTCGTCTTTAGACGTTACGTTTGCTGCTTACCTGTTCGATCATGCATTCCTAAAATATTCGCAACATTGGTTGCTGCTTGATCATGTTGTTCGCAGAATTTTAAATGGCCATCACAGTTAAAAGACGTCCTATCGTAAATAGTTCTACCGAAAACGCAGTTGGAACAATGAACACCTGCTTCTCAAAAATCCTTGGAAAATAGAAAGGGAGCAGAAAATTTGTCTGTGAAGAAATTCAAACTGGACTAAACTTATGTTATTACTCTCGGCAGTGTTCCGCCTACTACAAACCTCAGTCGCAAACAAGAGCGACAACCGTATGCAACAATACACAAGTGTATTAACAGACATATAACATTAAAAAGGAATAAACTTAACAAGCATGTGGATCACAGTCCTGCTGCGGCTATGTAAATGCATGTATAGATGCAGAAAGCAGTGTACGGAGGTACTGAACCCTGAATACATACACGTATAGGTTTCCCTGTAAAAGAAAAAAAACTTTCCGTTACAGCCTGAACATTAACACAAATACACCGGTGTTAGTGCCCCAGGTGTAAACGGAATTCAGCTTTAAGCATGATACAGTCATTGGTCGTGGGGTTCTCCCATGACGGCCACGTCAACAATAAATACAAATCTCTATACCTTTTGAGGCATTGCCCCAGGCAGGTCGTTATTCGTAAGTATAATTGTTGACAGATGGCACCCCTGCATTAATGGTAGGCGTGTTCACATTAATCCTGGTATGCACACAAAGCGGTATGGTTAGGACAAAATTAATCTCATTATAAAGGATCGACATATGCACGAGGACCTTCCTTGAGACTTTTAGTTCACTTATGTGTATAGTTACTTATTTATAGCAACCAGTAAATACTTTACTAAGTACATTAGCTAGTAATATTGTCATATTTCGTGTTTAAAAGAAACTGATCTGCATAAACATTTATTGTCTCATTATATTAAACATGATAAGGAATGATTAATAATAATAGAATTAAAAAGATACCTATATCTTATTTTAACATACATTTGCTTTAGTGTGAGTATATTTAGCAAACATTAGTAAACTGGATGTGAACGTTTGTGTTATACGTAACTTTTCTTTATTGTAAATTGTAACATTATAACTTACCATTTATTTGATAACGATGATGGAAAGAAAATCGACGAAATAAAGATTAAAATTGATTCTTAGACATCAAAAAGATACAACATAATCACAAAAATTTAAGAATAGATGATATAATGAGATATACATCGATGGAATGCTTATTCTACTTTAATTTGCTGATGAGGGAGCGGTCATCCCCAAAGAGTTCCTCCGGCTTTTACTTGGATGGCATTTAAACAGAATGTTAGATTACACGCACTGGTTATGGCACAGGGCCAAGAGTCAGAGCAACGAGAGGAAGTGTTGCATGTTATGTTTAAAATTTGGAGCTGGATGCGCATTGGGTAACTTCTCTGTGCTCTACCAGTCCTGGTGGTCAGAACCAGACAATCTTGCTATAAAAAGCAGCAGTTACAACAAGGGAGATTTGGGACGACTCCAGTTACGTGGGAAGAGTATTGAAGGACAAGTCACCAAAGCCATCTGACACATACATCTTTTAATCTTGAAAGCATATAAGATGATCATCACTGAGAAGAAAAAAACCGTGTTGAAATTCTGCATTTTTGTGAATATTAAATGATATTTCTATATTCTAAAACCGATGCTCTGTCATATAATCATTGATATTATTTATATAATATAAATATTCTCAATGAATTGTGAATGTTAATTTGAGAAATTATATATATAATTATTGCACGAATTTAACAGAATATTTGAAAACTCACATTTTCGTAAATTATGTGATGTATAGCCTTGACTTAGTGATCGATATTGTTTAATTTACTTAGTCGTGGGCAGAATAAGTGATTTTTCAGTCTGTGACTACAGAAGAGACCATTACATGCACAGGTTTCAATGCATTACTGTTCAATTAGGGGTCAGCTGCACGTTTTGATACACCCTATCTGGCGTGAACGATCAAGGTGAGTGATTTCCAGCACACCAACAGATGGCGCCTCTGGGAGAATTTTAATAAATTATTTGCTTTTACCTAACTTTTTATTCTTGTTTATTCAGTATTGCCCAGGCTTTGTGTGCCACCATTATACTGAACTAGGTCAGCAGCTCGGATGTACGGGAAGCGTCACTGATATCTGTTCAAGTATAGAAAAGTATACGGGATTGCAACAAAGGGTATCCACATCTATTAGCGTGAGTACAGACGGTTCCCTTGCAAATCCCCCGGCCTAATACTTACTTTTTTTCCCCATGTAGCCTTTACAAGAGATTATGTATTGACGGTCTGAATAAGCAGTCGATGGGTGATATCTGAGCCAACTCAATTGTATTTCACTTGTGATTGTACAGATAGGTGAATGTTTTCGGCATGTATACTTTGGAAAAGGGCGAGTTTGTGACCATAAAAGCATATTGTCTTCGGGTATTACTTGCTCCTTTTATGGCAATATTTAACTAGAGCAGCTGGAGATGGCAACGCCCACTCGGAACGTTAATTTTTATTTACGAGCGGATTAAATAACGGGTATTGGTTAAATATTAAAATTTTTTTTAAATAAGCTTGAAACGTACTAACTTTTTAATCGCTAATTAGCTGCGTGAAACTTCATGGTTGTTAATTCCATTACAATAAATTTTACTGCTAAATAATGCGCATAGTATATTACCAAATTTAAGAATATAATTGCATTACTACAAAAAACTTCATAATTTTCATTATATGTTAAATTGCGAATTATCTTTTCCGCAACTGACAGTCATTTGACACGACGCTTCCTCAAGCCACGTCTAGTGGATGTCACGCGTAATATAATGGTTCGTTCTTTTCTCGATTGCATCAAGTATTTAAGTCTCAAAATAAAATCTCAACTGCTGCACCATACGAATTTTGAAAAAAAAACCCAATGTATTGAAATGCATATAAAAAAAAGAATTTCCTTGACCTGGCATTTTATAAAGTTTCATTTGAGAGATGCAAATTTAATAGTAATTAATATATTTTATGTATTCTAAAGAAAGAGAAGCCTTCTTGGATCAATAGCCCATATAAAAAAATAATTTGATTAAGTCTTAAAAAACTCTCATTTGTTCATGATCAGAAAACATTAAGGTTTTGTGGATTTTTTGTGATTGAGATATGATAGACCTTTTCTTTTAATCAGCAAACTTTTGTTCGGGGGGTGGGGTGGGGGGAGCGGTATGGTATATGATATATATACGGATTCAGATGTGGCGTATAGGGGCCCATAGATCTTGTAAATATAAAAAAAGGTATTCGCCTAACAACCGGATTTTTTTCTCAATACTTCTGAATGCGAGAGTTAAAACTTATGTCTAACACTAGCTCCGCCGGGACATCTAATTGCTTGTGTCAGGGTACTGAGCCCCCCACTCCCTCATCTAACATTTCAAATCCGCCCCTGCTGATTGAAAAGGTGGGAACATGAGCATTTTCCTCCCGTCCCTCATAAAAAAATATAATTGTTACGTCCGGGACACACAACATTCACAGTACATTAAAAAATATTCATGTGCAAATATAACCAAATTGCCTTGTTATTTCAACCATTTATGTATAATGCGCGTGTTTATGCCTGGCTACCTTCCATGACAGGCTCCGCTAAAACACATGGCAATAAAATAACCTATATTTCCGCCTTCCTGGATAAGAGGGGCCGGCTAGGCTATCATGTTTACAGACGCAGAAATCTGGTATCAATAAACACAGAGGGCTGAGGCCGAGCGGGACCTAGGTACGTGCTGATCAAAATCATTTTTCCTGAACTCCTCATAACAGGGGTGAGTATTGTGTGCATGAATCTCTGATAATATGTGTTGCTTTTATCACAGCTCCTTTCTGATCTACAGAGAATTGACGATTGTTTCGATGCTGTGTGCAGCTAGTTGTAGCCTCGCTTGAAATAAAGTGAGCAGCTTTGAATATTTATATACCGGGTGTGATCCAGTGCTTAGCTAGCAGCTGATCATGGTGAGTTTACACGCAGTGTTTGAGGGTTTTTTTTTTTGGGCCCGGTCTCGAGGCCGGATTCCGCCGGACTCGGATTTGGTCTCGGAAGGCTATGACTCTGAGTCATACTCGACCTCGAACTTTCCGGCCATGGTGAAATGGTACGAGGCCGGCTCGAGGCCGTTAAAGTTTGACCTATTTAAAATTTGTATACATGCACTTGGCCTTTGGAGGGCCGTGACTCGAACTCGGAGGGCCGTGACTCGGCCTTGGATTGGGATGGCTGTGACTCGGCCTTGGATTGGCAGGGCCGTGACTCCGCCTTGGATTTTGAGGGCCGTGACTTGGCCTCGTCTTGCCTCGGTGGAAGGTGACTCCCCTTGGCCTCGAAAGGCAGTGACTTGGATTCGGATGGTCGTGACTCGGACACGGTCTTGGCCTCGGAGCGCCGAGACTCGGCTGTGTCCACTGAGGGTCTGAATCTGACTCGGCCTTGGCCTCGGAGAGTCGTGATTCGACCTCGCCTTCTTTTGCCCGCCCCTGGCCTCACCAATAAATATACAGATGGTTCCAGTATTAAGCAATATTCGGTACCGCAGTCTCTGTTCAGTTGTATATTCGATACCTATTGGCGGCGGTATATATACAGGTAGACCATGTAGTATACTAGGGACAAGGGGTCACAAGCGAGCTCATATAAGATATAATTTGGTGCATGTGCTAAATTAGCAGGGAATACCGTTAATAAATCGATACTGACAAATTAAGATGTCTGTGATAAACATTATGACTTCATTTGGACTGGTATTTGTGTATATATATATATATATATATATTTATATATATATATATAAAGTTTAAGATAATTTCGTTCAATATAGGTCGGTTTCAGAGGATATCTATATAAATTTATTAAATAATGTTCAATCTTTTAAAATGTTACTTGGCATTTGGTCTCTGTCCAAATCCCCCCCCCCCCCCCCAGTAGTAACTACACGGATACATAGTTTGCACGAAAACAATAAAACTACAGTTGGTCGATTTTTTAGCACTAATGAAGTCTCCGTCATGTGAAAATATCTTATCTGTGACTGAATCAAGGTCACCTTGTGGTGAGGACAAGGCTGACACGACTGGCACTCAACAGCTGTTCACGTCGTCAAAACGTATTCGTTACCATGGCAAGTTGCCAACAATTTTTAACATATTATGTAATAAACGGGAACAATGTGTATAGATGGAGTTGCTGACTGTTTTCAGCTCAGCTGACTGAAAGTCATCTCGGCTATAGCGATCACTCTTTGTCCGTCGTCCGTCTGTCTGTCCGTTGCATAAATCGTAACCGCTTCACCTGGAATCTTCTAACCTGGCATGCAGGGATGCCCATGAAAAATCGCCATAGAAACCTGAAATTAGGGCTCAGATTGCCTTATCCTTTGAACTATGGGACTCGGAAGAACCCCCCAGAATAATTAAAAAAATTGATACAATAGCTCCAGTATTTGAACAACTAATGCATTGATCACCATGATTCTTTGCATGTATATTGATCCTGGAGTGTTTCATCATTTCCTGAAGACCTTTACAGATGTTGTCATCCGTTGACAAGGCACAACTCGTAACCACTCGACCTGGAATCTTTTAATTTGACATGTAGGGAGGCCCATTTGAGGTTTGTTACAAAAATACCAGTTTGCTTGTTTGTATTACATTCGTATGAAACTTGCTACAGGATACAGGAAGTATATTATTAGATCTAGACAGTGAGTAACGTGTTTAAAAAAAGACATAGCTGGTCTCCTGCCAAGACTTGACTTGGTGTACTCGTATAACCACGGGCCGATGGAACCACACGATTAATCACTGTCTTTCTGAATTTGGATTCATCCTTAACATCTCATTCATATCAGCATATCTAGTTTCCAAGAAAAGTCCCTGCATTAAATTATCTGTATGCGAACGGTACACCGGAAGTGTAGCTCCTCAACAAGGATACATAAATTATACTGTTACTGATTGTAGCTTGAGGGTTCATGCAGAAGTTGATTTAATCTCTTTTGTATTGTTTGTTAATTCTTCTCATGGTTATAATTAGCTCAGCTGACTATAAGTCATCTGAGCTGCAGTAATTGTCCATTGTCCGTCGTCCGTCCGTCCGTTTGTCCGTTAGACTGGCACGTTTTGAAACCGCTAGAAATACGAATCGGAAATTCGGCAAAATGTTATAGATGTCCCCCATAATCTCCTACCAAACCGGGTTATTTCTACTTCGTTCTTTCGAGAAATAAAGGAAAACCCACAATTTTCCATTAAAAACCTGTCCGATTATTACACTTCAGGACTGCCTTATATCAAAACCGCTTTTCAGTTTTCTTCATATATACCATAAATATTCCCCTATATATTTCCTATGTACATGCAAGCAATTAATTCAGTAATATATAATTTATAAAAGTTATGGGGCCAAACACAATGCAAGTTGTAAACAAGTGACCCATGGGTCATGACGCTCAGCTGACTGGGAAGAGATTTGCAAAAGGAAATTTTATCATCTGAATGGTAGTATATACCCATTCAACTGAAGTATCAAACAGATTAAAGAATAAGCCAAGATTGTTTCTGAATTTATATATCTAAAAATATGGGAAAAAATGCGTAAACTTAAAAAAAATAAAGGTGGTTCCACCAGTCTGCAGAAACTAATAAAAACACTTAATGGTCAACATCCATGCAAAGAATCATAGTGATTTCTGCATTAATTGTTCAGATACTTCAGCTTTTGAATCAAATTTTCCATTATTCTGAGGGATACTTCGGAGTCCTATAGCTTGAAGGATATGGGAAACAGAGAACTAATTTAAGGTTTCCACAGACACTTTTCATGGGCCTCCTTGCATGACAAGAATGAAGATTCTAGGTCCAGTTGTTACAATTTGTACCCTGTTGACACATAACCACATCCTTAAAGGTCTTAAAAATAGAGAAAAAAAATTGTAAAAATGTGTAACAAGCCCCATAGCTTGAAGAATATAGGTAACAGAGACCTAATTCCAGGTTTCTAGGGAGTCTGCAGAAACTGATGAAACATCTCATGATCTCTTTGTATGAAATTTTTTACTATTCTGGGGGGTACTTTGGGGCCCTACAGCATGAAGGATATGGGTAACAGAGACCTAATTTCAGGTTTCCATGGAGACTTTTCATGGGTCTCCCAGTGTGTCAAGAATGAAGATTCTTCCAGTTGTTATGATTTGTGCCCTGTTAACAGATGTTCATATCTTTAAAGGTCTCAAAAATAGTGAAAAAAATTTGTAAAGAATCGAAAAATACAGGTGGCGCCACCAGTCTGCAGGAACTAATGAAACATCTCATGATCAATATGTATGCCAAAAATCATGACCATCAGTGATGTAGTTAATGATATATTGAAGTTTTTGTATGAAAATTTTGACTATTCTGGGGGGTACTTTGGGGCCCAATAGCTCGAAGGATATGGGTAACAGAGACCTAATTTCTGGTTTCCAAGGAGATTTTTCATTGACCTCTCAGAATGTAAAGTTACAAGATTCTAAGTCCAGCGGTTACGATTTGTGCCAGGTTAACGGACAGACGGACAGACAGACGGACAGACGGACGACGGACAAAGAGTGATCGCTATAGCTCAGCATGACTGAAAGTCAGCTGAGCTAAAAATCAGGAAGATATTTACTCACTTTACACAATTAATGTTGAAGCTAGGGCATCTTTTTTCTCAGGATAAACTTTATTTAATCACAATTCCTATGTATACTCCAAATTAGATCAAAATCTTGTAATTTTTTAAGTTATTAGCATTAATATTAAATCAGTATTTTATTTTTTCCCGAACTTTGATTTGGCACATTTTGGTTTGAATTAACTAGCAATGAATTTTTCTTGCAATGTCCGTGCTATTTTAATCAGTGACATTTTTGAAGCATGGAGGGCAAACTACGGCAGCATGCGGCCCGCTAGGTTATTTTGTGGGGCCCACAAACATTCATGCAAAGCAATGTCAATTTTTTTACTTAACCACACGTAATCAATTTGATTGAAGGGCCCCAATGCACCAAACACCCAAGGGCCTATGTAACTCAATCTGCCACCAGTTTGGACCCGGATAAATGGGACTGATCCGGTAGTATTGCTTGTATGAAATCATATAATATTATCAATATATTTTCTAGCTTCTGCGAATTTAATATTATACATGTATATTTTACAATTTTACTCTACAAAGCTAGCTGTGACCATCGTTCAGGACTGTTCTGCAGAGTAAAGAACTGGATGTCATCACATTTTCTTAAACTAAATGACGACAAGACAGAGGTACTGATTATAACATCTGCAGCTCTGTCAAAACATCTTCATCCCATCACTCTGCAGCTAGGGGAGTCTACCATCAGACTAAGCCAGCGGGTACACAACCTGGTAGTCATCTTTGACTCCATGATGAGATTGGAAACATCAAATATTGCGTTTATGACAAGGAAACTTAAGGAATCTACGGAAGATATGGTACTTTATTCAAATGACCAAGAAATTCAGTTTAATATTATGTTTTTGTATGTAAACATGACTCGCTTTTAAAACTTTACAACCCTGGCGCTAGAAACTGTCTCAGAATCTGAAACAATGAACTGCGTGACCTTTGCTCGCTGAACCAACATGGCCCGTTACCACTGGTTACACAGGCGGCTGCCAGCCAACTGCGGCTTGGGGAAAACCTACGCAGACATCAATCCCCGCGTATCACTGTTTATAAGGACAATATATTTTTCTAATCCACATCTAGACAAAGTAGACAAATGCTGTCTAAGTGGTATGTTATATGCGCATTTTATAAGAATATACTTATTTCATAATGAATCGGACATTTTCAGATGATATAAAAGAATTTAATGGTCATGTGGGATTTCTCCAGTTTTCTCAATTCATCTTCTAGGGCTCTCGCTTCAGCGTAGCGTAGTAAGAGAGCACGGGAGCTAGGGCTACAGTCTTCTGTGCGGTGTTTCAGGTAACCATGTTGAACGCCTTCAGTGAGTGCAAAACACAGCAACTCGACCTGTGACGGGTTAGATAATACTTGCACACATAACACGGCTCCCCGTACCACATAGAACAAAGTTCAAGGCTGTTCTGCTTATATATAAAGCACTACATGAACTAGCACCAGCTTATATGTCCGAACTCTTCACGTCATACAAGTCTACCAGGGCCCCCAGGTTTAGGGGCAGAAATCTAGTTGCGCCTTCATATAACCTGTAGGTCTACAGAGGGGGATAATTCCTCCATGAGGCGCCCGTAGAACTGCTTGTCAGTTGTTATGAGTTCATAACTGAAATTCAGTTATGGGGATCCTCTTATGGAAAAGCGTAGCAAGGGTATATTGGGATATTTGCAAAATAAACAGAGAAAATAGAGGCAATTAAGCATATTTCTTACCAATAATGGCTAATAAACTGTTCTCGAGCAAAAATTAATTATGTAGAAGTGCTCTTATGAGGAAATTGTTAAGATTTCAACTCCGGTTGGTTGTTTTAGCCTGCCATGCTGTTATGTTTATCTATTGTCACATGACCCTGTCCTTGACCTTATTGATATGAGAAAAGTTGTCCTCTAATTATTGTCCCAAATAAATTATAGTAAATATTGTTTCCATAACTTCTAAGGCAAATTTGTCAAAACCTTAAAAGATCTAGCAATAAACTTTTAAAGGAATTATTGTAGCCATATATTTTCATTTACTCATAAGTATTATTCATGAAATAAGATTTTTAATAGACATATTAGCAACAAATTAGTCTGGTACACCAGTGGTCAGGTCACAGGTCAGGTCATGGGTGACCAGAGTTCATGCCTCAGCAACATGGCTGTGTCAATGATGGTCTTCTGCTCTTCTCTTCATGATAAAATGCTGTTATATCATATATAACATAAACAGGAGACTCCACATGTATGCAAACTGATATTTAAAGGCTATATAGGTAGAGTGAACATAGTATAAGCTGCATCTTATTCTTAATTACTATTTTATTCTTTCCTTCTGATAAATCAGAAGGAACGCTACGATATTTCCTAAGAACATATTCAAGCCTGAGTATGGAGCCCGGGTCACCTGGTGTGTAATTCTCAGCCTTGCACCAAGGCAAGCTTGTCAGATGATTTACGAAACGCCTCTACACATGAACAGTTTATAAATGGACTGAAAACATACCTTTTTAGAGATGCTTACGGACTGTTAATATTACATATAACAAGTGATAAAGATCCAGAGTTTATAAATACAAAACAATTGTGTCTTAACTTAATTTGACTGGTTATTTTATCACCATTTAGTTTTTATTTTAATCCTTTTAATCTTGCATGTACTTGAATAAATGGACTTGTATTGCTTTAAAGTATAACTATGAGAATTTTATTTTATTAGCGGTTGTGAGCAGTTCGCTGGACGAGCGCTTAATTAATGTGTAATAATAATAATGATAATAATCAATAATAATAGATAATAATATTAAAGCCTGAATAGTACTGGTCCGGCCCCCCAAGGATCTGTTCAAACTTGGCAAGAGTATACATAGTTAACGAGCCAATAAGGGCAAAGCGATCAACTTTGGACGATACCACACAAAACTCTCAGCTGATGTAAACTGCTCGGTATGCAGGGCGCTCCGCATTGTTAAAAAATGAAAATAGTTCCGCTGCACTGAATATTTTCTTAAGAGCTGCTAGTAATTTTGATGTATAACCTATAACCACACCCTGTCACTATTCATGACGAGCGGTCTTTCCCAGATCGCGTGAGATTTAGAACGATACGTGTGAGTTAAATAAAAGTGAAGATACTTCCGTGTTCGCTGGTGTATAGAGATGTCACACAAGTGGTGAATTCGGCCTATGGAAAACCATCCCCACATACTTATTGGTGATCCAGCCATATGGAAAACACGAGTAGGACGCATATAGACTAACAGAATAAAAACACGTGACTAAAAAGAAAACCTACATTAGTGACCTATATGCATCGTGCAAAAGTTGGGAACCTGTGTCATCATGCAGAATTTGAACAAAAAAGTTTGACTAACACTGCATGCAAATCAGCAGGTCAGCACTGCACAGTACTGATTCAATACCTTCTGTGGTTTTATAATATTCTGTGAATGTCAGTTGGGTCATCTGGAGTACTTCGGTGACGGCGGGAAGCGAAGGTTGATTCTCAGTTGATATATCCTCTTTTTTCGGCTCATTTAAAATATAGTTAAGTTATCCTTCGCTAAATTGTAGCCGGAATCCGCGAGAGCCCGAAATCAAAATAGCCGCCGTCGGCTATTTGAAAATTTATTTCTTGCAATGGACTTGCCTGTTCAGTAAATTTATTCTGGGTTTTTACGGGTCAAGGAGTTTATTTTAGGCTTGAAAACCATGATGGCCACCACTAATGGCGATTTTTATCTGTGAAAGGTTACGTTTTCTCACACTTGCTGTACAGGCAACATAATTAGGTACTTAGTGGTTCTTTTCTCAGTGGATTCGGCTTCTGTGAGTGCTACTATGGCAATTTATTTGGGATGTCAACAGCAAAAGTGGGTGTGGAAACCGTAGGAGCTCAAAATATAAAATGACCGCTGCATTCCATTAAAAAAATACCGTGACGATGGTTTGGTCTGCAATAGTGTTCAAAACAGGGGTTCTAGGGTTTCTTGGGTCCAGTAATTCATATTTGATGTCAATTTTGCAATTTGATCTATTGTACCCTTAAAGTCAAAGACATCAAATTTTAGACCAGAGAGGTTACCTTCCATTATATTCATCATACAACCTTCATAATAAGCTCCGTTTCTTACGTTTGTATATGTGGATTTTCCTGCTACGAATATTATTTTAAAAAAATAGCGGGTGTTTGTAAAAGCTCAAAATCCAAAATAGATGTCCCTGGTTTTGAAAAAAATATTTCAATGATTTGATCACTATTGTCAAATATATGGTTTCTACAGTTTCTGGGATCGAGGAATTTTGTTATGTCCATTTTGTGATTTAACCTTAAAATCCATGATGCAAAGGTAACTTTTTGGTGGCCATTTTATTTCGGCCTCTCACGGATTCCGCCTACACTTTTGCTGGAGACATCTTTGCTAAGATTTTCTTCATAGATAAATCCACTGAGAAACCAACCTTCGCTTTCTAAGGTTATGGAAGTGCTCCAGATGACCCAACTATTTGATATTCTTATGTTTGATAAATTCGCCCATCTTTCTGGCGGCTCGTTAACAAACAAGAGTTTTTGCATTAGGAAGCTCCCCTCATAATAACCTATTCTCGCAGGAAGGCAGGCCCACAGTTGCTGATGAGTTGATTTCTAAATTAATATTTTTTTTTGGGGGGGGGGAATGGACTGCAATTTTATAGTTACGCTTACAAATGTGATTTCAATCGTCAAAAATTGATCTTTGGGCATAATGTGAAAAGTCAGGAGATTTTTTTCAGATATTCAAGCGCCGGAAAGAAGAAATTCCCGTACATATCTTTCTCTATTAGCTTAAAACTTTAGCCATTCGTTTTTAACAGATGCGGGCCATTCAGTGAGTGTTTAATTACAATGCCGATCCGGGTGTAGACCCAACGTTTTAGCCGAAGCACCTTTTTTTAAGGATTTCAGACAATTTTTTGCGGCCTGGCC
Organism: Sipunculus nudus; assembly: GCA_026874595.1. Classification (NCBI taxonomy): domain Eukaryota; kingdom Metazoa; phylum Annelida; class Sipuncula; order Golfingiida; family Sipunculidae; genus Sipunculus; species Sipunculus nudus. Next base: position 8,446,862 of record CM049308.1, read on the forward strand.
CCCCCCCCCCCCCCCCCAACCTGTAAGGATCAGTGGACCTTTGTTTAGGTTTTGTCATAAACCCTCCAGGGTTGGACCTCTGCTTTTCATAAATCCTGGATCCGTCCCTGAATTCTTATGGGGGAGATATCACATTCAGTCAGATAATTTGTCTGCCTGAATCCCGTATATTTATGATTATTCGAGAACAGAATATTTTTTTAAATATGACGGGGGAGGTTTGACATCTTGTGGTATCATTTAGCACTATTTTTAAGTGACTCGTCATTTCGGTTTAATACTCACAATATGTTTTGGTGTAATTGGGGTATTGGAAGATTTGGCATGCATGTTCACATGATATCTTCCACTGAGTATAAAGGGCTCTCCCTTTTATTCGATACTTGATTCTAATTAATTCAAACACTTTTAGTATTTCAATGATTATCCTGAACATTTATTATTGCAGCAATATGCAATTCAGCCAGCCTTATAAATGACATTTTTTAACTGTATTGCCTCAACACGGCCTGGCGAGCCCTAGGAATTAACCAGTCGCTTATCTTTACTTCAGTCTTGTATATACGAGATGTTGTATAGCGCTCTTATTAAAATCTGGTTTTGCATGCACACCGACAGAATTGTAGTACTGTTTATGATTTTAAGTATTTAAATGTCAAGAGTACAACCAAGTAGGTTATCCCTTCAATCAATGGGCCACTGATCAATGGCCCCTCTGACCAGTGGTAGGATCATAATTGGTTTTGCTCTTATGGGATAGAGAACAAAACCCTGTTTTATTTTATTGAAGGAACTTGGATTGCTGCTTTTAGAAGTTTCATCTCGTATGCTACGGACTTGTATTATCTTACCCTTGTTGCTAGTGAGAAATTATAAAATGGTAACTTAAATCGGTAGTATACGTTATTTTGTAGCTATTTTCCGCAAAGACTGAATTGTACACTGACGTGAAACCTGTACATAATTTACATCGGCAAGCTGCCAAATTTTTATAATTCGGGACACTTAACGTTTCAGCTACCTACCTTTAAGTTGCCCAAAGACTTACCTTTTGAAAAATAATTCATGTGATGTCTGGCTTCCTCTTTGTATATATTGATGAGCTAAGGGTAATGGTGGTTGTTAAAAGCTCTTAAAAGGCCTCCGTGAAGGCTGTGTGAACTTGTTTATCAACAACATGTTTGTAAACACAGCAATGTTTGACCACTGACGGTCTTGATTTGCGGCATACATATTGATCATGAGATGTTCCATCAGTTCCTGCAGACTGGTGGCGCCATCTATATTTTTCGATTTTTTACGAATATTTTTCTCTAATTTTGAGACCTTAAAAATTGTGAACATCTGTTAACAGGGCGCAAATCGTGTGGACTGGACCTAGAATCTTCATTCTTGACACAGTGAGAGACCTATGAAAAGTTTCCATGGAAACCAGAAATTAGGTCTCTGTTACCCATATCCTTTGAGCTATGGGGCCCCAAAATACCCCCCAGAAAAGTAAAAAATTTCATACAAATACTTCAATATCTCATTAACTACATCACTGATGGTCATGATTTTTGGCATACATATTAATCATGAGATGTTTCATCGGTTTCTGCAGACTGGTGGCGCCACCTGTATTTTTCGATTCTTTGCGAATTGTTTTCTCTGTTTTTGAGGTCTTTAAAAATGTGAACATCTGTTAACAGGGCACAACTCGTTAAGACTGGACCTAGAATCTTCATTCTTGACACATTGAGAGACCTATGATAAGTCTTCATGGAATCCTGAAATAAGGTCTCTGTTTCCAATATCCTTTGAGCTGTGGGGCTCCCAATTACCCCCCACCCCCAGAATAATGAAAAATTTGATAAAACAAAACTGCAGCATCTCAATAACTACAATACTGATGGTCATGAATTTTGGCATACATATTGATCATGAGATGTTTTATCAGTTTCTGCAGGCTGGTGGTGCCATGTGTATTTTTCGTTTACTTACGAATAGTTTTCTCTATTTTTGAGACCTTTAAAAATGTGAACATCTGGTAACAGGGCTCAAATCGTAAAGACAGGACCTAGAATCTTCATTCTTAACACAGTGAGAGACCTATGAAAAGTCTCAATGGAAACCTGAAATTAGGTCTCTGTTACCCATATCCTTTGAGCTATGGCACTCCAAAGTACAGCTCAGAATAATAGAAAATTTGATACAAAACTGAAGTATCTGAACAACTAATGCAGAGATCACCATAATTGTTTGCATGGATATTGATCATGGAGTGTTTCATCAGTTTCTGCAGACTGGTGGCACCACCTGTATTTGTTCAGCTTTTTTTTACGATTTTTTTTCTCTATTTTTGAGTCCTTTAAAGATATGAACATATGTTTACAGGGCCAAAATCATAACAACTTGACCTAGAATCTTCATTCTTGACACCCAGGGGGACCCATGAAAAGCCTCCATGGAAACCTGAAATTAGGTCTCTGTTACCCATATCCTTTAAACTGTAGGGCTCCAAAATACCCCCCATAATAACGAAAAATTTGATACAAAAACTGCAGTATCTCAATAACTACAACACTGATGGTCATGATTTTTGGCATACATATTGATCATGAGGTGTTCCATCAGTTTCTGCAGACTGGGTGTGCTACCTCTATTTTTTCAAATTTTACTAATTTTTTTCTCTATTTTTGAGGCCTTTAAAGAATAGATTATCTGTTAACGTGGCACAAATTGTAACAACTGGATCTAGAATCTTCATTCTTGTCATGCAAGGAGGCCCATGAAAAGTGTTTGTGGAAACCTGAAATTAGGTCTCTGTTACCTGTATCCTTCAAGCTATAGGACTCCGAAGTATCCCTCAGAATAATGGAAAATTTGATACAAAAGCTGAAGTATCTGAACAACTAATGCAGAGATCACCATGATTCTTTGCATGCATATTGACCATTAAGTCTTTTTATTAGTTTCTTCAGACTTGTGGAGCCACCTGTATTTTTTACGCATTTTTTCTCTATTTTTGAGATATATAAATACAGACACAATCTTGGCCTGTTGGTTAATCTGTTTGATGCTTCAGTTGAATGGGTATATACTACCACTCAGATGATAAAATTTCCTTTTGCGAATCTCTTCCCATTCAGCTGAGCGTCATGACCCATGGGTCACTTATTATAAAAGCTCCAAAAGATTACCTTTTACTTTATGAAGTTCAGATAGTTGATTGGGCCCCTTTAACTTTATGGTATTTTGCCTCTAGGTATAGTATATTCCAGGAATTTTTAAAGGGGGGGGGGGCAGTTCCATCATGGTTTGTAAGGGAGATTCCCATCCATATCCTCTCCTTTTAGGCCCTTACTCTAGATCTTTCTAGACAAATGTAATACTAAATCCTATAACAAATGTATTACCAAATGCAACAAGACATTTCACGGATCGATCCAGGATTTAGGAAAGGGGGGGGGGCAATTCAGGAAGACTTATGGCAAAGCCTAAAAAAAGTTCCACAGGCAGGGGGGGGGGGGCGTGCAGGCGTGGGGTCCGGACGTATAAAACCAGTCATAAACAATAAACTTATCCAGTTAACAGTGCATGTGTTAATGTTGACATGGCGTGTTAACGATTAACTACTGTGTACTTTTTACAGTGGCGTCAATTTATCTTCAAGGTGGGTTGGGGTGGGGGTGACTCGCAGGCATGGGATGGTATTCAGAGTTGGGATAACCTTTAAATGAACACATATACATATATACCTTTAATTGTCTGTGTGACATATTTCACATACTATATACAATAAAGTATAAGGTTTTAGAAAGTAGGTTATTTCTAAAGCAGGTTCCGATATTTAACATTTTATGGTAAACTCAGAAATAGAAGCAGGGTCTGTTTTTCTTTTTTCTATTAATATAATTCATTTGCCATATGTTAATAACATTCTCGGAATAGTAGGGGGGAATGAATACATGTCCCCTTTAAAATGGGTGTTATATATATATATATATATATATATATATATATATATATATATATATATATATATATATATATATATTTATTTAATTAAAGCAAGATTATTCATTTAATAAATATTTTTTACATCAGCTGCTGAATAAAGCTATTTGTATTATTTCGAATTATCTATTAACATTATATATATTCTTCTCAGTTCATCCTATAAATTACATTTCATGATAAAGTGACTTATCCTCAATTACATTCACCCCTGATCGAAACAGAAACTACATATCCAATTTGTTTTGGAATGTTATATCTTCTTCCTATTTTTCCTACTTCAATGTCTAGGGTCATGTTGCGAGCATATTAGTCTGGACAGATTTTTCTGTATCTCATATTTGTTACACAAGTCAAATACTTTTCTATTTCCAGCACGAATTTGTACTCTTCATAACTTTGTAGTTTTTAATTACTGTTCATTTGTTCATGCCATTCTTGTTTACCCATAACGTGAACTCTCCGTTGGAACATGCTTATGAATACATTTTGATCCCAAATATCTTAAATGACCCAGGCAAAACCAAATCCTTGATAATATATATATTTCACCTTTCTTAGCTTGTTGACTCTACCAGCTGATACAAACAACAATATTAAGGTCAGTTATGATCCACACTGTGAAGATTTAGGTTGCTCTGCTCTTCTATAGATAATCGAATATTCTTTTACTCGTTTCACGAATTTTTGTGTTTTTGTAGGCCACCAAGATGTCACGTCACCAGCCTATGGGTACAACCAGTCCAGTTCAAGAAACAGGTCTTTCACTAGATCAAGAATTAGGTGCGCCGTCCACAGAACACCCCGGTATGAACATTTAGGTTGCTACATGAGTCTAAATTTGTAACTAAACGGGCGTGTGCAAACATACCGTGGCGAAATTAAATGTTCAGTCTATCCTTCATATGTCCAGTCAGAGTCAGTGGAAATTTATAAACTGAATTGTCCTAAGGGATCTGATGATTAAATGAACCGAGATGCAGGCCCTGACGCCACATGCTATCCACAAGCTTCACTGTTCACAGATAAATTCGATTCCTGCTGTAAGATACAATTTATTACCAATACTTACCACATCTCTAAACTAAATGGACTAACCCATTAAAACACCTATGGTAAAGTAGGCTCTCCTATGGTAAAGTAGGGCAGGGTGAAAACCTCACTTAGGCTCACAGGCATGCACTCGTTTCCAGCACACAAGTGGTTTAGAAACTGTTAACACATTGAGTATGGAGGATAAACCAGTTATAAAAGAACAAGGTGATGAAATCCACGGCTCAGCCGTGCAAGATAACTTTATTTCCGAATTCCGGATAATTATCCCCTTCAAAAGCATGATCGCGTTCCTTTTTGTTGAAAACTTCTTTACTTACAAGATTAATCTTCAAAAAAAGTTCCCCACACTAACAGCAAATTTCCGCACGTTTACTCCTGCTGCGACACCGTCAATAGTCATGATCATCCCAAGCTGATTGTCTGTTTAAGTTAGAATAGACTTTAATAAGTACAAACCAAGTGACATACGGTCCTGGTTGTGTTTGCATGCCTTGCTCACTGTACTGATTTATCCGCTTGTTTGCATGCCATACTCACGGAATTATCCGCTTTTGAAGCGGATAATTCTCCGGAATTCGGACTTGTTGTCGTTCACCGTTTCGCCGTGGAGTCCATTAAATCGTTTTTTTTTTGTTACTGGTATATCGCCCATACCCAATGTATTAACAGTTTCTAAGCCATTTTAGTACTAAAAACGAGTGTTTGTGCTTGTGCTCTGAATAAGACTGACGTTGGCCTCTATCTAGCCGTTTGGGGGATATATCTGTATGATTCACATAGGATGGCACTTAGTCATGTCGTGACGTGCTAAGAAGCTACAAACTGTTCTGGACTTAAGTGGAAACCATTTGGTAGTACCGGCCGCGACTGTATTGATGTTAATCATCACGTTTAACTGCCGGTATGTATGTTTCTGCTTAAAGCATACGCAAAGAGTTAATTAACCAGGCGAGTCTAGATTAGGTTTATATTATCAGCTGTTATCCCAAACTAATCGTGTTCTGAGGGAGCTGGGCGTCGTATATTTTTTTCCTTTTGTTCTTCAGCATCTATACGTCGGATCCAAAAGCTGAATGAGGATGGACTGTCCCGAAGCTGTGGGAAAGTGGAGAGATGGAACTGGGATGCAGACGAAGGTTCTGTGGATATAGACACCATATTTACCGATCTGGTATGGGTGAAGGCCAAACAGGAAGCGGAGAGCGTGGGGGACCACCTTGAGATCTTTAAGGTACATACTTTTCAGAAATGTAGGTACATTGAAACCAGATTCACTGTAAAGGACATGATTTTATGCCCCGGCCACTTTGTGGCGGGGGCATAAAATTTTACCCATGTCCGTCCTTCCGTCATTCCGAAATCAAACAGTTGTACGGACTTTTTTTGCAATGCCTGCAGATATTGGCCTGATGTTTGGTATGTGGGCAGATAATGACCAGTTACAGACCGAGTTCGTGTTTCGTCCCGGTTGACCTACATTTGACCGTTTTACGGCTCCTAAACTTAGAAATTTTCATGACAAATACACTTGTACAGACTTTTTTTCGATATGCCTGCAGATATTGGCCTGATTAGCTCAGCTGACTATAAGTCATCTGAGCTATAGTCGTGGTCCATTATCCGTCGTCCGTCCGTCTGTCTGTCCGTCCGTCCGTCCGTCCGTAAGACTGGCACGTTTGGACACCATTGGACCTACGAATCTGAAATTCGGCATACAGATAGATGTCCCCAAAATCTCCTACCATGCCGAAAATTGGGTCAATAGGACTTCGTTCCTTTGAGATATTAAGGAAAAACCTCAATTTTTTATTAGAAATTTATTTTTACACTTCAGGACTGCCTAATATTAAAACCACTCATCTGGTTTTCTTCATATTTACCATAAATATTACTCTATATAGTCCCTCTGTACATGCCAGAAATTAAGTAAGTATTATTTAATTTAAAAAAGTTATCGGCCCAAACATAATGGACCTTGTAAAAAAATCAGGAAAATATTTGGTCACTTAAGACCAAAAGTGTTAAAGGTAGGGACTTTTTTTCAGTAATACAACTTTAATTAATCAAAATTTAATTGTATACCAAAAATTAGATCAAAATCTGTTCAATTTTTTTATATATTGGCAAAAATATAAAATTGGTACCTTAAATTTTGCCTAACTTTGGCCACGGCACGTTTTTTTCCTGTAGGTACTGTGGATTTAATTTTCACAGCATGTACACATAAGGATTTAATCTGTTAAAATCTGAAATTGAAAATAAAAGCAGCAAAATTAGGCTAGTTATTGAATTTTTTTAGGCTCTTGTTGTATTCCCTTACATTGTCAAGCAGTCCCCTTTGATGACTTTAGGTCATTCAGTGCACATCTCTATGCTCCCCAGTCTGTTGGCATAATGTTAGATGTCCCCAAAATCTCCTACCATACCAAAAATTGGGTTATTAGGATATCGTTCCTTCGAGATATTAAGGAAAAACCTCCGTTTTCCATAAAAAAAGCCATTGTTACACTTCAAGGCTGCCCAATATCAAAACCACTGATCTGTTTTTGATCATATTTAGTATTCACATTCTTACATACATTTTCTATGAACATACTAAAATTAGGTCAGTATTGGGTGTTATTTTGAAGTTATGGGCCAAAATATAATGCAATTTTTAAAAATTCAGGAAATATATTTACTCACCTAACATGAGAATTGCTGAACCTAGAGACTTTTTTTCAAGAATATAACTTTATTTAAAAATCAATACCTTAAATTTTGTCCACCTGGGCAATGGCACGTTTTTTCCTGTAAGCACTGTTGATTTAATTTTCACAGCATATATACATAAGGATTTAATCTTTTAAAATCTGAAATTTCAAAGAAATTGACTGGAAATAATAGCTTTTATTCACGTTTTCATACACAATGTCAAGTGTTGTTTACATCTAGCCTACCTAGTAGTACAGCCTTCACTTGCATTATATAACCCACCCCAGGCAGTTTGTCTTGGCTCAGCTTGGCCACTACCAGCAGGCTTCTCCTCTGCCCTGCACTCCCCCCCCCCCCCCCCCGATGGTGCATAAACTAGATGAATGTTATTATTTTCTGTATTTGATTCATTCTTATTCTAGGCTATGCTACATTTTAGATTTTGTATTGTACCACCAGGGTTACAATGATTAAAGTGTACATTTAATTGTGTCCACAAAGTGGTGTATTGGTTTGAAAGTGTGGATGTTCATCAGATAAGTAATTCCTTACTTCAGAAGAGAAAAAACTTCACCAGGTGTGAAATTGACTATTAATTCCTGTAATAAATTAAAACTGGGATAGTAATTAGCACAATGATATTGTTTGTCCCTCATTCAACCAACAGTGTGTATACTTTATTTAAAAAGATGTTTTATTTTATCAAATATACTGAATCTTTTATTTTATTTTGGTGAATAAAATTAAGCATGTACTGAAAACTCCAATGTGCAAAACTTTTTAATAGTGATTCAAGGAATATTCTTGTAGATGTAATGTTGTGGCATTATTTTTCTTTAAATTCAGTTTAAACATTTATGATTTAAAAATAATAAAATATATGTGTATGCATAATATGACTCGATATGAGCTACACTCTGGATATATAATGATTGCAACTTTTGCAACAATTCTAATATGTTAACTTATAGTTTCAGTTTTTTTACTCTGTATATATAATGATTGCAACTTTGGCAACAATTCTAATATTTTAACTTATATTTTCAGTTTTCTTTATTAAAAATTTATAAAACCTGTAAATAAATAAAAATGATTCAGATAAAAACTTCTTCATGGAAAAAGTGGATATGCTAAAAAATAGGCTTATATATAAACTTAAATGCATTATTCCCTTGAAAGTGAAATAAAGTTATTTGTCCATTCTGTCCACTTGCCTGTCCACCTGTAAATTTTCATATGCATCACAGTACCCAAAACTGTTAGTGTGTTTATTCATGACAGTCTTGTCAGAGTATTAGTTTACAATCATATATTTAGATCTTTACTATAACCAAGTAGGAGGGCCCCTTTCCTCTTAGCTTTCATATTCTTATATAAATGAAAAACATTACAATAGAATATTTCTACATCCACCTTCGTGCTGCCCTCACTTTTCCCCTCTCCGAACCCCATCCAAAAGTCAGCCTCAGTAAGCAAGAACAAGATGAATCAGATATATTCATACTTTAATATTTTGTATAACTATTCGTCCATAGGTACCTATGTACATGCCAGAAATTATGTCAATATTGTGTAATATGTAGACATAGTGGGCATCACAATTAGTACCTTGTAAAGACTAAAGAGATATTGTGTCATACAGTCACAAATTCATAAATCACTTCATCAGCATAGTTAATCATAACATCATATCTGTCAAATTGAAAGCTTGCAGACTACCATACACTTTAGATCCTTCAACAAATAGCCTTATCATCATTCTACTACTGCTCATTACTGCTGTCATTGCATCCATATTTGCTCAAATATATCACAATTGTCAACCCCTCCTAAATAAATAAAAAATAAACCAATATATTTTACTCTATCAATCCATCAGTTAGGTAATTTCATTTATCATTTATTCACATATTACATTTCATTCCTTTATAATAGCCCAACATGTCCATGATATTCATAAGCTTTATCGATTCGATATAGTATCACAGTGGAGAAACATTTATAATCCAATCACGATCAGCTGAGCGCCGTGATCCATGGGTCCCTTGTTTTTGGTGTGTGGGCAGATAATGACCAGTTACAGATCAAGTTCGCGTTTCTTTCCAGTTGACCTACTTTTGACCGTTTTACGGCTCTTTAACTTAGAAACTTTCATAAGAAATAGAAATTTTTGGTGTGTGGGCAGAAAATTACCAGTTTCAGATTGAGTTCGCGTTTTGTCCCAGTTGACCTACTTTTGACTGTTTTATGGCTCTTTAACTTAGAAACTTTCATGAAAATTAGAAATTTTCATGACAAATACAGATGTACGGACTTTTTTTCGCAATGCCTGCAGATATTGGCCTGATTTTTGGTGTGTGGGCAGATACTGACTAGTTACAGATCGAGTTCGCGTTTCGTCCCAGTTGACCTACCTTTGACCGTTTCACAGCTCCTAAACATAGAAATTTTCATGAAAAATATAAATTTTCATGACAAATACACATGTACAGACTTTTTTTCGCAGTGCCTGCAGGTATTGGCCTGATTTTTGGTGTGTAGGCAGATAATTACCAGTTACAGATCAAGTTCACATTTCGTCCCAGTTGACCTACTTTTGACTGTTTTATGGCTCTTTAACTTAGAACATTTCATGAAAAATAGAAATTTCCATGACAAATACAAATGTACGGACTTTTTTTCGCAATGCCTGAAGATACCGCCCTGATTTTTTATGTGTGGGCAGATAATGACCAGTTACAGGTGGAGTTCGCGTTTCGTCCCAGTTGACCTTCTTTTGATTGTTTTATGGCTCCTAAACATAGCAAATTTCATGAAAAATATAAATTTTCATGACAAATGTACATGTACAGCTGTTTTTAGCCCTCAGCTCATAGGCTAATGGGCTATTGTCATCACCCAAGCTGTCAGTCTGTCCGTCCGTCTGTCCGTTCCGCGTCTGTTAACATTTACCTTGTGAGCAGGATATCTCTAATAGAAATTCACCGTTGGAATTTTATTTCATCAGTGAAGATGTATATCGATAAAATCTCGGTCAAGTTCGAAGATGGGTGACCTTGACCCATTTTTCTACATCTAAGGGCTGATTATAGAAAAACACTCAGAAGCTTATATCTCAGGAACCATTGGATGGATTTTCACAAAACTTATTATGATCATTGAGACTGATGGTCTGTACTAGCTGCACAATTTTGGTAGCGCCACCTGCAATTTCTGATTTTTTAATGAATTTTTATCGGATTTTTCAATTTTGGCCTTTTGTGCAGGATATCCCCAAAGGTATTCAACACAGGAACTTCATTTCTTCAGTGCTCTTGCATTATATTTACAAAATCTTGGTCAAGTTCAAAGATGGGCTTAGTATAGAAAAAACTTAGGAGCTTATCTCTCAGGAAGCATTTGGTGGATTGTTATGAAACATGGTACATACCTCTCCAATTTTAATTTATAACTGATTATCAGCTTTTGCTAATATACTAGTTTCGCAATGCAATGCTTACAGATACTGGCCTAATGTTTGGTCTGTGGGCGCATAATGACCACTTACACTGCGTTTCATCCAAGTTAACCTATTTTTTACCATATGACAGATCCTGAACATAGAAAATGTCATGAAAGACAGAAATTTTTTATGAAAAATGCACATGTTTGGATAATGCACATTCACAATGCCTGCAGATACTGGTCTTATTTTTTGTGTGTTGCTTGATAATGACCCGTTACAGATCGAGTTTGCATTTTGCCCTTGTTAATCTACTTTTGACCATACGACACCTCCTGAACTTTAAAAAATTTACAAAAATTTAACAAATGTTTCTAATTTGCCCCAGGCGGGGGCATTCGTGTCGTTTCGACACATCTAGTTAAACACTTATCTTTAGGTTTGATTCCTCTTCAGTCATGAGCTTTCTTGTTTTGTCTCCGGTGTTTTGGCTATTGTTTACCTGCCTGAAGAGAGTTTCTATTTCAATTTCCAATTCGCATTTTAAAAACAAACAGGTTTTATAATTTTTTTTACTCTGCTGACTGAAAGTAATCTGAGCTGTAGCGATCACTCTTTGTCCGTCTGTTTGTCCATCTATCTGCCTGTCCGTTAACGGGGCCCAAATCTTAACCGCCGGATCTGGAATCTTCGAACTGGTTATCAAGGGAGGTACATGTAAAATCTCCTTGGAAACCTGAAATAGGGTATCTTTAACTAATATCCTCGGCGCTCTGGGGCTCAGAACCCCCCCCCCCCCCCCCACCCCCCAGAATAATTAAACATTTGTTACAAAAGCTCCAGTATCTGAACAACTGATGCATTGATCACCATGATTCTTTGCATATTCACCATGGACTGTTTCATATATTCTTGCAGACTTATGACGCCACCTGGATTTTTTTTTTAAATTCTTACGCATTTTCTTTAAATTTTTATTTTTTAGACCTTCAAAGATGGTCCTAGAATTGCACCTAGAATCTTCTAACTTGACATCCAGGGAGGTCCATGAAAAATCTCCCTGGAAGCATGCATATATGTCTCTGTAACCAATATCCGACGAGCTCTGCTTCAGTTCAATGTCTATACCATCTACAACATTTGGCCTTCGGATGATAAAATTATTCTCGTGAATGTCTTCCTAGTGAGCTGAGCGTCATGACCCCTGACAAGTATATATATATTTTTTTTTTAATTTTAGCGCCCGTTAGCCATCGATACTTTTGCTATAGGAATGTGATTTTAATGCCCTTATTCATTTAGAGTAATCTTCGGTTATTGTGGTTAAGGCTAACATTTGCATATTTAATCATAACTATAACTACAGAGACTTTTGGGACTAACAATGCATGAAATCGCACATTTGGCTTCCCTAGAAAATATGATAACTGAAAATCGCGACCAACTGACATAACCCTTCAGCCACAGAATTCTCTGGTATATACATTTTTGGGCTAATGTCCTAGTGCAAACGAAATCAAAATTTAGTTTACTCGCACCACTTCTTGGCAGATATTGGTTCTTATTTCGAAACTTACATTTGTAAATATTTCCTATTATTTATACAGTATTTGCGCTTCATTTGCATATTATATACATTAATGTTTAAGAAGAATCGGATCCATCCGTAATAGTTACAAGAGCAGATTTAATTATTATTTATAAATATAAATATGTGTTCCAGCATGGAAACCACGACCCAGCAAGTTACATCTACGTGGAGGGCCCGGCTGGTTCTGGGAAGACCACCCTAGTTCAGATGTTCGGGAATAAGTGGTGCAAATTTGTCCAAAATCCCGATGAACTGTCTCCACAGGAGGTGGACGTCCTCAGTAGATTTAAATATGTCATCCTGATATACCTGAGACTGGTACATTATGGCCAATCCTTACTTAGCGCCATCGAAGAACAATACGGACTGACAGTCGCCCAGGGTAAAGCCCTGTACAACCACGTTCTAATCAATCCAGGTGACACCCTTTTCATCTTTGAAGGGTACGACGAGTACCTGGAAAGAGCCTCGCCAGAAATCACAAATGTCGCACGAAGACAGATATTCCAAGCTTGCACAGTGCTTATTACCTCTCGACATCCTCCGTCTTTTCACTTTCCTGACCAAGATGACAGAGCCCACAAACCTGACAACCACGTGCTCTTAAAAGGGTTCAGCCGCTCTGGTGTCAAACAGTACGTGAGGAGGTTTTTCAAAGATACTGAACCCAGCGAAACATTTTTAAATGAAATTTCAAAATCTTCAGAATTGGAAAGCCTTAGCCAGCTTCCCGCGATATTGCTGTTGATGTGTCTGCTGTGGTCACGCAGGAAATCTATGGGAAATTCCTTGACAGATTTCTTGAGGAAGTTCATAGGATATGTCTGCAGCCGCTTTGAAGTTAAATTTGGACGGCAGTCGGACAGAGCTGAGTCAGAGGATTTCATATTTGACAAATATCATGACCTGTTGATGAAAATTGGTGAGGTGGGCGTCAGCGGTTTGCGCGAAGATACATTGCACCTAAGTTTCTCGTTAAAACTGGTGCTTGAAACAACAGGGAAAGCCTGGGATCTTGGATTCCTCAAGAAGGGTCTTAAGGGGGTTGATGAAGTAGTGGAATTCCCCCATAAAATCATCCAAGAATTTTTCATAGCGTACTATACAGTAAATTGTGATGAGGTGAAGCGCAGAGAATTGTTGGTTCGCTTTTGCAGTTCTGTGAAAGCAGTGAAAGAGTCGGAGATGATCCAGAGATTCATTGCTGGTTTAGGGGGAGAGAAGATAAAGAAGGAAATAGACAGGATAGTGACCGGGACTGACGATGATCGAGCTGTCATGTATACTGCCCTGCAGCTGCACTACCTGGCAGAGAACCCCAACGCGCAGATCGAGCTGCCCACCCAAGTGTATTTGGTAGTAAAGAACACTTATACCACAGAAACATACACTATGTTCCTGTCAAAGGACAGCTCAGCAACCCGAAAGCTAACTGTATCTGCGTTCAAGTACCAACAGAACCAGATACAGACAGCTGTTGTCCCAGCTCTATATCAACTGACGTCCATCGTGCAGTTGATATTCCTTCCTCGCTCATTGTCAGGTCAGGCCCTTGAAGAGTTGTCCAGGGTGCTTGCCACTGATAATCTGAAGTTAACCCGGCTTGATCTGGAAGAGGCAGTTGGCCTGCGGGTAAAGGGGGCACCTTGGCCTTCTCTAATACAGAGCCTGCCTTCCAGTTTAGAACTTTTGAACATCAGCGGCAATGATATAGGAGACGCCGCAGTGGAACGTTTAACACAGCGTTTTGAGACTCTGCCTCGCCTTCAGTTCCTGTACATGCCTGATTGTAACCTAGGTAACGCTGACGTCATACTGAATATGATGAAACAGTTAAATAAATGTCCAACTCTTAGGTATATCAGTCTCACTCTGAATCATTTGTCTGACAGTATTGGACAGATCGTGAAACTCGCGCCTTACATGACAACTCTCCGTCAGCTGCATCTGTCCCACAATGGTTTATCCGACCACGTGAGGGATCGGATCAGCGACACGTTCTGGGAAGATCTTCCAGAACTTCGTCTCTACGTATAGATAAAACTGTGATTGGTATCTCCATTAAATATATGAGCACTCTGATAGTGGACAGTTGATATTTGAAACTGCCGAGACGCATGCTCTCTGTATACGGTCTCATAAAAAGAAAAATGTGGTTGAAAAATAAATACATTGTGTAAAGCCAAAAAAAAAAAACAGTGCGGGTGTGAGATATTTTATTTTCCACCTTTGTTGTATGTTTCGATGTCATATGTTCAGGGAAAAGCAAGAACAGATAATTTTGCTAAACAGATGAAAGCACTACAAAGGTAATCTGATCAAAATTGTATTATTTTATCTTCTTGAAAGATGAAAATCAAAATCAATTTTTTTTATGCGGGGGATTAAAATTGACGTTAGCGGTGCCTGAGAACCATACTTCCTCGGGACGGGGGACATTGACTTGGGTTCATCTGTCTGTCCCTCGGTCTGTCTGTCTGTCTGTCCGTTTTTGTTTCCGTGCGATAACTTTCCTAAATATCTTCCGATTTCATTCAAATTTGGATCAGTGATTGCTCTCATGCTTACATTGGTTTGGACGGTTTTTGAGTGTCTGTCTCACAAGATAATAAAACCGTATGATATTTCATTTTTATATGATGAATCAAAACATTTAGTCCTCAATAATCAGCAACAGGTGTCGCTAACGGTGGACATAAAATACTTGATTTTTTTTGCAGTAACTGCATGATGCTGCCATCTTTTGAGCGTGGTTAAAACTATTTGTACTTATTCACCACAGACTTTAAAATCTCCCGGATATGAAGGCGGAAGCGGGGGAGAAATTCTTTGAATTTGCTTGTTTGTGTTTAAAATCTACATGATATTTAGAATCGTCCTTGCTTTTTAACTTATTTTTATAATTTCTATGCATAATACATTCATGTAAAGGGAGGAAGTGCACTTGTAAGTGTGTCTGATTTACAGGCGTGGCTTAAACTGCAGGTGTTTGTCTCAAACTTTGTTAAAGCTTTTAAATGGTAACTTTGAAAAAATGCTAAAGGTTAAACTTCGATTGCTTTTTTGTATTATAAACATTATTACTGAAGAGATTAGATAAAGAGATTAATCGTATTACACTTTTGTATATAATGATATGTGCATTTAATGTTTTATTAATTTCAGTTATTTACATACCCCGTTATGACGAAGGCTTAAAATGCTCCTTAGGTCTGTATGATAGCAATATTAGCACATATGCCTGTTATAATTCAGTCTCTTTATTAGTGAATGTTATACCAGTGGCGGATCCAGGGGGGGGGGGTTGGGAGGGGAGCGCCGTTGAGCTTAAACATATCTCATTTTACCTGTATCTTAATTTTCATTTTCAGAAAATACATAGATATATATTTAATTTACAAAACAAAATTTTAATAAATAAGTTTCAGTAATACCCGTCAGCCACCGACCCAATTTAAGCGCCCCCCTTTTAGCGAATTTCTGGATCCGCCACTGTATACTGTAAATAAAATATTAAATTTTTTTATGAAATTGCAGAAAATTAAAATTCTTTAGTGGTATGCATGTTGGTATCTGGCAGAGACATTTGTTAAGGTCCTTGCTTTCAATCAATGAATGCAATATTTCTTTTAAAATGTTTATTTAATGAATTGTTGAAGGTAAAACTGCGAATTAGTTCGGCTGGATGGCACAGGTTTTATTTATATCAGAGTGTCGCTTTATTTTTCAAAGTTAGTCACTTTACTTTTTCATTTATTTAAAAATTATTCATAAACATATTTAGTTATTCATAAAATAACAATGTTAAGATGGTTCACATGTCTAAATCATGTTAGAGAGCTGCCAGAATTATAAACATTGCTTAACTGCGTTATATGAAATTGCATGCTTACTCTTCAAGGGCCTTAAAGATATTAATGATGCTTGACCGTTTGCAGTTATTTTTTTTTTCAAATAAATCAGTGAATGTTATTAATTTTAAAACTATTGTATTAACTTTACCAATGAAGTTGCAGAAAATAACATGCTCAATAGATCAGGGTGACAGAAATTAGTGAATAAAAATAAGAGATTATTGTACTTGGCAGACAGCCAAAATATATCAGTAGATCTGCATGAGAACAGATCTTGAAGAGATATAACTTTAATTTGTTCTAAATTAGTTTATTGGTAAATTGGTAAACGCATGTGTATAAGTTTATATATGTGCTTATCTGTCACTTCGTGTATAACTACGTGTCGAAAATTGAAATATTTAGGATGAGTATCGGGGATATTAGTAATATAAAGAAGAGAAAAGCTATATTCAGTTTAGGAGGAAAAACAAAAACAAGAGATGAACAGTGAAAATATTGATAAAAATTAATGAAAACATAATTGGGGAGAAAAGCTTCTTTACGTCTTTTTACCTTCTGTATCGCGAAGGATATGTATCTGCAGATGAATGTACAAAAGTAAGAGAAACTTTGAGGAAAAAAAATTAGGAACGCCGTCCGGCCTGAAATAGAAAATAATTTAAGACAATTCAGGGCTCCCGTTCTCATATATGATGAAATAGACCAGTCGATATCGTTAACACTTTCCATTTTGACAAGTTTTTCCATGGTGACACGTGTTTTGATGAACATGTGTTATCTTTTCATCTGAAGATTGAAAGTGGACAATAATACTTACTGCAATTATTCACATACTGGTATTTTTTATGACAGAATGCAACAATAAAAGCCAAAGAAAGTTAACAGTAAAACTCATTTTCAGAAATTCTCCTTGACAACATCTTAAAACCGTGAAGGATGAAAAAAGTGAATAGCCTGGATGTTACTGACGGAAATCAAATGAACCAATGTCATATTTCGTATAGTGCTAGATTATGCATAACCACTGTGCATACATCATAGCACTAATAAGTTAATATTGCACCATTTTTGCAAAATGACAATTTTTTTTTTCTAAACCAATCGTCTCAGAATAAAATTGCTTTCCTCATGAAACAGCAATTTTTCTTTTAATCACCGGAATTGGGTTATAATAATTTATTAAACAAAAAGAAAATTGACAAAGATTAATAAAATGAATGCACAA
The DNA here is from genome assembly GCA_026874595.1 of Sipunculus nudus. Taxonomy (NCBI): domain Eukaryota; kingdom Metazoa; phylum Annelida; class Sipuncula; order Golfingiida; family Sipunculidae; genus Sipunculus; species Sipunculus nudus. Next base: position 8,464,726 of record CM049308.1, read on the forward strand.
GTAATAATTTACATCTACAAGTTCCAAGTACCTGCTTATGACTCTAATATCACAACTGTCTTCATTTCATTTACATACCGATAATATAAATATAATCAGACCGGTCAATCATCTCCATTCCTGTTGAAACATTAGATTAATATATCATAAGGGGATTTTTTCATAGATCACAGATCATTTTGAACAAAATGGTTGAGTAATATTGATAATTGTAGAATAATTTTCAGGTAGCAGCTCTGTACACAGCCGTACTTGTTTGTTTGCATGCATGTAGAGATAGAGACATAGATGTAGTGTTGTAAAGTAATTACTGCATGTAATAATCGACTGCTTGGAGTTTTCATGACAGTATGTCACATAAAAAGCCTTTAAACAGAATTTCACATTAAGAGTTTATTTTTAAAGTCAGCTATTCCCTAACATTTGTATAGATTTTTTCTCAAATTCTAGCATAATGTATTTATAAATGAATTGAAGATGCTGTAAAGGCAGCAGAACTCGCAAAAACCCCTTTATCTTAAATCAATTCAGACGTTTTAAATTCATATTATAACCATAAAGTATACATTAGTTTGAATCTGGTACAGTATTTCTTCTGATGGTATACTAATTTTTGACATCTTAATTCATTTTCATATGATATTTTAACATTTAAAAAAAAAATTTTAAAGTATTCTATTTGAAGCATCCAAGAAGTAACAGCAAGCCGCTTTTAAGCAGGTTAATTACTAACTACATGACAATATTTCAATTTTTTTTATTGTTTTTCCCACTATCATGTCTCTATCGACCTATCTGATCTAAAAGTTCAAATTTTGATGCAATAAAGGTTTAAAACAATGTATACTTTTTGGGATCCATAATGAACTTAAAACCACTTTTGGATTGATTTAGATACAAGTGTTTTTTGCAAGTTCTGCTATATTTAGAAAAGTTCCTATACGGCTTCTGTGATGTACAAGGTACATGCATCAATGTTGACAAACAGAAAAAACACATGTAACCTAAGGTGATTGTTAGGATATTGGCGGAAGTTTAAAGTTCACTAGTTGCAAAACCGCCTTTGCAAAACGCTGGTTTGACTGATTTGCCGACCAATTTGTAGAATGTAGAATGTGCCTGGATTATTTTAGCGGCCCCCAACATGTTATAAACTTGTGGATATAAACAAAACAAGGAGCCTCTGTGTGGTTGGATCGGTACCTGCTGGCCTGACCTAATTTTTTAAAGCCTCGAGAAATTTTCTTTATAATTATCAGACGTCAGATATCGTAAGACCGTAAATTTTGAAAAAAAAAGTATTGAAGGAAATCAAATTGACCATGCAATTTGCATATTCCCCTAGTACACGAAGGCTACAGTAATCCTTGGACTTATAAACAATTTTATGATTATTGCACCAAATTTGCTCAGTGACTACGTTGCTGTGTTGTGGTTCTCTAAACCCACAGATTAAGCAATAAGGCTTTGCGTTTATGACATGAAAGGTACGTGTAATCTCCTTTACACTGCAATTTTGGTTTAATGTATATATATATATAAATATATTTAGAAAACTTCTGGGAAGGCAACATTGATGTAACGCAATACTCGCAAGTATAAAGAATAAAAAGCATAGCTGGCAAGTGTTCCTTATTTATGTGATTTGAGGCCTCGGGGCTCACCGAACCTTTATATAGATACAAGAACTGAATATTGGGTTACACCGGAAAAACATATTTATTTTATAATTGTCCAAAACATTTAAAACAAGCACATGTTTACTTTAACATATCCTTACGATAATCGAAATAATATGCTCAAAAAGAGCCTTTTAAACTATGAATTAGTAAAATATATTGTTAATGCATATTTTAAAATTAATTTTTCTTTGATGGTTGACATAATGAATTTATATTGTAATTTCGGAAACCACGCAATTGTAAATCTTTTAAAAATTAAAGTATAGTTAATCTGAGAGAATAACTAGTTATTGCTTTACAAGAGATACTGATATTAATACCTATATAAGGTCAGAATGTCGACCAATGTTGACATAGACGCGTATTTCAATAAACACTAAAACACACTAATCAACTTAAACTACTTGTGATGCTGCTGTCATTAAATGAAACGCGCATTCTTATCTCAGTAAGATGATTACACCAGGACCTGTCGGTCAATTTACAATTTAGCAACTAGAAGTTTTTAATATTACTCAACACAGCGATAATCGAACTTCAGGTAAGTTGTTATTTTCAAAATGGCGTCCACGTTGGCCAGCAAGACCTAGAGGAACGTATTTACAGGCCAAATATTATTTCATATAAGGTGCATTTTTTATTAATTAAATCAGCAACCACCTGCTATGAATATTACATGCACCCTAAAATATTTTGCCTGAAATTTTCTGCTGCACTGCACCGTTCACTGCCCTATCAATTTTTACACCACAAAATGGGTTGAAATAGGTCACCCTAACCTACATGTAATTGGAGAGACGTATTTCTAGGCCCAGTACATCATGTAAGGTGCACGTGTTGTAGACTTCAGAAAAGTGTTTGCGATCTAGTCTTTGGCATCAAGTTCTAAGTCCGCTCAGTTGCTGTTATTTTTTTTTATTTCGTTCGAGGAAAACAGGGGGTTGTGTATATCAATTCACGGAATATAGCTGCTTCTAAAACTAGCCACAGATGCCGCCACCTGTTAAGCATTTTCACAATAATGAACATACAACTTTTATCAACTCCAGCATAAAAAGGGCGTATAAATCTACAGCTTCACAGGGTTATTCAAGTGACTGGTATATCTAGGATGGCTTCCAAAATGATGCTGATTACATGCAAATTACACTTAAATGGCACGTCACTTCAGATGATTTTGGTTTCTTACGGTTACGATTTATGTCCTAGTAACGTCCAGACTGCTTATTTTGAAGGTCTCAAAAATAGAGAATAGATGCATAAAATGATTAAAATACAGGTGGCGCCACAAGTCTTCAGGAAGTGATGAAAAACTGTTAAATCAATATGTATGAAAAGAATCAATGCATTAGTTATTCAGATTGTTAATGGAGCTTTCGTGTCAAATTTTTTATTATTCGAAGGGGGAGGGGGGGGGGGGTACTAACAAGCCCCATAGCGCGACGGATATAGGTCGCAGTGACCGTATATTAGGTTTCCAAAGATCTGTTTTAAGAAGCTCCATGGGTTTTTGTCAGAAACTTCCAGGTCCAGCGGTTACGATTTGTGCCTTGCTAACGGACGGATAGACGGACGACGGACAAAGAGTGATTGCTTTAGCTCAGATTACCTCCAGTCAGCTGAGCTAACTAGATATCCTTCCGTTGTGAATGATTAAAATGATTCGACTTCAAGTTTTATTATTTAAAATGGCTTTTAAGCTTTTTTTATTATTTAAAATGGCCTTTAAGCTCTTTTCACTGGAATATTACTGGCATTAGAAAGCGGACCGACTGCATAGTGAGGAGTGGTAATAAGAGTTATAATGATAATTCTGTTAAAACGACTCATTTTTTTTTATAATTATGTCACAACGATGGAACCTAACCAACATGTGCTAATACGTTTCCGGTAAATAACCCATGTAAATAACTGGTAAATAGTGCCCCCTCGTTCGGGGAGACCTATTGTTTTCAGTTCTGTCGCCTGTCATCGGCGTCAGTCGTCTGTAGGGTTCCTTGTGAACGCGATAGATCCTGAAGCGCTCCATACTTTTATTAAAATTTGAAACACAAATTGTTTCTGCCAAGTTGTCTGATGAGTTTGTAAGTTTTGTTAACCCCATTTAAACATTGGATTTTGTCCTAGGAATTAACAAACAAGTTGTTTCCACTGATTTCTTAGAGTTCGATTACTGAAAGCTGTGACTTAAAGGTCAGATCTGCGGAATTCTAGGATTATTGTGACCCTCATAAATTTTCAAAGTACTGAAGACATTTTCCTCACGTCTGACACACCAGTTGATTCGGTCATGATCTCGGATGAATTTATAAACTGGTGACCTTGATTTTCACGGTAAAATCTTCGGAATTCTAAGATTATTGTGACCCCTTTAACTTTTGATGTACTGTTTTTATGGGAGTGGGGATTTGTGGGAGACCTATATCTGTTTTTGCATCTTCTAAAACAAAGCGATGTTATAGTATCCTGCATGTTTGTTGAGTTTTTGCTCTCCATAGTCACTCTGACAACTCTAAGCGATTCCAGTAAGCGTTTATGGTCGCCAAAGGGACTGGATTCGCATATTGTTTAAAACAATTGTATTAAGATTACTAGGAGTATATCATTGCTAATGCATAGACGGCCGTTGCAGCGATGTTTTGGGCACGACTGCCGTCACGAGGCAAGTAGGCCATATCGATTAAATTGAATTTGCTGACTGTGCTCATATAAATGAGCCCTTTTTGTCACATTGTACTTGAAGAGCCAAATACGTTGTGTAAAGTGGTTAGTAATACCATAATGTGACAAAAAGTGGCAAATATTGTAAGCATGTATAGCGTAGCATGTGACCTATGGACAGCAGGGCTTCATTATCTGTACGCTCCTAATGTAGCGGTTAAACAATGTAGTCGTGTTAGATCGTTTTCGTATAACTGATGCTTGAATAGCAAGTCTGAACAGCAGGGCGCACAAAGCATCCGCTCTCGTTGGTCCGATGACACCGTTTCTGGCACAGGGCCAAGAATCAGACCTACAAGAGCGGGAGACTCGGTGTAATCAGACCAGAGAGAGAGAGAGAGAGAGAGAGAGAGAGAGAGAGAGAGCGGGTGTAGTATGTTTAAAATGTTGAACGGGATGCTCAATGCGATACCACTCTCTCATTGGTCTGATTACAGTTGTTTGTACAGTGCGCACCCTGGTGTTCAAACCGACAGAACTTGCTATACAAACAGCTGAGTGAGGAGCGTATATTCTCTGCCCCATGGGTAACAGCCCCGAGTGTAGGTTGTGTTGTCCAGTCTCACCGTCGCAGCGACCGTTTTTCCTTTTGAAAGAAATTTATTTAAGCGGGTTTGCTTAATAACAATTTAAACATATTATAACGTCTGTTTTATGATTGCATACGCAAGGTCACAGCAAGTTCCTACCCCACTCTAAGAAGACCAAAATCATAACATATTCATTTTTTTATATAACTTACTTGTCACACAGAGGTGTTATTGACAATTTATTGACAATTTCACCATTTTGAAAAATGTAGCATTTTAAATTACATGTCAACCGCACGGGGGGTGTACACATAATCACACGTAAACCATAAGAGAGCCAGCACGTTCTTCAGTCACTGATTGGCAAGTCAATGTCAAGCTTAGACGACAGACATGATAAACATATAATAAAAAAAGCATGGGGAGTTTTATGTGTATATTATGATTGTATTTCTACATGCAGACTTATTGCCAGATGTGAGATATATCGCGGTTTTTGTTGTTGTAAAAAAGAAAATGCTCATGTATTTTTTTTTAAATCTTAAGACCAACAACAAAAACATATTAATGATGGTTTTAGGATACTGAAACTATAAAAGGCATTTAAAGACCTTAATTGAAAGAATATTTATTTCATAAAATAGAATATGACCAATAATAACCATGACATAATGGCGTCGCCTTCCAGTACACTTCACGCATAAGTCTGATTACTCCTGCTTTGAAGAACAAAAACTCCGTTTAAGTTCACAGGTCTGGCGAACTAACAGTAAATGACCAACCCTGCTAATTTCACGTCTGCTTTTACCCATGTTAGAAATATACGTGCATTATAAATATAACTAAAACATTGAGGCAATGGTTATTAATCCTCAACTTATTTTGGACAGGATATGTCACGTCAGCTTACAACCTGCGCACAGGGTCAAGATCTATTGAGGCAATGATAGGCCCCTGCAATTAATTGTACGCGCGAGACGCTATTTTACTAGTTGCATGCAGCTATAGCCTATAGTATGACAAAATCACGTCCATTTAATTATAAAAAGTGAGGGGGTGGATACTTAACATGGTATATCCCCTTGGTTGAAAATATGGAGGGTGGGACGTGTCCCCCAGTCCCCCATCTATTTGTGTATATGCTTGCACTGGGGAAAGACCAGTGCCGCAAAGTAAACACAGTAAGGTACGCACATCACCTGGTATCCGAACCGCGGAACTTAAAAAAAAAAGCTTTCTCAAACCCTTCTTTTATCCTGTGTTAACACACAAAACAAAAACAGTTCAACTGGGATTGCCTGGGTGTAGAAACCGGAAGTAGGGTATAGCAAAGAATACCCTGCAGTGGTTTCCAGTCTTAGCTTAATCATCCTAAAGAAGAAAAAAAAAACCAAGAAATCCGCATCCCAATGGATAATATATGCCTCCGCCATGTTTGTATCCACTCACCTCAGAACTTAGCCACGAAGAATGACTAAAAAATGTTAGATATATCTGAGAGTACATTTTATAGTCGCTATCCCATGTTAGCACTTGGGTTGGATGAAATAAAACTGCCTTTTCCAGAAATTACGATCGTAACGTGATCAAATACCACCTATCTCTAAATATCTCCATAGGCGGCTACTCAGAACTTAGTCCACACATTTAAAAAAACGGCCGTGCAACTCACTCGACCATGAGAGAATGCGTCTAAGATGCTGGATCATCACCATAATCTAATCGATTCTTCTTTGGCCCATTCCAAAAATCCCCTGGAAATGCCCTGAATTATCTTGTGAACAAACACACACCCCAACAAACACACACACAAACACACACCCACACAAACATACACACACACACAAACACACCGACGCACACAAACCCTGACAGGAACGGTCGCATACCCTCCTGGCGGAGCTAATGGTGCTAGTCTATCACCCTTTAGCCACGAACGTGTCTAAGCTTTGGCACATTTTTTATCATCCAGAGATGTAGATCTTAGATTGATTAAATATAAAAGTGGTCAATATTGATAAGTAACTGGCTTATTTACATGTTGTAAAATTGGAGTAAATCGATGAACCGTCGAATATCTTTTCATCAAATGGTATAAGGGACAAAAATATGGTATCTCAATATATGCTTGCACACATTATCAGTTAATTAATGCCGCAAACACCTGGTCATTGTTTCTAGATGTGCTGCACATAATAGGCTGCATAGAACACTTTCAGTAAAAATGTATTGAATCAATTACTAGTTGTATCCCTGTAATGACAAACAACAGTATATACAGTAAAACGAAAATTGAACCAGTGAGTGCTCTTTGATCACGATCCCATCTTCATACCACCATTCACAGACCTTGATTCTGCGGCCCTCTCTGGCATGTTTTTCATGAATGATGAATAAGGCATTGGAATCAATCAGATTGCTCGTTACATATCTGCAAATGTGTTCATACATATGTTCATTGACACACCACCCCCGGATCCGTGCTTGGTTAGATCAAAGCAACATTATATTAATCGATTGATAGCGAGATAGGATTTGTCGCCCTCACTTTTTATAGATGGGGGAAATGTACCGTTTGTCCCCGTCACTTTTAATGGAAAAAAAAGTTTTTTATATTTTAAATAATTCCGTCAAACAGGTAAAATCGTTTCTTCTTTTCCTAAATAACCTTTCAGGCATACATCTTATCTTGAGAGACGTCATAATGCTGCGTGCCAAAAAATCAAATACCAAAATATATTCGTGGGAGTGAAGAAAGGTATGATATTCAAGGATAGGGGTTGGAATCATGGGGTATGGAATATTTCACCGGGCTACAACATTATACTAGTATTACCTTTACTCTTGCAGGCAGAACTGACCTGGATGGTAAGCGGTGCAACACTATTCTCTGTTCACGTATTCAATTCGTATACATTAGCGGATCTTATCCATACGTTTTTAAGTGTCTGCACTGTGATAACCCTTCATCGGGATTGCGACATGCAAGATTTAGTCTATATGGAAATTGGCGGCCCACAGTAAAAGGCATTCTAATCAATTAGATTATTAAATAGTCATTTTAACTTATCTAAATTATTTGAAACATTTCTGTTAAGTACCATATTCCAAACATGCATATAACTTTTTACTCCATTGACACATACTGAACATGACATTGGCAGGCATGCTAGGTCAGCATAAATATCAGCTGAATAACCAGCAGAGGTAAATACCAGCAATTGTATATATATATATATATATATATACACATGTATTTCCATCCATCAATAAACTCCAGTGCCCATGCAGAATTAGCTTTTCGCATGGAAAAATGATTGATTGTTCCCGTGCGCCACACATTTAAGCGGATTTGCGTTAGGAAAGGGCATAACTTAACTCACTCTTTACTTGATATAACCAAGAGTAAAATGAAAGATGTTTTAAATTTTGTCCCACAACGACAGGCTTCATTGATAAAATCTATTTTATTTTTTAATGATGTTGTAGCGTTTTAGTTAGGGGTCTGGATAGTCAAGGGGTAAAACGCTCGGCTCTTTCCCCTTGCGACCCGGGTTCGATCCCCGGTGAGAGTGGGTTGTAGTTGCCCGTCCAAGACCGGTGGTTTTCTCCGGGTTCTCCGGTTTCCTCCATCCCCACAGACTACCGAACGCAATCATCTGAGCCACGGAGAGTGCCTTGATAAGTTATCATAATTATTGGTATAATCCAATTAAAATAATAAGTTTATATTGTTACGGAACCTAATATCAACAGATTACGTATGCGTGATGAACATAAATTTTGTAATGGAGAAAAAAATCAGATTCTGTAACACCAGGCAGAGTGAAATGTCCAGGGGAATGAATAAAGAAGTCAGTGGTTTTTTGTTAACAAATAACTATAATTTATTCTTAAAACAACCCTAACATTACAGTACACTAAATCAATACAATTACACAGTACAACAACAGTATAACTGCAAATCAATATAATCACACAGCCTAATACACAAAGTGCACAGTACCTGGATACCACCACTGCCACAGCGACAAGTCCTTTAAAGCATACAACTCAGATGAACAGCACAAATCTTCTAAGAGAATAACAGTCCAATGTAAAGCTATTGTTACAATCTAAATTGAAAAGTAAACTTGAGACAGGCAGCACTAAATTGAAAAGTGTTAGTAATAGTAGAATCCCTGAAATTACTGGATAATCGGATAGGTCCCACACACTAACTAACACGCTTCCGTGTCCGCTGGAATATTCTCTCACCTCTCTCCGGCTCTAAAACACAGCTCCCTATTTATAACCTCCCGCCCCAAGCCGAGAGTTTTTCATTTCTCGAACAATCTAAAGAATCTAACACAGTACACACGTTCAAAGAACATACTAGAACGAGAACGCCGTGTATCTAGGGTTCAACCAATGCGGATTAAACCGAGCCTGCCAGGCGAGGCCGCTACAACACGAGCTACGCGTGGCACACAAACAAAATGCCAACAACACATGGAACATCCGTGTGCATAGTAAAACAATATTCTGTAAGACAGCTGCACACAATAAAAGGGTCACCTGCAACAATATTTTTTAGCGTCTGTTTAAATGCAATATTGTAGAGTGCTTTGTCTAAAATGGGATCTGACAATTATTTGCCCAATAAGTAAGAACCATGCCAATATAATTACTGAATCTACATTCATAACATAACTGGATTTTTACTGTATATGACTTCCTTCCGTCGCACGCAGATGAAACTGAGGCATACACCGGTCTAGCAATTTGAGATTACCCCGGTTTCACATTATCGGGGGTAAATTACCTCCTGTAACTTAAAATCGATTTATTTGAGATTACCCCCTTCCGATTTCAGTAAACCAGTTGAAATAAATGATTCTTTATGTTTATTGGCTTAAAATTCTGTTACTTTCTTCTTCTGAAATTTTCAAATTAGGCTGAATCTTTGTAAATCTTACCTCATGTGCCATGCGCTTTGATAAAGATTAACAATAAAATGAACATTTTGTGAAAATTTATTTTTCATAGATTGATTACCGCCGTTAAATCTTTCACGTCGTTTATTTAATTACTCTGTCAAAGTTCAAAGCTGAAGTCTTGACACTGCAAAAACATCATTGGCTGCAGATTCACCTCGGAGCGTGCCACTTGTGTCACAGTTCATGTTTTATGTAATGGAAAATAATATGATTAAATGACTCGGTGAAAATTCTGTTTCTGATTACAAAACAAAAAATCTGGTCAAAAACAGTAACTGAATTCAGAACATTTTGCATCCAAACACAGTATCTGTGCCATTACACTGTGTTTTGAAATCAAATGAGTACAGTAACTTCACTCTGAAATCAAATATGGTATATAGTTATCCTGTGTTCTGAGTTAAATCACAATAACTGGCTGATGCTATGCGCTGTTTCATGGCCTTTGATGGTCTCGAGTCACGGCACTTTCTTTAAATCAGAAGTTCAATCTGTTTGATGCGTTCTTAATGTCTGTAGGCCTTACAGTCCACGTTTATAACTGCCTCTCCAGATATATGACCTCAAACGAGATAAAAAGACAGTCACGAAAAGTAATAAAATGTTGCGTTTATCAGTTTTATCAACATTTGTTTAGATCATGGATTCTTACATCCTCTTTACAACTACTGCATTATGTCTTTAGTCTGTTTACAGAATTATAAAGACTCAAACTGAAATGTTCATTTTTTCTCGGTTTCACATAAAATCCCAGATACTGTGTTTTGAATTCGCAGGGCAGACTTAATGAGCCATTGTTTTCCGTTTTCATTACAAAAGCGCTAAAACATGTGACAATCTCTTACGCAATCTCTTAAAACAAACAAATTATATGTATATGAATTACTAAAAACAGAGAGAATCTAATGGCTGATACCTAACAAAAGGCCCGAGAAAAGCCCAAATTAAACAAAATACTGATTTTTCCTGACTCAAACTCTTATTCCAACCAATGTTTCGCTGTGTTTTTTTTTTTTTACCCTTTTATGAATGCCAACACGCATATCTGCCGAAATGCCAAAGCTAAAAATGTTAACCTTTCCTGACTGAAAACCCTTTCAATTCGAATGGGTATTTTTTTCGGTTTTACGAAAGGCTTCACACACGCAAGGCTCGCGATATGAATTCCCGGGACGTCACGTTGTAACGCGGTTGTATTGGATCCCCAGTACGTGACCTTCTCGCGTTTAAACCAAATACCAGGTTGGTATTTCTTTTGTGTTCAATTCTGCACATGTGGCTTGGCGGACCTGTCGTATTGGTCTCCAGATCGTCAGCTCCACGTCTTTAATTCTGCCCAAAATGTTGCGAAGAGCGGGGCTCAGGAGACATTTTATTCATGTCGTCATTCTGGTTACCTTGGAGACATTCAGTTGTCATGCCTGCAGTGAGTATTTAGATGCAAGTATTCAGTAAAATCTTTTGTGTAAGACGACAAAGGCTCAAAAGTTCACCAGAGATCACTTTGAGAAAATTTTATTATACGTACGAAAGGATAAGGATCTCAGGTACCCTTCCACATAATACAAAACACACACACACACACACACACACATATATATATATATATATATATATATATATATATATATATATAAGAAGGTAGAGTTACCATCCGGTGTAAAGTGCTCTATGGCCTTCAGGCAAGGCCAGAGCGGTATAACGATGAAGAAAAACAACACTGTAAATTCACCAATGACTGTTTTACGGGATGCGACCCGATCCTCAGGTGAATGTTGTTAGAACGAAGCAAGCGGCATAGTTTGAAAAGCCGAGATTTTCCGAGATCTGGAGATTATGCTTTGTGCGTATCGGGGAGAGCAAGTAAATGACGGACACTGATTCTATTGTCACTGGGGGCATAAGGTTTAGTCATACAACTCATACAACTGAAATGTTCACTGGACACAGGACCCTATTAAAAATCAGCAAACTGTACTGAATGGAAATCCTGGTAAAACATCTTTGTAATAAATAATCAAATAATAAAACAAAATCAAACCCCTTTCCTCTGTTATGTTCCAGCATCGCACGTGTACCCCGACTAATCTCTTGAAATTTCACTTTAAAAGAAGCGTTATGGTAATTGATGAATACTTCAGCTTAAGACACTTTATCTACTAGGTTACCCTGCCAATTTCTTGCGTTAATATATAGTCATTTTCGAGATTCAGGTGCATGAATACCTATTGTCATTTATAGGAAGGAACTCACCTGTGTGTTCATAAACTATTGTGAAGGGAAACCAGATGACAAAACATGGTCGTGGTTAGGTAGGGTTTCTGAGCACTTATTAGTCATATTCCAGCTGAAATTAGTAATAGAACTGCTGCAGAGAATCCAGTTTTCTTCATTCAAGGGCTGCATCCATTGTTTTGTCATTTTGAACCTTTATCCACATCCGCTTCATTTTTATTTATTTTCTGATATCCTGTCGTTATTTGTTCTTTAACTGTAAACATTTTAAGCTCTTTCCTCTCTGCTGAACAGTGCACGAATGTCCTCTCTGGGATCTCTTTGAGAACGTGCAGACTTGATACGCAGTCCTGATCTGTATATTGTTAACATAAGTATGCGTTAAACACAAACAAGGAAACCTGCAACATAACATTCTTCATTTTTGGACACAATCTCCTTCATCCGTATTTGATAGCTATATGTAGTTTCCCCGATATCTGAATAACATTCAAGAAAAGGGAAATTTTTCCAGGGTATATCATGTCTCCTTTGTCATGAAGGAGACACGCAGTGTTTGGTCTGCCGTCACTGGCATCGTCTGTCGCCATCGTCGTCTGTGTCATATCTAGTGAGCGCGATAAACTTTCGAACTACTCACATTTTTTCATGAAATTTGACATTTGATTTGATTCTCCTGTCATCATTGTTGAGAGTGAATACCGGTGACCTTGATCGTCATCTTCAAGGTTAAATAAGCAAAAAATAAAAATAATTAAATTGTGAACCCCAGAAGCTTTGAAGTGTTGCAAATGTTTCTTCAAAATCGATATTTATTTATTTGGTTGATCAATCCTGGACAATCCTGGGGCCTGGACAGCTGAGTGGTAAAACTCTTGGCTCTCTCCGCTAGCGACCCGGGTTCGATCCCCGGCGTGGCTATGAGAGTGGGTTGCAGTTGCCCGTCCAAGGCCGGTGGTTTTCTCCGGGTACTCCGGTTTCCTCCACCTTTGCAGACTGCCGAACGCCATCACCGGAGCCACGGAGAGTGCCTCGATTAGTTATAATAACTATTTGTACAATCCATGTAAAATAAATAAGTTTATATTATATTTATATTATCTGATTTAGTTGTTTAAAATAAACTCTCGGTGGAGTCCAATGAGTTTGTATATAGCTTATTTATATGATATGAATATCGTGAATGAGATATGAACGACAATATAACACATTTTCATAATGTCAAAGATATATAACAAACTCTTTCCAAACGCATACCAGAGTTATATATATATAGGGTGTTTAGCCTTATTATGAGTGATCGAGGAAATATTTTTTGATGGTTTTCAGTCTGAGACATGAAGAAACTTAAATTTTAGAATTCCACAAATCCATATAAATAATTACAACTGCACATTTTCCATTTACAACTTGAAAATAAGAGTCAACTGCACGCTAAAATATACCATTTTTTTTCTGAATATAGCTTGCGGGAAGACGTACTTCAACGTACCGACAGCCGTGATCTCTTCCCCTAATTATCCTCACAATTATCCCAACTAATGTAACTGCAATTGGAAGATTGACGTGATGGAGGGTCAAGGACACACCATCAAAATCGAATTGCATGATATCGTAATTGGTTTTGGGTCTTGTCTTGCAGATTATGTACAGGTAACAGTTTCTTCCTTTCAATAATTAAGCATGCATTTTTAATGTTCTTACTGTGTTTTAGTGAATTTTATGGGAACAAATTATAATAAAACTTTGCAAAACAAAAGTTGCGATATTCCTACCGTCCCACTTAAATTGGCAATAAATATTTTAATTTGTATACGAACGTAATAAAGAGAAAGGTTTATTTAAAAAAAATTATATTCAGCATCCTATACGTCTTTTCAGGAAATAATCCCAGAAAGTACATAGAAATAATAATATATATTTTTGATTATTACCTATTTCCTGTTCCTACCTGATGTTCTCAGGGACTTTATGTATGTCATTTGCGTATTGGAAATTAACCGTGGCATGTGCTCCCAGGTACACATAGATATGTATGTGACATGTGTATTCCTGAATTATCATTTATTATCGCAAAATACCTCGGGGCATCCCCTGTATAAGGGAACTGTAACAGACTATTTATGGGGCCTATGTGTTTTGATAAAGCAGATGTATTAAAAATCCCATTATATCATCATACACAATTGAATTTTTAGTATTTTTATTGCTAAAGATTTTACATTGGCTTAACCCGTTTTCTGGGAAGAAAAAAATACTGATTATTTTTACACAAAAACGAGGTTTTATGATTAGATAACATGATAGCAACAACACTTCCGTGCGTTCTCGAGCGTCTTCAGCCACAGAAAACACCCTTGTAAATAAATTTTTAAAACTCAGTAATCACCTATCATGTACAATACTGTAAACAATGTATTTCAGAAAATAATTGAAAAAAAGTCTGTAGCTACATAAGTATTTTTAAATACTCCGAATAACGTCATAATTGCACCAGAAATAACACCCGGGCCCAGCTGGGCTCAACGCAGCATAACACAGGAACCGACTTCAGTTGTCTAGGTGTAGACGAAAGGACTCAGAGATTGGAGGTCATGAGTTTAAATCTCACGGCCGGTCCCCACATTTGGGGCCCACAGCCATGTATCACTCACGAACGAGTGCTTCATTGAGGATTCTTCAGTGTTATGACAAAGTAACGGGTCTGACTACACACCCGGGATCCGTCGGTGCGGAAGACCCCGGGCCTTGGTGACACTAGGATACAAAATAACATGAAATAGGAAGCGGGTGCTACCTCCCCGTCACGTAGTCCCAGACCGATTAGGAACGATGTAGATGTACACACTTAAAATTAAGAAATAGATAAGAAAATACAAAATCGGAGGCGATTTCCTCCACACAAAAAAATTATAATAAAACACGGGCATATGTGCTCTCTAGAAGAAATGTTTTAATATGTGTTTTTTTCTCCTCTTCAATTGACAGGTGTTTGATGTTCGACCATCAGGTGAGGTTTCACTGGGAAGATACTGCGGGACCTTCAATGACGTCACACTCACGACGTCAGGGCCACATGCCCGGGTTTTCTTTTACAGTGATGTTCTAGCCACTAACAGGGGGTTCAACCTGACGTTCACAGTGCTGCCAGGTATGACGTTTATGACTCTCCTACATTGATTTTATCATTACAAATACACTTTTTCCAACTGGAATTGTGACATATGTTGTGAACTACCGATTTAAGCGTTCGGGTATGTTATTAAAGCAAAATATCTGATCTAGAAACGTTATTCTGCTTTCTAAAGATGAAACCGCAAAAGCTGGCAAAGCAAGGTGACATAGCAAGGTGACAGAGCATGTGACAATCACGCACAGTGACCATGCTCGTGGACAAAGCCGCGGTTTCACATCAGTTTATTGAAAGGTAAAGTCTGTTGGGCTTTTACACCCGTGCCAACTGGCTCATCGGACCGGAGCTTATCCCGGTTTCGGTAGTGTGAAGCGACTCGGGAGTTAAACTCATCCTGGATGGGACGCTAGCCCATCGCAGGTTACCTTCCCATAATTTACTTGTACCCATTTATACTGCTGGGTGGACGGAGGCACACTTCCGGTAGGGACCTTGCCCAAGGGTCTTGGCACGATGGGGGTCTGACCGGGATTCGAACTCACGACCTCTCGATCATGAGCACGGCACCGTAACCATTACATCACGCCCCCTATACTGAAAAGTGACAGGTTAATCTGGCTTAAACTGTAAAATGCCTTTTGTATATATAGCTCTGATGGAGCGGAACGACAGCTACACATGTGCCTCTTTCGCATCTGATTTGCGATCAGCATATCCCTGAACAAAAATTTAAGAGCCGTTATGTTTTTTACAAGCTGTGCTACTTTCAGAGTTCATAACCGGAACTGTCTTACAATACCTGCTTTTCCATACCCACACATGACGTTCGGATGTCGATGCATATTTGTTTTGGGGAAGTCATTTCGTCGTCTTGTGAGTGGGAATCTGCAAGGTGTCCTCGCATACCTAATGCGTGTGAAGTCGACCCAGCAGTTAACAGTCACATAGTATATACAGAAATAGTATGACAAGTGTTTCCTCATGTAAATGTCTCAATGTCAATCAAAAGGCAGTTAATTTTTATTTAATTTAATGTAAATAGCGATACCTTTGCATAGACTTTTTATACTGACTGATACGCAAGAGAGGGAATGGTTTTCCTCATTGACCTGTCTCATTATTGCCTTGTTCTTGTATGTATAATCCAGTATTCGCAGTATAACGTACATACGTTTGTTCATGAAAAGACTATCTATACTTCATTCCACCATCCTTGTCCACCCCATTTTTGTGATACTTTTTGTACAATCCATTAATTTACCTTTATTTACTCGAGAGGCAAATCAAACAAATATGGCAATTATCTGACAGCAAAATCATACTCTCCCGTGTATGGATTCCATATGATTAATTCAGAAAGAAATAGGACTAAACGGATGTACGGTCTTGCGACATAACAATGAGGACTTAAGATGACGGACTAAAATTACATCCACTTGACGATTCGTAGGGATGACGTCACAGTGGTACGGTATTTGTATGTCACATGTTTGTTACGTCATACATACGTCCCTCCTACATCGCACAGATAGACAGGCGTCGCAAAGTAAATATATTTATTTCATGCTTATTAAAATCATCATAAATCACAACATTCCTTGAATAAAAGCTAATTTGTGGTGCCAAACAAAATATATTTGAAAGAAATATCGCGAAATATTAGGTTCTAACCATGATGTAACTCGATTTCTTGTACGTCGCTCTTCTTTAACATGTTACTGCTATGGCGTGTATATTTTAAACAAAAACAGATCGACAGGAATAGAGGTTGGTCCAGTTTCGCTTCCCTCAGCCAGAAAGATCGATATAAATGGCTTAAGGGATCCCACTCCCATGAATGTGAATAATGCGCTAAGAAAAGGACACTTTCTGTCACCCTTGTTCCTAACCTAGCGTACACGTTACGAAATCAGGATACGATACGACTTCCTAAACTCCAATCGCAACGTCGTATACCCTTCATACCCAAAATTCGTATCATACTTCCCATACATTATACGAATTTCTTGAAAAGAGAATTGGATAATTACATCAAATACTGATGAGCAACATGGCTGCAATTTGCCTTATGCGCCAGGTAGCCTAATTATTAGAATTCGACAGAGAGGATCCACCCGGCGGAAGAAGAGGAGATTCTGGGTTTTGCTTTGTAATTCTAGGAATTACGATTGCAAATTACGATACGAAAATTTTGAACATGGTCGAAAAAAAAAATTACGATACGATCGTATTTCAACATACACGTTGCAATAGGAAGCCAAGGAGCCAGGATTTCGTGTCGTACCCTGCTTCTTATCATATCGTATCCAAATTTCGTGATGTGTACGCTTGGTTTATGCGTAGTTCGTACAAGTAGCCAGTTACATGCCGACTTAGCGCGAGTGACCGTAGCCCACGATTTCAGTTTTGAGTGGAATCGAAACCGTTTGATCCCTGCTACGAAATTTGCAAATAAAAGAACATGTGCATATAACCCTTACGCCTAAATGCTAGATATGTCGCTGCCAGTTATCTCTTGTTACATAGCCATAACTTGAGGAACTCCATGCACTCTTGTATAAACTCGTCCATATTTTGCCAGTTATTTGACGTGAACGGTACAAAATTCTGACTCTGAATGATGCTAACCTCTGTCTTTAAAAACTTTCCAAAACTTATCGTGGCGTACAGCGGTATGAAGGGTAGCAACTTCCTAGTTAATCACAAGATTACCTCCTGATGTGTAGCTTCTCAGTATATACCGTAACTAATGGCTATACTGACGTAGCTTATGCGCGGTGGTAAATTGTAATTCACATTAACCAGTAGCTACTACGACACAAACTGCAACATTATTGTAGCAGACTACTACTTGCTTCGTAGTACGTTGTGTAATGATTCGAAGCAACAACGGAGGACTTCTTAGTGGCTGTCAGTCTCTGTCAGGTCATCCACAATGACATTCCAGAATTTCGTAACCTAAGATATCTTTCTTTTTCGTAGCGTGTCGTTAGAGCATATTGCCCAAGTGGGAACTCCCAAGCCAAGCCAAAAGAGGTATACGCTCATTGAGCAGCTACAGGTTACTGCGGTCAAGACCTCAGCCCTGTGCGCTCCTTAAGCATGTTCTCTGAGCCAACAGTCGCAGTGCCACGCCAATCCAAGCAGGGAGCCGCAGAGGGCGCCACCGTCAAACCCGAGCCGTTGACCTTTTTTTTAGAAAGCTACAGCATCCACAGCCTCAAAGCCAGAAGCAACCCACATTCCCTCCACCGATCCCAGCAGCGGAGACCCAGCCATGTCATTCGAGAGCCGAACTCGATCTTGTGAACGACACTGCTTCGAGCCCCATAGCCCTTGTACTTGCGGTTTCGGCCATTTGGACCGTATTAACCGGATTTACCCGATTATGCAAGTTTTTAGCAAGTTTTTTTTTCGTCATCGACAAAGTGGGAAATCCCCTTTACAGAGGTTTGTGTATCATTAATGACTCCCACTTTAGAGAGGTTTGTGTATCATTAATGAAGCAGGTCACCAGTCTATTGATTTCCGCTCATAAACACATTGTTACCTCCTGTCAGGTCCACAGTGGAGTGACTGGAGCCCATGGGCGTGCAACTCGGGAGGGAGAGTGAAGGAGAGGACCTATAGCTTTGTGATCATGCGCACTGGCAACATGTCTTCTGTAGACACAGTAAACAACCCGACTTGTCCAGGTGAGCCTGGCTAAAGTGACCGTAAATGTAACGTCTCCGTCATTTTTTTTTGCGACTAAAACTCGTAACTTTCAGCATATTTATTTTTAAATAATTCTGTCATCCATATGATTTATAGATTTTTGTTTTCATATTTACTGAATAGTTCGATTACACGTCTTGTATACAGGGAAAATTTGTGTATACCGGGAAAATTTGTGCGACGTATCCGTCAAGTGTTTCATTAAATCGTCAGACATGTAAGCTTACATAATAGTATATTGTTATAAATGTATGTAAATTAAGTTAAAAATGTCGCATTTAAATTATAGTTATTATAGTTTTAAACACTGAGAAAAAATATTTTCCTCAAACCAAAATAAATATAAAATAATAATTGCTTAGTCATCAAGAGGGGTTGTATAAAAAGAGATGTTGAGCGAGGGTCCTTATTTCGGGGGGGAGGGGTGGGGGATGGTTAGGGCTTCTGTCCGTTTATCTGTGCCTTGCCCCCCGCACATTTTTAACTAAATACAATGCTCTTTTCAAGCTTTTGCCAAACGCTAAAACATAAATTTAATTATTGTCCTTTTAAGACGTTTATGACGCCGATGGCATCGTGTTTACATCAGAAGATTATTTTCCAGGGACAGGGAACCTTGTTTGTCGCACACAGAGGAAGGCTGTACCTGTTGACCCCTGCCCATAATTCCACTGGGTCAAAACAGTGAACTGAGGCTTCTGTATATTCAAGAACATTTTTCATATATAATCCCTTCTTTATATTGACTAGTCATTTGTATCTATCTACGTGAAGTATATTAACTTTATTCTATTTTTACAAGTGTGAGGGTGGTGATAGAAAAAGCACCATTAATTAAAATTCTGCAGTACACACAGATTTTCTCCTCATATCTGACAAAAATTCTGAAAGATGGAAAATACTGGAAGATGAAACCCCAACCACAGGGACGCCTTCAGCAGCGACACAATTGACATCTAAGGGACCTTTCATCTTTCAGTCCCACCAGTTAAGGGACCATAGGTATAAGACCTAAGAATATTAACTCATACCACTTCAATTCCAGCTCGTGTCTTAATAAATGACGTTCGATGCTAATCTGGCCTTGCTGATGAAGAAAACTTAGAACACAGCTAGATGTCTACATACTGGTCGAATGGTAGTTAAGCCTGTCGGCACAGAGTGGGCGTGGCTGCTGGTGCCCTCCTGGCCCCTCCAACTTCTCATCTGTTGTCTCCGATCCCCTGAATGGAGTAGCCAAGTCTGTGTTGGTTTGGCATCTACAACATTATTACAAATAACTGGTACATCTTTGTCCTGTCTATTTTTTTTCTTAAACCGCTCTCACTATTTTGGAACCTTATCTATTCACTTCAGCGTAGCTGCCTGCCTAAGGCTTTCCCCTTCTTTAGTGTTAGTTAATCTGGCCTGTCAGGTCCAGGAGCATGGTACACCTGTGTCACGGAGTCACCGGTGTTGGTTTTCATCCGAGTTACCTATATATATATATATATATATATATATATATATATATATATATATATATATCATGGCGATACTGCATTCTTAGTGGAAAGTATGGAAGTTTATCTTTAATCCAATAGATTATAGCTGGATAACTGGCACTTTTGTGACACAGACTCATCTGTATTAGTTCTCAGATTTCTAGACTGAACTAAACTTTGAAAAAACGTGCAGGTGTTGACTTTTCATCTTTTGAATAAAAAGAATATTGTTGATTTCTGTGTCTAAGTGAGTTTTTTTTTGTCTTAATTTATCTTGGTGATTTCTTGTTTGAGAGTCTTCACTTAATTGTTATACATGAATACTTTCTTTCAATTGATTCAATAAACTGATACACGTATGTATAAAACCATGAAACACTACTGCATCTTAAGGTGATTGTATAGCTTACATATAACTCTTACAGGCAATTTAATGTATGGGGTCGTGCGATCATTGTTGTCCCATGCTCGTTAAGTGTGAATAAAATCACACACAGGCTGCTTGTTTTGTTTATATCAACATGTTAATTTTATGTGTGAGGCCGCCAAAATAATCTAAACAAATTCAACAAAGGCATCTGGCGGCAATTCAGATACGCCAGAGCTTTGCTAGTGACTTTTTTCCGAAAAGTGACCTTTCTACCTCTACATATATGCAACCTACCATCTCAGGTTACATGTTTTTTCCGTTTGTCAAAATTGCTGTGTATAAACACGTTGTTGATAAACAAGTTCATACACCCTGCAGGGAGGCGTTAAAAGAACTTTTCATTTCCAGAATTGTCTTTAGATCATTAATATATACGCAGAGGAAACCAAAAATCAAATTAATTATTTTTCCAAAGGTAGGTGATTGGGCCCCTTTAAAATTCAGTCTAAGCTGAAACTTCGATTCCATGTAGCCTCTTAAGACCTGCTAAAAGAATATATATATATATATTGTCACGGAACCTAATATCACCAGATCACGTATGCGTGATGAACATAAATTTTGTAATGATAAAAAAAATCAGATTCTGTAACAATAGGCAGCGTGAAATGTCTAGGGGAATGAATAAAGAAGTCAGTGTTTTTTTTTTGTTACCAAATAACTATAATTTATTCTTAAAACAACCCTAACATTACAATACACTAAATCAATACAATAACACAGTATAACAGTAGTATAACAACAAATCAATACAATCACACGGAAAAAAAACAAAGTGCACAGTACCTGGATACCACCACTGTAACAGCGACAAGTTCTTTAAAATGTATAAGCCGGATGAAAAGTTCACACAAATTCTCTCGGAAAATAGCAGTCCAATGTTAAGCTCTTGTAACAATCCCGAAAATAAACTGAAAATCAAATAAGATTCGTTACAAATCCAGAAGAAAATCTGAAGAAAATCTTTAATTGCCGCACTTATCGGAATAGGTCCCACAAACTGACTTACACACGTCTGTGTCCGCTGGAATATTCTCTCACCTCTCCCTCGACTCTAAAACACAGCCCCCTACATGTAACTTTTCACCTCCAGCCTAGAACCTTCTATTGCTCGAACATTCTAAAGAATCCAACACAGTACACACGTTCAAAGAACATACCAGAACAACGAATGCCGTGTCTCAACATATTAGGGTTCACACGTGAGCTCGCCCCGGCTCGGCAAGGCGAGAAAGCCCCAAGCTAGCATGACAACGAGAGTTCAACCAGTACGGATTAAACTGAGAGTGCAACACCCGGCCAGGCGAGGCAGCCACAACACGAGTTACGCCCGTGTTACACAACATAAAAGACATCTGTAAGACTTGTGCACACAATAAAAAGGGCACCTGTAACGATATATATATATATATATATATATATATATATATATATATATATATATATATATATATATATATATTTGCCATGTTTCATAGACGCTAA
Organism: Sipunculus nudus; assembly: GCA_026874595.1. Classification (NCBI taxonomy): domain Eukaryota; kingdom Metazoa; phylum Annelida; class Sipuncula; order Golfingiida; family Sipunculidae; genus Sipunculus; species Sipunculus nudus. Next base: position 8,487,122 of record CM049308.1, read on the forward strand.
ATTTGGTAATGCATTATATATAGAATGTTAATCAAACCTTGAGTTATTTATTTATTTGCACAGTACCTGGATACCACCACTGTCACAGCGACAAGTTCTTTAAAATGTGTAAGCCGGAATAAAAAGTTCACATAAATTCTCTCGGAAAATAACAGTCCAATGTAAAGCTCTTGTAAGAATCCCGAAAATAAACTGAAGACCAAATAAGATTCCTTCCGAAAAATAACAGTCCAATGTAAAGCTCTTGTAACAATCCCGAAAATAAACTGAAGACCAAATAAGAATCGTTACAAATCCAGAAGAAAATCTGAAGAAAATCTATAATTGCCGCACTTATCGGAATAGGTCCCACAAACTGACTTACACACGTCTGTGTCCGCTGGAATATTCTCTCACCTCTCCATCGGCTCTAAAACACAGCCCTCTATTTAAAACTTTTCACCTCCAGCCGAGAACCTTCCATTGCTCGAACATTCTAAAGAATCTAACACAGTACACACGTTCAAAGAACATACCAGAACCACGAATGCCGTGTCTCAACATATTAGGGTTCACACGTGAGCTCGCCCCGGCTCGGCCAGGCGAGAAAGCCCAAAGCTAGCATGACAACGAGAGTTCAACCAGTACGGGTTAAACTGAGAGTGCAACACCCGGCCAGGCGAGGCAGCCACAACACGAGTTACGCCCGTGTCACACAGCAAAAAAGACATCTGTAAGACTTGTGCACACAATAAAAAGGGCACCTGTAACAATATATATATATATATATATATATATATATATATATATATATATATATATATATATATTTATTTATTTGCCATGTTTCATAGACACTAAATTTGGTAATGCATTATGCATAGAATGTTAATCAAACCTTGATTTATTTATTAATGTTTTGTGTGCCAGGATAAGCTGCTATTGGTAGCTTCAAGATAACAATAGACTAATGCAATGTACATACAGTCAATTAAGGAAAACGTTTGTGTGTCTTCAGTTCCGGCTTGTACATACTTGTACATCTTTGTGATAGATCCCGACTGTTCACTTCTTATGCCTAGACCATTATCGTTCCTACTGAATGTACTGTTTCGCTCTTTGTTCCAAGCAGGCTAGCTCTAAGGATTTTATCCAAGCCATTAAATCAGTTATATCCATATCAATACTCAGCACAAACAGAATGTCCATTATAATAGTACTAATACAGTGCTCAATGAATAGTCCTTTCACATGTATATAAATTTCACATGCAATTTAATAGAGGAACCTAGATTCGTTTATGAACTGCGGAATGATCATAAACACGAGTGTATGTGTGTTTGGTTTTATTTGGTTAAGAAACATAGCATCCGTTCTGACAGCAGTATAGTCTTGGTGACATTGATACGCAGGGTGAATCAATACACGAACAGATCCGAGTTCTAGATTGCCAGTTAAAGCGGAGCTTCCTTGGTGGACAGAGATTGCGTGGAAATGTTGCGAAGCTTCATCGAGTCCAAGATGTCGAGGTTTCGTCAAGAAAAAGATGATTTTCTTCATGAGCTTTCTCTTGTTTTCCTCTTGGCTTTCTGTTCATGCTACGATTTATCTTTGTACGTATATTCCTAAATATTCACTAAGTATCAATTCATATTTATTTTAAGCCATATATATATATATATATACATATAAATATATATATATATATATATATATATATATATATATATATATATATATATATATATATCAGGGTTTAGCGACCACCTAAAAACGACGACCACTTTTCCAAGGTCCATGTTCATTTTTTTTTTATCCTTTGTATCAGACCTTGTCTAGACGACCACCTCGAAAATACGCCAACTTTGTCGAGGTCCCATCGGTGGTTGTAATTTAGTGGTTTCACTATATATATATATATATATATATATATACCGGCACGGGTACTCGGTTTCCGTTAGACTTTATCACCTAGTCCATCTGTAGTTTGAGCACATAAGCGAGGTTTAGTTGATCTCAATGATTACAGTTTTACACAGTACATTATACTATTATTTCTAAATAGATTTTAACAGGAATTCCCTAGTTTTCATGCATGGGTTTGTACGCGGAGTCAGGTAGAATTCACAACAATTTAAAGAAAAAGTAGGGAATATCCTTACTTAAACTGACTTTATTGTGAAAGAGACACTTTTCCTTTTCTAGATACAGACTGTGGGGGCGTGTATGATAACTTAGAAGACGGTATGAATGGTACATTTACCAGTCCATTCTACTGCAAGTGTGTATGGCGATTCATCGCATCACCTGGATACAGAATCCGACTGTTTTTTGAACACATCAATGTGGGAGTAACAGGTTGCAAAGGAGATGAACTGGAGGTATGTCTTTGTTTTTACTGGTTCCCTCGACGCACAATTTGAACAATACACGTCACTTGGTAGTAGTGTGAGACTCGGCCTGGGCCCATATCCAAGCCCGGACTCGAGCCTTACATCACCGCCTATCATTGGGCCTACCAACGATCGCCCAATAATTTAGGGGCCTCGGACTTGAGGTTACTGTACTCGTACGTAGACTCGGAGGTGAGGACACAGGAAATATTTCTGTTAACAAGGAGATTAGAATTGGATTCGGACCCAGATTTTGACTAATTTTAAAATGACTCGGACTGGACTGGACTCGAGTGCCCTTAACTCGGACTTACACCGGGATGGTATAGCCTCGGCTACATCCCTGATGTTAGATACCCTATTACAACATTAATGCTTAGCGCTTGTACAACGCCATACGTAGGGCCTGCATAGTTAGATTCTTAGCGCATGTGCAATACGATGTTAAGCGCATAAAGAGCTGAATGGATACGCATGTACAAAGTAATTCCAAGCGCATTAACAATATTGTGGCGACTTTTATGGTACTTGGCATATATACAATATCATTATGGTATATATAACGTACAAAGGAAGTACACCAAGTAAAGAAAGAAATTCTAAAAGAAATTGTGAAAAAAACAATTAATTATTCAATGCGGATTCACTCAACTGTATGTTATTTCCAATAATCGATTCGAAAATTGAATCGAATGGCAATAATCGATATTTTTTAATAATTGTGAATTCTAGAATTGTAATTTGTAACCATCTGTATTTAAACACTTTCATTTGTATTAGTTCATGTGGGCTAAGACATTATCCATACTAATTTACAACACAACAATATCATTCATGTCATTAAGAATATTAGTTGAATTACGACAGTATATATCAATCGTATGTGAAAATAATGTAAAAAATAAATAGTAAAAATAATTAGATATGTGAAACTTAATTAAATAAAAAGGAAAACATCTTATCATTATCCGTTATGCGCAAAACATTAGTTTTTATTAAATAAGGAAAACCTCCCAAAAATATGTATCTGTAAATGTTGTTACCTTTGAAACAAAGAAAAACAAGCTGCTAAATTAAAAATGTTAAAGAATTATCCTTATTTAGTAACTTGATATTTAAAGTTTTGTTCATTTGGTTCGAATGATTCTTTTGGCAAATACCTTTTAAGTAAATCCGCGTACAATGGGCATTCTAACAAAAATGTGGTTAATCTTCTATAATATCATAGCCATATTTTCAACAATGATTAAAAATCCGCTCCTCTCTTTCTAATCCTTGCTTTTGAAGATCTTCATGAATAGCAATAATAAATATTCGTTTTCACAGGTTTTCGACAGTTTTAATTGTGATAACGTTATAAAATGGTTGTGTGGTGTGCATCACAACATGACAGTAGATACGCCTGGAAGTGACGCCTGTGTGATGTTCACCTCAAACCCTGCAGAAAGCGAACCGGGATTCACAACAGTCTTCACAGTGATACAAGGCAAATTTTTCCCTCTTGTGAACCTATACATACCAGGCAAACGTGTCCCTCTTGTTAACCTGTACAGAAAGGCAAACATTTCCCTCTTGTAAACCTATACATACCAGCAAACGTGTCCCTTTTGTTCACCTGTACAGTAAGGCAAACATGTCCCTCTTGTAAACTTGTGAAAAAGGCAAACATGCACCTCTCGTAAACCGGCACAAATCAGGCAAACATGTCCCTCTTGTTAACCTGTACATACCAGGCAAAGATGCCCCTCTTGTAGAAATTAACACAATAGGCAGACATGTAATAAACCTATACATACCAGGCAAACGTGTCCCTCTTGTTAACCTGTACAGAAAGACAAACATTTGCCTCTTGTAAACCTATACATACCAGCAAACGTGTCCCTTTTGTTCACCTGTACAGTAAGGCAAACATGTCCCTCTTGTAAACCTGTGAAAAAGGCAAACATGTCCCTCTCGTAAACCGGTACAAATCAGGCAAATATGTCCCTCTTGTTAACCTGTACACACCAGGCAAAGATGTCCTTCTTGTAAAAATTAACACAATAGGCAGACATGTCCCTCATGTAAACCTATACATACCAGGCAAACATAGTTTTATTGTAAACCTATATACAGCAGGGGAAACGTGTCCTTCTTGTTAACCTGTACACACTAGGCTAACATGTTCCTCTTGCAAACCTGTACACACCAGGCAAACGTGTGCCTCTTGTAATCCTGTACAGAAAGGCAAAGATGTCCCTCTTGGAAACCTATACATCGCAGGCAAACATGTCAAACTTGTAAACCTGTATACGCAAGGCAAACTTGTCCCTGTTGTTAACCTATGCTCATCAGCTAACATGTCCCATTTGTAAACCTATACTCCCAAGCAAACATGTCTCTCTTGAAAACCTGTACACACAGAGCAAAAATACCCGTCTTGTAAATCTATATACAGCAGGCAAACGTGTCCCTCTTGTTAACCTATACACACAAGGCAAACGGGTCCTCTTGTAAATCTTTAAACCCAGGCAAACATAGCCTTATTTTTAACCTTCATACAGCAGGCAAACGTGTCCCTCTTGTTAACCTGTACACACCAGGCAAACATGTCCCTTTAGTAAACCTTTACATCAAGTCAAACATTTCCTTATTGTAAACTTATACACAGCAGGCAAACGTGTCTCTCTTGTAAACATTTACACCCTGGCAAACTTCGCCTTATTGTAAACCTATATACAGCAGGCAAACATGTCCCTCACGTTAACTAGTACACACCAGGCTAACATGTCCCTCTTGTAAACCAATACACCCTAGGCAACAATGTCCCTCTTGTAAACATTTACAACCGAAAAACATAGTTTTATTGTAAACCTATATACAGCAGGGGAAACGTGTCCCTCTTGTTAACCTGTACACACTAGGCAAACATGTCCCTCTTGCAAACCTATACACCCAAGGCAAACATGTCCCTCTTGTAAACCTTTACACCCAGGCAAACATAGCCTTATTGTAAACCTATATACAGCAGGCAAACGTGTCCCTCTTGTTAACCTTTACATACCAGGCAAACGTGTTCCTCTTGTTATACCGTACAAACAAGGCAAACCTATCCGTCTTGTAAACATTTACACACCAGGCAAACCTATACATACCAGGCAAGCATGTCCCTCTTGTAAACCTGTACACACCAAGCAAACATGTCACTCTTGTAAACCTACACACCTCAGGCAAACATGCCCCTCTTGTAAAACTGTACACACATGGCAAACATGTCCCTGTTGTAAACCAATACATAAAAGGGAAACATGTCCCACTTGAAATCTATACACCCCAGGCAGACATGTTCTTCTTGTAAACTTGTACACCATGAACAAACATATCCCCCTTGTAAATCTTTACAGTAAATACAAACATGTCCCTCTTGTAAACTATACACACCAGGCAAACATGTCCCTCTTGTAAACCTATACACACAAGGAAAACATGTCCCTCTTGTAAACCTATACACACCAGGAAAACATCTCCCCCTTGTAAACCTATACACACCAGGAAAACATGTCCCTCTTGTAAACCTATACACACCAGGAAAACATGTCCCTCTTGTAAACTTATACCCACCAGGCAAACATGTCCCTCTTGTAAACTATACACACCAGGCAAACATGTCCCTCTTGTAAACTATACACACCAGGCAAACATGTCCCTCTTGTAAACTATACACACAAGGCAAACATGTCCCTCTTGTAAACTATACACAACAGGCAAACATGTCCCTCTTGTAAACTATACACACCAGGCAAACATGTCCCTCTTGTAAACTTATACACACCAGGCAAACATGACCCTCTTGTAAACCTGTCACGCCGAGCAAATATGACCCACCTGTAAACCTATAAAATCCCAGGCAAACATGTTCTTTTGTAAAGTTATACATTCTCAGCAAACATATCCTTCTTCTTAATCTATACTAACCAGGCAAACATGTCCTTCTTTTAAACCTTTACACAACAAGCGAACATGTCCCTCTTGTTAACCTATACAGAAAAGGCAAACATGTCCCTCTTGTAAATCTATGCACCTCAGGCAAAAATACTCCTAATGAAAACCTATACACCTTTTCTGTAAATCCGAACTGAAACTTCAACACTGTGTTTAGGGAGTCCTTGGTATATGCCTTAACGTTCGTATATAACGCCTGAAACGTTTATTTTGTTTAAGTCTTACTGTCGTCATTTCATTGATTATATAATTATCCATTTGATCGATTTTATATACCACAATCAGAATCATGAAAGTGTCACAGACCTTTTAATTTTTTTTAAACAAAATAAGCATAACCAAACTTTTTATTGTTGTGTGGGTGAAATTATCCATAAGTGTCAGACTGCTTTGTGTTGATTGGCTACGTGCGTTCTAATGTAGTATCTGATTGGTTATTACACAGAACCGAAGAGGAGCCAGACAATGACCAAACCCAGAAAGTGCGAGTTCACAAAAACATGTCAGTAAATTCACCCAGTTTCTCATGTAACACACCTGTTTTACAACACACCTGTTTTATGAGCACTTTTTTTAACAGATGGCTGCCGTGTTCGCTTAGCTTAAGTATCACGGTAACGAGAGTAATAGGTTGGAAGTGGGAGACAGTAAAAAATCACACTCAGATATTGGGTAGCTAAATTGTTATTTTTTTTATATAGGACTGGACCTAATATGCTCCCTTTCTGCCATTATAATACCGGAACACATAGTGTTAATTGTTGCAGGTAGGTGTCGCTGGTTACAGTTTGAAAGCCAATTCCCCGATGAACTGACGAGGGTTGGTCGTAACAACCCGCGGCGAAAATACCCATATTTTATTATAGCTTTATAGGGGATGACTCGCAGACACACCCTCACCCTTACACACACATACCTATGTATACATATACATGTATATTTGTACTGTTGTGTCTGTATATAGGAACTGGTTATCTGTTAGTGTAAGATCGTTTGCTTTGTCTTGATTGGCTACGTCCGTACTGATGAGATCTGTGATTGGTTGTTACACAGGTACAGAGTCGCAGGGAATGTCTATAAATATGAAAAAATCAGACCTTCTAGTCGGTAAAGGTGAGTCCCATATTTATACCTCCTCCAGATAGCGAGATATTAAATTTCCCTACAGCATGGTCACTTTACCTGGTTTGTTTGTTACTAATATTACTAAAAAAATATGAACTTATTTTGTGATTGCTTAGGTTAACACAAAAGGAACAACACATTAAATTTGGAGTAGGGTAATCTGCATCACCATGTTTTTTTTTTATTGGAAGAAAGCCTAATTGTCTAGAATCAAACAAAAAATACCATACAAAATATTTTAGAAATATTTGAGATAAGATATTGCATTTTAATCAGGTCGTTGGATGTCAAAAACCTATCACCTGCAAGCAAAATACAACAGAATACAAAGGATTTAAATACAAATGCCAGTGTTTTTCATTATTTGTTTTTATTACTAATAAGGTCTTTTAAATAGATTAAAACATCAAAATTCAGTAGGCGACGCCAAACGCCTATCTTCTGCAATCAAAATACAACGGAATACAAGAGATTGAAACGAAAATGTTAGTCTTAATCATGATTTATTTTATTTCTAATTAGGTCTTTTAAATATTGTTAAAACATCAAACTTCAGTAGGTGACGCCAAACGCCTATATCCTGCAAATAAAATACATATACAACAGAATACAACTGTTTGAATCACAAATGTTAGTTTATCATGATTTGTTTTTATTTCTTTTTGTTTTTGGCCATCGATTATACACTTGTGACAAGACTTTATTTTACAGGATAATTGCGCCAATTTTCATCGGGTAATACCTTTGTGCAACTAAGTAAATAGGTTTCCAGTCGGGTGTTCTAAGCGTTTTTAATTCGTCTTCTGTTCTAAGACTACTATAGACCTTCGGTGCCCAGTTCTGTGGCCGGCGTCAATTTATCTTCATGTGTGTGTGTGTGTGGGGGGGGGGGGGGAGATAACTTGCCTGTAGCGTCTGTATGACACTTTCCAAATATATAACAATTAAGGATGAGGTTTCAGATTACAAAGTATAATGCTACCAGTACAGGTTAATTCTAAGCAAGGTTTAGATATATATTTTACTGTAAACTCATTAATGAAATCTAAGTCTATAATTCTAAATATTAATATATTTCATTTAAATATATAAATAGTAGGCCTATTCTCTGTATCGCAGGGAAAATATTACATTGAACATCCCCCTTGCTAAAAAGTGAAGGGTGAAATCCCCCCCCCCCCCGCACCCCTCCCCCTCCTATATTGACACCCCTGTCGGTTTCTATATATTTAAATGTTTGTGTATCTGCGTGCAATTTAAGGTTTGTTCACTCTGGATGAGAGACACCCGATGCTGTTTGAACCAATGCAGATCCTGAAGGTCACGGACAACGCTCACTGCGTCTACACCTGTGTCGCCACTGGTGTTTGTGAAGCGGCCAAGGTCGTCACCAAGGGAGACCTAAGGGTATGCGAGCTCTATGCCAGCGGTACTGAGAGTAACCAAGAAACTAATATCATGGACCCTGTCTTTGTCCCAACATTCTAAACTGTATTATTTTAATTTCGCTGCATTGCTTCAGTTTAATATTATCTTATTTTATCAGGTTTGGATTGTCGCAGATTAATTTTATGAATCCCTTTAAAATGTTCATTTTTATCCCTGAAGTGTTCATGTATGTCATACATATATACAACATACATACCCACCCACCCACACATACATATATATATAAACACACAAACATGCATATATATGACGTATATAAATATTTCTATCATATTAATTTCTGTTCTATTATATGAATTATGTTATTGAAAGTGCTTGCCATCCATATACACGGCTTGGGAAAGTGAAAGAGCTTGGGAGTGGTGTTGTAATAGTACGTAATGGTCGTAATGGCCACGACCCTCTTGCAAAATGTCAGTAATATAAATGTGATATCCTTATGTTTATAAAAAAAATAAGAAAAAAGGTGGAGTCAAATTGTTGCAGCATGAAAAGGTTATTCTACTGAGCTGATACAATGTTATACCGATATACACGGGATGTTTCTTACACATTTTCTTTGCTATGACTATTGGTACTCGGTACCTGCTTTGCTCTAAGTCAAGGTGTGTTTTATCACTCCGACAGTAATATAACTGTCGTATTTCTGTGAAAAAATATACTAGGAGTTCCTATACATAAAAATACGACTTCAACTCTTTCACCGATAGTTAAAACAGAGATAACGTAATAAGAAATAGTGCAATAGTGGTACATACTGCCTAATAAATATGTTAACCTACGCCCATGCACAAAAAAAAAAAAAAATCATTAGTACTGTTTAAAAGATGCACAATTCGAAATTTTGGTAAAGCATCTGTGACAGACATGAGAAAAAAATATTAATTCATGTCTTGAACTATTAGTTTCAGGTCAATCTTGTTACAGAGGCTTTATAAAATATTCTAAGATGAAACGAATTGTTTTGCAAACGTTTGATAGCGTTGTTCTTCAGATTGATCACATAAGTACTAATGGGTTCCTGTACACGTACAATTATTTTATTTTAAACATTTTTCGTTGTTCAAATAATAGAACTATTACAACAGTACATATACATGTACTATATAGGCACAAGAGACAACGAAAACAATTATAAGAAAAGGCAAATAAGCAGTAAAGGGTTTTACGATTCTCAAGCATTCGGATAATTTAAAGTTGTTCTTTCATTTTTGTTCATCTTTTTTTCCTAAGAACATTTTTTTTCGTTCTAATTCTATTTTAATTTTACTTTTTTCCTAAGAACATTTTAATGTTCTGATTCTACTTTAAACCTTTAGTTTATATGATTTAATAGCACTGTCTGGTATTAATTTAATTGGTTGACATGGTTTAGAGTTATTTTGTTTTGCAAACGTCTTGCAGGTACTACTACGGTTCAAACAGTCACAATCACATTTGATCTTGCCGTGCCATTCAGAGAAACTTAGTTGTGTTTGCTGAACATGTTGGAATAAAATCTTTCTTTCGGATGAGTTTTTTTTTTTTAATTATTTGTTCGGTTTGCTTGAATTGTTGTCAAAGGAAGCCGGGTCCCGAGAGTGCACATCTGAATATATGAAAATATCATGATTCTAACATTATCAGGTAGTGTGACGGCTACGGCTGTATAGCTTTGTCCATGGGCCTTGTTTCGGATGGGGGGGGGGGGGGGGGATGTCATCCGGACTTTTTTAGGCGAAGGGGGCTAATTAAGGAGCCTTTGCCTATCTCACTTATATGGAATAAACACAGAGCAAAGAAATTTAATCAGAGCAATGAAAGCGTGGTATTGCTAAGTACATCCCTGCAGCTAAATTTTATATTAACATGCGACACCCGCTCTCGTTGGTCTAATTATGTGCTCTGTGAAAGAACCAGCGTTATTACATCAACGACAGCGGGTGTCACATGTTTGAAATTTGATGCTGGAAGCACAATGCGATACCACGTTCTCATTGGTCTGATTACATGTTTTCTTGGCTCTGTGCGAACCCTGGTGGTCAGACCCAGAAAACCTGGCTGGACAAAGCAGCGGTTATTGGACGACTTAAGTGTATAACCGCTGCATCAGGAGCGTATTTGAAGAATAAAAGGCAAAAAAGTGAATAAAAATATTTAATACAGCGGTTGCTAGATAATTCCATCACTCAGATAATTTATTTATTCTTCGTATTCTTTTCTACTTAACCTACCAATTATGCATTTTATATTGAGAATATTTAAGCGTTGTCTCTTGAGGGGACTATTGTGATGAAATAGGAAAGTTTTAGTTTATTATTTTAATTTGAAATTTTGATACAAAGGCATTCATAACAATATTCCTGATCATATGTTCCTATTCATAAAATATGAAATTTTATGCATGCCATGCTTGCGTGATAATAAAATTAACGTTGGTCTTGTATCTAATTATACACCTACGCATCAGCAGCCATATCCCTGTATATGCAAACTGTTTCACTAATACAAAGGTATCTTGTAATACACTGTGTAGACAACAGGCATGAATGAAGCTTTTAACATGCATTTACATTTTATCTCCAGTAAACAAAACGTTACACTCAGCGAGCATACGATTCTTAATATAAAACAAAGATACAATTAAAGCTACCAATAAATGTTAAAGGATGTATTTAACATTGAATGACGTTAATATATATATATATATATATATATATATATATATATATATATATATCGTTACAGGAATTATTATATCAGATGTTTGATATTCGAGAGATGAAAGTTGACGTCAGGATCAAATCATAGTCAATTAATTTTGAGGTTTTCATGTCACGAACACTTACAGTGGATTATTTCACGAAAAAAGATTTTCCGTCAGAAGAAAATGTAACGATTCAATAAAAGCTCACAGGGGTTCGATTGAGCAGAGCTACTGCTCTGTAACACCTATGGTAATACCTGTGGACAAAGTTTACTCGACAGAGGCAGAGCGCATGCCGTTAACACCTGTGGTAAAGGTTTCCTGCCAGGAGCAGAGCGCCTGCTCCGTAACACCCGTGATTAAAGTTTACACGCCAGGAGCCGAGCGCCTGCTCTATAACACATGCAGTCAAAGTATACACGACAGAGACAGAGCGCATGCCGTGTAACACCTCTGGTGAAAGAGTCCTGACTGGAGCAGAGCGCCTGCTCCGTTTCAACTGGTGAATGTTAACACGACGGGAGCAGGGCTCGCCTCCGTTACATTTACTCGGACTGTGTACACGACATGTGCAGGACGTATTTTTCATAACATTAGCTTAAAACGCTACAAAGCATGCTCAGTAACACCTCCCAAGCAAAAACTAGGGTGCATGTTTTTTTTTCAATTTCCAGCAATGATAACCCCGATGGGATCCTACAGTGGATACAGCGATGTCGTTATACAAATAAGCGCGATAAGGAATCCAATGAAAAGACACGTATCAAGTCTTGCTGCAATCTTCTTCCATTCTTCTTGCGCGTTTGCTTCGTCCCCCTCATCATCGCCAGCGATCCTCTCAAGGAAGACGGCCAGCGCTTCATACAACTCTATAGCAGCACGTGCACTGTCCTTCCGGTTGCTCTCGGTATACCCCTTTTGGCTACTTACAGAGGCCCGTGTGTTCTGGCTGGTCCTGCGCCGTGTTTGTCTGGGAGCGTCAGTTACGGTCAGGTTGTACCGCGCGGTCTCTTCGTCATTGTTTTTGCTTCTGGCGCATTTAGTATCCTCTAAGCACGCTAGGCGGCGCAGCCATCCTGGCGGTCTCTTCGGATCTATCCGGTTACACATCCCCAGCGTCACGACAGCCGCCAGGACTTCGATCCCCGTCATCATCATCACACACAACAGGTATTTTGCTGAAAACAAAAGAAATTTAAGGTTTGCCGTATCCTCCATCAAAGATCTTTCAGCTAAGGTTCGTGTATCACTACAATTCCCAACTTTTTTCTGTTAATCCAGATTTATCATATTCCTGGCACAGACCCTAGGTTTTTTTAATGTTTATAATACTTATAATCAATGTCTGGAAATATATGATACGGAAGTCAAGAGCAATTCTATCAGTGGAAATATTACTGGTAAAAACATGAAAATAGTTTTTTATGTCTTATGAATTACTTCAGCAGAGTCAAGTGTATTTTTATGACTTTTATGACAGTATGTAATTTTTAAAGATATGAATACAAATGACCAGAGATGAGAGACAAATCATTTACAGGAGTGATACATGCAGCTGATGTGCGTTTTATTCTATGTTCCGGCCGTCATGGAGAATGAATAAAGATTTTGCTCACTGATTAGAGCGACACCTTGTGACGTCCTGGGGACCCATTCCGACACCATCAGGCTGAATACTGTGTAGGCCAGTAATATCGTCAAACCGATACTTATTTTCTCACCGCTATCCGGTGGAAGACAAAACATAAGCAGCGCCATCACTGACAGACTGACCGATGGAATGATAATGTTTATAGTGAAGAATAACGGTTTCCGGCCCAGCTTTAACCGGAAGTGAACCTCTGAGTATGGCCACGTGCAACAGTCGTAATACCGATCCACTCGGAAAATGCTGCGCTCCATGACGTCCCACTCCACATTGGGCGTGTAGGCTTCTAGGTTGATGACGCCAGACATGTTAGTGAAATTAACTTGCAGTGCATTTGTTGCCCAGTTCGCGAACACCAGCTCACAAACCTAAATTAGAGAGAATATTCAGGTACAGTAATGAATCATATAGTAGATGTTCACATTTTGGATTAACGCTCTTTTGTGAGTATTCTGATTGAATTGCCAATGATAAAGAAAGCATATATCAATACATTAGAGAAAACACTTCACAATTTTTTTTGTGGAAGTTTGAACTGAAGCCGGTATTAGTATAGGGGGCGCTGATAGTTATAACGAAGGACTTTCTTGCCTCTTTACCCGTCTTTCACACTTAAACTTTATATATATATATATATATATATATATATATATATATATATATATATATATAAATATATACATATATATATTTATTTATTTATATTTATGCTTATATATTTTTTTACATTAATATATCTAATGGAACACCATGGGTGTAGAAGGAGCCAATTTTAGTCTGTTTACTTTTCCTAAAAGGCATGCAAGCGCGCATTTTATTTATTTATCTCCCAAGTCAATATTTTTAAAAGATCCAGACTCTACATATATAAATGGATGGGAATGCTATAAAGCACGTCACCTGTTGGTCAAACGGAAAAGAGACTATGTCCACGGGACAGGATGTCGTGAAATAGCCCCCGACTTCCCAGGACACCCAGCCGTCACTGAATATCTTGATGTCGTAAAGTTCATAATGATCCTTGAAGAAAGCTGACCCAACTCTAAAACAGAGATAACGTATCTGTGTTGTTTCCTAGAGCAGACCGACTAAAGGGAAAATGTTACAATTCTTTTGGTAAATCAACCAGTTTTGGAAACAACATAAAGTGTACACGCTAATTATTGAGGTTATTTCTTAGACACCAATAAATTGTACTTGATAATCCAGTAAGAAAACATACCAATATGTGCAACACAACGGTAAATCCCTGAATAAAGCCTGTCACTGTAGTGATGAATTTCAAAGATGTATGATAAGCCATTAACTTGTATCAGCTTTGCTTATAAGGTGTACCATAGGTCCCAAATGATTAATATTTACTGGCCTGGGGGACTAATTAAAGATAAACGATTTCATTTGTCATAGTGGATTTTGGTAATTTGTTTTTCGTGATGGTTAAGTCGACGGAATAACCGTAGATTTAGAAAGGCGTAAGCTATACTCATAGACAGGTATCCATGGTCTCGAGGCAGAGCACAGGACTCGAAGGATTCTTAACGGGCGGCCCCATCCCAGGGACAGCGCTATGCTGGACCTATTTATATAGCAAGGATGTTAAATAAATAAATATGGCGCGCACGCCACCTGGTTGAGACCACACAACTCCACAAATCAATATTTTTCTAGGGTTTGTGTTTCATTTTTCGTATTTCTTCTCCTGTAATGGGGGTTTAGTGCATGCTGGCCAAGCAGGATTGTTACGGAAAATAGACACATATGTTATGTGCTAACACATAGTAGCATAACAAAGTTTAAAACAGGTGAATTGAAAGAGTAAGTCTGTATGCCAGGATGGTGTTGCAAGGAACTCTTAGTAATAAAAAAATGATCAAATAGCTTGAATCACACACATTTTTGCAAATGTTTAAGTACGTTAAATTGGGAGACCGTGTCCCGAGGACGTGTTCACTCAGAAACGGTTGCGCGTTTTGGCTCGGTGATATTGTTCGTGCAATGAGCATGATTAAACACAGTAAAATCAGGTGCGGTAGTCACCTAGCCTGGATAACACCAGAATGTAAATGAAAGTAAGCGTGCACTACCGCCCTATCACGTATTCCCAACCCTGAATGGAATTCTTCAGATGTAAATATTTAGGTAAGCTAACATTAAAAAAAAAATAATTCTCATAAAGAGCATATTCCCTGAGTTTATGAACATGCAGGTGCGTGTAGGAAATGTTAATTAAGTTTGAGCCTTGTCGAGTTGAGAGCAACATATATATATATATATATATATATATATATATATATATATAAAGTGGCTTCTACAAATGCCATTTAATCTCTGATATTCGCCGAGTGCGCCTACAGAGAGAGAGAGTGACTGTAATCTATGTTGGCAGCCGCATCAATATATATGTCACGGAATGAGCACGCAGGTCATTTATACAACTAAAACTAAGCACCATGACGCTGGTAAACAAGTGTACCGGGAGTGCCGATAAACATACTGTTTATTTATGAGAACTGCACCAGACGAAGTGTGCACCACTACCTTACTTTATATGTCATATTTTATTATGTTTCCCTCTCGAAAGCTCTAAATCGGCCCCTGATTTGTATGGTGTAGTTATTTGTATAGAACCACATGCTACCCTCAGAGAGAACATCATACAGTAGACGGGCATGGGCCAGTGAACCTAACTTTTTTTTCTCAATGATGGATGCATAATTACCCACGTGTTCGCACACTCATAGGCGCAAATGTAGACAAGCGGCGTGGTATGATAAGATCCTCACGGATCGTTGGACAGACCCAGTAGGAATTTAAAACAATTTAGGTTGGGAATCAATGCAAATGAACCGCTATTTTGTTAGGATATATATACCCTCATTTTCATTTAAATCCTTTCTGTCATATATCACACTATTAACCAGGTCAGATTCCTATTGGCTGATACAACCGGATGATATCAAGAGCCCACGTGTAGAAGAAGCAATATCTCATTTTATTTTAGTAAGTGCCCATTATTTCGTATTTAGTAATCATTTAGAAAAGGGTGCTTTTGTACTTAGCACACACCTTGTTAGCTGAAGTCTTGAAATCCGATAAATGTGTCAAATTGCTGGTCAACCCTGTGTGGATTAAACTTTGAAAAAATTAATCCGGGTGCAATTGGGCAATCCGTCCGGTGATCATTAAAGTAATGTTAAACATAGGCAACCAGACGATACCATGCATGTGTGATTTGTGTAATGTGAAGAACCATTAAGCGGCCCGGATATATTTACGGATGTGTATCATCTATTGAATATCTGATTTCGTATGGCATGCGAATAAACTGGACGAAATTTATGAATAATATATTTAGTTCTGACGTGTATATGTCAAAGCACATATTGATCATATTGAGAATATGTTAAACTAATGAGAGAAGTAACAGAATAACGTAACGAATTCTGTACCAGCATGTCTGGTATCCGACAGTCCATGGGCATTTATTGACTGAAACTTGTATCAGAGTCTTCCCAGTCAAGAGATACAGAGAATTTCAAGGCAAAAACAGTTTCGGTACCGTGTGAAGAAACATGGAACAGCACACTTGTTAATCCTAGCATGCTTCACAGCCCGGTGTAATTAGCTAATGATTGTCTGCTAAACTGATCAAAGGCGATGGCAATTATATTGAGAAAAAGATATTTTCTTGCCAAGTAGATTCGAAATACCCAATTCATGTATAAAAGGGCGGTTTGCTCACGACAGTGGACCACTATTACCGCTATAAATATTAAAACTTTATAAATGTTTTTGATTCTTTCGTTAGGGTCTCTACTGGACAACTTCATAAACTATACTTGGTACAGGGGGTAAAATGAGGGTTTGTGGGTCTTCTTTCTCACAGTTCTGGTCATACTGAACGGAAGCCCAAAACCGGCTCTTTCCGATCATAAATCTTATTATTTTGATTTCGTGTTATTTTTAGAATTTTTTTAGCTGAGGTACCGGCATCCTTTCCGATGCATCATACACTATTAAGTTGGTCCTTGTCGCCTCTCATTCTGTGAAGGCAGTCTGGCGCCCTTCCCGGATGCAGGGGCGGAAATGATAAAGTGTGTGAACCTGGGCCAGCAAGAAACTGGGTTAAACACACCGGATTCCCCGGAGAGACTGCTGGTACTTGTCTGTCTGACAGTCTCCTTCGGTATGTAAAAAATAATAATAATAAGAACTATACTAGTATACTGTATATACTAGGCTCTACCTCAGGGGGATAGACATAATTTAACATTAAAGCGAAAAAAATATGTTTTTGAACATACAATACTCATTACAACCTCCCATTTCAATTTTTAAAAAGCACTGAAATCGAACCTTACGTGGAGTTTTCACGCGGCACCCGAACGATTTGCAATGGATGCGAATGTCGCCAAAATAGAAAAGTCCAGCATTCGTATTTTAGTCGCCAAACCTTCGACAAAAAAAGTTAACATGAGTGTGGGTTCGGATGTGTCGTCAATTGTTCGCGGGAATGGCATTTTGTTCGGCGGTTCTCGCATCCCGGGTCGTGATTTGATCGTGCTTTGCTCTCGAAAATGTCTTAAAATCTTAGTCATAGGCGCACGCGTTCTCACGACGTGCATCATGTTCGTAAAATATTCGTGAAACCGTAAATAGATTCTGACAGTTTGGAGAGAGTCTCGCGAAAACATCGAAGTTCATCCGATCATTTCTCGACCTATTTACAACCTGTTCTTGTAAATCTTGAGAACTGGTGACCTCGCCACAGAAGCAAACGTGAGCAATTGGTCGCAAGATAACAGCGCGACATATGTACGAATGTCGCATGAATGTCGCACGGCGTTCGTTATCGCTTTCTATTCAATATTAAAAGCTTCCTCTTCATACATGCTTTCTGCAAGAACTGATGCTGGCAGTTATGCACTTTCATGGCATTTATATACTGCCCAAGTGTCAGGATCGCCGGTCGCAAGATAATCGCGCGATATATGTACGAATGTCGTACACATTTCGCAGGACGTCCGTTAATCGAGAAAATAAATATGCGCAAAAAGGTTGCATGCGTCCGCACGGATGTTGCCCTAGATTCGTGCGACATTCGTGTTGTCGCGTGTTCTTCTTGTTTGCTGACTGGTATAGCTTCACATGACATTCGCAAATACGTTGTGAGAATTTCGCTCAAACTGCACAATAATGGTTTACGGCTCAATGGCCGCATATTCGGAGACAAAAACATTTTTTTCGAAATTCGCATCCTTCGCAAATCGGTCGCCTGCCCCGTTAAAACCCTGCTTAATTTTCTCTAGTTCTCGAGCTCGAAAAGGGTGGACTTGAACTCGATTCCCATGATTTCAGACTCGGATTGTGTGGACTCGACTAAAAACACTGTACACCGTTCACTCGAAAACTCCGTCATATAGTCTGTCATTTATACTTTTAAAATTTTTTATTGGAGCTAACCGCCTCCATTTTTTTATTCTATCTTAACTAAGTATGTACGTCTGCAGATTTCATTCAGGTTTCGGCCAATATAACATAGCAGTAGCACACGCTTAATCTAATTTTATGTCCTTGTGTTAACAAGGCTCGGTGACTACTACACCTGCGGACCGTGGGTGTGTAATATTCCCCATTGCTGAGTCAATACCCGGATGACGCACTCGTTTGTGAGTGAAACACGTCCGTTGGGCATGCCCTTCCCATTAAGCCTGAAGAGCGCTCACCCTGGGTAGGGGCCGACCGTGAATATTCTCCGCCCCATGCATAAGATTCGAACACGCGGCCTCCCTACTCTGAGTCATATGCTTTACTACAGAAGCCGGTCTGTCATTTATTATTGTTACATTTACTTATGTAAGTACTTACGAATTTTCTAGAGCCAGCTTAGGTACCCAGACCATCTGAGACGGCACAACAATGCTGTCCACGTGACCGTACTCTGAAGTATTCCACGTTAAACGCTCGTCCAGCCATTCCTGTCACCAACATAAAAGTAAGAATAACGAATACTTAATTTGTTAAAAAGTAGATTTTGCGAAAACATAAATATTTAGAAATTATTCTCCCTTATATCAAGGATTTTTGAAAGGATAGGCCCAGGCAATATCTATTGATGTTAAAGTAAACCATACAATGAAATGATCTTGTAATAGAGGCACGGGGCTTGAATCATCCAGAAGTCATAATCTGTGATCAAGATAATTGTGTGAATCTCCGAGGTTCAATCGGGTTTTCTCCATTTTGCATAGACGCGTTGGTTCGATTTGAATTGAGGCACTTCCACCTCGTATCCAATGTCTTAACCAAAAGCCGCAGCCCTGCCCAAAATCGAGGAATTAAATACAGGGGCTACTACTATTCCTTTAGAATAAGAGGTTAGAATAATATATCTTTCTGCAAACATTTTAATTTGTGCTCTTGCATTCATATTTTTAAATATTTCCATGGTAATTTATGATTTCATTAAATATGTGTGGACAAATATAGGGATATTTGTATTGTGGTATTGCATAGCTTGCATTGAGGAGAACATAGCTGTCCACCATATTTTAGTAGGATAATCGTACAATACCGGCATCTTGTTGTACAATATTAGTACACCATCAAGTGTTTACTGTTACGAAGTATTTATATTTTAAATAATGCATGGCCAGATAAAAGACGAGCGTCGCCAGTGGAAATTGGCAACAGTTTGCCACACACCTTAATCAAATTATAGTCAGTTTCATTAAGCAAAAAAGGGCAAGGGTGATCCTTACAACTCAGTTGATTTGCAGTCAGTTTAGCTAACACACATGTCTTGAGTTTAAAAAATGAATTTTGCGCTGTCACTCCGTTACTGAGCGCCAAAAAGTCGGCGAGCATATAATTTATACTTCAAACTTTGCATCAACTTTTTACTGCATGTTCTTTCATTGTCGCAAACTGAAAAAATAGTTTGAGTATGAAGGAGGTTTTATCAATATGCTGAACTATAACGGAGTTTTCTCGCACATGCATGGTAGGTATTATTTTTAACAACGCCTCACAGCCTACAAGAAGGCTGTCACTTGTCATAAGCCAAATAAATCTTAAGTTTTTTAGTGTACTTTCTATCACACTCATAGCACTAGCGAGAAAAAAATACGTTTAACTCAGCATATTGGTAAAACCCTCTGCATGTGTTTTGAATTTCTGACCGCATGAATACAGGCATGCATGGCTCCCATGGGTTGCTGGACGACAGCCAACTTGTACGCAAATGACTGGGGTGTTAACCGCTATATGAATGCAACATACTGGAAGACCACTGCAATGCAATTCTCCGTATTGCCTGTATCATGGATTTAGTCAGGCTTACCAATACCTGCTCAATATAAGCAAAGAGTTTTAATCATATTACACTCTTTGATATATGTGCCTACTCAGTGGTGTACTCACGGCTATGTACAAAGGGTTCTTTGTTAACATATAAATAAGCGCGCGCGTGAGAAAGATTGTCAGTTATCCTTAATAAGCCGTTATATTAAGACATATGTACTTTCACTGTGTTTTGTATGAGTGTATATTTACCAGTACTGATATTTATGAAAACGAGGATTCAGTGTCACGATGACGGGCCTGAGCAAGCCCGGGGGAAGATCGGAAAAAGATCAAAGCGCTCCACTTATTATCCAAATGCACCACCATTTGTGTGGCCGGAGGCAACTAGTCGGCTGTGTTAATTATTCATATTATGAACACTCTTCTATTATTGACATTGCCTTAAACTGTGAACATAGTCAACAGGGAATAATTTTGTTAATACATTGACGGGTCGGTAAAAGGACAAATCACATTTCTATTCAGCGCACAAAGTGTACTATCAACGCAACCCGTTGATAAATTGACCCAATTTTGGCCATTTAGTAACGGTTGCTACATCGGGCACAACGATATGAACATCAATTTTAGAAATACCACTGCCGTGAAATGTTTACACACAGCGTCATGCACCGACTGAAATGTCAGTCGTACAGAATGTCAACAGAAGTCCAGTCGGCCTCGTCACTTCGACCATTTTTTCATATGACACATGCATGATATATTTCGGAGGTGATTAAGTTATTTCATTATTTTTTTCAGGATTTCAGTATCCGTGGCATAGAATCTGCAAATGGGTAACTCTTTTTTTTTGCCTTGCCCAGCAGTACACGTATACCAAACCACATATATAGCCCTAAACGTCACCCCCTCCCTATTTAAATGATTCTCAACATCCGTCATATCCCAGCTATAGTACGTGAGCTCCTATGGGCAGATAGGCATTAACAGATGTTTTTAACCTGGCCTTCCCACAGATACCGTTAACCTGCTAACAGACAAATATCTATTTTCTGTTAACAGACAGACTTGGGCGCCCTTGCCCACGATGAGATATTTTTTGTCTGCCATGTACAGAGAGCTATCTCATTTTTCGCCTTGCCCACAATGAAATACCACTAGTCCAACATGTACAATGAGAGATATCTTTAGCTAGCCCTGTCCACAGTGAGATTACTTTAATCAATCTTGCCCATAGTGAGATAACGTCAATCCGTCCTGTCCAAGGTGAGATAAATTTAATCCGTCTTTTCCACAGCGAGATAACATTAATCCGTCCTGTCCACTGTGAGATAACTTTAATCCGTCCTGTCCACAGTGAGAAAACTTTAATCCGTCCTATCCAAAGTTAGATGTCTTTAGTTCGCCTAACCCTGAGAGATAACTGACTTTGACACAACTGACTGGACATTTCATGTCGAACCATAGCCTTTACCGCATATGACTTTGATGCCTAAAAGTGGACAACTTTCACAACTTCCAAAGCATTTTAAGTCACTATAAAGAAAACATTGTTGACCGTAATATGTTAGTCTCCTGTAGGTAACTTTACTTGCCAGCGTAAGACTGTCAATGTGTATAATTTCTCCGCAATCAGGATGTATGTTCATTCCCGCGTTCGTGTGTGTGTTTGTTCACAACATAACTCTCGCAATCATGAGCGGAATCTCATGAAATTTCCAGAGCATTTCGTAATTATGCCAGGAATATTCACAAATGTGATGTCACTTGTGAACGAAAGAACCTGCAATAGCTGCCGAATAAGTGAATGTAAACACGGGATAGACACCCCCCTCCCCCCAAACCGACACACACACACACACACGGCGCAGGCTTGCAATTATGAGAATGCAGAATTCTAGGTGTCTAAGATTCGTGATATAAAATCCGTGCTTTTGTTAATGATACCTGAGGTAACGAGTGTTTTTTTACCATAAATAAAAACAAAAAAATTTACATCGTGTTTTAGAAAAAAAGATGAACAAGAATCTTACCAGTTCTATCCAGCCACCGACGGTCAGTTTCTGGTATTTTGCATCCTACAAAAAAGAGAGGATATTCAGTAAAGCGGACACCTGCCAGATATTTGTTTTAAATAAATAAAGCATATTTAGCTAAACTTCAAATATGTATCATGGTTAAAGTGATTTCATATATCAATCCATAACAGGCGTTTTTTAATCAAAATGATATAACCATGAGTTATTTTAAAAGACTAAATTCACCCAGTGAATTTTTAATGGAATAATTATATAATGTTTAATTATATAATTATTTTTTCATCAATATAGTTGTCCTTATAATATTTATTATAATTGTAATAATTACTCACTAGATCGTGGACAATATTCAAGCCCAAATCAACTTCCACCTGCACAGCCTGGGACGCATCATAAACAGGTCGCGCCACCTGCTGGTATCCCTTGAAAAGTTCTCTCAACAGCCGCTCCTCTGTAATCACATAATCGTCACAAATGGGATAACAGGGTAATGCTAATAGGCTGTATAATTATGACATTACACCTGGAAACAGACTAATGATGCAATTAATCATAAGTCGTGAAGAATTCAAGTCCTTGTAGCCGTCATACATTCCTATATGTATAATAAACACATTATACAAAAAGTAGCCAGGGACCATATGTATACATTTCTCATCAAACTTTGATGTGTGTGTTACACAAACGCAGAAATTATATGAATACTAGCCCCGAAAATATGTTTAACGGCTCGCTAACCCTATGTTATAAGGCAATTCAGCTCCCCTGACACTAGTTGATTATCAAACAACGACGATAAAAGGTTTCATCTTGGCAGAGATACACAATTACGCGTAGAGCTGTTAACGTATGACAGCTATCATATCACATGTGACGTCCATGGCTTCTGGCTAAGGTTTCACAACACCAAGGGCTAATGTCAACGGCTCACCCAGGTGCAATTAAAAATGATTTCCAAAAACTTTTACGCATAAATAGTTTATCTTTACTTAGAGGTATTTTATAAGGTCAAAAATAAAGTAATATAAGCACCTATTTATTCTAAATTGTAACCACTAGCTTGTGACGCTGATTCGAATTTGTTGCGGAATCCACACCTGCGATACCACGTTCACAGTTGTGCGAATGACCTTTAACTTCGGCCGTGTAGTGTTTAAGTAGCACTGTGCTGGGCGTGTCATATCAGCTGAGGCTAATGGACCTATGGCACAAATCTTTTGCTATAGTTTCTACAATTTTATATATCAGAGGACATGAAGGTCCATGTATGGACTTGTTTGGACCAGTTCTTGTTTCGGATCTGTCGCCCATGCGCAAAATCGGACCCCATGACGCGACCTTGTTATGGTAAACAGACACACGTGGATGGTGTATACTCACAAAGCAAAACCATAACAGTCTAAACAGCCCTATGGGAGGTACTGAGACTGTGTGCTTGGAAGGTTTTGCTGGGGAAATCTGAATTGATACTGTGAAAGAAAAGAAATAATATGCTCCTGATTATGTCCCTTTAAAAGTTATTTGAAACATTTGAGAAGCAGTTTCGGTATAAAGCAAACCTGAATTGATACTGTGAAAGAAAAGAAATAATATGCTCCTGATTATGTCCCTTTAAAAGTTATTTGAAACATTTGAGAAGCAGTTTCGGTCAGTTCCAGTAAAAATAGGTAAGTTTCGCGCCATCTCCTGGACTTGCGTCCTGGGCTCTATTCCACACCAGAGCGGTCGGTTCTTTCACATAAACGACATGCAATTATACATGAGCCAGTATCATAAATAGGCCTAGAAACAGGTATAGCCTAGCTGGAGGTCGTATGCAAAAGGCGTCTAGGAATGCGCGAGATCAACTATCACCAATAAAGGAGAAAATATTTACACTAGGATGTTCGCTAATCAGGGTAAAAACAATGCAAAATGAACACTAAGATCTAAAATTTGTACAGGAATTTATTCACTACATAATATTGTTTAACACAAATATCGACATCTGAATCTTGACGTTGTATGGTCGTGGTGCACGTGAGTTTGTTATGTTTTCTGGACACCATGTATTAAGCCCGTCAGCGCACATCAAGCCCCATTTGTTAACTGTTTTAGAGAGAAACATACATGTTTGAAATGTACACGTTCTGCATTCCATCTCTGGGACATGATTGAAACGTACTAGCTCTCTGGAGTGACATCGGCCAGTTAATAGAATGTTTGATAAGCCAGGGAGTAGCTACTGGAGGTATTACTCGTGACTGTAGAAACTTAACATTTACTGTATCAATCGAATTAAACGTTGATAAATAAATGACCACCCCTCTTCAAAATTTGTGTCCATTGAAGATCTTGTAATTTCTTATATTCTATCCTGTTAAGGTTGTTAAAAGTATATGAAATGAGGTATGTGCCTCAATCTGCGGTTAGCCTTAAATGACGCGATGAGTAGGCCAACCAAATGTGCACAAAAACAATTTAAATCTGGAAAAATAAAGAGGACTTGATGGCTTCACATTAGAATTATATTTATATGTTTTTGGGTAGCTAGAACGCTCGGATTTATTTATTCGAAGTGTCTTTTATACTCGCGGGAACTCGTTTGGTAAAACAATAGCGCGGCATTCTCCGTCTGCTTCTCATTAAAAATATAAAAATAAGATATTTCTTAATAAATGGTAACCTGTTTCTCTACGACAGACCGGTTATGAAATGGTAGTCAAAACAGTATTGAATATGTTAAAACCATATTATGATAATGGAAATAATAATTATAATAATAATAGAAATAATAATTAATTTAAAGTAGCATATAATCCGCAGGGTGTTTTTGAACGCTGTACAAATGATATAAATACATATTATAAAAATATACCAGTGTATGCTAATCATATAAGATAAAAAGGTATGTCTACACAATAAACAATCTTGGATCTCAAGTTCACTGGGAGATCATTCCACATTTTAGGCCCTCCCATGCTGAAGGCAACATTTTGCACTCGAGATGATTTTATGAGAGGGCCTAATAAATACTGGTTAGCAGAACGCAGTGCTCCAGATTAAGCTAAGATTCCTTAAGGGGTCTTTACACAGGATAGGGACCTTTGTGCCTCTCGTGTGCGACCACACAAATTATCAGGTCGCCTTAATAGGCTCAAAGAAGGCAGAATGGTTGCCTAGGTCGTCCAAAGGTCGTACACAGGAGTTTCAGACATCGCAACAAACGCCATGGTCGCCGTGAGATTTTGAACATGTTCAAAACAATCGCTAAAAGGTTGCCGAGGAGGTAGGTTGCTCAAAGGTGGCCCAAAGGAGGCAGAAGGGAGGCACAAGCATTCCCGTGGTTGTAGAATGAAGGCAGAGTGGTCGCGCTGGTGGCACAGGGTAAGCAGAGGGAAGCCAGGCATGAAAGTGCCCTAATGCCGCTTTTTGGGAAGTTCAAGGGAGGCACAAGAATCGCTGAAACAGTTATGGAACAGTTACACAGAAACAGGAATATTTTGGTTGGGCGACCATTGAGCGTCCTGGTCATTTTTTGGTCGCTCAAAAGTGGCACAAAGGTGGCAGCCCTGTGTAAAGGGGCCTTTAGTACGGAATGCGGCATATATATATATATATATATACATATATATTGTTATGGGGTGACAAAAAAAGCGGACCGAACTGTCTCGCTATAGTGAAGCTCGCTTTGCTAGCGAAGCGGTTGGTACGCCGGACTTGTGCGCTACCGTTATGGGTTCGAATCCGGGATCAGCCAAGTATTTTCCCCTGAGCAATTTGTCTTTGTAACAAAATGGAGGCTCGTCTGGGAACGCTCTGAAGAGGGTGTGTGTAACGGAGTGACATAAAAGCGGATCGAACTGTCTCGCTAGAGAAGCTTGCTTTGCTAGCGAAGCGGTCAGTACACCGGACTTGTGCGCCACCTGCATGGGCACGTATCCGGGATCGGCCCAATGTTTTCCCCTGAACAATTTGTCATCGTTACAAAACGGGGGCTCGTCCAACGTAACGGTAAACTTTGTGGCCCAGGGAATAAGCTCACCAAAGTGTGACTTCTGGGATAATTAGTCTTGTTCTGATAGCAGAACGTTCTTAAGAGGGGGTATGTTACGGGGTGACATAAAAGCGGACCGAACTATCTCGCTAGTGAAGCTTGCTTTGCTAGCGAAGCGGTTTGCACGCCGGACATGTGCGCAACCGACACGGGTTTGAATCCCGGATCGGCCCAGTATTTTCCCCTGAGCAATTTGTCTTCGTCCCAAAATAGGGGCTCGTCAAGGTGACAGTAAACTTCGTGGCCCAGGGAATAGTTCACCGAAGGTGTGACCTCTGGGACAGTCTTGTTCTGATAGCAGAACGCTCTTAAGTGGGGGTGTTACAGGGTGACATTAAAGCGGACCGTATTAGTTAAGCTAGTGAAGCTTGATTTGCTAGCGAAGCGGTTGGTACGCCGGGCATGTCAGCCACCGACATGAGTTCGAATCGCGGATCGGCCCAGTATTTTCCCCTGAGCAATTTGTCTTCGTAAGAATATATATATCAAGTTTGTATATTCTTATGTTTCGCTCGAGCAAGTCACATATCAGTGACACAAACAACTCTTTTGTAGATATATAATATTTAAATATGTAATACAGTGGAACTCCTAAATCACGACCACCTTTGGGACTGACCAAAGAGGTCGTACTTTAGGGGTGGTCGTATTTGTTAAATGCTAAGTTACATGCAATATTCGTCTATCATTGTTTGCATGCGCCGGCTTGTCATGAAGCGCCGACGAGTGTTTATATCTTGTCTTTCATATTTTAATATTAAAAGAATCATTCAGCATTTATACTGGACTGTTAAGCGTAATTACACTTGCCTTGGACTCTCTAAAGTCAGAGGGTCGAAATGGCCAACAAAGGCCAACACAAGAAACAAAAGGCCAACACAAGAAAAAACAAGGGACCTATGGGTCACGACGCTCAGCTGTTATATATGATAAAAAAATATTATTTAGAAATGAGGCACATGCTGGTTTTGTGTGGTAATAAATTTAAGCTGTATTATGAGTTGTTGTTGTTTAGCTTATGTATGATTTTGATAGTACCTTTGGAGACAGGGAAGAGGATTGATTTCATTTATTTTATTAACAATTGGAGTACTATTGTCACACAGATTTTGACTTGGCCATATAACTTATAAGCAGAACATATAATATAAGAGTTTAACTGTTTATTAAAAAAATTACAAATATTGTCCCAAATATAATTTTTATTAAAAATAATAAGAGAAATATATGATTGTTTTAAATGAAATATAACTGATATGATTATTAAAATAATATTAAAGAATATATTCATGAATGCATTCATGAATACATTTTGAAAGTATTTGCACGAGTATTCATATACTTTCATTTTTACCTGAATTCCCATTCTTTATGCAAGTAATTTTATAATGGAGTACATAATCATATTGGTATTTAAATACAATTACAAAGTATTCGCACCATGTCTGGTATTTATTCAATTTTCACCAAACAATGATGTCGAGAATCCAGAATATACAAAATTCACACATTTAAATAATGATCATAAGTACCTGGTTTTAAGGCTTTTATTTATATTAAAAAATGACTGTTAGAAATTCATTTTGGACTAATTTCACATCAATGTACACACTAGACACAGTAGGAATCTAGATTAATATTATCAACTGCATCTTTGTCTATCATTAATTTCCTTCATATGATCCCTAATGATTAGTAATGAATAATATGATTTACTTCTTTATCATTAAAATTGAACTGAAAAATGCCATAGGTGACTGCATGGTGTTATTTGGAATATGTGACATTCTACCCATCAATACAAGATTCTTATATCATCAGTAACTGCAAGTTAATTTCCTGTTATTATAAATTAACAAATTCCTTTTCTATTTTTCTTTAATTTGTTATTAAAAACCAATAAAAATTTATTAATTTGTTGTTTATTGTTATGTTGTTGGTTAAAACTACTAGATGAGTTGGGTTGGACACCTGGATCAACTGTGGCTGGCCATAAGCTGCCTGGATTCCTGTATGCCTCGCCTCAAGCGTGCATAATTTGATGAAAGGTCAACAAGGTCAACATACAGGTGACTCAAGAGGGGCTGGAGAGAGCCAAAGTCTGACAGGGTCTCATAAAAAACATTAATAAAAGCTACAATTTTTGGCCAATTTCTTTCAGCTTTCTAAACTAAAAAGCTGAAATCCTTATGTGTGCATGATATGAAAATTATATCAACAGTGCTCACGGGAAACAAACGTGCCATGGTCACAGTTGGGCAAAATTTAAGGTACTAATTTTATATTTATACTAATAACTTATAAAATTTGAAAAATTCAGAACTAATTTTGGGTATTCAATTGAATCTTAATTAAATAATGTTACATCCCTGACAAAAAAATCTCTAGCAATGCCCTTGTGAAGGGAGTAAATATATTTCTTGATTTTTTACAAAGTGCATTATGTTTGGGCCCATAACTTAAAACAATTACGCAATACTGACATCATTCTGGGATGCATTCTTGGCATGGTAGGGGATTTTGGAGACATCTAACTGTATGCTGAATTTAAGGAACTTAGAGCTGAAACTGGGGAGCTGAGCTTTTGCAAACTGCATAACACTAGCTTGATGCAAACAATATGTTACAAGGTGCTTGAAAACTTGATTAAAATCTACAGTTTTTGATCAACTGGTTTCAAATTTTTGGTGTTAACAGTTGAAATGCTGACAAAAACATGCTGTGAAAATTAAATCCACAGTACTTACAGGAAAAAAACGTGCCATGGTCAAAGTTGGGCAAAATTTAAGGTACCAATTTTTTATTTTTATTAATATCTTAAAAAATTTAAAAGATTTTCATCTAATTTTGGGTATACAATTTAATTTTGATTAATTAAAGTTATATTACTTGAAAAAAGGTCCACAGCTTTAACATTTTTTGTGTTTAGTGACCAAATATCTTTCCTGATTTTTTTACAAAGTCCATTATGTTTGGGCTCAGAACTTTTTTAAATTAAATAATACAGACATAATTTCTGGCATGTACATAGGAACTATATAGAGGAATATTTATGGTAAATATGAGGAAAAACAGATGAGTGGTTTTGATATTAGGCAGTCCTAAAGTGTGAAAATAGGTTTTTAATAAAAAATTGAGGTTTTTCCTTAATTTCTCAAAGGAACGAAGTTGCAAAGACCCAGTTTTCGGCTTGGTAGGAGATCTTGGGGACATCTAACATTATGCTGAATTTTGGATTCCTAGGTCTTACGGTTTCGAAACGTGCCACATCTACGGACGGACGGACGGACGGACGGACGGACGGACGGACAGACGGACGGACGACGGACAATGGA
Source organism: Sipunculus nudus (assembly GCA_026874595.1). NCBI lineage: Eukaryota > Metazoa > Annelida > Sipuncula > Golfingiida > Sipunculidae > Sipunculus > Sipunculus nudus. Next base: position 8,517,098 of record CM049308.1, read on the forward strand.
CCACGACTATAGCTCAGATGACTTATAGTCAGCTGAGCTAAAAATAGTTCATAATATAGATTAGGTAAGGGTTGTATCTATATCTGTTATATCAGCTGTAATTGCGTTTCTTTGATACGACGATGCAGCATGCAAAACATATCGATAACCGTACTGATATGGCGTATCGATATATCGTTATATATATATATATATATATATATATATATATATATATATATATATATATATATATATATATATATATATACCGTAAAATTTTATTTTTCGAAGTCGAAGATATTTACGTTACTTAACCGACGTTCGACATAAGCGGGTTTATATTGAGATAATTTACCTTCGAAAGCATGAAACTTCAACAAAAGCGGATTATTTCATTTTATGGAGCTCGACACAACGACATTATGCTGTTATATATATATATATATATATATATATATATATATATATATATATATATATATATATTATGCTCTGCGAATCGATAAAATGTGCGTAGCCAATAAAAGTGACCGGGGAAGCTTTCAGCATTCCTTTGCTCATGCCATTACTGTAAGTGCTCCGCTTACAAAATATGTTTTACAATGATTAGGGACAAGGCCCCTCTCACCAAAAGGTTCACATGCACATTTCAGCTCTAAACTCTCCAATAATGTACGCGATGCTTTGAATGTTATATAAATATATTATTCACGATACATAAATAAAAGATAAAGATTACATGTTTTCTCACCTGCTGTCTGGTTTCGTTCCTTCCTACTGGTGACCGGATGAAAAAACAGAGGACAGCAAATGAACAGCAGACACCAGTACCGCATGACTGGTCTGCCTGGTACCAGCCTGTTTACCGAGGCGCGTTGCACCCGAGGGAGGGGATGACTGTCACGTGACACATACGTCACGCTCTCGTTCCTGGCGTTTTGTGATCATCCTTCCAGTATGGTCGATATTGTGGTCTAATTCAGTCATGGACAGAATCATTCATACCAGTATTTGCTGTGTAGTTTGGTTTGAACGGACTTTTTTCCCCAAAAGCGTTATTTATTACCGTTTGTTTATACAGTCAGGCATGCATGAGTTTCAACGAATGGGTCACGGTAAAGAAATGGCATTAAGATGGACACAGAACCAAACATTTCTTCTTTTTTTTTTAATATTTCAACGGGCCCAATTTCCTTGGATTATTTGTATTCGGTAATGGCCGTGGTGATTGCATACATCAAGTCATTATTTGCTGTTGATAGTGATTTACTCTTATCATTCATATTATTCCAGTGTTATAATTTTTCCCTTTATATTTGAGTGAAAAAAATAAATGTTATGGTATCGTCACACAACAATGCCTGTTCTGTACCTTTCGCGTAAATCTACTTACATTATGAGTGACCACACAATGTCTAAAAAAAAAACCTCAATAACTTCCCCAAAACTCCCTTTGACACAAGTACGAAATTTAGTAACAGATGTTAAATTTTAATCGGTAACGACAGCTTGTTCTGCACAAGGCATTGACCATTTCTTTTATTAAAAAAATATAAGATCGAAACAGCACCAGTCTCTGCTTATCATTGCATCATTGCTCACTTGTTTTAGTCTCATATGTGCTATGAGGTTCTATAGGTTCGGATTTGTGATGGAGCAACATAATATAATTGTTTTTTTTTCGCGAGGCTTTTAAATTCGCGACGTTCGAGAAACAGAAATTATCGCGAAAATAAAACCTTACCGTATAAGAGTCCCCTTCTTCCAAGGCTACAGTTATTAAAAATAACACGGATCTTGTATGTTATCGGAAAATCAAAGATGTCTATTATAAATGATACAAGATCTTTCAACTTAACTTTCAATGATAAAAAATAATAACGACTAATAATATCATCGAAAAATAATCTCGTTCGATGTTTACTTGGCTCCGAGTCCAATTGTTATAATTTCACATATTATTTTAAATAATTATATAATTGATTAATGAATATTCGTAGGTTATTGTATGGTGGAATCGCGAAAATGGAGAGTAAAGTAGCGAATTTTTAACCTCGCGAATTCGCGTATTTCCATGAAATATACGATCTTATCTGGGATTTCTGTCGACAAAAAAACTTTTGCAAATGAATAAATGGACCCCCCCCCCCCCCCCCCCACTCAGTTTCTATATAACGCAGGCCTCAGTGAAAGCTGCAACGTTTTAAGTATTTTCACGTACTGTAGATCAGAAATAAATATCTACGTCACATATGATTAAAGAAACATAATTAATAAAATATCTGATAAATCAGTCTACATTTCACAACATACATGGCGGAAAAATTCACTGGTCACATGCAAAATAACAGCCTACGTTAACAGCTGCCGATTCGATGTCCTATAAATAAAGATAGCTACTCATGCAGGGACACATCTGATCTGGCAGATCATTGTAAATAAAGAGCAAAAAAAAAATCGTGACACAAAATGTAGATTTATAAACTGTAAACTTGACATATTAGGCAGTCACTTCCATTGACAGCGTTATAGAAAATAATTGAAAAATATAAACTCTTAAGAAAAAGATGGACACTGGTTGATAGAACAGAAATAGACATTCCCAATTCTGTTGGTGGACCACGTACTCTGTCATAAAGCGTTATTACCTGTTTCTGATTGAATGGTTTTGCAGTGTGTATTACCGAGGGTTGATAAAAAACTGGTACTGAGCTTTATGGTGTCCGTCTATAGAAATGACGCCCGGCCATGTTGTCCACGTGCCATGTCGGGGGCAGCCTGGTACAAACTGATATGTTTGTGCGGCCACAGCTTGAGTATCCTTCATAATTAACCGATATTGCAGGTCCGTCTTATATACAGACAGTTTGTACCTTCTGACTATAAATATCATACTAGAAACATGATGAAATACATCCAAACGTTTAGAACAGGCAATGGCGTTTACTATGTATGAGGGTGGATGGGGTGATGACTCGGCTTTTCAAAGCACGCCGTTAGCTTCATTCTAACCACATTCACCTGAGGATCGGGTCACATCCTGTGAAACAGACTGTTGTGAATTTACACTGTTGTTTTTTCTTCAGCGTTATATATATATATATATATATATATATATATATATATATATATATATATATATATATATATATATAGAGAGAGAGAGAGAGAGAGAGAGAGAGAGAGAGAGAGAGAGAGAGAGAGAGAAAAGAGGGGGGGGGGGAATGTAAGAATAGCCATGCTTGTTCATTGAAAATAGAAATTGAACATGTATAGCTAGAAAAGTTGGTTCACTACCGGTGACTACGGTAACCGTTTATGATATATTTAGACACCAGATGGCGGTTAGTTGTCCGCTGAAGAAACGTGCTTATGATGTGACAAGCAGCCAACCAGATGCCAATAAACAAACACTCGATAGGCATCCTGGCTCCGCCATAATGCAGTTTACGGTCGAATTTTAATTGCTCCCTCTGTATTCTCGCATCATCGACCGATTCGATTATGACATTATGACTGTGTTAGCGTAGACATGTATCTGTTGTCTGCAGAACTGAAACCAGCCAGCGAGGTGTGCACGCAGCCTTTGTTGGTATGTTTCGTTTGAATTACAGCTCACCGGCCGGGCATCCTATGTGCCCAAGGCCCTAAGCAAGCAACGTCTGGGGCAATTCTCTCTGAGCCTGTGGCCTGTTTAGACGGTTACCGGGGCGACGAGCTGTCACTCAAAACGAAATGAACATGATTTGCTCCGTGTATTCTTCGCTTGGCTCTGTCTTCCAGCACAAGGTCTCGTCCGATTGGACAAAAATACAGTGCTCCCTCCGGTGTTGCAATTCAGGATACGAGGTCATAACAAACAGCGCTAACAATATAGGAAGTAGGCCTATAGTTAAAGCGCTGTGTAAAGAGCGTACCGGTGACCGGCAATTATAAGGTTATGGGTTCGTTTCCTATATATTATATATTTTATCTCCAGAGCAAATAATACTCTCTGAATACCAGGGGGATGATAATGTTGATGCTAGCATATATACCCTAGGGCTACAAATTATGGTATTATCAGGTTTAGTAAAGGTCTGCTATTTTAAAACTGTTTTAATCTGTTAAACTGTGCTGTTTTAATCTGTTAATTTTATAATAAGTCTTCAGAGTTAGCAGAAGCTATTAACATTACAGGAAAGTATCTAAATATGTTTTATCTTATGTGACTGATGGAATTCAGATCAGTATTCAGAGAGAGTCTTTTCCCTGAAAGCAATGTCACTTAGATTGAGCTTATAACACCATCACTGATTCAAGAAATATATGATGGTACCTTTTGCCGCTAAATGGGCCTGGTACATGCAAGTTTACGTGAACACAGTAACGGCGGTGTAATGATTATCGATCACACGAGGAGTATAATGCAATCCTAAAGTCATTCAATTATTTTACTTATATTTTGCCAATTCTCGTTGATGACTCACGTGGGAAAACTAAACCTTTTGTGCGTTGACTTTATATATTTTGTGCATGATACGAGTGGCATCAGGTACGCTCTATACTCGTAAGTCCTCTCAGAGATACCGCTGAAGTCCTTGTTGCCGTATCGCTCCGAGAAGATTTACCTTGGATCACGAATTTGCTGCTTGATTTTCTCAACATTTTTTTAACACAATAAATAACTTCCGAATGCCTCAGCTTAAACATTTTTTTTCGATTTATAAAACTGCTTTTGAGAGGGGGTGTTTAAGAATAAGTTCTAACAATATCTCTGCTACTTATTAAACAAAAATATATATTGCCTCCTTGTTTTTGTAATCGTTCTGAGAATGGATATGTGACATAAACCAACATATCTAAACAGCGCGGAGTACCCGGGAGATTTATCTTTATCTGGATTGGAGGGAGATCATTAGTAATTGTCACAGTAATTATCAGCCCGCTGTATAATTAATGCTTGATGCCTCCGCCAGGAGGGAATGCGTTTATGCCAATTCGTGTGTGTTTTTGTGTTTATGGATTTGTTCAAAACATAACTCATCCAGTCATGATTGGAAGCCCCCGAATTTCTAGAAAGGGTCATTAAGATCGATTATATTTTGGGATAGATCTGGTACATGATCCGGATTCAGAAACGTAATCAAGGAATATTCACCAATGTATTGTCACACCACTAAAGATGTAAACGACCAGGTTCTTTTAACTGTCAAACCAACTGACTGAAACTCATATATTCGTACACTCCAAAAGATTAATAAGACATGAGTTTACAAAAACAAATCAATATATTAAAGAAATAAGACATTTCTCTGGAGAAATTACGTAAAGTAAGCCAGAAATCACATAAATTCCACAGAAAAGACTTTAGTACTGAAGAAGTTGGGAGTGGTATTTAATCCACAGATACATTGTCCAAAAACATTTGGAAAATATCCGAACGCTGGTTCAGTAAACACGGTAAACTATGAGGATTCGTTGAGTTACACTTAATTCAAAGACACATTCTGGCATGACAGACACATCCCCTAGTAAACCATGACGTCATTACAGCAGTTTACAGCTGTCATCATTAGTACTTTAGCCAATCACACACCCATGCCCTGGATACTGAACAGATCATGGAGAATTGCACCATCTGTTGATGAAAGCAAAAGTCACTATCATAAACATTCAATTCACGTCACACTTCCTGACACCATTGATGGATTACTCTCCGAAAACTCTGAGCAACATCATTAAAGAGAAACTTGAACCCTCTTCAGTTAAAATAAAGGTTGAAATCTCATTAGCACATCATCTTCGCAGGCAAAAAAATCGATCATTGATGGTAATATGCTTGTGTGGAACAATGATCGGAAATTTCTTCAGGAAGTAAGCTCTACATATCCTCCTACGCACTTGCGGCCGCGGTACTGTCTCGGATTAAGTGAAACATATGATATAATGATATTTCTTTTTGTGAATAATTATTCAGGGTGGTCGATTAGATACGCTAAAGTACTCTTAATCCAGTTTTACTTTACTACTGGAAAATATATAAATGAGAAGAAAAATTCCGTAGTATGATTGATATGTTTATTGATTTCAAAATAACTATTAAAAACCTGGCATATTTTTTCCGTTTAAGTGATATCATCATTGCCCATCATTTGAGAACACTTTTCAGGATCAAGTTCAAAATAATTCCATGCTACAATTATTGAGAAATCAGTACCGATGTATGAATGTTTACTCAAAATGAATCAGCTGTGATGAAAGTTTTTAGTTATAGTGAAATGATAGTAAATGTCTTAAAGAGAAGGTTGTCCCTTTTATATATATATACTTTTTATAAACCATTTATGCAAAATATTTAATTGCTGAACCAAAACTATGAGAACTTTGCTATTTGTCAATCTCAATTTATCGTAACCTTAAATGTAGCAAACATAAAAACTCACGTAACTCATGTTCAAAAATCTTATGTAGGTCTGCTCATCAGCAGAAACTGTGAGAATATGAAACCTCCAAATCTCTATTGTACTAACTGACTGGTTATCCTGATTTGCCAACTCACTTTTTCCTTTTCTGTCTGGTATCAATATATCACCCCTGTCCACCCTGTAACAGATACACATACATTTTGTAATTTAAAGGACACAGCAAATTTAGATTCAGCTGTAAGTGTAATGAAACATCCACTTATTATACTGCAAGTCCAAAAGCTGATCAACTATTCATGAAAATCATACATGACGGAAGGGCTTAACAGAAGATTCAGAAATATGTTTGCTGAGAAAATTTTGTGCTGGATTAGTGATAAGAGTTGGTTACCATAGGTATATTTCTTCATTGGTATATACATATGCCTTCTGTCCTCCAATGCTGATTACAATACCAACTAGTCCATCTTCGTCAATATACTTCAACACCAAAAGAAGGTATCTCGATGTTGATATCATTCCTTTTGTTTCCCCTTGAGAAAAGGAAAATAATTTTTGAAACCCTCACCTCTATCTTACACCTAATATAAGCGTTTTTACAACTCCTACACAGTTAAATGTCAAATTATGATTCATTTCTATTTTTTCATATATTGCTACAATGCTGGAAAATTTTCAAGATTTAGGTGTTCACTGTGATATAAGTTATATGTGATGGAAAACATTTAAAAACTAGTGTAAAAATAATACTTCAATTTAAACTACAAGTCTGTGGGTATTTAATAAAAACTTAAATACTTCTGGAATATGGTGTCAAAATTAATACCGACCTGTTTTCTGGTGCCATCAGAGAAAACCATCTGCCTTCCTTCAAGATGTACAGGGTAATAAAACCGTAGCCATTTCCCAATCCTAAACGCACCGTTTTCCTGTTAAACATGAGGGGGTGCTGAAGCTCAACCCTTTCATGGCTCTCGCCCCATGCCCCCCAAAAAATATTTTGATGATTCTGATGAAATCTTACAATGGACAAAGAGACAACAGAGATCCTCCTATTATAATAATATTATATACTGGCAAAACGTGACCATGGAACAGTCGAAGGTTGTGCTAATTTATATACAGAATTTAATAAACCCCCAGGGACTTCAATCCTGAAAATCAATATGGAAAAAGCCTTTTCAGCAAAATCATGACTTTTGTAAAGAAAAGATTGTTTAACTTTATTGTTATGTTGTTGGTCAAAACAACTATTAGATGAGTTGGGTTGGACACCCGGATGAACTGTGGCCAGCCATAAGCTGCAGTTTGTAATCAACTGGTTTCAAATTTCAGATGTTAACAGATCAAATGCCTATGAAAACAAGCTGTTAAAATTAAATCCACAGCAGTTACAGGTTAAAAAAAAGTGCCTTGGTCAAATCTTGGCCAAATTTTAGGTACTGATTTTATATTTTTACTAATAACTTACTAATATTCATATCTAATTTTGAGTAAACAATTGAATCTTGATTAAATATAGTTATATACCTGAAAAAAAGTCTCTAGCTTCAGAAATTCCCAGGTAAAGGGAGTAAATATAAATAAAAGATGATATTTGAGTTGATCTATAAAATGAAACATCAAATTATGCAAATATTTTCATCGAACGGTTTGTCAAAGTCAAAAGTAAAAAAACGTTTACCCTACCCTCACAATAGCAGTTTGTTACACACGTTCGTTATAAAGCGTGCCATTAAATTTTAACACTGGAACAACTCCGGCGTGTATATTACTTTCTATTACATTTCCAGTGAACATTCATTTTAATTCTTCTCGGTTTGTATCTTATTTTCATGACATTTATATCTGTTCCTAGACAGATGTCAATGGTTATTGATCTCTGTCAGCAAAACCTTAATTTTAATTTGACTTGTAACAGACAATGTATTATTTCTTCGCATAAACATGCTAATATCACATATATCCATGCCTATCACTCGTATACAATATATTACTAATTATAATTCATATAATAATGAACAATTAATTCTCTAATTAAATACATCTGATTAATATTATATCTCTCCCGGATATGTGACTGATGTCGTCATGGTATAATAATTGTCATTATTGATTTTAAATTGCACTATTCATTATTAATGAATCGATCTTTATATATATATACTTAATCCTTTATTTTCCTGCCTCTGTCATTTTGGCGGACTTTGGCTGTCTAGTCTATTTTATTAAGGGACCTCTGTCAGTCTTTTTTTATTTATGACTATCTGTAAGTCTATTCGTTGGCTGTATTGTCTGATACTCTGTCTACCTGACAATCATCTTGACCGAAAACTCTCTGACAGGCTGGCTCACTGTTTAACCGGTACACCTGTTTCTCATGTTGACTCCCTGATTAAATGACTGTCTCTCTTGCAGTACATCTTATTTCTGTTTTAGTAAATGTCTATCTCTCTGACTTACTGTCTAACAGGCAGTTTGTCTAATTAATATTCGAGCAACTGCATAGTCTATTAAAAATACAGAAACACTGCAAGTGGGGTTGTCAGTCAGTCAGACTCCAGTGATAGTCGGTAGTTATTCAGTCAGTCAGACCTTCACAGAACTTGTCAGGCACTCACTGATATCTGACTTGGTTCTGACTAGCTCTGGTGGCAAACGATTCCCACTTCTTGGCTATAAAGCAAATGTTCATCTGTCATATAGTCTTTCTGACTGACGAGCTCTCAAACGGCCAGCCTGTTTGACATATTTATTATTTATCTGGTGATGTGTCTACTAGACAGGCTTTCTGACAGAGTTCCCTGAAGGCCCATTTGCCTGATTAGTTACGGTAACTAGCTCTCTCGGAGGATATATGCCCCTCAATGACACATTCAGCAATACATACAAAAAGTAGGTTAAAGTACCACGGGGTAAACACTACGTCTTTTCCACCTTTTTGACTACTGGTATTAGCAAGGGACCCATGGGTCACGTTGCTCAGATGAATTTTGGAAAATTTCAGTAAATGCAAAATATACTATATATATATATATATATATATATATATATATATATGCATTTAAAATCTAAGTGATGATGACTGGTGATAATCAAATATTAAATATATATTTGGCGTACTAAAACTGTGCACTTTTTATTGATTATATCAAAGGTAAAAGAGTCCCTCATAATCAATGATAAGAGTTAATGATAAGAGTTACAATACGTCTGCATATAATACACCCAGGTTAATTTTAAGGCAACAGTGCTCACAGACGGAAGAGTTTATTTATGATTATTAAACATTTAAAAACAGACAGAGAGATGGACAAATATAGCCAGTCAATTTATTTCATACTCTGCTGAGGCAGGAAAATGATAAACAAATGTTTGCATAAGATCCTCATTCTTTTCATGACATCAATTTTTTATTAAAGTTTATAAATTTTATACATTTGCAATATAACATTTGTTTCTGAATATATAAGCTAATTCACATTCTAAATTGCATCACCATTTATCCCTAATTTTGTCAGATAACAACACATTATGCATGTACATGTATTTATTATTGTATTTATGTATTTATTACACGATTATCGGGTCACATGTGAACTGGTGCCAAAATAATTTGCGTTAACCTCTGACCTTTCCTCTCTCCAGTGCGTCTATCTGTGCGTGTGTTTTGACACATTAATCCACATAACTTCGGACTCGTTTGACCAATCAGGAAAAAAAAAGCACAAATGAAGCCCTTGGATAGCTTTTTTAACATACATAAAAAATGATGGCGCAACCTGCAACCATTTCTTGCACAGCGTCCATCTGTTCATCTGCCTTGGGATAAAATCACTCATATCTCTGCAGTGAATGGCCTTATCCACCTGAAATTTTGCATGTATATTCATCCTGGATAGCTTTCTGGATTTTATGACAGGTGGCGCCACCTACATTGACTTTACGCTGCAGACATCCAAGCTAATATCTCGGGAACTGTCTGACCGATTGGGCAAAAATAATGCATGTGTATAGATCTCACACAGCTCTTTATCATCCACAAACCTGATGGCGCCACCTGCAACCAATTTTCACAGCGTCTGTTTGTCTGCCGTGGGACAAAACCACTCACATCTCGACAGTGGTTTGAATTATCTGCCTAAATTTTGCATGTATATACATCTTGGAAAGCTTTTTCGATTTTATGGCAGGTGGCGCCACCTACTTTCACGTTCAGGCTACAGACATCCAAGCTAATATCTCGGGAACTGTCGGACCGATTGGGCCAAAATGGTTCATGTGTATTGATCTCACATAACTTTTTATCATACGCAAAACCGGTGTGGTTTGACTTATCTGCCCTAAATTTTTCAATTGTATACAACTTGGATAACTTTCTGGATTTTTTTGGCAGGTGGCGCCACCTTTTTTCAAGTTCAGGCTGCAGACATCCACGCTTATATGCAACACACCTCTCTCTGTTTCTCCTTGCCACTCAATCCATGCCTCACTTCACCTGTCCCACTCTGGCTTCGCGTCATCCATGCTTATATGCAAAACATCCTGTCTATTTCCCCCGAATCACTCAATCCATGGCTCACTTCACCTGTCCTACTCTGGCTTCGCGTCATCCATGCTTATATGCAAAACATCCTGTCTATTTCCCCCGAGTCACTCAATCCATGGCTCACTTCACCTGTCCTACTCTGGCTTCGCGTCACCCATGCTTATATGCAAAACAGCCTGTCTATTTCCCCCGAGTCACTCAATCCATGCCTCACTTCACCCGTCCTACTCTGGCATCGCGTCATCCATGCTTATATGCAAAACATCCTGTCTATTTCCCCCGAGTCACTCAATCCATGGCTCACTTCACCTGTCCTACTCTGGCTTCGCGTCATCCATGCTTTTTTGCAAAACATCCTGTCTATTTCCCCCGAGTCACTCAATCCATGGCTCACTTCACCTGTCCTACTCTGGCTTCGCGTCATCCATGCTTATATGCAAAACATCCTGTCTATTTCCCCCGAGTCACTCAATCCATGCCTCACTTCACCTGTCCTACTCTGGCTTCGCGTCATCCATGCTTATATGCAAAACATCCTGTCTATTTCCCCCGAGTCACTCAATCCATGGCTCACTTCACCTGTCCTACTCTGGCTTCGCGTCGTCCATGCTTATATGCAAAACATCCTATTTCCCCCGAGTCACTCAATCCATGCCTCACTTCACCTGTCCCACTCTGGCTTCGCGTCATTCATGCTTATATGCAAAACATCCTGTCTATTTCCCCCCTAGTCACTCAATCCATGGCTCACTTCACCTGTCCTACTCTGGCTTCGCGTCATCCATGCTTATATGCAAAACATCCTGTCTATTTCCCCCGAGTCACTCAATCCATGCCTCACTTCACCTGTCCTACTCTGGCTTCGCGTCATCCATGCTTATATGCAAAACATCCTGTCTATTTCCCCCGAGTCATTCAATCCATGCCTCACTTCACCTGTCCCACTCTGGCTTCGCGTCATCCATGCTTATATGCAAAACATCCTGTCTATTTCCCCCGAGTCACTCAATCCATGCATCACTTCACCTGTCCCACTCTGGCTTCGCGTCATCCATGCTTATATGCAAAACATCCTGTCTATTTCCCCCGAGTCACTCAATCAATGCCTCACTTCACCTGTCCTACTCTGGCTTCGCGTCATTCATGCTTATATGCAAATCATCCTGTCTATTTCCCCCGAGTCACTCAATCCATGCCTCACTTCACCTGTCCCACTCTGGCTTCGCGTCATTCATGCTTATATGCAAAACATCCTGTCTATTTCCCCCCGAGTCACTCAATCCATGCCTCACTTCACCTGTCCTACTCTGGCTTCGCGTCATCCATGCTTATATGCAAAACATCCTGTCTATTTCCCCCGAGTCACTCAATCCATGCCTCACTTCACCTGTCCTACTCTGGCTTCGCGTCATCCATGCTTATATGCAAAACATCCTGTCTATTTCCCCCGAGTCACTCAATCCATGCCTCACTTCACCTGTCCTACTCTGGCTTCGCGTCATCCATGCTTATATGCAAAACATCCTGTCTATTTCCCCCGAGTCACTCAATCCATGCCTCACTTCACCTGTCCCACTCTGGCTTCGCGTCATCCATGCTTATATGCAAAACATCCTGTCTATTTCCCCCGAGTCACTCAATCCATGCCTCACTTCACCTGTCCCACTCTGGCTTCGCGTCATCCATGCTTATACGCAAAACATCCTGTCTATTTCCCCCGAGTCACTCAATCCATGCCTCACTTCACCTGTCCTACTCTGGCTTCGCGTCATCCATGCTTATACGCAAAACATCCTGTCTATTTCCCCCCGAGTCACTCAATCCATGCCTCACTTCACCTGTCCCACTCTGGCTTCGCGTCATCCATGCTTATATGCAAAACATCCTGTCTATTTCCCCCCGAGTCACTCAATCCATGCCTCACTTCACCTGTCCCACTCTGGCTTCGCGTCATCCATGCTTATATGCAAAACATCCTGTCTATTTCCCCCGAGTCACTCAATCCATGCCTCACTTCACCTGTCCCACTCTGGCTTCGCGTCATCCATGCTTATATGCAAAACATCCTATTTCCCCCGAGTCACTCAATCCATGCCTCACTTCACCCGTCCTACTCTGGCTTCGCGTCATCCATGCTTATATGCAAAACATCCTGTCTATTTCCCCCGAGTCACTCAATCCATGCCTCACTTCACCTGTCCTACTCTGGCTTCGCGTCATCCATGCTTATATGCAAAACATCCTGTCTATTTCCCCCGAGTCACTCAATCCATGCCTCACTTCACCTGTCCCACTCTGGCTTCGCGTCATCCATGCTTATATGCAAAACATCCTGTCTATTTCCCCCGAGTCACTCAATCCATGCCTCACTTCACCTGTCCCACTCTGGCTTCGCGTCATCCATGCTTATATGCAAAACATCCTGTCTATTTCCCCCGAGTCACTCAATCCATGCCTCACTTCACCTGTCCCACTCTGGCTTCGCGTCATCCATGCTTATATGCAAAACATCCTGTCTTTTTCCCCCGAGTCACTCAATCCATGCCTCACTTCACCTGTCCCACTCTGGCTTCGCGTCATCCATGCTTATATGCAAAACATCCTGTCTGTTTCCCCCGAGTCACTCAATCCATGGCTCACTTCACCTGTCCTACTCTGGCTTCACGTCATCCATGCTTAAATGCAAACATCCTGTCTATTTCCCCCGAGTCACTCAATCCATGGCTCACTTCACCTGTCCTACTCTGGCTTCGCGTCATCCATGCTTATATGCAAAACATCCTGTCTATTTCCCCCGAGTCACTCAATCCATGCCTCACTTCACCCGTCCCACTCTGGCTTCGCGTCATCCATGCTTATATGCAAAACATCCTGTCTATTTCCCCCGAGTCACTCAATCCATGGCTCACTTCACCCGTCCTACTCTGGCTTCGCGTCATCCATGCTTATATGCAAAACATCCTGTCTATTTCCCCCGAGTCACTCAATCCATGGCTCACTTCACCTGTCCTACTCTGGCTTCGCGTCATCCATGCTTATATGCAAAACATCCTGTCTATTTCCCCGAGTCACTCAATCCATGGCTCACTTCACCCGTCCTACTCTGGCTTCGCGTCATCCATGCTTATATGCAAAACATCCTGTCTATTTCCCCCGAGTCACTCAATCCATGGCTCACTTCACCCGTCCTACTCTGGCTTCGCGTCATCCATGCTTATATGCAAAACATCCTGTCTATTTCCCCCGAGTCACTCAATCCATGCCTCACTTCACCTGTCCCACTCTGGCTTCGCGTCATCCATGCTTATATGCAAAACATCCTGTCTATTTCCCCCGAGTCACTCAATCCATGGCTCACTTCACCTGTCCCACTCAGGCTTCGCGTCATCCATGCTTATATGCAAAACATCCTGTCTATTTCCCCCCGAGTCACTCAATCCATGGCTCACTTCACCCGTCCTACTCTGGCTTCGCGTCATCCATGCTTATATGCAAAACATCCTGTCTATTTCCCCCGAGTCACTCAATCCATGCCTCACTTCACCTGTCCCACTCTGGCTTCGCGTCATCCATGCTTATATGCAAAACATCCTGTCTATTTCCCCCGAGTCACTCAATCCATGGCTCACTTCACCTGTCCTACTCTGGCTTCGCGTCATCCATGCTTATATGCAAAACATCCTGTCTATTTCCCCCGAGTCACTCAATCCATGCCTCACTTCACCTGTCCCACTCTGGCTTCGCGTCATCCATGCTTATATGCAAAACATCCTGTCTATTTCCCCCGAGTCATTCAATCCATGCCTCACTTCACCTGTCCCACTCTGGCTTCGCGTCATCCATGCTTATATGCAAAACATCCTGTCTATTTCCCCCGAGTCACTCAATCCATGCCTCACTTCACCTGTCCTACTCTGGCTTCGCGTCATCCATGCTTATATGCAAAACATCCTGTCTATTTCCCCCGAGTCACTCAATCCATGGCTCACTTCACCTGTCCTACTCTGGCTTCGCGTCATCCATGCTTATATGCAAAACATCCTGTCTATTTCCCCCGAGTCACTCAATCCATGCCTCACTTCACCTGTCCTACTCTGGCTTCGCGTTATCCATGCTTATATGCAAAACATCCTGTCTATTTCCCCCGAGTCACTCAATCCATGCCTCACTTCACCCGTCCCACTCTGATTTCGGCGGATACACGTAGTCGCTTAATTGTCGACTACCCGTATTCTAGTTTTTTTTATATATTTGCAATAAATAATAAACAATAAATATCTGAGAATATATCTTGATTCAGAATTTACAATTTTTAAACACTATTCATAATTTGACTCGTCTATTGTCAAATTATCTTCCTGATGGGTTTATTTATATTTTAATTTGTTAAAATTATTTAAAAGGAATTTAATTTCTTTAAAAATGTTACAAAACCACAACATGGCTTAACGGATTACTCCTTGATTTAGCAAAGTTTTAAACCATTGGTGTAGAAACAGCTTCACAATTAAGCAAATACATTTCAAACAAATTTTGCATTACACTTGATGAGGGGGAGGGTGATATGAAAATAACTGTACAACTGTGACTCCTGCTCCCAAGTGACCAATTTTGAATCAGGTAAGCAGAGAGAACTGCACTTAATGACCTGCAGTGACCAAAGTGGGCTGCTTGAAAAAGCAAGTGAATACAATATGAGCCTCCAGAAAACTTGAAGTGTTACAATAGATTTTTACTGGGAAACGGAGGTTTTCGCTTAATTTCTCGAGGGAACAAAGTCACAGTGATCCATTTTTTTGTGTGTGAAAGGAGAACTTTGGACGTCTTATTGTATGTAGAATATTGGATTCGTAGGTCAAACAGTTACAAAACCTGCCCTGTTAAAGGACGGCCGGCCGAACGGTCGACGGACAAAGGACCATCACAATAGTTTAGATCACTTATAGTCAGCTGAGTTAAAACACATGTAAACCTTAATTTTAATTGATTTTAAATAAAAACAAGACGGACAGGCCTACAAACGGACCTGTGCAATGGGATATACATCAGGTATAATGCTTCCATGCTGGACCGTTACTTTTCAAGTACATGTGTGACATGTATATGTACAATTCAAGCACTGAACATTTTGAACCTGTTTTTTTTTTGTATTCTCACAAGAAAGTAATACAAGAAGGATAATAATACAATTCACATGACAATTACAAAGGCACAACACACATACACAGAACGTGTTGTTTACATGTAATAGTGAAATTTTAACATATACTGAGGTCAGTCTGTCCACTCAGCCCCATCAGGACGAGCATCGGCAAAGCTGCCCGACAGGTGGTGGATAGCTCTGTCCCTCAGCACTGCTAGATGCAGTGAGAGAGCAAGCCACCCTCGTTAACAGCAATGCTTAGTCTGTCCCAAAATGACTGAGTGGAATTGTTTACAAGAGCCATAACATATATATACTTAAAATAAACTATATTTCCTCAAATCCACTTTTGGTATGTATTTACACAATAGAAACATCACCTAAACAAAGTGATACACAAACAATACATAACGGAACTTCGAACAAAACAATTCAGCGTCACAGTACATATTACACACAAGTTACAGGTACAGAGAAACACATGCCGGATAATATTGAAAGTGGTCTGTGGAATACAAAATCACTGAACTATGCACGTATACTTATTAACAGTGCATTACTTGAACTCAACAATAATTAATACTAATTTGATATGGAACCGTAGGGACCTGCGTTTATCTATGTAAAAAAAATTAGTATTTCCATCAAGGTACTTCAAATCTAAAACGGTGTATGAGCACCTTCAAACATCTACATATGCATATAAACTCATGCTCCCATATACACAAGTATATATATGCACACAAACATATATATATACACATATATACACATACATATATACATACATAAACATTCATTACATTACTTTCAAATTGATGACTAATCAGTGCAAATGTGGTAACATCTTGTTCCATTTCTTCACATGTAAAGACTTTATCTTTACTTTGTGCAATAGTATACTCAGTGTTTTGTACAGATATTATTCTACAAACGAAATCTGCAACAAGGTCGACTCCATGTTTTCTATTAAAATATAGAGTAAGTTTATACGTCAATATAATTTGATTGATTAAACAATTTTCTGTCCCTGATAGGACTCCTAATAAAACAGTTTTCCCACAAATACACGGCAATATAATACCTACTGATTCCAACCACGATTGTATTTTAAAATATAGGTTCTTTGAGACAAAACATTCAAAAAAGAGATGTGTAATAGTCTCATATTCAATATGACAATACGAAGAGCGTGGAGTATCAGACAATTTCCACTTATGTAACCAATAGTTAACTGGTAAATAATTATGTATCACTTTGAACTGAAACTCTCTGCCGTACATATCTAAGGAAGTTTGATGTATTAAAATATAAAATTGTTTCAAGTCTTCTGGACATATATTTGTGGTTTAAACCCAGTTGTTTTCTTGTGTAGGTGGTACTAATATTTGTTTAATCAATAGACCCTTTGCACTGACGTCACAGCGTCCCAGGCGACAGCCTCACTGAGCCATGCTGGAGGATAAACACAGCTTGAGTACAGGCTGTCACTGGCCAGTACCCAAGCCTGGGCTATCTAGATATCAGTCAAATGGATACTACTGGTAGTCCATTATGTTAAACAGAGAGCCCAAAATGAAGATCTATATATGTTACTGACAGGATCTCCTTCAAATCATGACATTTGCAAGTTTGAATGAAAGACGGATTCTATATAAAATTATTAAACCCCTTATTATTGTGGTCAGATCAACTGGTCAGTTACAGTTGATCATGACATGTTCAGTAATGTAACATATATACATTACACTGACAATCAAGATGCCTTTATCTTACATCAAATCCATATTTTGAAGTTGCCAGCGAGTCTTTAGATAGTCACTTGTTTAAGATACAGCTCAGCAGTAATGGAAGTCTTAGATGTTTAACAGAACTGTAACTCAGAAGTACAACGAAATATGGGCCGGTAAAATCAGTATGACTGAGAATATAGATCTCCCCAGTCTCAGAAAATCAGACTGTTTTCTATCTATGAATGGTGGTGTGGAAATTTTTATTTATCTTATTCTCAATGCAGGTGTATGGGTTAGAGATGTTCTTAAAATGAAGGTAACATTTGTGTTGTTTAGATCACATTTAAAAGAAAAAGAATGCCAGTCTGATGTTTAAATATAAAAAAGTCATTTGCATGCATGATAAAGTTATCACAAGAAAAAAAATAAAGATAATACTCTTTTAAGTATTTAAGCTTTGATCTCAATTGCAGTCCACTTTCATAAATATGAAAATAATATCATATTAACCATTTTTATGATTAATCCCACATTAAAAGATAATATCCAATAAAACTGATAAAATATTAAAGATATATATATATATATATATATATATATATATATATATATATATATATATAACATATATGTATGTTTACACATATTAACAAATATCAAGTCCATTGAATCATTTTACTGAAATGTTTCACTTTGGCACTATTATTAGACTTTAAAAAGCAAAATAGCCTTGTTAATTATTTTTACTTCATAAGACACTGACACACCCGAAACAGGTCTAAATATATGTATGAAGAAGGAACACATATCAGAATAAACCATGGTAAATATGGTAATTGATAATTATATATCACTAAATATTCTTCCACTACATTTAACCATTAGCTCAAGTACATATGTCCATATTTGGAAAAAAATGAAGTCCAGTGAAGGTTAGAAAAATAACATAATCTTTCATCACAAAATAGGAATAGACAAGGATTTAGAGTTTAATCCAGCTGTGCAGTTTTAGGGGGATGGGTTTGATGGGGACTGTCATCCCCACTATCTTGGCCAGTCACTAGCCCACAGGGTTCCTGCTGATCCTTTGCTATGTTCATCAGGTTAAAATGATTTCTTATCCCTAATTCCACAGTTAATTACAGCATTAAAAGTTTACAATACTGCAAACATAAGTAATGTATGCTAGTTTGGAGAACACAGCATACAGTGTCAAGCAGACCTGCTGGGCCATGTGGAGGTCAGCTGGGCAGCATAGCGTGTACTCCAGTATGGATGCTGGGCTGGCTGGCCAGCCTGTGTGACGTCACATGCAAAGGGTCTATACTTTGTACACTGCCCTTGAATCTAATTTTAGAGGGTTGCATATTCCAGCAATTGTTTGAATAAAATCACATCCATCTTTCATTACAGTTTCTAACTGCCCAGAAGCCTTTGATTTTACTCCTTCAATCCAATCCTTTGGTACTTCATCAACAATTGACCTCCATAGCATAAATTCTCTTACTGATATAGCTGGATATGCCCTTTGTAACTCATTCCACGTATAAAGGTTACCTGTTACAGTCATCAGGTCTCCAACTGTTTTAATATTATGAACATCAAGAGAAGGGTAATGAAATGACTTACTATTTATCTTTAAAAAAGAATTGTTCCAGAGTGACTGTATTCTAACCTCTTCTGCTGCCTCTGGAATCACTGTTACATAATTAGACCACTCATACAGACATTTTTTTGTAAAATGAAAACATGTTTCCTGGAACCCTCTTCACGTAAATATTTGAAGACACTGACATTGCCCCTCTAATAGATTTTAAATAATATTGTGGAATTATTTTCCAAGTTGCATCACCACCCGCAATCAAACGTTTGATCCACATTATGTTTTGTGTTTTTAATCGAGTTTTTACATCTGGAAACTTTATTCCACCCATTTCATAATCGCCAATAATTGCATTATATTGAACCTTTGGTCTTTTGCCATTCCATTAAAACTTCCTTAAGTATTGTGTGACATTTTCAACAAATAATTTTGGTGCACTACACATATTACATACGTATAATATTTTTGACATTGCTTGTGTTTGACATATTTCTGTCCGACCAAAACTTGTAAGGGTTCAGCATGACCACCTATTTTGAACTGACTTTAACTTGGTTTCTGTACTAAGGAAGTTTAATCTGTAACATATATCGGTATCATATGAGAAAAAAGATTCCTAGTATTCTGATAGCAGAACATGTTAAGTCCACCTATTTACAGGATATTGGTTTATCTTGTCTGGCCTTTATATTGGTTTATCTTGTCTAGCCTTGTTAACTGCACCATTTACACAAACATCATTGCTGAAATATGTCATGGATGCACACAGCACAAAAATGATTTTAAGTGGCACCACCCGTCTTGTGTACGAGAAAGATAAAAAAAGGTGTATGGACAGGAAAAAAATTCAGACAGATACTTCAAACCACAGTTAGGCTATGTGCATAGATGCATGAAATAACTAGAAAATCGGTAGTCGACAAGCGATAACGTGCCTCCGCTGAAGTCAAGAGTGGTACGAGTAAAGTGACGGATGAAATGGTATGTCACACCACTGTTGAATATAGTCAACTAAAATTTTGAGATAAGGGCTTTAATTTATTCAACGAAAATTAAGTTAAAGACTTACTAATGGCTACAAGTGGTGGTTCAGCTTTCTATGACTCTACCAAAGATCAATGAACTAAATCTATTCTCAAAATATTGAGTGAACTTATAAAATTCTGGTGAAAACTATAACTATTCAGCAACAGGTTAATCATAAAACAAATTTTAGCTGAAGGAAGTCAAAATTACAGGTTTTTTTCCATAAAATAAACAGGTCGATGAAAGTGGCTAAAAAAACCCTCAATTTCAAACACGAGTCATGCTGCAACATCTGCACAAAACTTAGTGATGCTAGCTCTTGTCGCCTCTGAGATTCTTATGTAAGTTTGGCCAAATGACTAATTTAAAATTTCTGTTACTTTGTCAAATTTAGCCAGACTGGAACCAATCGAACAAACTTGAGAGCGCTTATCCCTGGGATCATTTTTGTGAAATATTGAACAATTTGGCTAAAAGATTTCGGAGAAGATTTTAATTTTTTTTAAGCTTTTTCATTTAAATTTTAAAAAGATGCCGGTGTCGACAAAAAAGCAGTTTCCCACAACATTTGATATGTGACTGATTTTTGTGTAATGTGACGATGGCTCCTGCTGTTCCTTAGAAACTAATTGTTATTACTAATGAGTAAAAGTTCAAGCCATAAAATGACCTAAAAAAGGGGGCCTGACATTCACTGAAATGTGCTACACTTCACACCATTGTATCCGTTTAGCGGATACTAGGTTTTTGATCGGGTTCCGCCGCCGCCGCGTTCGTTTCCGGAGAACTCCTCTGAGACCACTGGACTAATTTTTCTGAGACTCGACCCAATTATCAGGTCACCTTTGAACTTGTGCCTTACATTTTTTTGTTGAACTCTGCCCTTCCCCTCTCAAGTGCGTCCATCTGTGCGTTTGTTTTAACACATAAACCCTCATATCTTCGGATTCGTTTGACCAATTAGGCTAAACATTTTGCACAAATGTAGCCCTTGGATAGCTTTATAATATACACATTAAATGGTGGCATCACCGGCAACAATTTTTGCAAAGCGTCCTGTTTGTCTGCTGTGGGATTAAATCACTGATATCTCGGCAGTGATTTATCTGAATAAAAAATTTTGCTTGTATATACATCTTGGATAGCTTTCTGGATTTTGTGGCAGGTGGCGCCACCTACATTAAGTTTACGCTGCAGACATCCATGCTAATATCTCAGGACTGGTTTGACGTTTCCCCATGAAATTTTGCATGTGTATAGATATCAAATAGCTCTTTATCATACAAACAATTGGTGGCGCCACCTGCAACCAATTTTACACAGTGTCCTTCTGTTTGTCTACTGTGGGATAAAATCACTCATATATCGGCGGTTGTTTGACTTATCTGCCTAAAAGTTTGCATATGTATACAATAGTATATATAATCCATAGATAGCTATTATTCTGATAAGGTTACAAACTGCTTACCAGACAGAAAGGGGCAAGAGTGCTAAATACTTCTCACTTGATTTTAGACAGGAAAAGGGGTTTCCAAGAACGCCATAAAATTCAAACGCCTATGACAGTGAAGTAAATAATGTTGAGTGTATGAAGTGGTAGATGCCATGTATGAGAGAGATGTTTATCAATTACAACCCGCATATGGATTTTGGCATTGTCAAGTGGTCAATAGATGTGACTGAGAGTATACTCAACTAAACCTGTACAACGTCCAAACTCATCCAAACCAGGGCACCGAATGATGCTCAGAAAATCTCCATCTACCAGTTCAATGAAAGTAGTGAAGTAAACTACATCAATGAGATAATAAAATTAGCACTGAGTTAGATCGTTCTTCCTCTAGTTACTCCAACATAGATACCTCTGATTCATAATCTCTAGGTCAAATGGTATTAGAAAAAGTACAAGGTCCAAAGTACAAGGAAAAAATTCAAACACTTATAGATTGACACGGTTTGTATTGACATAACTGTACAGACATTGACAGTTTGGTGATACATTTTTTATGATATACACTTGTGTAAAGGGGAAATGCATATCAATAATTTGTAAATATGTATGGCCAAGAAAAAAAGTTTGGTTCTCAGGTACTTTTTTCAGAAACCAATGCGGGCGGGAGATAATTTATTTTACCTTTATTGTATGATAAAAATGTCATATGATCAGGGAGAAGCATGAAAATAACATTATTGTTTTGCTAAACAGGCAAAGGCACTTCATAAGAAATTATTTATTATGTATTATTTATGTATTATTTATCTTCTTCAAAGATGAAAATCAAAATAAATATTTTTGATGCGGGAGTTTAAATCGACGCGGGCGGTGCCTGAAAACGAAACCTTGGGGGGGGGGGGGGGGGGGGGGCGCACCTAACTGAGAGGTTTCGTTGCCAGTAAACTCACTTCATGTACACTAGTTAGAGTACACAATACACTCACTGGTAGTTAGAGAACACGATACACTCACTGGTAGTTAGAGTACATAATACACTAGAGTTTTATATTCATTTTATTACTCAGGGGCGGGTAATGATAAGGGGGGGGGGGGTGAATGTAATTTATTAGGTCGTGTACATACTTTAAGTGCACACAACAAGTAATAGTGTGAACTGTACAGTGCTCACATCTGGTGGTCTTTACATCAGTTTATTATGATGATTTCTTGAAAGGTTAAGTGCTGCCATCTGATGCTAACTGTAGTACTGGTATTGCACTTGCTCTCAACCTCCGTACAGGGTAAGATTTTGCGAGATTTCCATTAATGATCCTTACCATACCCCTATTTTTCATCAACCTTTTTTTCTGCCACCAGTCGGGGATGCTACAAAATAAAAAATCCTCTTATGCCATTCTTTCACATACGCCATAACTAAAGAAAAAAAAAAAAAACACCGCTTATTGTTGCACGTGATACTAAGATTTATGGGCTTATTTTTCACGACACTTATCCTAAATCTGCCATTTCAACTGTTACAATTTTGTGCACTACCATAAGTTTGAGAAAAGAAGCAGTCAGATAGAGTACTAACTCAGACGGCATGACATTTACCTCAGCGAGAAGTCTGCTCAGCCGATTGGTCCAAATCCGGCTCTTGTCTCATAAGAAGTTTATAGTAATTATATATAAATAATAGAAATTTAAAAACGGAAGGTTGATCAGAAGGTTGATCATACATGATTATAACAATGACGTTTTATAAATCACTGTTCATTTTGACTGATATTTCATTGGAGGATTGACAAAGCCTATTAAAGTGTGTGAGGAGCCGATAACGGCTTTAATTGACTCAGAACTCGTATTCGTTCCTACCCTCCTTGTCCCGGCCAACAGGTGTGTGTGTGTCGGGATCATATCATCTTTTTACACCTCGCAGAACCTCTTAGCCCAAACGAAGCTCGTACCCAAGCCAGCCCACCGAAGCGGAGCAAACGAAACGCGGGCACACGGCAACCAAGAAACAATAAACAAAAGAAAGAGTCAACAACAACTAAACCGTCAAACAGCCTCACTGGAGAATTTCACTGCATGGAATAATGCCGTAACGGCAGAGAGTACGCTGACCAACCAATGGTTCGTTGCTGCATTTGTATGGTCGATCTGGTACCACCCCGTGTGTGTTGGTGAGAGTGACACAACACAACTGCCATGCCTGCAGAAATATACCAAGTGTATTACAGTCTCTGTCCTCTAAAATCAAAATATTGATTGAGATTAACCAAAACTTGCAACAAACTATAGACATGCACACGAAAAACACTCATTGTTGTCCTCACTGTCGCTGTAACTCGGTTCACGAACAAAGCCTGCGCATATCCAATATTCATGACGACTCTCACGCTTGTGAGATCTCTCAGTCTCCTGATAAACTCCTGGAGTCTCCTGCAAATTTAAACCATTCACAATCGTATTCAGAGGATGATATGTCAGCTGTAATCAAGCCTCCATTCGACTCGGCCGTCGGTGACGACGTGACAGACTTGTTTTCCGACTACGACCCATCCAAACCACGAACGGTCTCATCGTCAACTCAAACTACTTACCAGCCTCCTGATGTAACTGTACTTGGAGATTCAATGATCAAAAACATAGACTCTGTTTCTCTTTCTGCATCAACCAAAGCACAGGTAATTGTGGACTCTAGTGCATACACATTTGAACATGCAGTTGAAAAGATTAAATCTATAAAATCTAAATACCTTATAATACATGTAGGCACCAACCATGTCAGCCATGAAAGCGCTGATATTACCATCCGCAAATTCCGAAAACTCGAAACAGTTATTCAACAGAACCCCTTTGTCAAACATGTCACAATGAGCACGATCATTCAACGGCCCTCACAGGTTTATTTTAGAAGAATCAAACTAATAAATGCTGCCCTTGAACTCTATGCAAACAAAAGTGTGTGGTCAATCTTAATAAATGATGACCTTGGCCCTTCAATTCTTAAATCTGACCAACTTCACCTAATTAAGAAAGGTAACAAAGCCTTCAGGTCAAACATACAGGATGTTATTTTAATGGCAACTTCTCTTTCATCATATTCAGAAGTGTCGGATGATTCGGTGTTATGAACTACTTCCATTCCTCCTAATCATAATCATCAACTTGACGATCTGTCCTCCTAGATCCTTCTCTAAATTAAATAACGCTGCCGACACGCCTGACTTTAACAGTATATCTAATACGTTCCTAAAGAAGCTTTATAACAAACGAGGACTTAGTATAATCCACTTGAATATCAGGAGTCTGCTGCCTAAACTCGATGAACTTGCATGGTTGTTAGAGTCATCTAAGGTACACATTCTCTGCCTAAGTGAAACGTGGTTAGACTCAACCATTTCTGACTCTGAATTAAATATCAGAGGCTACCATATCTACCGTAAAGACAGAAATAGGCATGGCGGAGGAGTTGCTATACTTGTCAGAAATGATTTATGTTCCGAGAATTGTTCTAAATTGTCTCAAAATGACTCCGAATGTATCTGGGTAAATGTAATATTGAACAACATGCATGTATTGATTGCGTGTATATATAGACAACCCTCTTCTGACCACAATTATCTATATAAACTTATAAATAATATCGAACTAGCTATGTCGGAACATCGCCACACCGTAATTTTAGGGGATTTTAATATAGATTATTCCGCTCAGGATACTCTTTTGAATTCTGAGCTACTAAATATGGAATCATCCTTTAACCTCCATCAACTAATATCCTGACCAACACGTGTAGCCCCTACATCCTCTACTTTGATCGATCTGATTTTTACTAATTGTAAATTAAATCATTGATGATCAGGCGTTATTCCTTGGTCTCTAAGTGACCATTATTTAATTTATACACACCCTAATTACCATGTTAAGAATAATGTACATAAAGATAAATTTGTCACTATCAGATCGTATAATCGTTACGACCCTAGTGCTTTCAGACAAGCCATTGAAGCTTCCGTCACATTTCGCTAATTTTGTGATATACCCGATGTGTGCTCAGCCTGGGAACTCTGGGGTGATGAATTTTTAACTATCTGCAATGAGCATGCACCTTTGAAAACCTTTCGTGTTAAGCGTGACCGTAAAAATCCTTGGATGACTCAACACATTCAACAATTAATTTATCGTCGTGAAAGAGCTAGAAAAGTTGCCATAAAAAAATGGCAGTCCCGCCTTATGGAATCATTTCGCATTCTAAGTAATCAAGTGACCTGCGTAATTAGATCACAGAAATGGAATTTTTACCATGATAAATAAACTCATCAACCTCTTCCAAACAAATGTGGCAAACTCTTAAGCATGTGATTCAACCAAAAAAGTAGCTGCGAGTATAACTCTGTCAGCTTCACCGCCGACGAACTCGATGAATATTTTACCTCAATTGGAGAGAAATTATCCAATACGTTTACCGGCGAGGTACAAAAGCAATTCCATATAACTAATCCCTCTGATTCTACTTATGAGTTTGCACAAATTAATAGCCTTACTGTTATTAATCATCTGCAACACCTGAAACGCAAACCTGGCCTTGACCTATTAAACATGTCTGGCATTTTGCTTTGTGATGCCGCAGATCTTCTCGCTCCTTCTCTTATACGCATATTTTTTACCAGTCTCTTACTACTGGAGGAGTTCCCCGTGACTGGAAATGCGCAAGAGTAGTCCAAATATATAAAGGTAGGGTAAATTAAACGAAATAGGTAATTACCGTCCTATATCTGTAACGTGTAATATTGTCAAAATTCTTGAAAAACACGTCAACATTTCTCTTATTGCTTATTTACGGAATCATGATCTCTCAACTGAACAAACTACTTTCCTGTCAAATAACTCCACTCAAGCTGCTCTTCATCATTTAGTTGACAACTGGCTCTCTATTATTGATCAGGGCAATCTTAATGCTGCGTGTTTTCTCGATGTAAAAAAGGGCTTTGATTCACTAACACACAGTATTCTTTTGAACAAATTAGAACAATATGGAGTTTATGAGACTTCTCTAAAGTGGTTTCATTCATATTTAAATGATCGCAAACAATATGTAAGCTTCGCAAATAGTATTTCGGATGTAAAAACTATAACAACAGGTGTATCTCAAGGCACCGTCCTCGGTCCAATACTCTTTTTAATATATCTGAACGACTTACCTGCTAATGTCCCTGGAGAAAAATGCTCTATCTATGCCGATGATATCACGATATATGTAAACGGCCCCGACGTTATTACAGCCAAAACAAAAAAAAAATTCAGACTGGCCTTTCCCAAGTAGTTAATTGGATGCGTAATAATAAGCTTTCAATAAATGCCAAAAAAATCAGCTTCGATGTTAATACACTCAAAACAACGTAGGTCTGAGGATAACCTATCAATTAGTGTAGGAAATTGTTATATAGTGAGTGTTGATGATGTTCGCCATTTGGGCATTGAAACTGACCGCCATCTTTCCTGGAAGAATCAGACAAAAGTAGTAAAAAAGAAATTATGCTTGAAGATAGGACTACTGCACCGAATAAGCAAATTTCTCCCTAAAATATATTTGAATACATATTATCACGCGTTTATTCAACCAAATATTGACTATGGCCTTACTGTTTGGGGAAATTCAATTTTCGTCTTCCAATTCAGCGGCTTCAGGGCCGAGCAGCCAGAATTATCTCAGGCATTTATGACCACTCGCACAGCAGCTTGGCAATTATCCATGACAATGGATGGATGAATATAGAGCAACGATGCATGTATCTTTTATCGATATTGACATATAAATGTATCAATGGACTCGCCCCCTCTTATCTTACTAAGAACTTTACTTTTACCCGTGATGTTAATCAGTATAACACCCGTTTATCAGTTAATTCCCATGTTTATCTTCCGAAACCACGCACAGAAATACTGAAAACATCGTCTTTTTTTGCAGGCAGTGTTCTATGGAATAGCCTTCCGACAAAACTAAAAAAATGCCAACGATCTAAAGAGCTTTAAAAGGCTAGCGCGCACATATTTCCTTGCATATAATACCAAGATAGAATAATTACCTTTCATATTCTACTTGTATACAGCTAAATAATACTAATATTTGAGCGTCAACTTATTTTCATTTCCGTACTTATGCGCATCTTATGTGGTCTTTTATATATACATTTCATTTTTATTGTACACTATTGTGCTTTATTTGTATTTTAACTTCGTTTTATGTATTTTGCAACTCTGTTGCATACTTTTCATAACGAAACTTGTCCACATATATTTGTACTTTAACTTAGCTGTGTTTACGTCACCGCGTTTTCGCTTAAAATTCTGTGATTGTATGATATAATTTTAGTTTATGGACTTGTTGAATATTTTATTTTGTTGTGTTGTATCTATGTATTACAGGGCCCTTCTGTAAACAGAATTTTATTCTGATAAAGGCTATCCTGAAAGATGTTGTAATAAGTAAATAAATAAATAACACCGCACCCCCAACCCCACCTTTTTAGGGCCTGGAATTTTTACAGATACTTTCTGTGATTACGTATTTGTTTTTACAAATATACAAGAATAAAATGGCAATAAACCATGCAGCTCTAGCACCAAAAAATGACCGCATTATTTGTATTCGTTGGCTAATGATGCGGGATAACTACTTGCACTCATCATTTCACACTAGCCAAATACTCTGAAAAGGACGGCACTTGCAATGGTGTCCTTTAGAACTAAAGTAATGTTACCTCGCGCAGAAAAATAGACCTGTCTAGCATGAAAAACTGACGGAGATAAATCAAAAGCACAAAACACGATATTTTCAAATTGGAAAGTTTTACTAAAAAAATGGTTGACTATGGTAACGGCATCATAAGGCCATATGAGCGTAGATATAAGTTTATATATCCTTGTTTAGGGTGCTATACTACAAATGGTGGTAGTTTAATAATTATCGAGATATAGCACCACTATTTTATATTTTTCACTGGTGATACGTTAAATAATTATTGAGATACAGCACAAAATGGATTTTTCACATGTGCAACGCCCCCTGGCATTCATTTTCGAAAACAAAAAGTTTTTTCAATTTAGCTGTATTTTTATTACATATTATATGTCAGAATCAATACTATCGCTGCAAATCGTGAAATATTATGATATCAATGAATTCTACCCAAAAATATGTAACCATGGTAACAGCAAATGGATGAATATGTAGCAAGCGGAAAGGCCACAGAATAGCAAATTTTTGTCATTTTGAGTGGCCACAATTACACTTGACAAAGATATGAAGAAAGTTTTCATTTTTCTTTGTGACCTTCAAATCTATTTTTTGCTGTGCCATAATAAAGCTTTTTTTAAATCTGAAATATAATAAAATGTGTTTTAGTCTGTGGGATAAAATTGGAGTACAAACCTACCTTAACTGTGTGTACTGAATGAGATTCATTTTCCAGGATGAAATGCCCAGAACTATTCAAATGAGCGGCAGAATGGCCGTAGTCAGAAACCTATTTCGGACCTGACGGGATCTATCATGGAGACACTTTGGCGGGGACATTCATCTGCAGCAATAAAAGTTGTTTGAAACTCACCCACCTATGATAGTATCAGTTAGAAGAGACTCGATCATCAGTTCCCATCAGCTGGGTTCCACCAATAACACAAGGATTGAGGAACTTGAATGTCCCCGAAATAATTGTTTATCCTCTGAATAAAAACCATCTAAGACTTGCAGAATTTTTTTTAACAGCAAGTACTCGAAATTTTTTTCCAGATCTCAGGAATGTAAACCCTCGTTCCATAGTTCATCCTTGAGAGCGGACCTTTATGACTTGTTTGAAGAATGATCGAAGACAATATTGACAGCTCATTTAACAAGAATTTTCATACCATTTTTATAATTGTTTTGAGTATATATTGAGATTTTAAGTAAGAGTTATATGCTTATACAATGTTTTTTTCTCACCTACCTACAACTAACTTTTACTCACCTACCTACAACTAACTTTTACTCACCTACCTACAACTAACTTTTACTCACCTACCTACGATTAACCTATACGCACCAACCTACAACTAACTTTACTCTTCTACCTACTGCTAGCTTTTGTATGTCCTTTTCAGCTTCTTGATCCAGACCCGATCGCAACCACAACAGAAATAATTGGACTGGAAAAAAGAGAGGGACACCTATAGTCAGCTTGTTTTGAAAGATGATGCACTAAAAGAAAATTGTATTGAAATAGGGGGCAATGAAGAACTACTTGTTGAAACCTTTAGAACCTCAAAGAGGACGATCAACTGCTCGAACGTATGTGCACAGGTCGCATACAAGTGCATGTACAAGGTATATACAATTTTTCTATATTCTCCGCGTTCCGGGGCTGTTTGGGCCCCATAGAAATAATGTAAAATACATACACATTGCCAAAATCCTCATGAATTGCTAGATGTATTTTCATGAAATTTGGTATACTTATGGGTCTTAATGAACTTACGCTAATTGGCATGAATGATGGTGCCCCTTAAGTTTTTTTTTACAAGAGTCGCGAACTGCGGGGATCACGTCAGACAGCATACATGTTTGAACAGTTAATGTTCCATGTCCCCATGTCCATTACAGCTGCCGCCAGCAGTAACTTGACTTGATCATTTGGTTAATTATGTTGTCAGGGTGATGATACTGGTAGTGGTACACCAACTCAAGAGTGATAATCTTGAAGTCCAAAAAAAATTGTCTTATGAAATCATGAAGAAAAGGAACCTTAAAAACTTTGAAACAGGCAACAATTGATGCACATGATGAGCTAAATGGCATGGATGCCAGGAAGCGGTATTTAAGATTATGTTATAAAAAGAGAGGCATACTTTAAATCATAAAATGAGGTCAGCATGCGGTCAGCCAAGAAACAGTACATATATATCAGAGAAATTCGGCGAACCGGTATAATAAATTATTGAAAGTATATGAAATGGTTATTGAACAACTTTTGTAATATGAAAAAAAATATAGCATTTAAATATTTCAGGCTTGTTATTGTTACAGACCTTTAATGGTGAAGCCACAAAGGTGCGGTGCACAGCAGAGGACCCGCTGCATCAACGGCGAGTGGTTCCATTTAGAGTGCCGGGATCCCCAGGATGAGGTAAGTGCATGGTGTATTTTTAATGAAGACCTACTGTCACATCTTTTGTTTGAATATCTGATACATTTATTATGTACCTGCATCCATTATTTTGTGTGACGCCGCAATGGTTTGATATATAATAAGAAAACAAGAGCGTTCCCAAAAGTATTCACGATGACCTGTATTGTCTGACTTGTGCTGCAGAAACATGCAAGGATTCAAACCAATGTCGGTGGCGCACATGTCCGGCGTTTCAACCGCTTCGTTAGAAAAGTAGGCTTCATTAGCGAGACAATTCGGTCCGTTTTATATACACCCCATAACATTCCCCCTACTGAGAGCGTCAGAACAAATTAAATTCATCATTGAGGGAGACCTCGACAAGCAATTTGATGATGTATATTGGCCATGAAGATAGACAAGGTAACAAATCGTAACTCCATACAACAAAGAACGACAAGACGCATAAGGATTTACTTGGTGGTGGTGTGTGGTGCATACATTTGGCTATGTATGGAGTACAATATTCGTGAATATACTTGCAGAACAGCTTATTCCAACATTTGATATCAATACCCTAGATCAACAGAGACAAAGGGTGGTCATATAAAAATTATAGAACATTTGTTCCCTGTTCATTTTTTCCTTGACATTATCTTCCAGTCCGGCACCATTATACACAAGACGTAAAAAATCTGAGCAAAATAAATTCTAGGATACAGCTGCTGTGGCACTTGGTATGGGTTTGGATGCCCCAGTCAGCGGGGTAATTCATTTTCCAATATTGAGATATATGTGCAAGAAACGGGAAGAGCTTGGTACTCCTCCAGAAGCAATATTGTACGTAAAGATCACGGTGTGAACGATGTGACAGCATATTGCCCAAACACCTATTGCAGAATCTTGGACATGAACCTGCACCAGAATCTGTTGTAGTGTGGGTGACACCAAATGTGAATGATCGTAATGCAACACATTTCAATAAAATACAGTATATAAATGTTACAATTCTAGGAGTCATATTAGAAAAAATTTGTTTTGCTGCAAATGTGACTCATAACCAGCACCTGTGTCGTATTTGACTTTTCTTTTTCACTTGCACTGTGGGTTTAATGTGTCAGGTTTTAATGGACAAATCATTGGCATTTAATGACGGTACCCTTTCTGGCCGGAAAAATTATTTTGTTTTAGATTTAACAGGTTATGAAAGTAGGGCATATCTTTCAGTTTTCCTAAGAGAATGTTATGTAGTTCCTCAATATATTTTAGAAACCAAATTTATTTCCCAGTCTTAGGTTTATAAATTGAAGAAGGTAGGCCAGCTTATCAGGCACTGGATGTTTATTGG
The DNA here is from genome assembly GCA_026874595.1 of Sipunculus nudus. Lineage (NCBI taxonomy): Eukaryota > Metazoa > Annelida > Sipuncula > Golfingiida > Sipunculidae > Sipunculus > Sipunculus nudus. The sequence continues at coordinate 8,549,479 of CM049308.1, forward strand.
TGTGCGAATTATGTCAGGTATAAATGGATTATTACCTTTTATTACACTTTTTAAGGCAACAACAAGAACTGCATGTTAAAACACTTTGTACTTGCGCCATTAGCTTACAACTGGTGACATCTATAAACAATAATAGCAGCATGTAAACAACAATAGCAATATGTAAATGCATAAATAAGAGGCTGTTTTTGGTGTGGGTACCTACTAAAGTTTGTACATCCTGTACATAAGAAGTTCATGAAAACAACTAGCAACATCAGACTAAGACTGATGTATCTGATGTGTATGAAGAGTAAGGTGTTCACTTTCAATATAGTAAAGGACTTGTATAACAATTTTTATTGTGTGGGTACAACCAGAAGCTGTGTGAAGTATACCCAAAACAATGCTTGTCTTTGATTGAGAAACAAATATAGATATCGGATGGATTAAAAGTTATGAAAATTAGCGAAAGAGCGCATGCCGGACCTTGAGCTGTGACGTCACATGTATAAAAGGATCTTATCTGTGAAAGTCCAGGTGGGTCTGCCTCGGATATGAAACTTACGACCGGAAGCGGACTGTAGAGGAAATACATAAGTACCGGGGACGGAATTGTTTACCCGTTCTCTTTTATACTATTTTTATAGTAAGTTTACATGGTTAACAATCCCTTATATCAACCATTGTTCACATGAAAATGACTGCTTAAAGCGAGTGTTTACCATATGAATACAATTGTAATAAAGAAATTGATGTTAACCAGTGTTATCTGCCTTGAGCAAACTATTTGTGATGTAATGTGGTCTATCATGTTGTAAATTTGTTATGATTTTGCAAGCTCACGTGATGCGTACATGCTCAGAGAATGACTGTCATACCTTATAAGAGTAGCTAAAATTTACTACCTTCCTTGGGTTAACTGATGGTGAACTGAAATCTAAAACTATTATGTAATGTTATGTTTCTGGTCAGAAATAATTACTCAGAACTTTACAAATGGGGCCTGAACTACGGTTATCAGGAATCTGAATATCACATACTTCATTGTATGTGTCAGGGTAACGCTTTGGCATGGCCTTGCATTATCGCCTGAACAAGTGGGCAATAGTGTTAAAGTGACCCACTTCTCTGCGAGTAGAGATACCTTTCTGAGTTGCAATCAGCTGGTTCGACCACAAACACGAGGATGAAATAACTGCATATCCATTTTTCAAAATATATTTGAGATTTAAAAAAGAGAGATGCTTGTACAAATGTATTGTTTTTTCCCACCTACCTACAAATAACTTTTAAATGTCCTATTCAGATACTTGATCCATACCCAGTGACAACCAATAGCGAAATCATTGGATTAGAAAAAACGAGAGGGACATTCCTATGGTTTTGAAAGATGAAAAATGCATCAAAATGGTCTATGAAAGACGAATTGCTGATAGATCTGGAACATTTTATGAGGAAGAACTTCTGGTACGTATGTACACAAAAGGTGTCATAAAAGTGCAATGTGCAAGATATTTACATATTTGTATATTTCTTTTCTTGACATCATCTTGCCATGGATGTCTTGGAAGTCTTTTTCTAAAAAAAGTCTTTTAAAAACACATGGCATTAACAGGGACAATATATTACACACAAGGAAAGTTTCAATACAGATGTCCATGAAGAAAACAGTATTACATATATTATATGGGTACCCGAAAGGTTCAAATAATACTTATAGCATCTCCTGTTTAATTTATCCGGGCCTTTAAAGAGCGAAGTTTTCATCTTCCCAAAGCTTCAGAATAATTACTTAATTCGATACTTATCACGTGATACTTATGACATGTTGAAAGCAGAAGCTTCAAGAAGTGTATCTAGGTCCATCGTGTCAAACGCTTTCAATAAATCAAGGAGTTGCTTCTGGGGGATATCTTCCCATCCATTTACTAAACCAAAAAAAAAATTCGTTCTAGTTATTGGTAGAAATTTTTTTTCTTTTAAATGTTGCCTTGTGTGCTTGGCTGTATGGAGAATTCCTGTTCATAAGTTTAACGATTTTAGATGTAAGTGTAATGAGACCTTGCTTATCCATTCATTTACTGTTTTTTTTTTCACTCTTTGAGTGGCATATAGTTGTTGTTTTTCTTTTTGAAATGTGTTTTTGTGTGTGTGTGGGGGGGGGGGGGGGAGCATCATTTTCATAATACTTATATGTATCCATTTATTCTTCCATGCCTTCAGATCATGGCAGAGGGAATCTTGCCTTAAGAGTCTCACTCAGAAACAGGTCTACAAGTATTATGCTCGGCCTTTGCAACTGCATGTGAAGAATAAGTATAAGCATTAAGAACACAATGGTCCTACCTTAACCAACCTCACTGTCATCGGTCATCAATATAAACGATATTCTGGCACTGGTCAATAAGTTCACTTATTCAGGCTCTACTGTTAACAACACTAACAGCATAGAATACTTACGTGATGTCCCGGCTATTCAAGAGAATAGCGTCACGGACGCTTCGTGTGTGTGTGTGGGGGGGGGGGGGGTCAGGGTTATGCGACGGACGTACACCGCATCATGCACTACGTGGCAAAGAAAGGGCTCAAGTGTTAGAAAGTTTATTACAAATTCCCGCAAAACGTCAGATCAGTATATCCATATTAATTTATTGGTTACGCCGCATATCACTCTCACACTTTTTGCGGAATTATAAGGTATTGTTCCTATATGGGAGTAATAAATCATATTGAAACCACGTCAGTTTATTTACTTTTCATAGCGTGTACACAATGCAAGGATTAAAACTCTTATATTCTCAAAATTTGAAGAGATTTGTAAAAAACTGTAGGTCATAGTAAACTATATTCTGCGAGCTACGGGCCAAAAAATGATTTTGAGCATCCTGAAAGTCCGACAGGCTTTACCGTAAAGACCATTTCTAATCAGTATCTAGGGAGGTCTCCTTTGAATCTTGATATACGGTCACTATGACTTATGTTCTGTGAACATTAAGAAAATAAATGATTTTAGCACCGCGTTCAGATGAGCAAAATCAATATGTTCGGTACTTTCTATCTCCCAAATTTAAGGAATTGGACTACTTGTTTTTTTTATACATGGCACTGTAATAAATAAACTCACTCTACAAGCTACGAGTAGTAAACCTAATTTTAGCACCCATAAAGTCGGACAGGGCATAATAGTGCCCAGGAACCTGAAATAATGTCACTGTGACCTGTATTCAGCGAGTTTTGTGAAATACCATGATATTAGCACCCTATTACTAGTATCTACTAGGAATCTACTACCTACTACCTCTAGCGAAGCGGTTGGTACGCCGGACTTGTACGCCACCAACCTGGGTTCGACTCCCGGATCGGCCCAGGATTTTCCCCTCAACAATTTCTCTTCGTAACAAAATGGGGATAGACAGCAGAGCAGATACCAGCAGATGCAGAAGCGTGTGTCAGATTCCTAGACCTTATTCGACGAATGCGGCAGTTATACATTTTCAGAGATTTTCTCCTGGATTTTTTATCACGTTTGGACTTCAGTTTACTTTTTGTGTTGTTGCAAGAACTTTCCACTGGACTTTCATTCTCCGAGAGTTTATATCAAAGATAGCATATGTTGGTAACGAGGTTCTGTACCATTATTTTTCTGTGTGATTGTATTGACTAGTTGCTATAACGCTGTGTTACTGTATAATTGTATTGATTTAGTGTATTGTATTGCTCGGGTTTTTTAAGGAATAAATTATAGTTATTTGTTAATAAAAAAACACTGACTTCTTTATTCATTCCCCTAGACATTTCCCGCTGCCCAGTGTTACGGAATCTGATTTTTTTTTTATCTCCATTACAAAATTTGTGTTCATCACGCATACGTGATCTGTTTATATTAGGTTCCGTAACATAAAATTCTGAAAACACACCATTAACAAGTGCACCAGTAAAGGACCTTTTAGAAAATTGCAAAGTGTTTGCTAACATGAGAGTCTGGCCTGAACCAGTGTCCCTCAAAATTCTAATAGGGATAGAAACTGAAAAATCACTTGACAGTGATATAAAACCATCATGTATGAATGGCTCAAATAACTCCATTTCAGAGTCAGGAGATGAATCTACTACCTCAACCTCGTAGAGTCTACGGGGTGCACATAAAAGCGGACGGAACTGTGTCGCTAGTGAAGCTTGCTTTGCTAGCGAAGCGGGTTGGTTCGCCGGACTTGTGCGCCACCGACCTGGGTTCAAAACCGGTATCGGCCGAATGTTTTCCCCTCAACAATTTGTCTTCGTGACAAAATGGGGGCTTGTCCGACGTGACGATTAAACTTTGTGGCCCAGGGAATAAGCTCATCAAAGTGTGACTCCTGGGGAAAAGTATTCTTGTTCTGATAGCAGAACGCTCTTAAGAGGGGGTGTGTTACGGGGTGCACATAAAAGCGGACCGAACTGTCTCGCTAGTGAAGCATGCTTGTCTAGCGAAACGGTTGGGACGTCGGACTTGTGCGCCACCGACCTGGGTTCGACTCCCAGATCGGTCCAGGAATATTCACCTCATTTATTTGTCTTCGTAACAACATATTGTAGCAGTTTGACGTAGAAACTTCTTTTAGCATCAAGGAAGCTCCTTTTAAAACTTGGATTCCCCAAATAAGGTCACTTTAACCTATTCTTTTTAAGGACTATATACAAAAGAGCATGTTATGAGCACTCAGGTCTTATTCTGTCCATTATCAAGGTTTCTTAAATATTTTTCACCAGATGATAATATTAAGTTAACTCAATCATGACCTACCTGTATGTCAAATTCAGCTGAGTAGCTCGCCAATGGGCTACTTGTTTCTAGCTGTTGCACAATTGAGGAGATAGATGGAATCAGCAGGATTCTCAAAAGATTAATCCTGGATTTGTGTTTCTTTGAATAAATCAGAATTAAGACGAATCTGCCATGGTGTTACGGAACCTTATAACAACAGATCACGTAGTCGTGACGAGCATAAATTGTGTCATGGAGATAAAAATAAAAATCAGATTTTGTAACACTAGGCAACGTGAAATGTCAAGGGGAATGAATAAAGAAGTCAGTGGGTTTTGTCAACAAATAATTATAATTTATTCTTAAAACAACCCTAACATTGCAATACACTAAATCAATACAATTACACAGTATTACAAAAAGTATAACAGTAAATAAATACAATTACACAGTATAATAAATAAAGTGTACAGTACCAGATCGAGGGTCCGGATCCTAGGCTTTTCTTGATACCACCACTGTCACAGCTTAACAAGTCTTTTATAACATATAATCGAGATGAACAGTTATACCGTACATCTTCTAAGAAAATAATAGTCCAATGTATTCCCGAAAACATTCTGTTGTAATCCAAAGGTGAAGTTCTGGTAGTAAACCCAAAGGCAAACTGAAGACTATATAAAATCCATTTGGAATTTCGAAGAAGATTTTTGACTGCTGCAATTATCGGAAAGGTCCACAAACTGACTCACACTCTTCTGTGTCCGCTGGAATATTTTTCTCTATTTTTGGGCTCAAAACACAGCCCCTAATTTATAGCTTCTCACCCCAAAGCCTAGGAAATTATATTTCACGAACAATCAAAAGAACCCAACAATACATAATAAACTCGCGCCCAAAGAACAATACAAGACGCGCTCTATAGCGCGAACAGCCCAGAAAATTCCAGACGAGCGCTGTGTCTTTACACGCCTGGGTTTTTACACGTGGGCGAGCACCCGATCAGGCGATCTTTTATAACATATAATCGAGATGAACAGTTATACCGTACATCTTCTAAGAAAATAATAGTCCAATGTATTCCCGAAAACATTCTGTTGTAATCCAAAGGTGAAGTTCTGGTAGTAAACCCAAAGGCAAACTGAAGACTATATAAAATCCATTTGGAATTTCGAAGAAGATTTTTGACTGCTGCAATTATCGGAAAGGTCCACAAACTGACTCACACTCTTCTGTGTCCGCTGGAATATTTTTCTCTCTTTTTGGGCTCAAAACACAGCCCCTAATTTATAGCTTCTCACCCCAAAGCCTAGGAAATTATATTTCACGAACAATCAAAAGAACCCAACAATACATAATAAACTCGCGCCCAAAGAACAATACAAGACACGCGCTCTATAGCGCGAACAGCCCAGAAAATTCCAGACGAGCGCTGTGTCTTTACACGCCTGGGTTTTTACACGTGGGCGAGCACCCGATCAGGCGATCTTTTATAACATATAATCGAGATGAACAGTTATACCGTACATCTTCTAAGAAAATAATAGTCCAATGTATTCCCGAAAACATTCTGTTGTAATCCAAAGGTGAAGTTCTGGTAGTAAACCCAAAGGCAAACTGAAGACTATATAAAATCCATTTGGAATTTCGAAGAAGATTTTTGACTGCTGCAATTATCGGAAAGGTCCACAAACTGACTCACACTCTTCTGTGTCCGCTGGAATATTTTTCTCTCTTTTTGGGCTCAAAACACAGCCCCTAATTTATAGCTTCTCACCCCAAAGCCTAGGAAATTATATTTCACGAACAATCAAAAGAACCCAACAATACATAATAAACTCGCGCCCAAAGAACAATACAAGACACGCGCTCTATAGCGCGAACAGCCCAGAAAATTCCAGACGAGCGCTGTCTTTACACGCCTGGGTTTTTACACGTGGGCGAGCACCCGATCAGGCGATGCTGCCATAGCAACGAGCTATGCGTGCGCCCCACGAACCAAGTGTCAACAACACAGGCATCTGTAACACTCCCCCTCCTGTAAGAAAAAAAAAAACTTTCTTTTTGCGATCACAATCACTAAATTGTTACAATATGTCAAAAATCATCTTATTTACAACATTACATAAACATCTCGATAAGCAATCAGTAAGTACATTGCCTTTCCATTTATTGTGTCTGATTTCAAGATTGTAATCCTGTAAAAACAAACTCCATCTCAACAATCTTTGACTTTTACTCTTTAACTTGTTCATGAACGTGATATTTCCAACTAATATTAGGATTTCCGTTCATTTTGTGACACTTCTGAGGTGTTCAAAGGTATATATCATGTAGCATAAAGTTAAAGGTCAAGATTAAATTTGAAAGAAAAAAAAGCCAAACCCGCCATGTGATGGCATTTTTTAAACCAACTGTTACGAAAACATATCGCAAGTATTATTTTCATTTGACATAAGGCTGCCTATTCATTTTTTGATACATCTGAGGTCAAAATGGTATGTATCATGCTCTAAGGTCAAGGTCAAACTTGAAGGACAAAAAGCAACTATCTAGATTGTATGTTTTTGCAAAAAAATTACATAGAAATTCATTTTATTTTTTCAAGTCTAACTAACTGTGGAATGCTCATGCATGTGGTGGTATCTCTGAGGTCAAGAAAGGTAAATACCATGCATGAAGGTCAAGGTCAAAGTCAAACTTTGAAGAAAAAAATTTTTAATCGTCGTGATTTATTATGTGTTTTGCAAGAACTTTACGTAGAAACACATTCAAAGGGTCATTTCTATCTAAATGGAGGTTACTCATTCTTTTGGTGATTTTTAGGCTTGTTTTGTGAACTTATTCATCATTAAGAATATCATCATTATTTTCTTCCAATGGCGGATCAAGGCCCCCCCCCCCCCGTTCGGCTAAGCTGTAAGAAAAAAATCGTCTTTAGGGTGACGCGTCTTTATGGTAACACACCTGTGCCCGGAATCGGAACGCGGTTTATCATGATGTAAGATCATCACCAAGCTGAGATTATCAAGTGAAGTACAAACACATCATCCAGGTAATTAAATCCAAGCCAGTATACATTACTGTTACAACCACTTCCGCGGACAAGCTTATGAAAACATATGCCAACCAGACCTCGCTTAATCGTCTCAAAGATAAACAGTTATACAATAACACGGCTATATTGTAACGTACAGATAAAATTACTTTTACATATTCTTTTTTCTATGCTGCGTGTGATCCCGGTCTACAATAAGTGTTAGGGCTTATGTAAGGTTAATTTCTAACGCACGCCCCATTAACAAATCATCAGCTATATGTCATAGCCTATGTATGAACATAGGTACAGTCCAGTAGGTAGTCGTAGGCTTGAATATGTTTTAGCTCAACTGACTTTCAGTCATACTGAGCTATAGCGATCACTCTTTGTCCGTCGTCCGTCTGTCTGTCCGTCTGTCCGTTAACCTGGCACAAATCGTAACCGCTGAACTTAGAATCTTGTAACTTGACATTCTGAGAGGTCGATGAAAACCAGAAACATCAGGTCTCTGTTACCCATATCCTTCAAGCTATTGGGCCCCAAAGTCCCCCCCCCCCCAGAATAGTCAAAAATTTCATACAAAAACTTCAATATCTCGTTAACTACATCACTGATGGTCATGATTTTTGGCATACATATTGATCATGAGATGATCCATCAGTTCCTGCAGACTGGTGGCGCCACTGGATTTTTCGATTTTTTTTCGAATTTTTTTTCTATTTTTGAGACCTTTAAAAATGTGAACATGTTAACAGGGCACAAATCATAAAGACTGGACCTAGAATCTTCATTCTTGACACAGTGAGAGACCTATGAAAAGTCTCCATGGAAACTAGAAATTAGGTCTCTGTTACCCAAATCCTTTGAGCTGTGGGGCCCCAAAGTACCCACCAGAATAGACAACAATTTCATACAAAAATTTCAAATTCTCATTAACTACATCACAGATGGTCATGATTTTTGGCATACATATTAATCAAGAGGTGTTCCATCAGTTCCTGCAGACTGGTGGCGCCACCTGTATTTTTTCATCAATTTTTTCCATTTTTTTTACTCTATTTATGAGACCTTTAAGGATGTAGTTATCTGTCAACAAGGTACAAATCGTAACGACTGGACCTAGAATCTTCATTCTTGACACACAGGGAGACCCATGAAAAGTCTCCGTGGAAACCTGAAATTAGGTCTCTGTTACCCAAAACCTTTGAGCTGTGGGGCTCCAAATTACCCCCCTAGAATAATGAACAATTTGATAAAAAAAATGCAACATCTCAATAACTATATCACAGATGGTCATGATTTTTGGCATACATATTGATCAAGAGGATTTCCATCAGTTTCTGCAGACTGGTGGTGCAACATGTATTTTTTCAAATTTTTACAATTTTTTATCACTCTATTTATGAGACCTTTTTGGATGTAGTTATCTGTCAACAAGATACAAATCGTAACGACTGGACCTAGAATCTTCATTCTTGACACACAGGGAGTACCATAAAAAGTCTCCATGGAAACTTGAAATTAGGTCTCTGTTACCAATATCCTTTGAGCTATGGCACTCCAAAATACAGCTCGGAATAATGGAAAATTTGATACAAAAGCTGAAGTATTTGAACAACTAATGCAGAGATCACCATAATTGTTTGCATGGATATTGATCATGGAGTGTTTCATCAGTTTCTACAGACTGGTGGCACCAAGTTTATTTGTACGGATTTTTTTATGCCCCCGCCACAAAGTGGCCGGGGCATATAGTTTTACCCATGTCCGTCCTTCCGTCATTCCGAAATCAAACAGTTGTACGGACTCTTTTTCGCAATGCCTGCAGATATTGGCCTTATTTTTGGTGTGTGGGCAGATATAGACCAGTTACAGATCGAGTTTGCGTTTCGTCCCGGTTGACCTACTTTTGACCGTTTTACGGCTCCTAAACTAAGAAAATTTCATGAAAAATAAAAATATTCATGACAGATACACATGTACGGACTTTTTTTTCGCAATGCCTGCAGATATTGGCCTGATTTTTGGTGTGTGAGCAGATATAGACCAGTTACAGATCGAGTTCGCGTTTCGTCCTGGTTGACCTACTTTTGACCGTTTAACGGCTCCTGAACATAGAAAACTTCATGAAAAATATGAAATTTCATGACAAATACACATGTACGGACTTTTTTTCGCAGTGCCTGCAGATATTGGCCTGATTTTTGGTGTGTGGGCAGATATAGACCAGTTACAGATCGAGTTCGCGTTTCGTCCCTGTTGACTTACTTTTGACCGTTTTACGGCTCCTAAACTTAGAAAAATTTCATGAAAAATAGAAATATTCATGACAGATACACATGTACAGACTTTTTTTCGCAATGCCTGCAGATATTGGCCTAATTTTTGGTGTGTCGGCAGATATAGACCAGTTACAGATTGAGTTCGCGTTTCGTCCCGGTTGACCTACTTTTGACCGTTTTACGGCTCCTGAACATAGAAAATTTCATGAAAAATATGAAATTTCATGACAAATACACATGTACGGACTTTTTTTTTCGCAATGCCTGCAGATATTGGCCTGAATTTTGGTGTGTCGGCAGATATTGACCAGTTACAGATGGAGTTCGCATTTCCGGTTGACCTACTTTTGACTGTTTTACGGCTCCTGAACATAGAAAATTTCATGTAAAATATATATTTTCATGACAAAAACACTTGTACAGACTTTTCTTCACAATACCTGCAGACATTGGCCTGATTTTTGGTGTGTGGGCAGATAATGACCAGTTACAGATCAAGTTCACGTTTTGTCCCAGTTGACCTATTTTTGACCGTTTGACGGAGCTCTAACATAGAAAATTTCATAAAAAGGTGCACATGTATGGACTTTTTTCGCAGTGCCTGCAGATACGGGCCTGATTTTTGGTGTGTAGGCAGATAATGACCAGTTACAGATCGAGTTCTTGTTTTGTCTCAGTTGACCTACTTGACTGCTCCTGAACATAGAAAGTTTCATGAAAAATATTAATTTTCATAACAAATGCATATGTACTGACTTTTTTTCCTCAGTGCCTGCAGATACCACCCTGATTTTTTTTGTGTGGGCAGATAATGACAGTTACAGATCGAGTTCGGTTTCATCCCGGTTGACCTACTTTTGATTGTTTTACGGCTCCTTAACATAGAAAATTTCATGAAAGACAGAAATTTTTATGGAAAATGCACATGTATGGACTTTTTTTCACAATGCCTGCATATACTGGCATGAATATTGGTGTGTTGCTTGATAATGACCCGTTACAGGTCGAGTTTGCATTTTGCCCTTGTTGACCTACTTTTGACCATACGACACCTCCTGAACTTAAAAAAAAATTTCCAAATTTTACAAATGTTTCTAGTTTGCCCAAGGCGGGGGCATTCGTGTCGTTCCGACACATCTAGTTTTACGAATTGTTTTCTCTATTTTTAGACCTTTAAAATGTGAACATCTGTTAACAGGGCACAAATCGTAAAGATTGGACCTAGAATCTTCATTCTTGACACACATGGAGACCCATGAAAAGTCTCCATGGAAACCTGAAATTAGGTCTCTGTTACCCAAAACCTTTGAGCTGTGGGGCTCCCAATTACCCCCCTAGAATAATGGAAAATTTGATTAAAAAAACTGCAATATCTCAATAACTACAACACTGATGGTCATGATTTTTGGTATACATATTGATCAAGCGGTGTTCCATCAGTTCCTGCAGACTGGTGGCGCAACATGTATTTTTTTCAAATTTTTACAATTTTTTTTCTCTCTATTTATGAGACCTTTAAGGATGTTGTTATCTGTCAACAAGGTACAAATCGTAACGACTGGACATAGAATCTTCATTCTTGACACACAGGGAGACCCAAAGAAAAGTCTCCATGGAAACCTGAAATTAGGTCTTTGTTACCCATATCCTTTGAGCTATGGCACTCCAAAGTACTGCTCGGAATAATGGAAAATTTGATACAAAAGCTGAAGTATTTGAACAACTAATGTAGAGATCACTATAATTGTTTGCATGGATATTGATCATGGAATATTTCATCAGTTTCTGCAGACTGGTGGCACCACGTTTATTTGTTCGGGTTTTTTTACGAATTTTTTTCTCTACTTTTGCGACCTTTAAAGGTATGAACATCTGTTAACAGGGCACAAATCGTATAGACTGGACCTAGAATCTTCATTCTTGACACACAGGGAGACCCATGAAATGTCTCCATGGAAAACTGAAATTAGGTCTCTGTTATCCATACCCTTTAAGCTTTATGGCTCTAAAATACACCTAAGAATAATGAAAAATTCGATACAAAAACTGCAGTATCTCAATAACTACAACACTGATGGTCATGATTTTGGCATACACATTTATCATGAGGTGTTCCATCAGTTTCTGCAGACTGGGTGCGCCACCTTTATTTTTTCAAATTTTTACGATTTTTTTTTTCTCTATTTTCGAGACCTTAAAGGATGCTGTCATCTCTTATATGGCACTAATTTTAACAACTGGACCTAGAATCTTCATTCTTGTCATGCAAGGAGGCCCATGAAAAGTGTCTGTGGAAATCTGAAATTAGGTCTCTGTTACCCATATCCTTCAAGCTTTAGGACTCCGAAGCATCCCTCAGAATAATGGAAAATTTGATACAAAAGCTGAAGTATCTGAAAAACTAATACAGAGATCACCATGATTCTTTGCATGCATATTGACCATTAAGTCTTTTTATTAATTCTGCAGACTGGTGGAGCGACCTGTATTTTTATGCATTTTTTCTCTATTTTTGAGATATATAAATACAGACACAGTCTTGGCGTGTTGGTTAATCTGTTTGATGCTTCAGTTGAATGGGTATATACTACCATTCAGATGATAAAATTTCCTTTTGCGAATCTCTTCCCAGCCAGCTGAGCGTCATGACCCATGGGTCACTTGTTTATCAAGCTTTTTAAAATTGATTTATGAATATTGATCATACTTTTGTATTATTTTAATTCCTCAAACTCCAGAATGATTGATTGGTAAACCACATATTGGGCAATAAAAAAACATGCCAAATCTGTGGATTCCTGAGCATTCGAATCTATTTGTTAATATTTGTTTTTAGTACCTTGCAAAGACACAAGATAACGCCACCCGAAACATTATGGTGGCGTGCCAATCTATATACTACCAGTGAGGCTGAGTACGCCGCTAAAGTAGTACCCACCTCCTTAAACGGCCTGACACGCTGAGTCATCCGTGACCGCAAGATTGGGAAGCTGTCACTCGCTAAACTTGTCCAGGCGCGACGCCCCGAATCATGAAACAGTCCTCATACTCGTATAATAGGTCTTTATTCAGTCTAACTTTTGTCATTCATTCGCACTAATTGTGATAACTAAACCATTAGAAATTACGTCATTGCCCGAATATTTATAATTTAAACTCGACTGTCCGACGGCTGTCACTGCCAATATGCCCGACCGCTCTGTCTATCGGTGGGGGAACATTTTTAATTCCCTCTATTCATGGGGTAAATTTCTCTCTTAGCCTTTGTGCCTTCCTTACACTCATCAAATAGTATTGTCCTTTTTATTTTAGGTATTAAATTCAAGGATCTTGTTAGAAATTCAGAATTCCAGTGATGAAGTGAACTTGTCAGATGTGATATCGTTATGATAATGTCAGTTGCCGTCATGTGACATGACAACCCCATTGTAAAAAAAACCCTCTGGTTCTTCTGAGTTGTGGCCAAGTGACATGGCATCTGTCATTGATTGCTGACAACTGCATTATTGTAGAATATTTATGACCAGTTATAAGCCAGTCAGGAGCTTACAAGTGCAGTTGTTTGAGCATGCGACCTATGACCTTGTCCTTCATATATGGAATGGAGATGTTGTAAAAAAAAAGACTGTTTACTCGAATATTATTTAATTGCATAACTGCATTTTTTCGCAAGATTTTTAAATTAAATAGTTTATTAGGCCAATATCCTATTCCATCATTACAGCATACCATTTGGATATTAATCTGCCAGTTTATGAATATATTGCCAAATTTCAGTGGGCACCCTAATGTGGAACAGATTATACCAATAGACTGGACCATATACGAGTTTCGTTTTTTCAGGTATATTACACAGTTCACACAAAGAACGAGCAGCCACCCCAATACAAGAAGAGTCTCCAGACACAGCCAGATTTGAACAGGTTCTTTGGTTCTCCAAACAGCTCTGGTTCTCATGTGTTATGCTTTACATCTAATTCCTATTATGTGAAACTCCCTGAAGAAGTAACCACAGAGAGTTACACCGAGGTTAATCCAGAAAATCCAAATGAAACAGGAACATCTAAATTACAGCAGTCTCTAACAGCAGAGTGTCTGTAACAATTGACAATGAACCATCTTTTACACCTCTGCCTGCAAATAATCCCCATCAGATGGACATCTCTGTTCTTTGCGCAGATCGGGTACGGTTAGATGATGCCTTAAAGCTTCAGCTCATCAACGAAAGGGTCCCTTCAACAGATTTTAAATTTCCTCCAAAGGTATATAAGGATAAAAGGAAGAAAGACAAATACTGTCAGAATGATTGGGCTTATACTGTCTCTGTTGTTTTTTCTTTCCCTCCCCTTCTCCACATGGGCAACCCAGTGCGCTAGTTAGCTGAGCCTAGAGTAACTTGAAAGATGCAAAGATCGACCTTAAACAACATGCCACCTGCCGGTACCACAGAGATTCTCAAGCCAGGATGGATGCTTTTGTTGCTACAATGCAAACACCAAAGACCCGAATCGACATGTGTCTTTCAGGTAAGGCCACCGAGCAAGTTGCAAGGAACAGGAATTTTCATAAATCTGTGCTCAAATGTATAGAACTGTGTGGCCGTCAAGGCATTGCTCTTAGGGGTCACCGCGATGAGAGTAATACAGACGAGTTACCTAACAAAGGTAACTTCCATGCATTACTTAACCTGCGCTTCGATGCTGGGGACGTTGGTTTGAAAACTCACATGAACATTTCCAGAAGAAAATGCCACTAACGTTACAAAGACGGCCCAAAACGAGCTTCTCTATTGTATAAAGAACTATATACAATCAGTGATTGTGAAAGAGATCAAAGCTCAGACCATAGGACCTCACTACGGAATTTGGCTGACGAGGTGACAGATCTCATTCCCTTGATTATTTATACACCTCGCTACTTGAAAATATCAATATGAGGCCCATATAGGACAAACCTGACACATAGACACATAGGGCTTTTAATTTTAAGGTTAAACCATTAGCGGTTGCATATATAGCCCATTTATGTATCTTAGATAATATGAATGTAAATAACACAAAATATGAAATTATCACAGCAAAATAATGGAATGATTGTAAATTCATACTAGTGATGGGCCGATCATCGAGTTTTATCGAAAGTCAGTCGGTTTGCTATCACTTTCAAGCGCTCGATTACCAAAGGCAACTATCGATTACATCATAATAATGATTGTTTTCTTTCCAGAATGCCTTTATGTTATAGCCAAAAACTATTCTTCCATTTTTTATACATTCCGCGCTTCATATAATGAGTCTGTGTCCCCAAATAACTTCCGTATGTAACTGAGTATGACATGGTAGATGCGAGAACGAAGGACTTATAAAACTTATTATCTGTGAACTCGCAGGGAGCTGCAAAATTAGCGGGGAGTGTTCTTACTTGATGTACATTGCAAAATATGGGCGGGATTGCGTTAAAATACTCCATAACTTCTCCAGGTCTATGCCTATTTTGCGAGATTTTCTTAGGAATAATCGATGCCAGGTGGCACTGTTTATGCAGTCCTTAAAAATTCTTTGTTGGGGCTAGACCGGCCGGTCGAGTTTTTTATTTCGGCTTTTTTTTAACTAGTCTGCAATGTTCTGTATGATCTGCCCCGAGCGCACCTGGGCTCGAAAAATCTTCCTTCACGTGCTAGAAAAACAGCCCCTCTAAAGGCCCTAATATTCTTATACGCTCTTAATTCCCATGATGATTAAGATATTACCCGACGTTGCCGATCGTTTAATTTGATCCTTAAAATTAGCCTGATTGTGGTACATTCGTGTGCGAGAGGAGATTACCTGCCGGGGAAACGCAGGAACAGTTTCACAGATAATTTCATATTTCTTTGATAATTGCATATATTTGTCTGAATCGATTTATAATCGATCATCAATTGGTTTGCTAAAACTGATGATCGATTATGAAAAAGGAACCGACTCCCACCACTAATTCATACCAGAGCTAATTATATATTATATATGTGGATAAAAGGGTTTTACGTCTGTGACAGGAAAACCCTATACATTTTCTATTTACAGTTGTACAAATAGCAGTCTAACGCACGTTAAAAATGTACTCCGGGTACTCCGGTTTCCTCCACCCTTGCCGACTACCGAGTGCCAATATACGAGCCATGGAGAGTGCCTCGTATTAGTTATTATAACTAGTTGTACAGTCCATGTAAAATAAATAAAGTGTATATTTATAGACCCATAAAACTTCGACCTCTGTTATAACCCGGAAACAATAACTAATAAAAAATATGCCCTTGTCGAGACCACTTGTTGGTAATCCCTCCATTTTCGGATACAAATGGTTCTACCCCGGATTATGTCAAAGGTGGTAATCAACTAACACCCTCGGTCACTTGCTGTAATAACTATGTTCCTAAAGTCAGCCAGCAGTACAGGCATGTTTAATATAGGAAACTAGTCTGTTGTTCAGTTTCACACTTAATCAGTACAGAGGCATTATGCCTGTAATGGGGAAGCTGAGCGTCAGGACCCTTGGGTCACTAGTTAATATAGGAACCTGATTGGTAGCTGCCACATTTTCTTGAATGAAGATAAAGAGAACCACATTGTCATCATCTGCACCTTTGCTTTATATATATATATATATATATATATATATATATATATATGTATATGTATATTCATACTTATTGTGAATCATACAAAAGCATTTAATCCTCTTGTTTTCTTTGGTATCACTTTGTTGCATTAGCATTGTTTTAGCAGAATCACTCCTCTCCTTTCCACAATTAGGGTTAACAGTCTCCTAATGTCCGGGAAGTCCACAAAAGTGACACCGCTTTCATCCAATTTATATTAGGTAGTTTGCCGACTCTGTGGTTAAAGTGACATTTTATTTCAACACACTGGAGTTTCCATTTTTTACTAACACTATGAATAATATTTCCCAATGGATATACATGTTGTAATTGGTTATAGTTGAAACGGGTACCCCTTGGAACTCTTTAATGAAATTTAACTGGCAGTCTGGCAAACACGTCATTGAAGCAGCGTCAAGTAAACAACACCTGCCGTGACACTGAAATATACAAGCTGACTCTCGAAATCGTTGTAAATTTCACGGCCTTGGATTTTAAAGTACAGCTGCACTAAAGGGTGGTATCGTTTATTTGTAACTAGGAATACTCCGAATGTTCATGCATGCACCCATATATCCATCGTTTAGGCAATATAAAAAAGAAGGTATGTATGGTTCTCAGGCACCGCCCGCGTCATTTTTAACCCCCCCCCCCCCCGGCTTCATTTTGTTTTATTTTGATTTCCATCCTTCAGAAAGATATAATAATACAATTTTGATTAGATTTCTTTGTTATATGAAGTCTTGCCACGTGTACTAACGTTTAGACATATTCACAAATGAGGCGTGCATGCACTCGATCCCAGCTAATGAAAAATAAGATTTATGGTACTCTATCAAATAATACGGGATGTGTAACTGCTCCACCGCTTTCATCGATTCTTTGGCTTCAAGCAAAGCGACCCTTTGCATATTATGGAGTATCTTCCATCTTATTCGGTATGTATATTTACACGTGCATTACTAAAGAAAACATTGGAACTTGAAATCTCTGTGAGGTCTTTCACTGTCTGTCTGCCTTAAAATTAGCCTGATTGTGGTACATTCGTGTGCGAGAGGAGATTACTTGCCGGGGAAACGCAGGAACAGTTTCACAGATAATTTCATATTTCTTTGATAATTGCATATATTTGTCTGAATCGATTTATAATCGATCATCAATTGGTTTGCTAAAACTGATGATCGATTATGAAAAAGGAACCGACTCCCACCACTAATTCATACCAGAGCTAATTATATATTATATATGTGGATAAAAGGGTTTTACGTCTGTGACAGGAAAACCCTATACATTTTCTATTTACAGTTGTACAAATAGCAGTCTAACGCACGTTAAAAATGTACTCCGGGTACTCCGGTTTCCTCCACCCTTGCCGACTACCGAGTGCCAATATACGAGCCATGGAGAGTGCCTCGTATTAGTTATTATAACTAGTTGTACAGTCCATGTAAAATAAATAAAGTGTATATTTATAGACCCATAAAACTTCGACCTCTGTTATAACCCGGAAACAATAACTAATAAAAAATATGCCCTTGTCGAGACCACTTGTTGGTAATCCCTCCATTTTCGGATACAAATGGTTCTACCCCGGATTATGTCAAAGGTGGTAATCAACTAACACCCTCGGTCACTTGCTGTAATAACTATGTTCCTAAAGTCAGCCAGCAGTACAGGCATGTTTAATATAGGAAACTAGTCTGTTGTTCAGTTTCACACTTAATCAGTACAGAGGCATTATGCCTGTAATGGGGAAGCTGAGCGTCAGGACCCTTGGGTCACTAGTTAATATAGGAACCTGATTGGTAGCTGCCACATTTTCTTGAATGAAGATAAAGAGAACCACATTGTCATCATCTGCACCTTTGCTTTATATATATATATATATATATATATATATATATATATATATGTATATGTATATTCATACTTATTGTGAATCATACAAAAGCATTTAATCCTCTTGTTTTCTTTGGTATCACTTTGTTGCATTAGCATTGTTTTAGCAGAATCACTCCTCTCCTTTCCACAATTAGGGTTAACAGTCTCCTAATGTCCGGGAAGTCCACAAAAGTGACACCGCTTTCATCCAATTTATATTAGGTAGTTTGCCGACTCTGTGGTTAAAGTGACATTTTATTTCAACACACTGGAGTTTCCATTTTTTACTAACACTATGAATAATATTTCCCAATGGATATACATGTTGTAATTGGTTATAGTTGAAACGGGTACCCCTTGGAACTCTTTAATGAAATTTAACTGGCAGTCTGGCAAACACGTCATTGAAGCAGCGTCAAGTAAACAACACCTGCCGTGACACTGAAATATACAAGCTGACTCTCGAAATCGTTGTAAATTTCACGGCCTTGGATTTTAAAGTACAGCTGCACTAAAGGGTGGTATCGTTTATTTGTAACTAGAAATACTCCGAATGTTCATGCATGCACCCATATATCCATCGTTTAGGCAATATAAAAAAGAAGGTATGTATGGTTCTCAGGCACCGCCCGCGTCATTTTTAACCCCCCCCCCCCGGCTTCATTTTGTTTTATTTTGATTTCCATCCTTCAGAAAGATATAATAATACAATTTTGATTAGATTTCTTTGTTATATGAAGTCTTGCCACGTGTACTAACGTTTAGACATATTCACAAATGAGGCGTGCATGCACTCGATCCCAGCTAATGAAAAATAAGATTTATGGTACTCTATCAAATAATACGGGATGTGTAACTGCTCCACCGCTTTCATCGATTCTTTGGCTTCAAGCAAAGCGACCCTTTGCATATTATGGAGTATCTTCCATCTTATTCGGTATGTATATTTACACGTGCATTACTAAAGAAAACATTGGAACTTGAAATCTCTGTGAGGTCTTTCACTGTCTGTCAGGCTGGCTGTCTTTTTACCCCCCCCCCCCCTCCCCCCCTTTTTTATCCTTTTGTCTGTCTGCGAGTCACAAAAATAACCAAGATGTCTTCTTTTATTTTTTATATGCTGAACTCAATAAAATGACCGCTCCAATTAACTAATACACATTTTATATACGTAAATGTATTTTTTGTGCATATATTTACACATATAATATTTATTTATTAATCACATACATAAATGTACAAAATCATGGAATCATACATGTCTGATTGATATATATATATATATATATATATATATATATATATTTATATATATATATATACACACACACACACACACATACACCAAGTGTACTAGCTGTCTCCGAGTGTACTGTCTCCTATGGAGGTTTGATTTTCTAAAATTGTTGCAAATCATTTAGGTATACATGTTTGTGCTTTTAGTATGATTCTTGCGTCATACCGACTGTCTCCTGGATATCCACATGAAAAACAATCTGGTTTTAAATCTATAAATAATGGATAAAAAAAGTTGATTCCATCATACTCTCAGGTTGTTCTTTCAACTTATATTAATGCCAACAATTTTATTATTAACTTAATAACATAACGTGTAACAACAATGTGAAGTCATCATTACAGTAATATTTACGTATTTATGTCATGAATGCTGAGTATGCATAGCATTCGATTAATGAAAAATATATACTTACCCCATTTGTTTTTACATTCTCCCATTCGTTACTACCCATGGAAAGCGTATAAATGGTTATCGATCTGGATTGGTCTCGAGGCTGTTTAGCAAGTGCTCCATGTGGTTTGCTAAGCTTTGCGATCCACTCAATACACAGAATTGGTGATAAACCATTCACAAAGGAAAAAGCTGTCAGCATTATCCGGTCCCAACGACTAGGATTTTTCTAGTACATGATGTGACTTTATCTGTGTCTTGAATGGTTTCCCATGACACATTATTTTTTTTATAATTGTGTCTTCTTCAAGGTTTGTATTTTCAGCATTGAAAATTAGCTACATACGACGCATTTGTGTTGCGATACCTGCAAAACACATGCCTTCACACATCAGATATTTTCTTTAACGACAAATATTGCGGTACCAAGTTAAAAGTAAGATATTATTTTATTTATGTATTCCAAATATTTACACAGGGTTCTAAAAACCGTTCATACACAAGGCCCTGTAATTCTAAAACAGAAGAAATTATACATTTCAAAATGAAAAACATACAACTTACAAACGATATGATAAACCTACAAATTATACAAGAAATATACATGATATATTTCATTCCAGACAGTCACGGCATACATATCATGATGCAGAAACCTGTCAAATATAAATAAAAATAAAAATCACATGTAAGTGAATCAGACAGTCATGTTAAAAATGACTCAGATAAATGTAAAGCGTAGAATAAAACGATAAAACACAGCATAATCAGAACGTTATTTGCAAACCGCATAAAAAACATCATTTCACCAGTAAAATATGTTATTCGAATGTTCTCTATAAGTAGACCGAACTAAGACATAAAAGGAAAGGCTGATACTTTTCGTCTCAAAGTCGGTAGTCATTGTGATGACCTGATCTCGTTAGGCAACGTTTTCAAAACAGAAGCTATTTAAGGTCTGAGGCGGTTTGTTTTTAACCTGCCACAAAACACCAGTTATTTCTTTGAAATAGTGTCATCGAAAAATAACCCGACCCCCTAATCCGAATCTTCTACGGCCCAGTCGTGGTCTTCTACGGTCATCTGCAACAACGGGCCCGCCCGCTGCGCCTTCTCTATATTAGGAGGCGCAACAGCAAGGTGGTTGCGCATCCTCTGCGCGGGACCCCTCGACTTCTCAAACATCTGGGGGGTGAACTCGAAAATTTATAGTTTTGTCGTTATCTCATTCGTTAGGTGTACTTTAACGAGAAAACAACGAGAATCAAACGAGAAAACAACGAGCGTAACTCGAAACCCTTCGTTGTTGTCTCGTTATATGTATCCACATTTTAAGTAACGAAACAGCGTTAGCCTCTTTCGTTGCCGTTTCTAATAAGGTTCTTTGAAGCACGTAATGCCAATATTCCTATACTTTTCTGAATCCCGTGCTAGTTGTGAGAGATTATAACCATTTCTTGGGCTTGGGATTAAGAGAGAGAGAGAGAGAGAGAGAGAGAGAGAGAGAGAGAGAGAGAGAGAGCCTTTCCCCTAATAATCTCCATGATATGTAAGCTGGTTTTAATGTGCATACATAAAAGGTTCACTTGACGCAATACAAAGCGTTCCTCTATTTACAAGATGGAAGTCTTTGTTGGTGTCCTGCTACCAAATCTTGTTTACAAACTATAAACATTGTTTTAAAAGCAACTTTATGAAGACGATTGAGACCGAAAGCAAAGGGAATACTTTTACATCAGTTTTGGAAGGACTGTATACGAGCTTATATTGTGAAGTGTCTGAATTATTCTTGTCGGTGTCAAAATGCCGAACTTTCAAAATTCCTCATCTATATTATCAGATGAATAATAATAAAAAAAAAAAACACGGCAAAGAAATAAAGCATCTTTGTTAATTTTCAAATATCCGCCAATCGTAATCCAAAGAGGCCATCTGTAGGCAAACAATACGGAACTATACGAGATTGCATACGGCAGAAGAAGGCATTGCTGGATTTACTTGTGCAAACAGCTACTTCCGGTCATTCTCAACACGGGTTCGTGTCCGGCGTTCATGGTGATCAAAAGAATGGTTTCTCTTAATGGCTAGCAGGTTTTAAGCGAGATTTGTAAAGCTCTAACATTTATGATGTGTGCTCTGCTACAGAATGTCTCAAAAGTCTGAAAGGTAGAAAAGCTCATAACAATAAAGTGCATATTTAGAAAAAATAGGCATTCCATGATGGTAGACCAAAAGGGATTTGGTTAAACATTCTTTAAAGGGGCCCAATCACCTATAAAGCATGTTGAATAAACACGAAAAATAGATTTTTCTCTTTAAAATAAATCTGACTTGCCAAAATTTTCCCTTGAAATTATTCAAAACAGTGGACCAAAGGTGTAAAGATAAACACAGCATATGCATATCCGAGCCACAACATGTGTACACTAGGAGATGCCCTGACTGACGTGGCCTAAAAAATGTAATACATGTTCCCACTGGCTGAAACATCACGTTTCCGCCTCACATTCAGACTTCCGGTTAGACAGCCTTGTTATGGTAAACAGAAACACACGGACTGTGTTTACAAACACGCGAGTCATATAAAGTTATCAAACAACCGTAGACTGAGACTGAGACTGTGTGCCGGGATGGTGTAGGCCCGAAACTTTAGTTAAAAGCAAAACTGAATTGATAGTGTGAAAGAACACTCATAATATAGCTTCTGATTATGTCCCTTAACTTCAACACCTTTAATGTGTGTTTTTAAATCATGATTATTTGTATTATATTTATAACGAATAACATCAAAATGGTGTTGTATTGTGTTATAAATCCTGTTTTATTTCTAATTGTGTAATTGTAAAGTTTGTTTCCATATGCGCGTGTATGCAGACTGGCAGACGTATATTTGTGTACAATGGTATCGAGCAGGCCTACAAAAAAAAGTGTGACGTGATTTTAGCCCGAGTCCCGAGTTCACGCAGATCCTATGCGTGAAAATCGCTCCTGTGACGATTTTCACGTATACACGCACATTCGCAAATATGATAACAAATACATCGAAACACCCCAGTTGACAAATCATATATGAGCGATTTTTTATACATACGCGCTCATGGAAACACATCTATGCTTACGGTTGAAATGAACGCTTATTCCGAGATTATTATGTATGGGAGAAATAAAACACATGCACATTTTCTACTTATATGTATACAAATTATCTGTTCTACCTTTCAAATCTGAGATGTGATATCAGTATTATAAAATTTGTTTAAAATACGTTTTAACTAGTTTTATATTGTTTCAGGAAAACTATCTTTATTATGATTACATTCCCCTCGGTAATTTAAAATTGGTTCTATCGATAATTATACGTGATGGAACGTTTTGCAGTAAATTATATATTATACCGATATATTTATCGTGGATTTTACACACTTATTGTTCATTGCATAAATTACAGAATTAAATATTACAACCAGGGACTAATTGCACAATGTCCATCTACAATAAGGGACTGAAGGGACATTCTCAGCTCGTCTTTTATTATATGGCTGATTTTGCCTCTTATTTTCCATTCTTATGCAAGCAATATAGATAAATGCAACACAACAAAAATATCCTTATACTGGTATGCAATTAGAAAATATTTGCACCATAATCACGAGGAATTTTCCTCAGTTCATTGGTTTGTTAGGTGCTGTAAACTTTCATATGATTCGGAATGTGGTCCAGGTATGCGGGCGCGGATAAAATACATGTATGTGTAATATATATATATATATATATATATATATATATATATATATATATATATATATATATATTACGACTATTTTCCCTGTAATGTAAAACATGACTGGATAAGATTAAGAAAACGGCAGCTTGAATTGACAAATCAAGAGTGGATCATAAGGGAATGTTTTATATACATTTGCAATGATTTCGTTTCCAGGCGAGGACATTTTTCCTTATGGTTTATAACGATTAACACATTTAATTCTGGGATACCCCAACTAAAATGTACGTGGTTGCTCTCCAGACCCAATCCGCGTTTAAATTTTGTTATTAGACGGGTCGCTATATGATCCGACATTTTTTTGTTCGATGTCCGATGAGGCCGGATATGTTCCAACACCGAATAAAAGGAAACGGTATACCTCATAAAATCATAATTTTGACTCGATCCACAATCACGCCCGTACCACATCCGCAACCCCTTAAAGGATTCGTATTTCTGGGTATATATGTTAATATTTGAATGAGTTAAATGCTGTTAAATGTTAACTGCTTTCCCAACTTTGAACAAGAAGAGATAAAAAAACCGATAGCCGTCTTACATGTAATTAATATTTTACAATAAAATATTTTTCTTCCGTTGTCGCACTATTTATTACGAATAATGGTATTTTCATTCGCTTGCAGCTTTCGTTCCAGGCCGCGGTAGCAGAAGGAGGGACAACACCGAACGTGAAGCCGACTGCGCCCTCACACACCCCGGTCAGGCCAGAGGCGCAGGTAATAATTAAGGGATGTTATTTTTTTCACGGTGGTGCTGCAGTGTTTCACGACTGCTTTTTGTGTTCTCCATGTTTGTTCTACAGTGATTAAGGACAGGATGTTTTCGTTCGTTCCAGGCCGCGGTAACAGAAAGAGGGACAGGCGGAACAACCGTAACGTGGAGCGTGAAGCGCTCAAACACCCCGGTCAGGCGAGAAGCGCAGGTATCAGTAACTGTTATTTCGGACTTGCTGTTTGTTTATTTGGCCTGGTTATTCCCCCAGAGACTTTGTTTCCCTCACACTCGCAGCTCAGGGATAACACTGTAATGTTTCACTCTTTGGTTTCAGGAGGCCACGGGAGCCACCGCTTCAGGATCGCGGAGCGGCGACACGACCGCGTCGCAGGTGCCGACTCCACGGTCAGAGCCGCGTGTTGGGGCGGCGAAACTCTTGTTGAAGTCTCAGGTAATACCTCTTCTCTTCTACGCAAATTTGTTTTGTTGTTTTGCTTCGTCTTAGGTTTCAGGTCGCCGCCTAAGATTGGAGTTAGTGAGGAGGACATTCTATTTTTCAGTTGGCGTAGTTACAGTTTTTTTTTTGTCACAACAATGGCCTTTTTCGCTCCACTCCCGTCAGACCGACTTCGCCCTCATACACCCCGGTCAGGCGAGAGGCGCGGGTAATAATTAAGGGATGTTATTTTTTTCACGGTGGTGCTGCAGTGTTTCACGACTGCTTTTTGTGTTCTCCATGTTTGTTTTACAGTGATTAAGGACAGGATGTTTTCGTTCGTTCCAGGCCGCGGTAACAGAAAGAGGGACAGGCGGAACAACCGTAACGTGGAGCGTGAAGCGCTCAAACACCCCGGTCAGGCGAGAAGCGCAGGTATCAGTAACTGTCATTTCGGACTTGCTGTTTGTTTGTTTAGCCTGGTTATTCCCCCAGAGATTTTCTTTCCCTCACACTCGCAGCTCAGGGATAACACTGCAATGTTTCACTCTTTGGTTTCAGGAGGCCACGGGAGCCACCGCTTCACGGTCATGGAGTGGCCACACGATCGCGTCGCCGGTGCCGACGCCACGGTCACAGACTCCACGGTCAGAGCCGCAGGTTGGGGCCGCGAAACGCAAGTTGAAGTTTCAGGTAATACCCCTTCTCTTCTACGCAATGTCTCTAGGGGGTGGCCTAGAGCCGACGCTGTCAGGCAAGACGCGCAGGTAATTTTGTCCTCTGCGGTACAATGGTATTCAAGGATCAGGCTTTTCTTAGGGCATGTGGCAAACGATAAGAAACTGCCATTTCGGTCTCAGACTCTCAATGTTTCACTCTTTGGTTTCAGGCGGCCACGGGAGCCACCGCTTCAGGATCACGGAGCGGCGACACGACCGCATCGCCGGTGCCGACTCCACGGTCAGAGCCGCGTGTTGGGGCGGCGAAACTCTTGTTGTAATACCTCTTCTCTTCTACGCAAATTTGTTTTATTGTTTTGCTTCGTCTTAGGTTTCAAGTCGCCGCCTTAGATTGGAGTGAGTGAGGAGGACACTCTATTTTTCAGTTGGAGTAGTTACAGTTTTTTTATCACAACAATGGTCTTTTCCCGTTGATTTCAGATGGACGCTCCCTCCACTTCCGTCAAGTCCCCGACTGCTGGCGCCACGGCCGCGCTGCGCATGTTGGAGCTCCAGGTAAAGACAACTTTGAAAACGCGCACGTTTCCTGACAGTGTACTTTATGATTTCTTCACATTTTCGTGGGTTTTCACTTGACATTTCCAATAAGGTACGGCTGGAGTGGTTAACATTTTTTTCTTGTGTTTCAGTCGCCATCGCCTGCGACGCAGCGGGGAAGTGCGAAACTTCAGGTAACACTTGTTCCTTCTTTACACTCTAAAAATGGATCGGTTAAATTCAACCAAAAAATTGGTTGAAATCAACCGGTCTTCTCGGTTGATATGTGTCCAACCAATTAACCGGTTGATTTCAACCGATCCCTATTGGTTGATTTTTCAACCAATTTTATTGGTTGAAATCAACCATGTGACTGGTTGAAATCAACCATGTGATTGGTTGAAATCAACTAACAATAATGGTTGAAAACAACCAATACTGAATCAACCAATTTGATTCAGATGACCATATTGGTTAAAATCAACCAAGAAAATTGGTTAAGAAGGAACCAACTATATACCCTTGCAATATGAAATGGTTACAAAATGCAGTTGAATTCAGCCACAATTGCCTGAAAACAACTAACAAAAAAAATTTTTGCTTTAAATTGTGATGCAGTGTGCTCAAATATTATGGTGAAAAAGAATCAAATATACCTTTGTACCAAGTAATGTCAAGGAATATTTCTCAGCCAGTCAAATAAACAAAATAAAACACAATTTGCACTTTGCATGATACTGCTGTTCCTCTGATTGTAGAAATGTAATGAAATTGGAAATACCACTTTGTGTGGCAGTACAAGTGCTCTGATAACCAGCTTGCATTCATACATCAACCTTTTGTCTGAAATGGTAGACACAAAACAAGAGCATTATATTTATAAAAATAATTGTTTACTAAGTCCAGTAAAATAACAATGTAACATATAATTAAATCATGCATGCAGTACACAACTTGTAACTTTACAACTGGCGACACAAGCCTCCATTTAAAAACATATATATACAAGTAAGATATTCTAAAGTCCAATGCTAAAAATTTAATTTCAGGAAATTGAATTCACAATTACTGATAATTTAAATATGGACAGATAGACAGGTAGACAAACAGAGTTAATCACTTTATTTCCCTTTCTGCTGAAGCTGGAAAATGATTAACATATGTTTGAAGTACTCTGGAAGTGCAGTGTCATGGATACCTGACTCATAAAATGATGAAACAAGAGTCTACAGTCAATACTGTTGCCTGATGACTGTCTTCATTCCATATGCCTGCATGCATCATGGTGTCTGAGAAACACAGCAACACTGAACTCAGTCACTGTTGATCTTCAACATTTAGAAACTGAATTTCTAGATCTGAAAATACAACAAATTTCACATTAATAATAAAAGATGAAAATATAATGTGTTGGTGTTAATACTGTTCTAATTATATTATATATATATATATATATATATATATATATATATATATATATATAAATATATAATTACACACACACAATTTTAATCCAACCCCTTGTAACTGCTTGTGATATAGGCATACTTCATGCACAAGGAAGTAGAAGAGGGCGAGACCTAAACAGTGACAAAACATGCAATTACATGTTAACAGTTTGTCATGATGACGATAGACTACCTATCATCAATGGATATTAAATTAGTCTGAACGTATAAATGTACTCATTATTGATTAAATATGTACTGTAACAGAATTCAGACTTTGTGCATATCTTGCAATTGTACAATAATACAAGAAGTACAACAGAATATGGGTCATCATAACATGATTTCAGGTGATGGAGATTTGCCCAATTTCCAAAATTTCAAAGTTAGAAAGTTCCAAACATATTTGTTTTGCTTATCTGAATTTCAATGCTAAAACCATGTACTTTCTTAGAGTTCACAGAACATTATTCATAGTGACCAAACTTCAGGATTCAAAGGAGACCTCCCTAGATATTGAGTATGAATGGCCTAATGGTCAAATATATGCCCTGTCAGTCTTTCAGGCTGCTCAAAATTATGTTTTTGGCCCGTAGCTCACAGAATAAAGTTCACTATATCCTACAGTTTTTGACAAATTGCTATCGAATTTTCATATTATAATAGTTTTAATCTTTGCATTTTGTACATACAAAATGTCAACAGTGCTGACAGGAAAGCAAATGTGCAATGGTCAAGGTTGGACATAATTTAAAGGTCTGATTTTACCTTAATGACAATAACTTAAAAAGATTTTAAAAATCTGTTATATGCTAGAAAAAAAATATATAAATCTGTAATACGCTTGAACAAAATTAAAAAAAAAAATCTGTTATATGCTTGAAAATTTTTTTTTATAAAAAAATCTGTTATATGCTTGAAAATTTTTTTTATAAAAAAATCTGTTATGCACTTGAAAACGACTCTTATCTTCAACATCTATCATGTAAAGTAAGTCGATATCTTTCCTGATGTTTTCACAAGATCCATTTTTTTGGGTAAATAACTGCTACAAATTGTGCAATTTTGACCCAATTTCTGACACTAAAGTGCAACAATTGGCTTTTCCTGAAAAATGGAGGTTTCTCCTTAATTTCTCATAAAAAATGTAGTCACAGTGACCAATATTCAGGTTTGTTAGAAAATAAGGGCATCTACCTGGATGTCAAATTTTGGATTCATGGGTCCAGTGGTTTTGAAACATGGCATGTAAACGGAGATCAAGCTGGACAACCAGACCGATAATGGACAAAGGACCATAGCTATATCTGACATAACGTATATACAGGTAGTCATCTCAGCTAAAAATGGTGCTACATAAATATTCCCTGTAACACAATATAGATTATTCTCAATTGAATGATAGCTCTTATTTCTAGAATTGTAAGAAATCTAAAAGCCTAAATCAGTATATACCTTCTGAACATCAATAAATGCTGCCTTTGCTTCTGCTATGGTGGGCTTGGCATTTCTTCCTCTGTGCTGGAATCAGTTTTGGCAGTAAACGAAGAATCATAGCACTAATGGCACCTGAAAGAAACCAGGAATATAACAGAATGTCAACTTGTAGGACACTAACAGATTTACTACGAAAAATTTAGTTTCTTGACCAATAAACAAATTTCATGGAATGTCCACAGGCATTATGAAAATCATGATCATGCAGTGGTCAAGATTTTGAAGCAAACTGGTTTGATAACCTTCCTTGTAGATATATACACCATAACACATGAGTGGCCATATGGAGTGATTGATAAAGGGACTATTTAAAAGTTAAATGTGTCCATTAGTCATTTTTCTCCATGAAATGCATTTAAAACTGTTTAAATTGTTAATGATTAGTCAGAAACAGGTTTAAAAGAGACCATTACATCAGCTTTATTATACATATAAAGATGTATAAGGGCAGATTTATAAAAAGTCACATACATGTCACTCTCAAAATCGATCTGGAACCTCTGTATAAACAACAAGGGATCCATCAGTCACAGTGCTCAGCTGAAGTTGACCTTGAGGTAAAAATCTGAAAATGGAGGTAATGTCTGATAAGAAGAGGTAATATAGACCATGTCTGGATGATATGATTGGTTTGTATTGATGAGTAAGAAATTGTTGCAAATAATATTTTGTGACCTGACCATGTGTTTTCTAATGTTAAAATTTAAGCATGTGAGCAGTTTGTGAACATAAGATGTATATTATTACCATAATCATTGGTT
Source organism: Sipunculus nudus (assembly GCA_026874595.1). Classification (NCBI taxonomy): domain Eukaryota; kingdom Metazoa; phylum Annelida; class Sipuncula; order Golfingiida; family Sipunculidae; genus Sipunculus; species Sipunculus nudus. The sequence continues at coordinate 8,579,598 of CM049308.1, forward strand.
GGCTTTTTGATAAATTGATGACAGTACAGTAGTTTACACTTTGTTCGATTGGGTCTATTTTTTTTTTTTATTTATATTTTTTATATTATTAAATATATGTATTTTTTTATTTTATAAAATGTATTCAGTTGACATATAACTTATGTTCCCAGTCCACAGGTGTAAGGACTTGGTGGTGGTGTGGGGGTGGTATGACCGGAGTTACATCATCTCGGTATTATCGAAGTATATATACATAGGATTTTAACTTAATTCAACAAAGCTTACAGAATAAAAAAGTTCATTCACAATTCCTTTTATTTTAAAAAAGGACATAAAATAAATTTTACACATTTGCACAGGTGCAAAGGAATCAATGGGGGGGGGGGGGGGGGGGGGAGGGGATTAACAACACTTCTGCATATACATACAGGGCAAACAAAGCCTGATCTCCAATTCTGCTGAGGCAGGAAAATAATGAACAAATGTTTGTATTAGATCCTCATTTTTTTATCACATCAATTTTTTTTTAATTTTAAGTATATATTTCTATACATTCCCAATATAACATATATATCTGAATATAAAAGTTAATTCATAATTCTAAATTGCATCATCATATATCTCAATCTTGTCAGATAACCCCACATCATGCATACAAATGTATATTTATTTCTTTACCACACAAATATATCTTTTAAATTTGCAAAACAATAAATATCTAAAAATAATACTATAAACAGATTTCACAATTTTTAATTGTGCCTTTATTTATCTGTAATTTGCTTCATATTTTATAAATTTATGCATACTGATGGGTTTAATTTTAATATTTTAAAATCATTTAAAAGGAAATTGATTTCTTTAAAAATGCTACATTAACCCAAATGGCTTCTTCTGGATTACTCAATGAATTACTCATTCAAGGAAAGTTTTGTATATTGGAGTGGAAACAGCATTACAGTTGAGAAAATACAGGGCAAACAATAACAATTACTGCATAACACTTGGTGGGTAGGGTTGGCAGAGGAGGGGGGGGGGGGGTTGAGGGTGGAGTTGATATGAGAATAACTGTACACCTGTCACAGCAGGGGATCTCCCCCAGTGACCTGTAACAAATCAGAAACCCTGGCATAGCTTACTTAACTTCCAGTGACCAGGAGTGGGCTGCCTGCATCTGGACAAAGCAAGTGACTTTAATAGAGCCTCAACAAAAAAAAATTCAATTATTAGCCTAATTTTTGAGCTTTTATTTTCTAATTTCAGATTTAAACAAATTAAATACTTAAGTTTACATGCTGTGATAATTTAATCAACAGTACTCACAGGAAAAAAAAACGTGCCATGGTCAAAATTTAAGGTACTGATTTTATTTTTATGCTAATAACTTAAAAAAATTTAATAATTCAGATCTAATCTTGGGTATCCAGTTGAATCTTAATTTAAACAAAGTTATATACTTGAACGAAAGGTCTCTAGCTTCCAAAATTTTTTCATGTTAGGTGAGTAAATTTCCTCAATTTTTACAAAGTCCATTATATTCGGGCCCACAACATGAAGAAATTACACTTAACAGACTTAATTTCCAGGATGTATATGGAAAATATATATGAGAATACCGGTACTTCTGGTAAATATTAAGAAAGAAAAACAGACAGATCAGTGGTTTTGATATTAGGCAGTCCTGAAGTGTGATAATAGGTTTTTAATGGAAACCCGAGGATTTTCCTTAATTTCTCGAAGGAATGAAGTCGCAGTGAACCAGTTTCCCGTTTGGTAGGAGATTTTGCGTACATCTAACAGTATGCCAAATTTTGGATTCATAGGTCTAATGATTTCAAAACGTGCCAATCTAACGGACGGACAGACGACGGACAATGGACAATGACTATAGCTCAGATAACGTATAGTCAGCTGAGCTAAAAAATTTAGGCAGCTTCTGTAGTCTAACTGGTAGAACACATGATTTATTCCTGGGAGGTGGAAAGTTAAAATCATAGCCAAGAAGTAGTGTGTTTGTGTTGGACAGCCCATGAAAGCCATGATTGTTACAGAAGATGGACAAGATACTGAAACCTGTACTACCGTACTCAACTGATTAGCAGACAGATTAAAATCAAGTACAATATTTCAAAAAGAACTATACAGCTACTTATAAGGGAGTCCAAGATTACCTGCTGATGGCTCAGATGAATTCAAACCAGCTAACATCTTCATGCTGTCTGGGTATTTCACTGCCACCTGGTTCTTATCCTTCAGGATGGCTGCCATGTCATCTCATTTAGCCATCAACTCCATCATGCCTCCTCATCCAGATATATTCCAAAGAAGTCTCCCTCTACCTATGAATGTCAAGTTAGCCAAATCAAGAATCAGTTTGCTTGGAATAGTTTACTGATAGATCAGGAATTATATAAAACCTTGAATTCCCCTACACTAAGTAAAATAATGAAATCATTTACATGATGAAAAAGATTGGGTGCCTCTGGCTTCTCCTATTATTATTGTAGGGGACTTGTTATTCTCAGGCTGAAGAATCTGTACATTGTAAACAGGATCATGCATGCAACACGTCACTAGTAACTTGTTTACCTTTAGCCTAAAGATCCATTTAGATTATAGTATTATCTGATAGAGTATTTTCACTGGTAGGACTAGTGATTGTAAAAAAGATTTTTTAATAGAAAATCAGGAAGTAATTACCCATATACAGGGGCGGATCAAGGATTTAGGAAATGTGTCACACAGACTCTTAAGTGTGTGTCTGTGAGTCCACCCCCCCCCCCCCTCCCGAGTCCTGGAACTTAAAGATAAATTGACACCACTGGCTGTCAGAATTAGCAAACCTTAGATATCTCATTTACTTTATATCCAAACATGGGCCTTCCTCTCCACAAATCCAGGGTAACCTCGACACCCTGTCTCTGCCATGTACTCGTGCATCCTCTCTCTCAGTTCCTGATATTAATGCTGGAGCCACTTGGTCTTGAGCTTGATGGAGGCAGTGTCTGGATCTGTAACATAAAATTACTGGTACTCAGAAATACTATATATACCGTGTGATCTGTATTAAGCAGGCCCCAGGCAGAGCGGATTCATTGGGATTCAATTTGCATATCTTTTTTTTGCAGGAAAACAAGTCATAATATACTTATTAAAACTACTTCTACTAAAATAATAGTTTCCACTTTACCAGTTAAATGTTCTGTTTTAATACTTACTACCAAGAGTTATTCTATTTTTCAAGAAATGGAACATTTTTTCTTTAAAGGGCCAAACAATTTTGTACTGTTTAATAGAAGAAGGGGAACCTTTTATTTTTGAACACATTGTGCACACATGGAAAACAACTTGGCTTCATGTCATATTGCACCAACTTGTAATTTATGTGATTATATATATATAAATATATATATATATATATATATATATATATATATAATACACATGCACACACATATATATATTAAATACACATATTTTTAATACCGTTGTAAATTTCCTCATTTGAATTGCCCTACCTATGCTTGATAATTTATGAAAAAAACATGACGGTGCATGCATGTCCAGCACTTCAGCCCCTGCTCAGTAATGCGTGACAAGCTCTCTCACACCAAACATGTACGCTCGCACTTGGTATTCTCTGCACCAAAGGTGTGTTGGCCCATGTAACTATGGTCTTATGCCACTGCAATGAGGTTCAAGTTCCACTGAAAAAGAATGAAAGGAATACATGGTATGGCACTGAGAAGCTGACAAGCTGGTATTCTCACTGGAATTGGATTAAATCCTGTTGGGTCTCCAATAAAATATAGGCAAAACCTGCCTCCTCCTCTTACCGTGATCATGTTCTAGGTAAATAAATCATTATTCTTGTAAGTCGTTTGAGTCAGGTTTACATTTGCACTGAAAAAGACATGATTTGGGTTTTATCCGACACATGACTTCTTGGCCTTGACCCTTTTATTCCAAGCGGCCTGGGTCTTCCTGCCCACAGAACACAGGGTGACCCGAAAGAAATGAACATGCTGTGTAAAATGATGAAACTTAAATCGGACCACACCAACAAAAGTATATACTTATAAAGCATATATATATATATAAATATATATTCATTTAAAATATCTTTTGAAGATGTTACTGTTTTAATGTTATTTTATAAAGGAATATATTTGTTTTATATTCCTGTGATGTCACACAAACATGTTTTTAATATTTCATTTTATTTGTACTTAATTTCTATTCATATTACATATTTAAATATTTATTGGAAGGGGCATATGACATATTAAAGGCATTGGAACTGAAGCCCCCCCCCCCCCCCCCCCACACACACATCTTGAAAGTTGGGGTGGGGGCAATTTAATGGAATAGTTTTGCCCATATATGTCTGATATATATATATATATATATATATATATATATATATATATATAAATATATATATATGTCCTAAATTTTAATTGTGTAAAATTACCTGAAATCTCTGTAATTTTTCTTAAACATTTTGTATCATTCTATGGGCTAAGCCCCAACTTGGCCCAAGGTTAGTGTCCTTCTGAAAAGATTTCCTATAGGATTTTTGTCACCAATATATATTATATATAATATATGTATATTATATATATATTTTTAAAAGAAATGATGTTCCCACGGGCCACGCCTATGCATCTTCCAACATCTGTCAAACAAATAAATTTAGTCTGCGCATGCGCACTATTTGACAGCATGCATGGTTTCCCTTCGTATCGTGCTCCCTGTGGCAGAACAGTCGGCCATTAATTTTTATTTACACCAAAACACTGCTTCATATTCATCAGAAAAATTATGTAGGGTACAAAAAAATAAAAGAACATTTTCTCTCTGGAATATGAACATTTTTAGAATCGGATGACTTAGAATATGCAAGATGTTATTGGATTCTAATAAAGTGATCTAATGTTTTTTACATCATCAATCGATCATGACGGCAATGAATTTAGCGTGTCGGTTTTAAACTAAATACACTGGTTAAAGTCAGTTCTAAAAATACTTTACAGCCAAATTAAATACGAAAGCCAGTGAAATCTAACCAGAAAAATAAGCCTTACCCTTTATATGACCTGTGAAAAACACCCAGGTCCCTTGCTCCTGCTTCAACTTCAACTTTTCAAGTATCTTCTTCACAAATTCGTCCATGTTGAACTAGAAGACGCTACAAAACACGTGGACAAACACGCAGCTCCTATGCAGCGTCCAATGAGGAAAGGCGATCGCGCACGTGCTCCCGTGTCAGAAACAAATCTAAATGTTACTTTGTATCAGATTATCAGTCTGCGGGCAACCAATTGGCCGCGGTCGGTGTCAACCAATATTCTGGGCTCTACTCAAACAATATTTGGTTGATTTTAACCAATATCTGCTTCAACCAATTAAATTGGTAGCTGTTTCAACCAATCCGTTTTTAGAGTGTACTTAAAGCATTTAGACGTGAGAGTGGGGGGGGGGGGGGGGGGGGGGCGAGATTGGTTTTTACACAGAGCAAAAGCCTTCCTCTTAACAGGAAGACTTTTGGTCGTGTGTTACTCTGTAATATTATTAGTCCTTTTTTTACTCCAGACTCAAGCGGCCCCGTACCCCCCGAACACGGGCTCTTCCAAGAGACGTGCGCAGGTGGGTGTTCCCTATAATTTAACGCTTCGAGGTTGATTCATGACTGTTGTTATTTGTTCGGTTTGTTGTTTTGTACACCACATGTGTTGTACGCTGTTTCCTTCTTTCACAGACGCCCTTAAAAGTAAGCCCAGAAAAGAAGATTGCAGGTGTTTTTGTTAATTTAAAAAAAATGACAAATTATCTACAAATACAAACATGTATAAATTATTTACCTGCTTCCTGGTGTCTTTATATATATATATATATATATATATATATATATATATATATATATATATATATATATTCGGAGAGGTCAATTGAAATATATATGTATATATACAAAAGTACTGTTCATATCTCTGTTCAACATTTCTATGATTCTTACAGATTTTGGGCATTTCCATGATTTTGTCAAGGTTTGCTTTATGTGTTGCACTTTCAAGTTTAATTTTGTTTATATTTATTTTAAATTTATCTTTTACATCAGTGAGTATGTATTGTGATTTCTGTAATACTTAGTTATATCACTTGGTAGTCAGGTTGATTTTATTTTACTCAGGATTTCCTTGAAATTTATGTGTTTCATTCGTCGTCAGTACACCATTTAAATCCAATTTTTTTACGCACAGACGCCCTTAACTGTAGGCCCACAGAAGAAGACGGCGGGGCAGGGTGCAATGCAGGTTGGTTGTCTTACGTGATCTTTTTTTTTTATTTCAGCGTCAACGGTTGAATGCAGCCCGAGTGTTGGTAATATAAAAAATAATGGCCTGGCCTTGCATGATTCTTGCCGGAACTAATTTCAATTTAGGTTACGTGAAATTCACTCTGTCAAGCCGCTCACAATGTTTCACCGAGTTTTAATATTGCAATGCAAGTACGTTTTCAACAGACGTAATGACGATGAAAAATGTCTTAATTTTTTTCAGGAGCCGGGCTCACACGCCCGTAGATGCTTCGACCAGGGGGAGGCGGAGGCGTTGTTTGCTCCAATAGTCCCTCTGCTGCGACACGTCGCGGATCACGACACGGGTCTGTCAGAGCCAGAACTTTTCAGAGACCTCCGTCGCTTCAACCCGGCCTGCTTGGACCGCGCAATCGAGCGTGGGCGCACCGCCAAGCAGATTACCGACAGGGCTCGTACCGCTGTGAAGCGGTACAAGAAGAAACTGCCTTCGATATTGGATTAAAGGGAAGCCTTTTGAGCATATAAAAAATCGTATTGCGCGTGTGGCTCTTTGTAAAAATATTGTAATCGCTCCATCAGTACCATCACGAAGTATTGAATGCATGTTATATTGTCCAATAAAGGCAGTCAAATCAGAGGTGTCTCAGACATTAATTTCCATACAGCAGCTGCACACATCATATTTTCTTTAACATACTAATACAGAGCGTCATTTATAAATCAGTTTGATACCAAAAACATCATTTTTTTAATGATTCTAACGGGCATTATAACTGTCACGATTGTATAAATTTATAAAAAAAAGACATTAGAATCATCATTGCTATGAACTTAAGAGAGAGAGAGAGGGACGAAATAGCAAATGGACGAATGAAGGAATGAATGAAAATGGAAGGAAAGATTGAAAGGAATTTATGGATATAAAAAGAAAGCAGGAATGAAAGATCGAATGAAAGAAAGAAGGAATTAAGAAGGAATAAATGAATGAATGAATGAAAGAATAAAGGAATAAATAAAATGGAAAGAAATACACATTTCAATAAAGAAAGAATATATTTAGATACTTCAATAAGGAATATATTAATTTATAATAAAGAAAATATATTTATATACTAAAATAAGTAATATATTTATAATTTTTTATTTAAATCAATTTATTAAATTATAATAGTGAATATAAAATGCATAACTAATTAAAATACGCCTGCATTAATCTGAGAACAGTTTGACAGGTGCACACACTGTGCACTCAGTCCGCTCCACTGCTCTGAGTACTGTTTGACACTTCTATACATCAATGACTTTTATTCAGGGAGGAGGCATTAATTAGTTTACATTTTACTGTCAGTGTTTGAGACTTCCATACATGACTGATTCAGGTGTGATATAAGCCGTTAATTTGTATAACAAACAATGTTTACCAAATACATCCGGCTCCGCTGATCAGAGAAGTGGCTATAATTAGTTTGTAAACAATATGAATTTAACGGTTGATGTTCAGAATTAAATTAGAATGTAACATTGATAGTAATTGTGCTTAATAAGATGAATAATCCGCACAATCACTAGCGTCTTTACTGTTGTACTGACAGTATGGGCTTCTGATGTACGTTTTGCTCCAGAGGCGTCCGAAAAAAAACAGCAAGGCTTTACAGTATGATGGTATCACATCAAATGTGGCATAGACATTACCTTGAAAGAATAATAATAATAATAATAATAATAATAATAATAATAATGGTAATAATAATATTATTAATAATAACAATAAACATATAATAATAATAGTAGTACTTAACTGATGCTAAAAATAATAAAAGAGCAATGGTAATATTCATAATAATAATATTCTAGGAATATATGTGGGATCGATCACCCAAAACACCGTTCAGGTTAGGGTGTTAAGGTTTGGGTTAGAAATAAAATTCCGGACCAGACAACCACAGTGGTGTTTTAATGACTGCATATATGTTAAATGAATACAACGTTCTTATTGTGAGGCATATATGGAAAATACTACAGTTCATTATCATGTATAACATATAAATATTTAGTTAAATGCAGCGGCAAAATGAAGTGAAATAAATACAGATAAATGCCATGGTAAAATACTTTCTGCACAAGCTTTCGTTTTATTGGATTGACCGTTCAAAATCACCGAAAAACCGTCGGGAATTATGAAATAAGGTGCGATTTAAATATAATTAAAGTGTTGACCTGTTGAATATTTTTTCTTTATAAAAATTTAAATAAAGCCCCTATTATTTGTCCAAACTGAATAATTTAAGTCATCAGCAGCAGCAGCTGTACACATGTTAACGCCACACGCATGTATATCTATGTATAACCTCTTCACTTTCATGGGACACCCGAGACGCTGCTGACCTCCGCCGCTTTAATGGCTGGACAGGGCTAACAAATAGCAGACCGGGCCAGGATCAAAGACTCTAGAAATTAGAAAGTATATTGCAACAGGGTCTCTTAAATAAAACTCAAAGCGCGATACTAGCTTGAATATTATTCCAAATTCCTTTTGACCAGATTTTTTACTGTAATCGGCTGAAATTTTGCTATTTTTCAAATCTAAATTTCTAAGTCTTTAGTCTCTGAAATTTTGAGAAAAATCTGACGGCTGGTCTTCATTTGGTGAACTTGAATTGGTCTATAAATTAAAATATCCCTCAAATGAACGCATAATTAAAATTTTCAGTCTAAAACTCAAGAAAATTTAATACGCCCGTTCCAAAATAAAATATATAATAATACAATAAAATATGCGAGCATTATATGCGTTATAACTGAACCAAACTCTCAGACAAAATGATAATAAATGTCACCCGCTTTTAATGTCGGAGATGCAAAAACCGATAACAGGACTTGCTACACCCTGTTTTTAGTGTAGAGACCAAAGACTTGGGTGTTCATAATAGACCAAATAGGAAAAAACATTGAACTCACTGTGTACAAATGCACTTTTTTTAACGTTATTAACCACAATTCCAGAACATTTTTATAATTTTTCCACAAGCTTTCCTCGTTATTATGAAATACCCCGTTATTATGAAATACCTCGTTATTATGAATAACCTCGTTTGAATGAACAACCTCGCTATTATGCAATACCTCGTTTATATGCACAACCTCGTTTTTATGAACAACCTCGTTATTATGAACAACCTCGTTATTATGAAATACCTCGTTATCATGAAATACCTCGTTATTATGAAATACATCTTTATTATGAAATACCTCGTTATTATGGAATACCTCTTTTTATGAAATACCTCGTTATTATGAAAAACCTCGTTATTATGAAACACCTCGTTATTATGAACAACCTCGTTATTATGAACATCCTCGTTATTATGAAACACCTCGTTTTTGTGAACAACCTCGTTAGTATGAAATACCTCGTTATTATGAAACCCCTCGTTATTATGAACAATCTCTTTATTATGAACAATCTCTTTATTATGAAAAACTCGTTATTATGAAAAACCTCGTTATTATGTACTACCTCGTTATTATGAAATACCTCGTTATTATGAAATACCTCGTTATTATGAAATGCCTCGTTATTATGAAATACCTCGTTATTATGAAATACCTCGTTTTTATGAATAACCCCGTTATTATGAAATACCTCGTTATTATGAAATACCTCGTTTTTATGAATAACCCCGTTATTATGTACTACCTCGTTATTATGAAATACCTCGTTTTTATGAACCTCGTTATTATGAAAATTATCATACTATCGTCATCATGTGTCATATTTTGTGAACGTGATAACATTTGAACGATTCAACAATTTTTCATGAAATTTAAAATTTAAATTGTTTCCACCAAAATCTTGGAGGAGTTCGAAAACCGGTGACCTTATTCTTCATTATCCCCTATAAATTTGGAAGTATTGTATATTTTTTCCTAAAATTTGAAACACTTATTGTTTAAATCAAGTTCCTTAAGGAGCTTGAAACCTGGTGACCTTGACCTGGACCGTGAAATATCTCTGCCAAAATCTCGGCTAGTTCTAAAACTGGTGACCTTGACCTTAAACATCATAGTCAAATAGGCTGAAACAGAATTATTCGTGAACCCGATAACTTTAGAGGTAGTGCATATTTTCCCCCAAATTTGAGACACCAAAGTTTTAATTAAGTCCCTTGAGGAGCTCGATAACTGGTGACCTTGATCTGGATATTCAAGGTCAAATCAACAAGAATAGAAATTATTTTGAACGCTATAACTTTTGAATCTCTTGATATATTTTCATGAAATTCAACTTGTGAAATGTCTTGGACCAGATAAAAATCTGGTGACCTTGACCTTCTTCATCAAGGTTATACTGTATGAAATAAAAAAAATTGTGAATCCGATACATTTTGAAGTATCACATATTTTCCCTCAAATTTGAAACACTTTTTATTAATAGAGTCTCTTGAGGAGCTCGATAACTGGTGACCTTGACCTGAATCTTCAAGGTTAAATCAACCAGAATAAAAAATAAAATCTCAGATCAGATCATAACTTGGTCACCTTGATTATCATCATACAAGGTTAAATCTTTAGAAATGCAGGATTTAAGTTAACACCAAACTTTTGAAGGGGTCCATTTATTCCCTCAAATTTGGGAAAGTGAGGCCAGTAGTGAGAGGAGACATATAATTGTTTTTGTGTCACAAAAACAGGTCCTCTATTTATTGAGAGAATTAATTATTAATTATTATATGAATTATAATAACTTATATATTGTCTACTAGTAATAGAAATTGATATATGTGATATAAGAGTACATGTATTTATGCAACAAATAATACATTGGCTGTTACTAGTCAAATTAAAATTAGGGATTTGCTGTTAACAGAGATCAATGAACCAGTGACAACTATCTGAACATATGTAACTGTCATAAAATAAGATACAAATTGGTAAAAATTGGGATGAATGTTAACTGGAAATGTGTTAATTGAAAGAAAGAAAGTAACATACATTTGTTTCAATATTAAAATTTCGTGGCACGCTTCATAACGAATATGTGTAAAAACGGCTATGGTGTTGGTGAGGTCAACCTTTGATTACTTTTGACTCCAACAAACGCTTCGATGAAAATATTTGCATAATTTATGTTTCATTTTATAGAAAACACAAATATAATCTTTTGTGGTCATTTGCAAAGATTCAATGAAAGATTTCAAAGTACCATTGTTAGATTTTGCCTTACTCCTATTCGGCACATTCAGCAATACGTACAAAAAGTATGTAAAAGTGCAGACATATCTCGCCCACCGCGGGGTAATCACTACTTATTTTCAAACATTTTGACTCCTGGTATAACAAAGCACATATAAACCTTCATTTTAATTAAAATTCAATTAAAAAAAACATTATATGGTCTTGGCGATAAATTAACCCTGATAATACGAGAAATTATAGGAAAAGGTCAAAGTTTGTGACTTTTTGACCTTTAGTGACCTTTTTACAAAATAAATTTGCATATCATTTGCATGAACTGGTAGATCTTTGCAAGGGAAACATTTTAAGTGGTCATTTGAAATATTTTGGTCAAGAGTTGCAGAGTTAGGGTTGTTTGGATTTTCCATACCCCTAATTATCTGCCTCCAACTGTAAAAGTAGGCGTGGTTAAAAAGTCAATGGGAGGTATCTTCCATCCCAGTTTTTTTTCTGGCAATATAAATTTTCTGACTTGTTAGACCTAGGGCTACATGAAAATATACATTAAAGTAAATCACAAGGGGGGTGCACTATGACCCCCACTAGCCCATGGCCTAAGTAACTCTCAAGGAATTTGAGGTACAGGCACCAAACTTGCAGTATTAATCCACCTTACTAGGAGCTATGTAAAGTTTCATACCTGTGACTTTTACACATTATTCAAGGTCATAGAGGCAATAGTGCAGTAATGATGTTAATTCAAACTCAGCACTGACACACCTCAATTAACCGGCAAAGTGCATGAGAAACAGTAACCAAACTCAGCAGTGACACACCTCATGACGGGTTAGGCAACGTGCCAACCTGGATGACCCTAATGCAGTGTTCCAGGTCACATAGTAATCTAGGTGGGTGATATTTAAAAAAAGTAATTAAACTGTAATCTTTATTTAATTATAATAACTACAACTCCCAACTTCATCCAACTTATATAATTTATTAAAACTTGAACGTATATGATACATGAAAACCACCTAAACAAGACTACACCTGGCCATTTCTCCCCTTTGTGCCGCTCCTGCTTAGGTTGGCATCCACTCTTCCTTATATTGGCGGTCAACCCCCCAATTGCTTTCATGCCATTCTTACGAATACTTGCGTAGAAATATGCAAAAGCAATTTTCATTCGGCTTAATATGCATCAAAGATGCACAATTTCAAGAATTGAGTAGTGTTTGTAGATTGCCAAACGAACCAAATGCCAAGCTTTTCTGTAGTTGAGTAATCACGGCAATGGCGAGTTTTGTGCAAATGCGGTTTGAAATCACAGTGGAGAAGCTCAAACGATACGTATATAGAGCCCCGTTTCTTTCGTTTAATAAATATTTATTTTCCGTATTAAAAAAATCAAAATTCCGGGATTTTCAGTTTTTTTTCTTTAAATTTCATGTAATATAATTGCTACATACTTTTAAGAGTTAAATCTTGCAAAGTCAGGATGATTAATTGGGTTCTGTTTTCAATTTAAATACTGCTGTCATTCGTACCACTGTTACTTATGTATATTTAAAATTGTACTTTGTCAGGCCTACACGTAAGTAATCCTGCGCGTGTTAACTGAATCGGCAAGACAGTTGGTGTAAATAAGTATGGTAATATTGTATTCAAACCTATTTCGCCTTAGAAACGCAATGACGGCCAATGAGATAAGGCTTTAAACTTTCCCGCAAGATGATTTTGACCTGTTTGCTTCTTTAATATGGTTATGCGAGATCACGACTGGAGCTCCCAGGCCCAAAAATATTTTCACATCGTTGGTCAGTCATCATGTATTTTAACCGTTGTAAAAAAGCTTGTTTAATGGACCGAAGAAGTGACTTTGGAATAATGTTGATTTGGTGCGGCTGATTACAGGCCCAGGGCAAAACCACATCATTGTAAATCACATAATGGCGATATCAGCGTTTCTGGCATGTTCGTTAATAATTATTATTAACATTAAAAGGTTGGTGCCTACTATAACGGTTGTGAACCGAAATTGGCAGACCTTGCTTGTTATGTAGATGACTGGCGCGGTTTGAAAAAAAATTACCTGATATATGATGAGAATTTCTTTATTTGCAGTATAAATTTGCTCAAAAATTTAAATATCCGCCGTATTTCGTTCATTATATATAATTCCGTTTTCGAACTCAAATGATTCTGTTTTCGAACTCAAATTCCGTTAAAACGAAAAACCCTGGGCTCTACTGCCTTCATCTACCGAGCTGAAGAGTCCGATCTGGTCGGTGCAAACGTACGGCGGCCGTCTAGCATCCACTCGCAGTTTCTTCCTCACCGTCTGAATCAAATATCTCATCAAGTTTGCTGTCACCTCTCAACAAGTTTGCTTTGACCGCTTGAACCGGTGTCACTGTCATGAAAACTTTCTGAATCTACAGAGTCATCCTAGAAGTTGTGAGCCATGCTTGTTTGTTTTGCCTTGAGCAACTGACACAACGCTGTTCCCTTGACCACGTCACCGGTGAAAGGTCACGCTCAGTGGGCCGACCGCGGTTAAAGGAGCATGGCAACCCACCAACCTGAGGCCGAGACAACGTCGCCGGCAGGAGTTCGCCATGACGCAAAAGCTCTTCAAAAAGAACCGGACCAGGGGGGGGGGGGGGGGGGGGGGTGAACTCGAAGCGTTCGTAAGCCTAACGATTGCATAACGAACTCGTTACTCCTTCGTTACACTTTTTTTGGGTAACTCGAAATTTTCGTTAATTTCTTCTCGTTCGTAAATACCTCAAAACCGTAGTTAATTTAACGGATGGTCTGGACCGTCCGTTAAGATAACGAAAACGCAACCGTTTCAAGATTTCATGTCAGGAGGTATTTCATGGAGCGTTCTAGGTCCTTTTTAGTAAGAGAATTATGATTACTTTTTTTAATGCAACAAAATAAAGAAGTAGTAAGATAAATTGACAATGGCTGATATCTGCGTTATTTACGACTTAAACTTGCAAAGTAAACCAAGAAGTAAATATTGAATTTGAAGCTTCTGTCACAACGTAAATGTTAGGTCTATTATAACGGCCTTAGGGGTCACGTTCAGATTACAGAAAACCTTTATTCTTCATTCACTGGCATTTAGGTTTAATTCTAACTGAACTTGATCTGTCAACACAATGAAACGTTTTCTTCGATCATCGTGATATGTAATATTATCATGCAGAATTCAAAGGTGTCTATCACAGAATATGCGTAGGAGGATGATAAACTTCAGGGTGTTTTTCGTGATCATTTCCTGTTCGCTAATATCGCAATTTTGACAACCTCGCGAAAATAAAAGCACCAGTATATTGTAGAGTTCTGGGGCAACGTGTATGAAAACCAGTAATACAGGTAAAATTATTTTGAAAAATGCTTTATTACAATAAAATCACATATCACATTCATGGCCTTAACTCGGATAAAAGGAAAACTAATAAAAACTACTAAATGTGCATGCTAAACCTCTCTAGTAAATATCAAGACGGGCAAACGGTTGAACAAAATTTTCGTCAGAATTATATATTGTGACTATATGTTTAGGCAAAATTCGACCAACTCCTAAACATTTAACACGGTATAAAAATAACAAGCGACTCTTTTTTATTGTTATTATAACATCGTTTTTCCCAGATAATACACTTATTAAATTACCATAGACATTTGTCATAATTGCCCATTGTGATTATGTTGTTTAAAAAATTTTAAATATAAATACTTTTGATCTTAATGTAAAATGATTTAAGGATTACAGTATAAAAAGCCTTCTACATGTGCATGTTAAACATCTCTGTCATATAAGAAATTTCATACTTAACTAAAGAAGGCAATTCGGTTGATAAAAAAAGTTTATCAACATTTTTTATCCCAATTTTTTTATTGTTACTAAGTGTCTAGCTAAATACTGATCAACACCGAATTTTTCCCATTATAAAATTATCAAATTACTCTTTCATATTCCTATTCTAACATATTAGTTTTTCCATGAATATACACTTGCTATGAAAATTACAATAAAAATCAGAAAATTTGTTACAATTGTCCTTGTTACTATGTTTTTCTCTAAAGGTCTTATTGATATTAACGATAATCAAAATTAAGTACTGAAGTATAAAAAGGATTAAAGTAAAATACTTCCAGTCTGATACTACACAAAGCCCTGGATATAATGAAAATCCCAGGCAAACATTGATCACCAAAGTTGTCCGAGGTATTCAGTCATATTGTAATTGAAATTACAATCGTTATGAAAATAACAAATATCACTATGCATTTTTGCTAACAATTTTCCTTTGTTGCTATCGGATATATGTCAACATTTTTATACAGTGTTGCTCCTGAAGTTGTATCGCAAAAATAATTTAAATATATATATATATATATATATATATAATCTAAATGAGAGACAAAATGAAGTATTATAGTATTAAAACATTAACATGAATGGTTTCAAGTCAGCCATGGAATGTCTGAATTACAAAAGAAAGCTATTATGCACAGTTTTCTGCTCAGAGTTACCATCGTTTTATGATATGTACATAATCCAGATTGAGAAAAAACACTTAAAGTACTGCCCTGTGTTTAATTCTAATATATCTTAATCGAACGTTTAAACATATCGAGGGCCGTATAAAACGGCGACACATTTATTTGATAACTGGATACCTTATAAGGCATCCAGTTACCAAATAACGGAACGCTTGGTATGGTCTCCTTAAACGCTTCAATGTAGTCTTCTGTACAGGTACAGCTATCGCAATCATAGGGCTGTACACTCACTGGTGCTGTAAACAGCAATTTAGAAATTAGCTCAACAAAATGCATATCATGCACATGACTAAAAACGAGACAGCCTTCTTCTCTTCGTAGTACCTGTAGACCAAGACACACTGATATGTCCTCCATCTTCATAGCTTCCGCTTGTGAAGCCCAGCGTATGATGCCCGCCATCTGAAATTTAAAAGAAATGCCGTTGACCCGCACTTACCTTTATAATCAGTTCAGCTATTTTATAATGAAAATGGACAATAGTCAGATAATCAAGACAGTCACAGTACTTAATCATCAGAGCCTACATAAGACCAAACGTAACAGGAGCTAAACGCAACACTATAAATAATGAAAATATGGATACCAAGGAAAATGCCGATCATCGCTAAAAATTCTACTCGGTATCTGAATGTTCTTCGTCTTAGCAAGACTTTTTTTAACCTCTTAGTGTACTGAAAAAACACGGGCTATCAAGTCAGCTCGTGCTCGGACACCTTTATCAAAGTGATCTTCCCGCTGCTCATTTGGATCTCTGCATTCATTCTGGTCTTGGTCCTGTTCAATAGGGAGAGGCTTTTCATCCTCATCAGGAACGAGCTCTATTCTCCTAGCTATGCATAAATTATGTAGAACAGCTGTTGCTGTTATGATTCTGGTACATCTCTCGGGGGTATACATTAAGTGCCCGCCAGACTTATCCAAGCATCTAAATCTGCTTTTCCACAAGCCGAAGGCCCTTTCTACTACACATCGTGTCTTCTTATGGGCTTGATTGTATCGTCTTTCCGAGTCAGTAGACGGGCGGAGCATGGGTGTGAGCAGCCAAGGGCGAAGAGCATACCCGCTGTCGCCCAGGAGCCGTAGTCCTCTCAACTGCCCGCCCTCGAAGTCCCCAGCAAGTTTTGACATACTGAATATGTAACTATCATGAGTACTGCCAGGCCATTTGGCAATAATATTTAGGAATGGCAATGAGGAGTCAACTATCCCATGCACGTTGATTGCGTGATATCCCTTGCGAAAAACATAAACATGTTCATCCACAGGGGGCGCTATTATGGGAACAAGGGATCCGTCTATGGCTCCGATTACCCGGGGAAACCCTCTCAGTTTGTAAAAACCCTCAGTGATTTGGCGCTGTTTCATCGGTGTTCGTGGAAACCGGATATACGTGGATGCAAGTCGCCTCAAGATAGCAGTAGTCACTGCATTTGTTGAACGAGATACACTCATTCTACAAACATTAAGCGTATCCCCAGTTTCTGATTGGAAATTCCCCTTTGCGTAAAAACGCAGAGCTATTAGTATACTTGCATTGACACAGGAAGGGAATTCGATCTTTTTGTTGGTCGTCGTAACTCAACCTCTAAATATTCACATATGTCGATGATACATTCTCTATCGAGACGGAACCGAGCAATCAACTTTTCGTCTGTCATATAATCCAATGGATTGTGCGATCTCTGATGATTCGTCCAACACGATGTCTCCTCCCCTGTAGCATCATGTAGGCTACAGCCATGGTTGAGATAAAGCTGAAAAGCAAATCATTGTGCTACAATTTCGTTCGGATTTAGTATGAGGATAAAGTAAATATCTTCCCAATTCAAATTATCTTTTATGAATTATCATATACATGCGAGGTCTAAAACTCGTTTGAAAACAAAAAGACCGAGCAGACCGCTTGAGCAAAGGCTCGAAGATAGAATTGGGTTTGCTTTGCTAAGAAATACAAACTGTAGCACTCTTAGTGTTATTCAACTGGTAAAATTATAGATGAGCGATAAACTTGCATAGTTTTAATAAAATCGTTAAAATTAATAGACAGGATTTGATAAGAAAATAAAAGGTAAACTGGACAGTATATGAATATATATATATATATATATATATATATATATATATATATATATATATATATATATATATATATATATAAAGTAGAACCTCCGAATTATGGACACTGACGAGACCAGACATTTTGCCCGCAATAGAGGGGTGCCCTTGGTAAGGAGGTCATGTAATTCGAGAAATGCTTCCAGGGGACTGCCTGTAAGTGGCCGTAATAAGAAAAATATGAAGGTGCCCCCAGTACAGAGCTGCCCGTAAGGAGAGGTTCCACTGTATATATGTGTGTGTGTGTGTCGGTCTCTCCATGAAACAACAGAACATGCCAGTATTAAACATACATTTTTCATTTATATTATTCACAGATAAAGTTTGATAATATACCTTAAAGCATATGATATGTGTTTCCTTGGGATGATGAGATGATGTGTTGCAGTTGGCCTTCAGGCTTGAACTGCACACTGAGGATGTCGACAATATTACCAAGCTTTCTGGCTTTTTCTTCCTCCACTCTGAGACGTGCCTTTTCAATAGTCAGCCTTTCTTCTTCAAGTTTCAGCCTTGCTTGTTCCACCTCTAAAAGTTTGTGTTCCGCTTCCGAGACGGGAGCCTGGGGTTGTTTTCCTTTGGATGTGTTGCCTGCTTTCGTGTTTTTTTTTGCTTGGTTACAACTGTTTGTTCATTAAACTGTGCAGCCTGACATACGCTCGAACTCGGTACCTGAGGGTATGGCGATTCTTGGACGGACTGTGTACACTGGCCTATACCAGAGAATGGTCCAATACCAGAAGGTTCTGAAGCCTTGGCGTCGCACGAAATTAAACTGTGGTCAATCGGTAACGCTTGAGAACTCACTGGAGCTTGACTGAAGCTGTCTTGACTCGAGATCTCGTCCTGAGTGTTGTTATATTCATCTGCAAGGAAACCAAAAGTTAAAATGCGTTGTCTTTATATACATGTGGTTCAGGGACGCTAAGCATGGCAATATGGCATGAGTTCTTTCAAGCACCTTCAAATGCCTAAGGTGAAATGGAAATATCCTCTATAAAGTCAGGTAAATCTTAAAGGAAGTTAAAAATAGAAGTCAGTAGAAGTCTCATAAAATTGATGAAACTTGGATGAAATGATTAATGGGAGTACATTTCCAACAACTGTTGCCTGAATAATTTGGAAATTATAGCTTGTGTCAATTTTTACTCAAAATGGGCCAATCGCAGTAAAAATATTAAAATTAGGTCAATTTCAATGAGACATTCCTTTCAAATTATTCATAGGGACAGGGACGTATCTGTACAGAGCTACATCTGCTACAATTTTAAGGTCGAATTGTGAATTGTTTAAATTATGATATCGAACGTTCTCTATGTAAAGATAATTATTTCTTTGTATATTTTAACAAGTGACCCAGAGGTCATGACGCTCAGCTGATTGGAACACATTCACAAAAGAAATTTTATCATCTGAATGCCAAATTTTGTAGGTGTTATCCCATTCAACTAAAGCATTAAACAAATTCACCAACATGCTAAGTTTGTCTGTATTTATTAATTTAAAAAGTTGAGAAATTATGCATAAACATTTGAAAAAAAAGTGACATCACCAGTCTGCAGAAACCGATAAAACATGCCATGCATATGCATACAAAGAATCACGATGATCAATGCATTAGTTGTTCAGATACTGGAGCTTTTGTATCAACATTTTCATTATTCTTAGGTGTACTTCTGAGCGGAGTAAATGATATGGGTAACAAAGACCTAATTTCAGGTTCCCCAGGAGACTTTTCATGGGCCTCCCTATATTTGAAGTAAGAAGATTTTAGGTCCAGCGGTTACGATTTGTGGCTGGTTGACGGAGAGACGGGCGGGCGGACGGACGAACGGACGGACCCCACGACAGCCAGACAGACGGACGGACGGACGCCGGACAAAGAGTGATCGCTTTAGCTCTGTTGAGTTTCAGTCAGCTGAGCTAAAAAAAAACACACTAGATAAACGCCGAACCCACATCACACAGGTTGTTATTATCTACGTGGGTAATAACTTTTTGACGTTGTTTAAAATAACTCAAAACACAAGGTTAGCAAACAGTACAGATCGATGATGAAAACGATCACGACAAGTTGGATGGACGAACCTAAGACATATTTCAGGATGATACAATGGAAACTCCTCATATATGTGCAATTTTGACAAAAACACGTCTATAGATGGACATGAGGTGATATTGATTAAAGAAAGATGAATAATCCAAAGATCGTTGGACATGCAAAATTGCAGTTAAATACCTCAAACTAAAAAGGCAGTATTTTCAACGAAAACGAAAAGGTAGGTGGCACCAGCTGACTAGTCTGTGATGGATCTACACTACGTAAAAACAATTGCATTAAAATGCAAAAATAAAAACTTTTATACATCAATCCACTCCTGATATGTGGATGAAATAACCCAAAGTAATCGTATAAATGGATGCCACGCAAATTTGGAGGTATCTAACATCTATATACATAAATAATTTCAGCAAAATACATTGAACTCCTCCTGAAATATGGGCGGTTATCACTAATACACCCATATTCATACTGCACCAAACGGATTGCATGTGGCGTCACCAATCTTTGTGAGGCACCAGTTCACATGAGACCCAATGATTGTGCTCGGAAAGATTGGTCCAAGGGTCTCAGTGGACTTCTCAGGAAACGGCAGTCTCTCTAAGCCGGTAAATTTATGCACGAAATTGCTTGAAAATTGTAAATGGGAACATGTTTAAGACCCCCACCCCAGGTGAAAATATTTTTTATTATATTCAAAACTGAATAAACCCCCCAAAAAACTTTTTAACAACTTACCTGCTATAAAATCTTATAAATAATACCTCTCAAACGATGTACAGCTCGAAAAAGGCACCCGAGCTAAAAGGGTTAATCCGGTTATGTTTCTGTAACCCTCCCCCCCCTACACACACACACACACACTAAATCTGGCAGTTTTCTTAATTTGTTTAAAAGCTTTACCTGCTGTCAGCTGCAATTCCTCCGTGTCAATGCCGCCGTTAACACCTCCAATGGCCACCTCTCCAATTATAGAAACAACCTTTTCCTCGACGGGGGTTAAGACTGGGAGTTCTTGTGTGCCTCCACCCCCTGTCTTTGCTGACAGCTTCCGACGCTTCGCTTCTTTTCCCTTTGTTACACTTGACCAGTCCTGCCACTTCCTTCTTATTTCATCTGGCTGTCTTACTGTTTTCGATACAGCATTTACACTCTGTGTTATTTCCAACCAAGCTTTCGCTTTTTCTTCTTGTGTGATGGTGCTTTTGAATTTTTCTAGTACAATAACTCTTTTTTCAGAGACCTTTTCGGCCAGTGTTTCAAGTTCTATGGCCTCAAACTTTGGTTTTCTCTTTCTCCCGCCGCGAGAACTCATGATGCTTACCCAACACTTGCGCACGCTAAAATGAACAGGATGCACCTGCACTGCCACGTGTCCACGTGATCGTCTGATGTCAGCTCTAAACCTGCACCGGAAGTCACCTTGTAATGGTTACGAAAATTGGTAACGATAGTTGCTTAAAATGCAGATCCCACTTACGAAATAACAACGAAGGGTTTGGAGATACGCTCCTTGCTTTCTCGTTTGGTACTCGTTGATTTCTCGTTAAGGTACACCTAACGAATAAGATAACGACGATACTACAAAATTTTCGAGTTCACCCCCCCCCCCCCCCCCCCCGATGCGCCCGAAACATCATATCCGGGCAACTAAATACCAGTACCCGCGTTCCCATGGGAGTGCAAGAACCGTTTTGGCGTAACATCATGGAGGGCGACAAAGGCACCACTAACATCAGGTCCACCGACGCCCCTGCTAGCTGGGAAATTACTGCACCTGTTACCGAGGAAGAAGTAATCATGCAGCTAAAATCATTGCACAACGGCGCCCCCGGCCCAGATGTGATCCGTAAGGATGAACTCAAAGACCTGCCAGCCCAACAGATCGCGGCCCGGTTCAATCTCTGCCTGAGATTTGGAACACCGCCGGACCAGTTTAAAGCCGGTACAACAGCCCTCATCCCCAAGGTCAGCGAACCATATGAGCCGGGCCAATATCGCCCGATAACCATGGGTCCTATCATCGCCCGGTTATACCATCGTGTTCTGGCCCGACGCGTTGAAGCCTTCGGGCGGTTTTCCGAAAATCAGCGGGCCTTCCTCCGCGGCGATGGCATAGCGGACAACATCTACGCTCTGCAAACGATCGTGCATCAAGCGAAGATGGACTGCACACCCATTGCCATCGCCTTCGTTGACGTGAGGAAGGCCTTCGATTCCGTCACTCACCAGGCGATCCTCTGTGGAGCCAGAAGCTGCGGCCTACCATCACCACTCGTCGATTATATCGAGAAATTATATGATGGAAGCAACACCAGACTACGCGTCGACGGCGAGTTTTCTACCACCATCAGGCCCAGTAGAGGTGTCAGGCCCAGTAGAGGTGTCCGACAGGGCGATCCGCTCTCCCCTCTACTTTTCAACTCCGTCGTTGATCTGGCCCTCAGAAACTTAGATGCGTCGATCGGCATCCCGCTGAGAGGAATGAGACTGAACCACCTAGCCTTCGCAGATGACATCGCCCTTATCGCCAGATCGCCCGAGGAACTTTGCATCCTATTTGAGCAGTTAGAAACGCAACTCAAGGGTGTCGGCATGTCGCTGAATGCTGCAAAGTGCGCCACCTTGCGTATCTCTGTTGACGGCAAGAAAAAGAAATGGTTTGTCGATCAAAGACCGCTCCTGGTAACCTCCGACGGATCCTGGATCCCAGCCCTCTCGCCGAGCGAATCATATCGCTATCTAGGGACCCAGCTCCGCGGCGGAACTCCTGGCGAACCCAAATGTATTGAGAGCCTCCAAACCAAGCTGAAGCGGGTAACACGCGCGCCCCTCAAGCCGCAGCAGCGCCTCTACATTCTAAGAGTTCACGTTATTCCGTCGCTTATCCATGAGTTGACACTTGGACCAGTCAGGAGAACCACGCTTAATTTCATTGACCGGATGATTCGGTCCGCAGTGAGGGGGTGGCTAAAGTTCCCGAAGGACGTACCCGTTGCTTACCTGTACGCCGATCTCCTCGACGGAGGCCTAGGGATCGCGAACTGTAAGATCCAGATCTGCCTCCTGCGGCTTCGCCGAATGGAACGCTTTGCCTCGTCAGCCAACGCGGTGTACCAGCAAGTTGCCCAGTCACCGGCCTTCCAAAAGGAGCTAATGAGATGGGGGATCCCTCCTACCTACGCCGGCGTGGCAATTACCAGCAAAGCCACTGCCTCTGTCGCCTTCAGACAGGCCCTACACCAAAGTGTCGACGGGAAGGGCCTGTCTGAAACCGGAAACCACCAACAACCGGTAAACTGGCTTAAGGGATACGACAACATGTCTGGGCGCAACTTTGTCCAGGCGACTAAAATTCGGGGCAACCTCATGCCCACTTCAGTTCGGAAGGCCCGAGGACAGCCAGGAATCGATATCCGGTGCGATTGTTGCCGCAAGCCGGAGACCCTCGGCCATATCCTTCAGGTCTGTCCCCGCACACATGGGCCCCGGGTCAGCCGCCACGACAATATCGCCGCGTTCGTTTGCCGGAAATTGAGTAGCAAGGGGTGGAATGTTGTCCGGGAGGTATGCATACTTACGCCAGGCGGTGTAAGGAAGCCCGATATTATCGCACATCACGCCGACCGCGGCTGCTGGATTATAGACGTAACGGTGGTAGCAGACAACGCGGTCTTGGCCGAGAGTCACCACCGCAAGGTCACTTATTATCGCACGCCCGCCATACGTGATTGGTGCTTCAGCCGGTTCAATGTCGCCAACAGAGACATCAAGACATTCCAGTATCGCCCTGAACTAGCGCGGCCTCGTCGCCGCCAACAGCGCCCGTGAGATGGAGGTGATAGGCCTCGGGCGACGCAGCATGGATATTATATATGTGATATGCCTCGAGGGTGGAATTAGAATATGGGACGCGTTCCGACGCGGGACTTATCGCATACGGCCGCAGTAGCGGCAGATTACCCGATTATGCCTGCTTCCTGGGCATGACGTAGTGTGACACTGGGACTTTCGTGAATTCAAATATGTGTACTAACTGTTGCATATGACTTGGTGATTATTGTTACTAACTCCTTCTCATCTTGCATATAACACACCACACACGGGCCCGTGCACCTGAGCGTAAACAGGGATAAAGCTCTCCCTTGTTCAAATGTTTCATGAATAAACGAGTTTAATAATAAAAAATGTGTAACAGGTCTTGCTGACGGATGATATATACACGATCGCCGTATGGAAACGGGGCTTTAACTGTAAGCTTTTGACGTTGTTAACGGCTCAACCATCAACCTGATCGCACCCTCCCACAATTGTTCGCTCAAATCATAAACCTTACAATTTACAGCATACAGAACACTGGACTTGGGAGCTAATATAACATTGGCATTACATCAAAAACCTTGACTAAGAAATGAAAATAGGATACACAGGTGAAAGAAATTTGAAAAAAATGTTAGAAAAACTAAATAACAATAAATGCAATAGTTCATCTAGTTTTATGTGTGAGAATTACTCGTAATTATTGGCACACATTAATTCAATCAGTTGCATATCACAAGCAAATTTGTAGATATAATATATATATATTGTTTGACAGGTAAGGCTGCTTTGTTTTCTATACTATAATTATGTAAACAACTAAAACACATTGTTCATAGCCATACAGTACTCAAATTTCGTGTTAAAGCATCACAGGTTTGTAAAGTCCACCCATTACGTTTGTTGAATACTTATTCGTGTTGTTAGAAAAATACGAGAAAAGTGTGGCGAAAAAGTGTTATTACAGGGTATTTTCAGATGTCATTAGTAACAGTTTGAGCGCAGGTGATAAAACGCCTTACGCCCCTAAAAGTAGTTGTTCAAATGGAAACTTACAATGCATAATGAAAAACAAGAATTTGCTAGTCGCTGATACACGCCATGTGCAAAAATTACATGCAACGGTCATGATGTGGGCGACAGAACGATACTTGGCTATATGGGAAAAATATTAATACCTATAATATTATAACAAAGACGTGATGTGGAAGTGCTTTAACTTATTGCAAAGTTCTTTAATTTATTGCTTTATACTGGAATTATAAGGCAAAAAAAAAAAAAATTAAAGGTGTTAGGCAACGCCCGCGTCAATTTTAACCCCCGCCGCAAAAATTTTAATTCTGATTTTCATCTTTCAAGAAGATTAAATAATACAATTTCGATACGATATCCTTTGTTATTTAGTGCTTTTACCTGTTTAGCAAAAGCACCCTGTTATTTTCAGGCTGTTCCATGGACATGAAATTTTTATCGAAACTATACATATAAGAAAATCAGAAATTAATGCAAGTGTACAGTGAACTTTTCATTAATATTTGCCCTTATTGTCATACAATGTGCTCCACATGTTTATCCTGGATGTCTCTTCGGTGCAGCCGCTATTTATCCAGTCGAAAACCTTGTCTGTACATATCCTTATTTTACAGCAGGACAAGAAGGCGAGGCGGTCCGAGAGGACGAGGAAGTGGAGCCGTGTACCAAAGAAGGTAGTGATGCGGTTTCATATTCTCTTGCATATATTTCCCAGATTAGTAATTTATTTTTAGCTTCCATGCAAACCTTGAAAAAATGAAAGGACAGGGTCATGTAAAATTATTTAACTCAATGATTGGGATAACCAAAGAATCCTTGGTTAAATCCTGAAACAAAATATAGAACTTTTAGTCCTAGTCCAGGCAATAAGGAATTTTCTCAATATTTGAACATTGTCGCTTTTGATCACACTCTTTATTTTCTTGTATTAACTTTATTTGTTGTGTAATGTGACAGTGAACATTTCATTAATATTTGCCCAGATTGTCATACAATGTGCTCCACATGTTTATCTTGGATGTCTCTTCGGTGCAGCCGCTATCTATACAGTCGAAAACCTTGTCTGTACATATCGTTTTTTTTACAGCAGACCAACAAGGCGAGGCCGTCCGAGAGGACGAAGAAGTGAAGCCGTCTAAGAAAGAAGGTAGTGATGCTGTTTCATATTCTCATGCATATATTTCCCAGATTAGTAATTTATTTTTAGTTTCTATACAAACCTTTAAAAAAATGAAAGGACAGGGTCATGTCAAATGATTTAACTCAATGATTGGGATAACCAAAGCATCCTTGGTTAAATGCTGAAAAAAATATAGAACTTTTGGTCCTTGTCCAGGCAATAAGGGATTTTCGTAGTATATGAACATTGTCGCTTTTGATCACACTCTTTTTTTTCTCGTATTAACTTAATTAGTTGTGTAATGTGACTGTTTCTTTACATTCATATAAGAAAATTAGAAATTAATGCAAGTGTACAGTGAACTTTTCATTATATTTTGCCCACATTGTCATACAATGTGCTCCACATGTTTATCTTGGATGTCTCTTCGGTGCAGGCGCTATCTATACACACTGAAAACCTAGATTAGTCATTTTGACTAACTTAGGTTAGTAAATCCTTCCTGACGAACAATTTGTCAATATTGACCAATCTATATTTGTCATTTTGACTACTGGTTCGTCAAAGGTAAGTTGAGCGAACATCGGTTAGTCGAGCCATGTGATTCGGTTAAGGCGACATCTACCGGCAGGCAAAGATACCACACAGACGCTGACCTTGACGATCTCCACGCCATGTGAAGAAGAGGGTCTGAGACAGGGATAAATGTGAAGCCATTCCTCGTACAAGGTTGTATGTTTTACGTTATTTGTTTACTTTTACTTCCATTAAAGCAATTGTCATACATATTTATCGTACACTCGCCATCACTTTGACACTGTGATCAGAGAATGGCTTGTCCTTTGGAAAGTTGAAGTATCTTCTCTCATTATCGCCCAAGAGTTAATGTTCCTCTTTAATTATTTGATTTTATGTCATTAGTATCAGGTATACGGTTTTCCCAAATAAAACATTATCCCTCCTTTATCATTATGTAATACAATTAGAAATAATATTTGTACCTACATTTCAGTGTAATATATGATCAGAACCACCAGTTTTACTTTTACCAATGCCAATGGTTTTGACTTATGTCTGGTCAAAATGACTAACCCTCAGTTAAAATAGATTTAATGTTACAGGCGTGTAATTGGTATTCAATATTGCTTTTATTGCAAATATATGCAAACCTTAGGGCAATGCTATCCTTTCCTACTGCCATGCTGGTTTGAACTTGAAGTTCAGGCTCGTTTAACGCAAATCAAGTCAAGGGCTAAGGCCTATTAGCATTGCCAGTATTGGTATACTGCCTGTTCAGTGGTGTTAGGACAGAACTGTCTATAAGGTCAAACACACACGTGACACACACACATATGTATATCCTGTGTGTAGGTTAAACTGGAAAATAAATGTTGAAAGGCTTGCATCATGGCACTCCAAAAGAGACACTTTTTTCAATGCATGGCCTGTGAATATGAAAGTCGTCATTTTAGAAATATAATGTCACACTATCAGCTGGTTCATTCTCATGAATCAAACTTCCAGATGATATGTGGAATTGAAAACTGTCAGAAAACATTCAAGAATGTTAGGTGCTATCAGGCACATATACAGAAGAAGCATATTACATTTGCAAATACACATTTTCGTTTAAGGAAA
This sequence comes from Sipunculus nudus, assembly GCA_026874595.1. NCBI lineage: Eukaryota > Metazoa > Annelida > Sipuncula > Golfingiida > Sipunculidae > Sipunculus > Sipunculus nudus. The sequence continues at coordinate 8,607,447 of CM049308.1, forward strand.
CACATTAGTAACTCAACCCCACAAACATCTCAATGTGAAGCTGTTGAAACAGCCAGTGACTCTTCATTACCTGATAACAGAGAATCTTTGATTGCTACACCAGAAAGGCATGGCACACTGGTTGTTGATCAGATCCAACAATTCTTGCTAGCACTGAGAGAAAAGCATAAATTACCTTCAAATATCTGTGGAATCCTAACCTCTGAAATGCAGAGCCTTGTGGCTGTCTCAAGGGCTGAATTGCATGCTCATACTGTAGATCTTTTGAAAAGACACAATATAGTTGATTTAGATGAAGAAGTGGGTGAGATATTCAGCAGCTACACTCATGTAGAGAATGCTTGTTGCCTGTTTAAAAGTAGCAAGGATCTTGATAGAATTGTTCACAGTAACCCACGGTTTGTGAAACCAGTTGAATATAAACTAGACCCCAAAGACTCAAAGTCAACATACCAATACGTCCCAATATTAGAGAGCCTTTCTACTTTTCTCCAGTATGAGGACGTTATAGCAGAAGTGTTGCAGGGACATAAAGCTCCTGAAGGAACAATATCAGACCTGTGTGATGGATTTGTTTTCAAAGATAATCCACTCATGAAGGATAACCCATCAGCATTACAAATAATGCTTTATCTAGATGATTTCCAAATTGTAAATCCTTTAGGCAATAAGTGCAAGTCATATAAACTAAGTGCCTTGTACTACCTTTTAGGTAATTTGCCTCCAAGATACAGATCAAAGCAACATGTAGTGCAGTTAGCTGCCCTTTTTAAGTCAAAACTGGGTAAGAAATATGGACTAGCAAATGTCATGAAACCCCTGATAAATGACCTGGCGAAGTTAGAGACAGAGGGGATTCACATCAATAAAGATGGCCAGATTCATCATATCCTTGGTACAGTCCTTGTCTGTGTTGCAGATAATTTAGCAGCTCATGAAATTGGGGGATTCTTTGAGAGTTTTAATGTTATGAGGTCATGCAGGACTTGTTTAGCAACAAAGGAAGAAGCTCAGAGTATGTACAATTCGTTGAAGGTAACTCCTAGAACTAAAGCATCTCACAATGCACAGCTTGAGATGATCAAGGTAGATCCAGAGGATGCGAGGTTGTATGGGGTGAAGGCAGATTCTCCACTCAACAAACTCAATTATTTTCATGTAACTGGAGGCCTTCCACGTGACATAGCTCATGACCTATTTGAAGGAGTCATTCCAAATGTGTTAAAACATGTTATTAATTATTGCATTGAACAGGGATTCTTTACACATGATGAAATGAATGATGTCATTGCAAACTTTCCATATCAAGTCTCAGACAAAATTAACAAACCAACTGGGGGGTCTGTTCAGGCTGGTAAAACAGTTTTTAAAGAGACGGCTATGGAATGCTGTACATTGGCAAGACTATTTCCTCTAATGCTTGGGCACAGGGTACCCTCAGGTGACAAGAAATGGAATGTATTGTTGAATTGCCTTGACATGACTGAACAAGTCACATCTCCTGTTTCATCTGAAGGAGAATGTGAATTCATGAGAGACACCATTGAGACATTTCTTTGCTCCTATAAAGAGCAATTTGATGTAGCTTTCAAACCCAAGGATCATTTTCTCATCCATTATCCTGATCAGACCAAACATTATGGACCACTGATCCATGTTTGGACAATGAGATTTGAGGCTAAACATAGCTATTTCAAAGAGCTTATGAATAGGACAAAATGTAGGAAAAACATCTGTAAATCCCTTGCATTTCGTCATCAAAATATGCAGGTTCTTCACAGTTTCAACAAGAACTTGCTGCAGGCTGGTAACTACACAGTTTCTTGTAGTGCCGTGGTACCTGTAGAAACACTTCCTGAACATATTCAGGAAATTTTGCAACCACATACTGCAGGTTCAAATGATGTTTTCCAGGCAAGTAATATTCAGATAGATGGGGTAACTTACCAAAGTCCATGTGCCTTGTTCAAGGAAGCTACTGGTGATTTATGCCAATTCTACAAGATGGAGTCTTGTTTTGTCATCAATCACACATCACTGTTGCTATGCAGGCATCTTGACACAATAGATTATTGCAGACATGTTCATGCCTACATAGCTAAAGAAACAGCAATCTTCAGCCTGATAAGGGTGACTGATCTTAAGGATCACCTTCCTTTGGGTCTGTACAGTATCTCTGATGAAATGTCTGCAGTTGTTCTTAGACATCAGTTTGCTGTCACAAAATAAAACTGACCATATTTATCATGATAACTTTATTTAAAGATAGTGTGTTATTGGTTAACTGGTTTGGACTTTTTTATTGGGTGGGTGGAGGGGCAGTTGTTTGGCATGACCTTTACCAGAAGTACTTGCTCTAATGTCTAAATTCCTTTTGTAAACCATAAACATTTATTTGAAAAACTGATTGATAAAAAAAAGCACTTAAATCTGGTTCTGGTGAACCTAAGGCGATTAAGCTAGTTATTTGTAGTTAACAGATTTAATTCAGCTATATGTCAATAGTGTTCTAACCATCATTCCAGTTTTTTTTAAATACAGTCTAGTAAAAGGTAGAGTAAGGGTTGCTTGTATAAATGAATTCATGTAAAATAACAGCAAGGGGCCTTGAATTTTTGGGGCTCAGCACATGTTTGTATCTATATTATAATTTAACTGGCCACGGTGGACTTTTGTAAAGAAACTCCGGTGTGGCTATGCAGCAGATATGCACGTGTTTGGTCTTGAACTATCAGGAATGATCCAAAGTGTGTCCAAAGGGGGGTCATTTCCCCTAGTTTTACTGAAATCCTGATACATTTCACTTTTTTTATCAAGTGGCCATTAATAGCACCACCTGTCAACAACTACAAGTGTGTGTTAAGGCAGAAAGCATTTTGTCACTGTGAATAAAGGGCAGAGGCCATAGATATTGTTTGTTTATTTTGGTGATATCCTTACATTATTAAACAAAATTTGATTTTATCAATAAGGAATGGTAAGAAGGGTTGGAAATAAACATTTGTCTGATCTAGTCCTTATTAATTTGCAAATTATTCTTAGGCATATTTTCCAAATGGCCTGTGCAACAGAATGTTCCATTGTAACAGGTTTTTGTTCTTTAATATGATAATATAGTTTAGCCACTCTTCAGTTCATTGAACCATTGGTCTGGTTTGCAAGAGCAAAATAAAGTACTGTAGTACTGTAGGTAACGACAGTAAGAATAATTATCTAAAATAGTAGCAAAAGGAAAGAGATAATCATCATCATCATTATCATTATATTGATTTTATATTGCAAGTTGTACCTATGCCTTATGACAGTTAAGTCTGTATTCACATATAATAGTTGAGTGCTAATTGGTCAATTATATCCATGATATTTCTTGCATAATCAATTAAATCATTTATTTTTTGCATAATTGATAAAAAAATTATGTTTGCACATCTAATGAAGTCATATTATCTCAATAAAGTATTCTTTTATTCTATCTGACATTTAAGAAAGACAGGGCTCCGAACAGCGAACAGCATTAAAACTTTACCTTGTGCAACAAACAAAAGTGTCAACAACCTGGCCAATACCTTGGCCGTTTCCGCGCAAATGGAAAAGCTCAATTCAGCGCGATTTTTTCAGCGCGCGTTTCCGCGCGCATGGAAAAGGGGCCTTATGTTAGAATGAATTTACTCTGTCAATATTTAAATATTAAATAATAAAATAATATTTTCAATATTCCCCTCTTTAAAAAAGCACAATTTCACCTGTCTTTCTTTTTCGTAAAATCTATCTTGCTCATGCATTATGTACTTCAGTATTATTTGTGTTTATTAACAGATCCCAGCCATGTCTGACAAATACGAATACCATGTGACCTTTGGAGAGAAGAAAGACATTTTTACTGTTCAAGAGAAGAGTGACCTCAAAAAGCTTCTTACAGAAAGTTTTGGCATCCAAGAACCAAGTAGCTGTATAAAATTTCAAGTTTACATACCGGAATGGGAGGACTGGTGCAATAAAACCCTCAATGACTTGCCGAGGAGAGCCAAATTAAGAATATCTGTTGATTCAAGTGAGGACAGTGGTACCAATGATCTACAAGGTGAAACCAGTGAGGCAAACCCAATCAAAAGGCCATCAACCAGTAAAATGATGTAAGTGTACCACAATGAAGAAAAAATCTAGGCTGGAAATTTGTTGAATATCAACATGAACTGCACAGCATTTATATATTTATATGTTTTAAAGAAAGATAACATATCTCTTTTTTGCCACTTTCTTAATCACATTGTAAATACGTATAAGCATCCAAATTTATATTTAGAGATAAAGTACCCTTGGCTAAATTCACGGGTGTGATTTATTTTCTGAAAAAGAAACAGGTGTCAGATAAGCCCAAAAGGCTACAGTTAGATTTGAAAACTTATTATTTTTTATTTAAGATACCTTCCTAAGTGATCTTTATCTCATAATTCACCCATATGTGGTTTTGACTAGTGCAATGTCATTATAACCCATTGGAGATTAAAAATATATGATATTTCATTTTCACAGTCCAAGTCCTGGAAGACAAATCTGGCCTGCAGAGTACAAGTTCCCTGAGTATATAATACCAGCAGCCATGATCAGCAAAATAAAGAACACTGGAAATTTGGACTCAAAGGACAGAAAGAGACTCCTGGATGGCTTGTATAATGATGTATCATCGAAATACACTCTGTAAGTTAGCCCGTTTCATATGAGCCATATGCTTCCAGTCAGTATTAAGTCTGGTTCCTAATATATCTGAGAACTCTGTAGATATATTAATGCACATGATGACTACATGTCATTTCTTTGAATTTTAGTAAACATTTTAAAGGATATAAACCACTCAGACCAAAACCATAGAAAGCTAGGATTAAACATACTTTTTAACATGGTGGGGGCATGCATATTTTTACATATACATATATATATAGAGAGAGAGAGAGAGAAAGAGAGAGAGATGTATACACTCGAAAGTTGGTTCAGTAAGTGGGAATCAAACCCATGATCTGCTTTCTGGTTGGATGCTCTCATAACTAGAATTATAAAAAATCAGCTGATTATTTTACTTTTAGGCAATGAGATAGTAGAACTCTGTATTTAGATGGTGCTAGTATACTAAACTTAATGGAATCCTGTTATAGATGTAATGTTTGGTGTGTTCATATCAAATTTTATATTTGCTAGGTATCCTACAACCCTTCAGTACCATAGGATTGCTACTGCATTGTTGAGCAAATTTCCAATGCTAGATGGAGCTTTAGCTGGTTCTGACAGGATGGTAAGCTTTGCATTTTCAGCTCAGCTGACTTAAAATCAAATGAACTGTAGACAACACCTTTAGGCCACCATCTGACCATCAACAGGGGACAATTCATTAATATATGAACTAATACTATATAATTTAATCTTATATTCAGGGAAGTCCAGGGGAAGCCTAATTGGAAATGTGATTCAGCCAACCATTATGACCCCCTGTAAACTCTTCTAAGTGTTCCAGGTTACTTAAAAATTAAAATTCAATAATATGCCTAATTTACATGTTTAAAACTGTCAGCATACAAAGTTTGGACAGAATTGGAAGATCTAGTTCTTCAAAAATGTATGATAAATCTGGTAAATATTATCACATTTTTCACAACAGGTGAAAGATAAATAACCATGTCTTTATTTTTAGAAACTATGGAAGATGAGGATTCAGACAAAATTTCAAAATAGTCGGAAAAGATTAGATTATGATCTGCCGGAGGTCAGTGTACATAAAAGAAAATTAGAGGAAGCAGATGATGAAACAGCTGAGGCCAAGAATGAAGTTACACCACACAGTTCAAGTCGATGGGGAATTAAGAATTATTTGCCCCCTGATCCTGTTGGAGAAGATGTTGTGTCAATAGACATTAAAATTCAGTGGTTACAACAAGAGCACTCAAAGAGCCGACCAGACATGATGAAAGTAAACAGGTATATGGCTGCCACATTTCCAAGACGAAGAAATCTACTGGTCTGCAATGAAGATCTCAGCATCAAGGAAGTGAAAACTACATTCCCATGGCTCTTCAGGAGGGAGGGTGTAAGTAAATAACCAAATGTCCCTTAACAAGCTTACATTCATACCAAAATGTTGTGTGTATCATTTGCATAAGAACATATAAGGATCTTTCAGACTGGTGGCCATAATCTTAACTATGGTTCATCTTGGTTATAGCAACCGGTCTCTACTCTGTGTCTGTTGGTCTCCCTGTCTGTTTCTAAACGTATCATAATAATCATAACTGTATGACCCATGAAGCTCAAAGTTCACATGGTTCAGATAAACCATATGCGCAAGTTCAGAGCTCACTGTCACATATATCCCTGAGTTGAAGGCTAAACAATGTGTTTGTGCCATGGCATAAAGTAATGTGTCAAATAATGCTGAGCATCATGGCCTATGGGCCACAAGTAAACTACACAGCATTTTTATCGATTTAAAGTTACAGGTGTATGTACATGAAATGCAAATCTGAGTACTGTTTAATCTTGGCCATTTTTTTTTTAAATCTTTTTGTCTCATAACTGTATATCCCACATATAGATTCTATAAATTTCACAATGCTTTTGTTAAAATTTGCTATAGCTGTACTTTATTTTTTTTTAGCTCACTGAGGAGTACCAAAGATTACAAGAATGTGACCCTATAAAGACATTCCTGCAAGCGCTCAATGAAATTGGTGCACAGCTACTCAACAAGGCTCAGCAGCTAAAGAACAAACCAGCATTATTTGAAAGTATCCTCAGGTCCAGCAACCGTTGCTGTTTGGATAATAATGAGAAGAAATGTGAGTCTGTATTATTTTCACTTATTGTTGACTAAATCAGCTAAATCAAATAATCAAATTATAATCAAATAAATATTTTGAATACAGATAGCTGTTCTATGCCCTTTATGTTTATTTATCTATACATGTCAATACCTCCTGACATGTTTGAAATTATCAGGGGTACACAAATATAAACTTGCCAGCTTTTTTGTCATCATTTTTAGCACAGCTGACTGAAAGTCATCTGAGCTTTAGCGATCACTCTATGTCTGTCATCTGTCTGTCTGTCCGACCGTAAACCAGGCAAAAATTGTAACTGCTAGACCTAGAATCTTTTTACTTGACATCCAGGCAGGTCCAAGAAAAATCTCCTTGGAAACCTGAAATTAGGTCTCTTTAACCCATATCCTTTGAGCTATTGGGCTTTTAACTACCCCCCCCCCCCCCAGATTAATCAAAAATTTGATACAATAGCTCCAATAACTAAATTTTTAATGAATTGATAATCATGATTCTTTGCTTGCAAATTGGTCATGGAGTGTTCCTGCAGATTGGTGACGCCGCTTAGTATATTTTTTACAATTTTTTTCACATTTTCTCTATTTTTGAGACTTTGAGAGAATTGGCCATTAGTTCACAGGGCACAAATCAAAACTGCTAGACCTAGAAACTTCTGCATAGAGATCCAGGAAGGTCCATAAAAAATATCCTGGGAAACCTGAAATGATGTCACTGTGACTTATGGTCAAACACAAATGGTAACACCTGGGTGTAGAATTAGGTCACTATAACCCAAATCTAATGTCCATTGGCAAAATGCATGATTTTGAACAGTCTGGGAGTCATGTTACCCTCTGTTTAAGGTTCCTATTCAGCTGAGCGTCATGGCCCATGGACCACTTGTTTTTTTATCAAATTGAAACATTCCTGGTTGCAGCATTTCATCAGAGTCTGTTGAAATAAAAATATGAATTTTTCACAACAGTCTCAGGGATTAAACTTTGTAGCTTTTGTAATGCTCCCTTATATGAAAATAATCTTGACACCTTTGTATGTTAGTGTTACCACTCTGTCTGAGTTAACAACCATTAGCAAGGCATGTTAGCTGCTGTAGATGCTACTAAGTTCTGTATGTTTGTATAACACTGTCTACACTTCCCCAATATTCTGGATATGTACATGTGAGGACGAGGACACAAAACTCATTTTTATACCTCTGTTGCTGGACAAGGTATTATGTTTTTATGGTCATTGATTACTAGATTTGTTTTTATTAACTTCACTAAATATTTTTTAACACATTTCTAATTAATATTCTGAGGGTGGCCAAGTTACCATCTTAATGGATCACCATAATGTTTTAATATTTTGAGATAGAACAATATTTATTACAGCCTACCACAGTGCCACAGCTGTTTACTTTCATTAAGGGTTGCATTTGTTCTAGAGCTTACCTGTGTCCCAGCCAAGGTGTTGGTGAACCATGATACGTTTTCCTCTTGGCTTGCATATTCCATTCTAGACAGTCTCAGTAGAGGTATATGTGGTCTCAGACTGTTGTTTACTAGTTTATATGTGCATAGTGAAACAAATGTGTTCACCAAACTAAGTTAAACTAAAACTGAAGTGAAAATATTTCTAAATATTCTAAATATATTTGAATTTAATATTCTAAATTGTATTTCAATTTGGGATTTTTTAAACACTGGCCACTTGTGTTTATATGAACATACAATGGTGCATTTTTCATGTGGTTGTATTTATACTGACAACTCCACAGCACATCTCTCTCTCTCTCTCTCTGTCTCCCTATATCTGTCTCTCTCTCTCACCTATTTAGCAAAATACATTACAATGGCATTTTTTTCTAGATGCCACAGCCATTGCAGCCCTGTTGGCAAACATGTACATTATGAAAGAAGACCCTGAGGATATGATTTATCCAGAGACTGAAGTATGTACCTTTCAAAGAGCAGATTTTTCTAAATATACTATTTCTGGGTGAATGATACTTTGTTACCACAGCTACCACCTGTGACATTACTCAATCATAGAAATATCCATGTGATCCAGGCAAACACATAATATGAGCTTCATGCAAGTCAAACTTTTCTCAGTGTTCAATGATTTTGAACGTAACATTATATTATTTTCCATAAAATCTAGATAAATATGGTCTCATGAGTATGTGATAATATATGTAATCTAGACATACAAGACTGTCAGCATGCAAAGTTTAAACTGATCCCCCCCATCCCACCTCTCTTATCCAGTTCTTCAGTTATATCATGCAGTTAAAATGGTAAAATTGCATTGCAAATTTTTTTCACTCACATTTTCAAATATTTAGTCATATTTTTCATACTGTCAAATTACAGCAATCATGTAAGTTTCTCAGCAACCGTTATCTGTATTGTTATGGAACTTGTTGGGCTTCTTGATCATGATGAATTCATCAATGGGGAAAACTGTATTTTTCCCCAACAATTCTCCCCTCCATCTTGCCATCACTGAGTTAGTTAGACACAAAGTATAACCTTAAAGACCAGAAACTTTGTTTGCAGTCAGGCTCTATCTCTGCCAGCTGTATGGGCAACACGCTCTTTCAGAAAATTTTTCCCAAATACAATAAAAAATCCCTCTGACCTGGATGCAGTAATTTACACCCATCAATCAGGAAGGTGACATCCATTTGATTTTATGTGCAAGAACAATTCTTTTGAGTTTCTAATTCAGCTGAGATCATAGACCATGAGCTATTCGGTCATTATTACTATATGGCTTCATTTTTTTTCACAATTACACTATGAAAAATCACAAATTCAACTAGTTCAAGGAACTTAAAAAAATTACCAAACGTATTCATTTTTTCTACACACCAAATTTATGGCCAGAATTCGGAATTCTATTTTTAAGAGATTAATTTCCATAATGAATATTGTTAGCATGTTACATATGTGTTGAAAAAATTCAGATTGAATAAATGGATCCATATTCATGAACATCTTGCCTGTCAATAAATGCAGGAATACATTAATTATTTCACTTTTCTAATTATAGACTGAAATACATAAATGAAATGAATTAGCACCCTCCAAATTTTCTTGTGAGGCCAGTCTAAAACCACTAACAAAAGGTTCGCATTGTGGGCTTTGCACCCTGACTACGTTTAGGGAAAGTATAAGGAGTTTGATTAATGAGCTAATTTTTGTTTTCAGGTGACCAAAGGGAGCATCACTGTTGGAATTGCTTGCATAAGTGAACTTGAGAATATTGTGGACTGCGACAATTTCCAGGTGGTTGTGGATGGCTCTCCAATCTGCGCAGTTGACAATTTTATCGATGCTGTCGTGTGTCTCATGGTTTCCTTCTACGTTTTTAACGTAGAGTACCCAAAGAAGCTCAAGAATACCTTGAGCTTCTGGCAAATAAAACTGTTAAAAGTTCAGGACAGCAAGCCTCCCAATAGAGTCCTGACACTCCTGGCCAAGTTAGGCCGCTAGTAACAAAGCACCAGTGAACACCGTCACTCAAAGCAACTGGGTATTATTGCATCCAGTCAACCATTGATGCACGAGTGTAATAAAAGAATAACTGTTTGATGTTATTGTTTGTTTTATTTAATCAAACTAAGGATTCATTTTCTGTCAGATATGCATAAACTGCCAGATAACCCAAGGTTATAGGGCAACTTTTACCTTTGAGAAATAAGAAAGGCAACCCCGACAAGTCTATATCATTGCGAGGCTAAATTAAATGAATATTAATTAGTCCCCTTGACTAACCTGCTGTGACATTGACGAACATTAGTCAGCCATGACTAATAAATTGTCCCTGTGCATAGATGCTCGACCAACCTAAGTTAGTCACCCGGACTAACCGACAGTCACCGTAGCCTTTTCCTTGACGAACATAAATTAGTCACTCCGACTAACCCGTAGTCACATCTGACGAATGTAAGTTAGTCAAACAAGACTAATAGATTGTCGTTATGTGCATAATTGCTGGACTAATCTAAGTTAGTCACTTTGACTAACTTTCATTTTCAGTGCAGTCGAAAACCTTGTCTGTACATATCCTTCTTTTACAGCAGACCAAGAAGACGAGCCCGTCCGAGAGGACGAAGAAGTGAAGCCGTCTAAGAAAGAAGGTAGTGATGCTGTTTCATATTCTCATGCATATATTTCCCAGATTAGTAATTTATTTTTAGTTTCCATGCAAACCTTTAAAAAATGAAAGGACAGGGTCATGTAAAATTATTAATACATGATTGGATTAACCAAGGAATCCTTGGTTAAATGCTGAAACAATATAGAACTTTTGGTCCTAGTCCAGGCAATAAGGCCTTTTGCTCAGTATTTGAACATTGTCGCTTTTGCCTATAAGTTATTCGGCTATTTTGAAAATGTCGGTAGTGTCGATAAGTTACTTTAGTCTGAAATGTGAACCGTTAAATATTACGGCTGATATAAATGGAAACGCTGAAAAATTATAGTACTTTTACTCATAGTCCAGGCAATAAGGCATTTTCTCAGAATTTATACATTTTCAGTCTTGCCGAAAAGTTATTCGGCTATTTGGAAAATGTCGGTAGTGTCGATAAGTTACTTTAGTCAGAAATGTGAACCGTTAAATATTAGGCCTGATTTTAGTAGAAATCCTGTAAAAATTATAGTACTTTTGGTCCTTGTCCAGGCAATAAGGGATTTTCGTAGTATTTGAACATTGTCGCTTTTGATCACACTCTTTATTTTCTCGAATTAACTTAATTCGTTGTGTAATGTGACTGTTTCTTTACATACATATAAGAAAATTAGAAATTAATGCAAGTGTACAGTGAACTTTTCATTATTGTTTGCCCACATTGTCATACAATGTGCTCCACATGTTTATCCTGGATGTCTCTTCGGTGCAGCCGCTATCTATACAGTCTAAAACCTTGTCTCTACATATCCTTCTTTAACAGCAGGCCAAGAAGGCGAGGGGGTCCAAGAGGACGAAGAAGTGGAGCCGTGTACCAAAGAAGGTAGTGATGCGGTTTCATATTCTCTTGCATATATTTCCCAGATTAGTTATTTATTTTTAGTTTCCATGCAAACCTTGAAAAAATGAAAGGACAGGGTCATGTAAAATTATTTAACTCAATGATTGGGATAATCAAAGAATCCTTGGTGAAATCCTGAAACAAAATATAGAACTTTTAGTCCTAGTCCAGGCAATAAGGAATTTTCGTAATATTTGAACATTGTCGCTTTTGATCACACTCATTATGTTCTTGTATTAACTTAATTTGTTGTGTAATGTGACAGTGAACATTTCATTAATATTTGCCCAGATTGTCATACAATGTGCTCCACATGTTTATCCTGGATGTCTCTTCGGTGCAGCCGCTATCTATACAGTCGAAAACCTTGTCTGTACATATCGTTTTTTTTTTACAGCAGACCAAGAAGGCGAGGCCGTCCGAGAGGACGAAGAAGTGAAGCCGTCTAAGAAAGAAGGTAGTGATGCTGTTTCATATTCTCATGCATATATTTCCCAGATTAGTAATTTATTTTTAGTTTCTATACAAACCTTTAAAAAAATGAAAGGACAGGGTCATGTAAAATGAATTTACTCAATGATTGGGATAACCAAAGCATCCTTGGTTAAATGCTGAAAAAAATATAGAACTTTTGGTCCTTGTCCAGGCAATAAGGGATTTTCGTAGTATATGAACATTGTTGCTTTTTATCACACTCTTTATTTTCTCGTATTAACTTAATTAGTTGTGTAATGTGACTGTTTCTTTACATACATATAAGAAAATTAGAAATTAATGCAAGTGTACAGGGAACTTTTCATTATATTTTGCCCACATTGTCATACAATGTGCTCTACATGTTTATCTTGGATGTCTCTTCGGTGCAGGCGCTATCTTTACAGTCGAAAACCTTGTCTGTACATATCCTTCTTTTACAGCAGACCAAGAAGGCGAGGCCGTCCGAGAGGACGAAGAAGTGAAGCCGTCTAAGAAAGAAGGTAGTGATGCTGTTTCTTATTCTCATGCATATATTTCCCAGCTTAGTAATTTATTTTTAGTTTCCATGCAAACCCTTAAAAAATGAAAGGACAGGGTCATGTAAAATTATTTAACTACATGATTGGGATAACCAAGGAATCCTTGGTTAAATGCTGAAACAATATAGAACTTTTGGTCCTAGTCCAGGCAATAAGGCATTTTCTCAGTATTTGAACATTGTCGCTTTTGCCTATAAGTTATTCGGCTATTTGGAAAATGTCGGTAGTGTCGATAAGTTACTTTAGTCTGAAATGTGAACCGTTAAATATTACGGCTCATATAAATGGAAACGCTGAAAAATTATAGTACTTTTACTCATAGTCCAGGCAATAAGGCATTTTCTCAGTATTTATACATTTTCAGTCTTGCCGAAAAGTTATTCGGCTATTTGGAAAATGTCGGTAGTGTCGATAGGTTACTTTAGTCAGAAATGTGAACCGTTAAATATTAGGCCTGATTTTAGTAGAAATCCTGAAAAATTATAGTACTTTTGGTCCTTGTCCAGGCAATAAGGGATTTTCGTAGTATTTGAACATTGTCGCTTTTGATCACACTCTTTATGTTCTTGTATTAACTTAATTTGTTGTGTAATGTGACAGTGAACATTTCATTAATATTTGCCCAGATTGTCATACAATGTGCTCCACATGTTTATCCTGGATGTCTCTTCGGTGCAGCCGCTATCTATACAGTCGAAAACCTTGTCTGTACATATCGTTTTTTTTTTACAGCAGGCCAAGAAGGCGAGGCGGTTCAAGACGACAAAGAAGTGGAGCCGTGTACCAAACAAGGTAGTGATGCTGTTTCATATTCTCATGCATATATTTCCCAGTTCAATGCTTCAATAACTAACACTCGGGTATCTGTAACATTTCATTATTTATTCGGTAAAACTATATCTGTAGTGTAATGTGTTTCTTTAACACAGATAAGAGGATTAAAATTCATCCAAGGGTGCATTAAACTTTTCAGGAAATCACCAGATTTCCCCACAATGTGCTCTACATATTTATCCTGGATGTCTTTATATATTAGAAGAACAATAAAAACAGGTGAAAACATGAACAGCTTGATCGTTAACAAAGGTGAAAACATGACTTCCTTTATCATCAACACAGATGAAAACAATCTCCTTTATTATGATAAACACAGGTGAAAAGGTGACTTATTTTATCATAAGCATAAGTGACAGATAACACTCCTTGATAATAAACAGGGCAAACCAGAATCTCCTTGATAATAAACCGAGGTGAAAATATAAACCAGCTTGATTATAAACACAAGTGAAAAAAACGCTCCTTGATGATAACAAATGAAGGAGGAAAGATAACCTCAATGATCATAAACATACGCGACAGCTTACAGGGTTATGGTTCAAACATAAGTGTTATAGTCCTAAACTAACCTTGTTATGGTCCTAAACTCAGTCTCATCTTCCTAAACTTAAGCTTAGAATACTGTTGACAAATGTATGTATATATGTATGTATATTTATGTATATAAGTAAAAATATATGTATGTATATATGATGTATAAATGTATATATATATATATATAACTGTGTATACAACATAACATGGATATGTGTATGTATATATGTACGTATGTATGCATTTATGCATGTATGTATGTATGTATGTATGTATGTATCACTGTAGGACGAGGCGGGCCCTGGCTGTTTAACTTCACTGTTATGGTTCTAAACTTACAGTGTTATGTTCCTAAACTTACGTTACGGTCCTAAGCCTTGAGTGTTATGGTCTAAAATCTACGATGTTATGGTCGCCAATTTGCGTTGTTATGTTCCAAATCCTACGTTGGTTCGGTCCTAAACTTCAGCAGAATTTGGCTTGCCATTTCACACCACCCTTATGTCTGAAGCGACTCTTCTGTGGGGCCGCTATCTATACAATGCACACACTTGTCTGTAGATATCCTTTTCCACAACTGGTTAGTTAAGCACCGTCTGGCAACACGCCTGAAAGCGAGGAAGAACCTACATCACCAGATCTAATTACGATTATTGTGTCCGCTTCTCATAGATATATTTTATTTTGTTCACATTCCATGCATACTGTTTAAAATTTAAATGGTTTATTGATTTATTTATTCTTATTAAGTTTTTGAATTCTATGAGATAACTATCGCCTTCATTAACTTTGCAAAATTTAAACACGACTGTGGTGATTTTTTTAGTTACGGAATTATGTATTTAGCACTGGATTGTCCACTTGCGGCGTCATTTTCTGTTCGCAAACATACTGAATAGTAAATTGGATTTTGAGCTCTTATCAGAAATAGTTATCCAATAGTTAAGTCATGGTGTCGTAGTTCTTGCTTGTCATCTGGGAATCAAAGTCCATGTTTCACTTATTATTTTTGTTGCCAGATGACAGGGGGCGGCGACGTCAAAGGCTGGGGGCACGCCGAGGGAAAGGGTCCCTGGCCCTATTTGCAAGTACCCGAAAAGCAATCTAAGGAGACATATGAGATCGGTCCACCCCAGCGTGAAAGCAGAACCGAAAGACATCAAGATCTGCACAGTCGCTGGCTGCAATTTTGTGGGCCGTCGACTAGATTCGCACCTCGAGAATGCACACGGATTCAAAAGAGGGACAGAACTACATAAACATTATGTTAAACTGCCACCGTCGCTAAACCTACTCCTGGATGAGTTCACGTCTCACCTAACCTCTTTAGCGGCGGTGGCCGCACGCCGAGGTCTGCGAAGCAACACTCGGCTCAGGTTGAGAAACTATTAAAAGGTATAAATGACTACCATCAGTTCACTGTCACCAGACTCCAGGAGTCTATGGAGTCTGGCAACATAAAACAACTGATTGAAAGCAGCCAGCCTGGAACATTCAGGAGTTATGTGCACTCAGCACAATTATACACGACATTTTTGTCCTTCCGTGTGCAGCAACACGGGTGCATGGACAACGTAACGCCGACGACTTTAAACGCAGTCAGTAACTTGCTTAAAAACTGGCTTAAAGCCACGTCAAAATCGTGCAGTCAGAGACAGGCGGAACTGCGCATATCAGAACAATCAACTATTCCGACGGCTGATGAAATTTCGAAATATCTCAGCAGCCAATACGCTCGTGATATGGATGAGCATTTCAAAGCCGGCTCTGGGCCATGCTTAAAAATGAGGAACCATCTGTTGATCCAAATCCTGATTCACAATGCCTCACGGCCGGGACCTATAATTAACATGAAAGTAAAAGATTACCAAAACGCCACCGTGCACGGTGACAGGAAGGTAATCCTGGTACGTAACACTTTTTTCTAACATTTCAAGGAGTGTCGATTTTAATCAACTTCGACGGAAAAAGTCTGGTTTGCAATTCAAACTGCTTAATGTGCAACAAAGATGGTGAGTTGTACAATGTGTTGATGTGCCAGACAATTTTATCTATTTCTATCATATCGTGTCATAATAATTATTTTGTTGGACAATTAACGTAATTTTTGTCAATATTTTCCAAAAAGTTGAAGAATCAATTCGTATAATGCCTTTCATGTGACCGTTGTTGCACTGTTACTATGTACTATGGTATATCTGTGGAAGACTTAGTCCCTACTCATCACGCCGACTTGTTCAAATTAATTTCGCCTTGGTGGTAGAAGTGTCAAACTTCCCTATAATCAGGCCATATATGTATAGTAAGCCTTTAAATCCAATGACAAAATGTCACTAATAATCATTACTATGAACACTAAACGCATAAAACAGATGTTTGCCTTCATGTGACAGTTTCATAGAATCTGCATTCTATTGACGACAGTAACAAATTAATCAAGGTATAACATTTTGATGCCTGTATTTATAGGTTGCTAAGCATAAGACGACGGCCAGCCACGGACCGTCGACGCTTGTCGTGGGGACCAAACATGCGGACCAACTCGACGTGTGGCTTAAGCACATGAGAAGTGACCTGGCCGTCGAGACGTGCGCATTCATGTTTATTGGCCGTTCAGGGGAACAAATGACGAACTCAAGCTTCAACAAGGCCGTCCAGGCAGCTTGGAAGGAAGCCATGGGGACCAGTGTTATTTCCGCCAGCCTTCTGCGGAAGGCCGCTGTCACCCATGTAAGTAATGTTTATGTATTTTATTTCAATGATCTTTGTTCTTCTTTATTTCGCGGAGGGAATCCTGCAGTAAGTCAATTGGGTTTCTTATAGTTCCTATGCCTATTTACTCGCCTAAGTTTCTCGCTTCAGTTCGATACTGTGCATAATGCGTACACATTAAATGAGGTGAATGCTCACTGAACAAGGAGAAGGCTCAAACTATACAAAGAATTCAATATAATGGGTTTATTATTGACACTTGCGGTGCTTTTACTTTTCACATGTGCTATGTGATAGTTCAAAGTTGCGAATGATGGAGCAAATCGAACAAATTAAAATGCAATCTGTCTGAAAAGCTTCCATCTTTCTTTAAGGTGCGTCAAGTCGAGCATACCCAAGTAGAAAGAGCAATGTTGGCCAAACACATGCAGCACCGTGTCTCCACAGCGGACAGACATTATGATGTCACTTCCAGGGTGGAAGGGGCCCTCCAGGCCACGGCCATGCTTGCTCAGAAGCGTGTAAGTACCCGGGACGTTCATAAGTGTGGGGTATGATATTGACGGCGTACATCCGTGACTCAGATAAAGCTAAGAGTTATGAATCAAGATTTTTCTTCTCGATAGCAGATTATTTTTTTCAGCAGACCATCCTCGGTCCATTGCCAAAATATGGATTCTTAACGCAATTGTCAATATATGTTATTACAGAGAAAAGGTGCTTTTTTTTCATTGATCCTTTACATTTATAAACAAATCTATATTTTTCACACATCCCCGCAAACGTCGAAATTAACAGCGGAGGATTACTGTATGCCTTTTAATACACCGGGCATTCATACAGATGCAATTCATGTATAGTTAACTGGACATTAGTTATGTTTTCCTTTTGCTTCCAGGACTTGTCCACTTCCAACAGCAGGTCTGACGAAGAGGTGCCACATAAACAGAAGGAAGATGTAAGTGCATTTTTTGACTGATTTTAACTATGCACTCACTAGGAAATACACATGTTTTGTTACACTTTTTAAGTAATATATTATGATTTTATATTTTAGTGTATGAACGTACGGCGAACATAAACTTTACTGTAGTTTCAAACGGATATACAGTTGACCAGCCGATGAAGTTAACATGCACAGATTACCTGAAGAGACTAGTGATGAAGAAAAAACGATCCTTTAAAAATATTTTTATTTATGCCCACTGTTTTCTTTTAAAACATTATTTTCAACATACTTTGGATACATGCTCAGAGGGCGCCCATGCAGAGTGCGTCACCTGCAGCTGTAAAACAGGTGAATATAAGTATGCACTTACTAGAAAATACACATCGTTAATCACACTTTTTTAGTTTTTTAGTATAATTTTATATTTTATTGTATGGTTGTACGTTTAGTTTTCAACGTATCTACAGCTGACCAACGGATGCAGAAAACATTCAAAGATTACGTTAAGTGAGAAGTGATGAAGATGAAACGATCCTATCAAAAAAATTATTTTTTATTATATGCTCACTTTTTTATTTAAAAGACATTTTTTTCAACAGACAAAGGATACATCAACAGAGTTTATGTTGCACAGGAAAAAGATGTAACATGTTCCGGAAATCTACAATAGTTTGTAATTTCCAAATTTGTATACAATAGGAAACACTTGTGTAATGACGAGAAGAGGTCCAATTAGCTTAGGCGTGCGTAAGATGAAATGATAATATTAACGTAACTTGGATATTTATGGTCCTAAACTTACAGTGTTAGGGTCCTAAACTTACGTTACTGTCCTAACTCAGGAGTGATTTGGTCCGAAACGACCGTTATGGTCCTAAACTTAGATTGATATAGTCTTAAACCTAAAGTGTTATGGTCTTAAACTTACGCTTAGAATTCTGTTGAGCCCCTTATATATATATATATATATATATATATATATATACACTTGTATGTATGTATGTATGCATGTATGTATATGTTTATTTATGTATATATTTTTGCCCCTTGTCGATTAACGTTACTCTTATCATTTTAAACTTTGTCGTGGTCGTAAACTTACAGTTTTAATGTCCTAATCCTACCGGGTTATGTCACTGAGCATACGTTATGGTCCAATGTATTTATTTTCAAAACACAAGGGATACATGCTCAGAGGGCGCCCATGCATGTTAAAATCATGTATATTTCACACTTACTTAGATATATTTTCATTTTGCTTCCAGCAAAGGACCATCACAGTCAGAAAACCAGAGAAACGGCGCAAGCACAGAAGTCGCTCATCTTCATGTGAAAAAGAGGTGAATATTAGTATCCATTTACTAGAAAATACACATCTTTAATCACCATTTTTAAGATGTTTAGTATAATTTTATATTTTTAGTGTATGGTCGTAGGTTTAGTCTTCAGGGTGTCTACAGTTGAGCAACGGACGAAGTTAACATTCAGAGAATACGTTAAGTCAGTAGTGACGGTGACGAAGATGAAACAATCCTATAAAAAAAATTATTATGTGCTTACTTTTTTTTCCTTTAAAAGCTTTTTTTTCAACAGCAAAACATACATTCACAGAGTTTATTTTGTACAGGCAAAAGATGTAACATGTTCCGAAAGTCTACAATAGTATGTAATTTCCAAATTTGTATACAATACGAAACACTTATGTAATGACGTGAAGAGGTCCAGTTAGCTTAGGCGTGCGTAAGATGAAATGAATATTTTAAAGTAACTTGCTCATTTATGGTCATAAGATTAAAGTGTTAGGGTCAAAAACTTAAGATACGGTTCTAAAGATTGAGTGATTTGGTCCTAAACGAACCTAATGGTCATAAACTTACAGTGTTTTGGTCTTATACTGAGTGTCATTGTCCTAAACTTAAGCTTAGAATTATGTTGACCCTCTTATATATATATATATATACCTGTATGTATATATGTATGTATGTATGTATATGTTTATTTATGTATATATTTTTTCCCCTTGTCGATTAACGTTACTCTTATCATTTTAAACTTGGTCGTGGTCGTAAACTTACAGTTTTAATGTCCTAATCCTACCGGGTTATGTCACTAAGCATACGTTATGGTCCAATGTATTTATTTTCAAAACACAAGGGATACATGCTCAGAGGGCGCCCATGCATGTTAAAATCATGTATATTTCACACTTACTTAGATATATTTTCATTTTGCTTCCAGCAAAGGACCATCACAGTCAGAAAACCAGAGAAACGGCGCAAGCACAGAAGTCGCTCATCTTCATGTGAAAAAGAGGTGAATATTAGTATCCACTTAATAGAAAATACACATCTTTAATCACCATTTTTAAGATGTTTAGTATAATTTTATATTTTTAGTGTATGGTCGTAGGTTTAGTCTTCAGCGTGTCTACAGTTGAGCAACGGACGAAGTTAACATTCAGAGAATACGTTAAGTCAGTAGTGACGGTGACGAAAATGAAACAATCCTATTAAAAAATTATGTGCTTACTTTTTTTCCTTTAAAAGCATTTTTTTTCAACAGCAAAACATACATTCACAGAGTTTATTTTGTACAGGCAAAAGATGTAACATGTTCCGAAAATCTACAAAAGTATGTAATTTCCAAATTTGTATTCAATACGAAACACTTATGTAATGACGTGAAGAGGTCCAGTTAGCTTAGGCGTGCGTAAGATGAAATGAATATTTTAAAGTAGCTTGCTCATTTATAGTCCTAAGATTAAAGTGTTAGGGTCAAAAACTTAAGATACGGTTCTAAAGATTGAGTGATTTGGTCCTAAACGAACCTAATGGTCATAAACTTACAGGGTTTTGGTCTTATACTTGGTGTCATTGTCCTAAACTTAAGCTTAGAATTATGTTGACCCTCTTATATGTATGTATGTATGTGTGTGTATATATATATATATATATATATATATATATATATACCTGTATGTAAGTTTGTATGTATGTATATGTTTATTTATGTATATATTTTGCCCCTTGTCGATTAACGTTACTCTTATCATTTTAAACTTTGTCGTGGTCGTAAACTTACAGTTTTAATGTCCTAATCCTACCGGGTTATGTCACTGAGCATACGTTATGGTCCAATGTATTTATTTTCAAAACACAAGGGATACATGCTCAGAGGGCGCCCATGCATGTTAAAATCATGTATATTTCACACTTACTTAGATATATTTTCATTTTGCTTCCAGCAAAGGACCATCACAGTCAGAAAACCAGAGAAACGGCGCAAGCACAGAAGTCGCTCATCTTCATGTGAAAAAGAGGTGAATATTAGTATCCATTTACTAGAAAATACACATCTTTAATCACCATTTTTAAGATGTTTATTATAATTTTATATTTTTAGTGTATGGTCGTAGGTTTAGTCTTCAGGGTGTCTACAGTTGAGCAATGGATGAAGTTAACATTCAGAGAATACGTTAAGTCAGTAGTGACGGTGACGAAGATGAAACAATCCTATAAAAAATTATTATGTGCTTACTTTTAATGCCCCCGCCACAAAGTGGCCGGGGCATATAGTTTTACCCATGTCCGTCCTTCCGTCCTTCCGAAATCAAACAGTTGTACGGACTTTTTTTCGCAATGCCTGCAGATATTGGCCTGATTTTTGGTGTGTGGGCAGATATAGACCAGTTACAGATCGAGTTTGCGTTTCGTTCCGGTTGACCATTTCATGAAAAATAGAAATATTCATGACAGATACACATGTACGGATTTTTTTTCGCAGTGCCTGCAGATATTGGCCTGATTTTTGGTGTGTGGACAGATATAGACCGGTTACAGATCGAGTTCGCGTTTCGTCCCGGTTGACCTACTTTTGACCGTTTCACGGCTCCTGAACATAGAAAATTTCATGAAAAATATGAAATTTCATGACAAATACACATGTACGACCTTTTTTTAGCAGTGCCTGCAGATATTGGCCTGATTTTTGGTGTGTGGACAGATATAAACCAGTTACATATCGAGATTACGTTTCGTCTCGGTTGACCTACTTTTGACCGTTTTACGGCTCCTAAACTTAGAAAATTTCATGAAAAATAGAAATATTCATGACAGATACACATGTACAGAATTTTTTTCGCAATGCCTGCAGATATTGGCCTAATTTTTGGTGTGTAGGCAGATATAGACCAGTTACAGATCGAGTTCGCGTTTCGTCCCAGTTGACCTACTTTTAATCGTTTTACGGCTCCTGAACATAGAAAATTTCATGAAAAATATGAAATTTCATGACAAATACACATGTACGGACTTTTTTTCGCAATGCCTGCAGATATTGCCTGATTTTTGGTGTGTCGGCAGATATTGACCAGTTACAGACGGAGTTCGCATTTTGTCCCGGTTGATCTACTTTTGACTGTTTTACGGCTCCTGAACATAGAAAATTTCATGTAAAATATATATTTTCATGACAAATACACTTGTACAGACTTTTCTTCACAATACCTGCAGATATTGGCCTGATTTTTGTTGTGTGGGCAGATAATGACCAGTTACAGATCAAGTTCACGTTTTGTCCCTGTTGACCAATTTTTGACCGTTTGACGGTGCTCTAACATAGAAAATTTCATAAAAAGGTGCACATGTATGGACTTTTTTTCGCAGTGCCTGCAGATACAGGCCTGATTTTTGGTGTGTAGGCAGATAATGACCAGTTACAGATCGAGTTCTTTTTTTGTCTCAGTTGACCTACTTTTGACCATTTGACTGCTCCTGAACATAGAAAGTTTCATGAAAAATATAAATTTTCATAACAAATGCATATGTACTGACTTTTTTTACTCAATGCCTGCAAGGTCAAAAATAAAAAATACCGCCCGCCCACAGTGATATTTTAAAAAAGTGCCTGAAGGTGGTTTTCCATAAGTGCGTAGTCCGTATGCGTAGTCCGTATCAGAAAAGTTCGTTGTTCATAAGTACGTATATGCGTAGTCCTTACTCCCTAATGATAGGTGCTCGATAGCTGAAGTTTTTCCTTTTTGCAAGCCATTACACCATATATGTATTGTACATTTGTATATATTAGCATCAAAAGTTAAAACAATAGAATTAAAATAATAAAATGTGATAGTGATGTTTACGCTTCAATCATCTAAAAACCATGTTGTCTGTGATAAAGAAAGGAAAACAAAATTCAGCCAAATGCCAATATGTTTGGTTTCCGGAAAACTCATGTCAGAAATGACATTCATACCAACTGGACACAGAGACTGTGCACACAGCACGGCCTGAATGAGAAAACTGTATGCTAAACCTGAAATCGACACGATGATTGGTATGCGTAGTGCGAAAAAAGCGCTCCCGGCAGCGTGCGGATACGGATTACGCATACGGATGAATGGAAACGGCCCAGTTGAAAAGTCTACAAAGCGATTTTTGCGGAATACGCATACGGACAACGCACTTTTGGAAAAGCACCTTGAGAACCATGCCATTTATTTTTTGGCCTAATAAAATTTTTTTACTCTGTTGGTTAATATGGAGTCACGTGATGATCTGATGTGTGCCATGCGCTCATTTACGCGCTCTTTTCCTTTGGAGATTACCCACTTTCTGATACTCTTGCCTACAAATCCCCTGCAACTGGTTTGCGGTAAAAGAAAGACATTTATACACATTGCTACTTCCCATTTCCTATTACTTGCTTATTCCGCCTGCCGAACGCAGCGTTCTTAAAAGCCGATAGGTTATTTTGTAGTCAAATATGTTTTGACGGGGGTACTTGACGGAAAGGTCATGTTTGAGCAGCGACATGACACAATCTTTCGCTTATTAAGAAATAACGACATAATTATTCTTTCAAGAATTATCGATTTTGAGCAAATTTTGAATTTTATGGGGAAGTTGGTAAGCTTCTCCGAATTGCGCATCGACTTTTCAAAACTCCACTCGCTCCTTTATTTTTTATTCGCAGAGACTACGTATCGCCTGTTAAAATAAATTTGCCCACTCGCTCTTTATTTTTGTTCCCAGAGTGCGAAGATCACGTTTTCTTCGTGTGGTCCTACTTGCATAAACGATTGTTATTATTATTTAGTTGTTTCCAGATATTAAGATTTATTTCTATTTAGACATTGGCAACTTGAACACTTCAAAAACTAACAATTTCTCAAAGTTTTTTTTTTTTTTTTTTTTGTGGAGATGTCTTGTAGCCACGCAGCAAATCAAAGCCTGCTGGTTAATCCATTTTCCAGCATCCAGCCATGTTGACTCTTCAAGAATAACTTGGGCAATAGTCCGTGTGGGCAATAGTCCGTGTTGGGTTATAAAGACCGTCGGCACGCAATCCTTTCAGTCGCTTATTCACGCCATACCCTGGATTCTGATGACGTCAAATTCAACCCCACACCCCTTAACCGTGTGTTAATAGTACCGCATCACGTTTTATTATGTCAAACGCTTTAGAAATATCAAGAAGTACACTTAAGGTGCATTTCCCACCCTCTATACGCTCATGTGTTCAACGTTACCTGAGGAGCTTTTTCTGCGAGTAAGTGAAATGGATTCCACATATTGTTTTTAGTACTTTTTGAGCTTGGTAGTAAGGAGATCTGCTGTTCATAAGATGACAATATAATGGTTAATTTTAATCCATCATTTACTCTGTTTGAATATTTAAAAAAAAATTATTTAACATTTTTTTCCTTATCCAAATGTTTTGTTGATTTGTTGTTAGTCTGTCTATTGGCAGATTTTACTATATGTATATATAAATTTTCGTCTTTGCCGTCTGTTTTTGTAAATTTCCATAATATAAATTTCAAGAATATTGAACTAAACAGCGAGGAAATATCGAGTCGTTCTGCAAAAACAAACTATTTCATTTTATATAATCCTAAAATGTTACAATCGGCATATCTATTTACACGTGTATTGTGTATTTCTTTCTGTCAGGGTATTCAATTGTTAATGTTTGTGTTTACTTTTGATTTGTAGGATAGGTCTGATGAATTCATCAAACAATTCATCGTAAATTTTATGTATATTATGCTATTTTGGCAACATTTTAAAACATGAATTGTAAAAAGGTTCTTTTTAAAGCAGGAACATACAGGGGAAAATATTACTAGTGAATAAAGTTATTTCTAGTAAATTATCATAATATAATTTTTTTTTAAATATAATTTTTTAAATTTCCAATCTTTGCATTCAGATCTCCGATTACTAAAAGATTTAAATCACCGTAGTTACCTAAAATTTCTAAATATATATTTTCCAGTCTTATTATTCAATCATTTTCCTTCATATTTCCATAAACTGGAGCCCACAGGTACAACATAAAACAGCCGGATCCTGTAATTCACCCGATATTTTTCCATCCAGAATCAGAATAATAACGAGTATATTTATATACTTTCTTTATCATATAAATTAGTTTCTCATACAAGTACTTAGAGCCCTCCCCGTCCTACTTCCTTTCTTGTTACATCATATCCAGAGTATCCCCCAAATGTTTAATAAATTCATCATCTCTTGTTGACCAAATTTCAGGTATACATAATATTTTCATATACCAGTTCTTTTGTATCACGGGAACACCCTTTTTTACTGAGCCCATTTGCATTCAAAGAATACAAGGTAATATTTCTAGTTTCACTCTCATAGATTTCATTGTCAGTTTCAACAATGTTAGTAGATGTGCATCTTACCTCAGCTTGTGCTAACCTTTCTAAATGTGCATGTGCTTCCCCTGGCCTGACCCCTAGCTCACACGATTATTTAGTTTTCTTGTCATTTGCAGAATAGTCCCATACAGAAGCCTGATTTTCACTCACTCATTCACCAAACGACAAATGTGCTTATTCCCCCCCCCCCCCCCCCCAATCTTCCTTGCACGTATCATATGTGGTATGAGATTCTTCCTTGCTTTCCTTACAGCTTCACTGTAATCCTGGGACACTTTGATGCCAGTGTTATTTAAATGTTCTTTTTCCAAGTACCATTTCCTTTTGTTTATATTTACGAAATTTCACAATCACTGGTCTTGTATTTCCCTTTCCTGTCTTAACATGTAACCTATGAGCCCTATCAATACCCAAATCTCCCTCTAACTGTTTCACTCTCCCTGTGACATCCTTGAGTTGCTGTTCGAGGGTTTCTAGTCGCTGTTCCATGGCTACTATTGTTTTTGCTTTGGCAATCCCCCGAATATTTTTCTCGGTTGTCCGTCTGTCCATCTGTCACTCTGGATTCCCTACTCCTGGCACCCCTTCTTGCAGTGTCCGGTATGTCAAAGTGCAGGGTCGAACTAGGTATTGGACCACCAGGGTCAAATTCGAGTGGCGCTTGTGGTGGAGCAGTGTCTAATACAATTAAGGGAGTTCAAGGTGTCATACTATACCCTCAACATCCCTCACCAGTCATTTCGTGGCTGATTCTGCCCAGTGTTGTTTGTCTGTAACCGTGTGCTTGCACTTTGTGGCTGGCCGTTCTGATTTTGAGTGTTTTGCTTTTTTTTTTTTTTGGGGGGGGGGGGGGGGGGGGCTGGAATTGTGGACCTGCGTTTGTTTCTATATCTCCGGAGAGAGAGAGAGAGCAAATAAGATAAGATTATCCGTAGCACTGCTTTCACGATTTGTCTCAGCGACCCCCCTCTGACAGATAGTCTCTGGTTGCCAAGCGGCCGCTCGGCTACCGGGGTTATAAGACCCAATTCTTGCTCTCCACGCTTCTAAGCTGATACCCATGGCTTGTTATTTTTAATGAATTTATAAGTGACACTTTCAAGCATCAAAATAACTAAGTAAAACTTGCCTTTTGGCATGACTGAGACGTGATATAGCGCCTCTGCTGTTGTCAACACGTCCGAATTCCTCAAGTCTCGGTCACGATCGAAGGGTAGAAGTGAATAATCGTACTGTCGCTGTTCAGTTTTCCTTTTTTTTTAACAAGCAACTCCGGAACTCCGAATCATGTATGTCTTTATTTAGTCAGTGTACATGTTTGTTCCGCTTACATTATACAAAAACACGACGCGACTTGATTCGGTTGCTTGGGATTTTCCCCTATAGCTCTGCCAAACAGTATTGTGCGTCGTTACCGAGAGGTGTAGTGGTTTACTTCATGGTAAGATCCAAGAGCTTCAAGTTAGTTCCTTGATGGCCCCTACCTCACCATCAGGAGCCAATCTGGCGGCCTGCCCCCCCCCCCCCCCCCCCCCTACCTACCTGGCGGCCCCCCCCCCCCCCCCCCCCCCCCCCGTTCACGACCCTGTGGGACGAGGGGTTAAACCTTGACATTAGGTACCTTTTTTTCTGATTTGGTTATTGGAGTTGAGGATGTACTTGAATTCAGTAGATGTGGCTTGGTTCCTAGCTTGCACACGTTTTTGTTGTTCAAACTGGCCAAATGGACATTTGGAAGAAGAAATAATCTTGGAATATTCTGAATGTCTCTGGCGTCTTCACGATCAGACTGACTATCGCTGACTCCCCGGGATACGGTAATTATCTCTTCTATGGACGACGCTCGCTTTCGGACTCTTGTGATGGTCCATATACTTGTTACATCGTCGGTTTGTTCTACGTCATGATGCATCTGCTTGTCCTTCCCGCCTTCAACAGGCTCCGGGGTTTTTCGCCCCTCTACATTTTAAATCTAGGTAAGTGTCTGATTGTCCTGAAAAAGCTAGAAAACGTATCCCTAATACTCATCATGTCGACTACGTTACATGGTGTGCCCTGATACATGCCAGAAGTGGAACTGTCACTGCTAAAAAAAATGGATCACACTTCGACGTGTAAACTAAAGGCAACATGATATTGATGAATAATTGTCACACTCACCATCAGGAGCCAATCTGGGGGCCTGCCCCCCCCCCCCCCTGTTCACGACCCTGTGGGACGAGGGGTTAAACCTTGACATCAGGTACCTTTTTTTCTGATTTGGTTATTGGAGTTGAGGATGTACTTGAATTCAGTAGATGTGGCTTGGTTCCTAGCTTGCACACGTTTTTGTTGTTCAAACTGGCCAAATGGACATTTGGAAGAAGAAATAATCTTGGAATATTCTGAATGTCTCTGGCGTCTTCACGATCAGACTGACTATCGCTGACTCCCCGGGATACGGTAATTATCTCTTCTATGGACGACGCTCGCTTTCGGACTCTTGTGATGGTCCATATACTTGTTACATCGTCGGTTTGTTCAACGTCATGATGCATCTGCTTGTCCTTCCCGCCTTCAACAGGCTCCGGGGTTTTTCGCCCCTCTACATTTTAAATCTAGGTAAGTGTCTGATTGTCCTGAAAAAGCTAGAAAACGTATCCCTAATACTCATCATGTCGACTACGTTACATGGTGTGCCCTGATACATGCCAGAAGTGGAACTGTCACTGCTAAAAAAATGGATCACACTTCGACGTGTAAACTAAAGGCAACATGATATTGATGAATAATTGTCACACTTGATATTATCAGGTATCTGTGACAATGAAGAACAAAGATCAAAAGTAAACATTTATGATTTTGTCTATTCTAATTTTCAGTGCCAGGATTTATATCTTTGATTTCCGAGTCTGATGCCTCATATTTTGAACAGTATATAAGAGGTTATTAAAACTGTTTTTATTAATTTTTTAAATGCATTACCAACATTACTGTTTGAAGTCTTTTCAACATACATTTGCATACTGTACAGTGGAAAGCTTTTGTAAAGTCTAATAAAAATGTTCATTCAGTTATGATCCTTTTGCGTATCAAATATATCAGGATCATGACGTTTTCCATTAGAATTATTTAAGGCTTCCAGACTTCTGTATCATTGTTTAATTTGTTTACAAATAATCTTTATAGTATTATTTGAATTTTTGGTTTTTATTTGAATTTGGGAGTATGGGCCGACTAAGTAAATGGCAGAGGCTTGCATTCATTAGAACGCAGATTTCTGGATCAATATGCAGCAACAATTATCAACGCGCTTATCTGTTTACGGCTAAACTGCATTTTCTAAATCAATATAATCTATATCATTCTCTAGGACCGAACCTTAATTGTATTGTCATAGACATTTCAAAACCGGATATAGTCTTCGCATATGGAAATTTCTAAGTAGGGTTTGGTTTATTTCATTGATTCTCAGTGCAGTGATAAAGAACACATTGACCTGGTCACAATAAATTTTAATGATAAAGGTGGTTTTACATAATCGCGCTTGGTTCCGTTATTCACAAATAAGTGTTCAATGACAAGTTCATACGGAAAATGCATTATGTTAAAGAAATTTTCGTTGGACGTGTCCGCCTCCATTTTTTATCCTTCCTTTTCTAATCCTTTACTGAATGCAAATGCAGTAATTAGGAACGCATTCAACAAGTCACAATAATTTTTTAATATTTAAGGTGATTTTACATGAATCGCGATTGGTTACGTTATACACAATAAAGTGTTCAGTCACAAACTCATACAAAAAATGCTTTTTGGTAAAGAACTTTTTGTTGGACGTGTCCGACTCCATTGTTTATGCTTTCTTATCTAATTCTGTATTGCATGTAAATGCAGTATTAAAAGAACACATTGAACTGGTCACAATAATTTTTTTATATTTAAGGTGATTTTATATGAATCACGATTGGTTCCGTTATTCACATTTGTGTTCAGTGACAAATTCACACGGAAATGCATTGTGTTAAAGAACTTTGTTTTACGTGTCCGCCTCCATTTTTTAAACTTTCTTATCTTATTTTTTATTGAATCTCAGTGCGTTGATAAAGAACACACTGAATTGGTTTCAATAATTTTTTTTATATTTCAGGTGATTTTATATGAATCGCGATTAGTTCCGTTATTCAAAATTAACAATGTATTCCCATATTCTCCTACCTTACCGAAAACTGAATCACAGTGACTTATTTCCTACAAAGATTACGAAAAAAATTCGTTTCCAGTAAAAAAAATATTGTAACACTTAATTACTGCCTACTATGAGAAACACTATGAAAAACCCTAGTGTTCAGTGTATCATGTTTGAAATTCCTGCATATATGTCCTATACATATGCCAGAAAAAAGGCAAAAATTGCGTAAATTGTTGTAGGCTCAAATATACCGCACTTTCCAAAATCAGGAAAAATATTCTCTCACCTAAAAAGATAATTCATGAAGCCAGAGGCTAAATTCACAAGGATATGACTTTATATCAGGAATCAATTGTGAAATCAGATCAGAATCTATATATTAATAGATTAAGACGTAATTAGACGTAAGGCGGTCTTTAAAAGAATCATTATTACCCGAACATGGCTCAGCTTTCAAACAGGAATGGTCTTTCCGAGTACGTGATATATAAAAAAAATACAGCCATGTAATGTACAACATACTTTAATGCTACCACGAACTTTTGCGCAGTGGGGTTGCCGACAATGTCGGTACTTAATACTCAGTTTGCCTGTGATAATTGGAATGCAATTATTGACAACACGTCCCTGCATTAATGTACTTATATGCACGATTACAGGTTCCTTTACTTGCGGATTGACGGGCTCAGAGCGCATATAAAAATGATTTAATTTATCATATCAACTTCTCCGAAAAATTCTCCGGCCAATTTCGTCGCTTCAATAAGAATTTTATTTTTTATTTTTTAGAGTAATGGATCTCTATATTAATTACGTTAGGCGATTTGTGTGAATTCAATATCTCCTCAGATACTAGCCGTGACAACCCGACTCGGTAGGCAATCGCATAATTGGGCTGGTAAGACTACTCGATTCGTTATACTAGTAATATGGAGGAATGTATCGCAGTGGTCTTGCATCAGGTTGCAATCATATTGTGGTAAACGACCGATAATCTCAATATTATGCTTAGAATGGTGAATAAACACACTAGTATATATGTGAGCTCGCAACCCAAACTGAAACACCGTCTCCATGGACACGGGTCATTTCCTGTGTCGCCTGCAAGTTGCCTGCGTCCTGTAACCCGTGCGAGACACGTTTGTGTTCATGCGGTCTTAAATTCAACAAACATGCTGAGGGGTTTACCAATGTGCTTAGTTAAACAGGAACTTATCTCGTTCATATTTGGTAATACTTGAAAGGACACAACAATGCTAACGAATGGTCTGGTTTATGTTGATTGATAGTGTACCTGTAGCCCATGAAGCGTTATCAGAAATGACGAAAATATTTGCATCTTCATAAGGCCTTATAATGCGGTCCTCTGACGTAGATGTCATGACATTCTGCGCCAGTAATCTGGTCGTAATACCAGAGGGTCAATATGACGTTACTCTGATACCACAATAACGATTGTCCTGATTTTCGTCAGACATATCATCCGGGTTTGTCCGAATATTCCACTAATTCATTCGTGGCGGAAAGTATTCGTCATCCAGGCCAAGATACAAGGTCAATTCAAAGACAGAACACCTACACCAAATGTCGTCTTCAAAGAGATCTTATGATGGTGGCATTAAACAACCAAGACTTTCAACTATGAAAGATTATTTGACATCAGAAGTAAATGCTCCCTCCAAACCGTGCGTAGCACGGGTAATTGCAAGAATTGTTAATCCTTTATGTTAATTGCATCTAGCTAGATAGATAGGAAGACCAGTCTGTAAGTTTTGTAATGTTATAAACATGGTGATGGAATCTCTGATTTCAGCTAAGTCTTCAATTTCAAAAATGGTCTTCTGAATGTGATCGTCAAGGATTTCTTTTAAAAAATGCGAGTTGCGTCCTGCAGAGAGGCATATGATAATAAGATTTCACATGTATCAACGATTCTAATTGATCTGGCGATTGTGTCAAATCAAAGACACAGCAATCTCCAAACAGGTCCGTAACAGGTCCTAAGAGCACTGTATGCATGAAGCCAACAGCCGTTCTGAAAACAATATCCGGCAATAAACTCGTAATTCAGGTGGGTCCTTTTATGCCCTTCACCTCACTTTTTTCACCCGCAGTTTTGCCACTGTCAACAAAATCTTTTTGTGTCCTTTATGGTCCACTGACAGATCTGGAATCAAAAGCAAATCCAAATGATTTATTTTCCTGTTTTACACCCACATTTGGCGTTGAATGAATTCGTTTTTAATACCATGCACTTAGCTTGCAGGTCACATGTGCCATTTCCTCGCACAGTAATTGTGTCCTTCTAAAAGGATGATGACTAATTCCGTATCTTTCAAATTTGTTCGTACGTTTACCTAAAGTTAAACAGAAAGTGTTTATACACCACCTTGTTTCTCCGAACCCGGCTTTTTTTTCTCCAAACCAGAGTCCAACCATAAGAATGTGATTTGTTTAAGTGTGTTTGCTGCATGGAACTTCATTCAGGGCAAACAAATAGGCCAAATACTCCATTTACTTGACTAATGAATTTATGATGCTACCCTCTCATCTCGGGGATTTTTAAATCATATTTCTTTATAAATGACATATAATATCTAGATACCTGTTCTTTCATTATGAATCACGTATTTCTAAATAGGTATTTAATTTTATTTATAAAGGATGAGGATAACGTACCAAAAGAATCATATTTCAAGGTCATTTTTCATTTATGCAAATTCGAAGAAACATGTTTTTGTTTTATTTCAAACCAGCAAATACATATGCAATCGTATGTAAAGAAGAATCAAGCCTTTACCTCTGACCCTGTCTCATATTGTAGAAATTCTATCGTAGGGCGATCAGACTCAATGTATATGGCAGGGTCTGTACCGTTTTTCCGACTTTTCAAGTCCCGAGAGGCACATATTCCAAAAAGAACTTCTGGCTGGGCAATATACAAGTGATTATTAAAAATACACTTTAATTAAATAAAATTACATATAATACAATCTTCTGTCCCTCTTGGTACGTCCAGCGCACCGCCGTCCAGTACTCTTTTACTTCTCAAAACACGCCGACCAGCTCTCATGAATCTCACTCGGCTTCACCACACTATCTACGTCTAGACCCCGTTTTTCATAGCCCGGCTCCCTACCCCCCTCTCTCTCTAGACTGGTCCTTTCCAGCAAACCGATCGATCGCCACAGGGTCTATTAACATAGATTCACAGCATATCAAGTCAATTCAATGGAGCGTTATAGCGAACATGTTTGTTCCATGGGAATTTGTTCCGTAAATCGAATTTCCGTTGTAATGAAATTTCGGAGTATGCCGTTTATGTTACATGTACTTCCGAGTTCTCCTGCAATTTCTGCTAAGCTGTTCACCTTTGTTTCTTTACTGTGGCCTCTCTTTTGTCATTCCATGTCCAACCCTCGGCCATTTTGAATGATACCAGTGCAACATGACCTGAATGACTTTTTCTTATTGGATGAACGACATGACCCGGCCTTGCGATCGTCGTAATACTGTTTCACTACACGACCCAACGAGAATGGTAAGGAAAAATAATTGACATGTCAAACTTTTTTTGTCGGCCGATAATCTGTTGCGACACGCGATTAGCTAAATTTGCTGTTTACACTACACGACAGTCGCACAGAAATGCTGAAAATTGTGAGCGACAAAAAAATCACCATAACGTATTTTATTTTTATATGGATATTGTAAGTCTTTATTTTGCGTTCTAAACCTTCCTTTTTAAAGAATTTTGCCTCATGAAAAAAAAAGTGTTAGTTATTTATGAACACATTTTAGAATTTTCAGAAAAAAATCCTTCAAGGAAAGGTTCTTTGATTAAAAGGGTATACAGGTGTATCCTCAGTGTTAAAAAATTAGCAGATTCTCAGCATAATATATGTAGATACATTTGAGCATATTTATGTATACTTTTGTAAAAAGGTGCGCAACAATAATTAAGGGTGCTGCTTTTGTCAATTTCTCTCAAACAACGGAACTGGAACAGTGTTCGCGATAGAGTGCTAGATAAATTGGCATTTGAGAGTTTGGGGTAGCTTGAGTCGTCAGATTGGGTCTTTGAGTCTTTATGTATCGGAATTGGCCTTTTTATAGAATTATTTGTTATAAATTAGTGGATTAATGTAGAAATAACTGCAATGTTTAACAAAATAAAGAAGTTGTTTTACACATGTCATATGCCTGATATACCAAAAATTAGATTGGGTAATATTTCAGACACTGATATTACTATTACTTCCTATCTCTTCTGGATGGAAGGACATTTATCAAGGCTCAGTATATTAACAAATAAAATGCACACATTGACAGCCCCAGGAAAGTATTTTCCATCTAGTGTTTGGTATTATGTAATACATCAAATTCAAGATCAACACATGAAATTTTACTTTAGTCCAGAAAAAACAGGGGTTCCCAATCTCGTTTTTTCGCCAGAGACCAGTGTCTGCAGTGCACCAGAGATGTCGCCACCTGCCGAGCAATGCACAGACCATTATCACTGAAACATTCATTCGCCTCAAACAGCACTAAAAAACATGGCTACCGCTGGGAAACAGGTATGTAGAACGGTCAATTTTGACGAACGGCCCAGTTTGCGACCTGGTTTATATTCTGCCGTGCATCCCTCTTTCCCATCACAATACTGAATCTTATTAATATAACTCATCATTTTAAGTGTCATTGAACTATAATATATGTTTTCAAATATTTTATACATGTAAATAATGTTTTTACGTAATAATTTATAATATCGCCCATAATTGAGGTACAGATACCTAGTTTGGGATAGGTGCGAAATGGCATTGAGGAATTTGATTGTGGTCGAGATTTTTATGAGCGATATTTCATGTTACCGAGATTATGATAACATCGCTTCACACTTACCATGGCACTTCTCTCCTAAAATTACACAACAAATTGAACTCAACGCAACTTCAGGTAATGACTAAGGTCTTGTAATGCATGTATTTTATTTTATTTTTATATATTGTAAGCATATAACCCACTTTACTCAGTAAAAGTGCAGTATATTATAGGTGACCTGCCTAAAACTCAGAAGCGGATCCAGTGGAGGGGTCCAGGGGGTTCGCCCCCCCCCCCCCCTTTTCATCCGCTGCAAGATTTTTCTAAGGGTTTCAGACAGAATTTTGCGGCCTGGACCCCCCCCCCCCTTTTCCAGACCTGGTGATCCTTTTTTAATATTTTCAGTAGTCCTTGGTCGGTATTACTCACACTTAATAGTTCCACATCTATGCCAGGTTGAATTTAAACAAGATCTTATCAGTTCAATCATAATTCCAGTTATATGTAGAATAATAAAATATTGAATTATTTTTTCCCAACCAAATAAGTTACCAAAATTTGAATTTAAAGATTCAAAATAAGCCATTAAAGATATTGTTTTTTTTTATTTTTTAAATAATCAAATATCTAATTTAATATGGACTAATATAATTGCGCAGTAAGGTATTGATAATATACTTCCTCTCAGTTGCACATATTTGCCTGTGTGCACTAATGATTTGATTTAATAGGAATTACATTGTAACTTATATCCATGTTTATAGAAGACCAGATCACAATAATTACATTCCTGCTTGTTACATCAGGCCTTACACTCCATAAGCAGCGGTTACACTAAGCTCAACTATTCGCTACACTACCCGCTGCATTAAACCGCGGTTTCAGGTCAGGTTTGGCCACCAGGTGGTGCTGTCACTTTTGAATTCCCCCCAGCGTAATATTTAAAATAATCAATCATATATAGCACGGACTTTTTCCAGTTGTAAAAAGTTTGACCCTCTCCCGTCATCCGCTTCTTAATTTAATAAGTGCATTAGATATTGTCTACAGACCACCAATTCCAATGTGGAAATGACATTTGGGCAGTTGTCCAATTGTGCACACATTGGCCCTAAGTTTTATAAAGTTATATTATGTGTCAAAAGGTGCCTGTTTTAAAGCGAGAGTTCAATAATGAATATAACATAAGCACAAAGTTTGAAGTTCTTCTGATAATTTTTTTTTTCAGAGACCACTTACATATATATAATTATGTGTTTTCACTCTACACCCACATAAAAATATAAGTTACACATACTGAACTATCCGAATTTTGGTCTACATACTTACAGACATTATTATATGATAACATTGCAAAACAATTAGTTGAATAAGTTAGTCTGATTTTTTTTATTAGTCTGATTCCTTTAACCATGAATGCATGGTGTTGTCTTGTGCTGCCCCCTAGTGATAATATTAGAA
Source organism: Sipunculus nudus (assembly GCA_026874595.1). Taxonomy (NCBI): domain Eukaryota; kingdom Metazoa; phylum Annelida; class Sipuncula; order Golfingiida; family Sipunculidae; genus Sipunculus; species Sipunculus nudus. The sequence goes on from CM049308.1 coordinate 8,643,482, forward strand.
ACAAATATTGTTTGGTCATGTTAAATGTTTGCAGTATTACACCCCAGAATGTTACTGTTTAGAACATCGAAAAGCTGTGATTTAGACTCCCATTTATGAATGTCTGATAATTTACAATGCTTTTATACATTACATCTTAAATATATTTAATTATTTATTACTTATCAGATCAAGATAATTTTATATTACCCAAAATGATATGTTCAATATGTAACTTTTGTTCCCTTTATATTACAGTCCTGTCGGATGTCAGAACTACTGCAACTACATGAAAGAAAATTATTGGTTGGATGGACTTTAGTATACAGACTGTGTACAACTGTGAATTACAGCTGGCGGCCAAGTGCCATGCAATGCACAGAATGTACTCAGTACTTAACACAAGGCTGCCTGTTTCCTTCAAAGGCTTTGCAAAATTTTGGGCCCAAAAATCTGATTAATATAAACACCTTTAACTAACTATGGTGTTTTATCAATCGCTCTAATTATGCATATATATACCAAACGATAGAAGAAACAAGATACTTTGCGACGTATTGAAACTTGTGATGAAAAATTTTAAATATTAGAGGAAGTTTTGTGTTGAACTGGGTGTTAAAAACAATTGTCATTCGCTGGAATTCCAGTTTGATGCACAATGAAAAACATCAGTCTATTCCAAGATTAAGATGTGAATATTTATGGCAACCACTTACGAACCTTTGCCTCAGTTTTTTATTGAAGGAGAAAGTGTGATTTTCATCGAATTGGCAACTGATGTACTTGAGACCGATTTACAAACCATGGAGATACATGACAATTTATTTTTATTTAGTGCAACTGAGAGGAAGTATATTATCAATACCTTACTGCGCAGTTATATTAGTTAATTAGCATTTTCAGCCAAACTTTTCATCTCAATCCTTTCATCATCAACATGTGGTGCACCTGCCAATAGGGGAAGTTTCCTTTTGATTTTGGGGTAACAAGGCAAAAGTTAAGGTCACAGGGCCCATCCATTCACAATTTAGTTTATGTATGATAACTCCAGTTTGGGTAGACAGGTTGGCTTTAAACAGATCACAGGACCAATATTTTGGAAAACCTCATAAACATGTATATCCCTATAGACAAATGCAGCTGAGCGTCGAGACCCATGGGTCCCTAGTTTGTTTAGCTACAGAATTACTCCTCCAAGTGTTATAGTTGTCATTCCAGCATAGCAGATGACAAAGTGACATCGTACAACAAGACTTTTTGTAGTAAAGCCATACATCAACCAAGCATAATGAGACACATTCAGTGTGATGGATATTACATCAATCTTCCCTTACATATGCACCATAAAAAAAAATAATAAAACTGTAAGAATGTTTCATACTAGTTTATTTTCTTTTTTCACTGGTGGCGTATCCCCACCCTCCCTCCCCCTCTCCCTCTTCCCCCTCTCCCTCTTCCCTGCACTGCACCACCACCTCTTCCGCCTCTTCCCCCTCTCCCTCTTCCTATTCCCTCCACTGCACCACCGCCTCTTCCCCCTCTCCCTCTCCCCCTCCCCTCCACTGCACCACCTCTTCTCCTCTGTTTAGCTCGATCAGCATAATTGACAGTCAGATCCTGTGGAAAAAATGTTTGACCTCAAATTTGTAATCATATTGACAAAGTGTTGTGTTATACTCAAGAATATGTATATGATAAGTGACAATTAAATATTATATACTACTCTTTGCATATGCATGTAAATTAAACTTATATAAACAATACATTATCATAAAGAGTACTCTTGTCCTTCAATGAATATGGGAAATAAAGTAGGAACTGTTTTGTTTGTTCCATTATTAAGAATAATAAATGGAAAAAATGCCAAAGAAAAGTTAACTGTATTTGCATGCACAAAATTGAGACGTAAAAAATATTGAAATTGACCTCTGTGTGCACATAGTATGTAACCAACCAACCAACCACTAGTAACCAACCAACAAAAAACGAAATCTGGTGAGTGCACAAAATATGTCTCACTAGGCATGCATGACTTTTATGATGTGTTAATGAGTTTTTCTGGAGTGCATTTGTTAATGACGTGCTAGTTCTTCAATTTGCAAGTAAATTTTTTTGCGAGTATAAAATAGCACAAATACCCTTTTTGGTTAGAAGTGCCAAATGCAAATACAGGGCATTTACTAAGATATCTGCACTCAATTACAAGTAACAAATTCATGTACTTTACCCCAGCCTGGCAGTTAAAAAAGTGAACCAGAAGTCATGGCGCTCATCCTTCTTAGAAGACATTTCGAAAATAATATCCCACGAATGGCAAATTTTGTATGTGGTTTGACCGTTAAACATAAGCCATAAAAACGAAAAACTAACAGTGTTTATGTATTTGTAAATATATAAAATTGAGAAAACAAGTGATGCTCAGCTGACAACGACCACATTCACAACAGGAATGCTATCATAAAAATCCCAATTTTTAGCTCATTTGATTGTAAGACATCTGAGCCATAGCGATCACCTTTTGTCTGGCGTCTGGCCGTCTGTCCGTTAACAGGGCACAAATCATAACCTAAAGACCTAGAAACTTCTAACTGTACATCCATGGAGGTCCTTGGCAAATCTCCTTGGAAACCCAAAATTAGGTCTTAGTGACCTATAAAAACAGGATTTTGATCACCCAGACAGTCAGATGGGGCACAAATTGTATCCATTAGGTGTAGAAACCTCTAACCTGACATTTTTGCAGCTCCTTGGTAAATGTCCTTGGAAACCTGAAATTAGGTCATTGTGACCTATGCTGTGTGACCTATGGGAAAATAAGTCATATAAGCACCCAGACAGGCAGTCAGGGCACACATCGTATCTGCTTGCCTAGAATCTTCTAATGTAACATTCTGAGATGTCCTTGGCCAGTGTCTTTGGAAACTGAAATTAGGTCACCATGACCCATATTTAGCAACCTATCATAAAAGATGTCATATAAGCACCCAGACAGTCAGACAGGGCACAAATTGTATCCATTAGGCCTAGAATATTTTAACATAAAATTCAGGGAGGTCCCAGGCAAGTGTCCTTGGAAACCTGAAATGAGGTCATGGTGACCTATGTTATGTGACCTATGGGCTGGAAAACGGTTTTGCGCACCTAGACAGACAAGGCACAAATTGTATCCTTTAGCCCTAGACTCTTCTAACATGACATTCATGGAAATCTTTAGCAATTCTCCATTGAAACCTGAAATTAGATCATGGTGACCGATATTATGCTAGCTATGGACCAGAAACATGATTTTGAGCACCCAGACAGAAAAGGTATAAATTGATCCATTTTCCTTGGAACCCTGTACTGTGAAATCCAGAGGGGTCCTGGGCAGGTCTCCTATGAATCCTGAAATTTTTATTTCTGTCCATTTTTCCACACTGTAACTTTAGCCATAGGCTATTCTCACAGACAATATATAACTTTTCTAAACTAGATGTGTCGGAACGACACGAATGCCCCTGCCTGGAGCAAATTAGAAATATTTGTTAAAGTTTGTAAAATTTTGTGAAAAAAAGTCTATACAAGTTAATTTATTATGAAAATTTCTATTTACATGAAATTTCTTTGGCCATCATACGGGACAAAACGCAAACTCGATCTGTAAGTGGTCTTGATCCAGCCACACACCAGAAATCAGGCTTATATCTGCAGGCATTGCGAAAAAAAAGTCCGTACATGTGCATTTATCATGAAAATTTCAATTTTTCATGAAATTTTCTATGTTCAGGAGCCGTCATACAGTCAAAAGTAGGTCAACCGGGATGAAACACAAACTCGATCTGTAACTAGTCAAAATCTGCCCACGAACAAAAAATCAGGCCAATATATGCGGGCATTGCGAAAAAAAAGTCCGTACATGTGCATTTATCATCAAAATTTCATTTTTCATGAAATTTTCTATGTTCAGGAGCCGTCATACGGTCAAAAGTAGGTCAACCGGGATGAAATGCAAACTTGATCTGTAAGTGGTCATTATGCACCAACACACCGAAAATTAGGCTAATATCTGCAAGCATTGCAAAAAAAAGTCTGTACATGTGCATTTGTCTGGAAAATTTCTATTTTTTAATGAAATTTTCTATGTTCAGGATCTGTCATACGGCCAAAAGTAGGTCAATCGGGACGAAACGCAAACCCAAACACCAAAATTCAGGCTAATATCTACAGGCATAGCGAAAAAAGTCCGTTCATGTGCATTTATCATGAAAATTTCAATTTTTCATGAAATTTTCTATGTTCAGGAGCCATTATACGGTCAAGAGTGGGTCAACCGGGACGAAATGCGAACTCGATCTGTATCTGGTCATTATCTGCCCACACACCACAAATCAGGACAATATTTGCAGGCATTGCGAAAAAAGTCCGTACAACTGTTTGATATCGGAATGTCGGAAGGACGGACATGAGTAAAACTATAAGCCCCGGCCACTTTTTGGCGGGGGCATAAAAACATGAGCACCAAGTCCAAATTAGCTGAGCGTCTTGGCCCATCGGCCACTTTTTGGATCAATCCATTCCAGATTTCTGGAGATATTAAACAATTTGTGTGATTTCCACGTAATGGACTTACGTGGTCATTTTATACCCACAGAGGAAAAATCAGTCAAATTCTGTTGTTTTGCATGTTTTGGGAAAAAATGTAAGCCTTTGTATGGTCAAAAATAGGACAACAGATACGAAATTCAAAAATGACCTGTAAGTGGTCATTATGTACAACTACGGGGCAACAAAATATGTGGCGCCACCAACATACATGAACTGAAAAAGCACTCCATGATCAATATGAATGTCAAGAATCATGGTGATGAATGCATTAGTTGTTAAAATACTGTAGCAATATTATTAAATTGTGTGTAGGTCACATTTTGTAAGGTGGTCCATTTTCACAAAATATCGGGTTTTTCTGACAAAAAGCTAAGACTGTTGCCTCTGTTGAATGACACAGTGCATGTTCTATATATCAACAGAGAGCTAAGAACATGCCCTTTTTGATGCTGCTATTTGCAGTTAGCTGTGGAAAGATCCAGAGTCAACATGAGGCCCTAGAGTACCATGTTGATGTAATTTCTGAATGTCACCTGTGACATGCTGATCAGCTAAAAAAGCTTCTGCCCAAAAATCCCTACAAGGTAATGCCGTCCCCTTTCATTTAATGACATGAATTTTTCAAAGTCTTGCTAAACGGCTCAAAATTCATAATATGGTTTAGAACTAAAAAATTGAAAAAAAAAATGATTTTACATTGGTTCAAATTTCCATGAAACACCATTATTGATACACGTAATGATCTATATGCATCCAAAGAACAGGTCACTTACTTTTTTTGTTCCCCCGAGCAGAAGATGAAGATGTTCTGAAAATTTAAATAAAGAAAGGTTTATTCAACTTCCACAACTGTTAAAATAGTTCTTAATTTTAAATTTGTTCTGTCACTATGAGTTGAAAAGTTTTGACTGACCAGTTAGTTATTGAACAAGGAATGGTAATTATTAAGTGGTTATCAAATTGCCAAGCTTAATAGTTTATTTCTAAAAAAGTAGAAAGCACTTCCCATAATTTGAATTATGAAAAATGTAATCAATATGAACACTATATATGTATAAGTCACAGTGCAGATGGCATTCCAGTTGAGTTTGGAACACAACTAGTTGTGATGTTTATTCTAAAACAACTAGTTGAAATGAGAATTCCCATCTCAATTGACAATCTTCCAGTTAAGGTTGGAATTTTCATCTAAATGGTTGAGATTGGAATAGTCAGTGTTACTTCAATCCCAACTAGTTGGCATTGGCATATTCCAATGTATAATAGTTAACATTGGCATATCCAGAAGTGAAGCAGTTCCTTTTTGATTTGCTGAAATACATTTGAATATGTAGATGAGGCAACTGTTTTATTGTGTTACACTTAATAACAAAAAAAAAGGTTTTTGTTTAAATAACTATGAACATTATGATATTCATATTCTAGCATTAAAGATAGTATGAGAATGGGCCATGTAAATACGAGAAAAATACATTTGATCAAAAAATATATATTTTACTTTTGATTAGGGCCTTGCAGGATATTATAAATCCGACTGTTTCACTTAGTTACATCTTAACTAAAATATGTAGATAGTCTAAAATGAAGTTTGTATTTCATGATATCCCAAAGTAAACTGGTCAACTACAGGATAACCCAGTGTCAACTGGTTTACAATGGGATATTCCAATGTCATCTACTTGAGATTGGAATCAACATCTCCACTGTTTAGATGGTATTACCATCTCAACTGGAAGTTAACCTGATGAGTATGAAGTGAACTGGAATTCCATCGTCACTGTGAGATATATATAAACATATCACCTATATGTCAAAAACCCACCTTATCATCGGCCTTTTGAAGGTTGACTGTGATCTTATTTGCCTTTTTGGGCGGCATCTGAAAAAAAAAATACAAAAGAAGTGTACACGGCTGTAACAACAAACTGTCATTCTCCCCTTAAAGGCTGAACTTTACATTACATACTCAAACTGTCTAACTTCTTGTCAAGGGAGCCGGTGCAGACATAGCTTCGACAATGATCTGTGACCGGTTCAAGCACCATTTTCATTTTAATAATAATAATAATACATTTAATAATCGATGCATGAAATCTGAGCCAATAATTAAACTATAATCCAATCAGCCATGGATTAATCAAATAAAGTAAATCAGTTCATTTTCATCCATTTTCATAATTTTTTGTGTATCTTGCTCCTACCTTTGAACAGATTAACAGCATACACAATGAAGTAGCAATGTTATTTTACCAAAAAAGTCACCTTAAATCATTCATGAGATGTTAGCACATGAATAGATGGGAAGACTTCAATATTACTTTGTCTGCATTAAATTCTCATGTTAACAATTTTAATATTATTGCATCATATGGGATGAAAACCTTAAGTACATATAAGTATATGACAGAATAATTGGACTTCATTTATCAAATCATCAAATTGATTTTCAAACTAAAATGCAATAACCCATAATTGAATTGGAGACCCCTAAGCAATTCACAGGCCTGAAATGTTGCATGGTCTAAAAAGTTGCTGTAAGGCTGAGCGAATAAGAATATGTTAATGGGCGAGAGAGAGAGAGAGAGTTACTGTACGAACGTTAACATTATAAACCACAAACTAATTAAAATGGTATGTATTTGCACAATTAAATGTTATGTGCAATATTTATATGCCGTAAAATGGCATTACTTTGGACACAAATAGTCATGTTTTTATATATTTTTCAAAGAGTAAACAACCTAAATTCAGATAAAAGTTTATCAGGATTTCAAATAAGTGGTCTTTATTACCTAGTGTAATTAAAAATTATGCAAATAATTTTTGGGATGATGAAAATAAAAGTTCTCATGATCATGGGAGGATGGAGGAGGTACAGACAAAGCCCCCCAGACAAAAAGCCCCCCCCCCCCTTAAAAAAGGACAAAAGCACTTCCTCGGGTTTGCATCCCCCCCCTAATTTTTCTTAAATATATGTTTGACTACATTTAAAATATGTACATTATATTTATCTTTTAAAATGTCCATGCTAAAATTCAATAAGCCATTATAGGGGCCTATTCACATACTAGGCATGTTACATTTACTAGAAACTAAGCGTGTTCTCTTTATACTTGTATGGGATGTGCGAATATTCATTCTTAACAGTATGTTTAATCCTGTACTGGGAATAAGCTTCTTGTTTGTGAATTGTTGCCCCAATGCAAGTTCAGACATCTGGGCATGCCTTTAATTATGGTAAACCACTAAATATCCCTCTTGGAAATACACAGTTTACTTACACACAGAACCAAAACAATTAATATGTATAAAATTCGAATATGAGATAGTAAGTTCATGTGCAAAGATGGTTTTGCTGGGCAACATTAAGGTTTTGCTGGGCAACATTTATGTTTTTGTCCTACATCCAACAGGGACCGGGGGGGGGGGGGGGGGGGGGGGGGGCTGTTCATTGTTATATCCTAACAAAAGCAAGGTCTACAAACTTGGTGCTTGCATGAGCACTCATGTGCCATATTTGTTTTACGGATTTTAGTCATCAAAGACCAGTAGTCTATCTGTTGTACGTTGCTGTCTCATGGCTGTTGCTTGTTCTGGCCAGTAAAGTGCCCTATATTTATCAGAACCACTGGTCACACTACCACAGCAGAGCAGCTCCAGGCATACTGGGTTCTTCAACAATCAGCACATCCTAGAAAGTCACTTGACCAGAACAGGTGAGCTCAGTATCATTGTCACCAGACAATAGGTGACAATATGTACGGTGTTTTGTATCATAGTTTAACGAAGTCTGGTCTCTATTGATATTGACGTGAAGCGTCATCCTAAAGCGTTGACAGGTCTGGATTGTATATATATATTGTGTATTCTTGTATGAAATCCCATCGGCTATCAGCTGATTTATCTGTGTCACGCATCGTGTGTGGGTCGCCATGGTGACGCTAACAGTCAAACTAGGTCACATATATCCTTATATGGGACACTTGAGAAATGAGCCAATCAGAGAACCGGATCGCCGTATTGTGACGACGTTTGTGACGTCAGAGTTCAGGGAGAGACGCTGGAAGCTGCCTTCAGTTGGGTCTTGAAGCTTGAGGCGGCAGCACGCACGCACGGGAGTAGGAACATTGAAACGCCAGGAACAGCATAGAAGCAAGCTTCTACAAGGACCCAGCTCATGAGAACTCAGCCGTGCTGCCGACAGAGCTTCGTATTGGCGATAAAGTGAAAGAGCGCTCGTCACTGCCGGCCTAGTTCAGCTTGACCTAGAAACATAACCGCCGTAAGCCGTGAACCCATTGCTACACGAGCAAGGTCAAGGACTCTAAGCTCAACGTAAACAAAGGGCGCTATTGCATGCATGTGAATGTAAACCTACCCGGGTCGCTGACAAGCAGATCAGTTGAAGATCGCTAAACTCAGAAAGACTAGATCTATATGGTACTAACCATACGCTAGATTCTACACAAAACAGTAACCAGAGATCTCTGAAGGAACTGGACTTTATTGGTTTTTATACAAACCACGGACTCAGTAAATATCCTGTATTTTTAATGTGAAGGACTGTCGCATTGACACATCAACGCACACACACTTACATCTACGTCTTTGTAAGTATTGTCTTGAATTATATTTGTGAATTTAACCTGATGTCTCATAGTTTCTATTGATCTGGGTGTATGATTGTCTGGTATTTTTATACACGTCCTTAAAAGAACCTGGAAATGTCACCTGCAATGACCGGGATCTAATTTCTTGATTAATGAAATCAAGTGGCGAGCGTTAACCCATCCTATTGTTTTATAGGATATATCCGTTGTAAAGTTATCACGTTAAGTTAGGGGTGACATTGTATGGCGAGCGTGCCAGGATATAATTAGCCTTAAAAAACTGGCTAATTACAGTAAGTTTCAGAAGTTTTGAACTGAGAAAACAGTACTGAAACCAGACATTCATATACTCAAACCAGAGTTGATCTGAATTAATAATTGGAAATGACACCAAACTGATGTTATAGTGTATACTTGCTCAATGAAATTACCCCACTATTAGGAGTTAATATTTATTCAGTGAGAATATTACCTGAAGCACAACATTGTTTCAGGATTAGCATATACCTTGAAGATTTGGCTAGAACACATGCATGTTTTGTGAGTAATGCTAGTTCAGTGATACCTGAACATCATTACTGGTTTGATATAAACCCAGATTAGAGTGAAAATTTTTGATGTTGTTAGATACACCCTGGTATAATTTTTCCTACACTGGTTTGTGATTGGTCACGTGGTAGGGTCTCTTTACAGGTAAGTTTACCCCTCCCGATTGGCATGGTAATCATAGGTGCATGGTGTTTATCGATATCTTGATATCCATCCGTCCATCCGTCTGACCCTTCGTCCGACCTTCCGTCCGTCCGTCCGTATAAGTAGATTTTGATGCGTAGAGCTACCGTAGTGTTATTGTACGGATACCGCTGGTTCGTTAGGTTGGCTTTAACAGTACGTATTTACGGATTTTTTAAGAGCGGATATTACTAGATACTGGAATCTTACTAGGTTAGAGCGTTACCATGGAAACGTTAGAGTCACTTGTTAGATGCGGACAGGCCTTGGGGCTTAAGGACCAGGCTCTACAAGATTATGTTGAGGCTAGACGGCGTGCGGATGAAGAACGTGAGGAAAGAGCTAGGCAACGTGAAATAGAGAAGGAACAGCGGGAATTAGAGCGTGAGCAGCGGGAGTTAGAGCGCGAGCGAGAGGCTAGAGCCCACGAATTAGAGGTTCTAAGGTTAAAGTCTGACTCTGGGGGGTTAAAGAAGAGAGAAGTAGGGATGTATTCCCGAAAATCCAGCTTCCACCTTTTGATGAGGCTCACGATCAGCTAGATGCGTTTCTTGAGCGATTTGAACGATTAGCTGTATGTCAAGGCTATGATAGGGAGAATTGGGCGTTACACCTGAGTCCGTTACTGCGGGGTAAGGCGCTAGGGACTTTCACACAGTTATCGGTTAGTGAGGCCATGGATTACGATAAGTTAAAGATAGCCTTGTTAAAGCGATACCAAATGACCGAAGAGGGTTATCGACACAAGTTTCGGACTTGTAGGCCTGAGCGAGGCGAAACGCCGAGTCAGTTTGCGGTGAGACTGAGTGGATACCTAGACCATTGGATAGGGATGGCAGGGGACGGAGGTGACTACGACGGGGTAGTTAACCTGTTGATGTGTGAGCAGTTCGTAAACTGCTGTAGTAGGGATCTCTCTATGTTTTTGAAAGAGAGACGGTGTCGTGACTTTGATAGTATGGTAGACTTAGCCGAGAGTTATACGGAGGCTCACGGTGTACACAGCCTTACAGCAGGTCCTCGTTATGGCAATAATGTGCCGCGTCCAGCGCAACCGGTATCTCAGCCTAGAGAGAAGCGAGAGGTTGAGCGCAGTCCGGGCGGTCAGACATTTAAGCCATCAGGAGGCATCAGATGTTATTTATGTAATGAACTGGGACATAAGGCGCGGGAATGTAAGACTAGTGCCCGGTCGAGGCCTAGGTCTTCCCCTCAAGTAGGGCGTGCTGCTGGCGATCAGCAGAGGTATAGGACTAATTTTAGCCCTCCGTATAACCCAAAACAGAAACCGGAGACTATGTCAATGGCAGTAGTCGAGGCGGAAACGGAGACAGTCGGTGCGGTGAAACCGGAAGTAGAGAGTCCGAGTCAGTCGTTAGGATTTGCTGCCCAGACAGAAGGCGGAATCTCGTTACCTGTGTGTGAAGGGCTGGTGAATGGTAAGTCAGCGAGGGTGCTGCGGGATTCGGGATGTTCCTCGGCAGGAATACGTGAGTCGTACGTGGAGCCGAATCAGTTCACCGGACACCAGGTCGAGTGTAGGTTGTTCGACGGGTCTGTAAGACAATTTCCTACGGCTAGGATTAATGTGGACTGTGCGTACTTTGTCGGTACTATCGAGGCAATGGTGGTCGGGGATGCTGTATGTGATTTAGCGCTAGGTAACGTAGCGGGAGCGCGTGGTCCGTATGATCCGGACCCGACGTGGAAGTCTGAGCGGTCCTCAGGCATAGTGTGTGACGGTGTAGAGTCACAAAAGGAGGTGTCGTCCGCGGTGGAGACACGGAGCGCTGCACGAGAGAAACAGATACCGACGCGTAGCTTGAATGTTGCAAGCCCAGTTGCCGATGTGAGTCCGGCCGAATTTTTGAAGGCGCAGGAGGAGGATGGGTCTTTAGCGCCGTATTGGAGGCTAGCTAGAGAGGCTAGAAATGATAGTCCGTTTAGAATTGAGGACGGATATTTAGTTCGGGTTGTGAGTGACAAACGGGGAGATCAAGATGGATCTCGAGTGGTGGTACCTCAGACGTTACGGTACGACGTAATGAGGATGGGCCACGAAGCGGTTATGGCGGGCCATCAGGGCATAGACAAAACGCACGACCGCGTGAGAACTCAGTTTTTCTGGAAAGGGATGTATAATGACATTGCTGAGTTTTGCAAGTCCTGTCCCATTTGCCAGAAAACCATACCGAAAGGCAAGGTGCCTGGAGCTACGTTAGGCCAGATGCCATTAATTGATGAGCCCTGGCGTAGAATTTCGATGGATCTGGTTGGGCCGATCCATCCAGCGTCTGAGAGAGGTCACAGGTATATTCTGACCGTTATGGATTATGCCACTAGATATCCGGAGGCTGTTGCTTTAAAGAACATAGATACAGTCTCTGTGGCTGATGCGCTAGTTGATATTTATGCGCGGTTAGGAGTGCCGTCAGAGGTGCTTACTGACATGGGAACACAATTTACGTCAGACCTCATGCGAGAAGTTAGCCGTGTTTTGTCTGTAAGGCAGCTCACCACTACTCCTTACCATCCTATGTGCAACGGAATGGTGGAGAGATTCAATGGAACGTTAAAGTTAATGTTGAAACTGATGTGCGAGGAAAGACCGCGAGATTGGGATCGGTACCTCAGCGCCGTGCTTTTTGCGTACCGAGAAGCGCCACATGAGAGCACAGGGTTCTCACCCTTTGAGTTGCTCTATGGTAGGATCGTTAGAGGACCGATGCGGATTCTAAGGGATCTGTGGACCAAGCGAGATACTAGCGTCGAGACTAAAACCACGTACCAATACGGCCTGGACCTACAAGACAAACTAAGCGACACATGCGCGTTAGCTAGAGAGGCGTTGAACAAATCAGCGAACAGACACAGACTGTTATATGATAGAGGTAAATGCACGCGCAGGTTTGAGGCCGGAGACGAAGTTTTGTTGTTACTCCCGACGGAGCGGAACAAATTAATGGTACAGTGGAAAGGCCCCTATACTATTGTAAACAGGGTTGGGGACTTAGACTATCGGATTAAGATTGGCGATAATGTTTAAACCTTCCACGTGAATATGCTGAAACGGTACCATGCTAGAAACGAGCCCCAGCATATTCTGGCAGCGGTAGCCAAGGGCGCACCTGATTCTATACATGATCCTGACTGTGTAGACGGGGAAACAGAGCACTGATAGACCTAAGACAAAGAAGGCTTTGCGAGCATTCCTAGGTCTTACAGGGTACTATCGAAAATTCGTGCCAAACTATGCGGAAATAGCGGTGCCCTTGACTGATCTAACGCGTAAAGGTCAACCTAACAAACTAGACTGGAAACCCGTACACGAGAACGCGTACTGTTCTCTAAAGGCTAAACTGTCAGACCCTCCCATACTGAAGCTACCTGATTTCAGTAAACGATTTTATTTGAAATGTGATGCATCTGATGTGGGTATTGGCTGTATCCTGATGCAAAGACACGAGGGGATCATGCACCCAGTAGCTTATGCCAGTCGTAAACTGTTGCCCAGGGAGAGAAATTACTCCACCATCGAGAAAGAGTCATTAGCAATTGTATGGTCTGTACAGAAATTTGAGATGTACCTGGCTTGTAGACCGTTCACCATTCAGACCGACCACAAACCATTAAAGTGTATTAGCAAATCAAAATGTGCTAATAAGAGAGTAATGAGATGGGCACTGGTTCTACAAGAGTTTAGATTTGATATTGAAGCAGTGTCAGGTAAACTAAACCATGGACCTGATTTTCTTAGCAGACTGCCTGAGTGTTAGGATGTAATGAGCTATAATGTTTAGCCAGTTAAGTCTAAACATGTACAGGATTTTGCCCTGTGTCATAGACCGTGGGCATGTACTAATGACAACTTGTTACATGACTTTTATGTATTGCAATATGTAAATATGTTTAGCTGGACCCTGTGAGATAGAACGATACGATGTATCGAGAAAATACCGTGTATTTTCTTTAAAAAGGAGGGGGTGATGTCACCAGACAATAGGTGACAATATGTACGGTGTTTTGTATCATAGTTTAACGAAGTCTGGTCTCTATTGATATTGACGTGAAGCGTCATCCTAAAGCGTTGACAGGTCTGGATTGTATATATATATTGTGTATTCTTGTATGAAATCCCATCGGCTATCAGCTGATTTATCTGTGTCGCGCATCGTGTGTGGGTCGCCATGGTGACGCTAACAGTCAAACTAGGTCACATATATCCTTATATGGGACACTTGAGAAATGAGCCAATCAGAGAACCGGATCGCCGTATTGTGACGACGTTTGTGACGTCAGAGTTCAGGAGAGACGCTGGAAGCTGCCTTCAGTTGGGTCTTGAAGCTTGAGGCGGCAGCACGCACGCACGGGAGTAGGAACATTGAAACGCCAGGAACAGCATAGAAGCAAGCTTCTACAAGGACCCAGCTCATGAGAACTCAGCCGTGCTGCCGACAGAGCTTCGTATTGGCGATAAAGTGAAAGAGCGCTCGTCACTGCCGGCCTAGTTCAGCTTGACCTAGAAACATAACCGCCGTAAGCCGTGAACCCATTGCTACACGAGCAAGGTCAAGGACTCTAAGCTCAACGTAAACAAAGGGCGCTATTGCATGCATGTGAATGTAAACCTACCCGGGTCGCTGACAAGCAGATCAGTTGAAGATCGCTAAACTCAGAAAGACTAGATCTATATGGTTCTAACCATACGCTAGATTCTACACAAAACAGTAACCAGAGATCTCTGAAGGAACTGGACTTTATTGGTTTTTATACAAACCACGGACTCAGTAAATATCCTGTATTTTTAATGTGAAGGACTGTCGCATTGACACATCAACGCACACACACTTACATCTACGTCTTTGTAAGTATTGTCTTGAATTATATTTGTGAATTTAACCTGATGTCTCATAGTTTCTATTGATCTGGGTGTATGATTGTCTGGTATTTTTATACACGTCCTTAAAAGAACCTGGAAATGTCACCTGTAATGACCGGGATCTAATTTCTTGATTAATGAAATCAAGTGGCGAGCGTTAACCCATCCTATTGTTTTATAGGATATATCCGTTGTAAAGTTATCACGTTAAGTTAGGGGTGACAATCATCTGATCACAAGCTTTAAGGCACAGCAGGAATTGGGAAGTAATGGAAAGTAATTCATTTTACTCTAATTCTAATATCATTACTATAACAGCTCCGTTTTATATATTAAAGTTTTATATTACTGTTACGTTGAAAATCTGAAAAATTCTATTACTATATATCTTATTATTATCCCATCTCTGGTGTGCTATATTTGTTGATACAAATAATTTAGGTTCAGTGAATAAGAAGCATTGAAGCTGTTATCATGTTTCCTGTGTCATGCATGCCAGCCATTTGTGGTTGATTCTAACCAAATCCTGCATGGCTGATCTTCGCATTGACCACTGACAATTCCAATTCATTTCATTTTCATTTTTTTACAATTCAATTCAATTCTTATTCATTCAATTTCCCCTTCAATTCCAATTTAGTTCCAATTCAATTCAGAATTGACCCCGGGTCTGTACAAATTTGCTTCTGGTAGTGGAAATGGACAGAAGGCTTGGGTCAGTTGCATGTTCGAAGCTGTCCCCCCTTGAAAAGCATTTACATGTCTAAGGCAGGGGTGATTACAAAGCATGCTGCCTTTGTCCCTAGCTAGGCCATGCAGCAAACTGGTCAACCTGCTGCCTCAAAACTGGAAGTTCCTTGTATTCTTATCATCACCAGTATACAACTAACAAAGGATAAGAAAAGGGGGTTGCCTACATGCCCCATGTTGATATGGTTGCCTAATGGGCAATTGGGGCAAAGTACTTGTATTTAGGTACATGATTCCCTATTATGTGAATTACAGGTATGATACTGGGAATGGACAGCAGTTTTGGTTAACTAAGTATACTTAGCTGTGCACGGTCGAATCTAGGAATTTTGCAGTAGAGAGTGACTAATACCACTGAAGATGTCCCAAAATGCCAGAATGGGGGGGGGGGGGGGGGGGGTTAAGAATTACAAATTTAGGGCAAAACCGTAAAAAAGGTAATTTATAGAAGAAAGGGGGGGGGGGGGGTTAAACAAAATACTCCCCCCCCCCTCCCGGGACCCGCCCTTATGTTAAACTTGTACGAGCTGTTACCAAAACCATGCAGGTGTTTATTACAAATTTTCATCCCTGAGGCCTTTAAACTAGTGGACTTGGGCTAGTAGCTGCATGCAGGCCTTGCTACCACCATGCACCCTCTAAGTGGGAAGTTCATTGTGGCATTATCAAATATAAAGGGTGCAGAGTAAAAGACAGTTCGCTCTATGTATATACCTGCTGTCTATAGTATGTATATAGAAGACTGGTGAAGGATAAATGTAGAAGTAATCAAAATAAATATTATATATCACTGAACTCTCATGATGCATCATGAGCCAAAAAAGCTGACTTTTCCATATGACAAAAAACAGTCCCTGCTCTACCAGCACATGCAGTTGCCCTTAATTCTTAAAACATCCTCAGTGTGACATACTTCCAGTGCCATGAACATGTTTAGGCCTATTGTTACTCCTCATTGTGCGTGTATAATTGGCATGAAGTTAAACTATAAAATTGATTGTAAGATTTACCCTTTTTGTTAAGCTGTTAACTTAAGCATCTATACTTTAACGATTATATCTTTAATATATATTAAAATGATGTCGGTTTGTTTAAATAAAACTAATAAATAAATTGCCGTCCATTGTCATTTTGGTATAGCTATATAATCGTAATATTGCTGTAATGGCGCTCGGATACACTTACGTGTAATACCGATACATGTTTGCGGTGTTGTTCATAGCATTTTCCTATTTTTTTCCATTTTAACTGTGTCTCAAAAGGTTTATTAATGATTCCATAATATTTTTGGCACTGTAAATGAAAGATCAAACGCAGAGTTATGGCATATTTACCTTGACAATCGTTTTTTCTCTTCTTAGATAGCGTTTCAGGCCAACTTTTCTTTTCGATTTATCGACCCTGTTCGATATTTTTTTTTCATAACATTTTTTTCCTTGATTTAGACAATGTTCTTATTACAATAAATTTTCGTTTGCGTGATAATAACGGAAAAAAACTGTTAGGTTTTAACGTAAATAGTTTTACATGCCGATAAACACTGACGTCAATGTGTCAAAGGTCATCCAGGTGATGATGCAAGAAATAGTTTAGAATCTGACTGAAAGCTGCGTGTTCGATTGTGCCGTTGAGGTACCGGACGCGTTAATATCGCCGATACACTGAATTAACGAAGACTTTGTCCGTTTATACTCCTTGGCGGAGTGCTTTGCATACTGCCGTGCCGTATATATTCATGACGGCGCTACAAAATGAAATATTGTATTCGTTGTATATAAGTTCCGTTGTGGTTTCTCACCGGAATTCGGTTCGGGAGCATGAGAGTGGAGTGTAAAATACCCGAGGGGGTAACATAGGTCATAATCGCGCATGACCAGTCTCACTGATTTACAGAAAGTCTCTGGACATGATGTAAATCAATTGAAAATTATTATTACATTTACTGATGGGATAATCTGCCTGGCTAAGGTAAGCCTGGCCGTTAGCTCGCCAGATCTGCCGGTTTTAGCGTCTTAAGGGCCGGGGTGCTTAGCACTTAAGTTTTTGGAAGGGGGCAACTCAATTGCGCGTCTACAATGTCTCACTGATTTACTGAAAGTGGAAGGATATAATATAAAACAATTGAATATCATTTTTACAGTTAGTGATGGGATAACCTTGCTCAGGTTAGCCTGGCCGTGAGCTCGCCAGATCTGCCGGTTTTAGCGTCTATAGGACCGGGGTGATTAGCACTTAAGTTTTTAATAGGGGGCAACTCAGTTGCGCGTGTACACTGTCTCATTGATTTACTGAAAGTGGCATGACATAATATAAAACAATTGAATATCATTTTTACAGTTAGTGATGGGATAACCTTGCTCAGGTAAGCCTGGCCGTTAGCTCGCCAGATCTGCCGGTTTTAGCGTCTTAAGGGCCGGGGTGCCTAGCACTTAAGTTTTTGGAAGGGGGCAACTCGATTGCGCGTCTACACTGTCTCACTGATTTACAGAATGCGGCATGAAATGATAAAAAATGATAAAAAATGAAATGATTCAATCAATTCTGATAACCTTTTTCGTTTTACATATTCAGCATTAGCTTCCTTCAGTGGTTGCTTATGTTTGTGTGGGGCACCTGCATGTGTACTCTTTAGGAGCAGCAAGGACTTTGGCAGGATACCTTTTGAACAAACAAACAGATTCATGGCTATTTAGTTCATCTGTTGTGCAAACTACAGTGCAACCATCATTATTAAATTTACATGTGACATGGCATTCTTTGCAAAGTAACTCCACCATATGATCAACATTTCTAATATAATAATCACCAAGAACAGTTTTGCAGGTAAGATATTCTGGTTATCCTTGTATTGGTACTTGCAGTTGCAATATTAGGGGAATCCGTGATGAAAAATGTGCTGTGATGCACTGTGTCGTCAATCTGAACTTGCATATTTTCAGCACTGGTTTTTAACTAAGACGCTTAGTTCATATAAGTAATCAAGAATTAAATCACAGTCTAGGACATCTACTTGCTGGCCCTCTTGAATACTCCCGCGTATCATTTAACTTCACTACTGGGTTAACTATCATTTTATAACAATTATGATGACTGCCGACATGCATACTGGTTTCACAGGCCTGCCAGAAAAATTCAGGTTCATATAATTTTTGGTAAAAAATAAAAAATAAGTAATTTAAAGCTAAAAATATAATTACTCATGCGGCAGCGGCACCTGACATCAGTTGAGGAGATTATTTCTAAGAGAATCTTGCAAAATTGACATAGACCTGGAGCATTTTCGAGCATTTTTACGCCATACCACCCATATTTTGCAATGAACACATCGTTAGAAAACTCTCCGCTAATTCTGCAGCTCCCTGCCAGTTCACAGAGGTCCTCCGTTCTCTCATCTCCCGTGACACAGACAGTTATATACGGAGGTTATCTGGGAACACAGACTCATTATATGAAGCGCGGATTGTTGTAAAAAATGGAGGAATAATTTTTGCCTATAACTTAAAGACATTCTGGTAAAAACAATCATGAGTATGATGTAATCGATAGTTGCCTTTCGTAATCGGGCGCTTGAAAGTTGCAGCAAACCGACTGACTTTCGAAAAAAACTCGATGATCGGCCCACCACTAGCTGAAACCCACGCCTAAGCTGTAATATGCTTGTTTCTCTGTCGTTTTACTCTTTGTATAAGTATAACAATTGTTTAAGCATTTACTTCTGTGGTGTTCATACTGGAGAAATAATAAGTTCACTTCTAGCATTATATTCATTAAGATTTGACTGGAAGTACCTGATGGAAAAAAAAATCAGAGTAAAATATTTAATTATTTTTTTAAATTTAAATAGTTTTACATTTATATATTTAAATGTGGCTATGTAACATCGAGATTATTTATTTCTGTAGTATATATTCTTTCAATATGAAGTTGACTTCTCTTCAGTTTATAAGATATAATTTTATTTATTTTTTCCATGTTGTGAATTGTGTATTTTGTAAAAAAAATAATTTTAGATATCATGACATATATGCTAACATTATCTAAACGATACAGATAACGGGTATAACTTTAGAAGTAGTTAACATCCAACTTAAAATGTGAACTGTACAATTCACAATACTATTTGTGCCTATTTGTAATATTATATTGTTCACATTGATTTTGATTGCATTCTTTGTTACACAGAGGAAATAAAGAAAATCAATCGATCAGTCCCCCTTATTGACTGGCAGCCTGCGAAGTCTCGCACGAGTAGTCGTAAGTGGTCATGGAAACCTTGGGTCCTGAAACCATGAGTCCCAATCAGCACTATCCTAAGAGTAAATGCAATTAGTTAACTTAAAGGTGTTGGACATATTTCTTTATAATTTTTGGCGAATCCGTAGAACAATTTATTTTTTGTATGACCAAAGTCTAATGATATTTGTACTTGACGTACGAACTTGTGAAAAGTTATGCCAACACTTCTGTAAAAAGTAGATTAGTATAAATTCGTACAGTTTACAGCAAAACACTGGGTTCCTTTTGTTTTTCGATGCCACAATCCGTTCGCAGTAATCATGGTCCTCCATTCTCCACTTGCGAAGTACATCTGCTGTCACTTCACAACACCTGGTCTAAAGGCACACGTACACGTTTGTTTATTTTGACCAGAAAACCTCTAGCGGAACGATGACTCGGCAGGGCAGTGTTCCCAGATGGCCGCGAAATTCCATGTTAACTTGCCATTTTAAAGCTTAAATTATATAGAAGTTAACATTTAGGTTTAACGTGCTTTGGGGCTGTGCTGAATGTATTTTATTATATTTTTATGGCTGCCAAAACATATTTCAAATATGGATGACATGCAACTTTACAATTGTAAAAGCATGGGTGTGATTAACCTCTCAGCAAGGAATATTGAGCATACAAATTCTTCAGGTCTTAACGTTTGCTGTATGCATGCATTCTCTCAGAAGGGTCCTCCTCTTGCAGCATCCATACACATGAACAAATTGAGGGAATGCATTGAAGCATCTGCCGCTCTCATATTTGAACAGGCCGGGTGGTATTCTATAAAGAGAAACTTGTCTCCTTAGTGAGTGGTATCATCAAGACAAAGTGAGACAATGGCAGTCGTCCATTCTGTACCTTCTAGTTAGTCTTAATATGCAGTTCCTGTGTTCCAGATCTTGCAGATAATCATAAATATAAAATGACAAGATTATAATTATCTATTTCTTGTGATATGTCTGGCAACATCTTCATTTAGTCCCATATATTTATGTATTGTTCTGCATAATATTTTATCATGGCATGAAAAAATGATCAGATTTGGATATAAATATTCCTAAATCACTATTTTGCTAAACAAAATTTGTAATAGCTCTGTCCACAGATGCTTTATAAGCTAGGGAATATCCTTGGCATATGTCTTAGTGCTTCTCGGCATGCCACGGGTAAGCCAGGTACCTGCCACGTTTTTAGTGATAACCTTTTCTAGGTCCTTGCCAGAGCTTCCCATCATGAATATATATGTATATATTATAAATATTTTTGGCAAAACAATAACTGCTTCCAAACAAAAGTTTTGTCGATTAATCAGGAGATGTACATGATGAAATGTGGATTATGTAATAATATACACAACAACAGGTATTCACACTGCCTGATTGGCTTTCATCTTCCGAAATCATAGGACTGCCGCCGGTGCATATTTGGAGAATGTGCTTCTACCGGAGTGTTTGGTTTTCCTGGCAGTCGGAAAAAGTGACCAGAATGTGGAAGAAAGATGCTTATTCACCGAAGTTTCAACGCGGAAAGTGCGTTGGAGACACCCTGTATATTAACTTGTAATTTTATCACTATGTGATGATCAGCTGCGTCCGTCTGACTGTCATTCCGTCCGTACTCTGGTCCGCCCGTCCTTTTGGCCGTTAATAGAAAAAAATTCTCTATAGTATCACACTGATATACTATTATCATTCAAGATGCATCTAACTGGTTTCCAGACCTGATTTTAATTTGTACACAAGGATATGTGTTCTATTTTTTAGCGAACCTGTGAGCTCATGCGATGGCGCAGCGTCGTCCGTCCGTCGTCAGCCGTCCGCCGTCCAGGACTGGCTTTCCGCCGTCCATGGCTGTAAGTCAGAAACTGTCAGGGCTAGCAGCTCCAAATTACATGTAAGAATTCGTCACATGTGAAACTTGGTGCCCTGGAGCTTATTATTGGGTATCTGCATTAATTTAGATTTTATAGAGAAAAAGCTTCAAAACCTTTAAAAATCTTCTTCTCTGAAACTGTCCAGCCAAATTGTCCAATATTTCACAGAAATGATCCCTGGAAATCTCTCTCAAGTTTGTTCGAATGGTTCCAGTTCGTAGATTTTTGGCCGAGTTACAGGAGGTTGAACTTAGTCATCTGTCCAAAAAAGCACACAAAAATTAAAATCACAGAAACGGCTAGTGCTATAATCACCAAATTTTATACCAATGTTTGTCACATATGTCATATCTGATTTTTAGGTATTGGTGGCGCCACCAACATTGATATGTTTTTTTACCAGCAAAAATGTAATTTTAAACTCTTCTAGCTTATACACTGATTTATGATGAAACTGTTCAGCTGATTGGTTTAAACTTTACAAGAATTATTCTATGGTAGTGTTCTGCCAGTTTTATAAGAATAGATTGGGTAAATACAGTTTTAAAAAAAGCATTGTAGCCAATTGAAAAAGGCTTTCTGTATTTGAAAACAGATTTGACTTCATGCAGCCAAGTCAAGAGGTCACTCAGTAGAAACAGGTGGGGTCCAGACATCACCAAGGCAACTGACCTGGCTCGGGGGGGGGGGGGGGGGGGGTCTAAACAATGTGTCTAGACGTCTAGACACAGCGTCTAGACGTCTGGACACAATGTTTAGATGCAGAATTCCCAGATTATTGGAACTATATCTTTCAACTGTTTGAAAAAACTGGTTTTGCATTTTAAGCGAATCGGGTTTATCCTCAGGTCACATGTGAACTGCTGCGCCTTAATTTTTGGTTGACCTCTGACCTTTCCTTACTGCCCATTGTCCATTTGTGTGTCTGTTTCCACACATAAACCCACATTTCTCGGGAACCGTTCGACCGATCAGGCTAACAATTTTGCATAAATGTAGCCCTTTGACAGCTCTATAACAAAGTACACTAAAGATGATGGCGCCACCTGCAACCATTTTTGCACAGCGTCCATCTGTTCATCTGCCTTGGGAAAATATTACTCATATCTCAGCAGTGGTTTGACTTATCCGCCTAAAATTTTGCAGGTTTATACATTCTGGACAGCATTCTCGATTTTATGAAAGGTGCCGCCACCTACATTCACATTTACTCTGTAGACATCCAAGCTCATATCATATGAACCGTTTGACCGATTGGGCCAAAATTTTGCATGTGTATAGATCTTACATGGCTTTTCATCATAGGCAAAACTGGTGGTGCCACCTGCAACCACTTATGCACAGCGTCCATCTGTTCATCTGCCTTTGGATAAAATCACTCGTATCTCAGCAGTGGTTTGACTTATCCACCTGAAATTTTGCAGCTTTATACATCCTGGACAGGTTTCTCGATTTTATGACAGGTGTCGCCATCTACATTCACGTTTAAGCTGCAGACATCCATGCTAATATGCAACACACCAAGCTCTATTCCCCTTGCCACTTAATCCATGCCTCACTTCACCCGTCCCACTTTGATTTCTGCGGATACACATAGTGGCTTGTTGACTACCCATATTCTGGTTTTAAAATGTCCTAGTCCGAAACTTGCAGGTCAGAAACGTCCATTTTGCTGAAATCATAATGACTAAGGTAGATATCCAGGACTTAGGAGGATCAATATTAAATTAAAAAAAAAAAAACCTCCATTCATACTCCTAAACTTTGCACAGGTTTGCATTAGGCCTGTAGGCCTTGTTAATGAATGTAGCTTGGATTTCATATGAGATGCTATAAGTCAAACTAATATAACCAATATTCAGTTCTATATAACATATCTTTTGTAAATTAAAAGTCTCCCGACCTGATTAGGTTTTGGTCTAATGTGATTGTGTTTTTGGATTTTGTTATGACTTTTTTTCAGTTTTAAAACAGAGAATCCCAATGCGACACATTTTCAAAAAAAGTTTCACTCACACCTACTTTTAATTGTAATGGCAAGTGTTTCATTTTCCCCGAGCTTATATGGTTTTGTTCTCACTCGAATGATTAACATTTTTTTATTATGTATTTTGAATGTCCTAATTATAAATATTTCAAATGTGAAACGATATCTAAGAAAATGTTACACATATCGACCTATTTTAAATACAGTATATGTATATGTATGAGTATTATTTTACTGAACTGATAACATTTTCTAACCACCTCTACTAACCAGATTTATTTTATCTAATGAGTCCACCCACATGATTATATTTATGGGCATATTCGTTTGACCCTGAGAGCCTTGTACCTGGCCTGATGTATGTTACTATCTTGCTTTACAGAGAGCGCGATGTACTTTGCCTGACCCAGCTTAACACCTGGTTTAACTCAGAGAGCTTTGTACTAAACATGAAAGATTTTAAAGTCTTGGTTTTGTAGATCTGAATCCCAAGGTAAAGTCTTCATCATCTTTCTGTCTTGGCTGTACTTGATACTGATTTCTTTTCCAAAGAAGGCATTGAATAAATTTGTAAAACGCATGATAGTATGTGCAATCTTAAGAAAACAAAGTCTGCACATAAAGAGTTTCCGATACCAGCACCATTCACAATAAGATGTGGGGCCGATTATTACCAAAGTAATTGATGGACTCCTCCTCAAAAAATCTTAAAGATGAAACAACCCCGATAAGATTTGGAAAACTCACCAAGACTTAGTTGAAAATAAGAATACCATGGCAGTAGAGCAGTTTTTGTTTGGTTGGGCGTCACAAGAGGACAATGAGTGCTATGTCCAGGTTCCACCATCTATTTTACCTTCAAAGGATGGCGACCCGTAGAATCAATACAATGTGAGATGCTACATGAAAGGAAAGAAACCCTTACTTCCTAAAGTACGAAATGACAATACCAATAATTGACAAAATAAGTAATCCAGAATTAAAATTATAAATATATATGAAATTTACATTTAATTTTATATCTTAAACATGAAGTCCTATGTTACGAAGACAAATTTTTCAGGGGAAAATACTGGGCCCATGTCGGTGGCGTCCGGCGTGCCAACCGCTTCGCTAGAAAAGCCAGCTTCACTAGCGCGAGAGTTCGGTCCGCTTTATGTCACCCCATAACACACCCCCTCTTAAGAGCGTTCTGCTATCAGAACAAGACTAATTATCCCAGGAGTCAAACTTTGATCAGCTGACTCCCTGGGCCACAAAGTTTACCGGACGGTCTCCATTTTGTTACGAAGACAAATTTTTCAGGGGAAAATACTGGACCGATACGGGATTCGAACCCATATCGGTGGCGCACATGTCCGGCGTTCCAACCGGTTCGATAAAAAAGCAAGCTTCACTATCGAGACAGTTCGGTCCGCTTTTTTGTCACCCAGTAACACCTACTTAAAAGTAGTTATTCATATTCTTTTCTAAGAATTTTACAGGTTATGTTGAGGCAGTACATTAAGTGATATCACAACTTTAATTTGTAACCCTGGCCGGCTAGTAGAAAAAATGTCAAGTCACTTATGTAACAAAATCATAGGGTATTGGAGAAAACATAATGTTATCATAACACCTAGGGTGACCCCAGTTTAAGAAGCCCTGTATCATGATACACAATGGCATGGTATTCACAATGACATGGTATACACAATCCAGGTATGACAATGAAGTCCCGTGATTGGCTGGACGACTAATGTCTAAGCAACTCAGCTACTACTCACTCCAGTCACTGAGTAGCCTGTAATAAGTCACTTACATGCTACACCTGGAAGGTTTTGCTCCATTGGTCAAGGTTTTTTGAGCCTGTAATTGGACGTCCCAAGAATGCCCAACTTCACCGATTCAACATTGATACGTTTAGTACATTGGTACGGCATCTCTGTATTTTAGCTTTGAAGCTGAACCATCTCGTAGAAATAGCAGATGTAACCAACAGTAATGAGGACCTTCATCAGGCCAGCCACAGTAGTAAGGACCTTCAGCCAGCAGAAATGAAATATATTAAAGAGATACCCTCCAGTAGTACGTGGCAAGAGGTTATTGAGTGCAAGAGTTCGTTTTAAATATACTGCTGCATATCATTTAGATGGTTATTTCCCTAAAAAAGACGATAAAACCAATTAAACTGAAAGGAAAAAAATATAGTCATAAATATTATTCATGATTTCCACTGTTTCAGGCTGATGTATGATCAAGTACGGTCAGTGAGCAAGAAGAAATCAGGTCCACTACTGATACCTAAATCGAAATAGCATTGCTGTCTGTCTCGACTGACCTTACAGACAGCAGCCCTAATGTAAGTTGTCAATTCTACAGTAACTAAATCATACCTTACAGGACCTCTAGCCCATTATGATACCAGGAAATTTCAATCATTTTACACTTGTATTTACAAATATTTTCTTCTTCTGTTTGCAGGTTCAGACTACTCAGTATCAACCTAATCACAGTGTTGCTGAGAACACAGCTGGATTGAATCCAGGAGTCTCAAACAAGGTGCAAGGTCGTACAAAAAAGTAAGTACAATATGCCTATACCATAAATGTCTCTCTATGCAGATATGCATTTGAATGAAAAGCGATTTATGATGCCAGGCAATATACACTCGTATTTACATTTGTATTTACAATAATCTAAATTATTTTCTCTTCTGTTTGCAGGTTCAGACAACTCAGAGTCAACCTATTAGCTGAGGAACACACTGCATGGGGGCAAAGAGTCCTAAACAGGGTCTAAGAAAGAAAGAACAATAGATCTATACCATAAATTCACCTCAATGCAGATATACATTTTAATCAAATAAAAGCAGTGATTAGGCTAAATAATATAATTGTGTTCCCAATCAATGGCTAAGTTATTGTGCCAGGAAATAGACATTTGTATTTACAAAAATCTTAATTATTTCTTTCTTCTGTTTGCAGGTTCAGAAATCTCAAAGTCATCCTAGCATGACTGCGCGTGAAAACAAGACTAAATACGATCAAACACTGAAGTCAGGCTGACTTGGATGAACTTCTCAGCATGCTTCCAGTGGGGGTACAGTTTTAGCCGACAAACTTCAGCCGACCTGAAGTAAGGCTACAGGTAACTCTTATCCATAACAGATATAGGTAATTATATAAGATTTTGGTCGGGCCAATATAATTTATCAAAATAATATTTTTATTTGCGATTGACAGACGGTGGGTCCGATATTTACGTCTTATTTCCAACCAAGTTTTATATAAAGTACTAGAGGAGTTTCATATATTAACTTTTGGTTTAAGATAAAATTTTAATGGTACACTTTTATCAAGGCTTTTAACACCAGAAATGATATCAGATTTTGAAATATTACAAGTTATGAGCTTACATGTAAAAAACATTTTATTTATTCAGTACCCTAATAATTAATTTTACAAATTGAGAAAATGATCTACACAATGTGATCCCCCCCCCCCCCCCTAATTCCTCTCATAACATTAAACCTTCACAATCCTGGCGAAAGGTTTGGAATGTACAAATCATGCAGCTCCTTTGATATAGGTTTATCATAATAATATGTAAACATTTCGAAAAGCATAGGAAGCCGAATTGCGTTACAGAATTTGATTATACTCACCGATGACGACGCCATAAAAAGTGGTTTTGGTAAAACCCACTTTTGTCCGTTTGCCGGTTTCTGTCCCACCTTTCATATTCATTTGCCCCTTAACGGTATTCGCCATCAGTCTGCATATAACAATAAAATCATATAATAAAAAGAGAATTTCCAGTAATTTAATAAAGACAAATGGATGACAGAATACTTTTTCCTATTATGTGTGACTGTTATTTAATTTTATATCCGCTAAAATGACAGAGTATTCCTTTTTTTCATTATTTTGAAAGTTTAATGAAAGGTAACATACTATTAGGCATCGTTTTAATGTGAATCATAGATTTAAACATAAACAGAAAAATGTTCTCAATAAAAATTAAATAAGAATATATATATATATATATATATATATGAATTTTTAATGGATTATTTTGGTACTGTAGTACTGATCAAGAAATTAAAGATCACTTGCGTGGTAAATCTTAAAAAAACTAAAGAATAAAAAATAAAAAAAAAACATTAATTCAGTGTTACTTTAATATCATAAAAGAGTACAATATATACAGGTGCCATTATTTAAATAAAAAATATGGTACAAAGAAAAAAATTAACAAATGTCCAATTGTCATGATGCTGATTTGAAAAGCCGGGCCTTTTAAAATATTGTTTAAAAATTAAAGAAAAATATACAGTGCTCCAAAAGTAATTGCGTCTAGATAACATATATCCTACAGAGGTAGACTCACGATTCCATTTCCAAAATAAATGTAACTAGTTATAACATTAATAATATGATATTCTGTAATTATTGATTAATATTTTATTTTTGAACTATACATAACTCTTCAGTGTTAACATATTGAAAGTCTAACTTAAAACATTTCTAATATTTCAATTTTAATAAATTTTTGTCACAACCTCAAAACATTTTCATAAAATTGGTAAAGCCTTTATTCGTCATCATAGTGCAATTCACCCTTATACATAAATATCCATCTCAAATTAGTAATTACATAAATATAAAACTTAATCTTGCACCACGAGAAGAACACAGATGGCGCCACCGCAGGCATCAGGTGGCGCCAAAGAGAATTAATTAAAACGTTTCTCGTGTGACTCCAATTTTAATAAATTTTTGTCACAACCTCAAAACATTTTCATAAAATTGGTAAAGCCGTATTTAAAGAGTATAAAATTACATAATGTTCCGAACGGAAAAAGACCCGAATAACCATCCTTAGCAAAACTTCCAACAGGCATGAGTTGGGAATGAAACATGTCAAAGATAATTCAACAACTTATCAGAAAAAGATGCATCTGCCTTTGAATGAACATAGTGGGCTTCAAACACTTCACGGGACTTCCATCGCCCTATTTGCCTAACAGTATCGGGTTCATTGCCAGTTACCACAGACACTGTGGCACCAGTTGGTCTGAAACCTTGGCGGTAAAGCCTTTATTACCTAAGCCAACTAAATCTATTGCCTCGCATAAAATTTTTGCAACTGTGTCACTGGTAATGGCCTTGTATGGCCTGCGGAGGGTAAGAAAAAGTGGCCTTGAATCGCGAGGCCTTATGTTATCAGTCCTTTGTATATAAACCCGTAAAGCACTGACAGGATCAAGCATTTTGTCTGTTGTCGGAACTACATGAACCTCAAACCCTTCTCATTGATAGTCATTTTTTATACCATGCAAAACCAATGTCATTGAACCATCCTCCTGAAAACGCACATGATCAGTAGTAAGCACCAGGTTTGTAAACATGCAAGTGGAAGGATTGAAAACATTTGCGTGTGGAGCTACGTCTGATGGCCTCAACATCATTACAAAAGCCAACAGTGTAATGACTTTCAAGCGTAGACATTTTATGCTGAGCAATTCATTGACCGGCCATTCCCGAAACAGCTGGTTAAAAGGATGGACAGGTAGGACTGGAGTTTTGACTCGCGGTAACCATGTTCCGGTTTTAATCAAACCTGATATCAGCAGCTGAACGTCTTTATCAGCAATCGGATTAATTTCACCAAGCGCTTGATATAGCCATGATACAGCTGTATATGCACTGCGCAGCATGGACCTAGGTCGGGGAGAACTGTTAGCAATTATACACAAAAATTCAGCGATATATTTGCTGTCACTTGGCGGAAACATAATATCTTCGGATTGACAAAACTCAATAAGCTTTTTCAGCTGTCCTTCATATGAAGCTAAAGTACCTTTCGCCCAACATGAAAGAGTCCGACGTTGGGCTTCTATAGACCACCCTTTTATGGCTAACCTCTCTCGCCACAAATCCGCCAAGCTAAAATCCGCCAGGCATTGTTTTTCATGGGTTCTGGGCGGCTGCCCCATTTGACAACTGTCCTTTGCGATCGAGGAAGTGAAATCGGCTCTGCCACTGCCAATTTTTTCAGTGTCTGATACCACGGCTGGGCTGGCCAGTGTGGAGCCAGTATTGTTGCCACGGCCCGTTGCTCGCGAATGACCTTCAGTACCTTTGGTAGCAGAAAAAACGGAGCGTTTACGAAGTTGTTGTGTTTTCGCCAATCTTGCTGAGCCAAGGCATCGATTCCAGCTGTGAAAGGGTCGAGCCACAGAGAGTTGTAGCGGGGAAGTTGAGCGGATGTCATAGACGCAAATCGGTCTATAGTGTGTGGCCCCCATAACCGGTCGAGCCATTTGAAGAGCTCCGGATGGAGCTTTCATTCGTACGGGGACTCTCGCCTGCTGAGTCGGTCGGCTCTCCGATTGAGGACCCCGGCGATATGTTTGGCTTGAAGGTGTATGTCGAAATCTTGGCAAGTGACCCATATCGTAGTGGCAAGGGCGCTCAGCTCCACACTGGGGCCTCCCATATTGTTTATACTTTCTACACCCTGGTATCAAATCTGACTTATCGTGATTAACCGACCACCCAAGCTCATCTAAAGTAGGCAACAACTGGTCTCTATGGTCAGTAATGCAAGAATGGCTAGCAAGCAATATCCAATCATCCACGTACAGCACAAGTCTGAACCCTTGCTCACGCAAGTACTGAACAACAGGCCTGAGTATCTTATTAAAGTAGTACGGGCTGCATTTCAGTCCAAATGGACACACTCTAAATACATAGTAAGTCCCCTCAAACTGAAAACCAAGGTACTTTTGATATGACTGCCTTACTGGTACATGGTAAAATCCGTCTTTTAAATCAATTGTAACCATATAATCTTTGTACCTTATTTGTTCGGCTACAGTGTCAATACCTTCCTGTGAAAATTTTGGAATTTCAACAAAATTATTTATGTATGACAAGTTATGTACTAATCTGAGTTTTCCGGCCCGTTTCGGCACAACCTTCAACGGAGACACACAGTATGGTTTATTGGACTCCGTCCACCTTCTCATGAAATTTTAAGTGAGCAGGTCTTTGATTTCGTTTCTAATAAAATCTCTTTGAGAAACAGTAAATGTTGGATTAGGAAGCTGAAAACTATTTGGCGTCAATTTAAACTGTATAGGTACACCATTTTCAACCTAATCAAGTACTTGTTCTGAGGCGCCAATACGGCACCATGCAAGAATATTCATGTGATTAAAACATCTCATATATCATATATGAACAATATAGCTTATCATCATAAAACGAACAAAGTTCAACTGAAATAGTTCATTCATGGGTTTTGTCTTGGTCTGTCATCAGTGCGATGAAATGCCCCGGTATGTTCCGCGTCCACGGCCTCTATTTCTGAATCCACTGGCACCCGTTCGTTATACCCCTTGAGATAGGATTGCAGCGGCGGAAGCAAGCTCTATGGCCGGGCGTAAATAAGAAAGTTGTTCTGATGAGAATGCACTAGTGTTTCTTTGCAGCTCTCTGAAAATTGTGGCTGTACTATCCCCAAATCTGCCTTGTACAAGTATATTGGTGTATTCTTCTTGCAAGAATTTTATTTCAGCAAAAGCACACTTATAAATGTCCATCAGATCTGCCTCTGTGACATGATCAGCCTGCATGTGACATAATAACTTAAGGATAGTTTCCGTGTACCTGGCTGAACGTTTTATGATATTGCATAGGGGCTGAAGCCCGCGTTTTACAGTACCTGTGTCATGCAGTCTCAGCTGAACTGGAAGACGTGTTCTCGATAAGGAGTCTGCGATAATACGATACTCCTCCTGAGCCTGACCGGCTGTGAACTGAATCAGCTCAGGACCGGAAGGCTGAAGTTGTTCTGGGACGTAAGCTGTACCCGCTGCTGTCCCTTCACGTACAGGACCAACTCGTCCCGATGAAACAGGACGGCCGCAAACAGATGCACCGTTTTGGTCTTCTGGAACGTTTTATGCAATACCGGCGCCACTCTCCGGATTATCGTCCGTATCACTCGTTTGTGAGTCTTCCACAAGTTCAGTACTGTTGCTTTTTACTTCTTTTTGAAGTTTTTCTACTCTTAGAGTAAGATTCTTTTTCTCTTCTCTAATTTGCTTGAGTAATTCAGTCACTTCTCTACAGATTTTGGTAAAGTCAGGAGCCTTGTCTCCCATGATGTCTTTCAAGTGAATTGCACCACGAGAAGAACACAGATGGCGCCACCGCAGGCATCAGGTGGCGCCAAAGAGAATTAATTAAAACGTTTCTCGTGTGACTCCAATTACAATGCATATTATATATTAGAAAATTAGATCGGATCACTTTTTTTAACATCAGCTAGGTTAAGTTAGAGACTTTTTTGTTTCGAATAGTGGATAGTGGTCATCAATGCCAGCATTATCTTTGGACCATCTTTTATTCTTTTATTCTGTAATCTTTTATTCCGTTGTTTTAAGATCAACTTAAAAATCAGTAAGCTTTGATGTTTGAAAATGTCTAAAACTGATCATATTTTTTCATATTATTAGTTTAAACTTTTAACAATTTCCCAAGCTTTGTGCCAGTCTTTTATCAGTTTTGATCTTTACTAAAATAATTACCTGTGAAACTCAGAGTCATGTCATTGTGGACACTTTCTATTTGGAATGTCTGACTCCCTTGCATTTTTTTTACAGAAAGCTGCATGAAATCTCGGGGAGCCCTCCATTATGAGATTGAAATCTTAGTGTACTTTGCCAAAAAGTTATGACTGGTCTAGTCACTGAATCTGATACGATATGCTGTTACGGGGTGACATAAAAGCGGACCAACTGTCTCGCTAGTAAAGCTTGCTTTTCTGGTGAAGCGGTTTGAACGCCGGACATGTGCGCCATCGACATGGGTGCGAATCCCGGATCGGCCCAGTATTTTCCCCTGAACAGCAATTACATAACTAGATTATGGTTCTGTGACTGTCCAGATTAGTGTATGAACCGGCACTGAAACTCCAGACTAAGTTAAGGATATGGATTCATGGATACACATTTTACGGGCAACCATTATTTACTATTATCCTGGCAGGGCTAGACCCAGTCAGTTTCCCGTAACTCGGCCTAAATAAGTTAAAGGATTCTTAAAGAACGGATTCTAAAATACTTGAGAATGTTCTATCATTCCTGAGGTAGTATGGATTTACGTACATGCAAAGCCGATTGTCGGTTGAAATTTCAGAAATAGGCCGAGTATCTATCAAATCCGTCAGAAAAGCAAATTTTTTAGAGATGATTGTTTTTATGTTAACACAATTAGATACCTGGGCGCAGCTTGGACAAGTATGTTGGCCCAATCTTATGCTTTTCAGGTAGTGCCGTGGTGCTGCGGATAAGTTTGTGCAACTGGGCCATTTCCTCCGGTGCGGACTGCTGTGCCCCATCCTGAGTGCTTCTTGCATTGACAGGAAAGTCATACCCTCGAAGGGGACACAAAACTCTCCAACAGCTCTCCACTCACATTAAGAGAGGAAGTGGACTCCTGTTTGATTTTTTTGGTGCCAATCGTGAGTACCAGAATGATAACTAGCAAAACAACAATTATCCATATGAATATTTCTTTACTTCACTTTTTTTCAGTTGACCTAAATAATCTTGTATTTTCAAATATACTGAATTAAAAAAACACCTGAACTTTCCTGTAACATACTTTCTTTCAAAACAGGAGAACAATTTAGCCAGATCAACCTGATTTGTTTTTTCTTTAACCACACATTATATTGTTACGGAACCTTATATAAACAGATCACGTAGGCGTGATGAACACAAATTTTGTAATGGAGATTAAAAAAATCTGATTCTGTAACACTAGGCAGCGGGAAATGTCTAGGGAAATGAATAAAGAAGTCAGTGGTTTTTTTTGTTAACAAATAACAATAATTTATTCCTAAAACAACCCTTACAATACAATAAACTAAATCAACACAATTATACAGTAACAAGCGTTATAGCAACAAGTCAATACAATTACACAGAAAGATAATGGTTCAAAACCTGGATACCAACAGTGTCGCCAAAATAAGTCCATTGAATGTAAACTCTCGGAGAATGACAGTCCAGTGGAAAGTTCTTGCAACAACACAGAAAGTAAACTGAAGTCCAAATGTATAAAAACAGAAGAAAGTTCGTGAAAATGTATAATTGCCGCATTCGTCGGATTAGGTCTTAGAATCTGACACACGCGTCTTCTGCGTCCGCTGGTATCTGCTCTGCTGTGTGCCCTCTGGTTAAAAAAAAAAAAAGAACAGCCCTTTATATACCTTCACACCTCAAGCCGGGTATTTTCCACTTCTAGAACAGTCTATAAGGTCTCTACTCAACAGTAAACATGCGTTTCAGGAATTCTCTAGAAAGACATAGCCGTGTGTCTCTACACATACCAGGCTAATCACGTGACCCACGACCAAGCGTGAAAACTCAAGGCCCCCATGACAACGAGAGTTCAACCAGTACGTGTTGTAACAACAACACGAGTTACGCCCGTGTCACATAAAAGAGCACTTGTAATAATATATACTTCATTACTTTGCACACACAACTTAAGTAGCGTCAAAAGCACAACATTTTTTAGCCTCAAAAGTAAAATGGTATGCTTGAAAATGTTTAATGTATGGCCAGTTGGCCACAAACTTGAATGAGTTCATAAAAAACATTTATGAAGCATGTTCATTATTACACAGTGTATTTATATAAGGTAACACAGCTGTCCAATCTATTCTTAACTTTGCAAATAAGTTGGTTCACTTTATAACAGTAATAAGAACAGTAACTGTAACTGACTTCCGTCAGTCTGAGGTCTTCGATGTTCTGGATACCATTCCAAAGTGAAGTGTCAAATTCCGTAATAATAAAACATAACACATTTAAGATCATAAACAACATATTAAATGGAATGTCATTTTTTTTGTCTTAGGAAGGTCTTAGATCCTTCAAAATGAAAGTATCATGTTAGTTTTCCTTTGTTGGATGCTGTGAGTTATTGTTCTCACCAAACAACTGGCATTTAAAAGATAATTAAAGTATATTTAACCTAAATATCCTTTCATATTTGCTTCCGAAACATATTTTGCTCTCTAAAGTATATTCATGTGTAAGCACAGACAATTTCACCAACAGTAGAGTATTGTGAATCAAATCATTCAGCTATCCAAGATGCATGGAATAATAACTGTCGTAATTTAGGACAGTCTTTTTTTAAACATACTGGTTTATACAAATATGCCGGGAAAACTCAGAGTTTTGCTGTGATGATATTCTATTTCTTTTCTTTTCAAAATATTGATAAAAAAACAGATACAATTCCATTTTGGCCAGAATCAAATGGCAGAGTTTCTAAAGACAAAGAGAATAAGTTTTAGATATTCACCACTAAAAATTTGCTTGCTCTTACGAATTGCTTGAAACATTGAAATACTTCAACATCTAAATAATTTTTAAAATATCATAGTATAGAAAAAAAACATCAATGGGTTATTCCACAGCTATTACCTGTATATTTGGCCTTTCCACATTTACTTGTAAGCCACAAGTTAAATGTTTTTCCACAATTTTTTTCCACAAAAACAAATTTGAAAACCCTGGCATAGGCTCTCCATGTTTATAAAATAAGACAACAAAGAACGTTTTATTGCCTGTGCAGACCTGCTGAAAGATGTGCACATTCAGACAATTATCATGTCCCGAGTGCTAGGGCTAAGATAACAGATCATTTGCAAGACTAGATAAAGAATTCGTCTTTAACCTTAGAAAGATAAAGAACACGACCGGGTGTTCAGATTCAATGAGTAGGTGACAGTTTGAAAACATCGTTTGGAATTTTTTCCCTAAATTTTGCATGATGACAGAGAAATGTGAGGGGATGATGCACCTTTGCTCAATTAAGGATTTGCATTAAGGCTTAAATGCTAAAATTTTTACACTTTTCAAAGGGCCAAAACACACTAAATCACAATAAAAATTGGGTTCGCTGCTCACTGGGCCCAACATACACATGTTGATTTTTTTTTTTTTTTTTTTTAAATCTGTCTACTAGCCATTGGTTGGAAGTACAGTTTATAAACTGACAGGTAAGGGACAGACAAGCACCAAGGTTAGAGCTCAAAGGTGAGCTGAATATACAGGTAACTTGTTTTTTTATACCTTAATCCAAGCACATGGACTACTTATATCTGTACCTTTCCTCTTTTTGGCTTTTTGTCTTTTTTACTATCTTTTGCTTCTTCCCATTTTCAGGGTTTTTTTCTTCCTTCTCTGGCTGATGCCTTTCCTCCTGTTTCTGTTTCTCCTGCCTACTTCTTCCTGCTTCTTCTCCTTTGTACACTTTCTTTCTTTTTCTCCTTCTTTGGCTTTTTCTCTTCTTTCTTCCCCTTTTCCAACTCATTATGTCTCACCTCCTCCTTGTGCTTAGCTCCCATCCCGCTTCTTCTACTGCTCCCACTGTTTGACCACCTCCTTGTCCTCAACCTACAGGACCACAATATGCTTATATTTCTAAATTCAATGTATTGCACTTCGGGACCAAAAGGTAAAAAGCTGTCTACGCCATTACATCGGCCCACATTCATCAACTGTAAAATTGGATGCGCATACAGGCTCAATAGTACTACAGTAGAAGAACGGGATATGTTAACGGACTGCGGCCCTATAAAAATACAAACTAGGGACCCATTGGTCTTGACGCTCGGTTGAATTTATCTTTAAGGATATTTTCATGAGCTTTTTCAAAATATGGGTTCTTGTACCTTGTCTTCTGACCAGGTTATCTCAAAATCTACAAATCACTTCCACTTAGGACAGGTTAGCCCTGTGTAAGAGATGGAAAGTTTGATTTTCAGTGCATCCACAGTCTCATAGATGTTGCTACTGTGACCTTCACCTTTGACCACATTCATTACCATGAAAAGCATAATGTTTCTTTCTTTATTAGTAGGAAAATAAATAAAGTCTGTAGACAGCCTGTCTATCCAAACAAGAATTATCATCCATAAACTAATTTGTAAATGGATGGATCATTTGATCTTGACCTTTGATCCTATGACCCCAAAATCGAAAAGCACATTCCTTTTAAAGAAAAGGGTCCCTTGACCCAGTGACCCTAAAATCAACAGGGTTCTTATTTTAGTGGTGGGCCATATATAAGTTTAGTTTGAAAAATACTATGTCAAATCAAACTGGAGTTATCATCTGGAAACTAATTTGTAGACAGATGGCCCAGGTGTCCTTGACCTTTGATATTATGACCCAAAAATCATTTATATTCTTCCCCTATTGGAAACTTAGGTATATGCACAAGATGAAAGGTTTTGGATGAAAAGCTTGGCTTAAAATGCAGCCATTATCTATTTAAATAATTAGGTTCTGTGATGGACAGACAGACAGAAAGGGTGGTTACTCATGTTAAATAAAAAAAAAAAAAACAGTTTTCGGGACAATGGATGAAACCACAGCTGAGAAACAGACATAATTACAATCTTGAACCTCCAAGGCGTTTCATCAAAAACGTAAATGACTGCATTGATGATTTTATATAGAATTGCCGTAAGCCAAAACTTAAATATGATGTGTTGGTTATTTGAAAGGAGTATTAAAAGTACCAGATGTTCAGTCGATTAAAGAATGTCAAAGAATATTTTGGCTGATGAGAATAAAACAATTAGCAAATTTGAAAAGCACAGTTGTACCTTATTTCTATCTTCAGAGAGTGGGTGGTATAGTTAACATGGGGGTTAACTTCGATAGAAGTTGTATCACGCGAAAACAATCTCAATTCTACAGTCACTGTTTTGCCGTCTGGAATTAGTATACGTCTACTGACTCTCAATGTAGTTATTCGGCAGCTAATTTGAAATAATCAGTACACCAAAGTTGATAAAATTTGTCTATTTTTGTTTTCTGGATAAAAAAGGGGGCCGTTTTCTGTATCATCTACATAAGGCCGATGACTGTTTAAATATCTATCAGAAATGGTTGACTGTTCCAGCAAGAAATACAGAAAAAATATATATATTCTCTACTGGATGTCCATTCAAAAGGCAATATCACAGCAAAAGATAAAAATTTTGAAAAATAACAACGATTTTATTAATAATTGTGTATCAAATAAGCTGAAAACACCAATCAGTGGTAGGATTGTAGAGTTGACAAAGTGAGAATTTAAGCACTTTTATACACCCATATTCTGCAAAATAAAACATCAGAAGCAATAGTAATAAAGAAGCTCCAAAGTTTATTTAACGATAAATTAACTTTAAAAGATGCTGAACTAAATGTATACAAAACAACCCATGATATGTATCTGGGTGAATTTCAGTATAAAATACTGTATTATATTTTAGCAGTCAATGAATTGTTGTTTACCTGGAAAATATCTGAAACCAATACTAAAATGCTCTTATTGTTTTATTGATATTGAATCATTGGGTCCATTTTTTTTGTGTGAGAATTCATGTTGTTGTTACATTTTATAATCGAATTCAGACCTTGGCCTGAAAATAATGCGGCATGTTACCAGCACTCTGTCCAAAGAGTTGTGAGTATATATTTGATGTAATTTTAAAATGAATGGAAACCGCTTATTGATATCTTCATACTTATTTATATGTATGTGTTATTCAAAAGCCGGGATAAAGAATCATCGCCTCCCCCCTTTTTCTTAAAGAAATTGTTTACCCTCAAAGGCATGGAAATATTGGTCGCGGGGAAAATGATACGGTAAGAGCGCATTTACAAAAATGGAAAGCTATTAATCTGTCGGTTTAATATTATTCTGTTTAATTAGTTTTCTTTTAGGAAGAAATACCCTTTGTTATAGACACTGTAGTTTTTGAATGCATACATGTACGATGTGTTTTAAGTTCCGGGAGATGTGGATGATGAAAATGATAATGAAAAAGCCCAACTGGTATACAGCACTCATTCTGAGAGTTCTCTCGAGAAAAAAAGACTAGCCAACAAAATGTTCACTAACCCAGTATTAAAAAAAGGACTTGGTGTTAATAACTCATATTAATCAAAACAATATGTTCATCTGGTAAACAATTACCAAGATAGCCAAAAGAGCTGAAATATATAAATATATTCCAATTTCATGCTGCAGTCAGTTAATTTTAATTAAATATGATTAAATACTGACTTGAAATCTATGTATGCCATTAAAATAAATTTTGATTCAATGTCTATAATCCTTTTCATTTGCGACATATTGAAAACAAACAACCATGTTATTGTACCAGATTAATATAATATCACTCAGAACACATTAAATGGTGCCTAGTTGTAATGTTTTTGTTTTCGTCCCTGTAAGAGTTCAAAATTTAACAGCATAAAAATATCTGTAACCTATTTCAGTACTGTTAATTTTTAAAAAGAAGTAACAAATTAGGGATTCAGACATCTGTGTGCTTGCTGCGACCATTAGATAACCAACTGTCTATACTTTGCTACGAATTGAATTCTTCTAAACTTTGTCCATCGACTGTTATTTTTAATAATGCAATGAGTGAATCTTAGTTCAGAGAAGATCTTAAATTGGTCTTTATTCTATTCTGAGTCGAAAACGCTCTTTCACATTTGGCGGTTGGTGGACTGACGCTGATCATTATTTCAATACGTTTGGTTTGTTTTCTTGAAGCAGAGCAGTGTAGACTGCCAACTTAGCTTGGAAGTTCCAGAACATCTAGTAATAAGCCTTGAAAGCAGTGTACTGAGCCGGTTACTGTGTCTCCTCATCCTCAGAGAAATGGCATCCCCACTGTTCAAGAAGTTCATCCAACTCTCTGTTTCCAACCAAAGCCAAAACCTCTTGAGAAGTTAGTAAAGTTAAATGCTGCAAATGATCCCAAAGGAGGTTTCCCAATTTCAAATCTGGAGCCGATATATTCTATGGCAGTACCTACTATCTGTATGGCCATCCCATCATCACATTTGCACCATCAAAGTTGCAACAAACTAATGCAGGACTATCAGTCTGAGATGTTGCCGTGTCTGACAAAGAAAGTCCTACCATTTCCAATGCAGCCTTTATTCCCGCAAATACAAAAGGTGCGTGCGCATGCTAAAGTGACACCGTTTGAATAAATAAATACCACGCCTTTACTCACATATCAGAGAAAACATTTTCTTGCTCTACCATAATTGTATCAGTGCTGCCATCTGCAAGAAGTGACGCAAAGTGGAACCAATTTCTTTTTATTACACGGTCATGTTATAAGTAAGTTCTGCTAATGTTCTCTGATGGCTCTCCCCAATGATCAGTCAAATTCTTTTTATGCAGTTGC
The DNA here is from genome assembly GCA_026874595.1 of Sipunculus nudus. Lineage (NCBI taxonomy): Eukaryota > Metazoa > Annelida > Sipuncula > Golfingiida > Sipunculidae > Sipunculus > Sipunculus nudus. The sequence continues at coordinate 8,683,429 of CM049308.1, forward strand.
CAAATGCTTCCATATCACTGAAAGGGCGGGCATTGACCGCACGAAAATATGCACTATTAAAAAGTGCTCTGAATTGAGCACGTTGATTCTCGCCAAAAATTTCCAATGCAGTGATGATACTGATGTGGTTGTTGTCAATAGAATCATTTACGGATGACGCGGATGAATATGCATGCACGATTCAGCATTCATGAACTCTTTCTGCCATTTATTTCGATCGACATTCTTCTTTTTCTCTTGCAGACGCATGGGCCTTAAGGGGTTCAACTCGGAAGTTATCACAACCGGTCAAGAAAGCAATAATGTTTTTACAAGATCCGGCAATATCAGGATAAAAACTTCAGTATTTACACATCATTTTTTGCGAGTCATTATCCAGAAACACCCAGGGCCATATATTCTTCCATTTTGAAAGATACTTTGTTTGTTTTCATCATACTTTTAATGATTAGTCTTATTTTATTTTGTATGGATGCATGACAGTCGACATGTGTCACTTCACCAACTGGTTTAAATTTTATCCAGGTTTTTCAGCTCATGGTGCTTTATTTTCGTCTCACGTGTTTTACATTACCACCATCTTAGCGGGAAAGAACTTTTGCCTACTTTTTTTTCTCATGCATAAATTATCACGTTGGCCAAGTTCCCCGGATTAGTCCATATCTATTAAAAATTCAGTATCATTTTTACAGATAAAACGCAGTCACATGTACATCAACAATATGAATTGACCAGAATAAGAAACAATTAGACACAAGACGTGCTTTTATCAACATGATTTTGCTTCCCTTTAAAGTGGTATAATACTGTCAACTAATGTCTCACTATATTCTTACATTTTTTTGCTTCAAGCATTATTGTCAGGGGTCATAATTTGGACAATATATATTTGCCGTTAATGAATGTATGGGGTATTTGAGGTAAAATGCCCATCTATTTTTAATAAATTCATGAGCCTCTATAACCTGAATAGTATAAATACCCGGGTGTTTTCATGATTACCAAGGGCCCAGTGCTTAATGAGATCACATGATGCTGTGAGGCCAGCTGCTGATAAATGCGCAGCTGATTTGAAATGACTTACATACTTTGCTTTATACTGTGGTTGCTTTTTTGTTCGCGGGGATTTCAAATTCGCGAGAAGGGAATTATCGCAAAAATAAAATAAAAGAATAAGCCCCATATATATATGCTGTGTAGAGTTTTCAATAAAAGATACATGTACTATTATTCGCCAGCATTTATACTTGCACGCAAATAAAAAAAAACAATGGTGGCATTTCAAGATTAATTGTGAGGTAAACTATTCCTTCAGTGGTGAGAATAAAAGTGGCGGCTAGTTTTTAGCTCAGCTGACTGTAAGTCATCTGAGCTATAGCGATCACTCTTTGTCCGTCGTCCGTCCGGCCGTTAACAAGGCACAAATCGTAACCGCAGGATCTGTAATCTTCTTACTTTACATCCAGAGAGGTCCATGAAAAATCTCCTTGGAAACCTCGAATTAGGTCTCTGTTACCCATATCCTTTGAGCTATGGGGCCCCAAAGTATCCCCAAGAATAGTCAAAAATTTCATACAAAAACTTCAGTATCTCATTAACTACATCACTGATGGTCATGATTTTTGGCATACATATTGATCATGAGATGATCCATCAGATCCTGCAGACTGGTGGCGCCACCTGTATTTTTCAAATTTTTACAATTTTTTTTCTCTATTTTAGAGACCTTTAAGGATGTAGTTATCTGTCAACAGGGTTCAAATTGGACCTAGAATCCTCATTCTTGACACACAGGCCACTATGAAAAGTCTCCAGGGAAACCTGAAATTAGGTCTCTGTTACCCATATCCTTTGAGCTATGGCACCTAAAGTACAGCTCAGAATAATGGAAAATTTGATACAAACGCTGAAGTATCTGAACAACTAATGCAGAGATCACCATAATTGTTTGTATGGATATTGATCATGAGTGTTTCATCAGTCTCTGCAGCCTGGTGGCACCACATATATTTTTTCGGGCTTTTTTTCGATTTTTTTTCTCTATATTTGAGACCTTTAAAGATATGAACATCTGTTAACATGGCACAAATCGTAACAACTGGACCTAGAATCTTCATTCTTTACACACAGGGAGACACATGAAAAATCTCCATGGATACCTGAAATTAGGTCTCTGTTACCCTGATTCATTAAGCTGTATGGCTCCAAAATACCCTCCAGAATAATGAAAAATTTGATACAAAAATTCCAGTATCTCAATAACAACAACACTGATGTTCATGATTTTTGGCATACATATTGATCATCACATGTTCCATCAGTTTTAGCAGACTGAGTGTGCCACCTCTATTTTTTCAAATTTTTACGAATTGTTTTCTCTATTTTTGATACCTTTAAAGATGTGGTTATCTGTCAACAGGGTACAAATTGTAACAACTGGACCTAGAATCTTCATTCTTGTCATGCAAGGAGGCCCATGAAAAGTGTCTGTGGAAACCTGAAATTAGGTCTCTGTTACCCATATCCTTCAAGCTATAGGACTCAAAAGTATCCCTCAGAATAATGGAAAATTTGATACAAAAGCTCAAGTATCTAAACAACTAATCCAGAGACCACCATGCTTCTTTGCATGGATATTGACCATTAAGTGTTTTTTATTAGTTTCTGCAGACTGGTGGAGCCACCTGTATTTTTTTTAAAGTTTACGCATTTTTTCTCTATTTTTGAGATATATTAATACAGACACAATCTTGGCCTGTTGTTTAATCTGTTTGATGCTTTAGTTGAATGGTTATACACTACCATTCAGATGATAAAATTTCCTTTTGCAAATCTCTTCCCAGTCAGCTGAGCGTCATGACCCATGGGTCACTTGTTATTAGCTCAGCTAACTGAAAGTTATCTGAGCTATAGAGATCAACCTTTGTCCGTCTGTCTGTCTTTGTTTATGACAAGTCTTTGTGTGTATTTTGAGGTACAAACCGACCTTGTGTGACTCTGTTTCCTTGTGTGGAGTGTTTTTTGTTTTTATTTTTTTTTGTACAGAACGGCATTTTGCATCTTTTGTGCCAAACTTGTAAAAAAGCCACACAAGGGATTCTGTCCATCATGAACCCTGTTGGACGTCCATGTTGCCCATGTCCGTCCCATTGATGTTCAACAGGACCGTCACGTTGCGTCATCAACAAATTATTTTGAGCCGGTCAGAGGCCTTTAGGTTTGCGGAATATTTATGACGCATGCCATCTGCAAATTATTTTGTGCCAATTAGAGGCATTTATTCCTGGCGTGACTTTTATGACGCATGCCATCTGCAAATTATTTTGAGCCAATTAGAGGCCTTTATTGCCGGCGTGATGTTTTTGAGGCATGGGCAGAAAACATGGTACAGGTGGACCAGTGCAGTGGCCGCGACGGATTCGAGGTTAGGTGCGTATGAATTTTGATGTGATTTAAAAACTTACAAATGTGAGAGACCGCGTATTATTCTTTCCAAATTATTTACCGAGGGGTATGAAGAAGAAATATTTTGATCTTGAGAAATTTAAGAGACAAATTCAAACTGACTACATTTAAAAAAGTTCATCTACATTGGATACTTCAAACATATGCTAATCTCTCCATACTCATGTATTTACAAACTGCGTTTCGAAACACTGTAGTTGTTATTGAGCAGTGCAATAGGTCTTATACGACATTTTGAACGAATGCGTCAAATGCCTGATGTAAATCAAAGTAACAGGCCAGTAAATTTATTCAAATATGTCCATTTTAATATCTTATGTAAAATTACGTGTCGCTGGTATTAAAATTATTTTCTTATAAAAAATTTAAATATAAGAATTAACATAAACATAATATAAGAAATAAATAGAAATTTACTAGCAATACTCGATGATCATTTAGCATGCCTTCCATCGGTCCTTGGCTCATCAACCGGCCATTCCAGGTCTTCCGCCAACTTGAATTAAGATGTCCGTTAAGTGGTTCTTCATAACCAACATTTATCCATTTTTTTTTGGTGGCAACTTTATTCTTATCCGTATATATTTGGTATGAGTAAATTGAAAGATCTATGATTGTTTTGTATTTACAAAAGAGACATACGTCTACAGAAATATTGCACAATTCAGTTATATACTAACTATTCTGAAGCGATGACAATACAGTCGTAATGCCTAATTTGGGAATGCCATCTGCGGAACCCCTTGCTGTCGTTTGCGATCTTTAGATGATATCACGTGAACCGCTAAACTAAACAGATTGAATCGTCCTCACAAATAACATCCATAAATAACTCGTAAATAGCAATCATTACTTTGGCCTGCGCTGGGAAGCAAGCGGGTTACACTCAAATCGAACGCACCCTCAGTGTACACGGAACACAACAGCCCGTAGAGCACACGTTCAGGTAAACAAGACCAGCTGTGGCACTAAAACTAAAGCCGAAAACAAACATTTGACGAGCGTCACGCGTCAAATCCGGAAAAGTCGCTCCACGCGTCAAGCGTCAGCTAGCGCTCCTGGAGCGATTTTTGACGCGTGATGCGCGCTTGCCGCGTGGGGATTCCTGATAATAACATAACTAAAGGGAGGGTTTCCCTCCCCAACACTCGCATTCTATATTAAACTGCGGATGAAACATTTAATATAATTAAAGGTCAAGCAAACGTATTCCAATTCTCATTATATTATCATATAACATAACTGCCTAGGGAAAAAAATATTAATATAGATTTTACATAAAATGAGCCCAATTCCTGGAGGAAAAACATTTTTTCTATCTTATTACCACTAAAAACATGAGGTTGTGTGATTTGTTCAAAAACTATGGGCACATCTATGAGCACTGTCTAATCGGCAGTGACGTCACACACTGGGAAATCCCCTGTGACTAAAAATTCTAGATCTCAGTAAAAGCATATTATTTCCGCCTCTGTCAGTCCCAAATTTTCAGCAGAGAATAAAAACAACATGCATAACTAGTTGTTGATAAAATTCAGTCAATGATGTCACACGTGTACCAGCCAATCAAATCAGGGCAAAGTCTGGGATCTGGGTGAAATCCTCCTGCCGATGAAGAAAAAACTTGTTAACTTGCATAACTGGGAAACTGGTTAAACGGTCCAAATGACCGAAAACGCAAGTAAAAGGGCTTTGCGTCTCGAAGTAAAGTCGTTCACAATGATCGAGTTCGGCTCTCGAATGGCATGGCTGGGTCTCCGCTGCTGGGATCGGTAGAGGGAATGCGGGTTGCTTCGGGCTTTGTGGCTGTGGGTGCTGTAGCTTTTTAACAAGGACTTCAACCCTGGAGAGAAGAGGGCGCCCCCTATGGCTCCTTGCTTGGCTTGGCGTGGCACTGCGACTGTTGGCTCAGAGAACGTGCTTAAGGAGCGCACAGGGCTGAGGTCTTGACCGCAGCAACCTGTAGCTGCTCGATGAGCGTATACTTCTTTTGGTTGGTTGGTTGGTGAAATCCTCCCATAACACAACAAACGCACGTGGAATAGGTTTACTTAACCTCAATGAACTATAATTATTGATTTGTGTCTGGATAGAAAACGTGCAACAAAGCAACACTGATATATAAATATCGTTAAGTATAGTGAGTGAGTCCTGTCATATTTAGAACATGTTTGCTCACAAAGAGATACATATTTGTATACATTTAATCGAAAGCTAATCATCAAATTTAATATTTTTACAAAGATAAACAAACAAGGCCCACAGGCCTAATGCGAATCTGTGCAAAGTTTGGGAGCATGAATTGAGGTTTATTTTTAAAATTTAATATTGATCCTTTTAAGTCCTGCATATCTACCTTAGTCATTATGATTTCAGCAAAATGGACATTTCGGACCTGCAAGTTTCAGACTAGGGCATTTTAAAAACTAGAATATGGGTAGTCGACAACTGACTGTGTATCCACAGAAATCAGAGTGGGACGGGTGAAGTGAGGCATGGATTAAGTGGCAAGGGGAATAGTGAGGTGTGTTGCATATTAGCATGGATGTCTGCAGCGTAAACGTGAATGTAGGTTGCGCCACCTGTCATAAAATCGAGAAAATTGTCCAGGATGTATAAACCTGCAAAATTTCAGGTGGATAAGTCAAACCACTGCTGAGATATGAGTGATTTTATCCCAAGGCAGATGAACAGATGGCCGCTGTGCATAAGTGGTTGCAGGTGGCACCACTGATTTTGCCTATGATGAAGAGCTATGTGAGATCTATAGACATGCAAAATTTTGGCCCAATCGGTCAAACGGTTCCCAAGATATTTCCTTGGATGTCTGCAGAGTAAACCTGAATGTAGGTTGCGCCACCTGTCATAAAATCGAGAAAGCTATCCAAGATGTATAAACCTGCAAAATTTCAGGTGGATTAGTCTAACCACTGCAGAGATATGAATGATTTTATCCAAAGGCAGATGAAAAGATGGGTGCTGAGCAAAAATAGTTGCAGGTAGCGTCACCATTTTTGTGTATGTTATTAAAGGCATCCGAGGGCTACATTTGTATAAAATTTTTATCCTGATTGATCAATTAAGTCCGAAGATATGAGGGTTTAGGTGTCAAAACAGACGCACAGAATGACGCACTAGAGAGAGGAAAGGTCAGAGGTCTACGAAAAATAAGGGCGCAGCAGTTCACATGTGACCCGATCACAATTCCGAAATTTAAAAAATTTCTGCCCAGTGGTTACGGAAAAATTCAGTAGGATACGTCAAACCATTCCTAAGATACAAGCCTGAACGTGAATGTAGGTGGCGGCACCTGTCATAAAGTCAAGAAAGCTATCCAGGATGTATACACATGCAAAATTTCAAGTGGATAAGTCCATCCACTGCAGAGAAATGAGTGATTTTATCCCAAGGCAGATGAACAGATGGACGCTGTGCAAAAATGGTTGCAGGTAACGCCACAACTTTTGTGTATCACAGTATGTTACAAAAGGTATCCAAGGGCTACATTTGTATAAAATTTTTATCCTGATTGATCAATTGAGTCCAAAGATATGTGGATTTAGGTGTCAAAACAGACGCACAGATGGACGCACTACAGAGAGGAAAGGTCAGAGGTTAACGAAAAAGAAGGGCGCAGCAGTTCACATGTGACCCGATCACAATTCCGAATTTAAAAAAAAAATTCTGCCCAGTGGTTACAGAAAAATTTCAGGAGGATAAGTCACACCATTCCTAAGATACAAGCCTGAACGTGAATGTAGGTGGCGGCAAGAAAGCTATCCAGGATGTTTACACATGCAAAATTTCAGGTGGATAAGTCCAACCATTGCAGAGAAATGAGTGATTTTATCCCAAGGCAGATGAACAGATGGACGCTGTACAAAAATGGTTGCAGGTAACGCCACAACTTTCGTGTATCACAGTATGTTAGAAAAGGTATCCAAGGGCTACATTTGTATACATATATCCGCCGAAATCAGAGTGGGACGGGTGAAGTGAGGCGTTGAGTGAGTAGCAAGGGGAAATAGAGTGACGTGTGTTGCATATTAGGATGGATGTCTGCAGTCAAAATGTGTATGTAGTTGGCGCCACCTGCCACAAAATCAAGAAAGCTGCCCGAGTTGTATACAAATACAAAATTGTAGGCAGATAAGTCAAACCACTGCTTGTATATGAGTGATTTTATCCCACAGCACACAAACAGACAGACGCTGTGCAAAAATTGTTGCAGGTAGCGCCACCAGTTTTGCGTATGATAAAGAGAAATTCTGAAATTTAAAAAAATTCTGCCCAGTGATTACGGAGGAGTTTACCGGAAACCTATGCGGCGGTGGCGGCGTGCAACTGAAAACAGTATCCACAAAACTCTGTTTTGATGGGGTACAATGATAACGGAGTGACGATGTACAGTAGAGCCGATCGCTTTTTGTCCCATTCTCCTGAGGCAAGAATATTTAGATCTTAACTCTTTTTAACTACTATTATTTTAACTTCATAAATTTTACACATCTGAAACAAAACTAATATCACGTTGCACAGGTGCAAGGAATCTATGGCAGGGGAGGGGGAATGGCGGGAATTACAATACCCCTGCATATACATACAGGACAAACAAAGGCTTACTTCTCATTTTGCTGAGGCAGGACGATAATCATCAAATGTTCATTAGATCCTCATTTTTTATTACATATTTTTTAACTCCTTGAATTACCACTTATCCTCCGCATTAGCGGAGCGGAGCATATAGTAATCAGCTCCGGCCATCTGTCTATCGGTCCGTCCGTACACAATTAGTCATGCTTGAATGATGTTTGGATTGTTTATGGATTTTCTATACAATTTTTTTACTTTTTATATGCGACACGATTTCTTTACTGAAGTTTTTAACCAAGTGTTTTATATTCTGGAATTTGATAATCAAAGCTCTTAAGTGATGCTAGTTATTTTATTTGGGGTTTCTGTATTCACTTGGCTGTATTCACTTGTATTCACAGTCACATGGGGCAAACCCTTGTTGTCACAGGTGTACACTTATTCTGATATCATCCCTCCCACTTGGTTTTTAGACTGCTCACGTGCTTCAGTTTCAACATTAGAAAACACATGACCAGATTACTAAATGATATTTGAAACAATTACTCTTTAGTTTAAACCAGTCATATCAATTACCAATAACCTAGTATACTACCTTTTCCTCTAAGGATTAGTCTTTGCAACATTTTATAATAAACATATCTTTACTTAACGTTTTACCTCTATGCTTTAACCTTCCCTGGTCAACTCTCCTACCCCGTCAAATTCCAAAAAATATTTCCAGGCTTTTCCCTTCGTGGTAAATACCAGGCGGAAATTACCGATATTTAGTTGTGGAAAAACCCCTGCTAGTCTTATCAGTGGCGTGACTAACAGGTATCTAAATGAATTATAAGGCAACATCATATATATATATATATATATATATATATATATATATATATATATATATATATTATTCTTATTAACAAATATACCAATTTCACAAAACCAAGATTTGATTATTTATGTTATTTACCTTGATAAACACATGATGTGAACATACAAAATGTTTGTTAATCAGATATAACAGTTATACAAATATAAGCCTTTAAGGTGACCTGAAATAGACCATTTCTGTCTCCGGTCGATTGATCATGGAATAATTTTCCAGATGGTACGGGTTAACGTACTGACGACGGACGACGCCACATCATCGCGTAAGCTCACAGGTTCGCTAAAAACTGCAGACTAGAAATTAAATAAGTAAATCCAGAGTACTAACTGGTCATAACGAATTTTGGCCATCGGCTGAAAATTAGTCGTGATAACAAGTACAAGCATTTTTTACTAGTTATAGAACTTTCCCAATATATTCCTTTTTCCAGAGTAGTCATATGGTAACGGCAGCATACAGCACAACTATTTAATATTTTCAGTGATGATAATTCTAATGATTATGGAATTATTGCAGAAATGTTTATTTTTCATGTGCAATGCACTCTGGCGCCCATTTCTGAAAACCAAAGTTGTTCTATTCAGAGATATCTTTGTCACTTGACGTCCGTTTCCATGTGCGCGAATATGCGTGAAATAATAAGCGTGTTTCCATGTGCGCGTCTATGCGTGAACTGGCAGACGTATATTTTTGTACAGTGGATAAAGCAGGCCATCCACAAAAGATGGTGAAATAACGTCATTTTACCCTGTATCCCCGACTCACGCAAACCCTATGCGTGAACACGCATGTACGCAATTACGCATATACACTGACGGACAAAAGGAAACACCCCAGTTACAAAATCATATGAGCAATTTTTCATGCATATACGCGCACATGGAAACGCTGCTATAGCATATATCATAATCAATACGATTGTTGCAATTGTGAAATATTATTAAATACAAGAATTCTGCCCAAAATATGTATATGGTAACAACAACACGTATGACACTGTAGAAAGCGAAATTCCACAGCTACATTTTGAGTGGCCACAATTATTTTTGACAAAGATGTGAAGAAATTTTTCATGATTTTTGGTAACCTTGACAAGATAATTTACTCGTGCATTTATTTTCTATTATCAGATTCTGTTCTTACAAAGTATATTAGGGGCGGATGTTAACAACCTTTATCAGAAACCGTTGAAAAATTAATAATGTCCATAAGCAGAAAATGTCCAAAAGCAGAGGAACAATCTAATTGGACAACTAGAACTCTCTTCGTAACAATAAAAACATTTTGGATATCTATGGAAAATGGAGTCAAAATTAGTTGAAAATTGATCACTTTAACATTGATATAAAAACAGTATTCTTAGGAGACTTAAATGGTGACGAATGGAAAAATTATCTACACACATTGGGAAAAAGATGCATCTATAGATGTGGATGTAAGCAGGAAGAATTAAATATTGGAGCGTTTTATCTGAAACATATACTACGTCATACCACAGCTTTGTACAGACCTGAAAAGCTTTGTAATTATTTTTGTTGAATAAAATTTTGTTAAAAAAAAAAATTCTCTTCGCCGATTGGACGGCATGCGCCAATATAGTGTGCCACAATCGTAAGATAACTGAAAACCGAGAGGAAACTGAAAGCTATATCATAAGGAACTTTATGATTGGATACAATTATTTATCATGGAAGATTTTTTTTGAACTCCAACAGCTAATACCTAAAACCTCCGAGCTGGGAGTCCCGGAACAAATCAACCTTAGAGCCGCAGAACTTGTAAAACTACCGACCCCACCAGGTTCACCCTTGAACCAGACTGAATGGATTGAGGGCCATTAAGTGTCCGTCAAAGGGACCATTCAAAACGCAAGGTTCTACGCCATTACCTTTTTTCGGTTTTGAAAGACCATGCACCAGAAGAAAAGTCAATCGAAATGGTGTACAATGAGGAACTACTTGTTAAACCCTTTGGAACCTCCGAGGACGATCAACTGCTCGAACGTATGTACACAGGTCGCAAACAAGTGCATACGCAAGGTGATAAATGTTTGAATGATTTGTTTATATCATTTGGTTCTATAAGAGTATAATGCCTGAATTTTTTATTCTTCATCCATATATTAACTAGAATACGGGTAGTCGACAAGCGACTACGTGTATCTGCCTAAATCAGAGTGGAACGGGTGAAGTGAGGCATGGATTAAGTGGCAAGGGGAAATAGAGTGAAGTGTTGCATATTAGCATGGATGTCTGCAGCCAAATTGTGTAGGAAGGTTGCCCCCCCTACCACAAAATCCAGGAAGCCGTCCCAGTTGTATACATATGCAAAATTTAAGGCAGATAAGTCAAACCACTACATGTATATGAGTGATTTTAGCCCGTGGCAGACAATCAGATGGACGCTGAGCAAAAATGGTTGCAGGTGATGGCACCAAGTTTTGCGTATGATAAAGAGTTATGTGAAAAACTATACACATGCAAAACTTTGGCCCAATCGGTCAAACGGTTCCCGAGATATGAGCTTGGATGTCTGCTGCATAAACAAGAATGCAGGTGGCTCCACCTGTCATAAAATCAAGAGAGCTGTCGGGGATGTATAAACCTGCAAAATTTTAGCCAGATATGTCAAACCACTGCCGAGATATGAGTGATTTTATCCCATGGCAGACAAACAGACAGGAGCTGTGCAAAAATGGCTGCAGGTGGCGCCACCAGTTTTGCGTATGTTATAAAGCTCTCCAAGGGCTACATTTGTGCAAAAAAAATTTCCTGATCGGTCAAACGGTTCCCGAGATATGAGCTTGGATGTCTGCAGCATAAACGTGAATGTAGGTGGCGCCATCTGTCATAAAATCAGAAAAGCTATCCAGGATGTATACACATGCCAAATTTCAGGTGAATTAGTCAAGTCACTGCAGAGATATGAGTGATTTTAACCCAAGGCAGATGAACAGATGGACACTGTGCAAACATGGTTGCAGGTGGCGCCACCAGTTTTGCGTATGTTATAAAGCTCTCCAAGGGCTACATTTGTGCAAAAAAAATTTCCTGATCGGTCAAACGGTTCCCGAGATATGAGCTTGGATGTCTGCAGCGTAACCGTGAATGTAGGTGGCGCCACCTGTCACAAAATCAGAAAAGCTATCCAGGATGTATACGCATGCCAAATTTCAGGTGAATTAGTCAAGTCACTGCAGAGATATGAGTGATTTTAACCCAAGGCAGACGAACAGATGGACACTGTGCAAACATGGTTGCAGGTGGCGCCACCATTTTTTTGTGTATGTTATAAAGCTCTCCAAGGGCTACATTTGTGCAAAAAAATTTTCCTGATCCGTCAAACGGTTCCCGAGATATGAGCTTGGATGTCTGCAGCGTAAACGTGAATGTAGGTGGCGCCACCTGTCACAAAATCCAGGAAGCCGTCCCAGTTGTATACATATGCAAAATTTAAGGCAGATAAGTCAAACCACTACATGTATATGAGTGATTTTAGCCCGTGGCAGACAATCAGATGGACGCTGAGCAAAAATGGTTGCAGGTGATGGCACCAAGTTTTGCGTATGATAAAGAGTTATGTGAAAAACTATACACATGCAAAACTTTGGCCCAATCGGTCAAACGGTTCCCGAGATATGAGCTTGGATGTCTGCTGCATAAACAAGAATGCAGGTGGCTCCACCTGTCATAAAATCAAGAGAGCTGTCGGGGATGTATAAACCTGCAAAATTTTAGCCAGATATGTCAAACCACTGCCGAGATATGAGTGATTTTATCCCATGGCAGACAAACAGACAGGAGCTGTGCAAAAATGGCTGCAGGTGGCGCCACCAGTTTTGCGTATGTTATAAAGCTCTCCAAGGGCTACATTTGTGCAAAAAAAATTTCCTGATCGGTCAAACGGTTCCCGAGATATGAGCTTGGATGTCTGCAGCATAAACGTGAATGTAGGTGGCGCCATCTGTCATAAAATCAGAAAAGCTATCCAGGATGTATACACATGCCAAATTTCAGGTGAATTAGTCAAGTCACTGCAGAGATATGAGTGATTTTAACCCAAGGCAGATGAACAGATGGACACTGTGCAAACATGGTTGCAGGTGGCGCCACCAGTTTTGCGTATGTTATAAAGCTCTCCAAGGGCTACATTTGTGCAAAAAAAATTTCCTGATCGGTCAAACGGTTCCCGAGATATGAGCTTGGATGTCTGCAGCGTAACCGTGAATGTAGGTGGCGCCACCTGTCACAAAATCAGAAAAGCTATCCAGGATGTATACGCATGCCAAATTTCAGGTGAATTAGTCAAGTCACTGCAGAGATATGAGTGATTTTAACCCAAGGCAGACGAACAGATGGACACTGTGCAAACATGGTTGCAGGTGGCGCCACCATTTTTTTGTGTATGTTATAAAGCTCTCCAAGGGCTACATTTGTGCAAAAAAATTTTCCTGATCCGTCAAACGGTTCCCGAGATATGAGCTTGGATGTCTGCAGCGTAAACGTGAATGTAGGTGGCGCCACCTGTCACAAAATCAGAAAAGCTATCCAGGATGTATACGCATGCCAAATTTCAGGTGAATTAGTCAAGTCACTGCAGAGATATGAGTGATTTTAACCCAAGGCAGACGAACAGATGGACACTGTGCAAACATGGTTGCAGGTGGCGCCACCATTTTTTTGTGTATGTTATAAAGCTCTCCAAGGGCTACATTTGTGCAAAAAAATTTTCCTGATCCGTCAAACGGTTCCCGAGATATGAGCTTGGATGTCTGCAGCGTAAACGTAAATGTAGGTGGCGCCACCTGTCACAAAATCAGAAAAGCTATCCAGGATGTATACGCATGCCAAATTTCAGGTGAATTAGTCAAGTCACTGCAGAGATATGAGTGATTTTAACCCAAGGCAGACGAACAGATGGACACTGTGCAAACATGGTTGCAGGTGGCGCCACCATTTTTTGTGTATGTTATAAAGCTCTCCAAGGGCTACATTTGTGCAAAAAAATTTTCCTGATCCGTCAAACGGTTCCCGAGATATGTGGGTTTATGTGTGGAAACAGACGCACAAACGGACGCAGAGCGCAGAGGAAAGGTCAGAGGTCAAAACAAAATCGGGGCGCAGCAGTTCACATGTGACCCCAACATAATCCCGGGTTTCGTAAAATTCCGCCCAGCGGTTACGGAGGAGTTCTCTGGAAACCTACGCGGCGGCGGCGGCGTGCAGCTGAAAACATAGTATCCGCAAAACTCTGTTTTGGCGGATACAATTAACATTATGCTCGAGATAAATTATATTTTATATGCATCTCATTAATTTAATGAAAAGATACATGGATTACAATAGTGAAATAATACTCGAGGGTAATTTTTATATAATACTCAATTCTGATTAAGATAAAAAAAGAGGCACTAGTGGGACAAAGAAACAAGTTATAAAGCATCTAGAAAAATTAGCTGATAATTTAGTCTTAATTGATAGATTTAGAATTATATATCCACCTAAGAAAGGCTACACATGGAGGAAAAAGTGATAATATATGTTGTCAGAAAGTTTACACATGGAGGAAAAAAAAGTGAATATATGTTGTAAAATTGCCTTTTGGTGGATATATCAAAATATACAAGATCGAATGAAAGAAGATGGTATTCTTCCATATGTTAAATCTGATCAATTGGCAATTACATTAGAAATAGAGGAATTAAATGAGTTAGGAAAAATTGAATTCTAATATATTACAAGAAGCTATTTTTGTGACAGGAAAAAAATTACCAAGGTCTCTATGGGTACAAGAATGGGAAGATATAGATGACATATTCAAATGAGAATTAATCAAAAATAGAAATGGTAAACTGATATTTATTTTTGTTATAACAGAGCAAAAGAGAGCAAAACGGAAGAATGAGATCTGAATGAAAAATTCTGTATGAAACTGACGAGGAAACAGAAAAAGGATGAGATATAAAATGAGAAGAAATGGATAATTATAAGTTATGTAAGTATGTTACGGTTAAAAGTAAGATACTTTGAAGATAATGAAAAAAAGTTCAAAATATTTTTAAAACTAGACATATTCAGATATGGACAAAAATCTATTAGGAATTTGCAGTTACTCTCCGGAGAATTCACTTCAAATATGAAAAAAAATACTAGAGATGAAAAAAAGAATACAAAAAAAGTTTATAAAAATTATCAGACGTCATCAATTTATGCGATGGACGTGATCTCATGACTACGCATCAAACGAGCCAAAATTATTAGTTTTTTAAAGGGAGAGAGGATGAGTTCAACGGAAATTATACCACAATAGATGGTGCGTGAAAAAGAACTATCAAACAGATCAAGGTTGGTTAGATAACTCTTCGAATTTCGGCAAATAGCGAGCTTTTAATCGGGGCCTAATTCCTTGTATTATCGCCCAGCGACAACTCGCTTTATATGAAGTTGTTGGTGCAATATTAGGTAATATACCCTACAGATATGTTATGATTACAATATTAATAGAGAATATTTGATAAAAATACACATAAATAAATATAGGCTGATGGCTCGCTTATGCTCGAAGTGCAAACAGCAAAAGAAATGTGTGGACCTTCATATAGATAATGACCTGTATTGCCTAGACTGTGCCATTGAAAAATGGCCGAGGGTATATAAAAATATGTAAGCCGCCAGCAAACTGAGGACAAAGTAAACAAGATCAATGCGGAGGAACCAGCAAACACTGGGAGGAAATCGAGAAGCGAAGGAAACACATCTAATATAGATAAAACAAGGGAATTATATGACTGTGTCAATAACTGTCTGCTGTCACACGTCAAGTACTACATACATAGGTCTTCAGCGGATAATTTACGTGCTGTAGTTAGCAGGTTTTACGAGAGAAATGAAATCTGTACGGCGAAAACTCTGTTTTGGACAGTCTGTAGCACGGAAATACTTGGTGAGCAACCAAGTAGGTTGACATCAAGTTCAAGAACAGCAAGAGAAGCTGATGCAGCAGATATTGTATCTGCTTTCAAAAGCTGGACAACAAAAATATCAGTCTCCCGCGTTTTGGTGCATGTGACCTTGAACGATTACCAAGGTTTGCACCCGAACAGATGGAACATTTAGCAGTCCTGGATATGATAAACAAATTAGATCAGAGACTGAAGTTGGTAGAAGTAAGATCAGAGCAAACTCCTGATTCAGTTGCAGCCCTTACCGCGAATGTGCATCAGGAACTAATCAAAGTTGAAAGTAACAGGGACGCTAGTCACTAGAAGGATACTAGCAAGGAACCCTCACCCAGGCTACTCAGTGACGTGATTAAAGAAGGCCCTTGCCACAGGCTTATAAATAAGAATAAAACCTCTACGAAAAATAAAGCAAGCTCTATGCCTAAAACTGATCTAGGTGCACACCACACTGAAAACGGCGGTTTCCAGTTTCGGAAAAATGAGAAACGACGACGGATAAGACGAAACAAGCCCACGGTTATCGGTAAGAAGGATCATGACACGATAAAAGGTGGTCCAAGAACTGTCAGCATCTTTGTGAATAGAGTCAGTAATGACGTAGATGATAGTGAATTAAAGGATTATATTCTTAACGAAGGAGTAAATGCGATGGGTATTGAGAAAGAATCTCATGATGATTCATTAATGAAATCGTATAAGATTAAGATAAATGATAATGATATAGATAAAGTAATTGATGAGGCATTCTGGCCGACTGGTATTGGGTGCTGAAATTCTTTATAAGGAGAGAGTACCCGGTTAAGAAATCTACAAATGAAAACCACCATTAATTTTATTGTTATGACAACTAACAATCTGAAAAACTTGAAAATTATATCATATAACCAAACTGGTATAGTAAATGATATAAAAAGGTATTATATCAAAACACTTATCGATGCACATCGTGCAGATTTAATATTTTTACAGGAGACATGGTTGATTAAGGAACGAGAATCATTTTTAGCTTCTATACATGATAAGTATATGTTCACAGCTCAAACAGGTATTGATAGCTCTAGAGATATACTCTATGATCGGCCACATGGAGGAGTGGCCATACTATGGCACCAATCACTCTCTGCATGTGTCCAGCCACTAAACCTTGGGTCAAATCGCTTATGCGCAGTATCCCTGAGACTGTCAGACGATTCTAGTGTTATATTAATTTGTATATACTTGTGTGATAATCGTTCCAAAACTGATGTTAATGAGGAATTTCTTGGCACCTTAAATAAGCTTCAGCAAGCACTCGAAATTTACAATGAAAATCCCATTATTATTGCTGGGGACTGTAATGTGGACTTATGCAGGCATAATAGTCATACAAAGTACTTAAAAAACTTCTGTGCTAATAACAATCTATATTTTGCTTGGAATAGCCCGCAGGCTCTGCCTGATCAGACTTAGAGGAACTATGAGGGAGAGTGTACTTCCACACTTGATCACTTCATCAGCTCAGGGATATTTATAAATCAATTTGTCATGTGGGAATTATAGATGCCTCTAATCATAATCCGGTGCTTATGAAATGTGATATTCATGTAGATAAATACAGAGTTAATTGTGATATGTACCCTAAACGTGATCAGGTTGAATGGTTTAAAGCAACTAAGGATGCGATTCAGGGATGCAAAAACACAGTCGATATAAATTTAGAAAAAAAAATAATATTTCTGATGATATTAACATGCTCCAACAATACCTGTTCATCACATACCCACAAAAAAAATAAACATATAGATAAGCTTTATGCAGACATTGTTCAAAGTTGTTTAGATGCAAGTTACAAGTGGCTACCACACCGAAAACAAACAAGCTCTAACAGAAAACTAATACCGTATTGGTCACAGACCAGGGTATTTTTAGGAAAATGTTACAATAATCTCAGATATATTAAATTTTTTTTTGGGGGGGGGGGGGAGGGGTTAACAAAAATTTTAATAAAATGACATTCTAAGGCTGATCATACTTTTGATTTTGAAAAAGCGTTCGCTCCCTTAGATTGTAAATTCATATGTTTAGTACTAAAAATTCAATTTCCTTTAACGATTTATTAAATCGATACGCATAATAGAACGCCCAGTCCAAGACTCTGGTCACAAGATTTTATTGTGTGGAAGTATATGACATCAGCAGATTATATGGTCATGATTTATGGGTAAATAATGAAAAAAATGTTGTTACACCAAATGTGTGGTGGTCACCCTGACATTTGAAGCAGTTTCGCCTTCCGCATTTTAAGCTGTCATGATAGGACGGAGAAACAAAATTCTGGGTAAAACCAACTTTGTTGTGACAATTCCCCAATTAAATATCACTTTTTGTCTTACCTGGGGAGAAATGACAGTACAACAAGCATATGATAAGTATTGTTAGAAATGGTGCTCACGTATACTTATATTATATATGAACCGAACCTTGTATCTGGAACCGCCACATAATTAAAATCAATGATTGCCGCACGTGCCAGTTAAAGGAACTAAGAACGGATGCAAGAGGTGTCCAAAAATGCTGAGACCGTCATAAAAATGGTCATCTAGCAGCGTAACAAAATATTTGTATCCTTAAAAATGTATTCACGGAGAGTCAAATACTTGTAACATGTTTTAGTCCTTCAACAGTGATATATATTTTGGCTTGAGAACACAATGACACGTATACGTGTTGTATACACTATCGGAGTTTAATAAGACCAACAATATTGTCCTGTAGAGACTACACTTGTTACGTTAAATTAAAATGAACAAGCATATGGTCATGTGGATTTTTGATTTATAAATATATATAATTATCAATTGCGAATTTTCCAGTGTATTCGACTCGATGGACCGATGAGCGAGCATAAAGTTCTGGATCAATAGTATAAAAAGTTTTCCCACGCAATCTACGCGGTTTATTGTTTCAAACGCTTTTGATAAATCAAGGAGTAGACGTAAGACGCATCTTCCCTTCCTCTCCCCTCATTTATAATGTCGTTACTTAAGGGTGCAATCCTCTATTGGTAGAGGTGAAGCAAATACTTTTGCAGTGTATCACAGTTTATTGTGTCAAACGCTTTTGATAATTAAGGAGTAACCGTAAGGCTAATCTACCCATCCTCTTTTCGCTCAGTTATTATATAGTTTCTTAAGGTTAAAAAATCTCCTTTAGGTAAACATGAAGAAAATAATATTTATACATATACTGTTCTTTCCAATATATTCTGGGCTTGGTTGTAAGGAGAGTTGAAATTGCAATTTAATGGGTCTTTTTAATCTTTGTTTTGATTAATTTTCCTATTATTTGGTATATTTATAGTTCTTGCGTCCATGGGAATCTTTTCTCATATATTTGGTATTAGGACGGATCGATAATCTTTGATTTTTGCATTGATACAGGTGTTTTAGATAAGTCAGTTATATATCTAATTACCTATATGAATAGGTAAGGGGGAATGCTGTCTTTACTGTAGTTTCCCTCTTTTGTGGTCTCCAAATAAAATTAAAAAAAAAAAAAAAACACTAGACCTAAGAGACTTGATGATCCTCTTTACTCAGTCATAGTAACTATTACTTGTGCTCTCTGTGACACTGAAGTATGTGGCTCTCTCAGATCGAACGCACCCATAAGAAAACATCTGAAACAAACCATCAAAGCACGTACCAGCTTTGACACTTACACTTACAAGCCACGTTCAGATAAACAAGACCAGCTGTCCTGAAATGTTTGTACATTTCAGATCCGTGGACAAGGCCCGCCCCCGCAAAAAACGACCTTTTTCTTAACAAATCTTATACATTACGGGGGGTTACGGGGTGCTGGATGTAAGACACCTGAGGTCGTTCCATGAGTCAAGTGATAACGTCACTGACACCTCATACACAATACAACCCCGGAATATTTTCAGCTGACCTGTTTCTTTGAATGTCAAGTACTATTTAGCTCATTGATTTTGCTACAAGAAACATTTGATGAAAAAAGATTGCAAATGACGACAGTCGTTCAAAAACGCAAGCGTCCTATAATCTGAGTGGTCATTCACGGATATTAAAGATATGTTATAGTTAATAATCTCATAAATTTAATTTGACCCGAGCTTCAAGACAACCGAGCTTTAGCGGTGATCATGTAGGTGTGTCCGTTTTTAAAACATGCGGAATCTTATATTTCCTGAAATCTAAACCAGGGCGATTTTCTGAGATTAAATGGAATCGCCATGCATAATAGGCGAACACAATGTTATCAACGTGCATGTGTTCAAATGTTTGCAAGCTATTTTGTAATCTATAAAACAATCGATAATGGATTATCCATTACATACTTATAATGTCGACTAATATTTCCGACTTACATTACTTACTATCACGGAGAATTGTCACCCTTTTCGCGCAATGGAGTGTTATAAATAAATTCTGGTAAAATTCTTCACCAAACGGACTTATTGTAACAATACAAAAATAATAAATGAAAATGTTTGTTGTTGTCAATAAAATTACAATAGACGTTTATGTCATTGCACGGTGGCCACAAATATTTTTTACAAAGATTTGAAGAAATTTTTCATGATTTTTGGTAAACTTGACAAGATAATTTACTCGTGCATTTATTTTCTATTACCAGATGCTGTCATTACAATGTGTATTAGGGACGGCTGTTAACACCCCTTATCAGAAACCGTTCAAAATTAAAAATGTCCAAAAGCAGAGGCACAATCTAATTGGAAAACTAGAACTCTCTTCGCCGATTGGATGGCATGCGCCGATATTGTGTGCCACAATCCTAAGATAACTGAAAACCTAGAGGAAACTGAGAGCTATATCATAAGAAACTTTATGATTGGATATCAGGGAAGGATTCTTTTGATCTCAAAAAACTAATACCTAAGACCTCCGAGCTGGGAGTCCCGGAACAAATCAACCTTAGAGCCGCAGAACTTGTAAAACTACCGACCCCACCAGGTTGCCCCTTGAACCAGATTGAATGGATTGAGGGCAATTTAGTGTCCGTCCAAGGGACCGTTCATACGCAAGGTTCTACGCCATTACCTTTTTTTTTTGGTTTTGAAAGACCATGCTCCAGAAGAAAAGTCAATCGAAATGGTGTACAATAAGGAACTACTTGTTAAACCCTTTGGAACCTCCGAGGACGATCAACTGCTCGAACGTATGTACACAGGTCGCAAACAAGTGCATACGCAAGGTGATAAATGTTTGTATAATTTTTTTATATCATTTGCTTCTATAAGAGTATAATGCCTGAACCAAATATTATTTAACATTTATGCTCGAGATAAATCACATTTTATATACATCTCTTTAATTTAATGAAAAGATACATGGATTACAATGGTGAAATAATACTAGAGGGTTATGTTAAAAAATTGCTCAATTCTGATTAAGATAAAAAAAAAAAAGAGGCACTAGTAGGACCAAGAAACAAGTTATAAAGCATCTAGAAAAATTAGTTGATGATTTGGTCTAATTGACAGCATTAGAACTATATATCCACTTAAGAAAGGTTACACATGGAGGAAAAAAGTGAAAATATATGTTTTAAATTTGCATTTTGGTGGATATATCAAAATATACAAGATCGAATAAAGGTAAATGGTATTCTTCCATATGTTAAATTAGATCACTTGGCAATTACACTGGAAATAGAGGAATTAAATGAGTTAGGAAAAAAATTGAATTCTAATATATTACAAGAAGCTATTTTTGTAACGGGAAAAAAATTACCAAGGTTCCTATGGGTACAAGAATTTGAAGATATAGATGACAAATTCAAATGAGAATTAATCAAATACAGAAATGGTCAATTTATATTTATTAGCTCAGCTGACTTTCAGTCATGCTGAACTATAGCGATCACTCTTTGTCCGTCGTCCGTCTGTCCGTTAACCTGGCACAAATCGTAACCGCTGGACTTAGAATCTTGTAACTTTACATTCTGAGAGGTCAATGAAAAATCTCCTTGGAAACAAGAAATTAGGTCTCTGTTACCCATATCCTTTGAGCTATTGGGCCCCAAAGTACCCCCCAGAATAGTCAAAATTTTCAACAAAAACTTTAATATCTCATTAACTACATCACTGATGGTCATGATTTTTGGCATACATATTTATCATGAGATGTTTCATCAGTTCCTGCAGATTGGTGGCGCCACCTGTTTTTTTAGATTTTTTACGAATTTTTTTCTCTATTTTTGAGACCTTTAAAAATGTGAACAACTGTTAACAGGGCACAAATCGTAAAGACTGGACCTAGAATCTTCATTCTTGACACAGTGAGAGACCTATGAAAAGTCTCCATGGAAACCAGAAATTAGGTCTCTGTTACCCAAATCCTTTGAGCTATGGGGCCCCAAAGTACCACCCAGAATAGTGAAAAATTTCATACAAAAACTTCAATATCTCATTAACTACATCACTGATGGTCATGATTTTTGGCATACATATTGATCATGAGATGTTTCATCAGTTTCTGCAGACTGGTGGCGCCACCTGTATTTTTTACGATTCTTTACGAATTGTTTTCTCTATTTTTGAGACCTTTAAAAAAATGTGAACAACTGTTAACAGGGCACAAATCGTTAAGACTGGACCTAGAATCTTCATTCTTGACACAGTGAGAGACCTATGAAAAGTCTCCATGGAAACCTGAAATAAGGTCTCCGTTACCCATATCATTTGAGCTGTGGGGCTCCCAATTACCCCCCAGAATAATGGAAAATTTGATTTAAAAAAACTGCAACATCTCAATTACTACAATACAGATGGTCATGATTTTTGGCATACATATTGATCAAGAGGTGTTCCATCACTTCCTGCAGACTGGTGGCGCCACCTGTATCGTTCAATTTTTTACGAATTTTTTTTCTCTATTTTTGAGACCTTTCAAAATGTGAACATCTGTTTACAAGGCACAAATCGTAAAGACTGGACCTAGAATCTTAATTCTTGACACACTGAGAGGTCCATGAAAAATATCCTTGGAAACCAGAAATTAGGTCTCTGTTTACCATATCCTTCGAGCTATGGGGCCCTTAAGTACCCCCCCCCCCCCCCCCCCAGAGTAGTCAAAAATTGCATACAAAAACTTCAATATCTCAATAACTACATCACTGATGGTCATGATTTTTGGCATACATATTGATCATGAGATGTTCCATCAGTTCCTGCAGACTGGTGGCGCCGCTTATATTGTTTGATTTTTTACAATTTCTTCCTCTATTTTTGAGACCTTTAAGGATGCTGTCATCTGTTAGCATGGCACAAATCATAACGACTGGACCTAGAATCTTCATTCTCGAAACACTGAGAGACCTATGAAAAGTCTCCATGGAAACCAGAAATTAGGTCTCTGTTACCCATATTCTTAAGGCTGTATGGCTCCAAAATACCCCTCAGAATAATGGAAAATTTGATACAAAAAGTGCAGTATCTGAATAACTACAACACTGATGGTCATGATTTTTGGCATACATATTGATCATGAGCTGTTGCATCAGTTTCTGCAGACTGGATGCGCCACCTCTATTTTTTTTCAAATTTTTACGAATTGTTTTTCTCTTTTTTTCGAGACCTTTAAAGATGTGGTTATCTGTCAACAGGGTACAAATTGCAACAACTGGACCCAGAAACTTCATTCTTGTCATGCAAGGAGGCCCATGAAGAGTGCCTGTGGAAACTTGAAATTAGGTCTCTGTTACCCATATCCTTCAAGCTATAGGACTCTGAAGTATCTCTCAGAATAATGGACAATTTGATACAAAAGCTGAAGTATCTGAACAACTAATACGGAGATCATCATGATTCTTTGCATGGATATTGACTATGAAGTGTTTTATTAGTTTCTGCATACTGGTGGAGCCACCTGTATTTTTGTATCCTCCAAAACGAAGTTTTGCAGATACTATGTTTTTGACCAGGTTCCTCCGCCGCCGCCACGTTTGTTTCCAGAGAGCTCCTCTGAGAAAAATGGACCAATTTTTCCGAAAATTTTAACCAATTATCGAGTCACATGTGAACTAGTGCCTAACCAATTTGTGTTGACCTCTGACCTTTCCCCTCTATCTAGCGTCCATTTGTGCGTCTGTTTCCACACATAAACCCTCATATCTCGGGAACCGATTGACCAATCAGGAAATAAAATTTATACAAATGTAGCCCTTGGATTGCTCTATAACATACACAAAAATGGTGGCGCCATCTGTAACCATGTTTGCACAGTGTCCATCTGTTTATCTGCCTTGGGTTAAAATCACTCATATCTCTGCAGTGAATTGACTAATTCACCTGAAATTTGGCATGCATATACATCCAGGATAGCTTTCTTGATTTTATGACAGATGACGCCACGTACATTTACGTTCACGCTGATCACATCCAAGCTCATATCTCAGGAACCGTTTGACGGATTGAGCCAAAATTTTGCATGTGTATAGATCTCACATAGCTCTTTATCATACGCAAAACTGGTGGCGCCACCTGCAACCATTTTTACACAGCGTCTGTCTCTCTTCTGCCGTGGGATGTCACTCATATCTCGGCAGTGGTTTGACATATCTGCCTAAAATTTGGCAGTTTTATACATCCTGGATAGCTTTCTTGATTTTATGACAGGTGGCGCCACCTACATTCTAGTTTATGCTGCAGACATCCGAGCTCATATCTCGAGAACCGTTTGAACAATTGGGCCAAAATTTTGCATGTGTATAGATCTCACATAGGTCTTTATCATACACAAAACTGGAGGGGCCACCTGCAACCATTTTTGCACAGCGTCTGTCTGTTTGTCTGCCGTCGGCTAAAATCACTCATATGCATGTAGTGTGGTATGCATTTGTGGTAGGTGGCACAACCTACATACACATTTAGGCTGCAGACATCCATGCTAATATGCAACATACCTCACTCTATTTCCCTTGCCACTCAATCCATGCCTCACTTCAACTGTTCCACTCTGATTTATTGCGGATACACGTAGTCACTTGTCGGCTACCCGTATTCTAGTTTTTAAAGTTTACACATTTTTTCTCTATTTTTGAAATATATAAATACAGACTAAATCTTGGCCTGTTGGTTAATCTGTTTGATGCTTCAGTTGAATGGGTATATACTACCATTCTGATGATAAAATTTCCTTTAGCGAATCTCTTCCCCGTCAGTGTTTTAGTTTTAACAGAGCAAAAGAGAGCATAACGGAGGAATGAGATTGATTGAAAAATTCAGTATGAAACTGACAAGGAAACAGAAAAAGGATGCGATATAAAATGAGAAGAAATGGATAATTATAATTTATACGAGTATGTTACGGTTAAAAGTAAGATGCTTTAAAGATAGTGAAAAGTTCAATATATTTTTGAAATCTAGAAATATTCAAATATGGACAAAATGTTTTAGGAAATTGCAGTTACCCTCCGGAGAATTCACTACAGATATGAAGAAAATACTAGAGATGAATAAAAGAATATTAAAAAAACTTACATCAAAATTTAGAAAACCAATGAGACATATAGATTTGTTTTAGAACAAATTAAACTGGATTCGTTAAGTGATCTTGATTTGGAACATCTAGAGTAAAGTTTCATTAAAAGAATGTTACAATCCTCTTAAAACATTTCTAGCCATCAAATGTTCAGGAAAAGGTGAAATAACAGTTGAATTTTATGATGAAAAAAATGTTTGGTCTCTTTTTTGGCAGTTCATTAACTCATTCAATAAGGCATATAAAGAATGGAAATTATCTAGCTTTCAAAAATAAGAAATTTTACTTGATCAGAAAAAAGATAGAACCTTGGAAAAATTGGAGGCCTACATC
Organism: Sipunculus nudus; assembly: GCA_026874595.1. Lineage (NCBI taxonomy): Eukaryota > Metazoa > Annelida > Sipuncula > Golfingiida > Sipunculidae > Sipunculus > Sipunculus nudus. The sequence continues at coordinate 8,709,167 of CM049308.1, forward strand.
ACTTTTGAATGTAGATTATTAAAAAAACCGTTAAAACGTGTTTTCCCGTAAATTAAAAAAAATAAGACCTGATATATAAGGGGGGAGGTATTTCTGGGAAAATATTAGAATAATTTCAGATATTTTAAATTCCCCCCCCCCCCCCCCAATGAGATTCTTAGGCTGATCTTAGTTTCGATTTTGAAAAAGCGTTCGATCCCTTAGATCGTAAATTCATATTTTTTGTACTAACAATTCAATTCCCTTCAATGATTTATTGATTGGATACGCATAAGAGAATGCCCATTCCAAGACTATGGTCAATATTTTACTCTGTGGTAGTATATTATATCAGCGGCTAAAATGGTCATAATTTATTGGTTAAAAAATATTGTTACATAATGTGGTGGTTTCCCTCGCGCCCAGAACTGACGTTTAAAGCAGTTCCGCTTTCCGCATTTAAAACTGTCATGATTGGACGGAGAGAAACAAATTCTGAGTAAAACCAACTTTGTTAATAATAACTGCTGCATAAATACACACATGTCAATCGTGACATTTCCCCGATAAAATTTCACTTTTTGTCGTACCGGGGGGGGGGGGGGGGGGATGACAGTAGGAGATAAGTATTGTTAGAAATAGTGTTCACATGTACTATATATGAACCGAACCTTGTAGCTGGAACTGCCACATCGTCTAAAAATGATGAAAAATCAAAAATTGTCGCACGTGCCATTTAAAGGAACTAAGAACGGATGCAAGAGTTGTCCAAAATGCTGAGACCGTCATAGAAATGGTCACCTAGCAACGTAACAAGATATTTGTATCCTTAACAATATTAACGGAAAGTCAAATGCATGTAACATGCCTTAGTCCTTCGAAAGAGATATATTTGTGGCTTGAGAACACAATGACACGTATACATGTTGTATATACTATCGGAGTTTAATGAGACCAGCAATAATATCCTTTAGAGGCTGCACTGGTTTTGTTAAATTAAAACGACACAAGCATGTAATGATGTGGATTTTTTATTTAATAATATATACATAATAATCATCTGTGAATTTTCCAGTGTATTCGACACGATGGACCGTAGAGCGAGCATAAAATTCTGGAACAATAGTATGTATAGCTTTCACCATGCAGTCTATTGCGGTTTATTGTCTCAAACGCTTTTGATAAATCAAAGAGTAGCCGTAAAGCGCATCTTCTGATCCACTCTTCACTCACTTGTAATATCGTTTCTAAACGTTGGATAATCCTCTATTGGTCGAGGTGAAGCAAATACTCTTTTTATGGATACATTGCTTTTCCAATATTTTCTGGGCTTTGTTATTAGGAGAATTAAAAATGCAATTAAATGGTTCTTTTTAATGTTTGTTTTGATTAATTTTCCTATTATTTGGTATATTTATAGTTTTGCGCCAATAGTAATCCTTTCTCAAATAATTAGTAATGGACGGATCGATAATCATTGATTGTTGCATTGATACAGATGTGTCTAGATTTTTGTTTTAGATAATTCAGTTATATATTTAATCAGCTATTCTGAAAATGGTGATAATAAAGAGCAGTGGACAAACCCCCTTCCCTTACTATCAAGGGTCTTTTTCTTAACAAATCTCATGCATTACGGGGTTTTACGGGGTGCTGGATGTAAGACAGCACTCATGTCGTTCCATGAGTCAAGTGATAACGTCACTGACACCTCATACACAATACAACCCCGGAATATTTTCAGCTGACCTGTTTCTTTGAATGTTTAGTACTATTTAGCTCATTGATTTTGCTACAAGAAACATTTCATGAAAGAAGATTGCGAATGACGACAGTCATTCAAAAACGCAAGCGTCCTACCTATGTACTAATATTACACATTTAAAATGCCTTTTCAATGCATCTGTGTGGTTTTTCACTGATATTAAAGATATTCTGGTTAATAATCTCATAAATTCAATTTGACCAGAGCTTCAAGACAACTGAGCTTTAGCGGTGATCATGTAGGTGTGTCCGTTTTTAAAACATGCGGAATCTTATATTTCCTGAAATCTATTTGCAAGCTATTTTGTAATCTATAAACCAATCCATAATGGATTATCCATTACATACTTATAATGTCGACTAATATTTCCGACTTACATTACTTACTATCACGGAGAATTGTCACCCTTTTCGCGCAATGGAGTGTTATAAATAAATTCTGGTAAAATTCTTCACCAAACGGAATTATTTTTATATTGTTACAATGTTTGTTGTTGTCAATAAAATTACAATAGACGTTTATGTCATTGCACGGTGGCCACAAAAATTTTTTTCAAAGATTTGAAGAAATTTTTCATGATTTTTGGTAAACTTGACAAGATAATTTACTCGTGCATTTATTTTCTATTACCAGATGCTGTCATTACAATGTGTATTAGGGACGGCTGTTAACACCCCTTATCAGAAACCGTTCAAAATTAAAAATGTTCAAAAGCTGAGGCACAATCTACTTGGAAAACTAGAACTCTTTTCGCCGATTGGATGGCATGCGCCGATATTGTGTGCCACAATCCTAAGATAACTGAAAACCTAGAGGAAACTGAGAGCTATATCATAAGAAACTTTATGATTGGATATCAGGGAAGGATTCTTTTGAACTCCAAAAACTAATACCTAAGACCTCCGAGCTGGGAGTCCCGGAACAAATCAACCTTAGAGCCGCAGAACTTGTAAAACTACCGACCCCACCAGGTTCCCCCTTGAACCAGATTGAATGGATTGAGGGCCATTTAGTGTCCGTCCAAGGGACCGTTCATACGCAAGGTTCTACGCCATTACCTTTTTTTGGTTTTGAAAGACCATGCACCAGAAGAAAAGTCAATCGAAATGGTGTACAATGAGGAACTACTTGTTAAACCCTTTGGAACCTCCGAGGACGATCAACTGCTCGAACGTATGTACACAGGTCGCAAACAAGTGCATACGCAAGGTGATAAATGTTTGTATGATTTGTTTATATCATTTGGTTCTATAAGAGTATAATGCCTGAATTTTTTATTCTTCATCCATATATTAATTAACATTATGCTCGAGATAAATTATATTTTATATGCATCTCATTAATTTAATGAAAAGATACATGGATTACAATGGTGAAATAATACTCGAGGGTAATGTTTATATAATACTCAATTCTGATTAAGATAAAAAAAAAGGCACTAGTGGGACAAATAAACAAGTTATAAAGCATCTAGAAAAATTAGCTGATAATTTAGTCTTAATTGATAGATTTATAATTATATATCCACCTAAGAAAGGCTACACATGGAGGAAAAAGTGATAATATATGTTGTAAGAAAGGTTACATATGGAGGGGAAAAAAAGTGAATATATGTTGTAAAATTGCCTTTTGGTGGATATATCAAAATATACAAGATCGAATGAAAGAAGATGGTATTCTTCCATATGTTAAATCTGATCACTTGGCAATTACATTAGAAATAGAGGAATTAAATGAGTTAGGAAAAATTGAATTCTAATATATTACAAGAAGCTATTTTTGTGACAGGAAAAAATTTACCAAGGTCTCTATGGGTACAAGAATTGGAAGATATAGATGACATATTCAAATGAGAATTAATCAAAAATAGAAATGGTAAACTGATATTTATTTTTGTTATAACAGAGCAAAAGAGAACAAAACGGAAGAATGAGATCTGAATGAAAAATTCTGTATGAAACTGACGAGGAAACAGAAAAAGGATGAGATATAAAATGAGAAGAAATGGATAATTATAAGTTATGTAAGTATGTTACGGTTAAAAGTAAGATACTTTGAAGATAATGAAAAAAAGTTCAAAATATTTTTTAAATCTAGAAATATTCAGATCTGGACAAAAATCTATTAGGAATTTGCAGTTACTCTCCGGAGAATTCACTTCAAATATGAAAAAAATACTAGAGATGAAAAAAAGAATACAAAAAAAGTTAACATAAAAATTTATCAGACGTCATCAATTTATGCGATGGACGAGATCTCATGACTACGCATCAAACGAGCCAAAATTATTAGTTTTTAAAAGGGAGAGAGGATGAGTTCAACGGAAATTGTACCACAATAGATGGTGCGTGAAAAAGGACTATCAAACAGATCAAGGTTGGTTAGAGAACTCTTCGAATTTCGGCAAATAGCGTGCTTTTAATCGGGGCCTAATTCCTTGTATTATCGCCCAGCGACAACTCGCTTTATATGAAGTTGTTGGTGCAATATTAGGTAATATACCCTACTGATATGTTATGATTACAATATTAATAGAGAATATTTGATAAAAATACACATAAATAAATATAGGCTGATGGCTCGCTTATGCTCGAAGTGCAAACAGCAAAAGAAATGTGTGGACCTTCATATAGATAATGACCTGTATTGCCTAGACTGTGCCATTGAAAAATGGCCGAGGGTATATAAAAATATGTAGGCCGCCAGCAAACTGAGGACAAAGTAAACAAGAACAATGCGGAGGAACCAGCAAACACTGGGAGGAAATCGAGAAGCGAGGGAAACACATCTAATATAGATAAAACAAGGGAATTATATGACTGTGTCAATAACTGTCTGCTGTCACACGTCAAGTACTACATACATAGGTCTTCAGCGGATAATTTACGTGCTGTAGTTAGCAGGTTTTACGAGAGAAATGAAATCTGTACGGCGAAAACTCTGTTTTGGACAGTCTGTAGCACGGAAACACTTGGTGAGCAACCAAGTAGGTTGACATCAAGTTCAAGAACAGCAAGGAAGCTGATGCAGCGGATATTGTATCTGCTTTTCAAAAGCTGGACAACAAAAATATCAGTCTCCCGCGTTTGGTGCATGTGACCTTGAACGATTACCATGGTTTGCACCCGAACAGATGGAACATTTAGCAGTCCTGGATATGATAAACAAATTAGATCAGAGACTGAAGTTGGTAGAAGTAAGATCAGAGCAAACTCCTGATTCAGTTGCAGCCCTTACCGCGAATGTGCATCAGGAACTAATCAAAGTTGAAAGTAACAGGTACGCTAGTCACGAGAAGGATACTAGCAAGGAACCCTCACCCAGGTTACTCAGTGACGTGATTAAAGAAGGCCCTTGCCACAGGCTTATAAATAAGAATAAAACCTCTACGGAAAATAAAGCAAGCTCTATGCCTAAAACTGATCTAGGTGCACACCACACTGAAAACGACGGTTTCCAGTTTCGGAAAAATGAGAAACGACGACAAATAAGACGAAACAAGCCCACGGTTATCGGTAAGAAGGATCATGACACGATAAAAGGTGGTCCAAGAACTGTCAGCATCTTTGTGAATAGAGTCAGTAATGACGTAGATGATAGTGAATTAAAGGATTATATTCTTAACGAAGGAGTAAATGCCATGGGTATTGAGAAAGAATCTCATGATGATTCATTAATGAAATCGTATAAGATTAAGATAAATGATAATGATATAGATAAAGTAATTGATGAGGCATTCTGGCCGACTGGTATTGGGTGCAGAAATTCTTTATAAGGAGAGAGTACCCGGTTAAGAAATCTACAAATGAAAACCACCATTAATTTTATTGCTATGACAACTAACAATCTGAAAAACTTGAAAATTATATCATATAACCCAACTGGTATAGTAAATTATATAAAAAGGTATTATATCAAAACACTTATCGATGCACATCGTGCAGATTTAATATTTTTACAGGAGACATGGTTGATTAAGGAACGAGAATCATTTTTAGCTTCTATACATGATAAGTATATGTTCACAGCTCAAACAGGTATTGATAGCTCTAGAGATATACTCTATAGTCGGCCACATGGAGGAGTGGCCATACTATGGCACCAATCACTCTCTGCATGTGTCCAGCCACTAAACCTTGGGTCAAATCGCTTATGCGCAGTATCCCTGAGACTGTAAGACGATTCTAGTGTTATATTAATTTGTATATACTTGTGTGATAATCGTTCCAAAACTGATCTTAATGAGGAATTTCTTGGCACCTTAAATAAGCTTCAGCAAGCACTCGAAATTTACAATGAAAATCCCATTATTATTGATGGGGACTGTAATGTGGACTTATGCAGGCATAATAGTCATACAAAGTACTTAAAAAACTTCTGTGCTAATAACAATCTATATTTTGCTTGGAATAGCCCGCAGGCTCTGCCTGATCAGACTTAGAGGAACTATGAGGGAGAGTGTACTTCCACACTTGATCACTTCATCTGCTCAGGGATATTTATAAATCAATTTGTCATGTGGGAATTATAGATGCCTCTAATCATAATCCGGTGCTTATGAAATGTGATATTCGTGTAGATAAATACAGAGTTAATTGTGATATGTACCCTAAACGTGATCAGGTTGAATGGTTTAAAGCAACTAAGGATGCGATTCAGGGATGCAAAAACAGAGTCGATATAAATTTAGAAAAAAAATAATATTTCTGATGATATTATAACATGCTCCAACAATACCTGTTCATCACATACCCACAAAAAAAACATATAGATAAGCTTTATGCAGACATTGTTCAAAGTTGTGTAGATGCAAGTTACAAGTGGCTACCACACCGAAAACAAACAAGCTCTAACAGAAAACGAATACCGTATTGGTCAGAGACGGTAAAACCAATTAAAGAACAGTCCTTGTTCTTGCACTGGCTATGGATACAGAATGGTCGCCCAAATACAGGACATGTGGCTGTTGTAATTAGACGTAGGGCCCGTGCAGAATATCACAGAATATTGAGAAACTGCCAAAGAGAAGAGAATAACCTACTTATGCAACTTTTGGCAGACAGGATAAATAAAAGTCGAGATAGAGACTTATGGACCGAAGTAAAGAAGATGAAGCCAGGTGGCCCTTCACAGACCAGGACTGTTGATAATAAATCTGCTAGTACAGAAATTGCAAATCACTTCGGGGAAAAATACAGACACTTATATAATAGCCTTCCAGATAAAGCGGAGAAACGTAATAATATTGTTAATCAGACAATCAAAAACATATCACCAAAGGATACTCTCAACATTAGTGTATCCGACGTTAGGATGGCTGTAAATCATTTTTTAAAACTGGTAAATCTGATGGAAGATCGATTCTACAGACTGACCATATCATTAGTGGAACACACCGTTTGTATGTATATATATCAATTTTATTTCATTTTATGATTTTACAAGGACATGTCCCAGCGGATATGAATATTTTCGTAATTATACCTGTACTGAAAGACCTAAGAGGCGACCTTACCTGTAGTGATAACTACAGGGGTATTTCATTGACAAGTTGTTTCAGCAAACTACTTGAAAGTGTAATACAGACACTTATATAATAGCCTTCCAGATAAAGCGGAGAAACTTAATAATATTGTTAATAAGGCAATCAAAAACATATCACCAAAGGATACTCTCAACATTAGTGTATCCGACGTTAGGATGGCTGTAAATCATTTAAAAACTGGTAAATCTGACAAGGGAATAGGATTTTATATTGGAAATTATTTTGCTGGTGCTGTTGGCTATGCGGACGATCTTACGCACTTATGTCCGACTCGGACGGGGCTTCAACAGATGGTTAAAGAATGTGAAACGTTTGCTGAAGAATTTGATATGTTATATAACGCAAAGAAAACAAAATGCGTTATTTTTATTAGGGTGTATCCAGCTAGATCAGATAAGATCGTTTTAAATGGTGTAGCCCTAGAATGGCAGGATTCTGTACAGTACTTGGGGAATACAGTAGCTTGGAACTTGTCAGATAACAATGTCGTCTTCGGTAAAAGAGTCAAATTTATTGCAAGCTTTAACACCTTAACGGCGCATTTCGGATGTCTGTCTAGCAAGGTTAAGAACAGGCTATTTCACTCTTATTGTTGTTCCTTTTAAGGCTGTCAAACCTGGTTATTAAAGCATAAGTCAATTGATCGATTAAGTACATCATATAATAAGGCTCTGCGTCACCTATGGCACTGACCATATAACTCGCACAAGAATATTGTACATGGATTGGCGGGCTCTACGGCTCTGATAAATATTATCAACTCACGCTTTATAAATTTATTTCTGAAGTATTGTTATAAATGGTGCTCACATATACTTGTACTATATATGAACCGAACCTTGTAGCTGGAACTGCCACATCGTTTTCAAATAATTAAATCAATGATTGCCGCAGGTGCCAGTTAAAGGAGCTAACAAGGGATGCAAGAGGTGTCCAAAAATGCTGAGACTGCCATAGAAATGGTCACCTAGCAGCGTAACAAAATATTTGTATCCTTAAAAATATGTATTTACGGAGAGTCAAATGCATGTAACATGTCCGAGTCCTTTAACAGTGATATATCTGTGGCTTGAGAACACAATGAATCGTATATATGTTGTATATACTATCGGAGTTTTATGAGACCAACAATATCAGGGTTCCTGCACCTCTTGGCAAAGCAAATTTAAGACCTTTTTAAGACCACCTGACAGAAAATTTAAGACCCTTTTATACGTAGAATTCTCTAATGGCCCTACCATGCTTTAAGACTACTGATGGTCCAAATTGTGATCACTGCAAGTTGGGACTGGTATCATGATAGTCTGTGCAAAAAAAGCAAATAACACAAAAGAACAGACAAAGAACATAGTTTATTTGCCATGCAAGGTCTGACTTCAGTGAAAGTCAAATGATGTCTGAAAAAAGGCTTTCATCAAACATCAGAACAAAGTGACTGTCCCCAACTTGAGAGATTAACTTTGTTTTGATAAAAGGCGCCAAACCATATTTGGTAATGTATGCAGTTTCGTCTTCCTCGCAAGCAAAACTGTTAGCTATTCCACTGTCAGGAAACATGAGACATTAAAATGTGATCCAATCTCTTGATTAGAGTTATACGGATTATGGCGGGAAACAATATGCATGGTCCATAAGACTTCTGCTCTCAGCGTTTCTGATGGAACGAACGTATGCTGAATCTTGCTTCCACCAGTCCCAGGTTGTGCGGTGTCACCTATCGTTTGTCCAGACAGGCTTGATGACGATGGAGTAGGTGAACGGGCGACAGCTAAACCTGCAGAACTTGAAGCAGACGTGTAATTGGTGATCGGATTCAATTTGATTGACTGTTCCAATGATCCCGATTTTGCATGTTTTTCACTCTTCATATGACTGTCGACGGCTTTGACACCCATCGTTCCTAATTTGAACGATTTTTTGCACCACGTCCAGAAAGCATGGTACTTACAGGCATGGTCCGGCTGAATCCACCCACTGTATTTAGCATCAACCAGACACTGGTTATTAAACTGGCATTTGCCCATAATGATGTACTCATATTATGGCTTAATATTCTTATTATTTGTGCAGACCTGAAGTTGTAATCTTCGCATTCAGCCAACGTCGCGCGAACAGGTGAATAGTTACTACGCATGCGCTGTGCGATATTAAAAAATGGAAGAGTAACGGAGTCCTAAATCATTTATAGATAGAGATACGTAGCATGCGGCATCATAGAAGATTTAATTTTCGGCGCAGGGCTGGCCACTCAGACTAGGAATTACGTACCTCAATAACACCTTTACAGATTGAACGACATTGCACCGTTAGCATACATGTACTTAGCAGAGGGGGGGGGGGGGGGGGGTAATCCCAGGCTAGGCCCAGGCTTTTCTACTGACCAAAACATGGGGCCTATAAGTAGGCTATGTACGTCCAAATGGTGGATAAACATACACATATGTATATGTGAATCGTTTTTATTATTCCGTAAAAATACTAAGATTGAAAGTTTTTTCTCTTTAAGTTTAAAATGTTTTTTTTTTTTTTTTTTTTTTTTTTTTTTTAATGTCTACCATTAGACCTACCTATTCGTCACATTTGTCCTTGTGCGTCCTGCCGTATTGGACGTATATGAACGAAACCGAACATTAATTGTACAAATGCAAATACTGATCAGATTATAGAACTTTGAATATTATAAACACTTCGTTACTAGCGTGTGATAGGATGCAAAAGAGGACGTTGATCTCTTCATATAGGCCTTATTATATTAATCCCTGATACATATCTGCCGACGGACGATATATCGACGAACAGCCGTCATCAGCATCTCCCGACCCGATCGACTTTTCGTGAATGCATTTAAAATTGTTTAATTATTTTTAAACTGCGTTGCTGCAATCACTGGGCGAGTTAATAAGTGATGGTATTTTAATATTTATTTTTATGCATTATGGTCACGTAGGGTAAAAAATTATTATGGAGTCATAGCCCTATAGCACGCAGATATGTTGCGGCAGAACAGTTAAACGATATATGTGCACGTAAAAGTGTCAGATTTTTCATTCGTTTCGACAGAGTCTATACCAAGCATATATCCATTAGCTGGGACAAATCGCTAATGCGGCTTATATCACGCAAACACGTACAAACAACATGTAGGCCTATTTTAAATAATTAGCATCTGGAGAGAATGAAAACAATAATTGCATGAACTGTGATCTTCAATGACCGAGAAATTGCATGCATGGGCTGATAAAGAGTCATTCTTCTTAGTTAAATTTCAACCAAGTTCTGATATAGGGAATTATTCCGCCTTGTCATGCTAAAATAAATAACATTGTCCTTGCGTAAATGAATCTATATATCAACGAATGTCGTAATCACCACACGAAAATCACATGCACACATCAGAAAATCACAAATTCACACACAAAATCTTCACCAGAAAGAATTTAGAAGAGGTCACTAAATACAGTAGTTCTATATTAAAGTTTGTTTATATAACAAAAAAAAAACATCATAAATAATAAACTTCACTAAATAAAAATCATTTGACCGGTATAAATTTTCGAAGTGACATGCCAAGTATTAATGATTCATGAATGAATTAGGGTATAAATGGTCTAACAGTGGTCTGTTGAATCCCATATAGGCCTATATATTCCATAAAATTATATACTATTGGCAGTAAAACACAAACATTGAGAAATTTATACTACTTTCTTATGGGGATTTCATCCATCATATATATTTAATTTGATACATAGTTGTACATTGTGATATATTGTAAGCAATTATTAATGTTAAAATTTTATTTTTACTATATGTGCACATATTATTAAACCCGCAAATCATTCACACTAATCACTATTCTCACATTCAAATACAGCTATAAACGGAGGCGGTCGTTCTCTCCGACTCATATGGCCAAACATTTTTCTGATATCTCCAAAGAATCTGAAATACAGAAAATATGCATTTCATTTGAGGAAAACACTGACAACAGGCTACTATCTTTACCTTTTCTTCCTTTTCTTCCTTTATTCCAGCAACAATTACATTAAAAACATGCCAATATATAAACACAGGGCTTGGGTCAATGAACACCATAATAACCATAAACTCAGTTTGGGCTTCCATCACATTCAGGGCGTGATAAATTCATCCAGAGTTCATCCCGGAAAATCTTCTGCATATGTGCATGTATTTATGGGTGAATTTTATTTTAAATATAAATTGCAAATGCAGATATTGCGATTACGGAGACGTGAAATTACAATTATGGTGGCGTGAAATGTTTTTTTCAAGAGTCGTAGGCCTATGACCCACAATATAGCGATCATGCATTCGGAAAATAATGCTGGACTCAAGCTAAAGCCGTGATTTTAAATATCTAGGTCCTGAATAAGCACTAAAATGATTAATTTCGAATAAAATTTAACCCAGAAAATTAAAGACGTGTAGGCCTGTCACCTACAAAGGCTTCTGCACAAGACGCGGTCTTGAAACTCCCGCCACAGATCACCACGCCACCTACCTGTTCAAACCGGTTCTTCAGTAGCTTCACATGCTTAGCACAAGTGACCAGTTTTACTGGTGGCGGCACCTTGCGTCCGTTGGAGAGACTTATATGCTAGATGTTTGTAGAGTCTTCATTTATTAGCGGATGAGTCCTGAGAATCTACGGAGATCTTTCTACGACAAGTAACCGCGGCAACTTTTCCAAAACTCTCTCAAGCTTACGTCCCATCAGCGAACATTTTGTGCACATTCATTACATCAGGAGTGGTAAAATCAAATTTAAGACCTTTTTAATACCTATGTAAGGATTCCTGGCATTTTTAAGACCTTTTCAAGGCCTTAAAATGCAAAATCAAAAATAAGACCTTTTAAGAATATTTAAGGCCCCGCGGGAACCCTAAATATTGTCCTGTAGAGACTGCACTGGTTTTGTTAAATTAAAACGATACAAGCATGTGTTCATGTGGATATTTGATTAATGAATATATATATGGATCAATTGCGAATTTTCCAGTGTATTCGACACGATGGACCGTAGAGCGAGCATTAAGTTCAGCATCAATAGTGTACAAAGTTTTCCCCATGCGGTTTATTGTGTCAAACGCTTTAGATAAATCAAAAATTAGACGTAAGGCGCATCTTCCCACCCTCTCTAACCTCAGTAGTCCTTTCGTTCATACCCATTTTAATCTTTCTTTTTTTTATTTTGATGTGGCATATTTATAGTTACTGCGTCAATGGGAATCGTTTCTCATATAATTGGTATTAGGAATGAACCTTTATACAGGTGCGTTAATCGATTTTTGTTTTTGACAATTCAGTTTAACATCTAATCAGTTATTCTAAAAATTGTGGTTTATTGTTTCAAACGCTTTTGATAAATCAACAAGTAGACGTAAGGCGCATCTTCCCATTCTCTTCCCTCATTTATAATTCTTAAGGTTGCATAATTCTCTTGGTAGAGGTGAGGCAATTACTTTTGTAGTGTATCGCGGTTTATTGTGTCAAACGCTTTTGATAATTAAGGAGTATACGTCAGGCGCATCAACCCATCCTCTTTCCGCTCATTTATGATATCGTTTGTAAATGTTAAATAATCTCCTTATCGTTTGTAAATGTTAAATAATCTCCTTTAGGTAAACATGAAGAAAATAATATTTATACATGGATATACTGTTTTTTTTTCCTATATATTCTGGGCTTGGTTGTAAGGAGAGTTGAAACTGCAATTTAAAGGGTCTTTTTAATCTTTGATCTTTTGATTAATTTTCCTATTATTTGGTATATTTATAGATCTTGCGTCAACGGGAATCTTTTCTCATATAATTGGTATTACGATGGATCGATAATCTTTCATTTTTGCATTGATACAGGTCTGTCTGGATTTTTGTTTTAGATAATTCAGTTATATATCTAATCAGCTATTCTGAAAATGGTGATAATACAGGTGTAAGGGGGAATGCTGTCTTTACTCTACTTTCCTTGCTTTGCGTTCTTCAAATAAAATTTAAAAAGAAACACAACAACACTAGACCTAAGAGACTTGGTGGTCCTATTAACTCAATCACAGAAACCATAACTTGTGCTCGCTGTGATACTGACGCTTGTTGCTATCTCAGATCGAACGCACCCTCAAAAAATTCATCAGAAACAAATCATCAAAGCACGTACTAGATTTGACACTGAACCTGTAGACAGGAGAGAAAATTATGAGACATAACTTTATGTGACACCTAACTACTGCGTTAGGTGTCGCTACCGTCTTTGTATGGTACGTCTTCGCCGTGATAGACCCATGACGTTAACATGAATGAAAAGGGGGCTGATTTAAATGAGCTGCCCACATCTCAAGCATTGAAAGTGATTCTGGATGAAATTCGAAAGATTAAGGACACTCAGAACGCCTTTTCCGCGGAGTTAGCCGCTATAAAGACTGACACTAAGCAAGTGAGTGAGCCGGTGGGCGATAATACGGAAGCCAGATATGAGATTACAGACCGTTCAACTGTTAATCAGATTAATGTTGTAGACCACCTACATACAGATCGGACTGAGAGTTGTCAAATTAATGCGACATCGTCAACAGCCCAGCCAAGGGGTAGTGAGGCTGCCCCAGCCCGCAGGCATATAACAGCCACAAACCTCGGGGACAGTGGTCCCGTTGTCCCAGCATTACAGGGCGACGCAGCTACTGATAAATCTGACGTAGAGACTAAGTATTGGGCACTAAATGACTCTTTAAAGAATATACGGCTTGAACCAGACTTTGTATTAAAAGATAACCACAAAGGTTTCAAAAAAGACTTCCAGAATGTTTCAAGAGTGGTTTCCAAGTCGGCTCGTTATATTGAGACTGGCCTCAAATTGTTAAGCTGCTGCCAACCGTCAGCAGAGGTGGAAGATCTAACACTTGTCTTAAGGGCGCATTTGGAGTATTTAAAGTGTGAATACAGCTGCCTTGTAGTTGCTAACGACAATCCTAGAGACGTAGCACAAAATTACAGACGAATAAAATCTGGCACTACAGGCCTCTCACAGGCCGACCTTCGAACCTCAAGCTCGCTCAAGAGATTGTTGCACATTCCCAGCCTACACAAAGCCTGGACCGTGAGCGCCGGGATTATAACCGTGGTGGCAGATATGGACAGTTCAACAGGAGTAGATCGTTCCAGCAAAGAGGCAGAGACAGCCGTTACAGACAATTTGTGAGTAACAGTGATCAGTTACCCTCTCCATCTTCAACTCAAAACTCTATGAATGAGCGAATTTAAAGCCACATCACTGTCTACACGGGTGACAGCCTGGGAGGATATCAATGCACCTGACTATATACTTAATTGGATTACAACAGGAGTAACAATTCCATTCTGCACCGAACCACCATCGTTCCATATTGGCAACCGGTGCTTGCCAGCTCATCATAGACAATTTATTTCACAGGAACTTAATTCATTGCTTCAGTGTAATGTGATATCGGAAATACATCAACGTCCGGACTGTGCATCAAGTCTTGGTGTTGTGCCAAAGCAAGGTGGAAAACTGCGGCTTATTGTGGATTTAAGACAATTAAATAAACATTGCAGACCATGTAAATTTAGATATGAGGATATTGAAGTTGTAGGTGAACTTATTCAACAGCATGACTATTTAATCTCACTGGATTTAAAAAATGGATTTTATCATATTCCTGTTAGGCAGGATCACAGAAAATATCTAGGCATTGAATGGAAAAACAGGTACTTTGTGTTTAATGTGCTCCCATTTGGTGCCAACTTCAGTCCATACTACTTTTGTAAGGTTACCAGATTTGTGGTTCAGCACTTGCGACAAGAGCCTTGCAATCTACGTTTATCTAACTATGTGGATAATTTTTTGCTGATGTCATCAGAAAGTCATATTGAGAAAGACAAGGTGACCTTAGTAGATACACTTAAAAGTCTGGGATGGTTTATTAACTTTGAAAAGTGCTCTCTTGTTCCAGCTACCAATAAAGTGTTTATTGGATATAATATACTGACAGATACGCATGAAGGTGTGCCTATAATTAAAGTAACCTCTCAACGGGTGAGGAGACTTAAGAAAGATATTCAGAGAGTGCTGAATAGACAAAATATCACTGCACGTGTTCTGGCTAAGGTTGCTGGACAATGTATATCCATGTCTCGGGTAGTGTTGCCGGCAAAATTGTTGCTCAGAAACGTTTACCGGATCCTCAAACAGAAAACTACTTGGGAATCGGAACTCTGTCTCGATACAGCAGCCAAACAGGATCTATCGTACTGGCTCCACACAATAGACCATTGGAATGGAAAGCTGACTCTGCCCAAAACGGTGGATGTACAAGCAGTCTCCGATGCCAGTTCCACAGGATGGGGATTTGCTTGCCTCGGGCAGGAGGCGGCAGGTCACTGGGACAATTGGATGACAAACCAACCATCAAATATAAGGGTTATGATGGCGGTACTAATGGGCCTGCTGTCATTCAAAACAGAACTGAGTGGCAAAACCGTACAAGTTCTCTCCGACAACGTCAGTACCGTCGCGAACATCAATTTTCAAGGTGGGCCAAGCCATGCACTAACACAGGTATCCCGAGCGATATGGAGTATGGCCATGAAATACAATATCTCTCTCACAGTGAGATACTTGAGAGGGGTGGACAATGTCCAGGCCGACACCCTTTCCCGCGTAAAGGACCGATACAGCTGGTCACTCCATCCAGCACTTTTCAAAGCACTAAACGAGAAATGGGGGCCCCACACGATCGACAGATTTGCCGACTTCAACAATACACAAGTCCCTATGTACAACAGCAGATTCAGGGATCCACATTCTGCGGGGGTAGATACCCTCAGCCAAAAAGACTGGAGCCAACACAACAACTGGGTATGTCCCCCATTCAGATTGCTCCCAAATATACTACAGATCATTCAGGAGCAGAAAGCGGTGGCTACTATAATTCCTCCATGGTGGCCAGCGCAACCATTTCATCGAAAGCTTCAAGCGATGTCGACCACCCTACCTGTAAGGATTCCCATGTCACGCCACTCTGTACTGTTCAGACACAGGGACGATGTTCCGGAACCATTCCACAATCCCAAGTGGAAGATCTTTGCCTGGAGAGTGTCTGGCGCGAACGCTTGAGCAGCAAAGGCTGGCATAATAATACACTGTCACGTTTTCAGTTTGCTTGGATGCCCAGTACACTCGCTGCGTACAATCGAATGATAAACAAGTTTAGGCAATTCTGTTTCGATCATGGACATGAATTCCCACCAAGCTCTGATGCTGTGGTGGCGGATTTCCTCTGTCATATTAGTGATGCTTCAGCCAGGCCACGTTCAGCCATCGGTACTGCATTATCCGCCATATCTCATCTGTATAAAGCATTTGGTATAAAAAATGTAACAGATGAGGAAGCCTTGAGACTATTCTCTACAAGATCACTAGTGAAGGCAGCTACTACTGAACCACGGGGGAGGTCACATGTGATGCCAGTTGAACCTTTCGTAAAACTGTTTATGAACTGGCCTGAGGACTCTGCCTTATCCCTCAAAGATCTACGACTGAAGGCGCTAACTCTGCTTGCATTAGCTGTGATGTTACGACCCTCCGATGTGGCCCCACATGGTACATATTTCAATTCAGCCTTGCAGAAACCGGAGCCATTAGTTTTCTCCACCAACAATGTTCAGTTTCATAGTGATGGTGGTATGACCATCACGTTCTTTGGTGTGAAAAATGATACCGACCGTTCAGGCTTTGACGTCTACTTGCCTAAAGCTCAGCCGGCGAAAATTGATCCAGTGCGCGTTTTAGGCAGTTACATAAACAGAACTGAGGATATTAGACCTGTGGATAAAAAACCATTGTTTTTATCGCTCAAACTACCACATGGGCCAATTTCCTCTGACACAGTGGCCTCAATTTTGAATGACGCAATTAAAAAGGCAGGCTTGGGTGGTCGTTCATACAGTGCTAAGGACTTCCGACCTACTGGGGCCACCATAGCCATTGATAACAATACTGATCCAGATGTGGTTAGACGCCTTGGCCGTTGGAAAACACCTTCTGTATTTTTTGAGCATTATGTGCACAGCCGTCCACCTACGGACTATACCGATAAACCTTTCCAGCATCATTAGTTTTATTACGATTGGCGTTCGTTAGTTTTATGTTGATGGACCAGATATCCATGGTTTTTCTTGTTGTTGTGTAGTTATTAATGGATGCACCATTTCGTTGTTGGCATAACAGTTGCTTACATGTGCTATCAATGCTATAAGGGTATAGTTTAGTACTATTTTGCTTTATATGTTTTGTCGGTTCCCTTTCGGGCCAAATTTGCTTTAACTCACCATTAAGGCATTTGTTTAATAAAGTTATACATATTTTTGACACGTCGTAAGTTTTGTGAAACTGTAGACAGGAGAGAAAATTATGAGACATAACTTTATGTGACACCTAACTACTGCGTACGGTGTCGCTACCGTCTTTGTATGGTACGTGACTTGTATCTAGTGGTTTATTTTGATCTGATTTCCATGTTCATATGCTTATTATATTAAGGTAGGCGAGGACGTAACATGCGAGAGATGTAAGGCATTTGTTTAATAAAGTTATACATATTTTTGACACATGTCGTAAGTTTTGTGAAACTTACAAGCCACGTTCAGATAAACAAGACTAGCTGTCCTGATATGTTTGTACATTTCAGATCCGTGGACAAGGCCTGCCCCCGCTATCAACCAACTACCTTTTTCCTAACAAATCTCATGCATTACGGGGGGTTTTACGGGGTGCTGGATGTAAGACAGCAGCACTGAGGTCGTTCCATGAGTCAAGTGATAACGTCACTGACACCTCATACACAATACAACCCCGGAATATTTTCAGCTGACATGTTTCTTTGAATTTCAAGTACTATTTAGCTCATTGATTTTGCTACAAGAAACATTTGATGAAAGAAGATTGCGAATGACGACAGTCGTTCAAAAACGCAAGCGTCCTACCTATATACTAATATTACACATTTCAAATGCCATTCCATTGCAATTAATGGTTCTTATGAAAGAAAACTCTATAATCTGTGTGGTCATTCACGGATATTAAAGATATATTCTAGTTAATAATCTCATAAATTTAATTTGACCCGAGCTTCAAGACAACCGAGCTTTAGCGGTGATCATGTAGGTGTGTTCGTTTTTAAAACATGCGGAATCTTATATTTCCTGAAATCTAAACCAGGGCGATTTTCTGAGATTAAATGGAATCGCCATGCATAATAGGCGAACACAATGTTATCAACGTGCATGTGTTCAAATGTTTGCAAGCTATTTTGTAATCTATAAAACAATCGATAATGGATTATCCATTACATACTTATAATGTCGACTAATATTTCCGACTTACATTACTTACTATCACGGAGAATTGTCACCCTTTTCGCGCAATGGAGTGTTATAAATAAATTCTGGTAAAATTCTTCACCAAACGGACTTATTGTAACAATACAAAAATAATAAATGAAAATCAATAAAATTACAATAGACGTTTGTCATTGCAGCCCAATAAACTGAGGCTTATGAAGAAGAAATACTATATATTCTTGAGAACTGTTAAGAGATTAAAGCTGACTACATTTTACAAACGTTTATCTTGCATTGGATACTTCAAACACAAGCTAATCTTTCTATAATCGTGTATTTACAAACCGTGTTTCGAAACGAAGTTCCCGGGGAGAAAACCTCAGCAATAGGTTTAACACGACACTATGAACTATAGCGTCAAATGCCAGATTTAAATCAAAATACCAGCCGAGAAAGTTGATTCAAATATGTCCATTAAATTTCCTATGTAAATGACGTATCGGTGGTTTCAGAATTATTTTCTTTTAAAAAAAAAGTGAAATAAGAGAATTAACAAAATGATATTATCATGAATAAATAGGAATTTACTTGCAATACACGCTGATCAATGTCTGGCAAACGGAGAGTCACTGGTGTGATGGTCCTTTTCCATTTTTTTTTTGTAGAAAACCGATCTGTGCGAATCAGATAATTCACATCTAGATATGTTATTTTATCCATCAAGGCCCTGCCTGAATACATTTGACACATCCAAAATAACCGTTGTATAGTAATACCTGTTTGACAAAGGGTTTCGCATATGCTTCAGGTGGCTGTTACACTGTGAGCAAGGCTAGAGTGAACACAGATGACTAGTTGCACAAGCAAACAGCCTGCGGAGAACTGTCTAAGTTGTTTGAGCAGCAAGACAAAATTTACAAGGAAGTTATTTTGGTTAAACTGAATTGCTATACTGTAACCACTGATACGATTCAAATTAATTCATTCAAAGGGGGATAAGGTTCGTTAAGTTGACAAGAATGTTTAAAAAAAAATCCCATTATCCCGAGGGGAAAAAACTTGAAAATGCCCGAGTGTTTTATCTACCAGGTGAAAACGATGCCTGGTGCATACATGTATACTGACCCACCAAATAGAAAGATGTTAGCCAGGTTAAGCGCACGGAAGTGCAGTGTTACATGAAATGGTGTAATTAAAGGGTAGTGTGAACTAAAGTTGTGCATTTGTGATCAAACTTGCTGCAGTGTAAACATGAACAAATCATCTAAATTTCAGCCCTTTGCTTCTGGTGCACTACGTAATTTACATCGCGATTCCCCGATCCGCAAGTTCTTGAACCTTTCGACATTTATTTAAACTAGGTTGTCATTTGCTAGTAATGTTGACACTATTGTTATATACATATGTATATCTCTCAAACAGTGACTCATACTCTGATTTTTATGGTACTAATTTAATAATGTTATTGATATATACATATAACTGGGTTTTCATTCATTATTAAATTACATGCGTGTAAATGATTTATATTAATTTAAATAAATATTAAATCATTAAAATATAATAGATCATAGCTGCTTTTGCAACGCGGCCATTTCCTTTGTGCATACATACGGCTTCCTTCACATAGCACGCTGCGGTACGCCGCATTATCCCTCACAGTGACGGAACCTCCCGGATTATTATACAAGTTGTTCCTTGCAAAGCATGTTTTAAAATTTTATGGATGCATTTTTTCTATTTTATATCGTGTTGTATTTATATAATACCTATGTTATCAATGATGGTTTATGCTTATTTTTCAATTTAATAAATAAAAATAATAGATATTCATTGGCTCGAGGGGATATATGCTGCTATCACACATACAGAGTGGATTATGAGTATGGAAAATTATGACATGCAGATCAATAATACCATTTAACTCAGGGAATCACTGAAGATTTACTGTGGTCAACATATGGAAGCGAAAATGCGGTATATCAGTTCCTTTTATAATTTTAATTTGTAGCGTGTACTTACATTGTAAAAACAGGCTAGAATATGAGACACTGTCCAGCTCACTGTACATATCATAAAATAGTCGATTTTATTTTTTAATTAAATGATTTAACTAAATAAGTATATACATTAAGCCAATTCAGAATCCTCTTCCCGTTCATCTCTTCATGATAGTCGTTAGAGCCACAGTTTCTGATTGTCAGCTCTGCTCCTGGAACGAACCCGTGTTCATTCCAAGCCTTAACAACTATAATGCGGGCCAAACGACCGGCCGTGCAATTGACCCTCTTCCTCCTTCATCACTGTAAATAATTATGTTCTTTATACGTGTGTGTACGAGCGTGGATTCCGAGTAGTATGGTTCAGGTGGATCATCTGGAACACTTCCGTGACATGTATTGAAATTGTTCATCATTGAATTTAAGTTTTATTAAAAGAATAAGGTTGCATAGTATATATATATATAATAATATCATTTATTCTTTATAATTAGTTATATAATTATTTAGGACTATTTTCGGGAATTTTAAAACGACACTATATCATTTTTTTAACACTTAGCATCACATATAAATAATTAAATAAATATATATATATATATATATATATATATATATATATATATATATATATAAATATTATACCACAATTTTTCCAACTGTATTTTTTTCTTTTAATGAGTTTGCCATTCACATTCTTTGATCAGAGGCAGACTGTAATGGCTGCATGGTAGTGTTGAGTAGTCAACTGTTAAGACGGTACAGATGTGCAATTTGGTGGGGAATCTAAGTGGACATACTATATTACCCGCCCCTCCCCCCGGCCCATTAAATATTGACAAATAAAAGGATGTCATTTTGCCATTAAAATCTAGTTATTTACAAAAATGAGTAAGTTTCCTCAAATATTAAATGAGTAATCTTTCAGAAATACCTAATATCTTACTTAACACAACGACTGATTATGTGGCATAATTGTGGCTTGTCTCAGGGGATGTTTGCTTCCCCAAAGTATTTTTAGGTCAGACAATTTAATATGTTGTTGGTTTTTGAAGCGAGAATATCCCCAGTTAATTTACACCGAACGTGCTTCTAAATTACTGAAATTTTGAAAGAATTTTGTGACAATTTTCCCGCGTTGAGGGAGGGGTTAATCCCGCCTGCACGGCTCCCCAAAATGCAAAAGGAATTTGTGCCCCTGAGATAAATTAGAAATTTTAATAGTATGATGTAAAATGTATGTAAGAGTGAGGTTTATGAAATGTCATTTAAATCTTTGTAAACTTAAAACAATAATATTTCGTTCATTTTATC
The DNA here is from genome assembly GCA_026874595.1 of Sipunculus nudus. Classification (NCBI taxonomy): domain Eukaryota; kingdom Metazoa; phylum Annelida; class Sipuncula; order Golfingiida; family Sipunculidae; genus Sipunculus; species Sipunculus nudus. The sequence continues at coordinate 8,731,145 of CM049308.1, forward strand.
TTTCAGTTAATGTGTCAAATAAACTTATTTTTCTGTCAATTTGTTCAATGCCTGAAAATTTCAGGGAGGAAATGTATCCATTCTCTCTTGTTGCAATGCCCGCTATTTACCCTGGTTTCATCGAGTAAAGATGATCGGCCTTGTTGTCGGTACCTCCTGACGGCCCGGTCGCCAATTCATAAAATCTTCTCGTTGGTAAATGTTATATTCGCTACCTCTTTTCTGAAAATCCGTCAATCCGACTTATTCATAATTAAAATACATTTCACAATTAATTATTGGTTATCAAAGGACTATTTTCGGTTTTCGAGAACAAAATTTGGTTATTACATTTATTATTTACATCACATGCATGTAATATGTTTACTGAATTTTTTTTCAAGGACATAATATCTTTTTTCGTATTTTTTTTAAATATGAGCATTAATATAAAATCAGTGCCTTATGTTTGCTTAACTTTGACCATGACACTTGTTTTCCTGTAAGTAATTGCTGTTGATTGAACTGTATTTCCAAAATTGCAATAAATAAAATATTTTTGATATTGTGATTCCAGGAAGTTTCCAGAAATTTCAGTTGTGGTAAGGTAGCATTTTTAAGGAAATCAGTCTTCTTTTAAATCATTTTAATTAATATATATATTTAGTATATTACTGTAAATCTAAATATGTTCAATTTTTTAAATGTATTAAAGCCATGATTAAAATTTATTGATATTGCATTTGGAAATAAGTATATTAAGTATTTGCTAAAATTAAAAAAAAATTTAAGCTATTATTGAAAAAAATTGCTGAGCACCGTTACCCATAGGTCCCTTGTTTATTGACCTCTGGATGCTCACAATTCTCAAGTCCAGCGATGACGATTTGTGGCCTTCTAATGGACGGCTTCTAATGCTTATATCTCATTTGAATTTCATTCACCTTAGGTAAAAATGTCACTTTAATCCGAAATATATGAAAACATGTATTATACACATTTATTTAAATATCTGTTTTAAGTAAAATATAATACCAGGGAAATTTACACATCCCTTTAAAGCCGCAGCTGCATGAGCAGCCTCTCCAGGTGTAGGCCAAGCTGTGTGCCGTTTTGACAGGTCTGTTAAATCCGATGACACGAGGCGGACAGCTCTTGGTGCACCCAAACCTACACAAACATGCAGAGAATATATATATATATATATATATATATATATGCCACGAAGGATAACGACGATCGTTTCCTTTACATTGAAGGCCTATTAATAAACTTATTTTATTTCTTTCAATCTTCCTGTTATATCTGTAACCCCTTTTAAGTAACACTAAAGAGTAGGCCTCGCTAATAAAAATGAAAATAATATTTTTCAACCTACTGAAAATATAAATATTTGTTTTATTTCACATATATAGCAATATTTTTTGTCAGATTAATAACTGGTACACGAAGTAGAGGGTATGGGAGAGGATCTCCTTTCACAAAAATATTAAGATCTTCTGTTCCTCAGCTACTATTATCTTAAATGTCTTTGCATATAATAGTCAAACTTTAGGGGTTGCTCTGGTTTAAACATATTTATTTAACCAGGATTACAAAAATAGCCTAATGCAAATGTTTTCCTGGAAAACATATATACAAACAAAGATTCAATACAAATACATTGACAAGTGAACATAGTAACACTGAAATAGCGTGAACAAACATATAAGTTAAACACACACACACATACAAAAGTGCCTATTACATAGTTACATGAAATCAATATTAGTATTAGTGGAAATGAAATAAATATCAAAATCGTCCTGGGTCCCTTATGTATCTGTATACGTGACTAAAGATTTCAAAATTATCTGTAGCAGTCAGGGAGAAGCTGCCACAAAGTAAAATTCGAACTATTTCCATCTCGGTTTTATTAGAGTAATTTTCAGTTATATGTGGAAATGCAAAACAGCAAACTTCCCGCAGACTAGCCAGAATTGTGAGTCTCTGTTAAATATAAAGTGGACAGTCTAAGAAATAATGAAAACAATTTCGTCGGCGAGAACACATTAACAAGTTTGCTTTTCAGTCAAGTTAGGCTAAACAGAATACGGTTTAGGGTGCCGTAGTCACTGCGTAACCGCGTGTGTATATAGGATATTATTACGTCGAATACCATCGCACAGTGTATTTTTAAATGCAGTGGTAGAAGTAATTATTCTCAACTTTTAAGGTTATGCGAGCCATGTTGCATTTATAACCGGATAATGTATCTATCAGATAAGGAGGACCAAGATTAGAAAGTCGTCACAATGTTTACTTGCTTACGGACAGACAATGTAGACCACCCAAGCTCGTTTAACAGCTGTGTGCTGCTGCAACATCTTGTTGCTCCAGCCTTTGCACTAAACACTTTCTAGATTGCTCGCCTGTACTACAGAACAATTGTTAAATAGCATTGCCCCATATTCGAGGACATATAAATCACCATTGATTTATACAGTCTATCTAGACCTCATCATGTGTACAATTTCAATTAGCATTTTTGTCAACAATATATCGGAAAGAGTTATTATGAAATACCTTTCGGGGATACCACAGTCATCAAGACGATCTTATCTCGACAAAGGCTCACTTCAACCACCATTCAAATTTTCTAGATCCACAATAAGACTATTTGAAGCCAGTATTCTCAGGTGAATCTCAAATGGCTCCCTAGATAAACGGAAGTGTGACTATAAAGGTCATCGTCCGTGTGGTTAGGCACCACGTTATCTACATAACCACTCTGTTTGGCGTGTAACTAAATCTCTTGAGGTCATCTGGATGACAAATGTATCTGATACCACTGTCTGCTCTTCTGCTGATCTTAGACAAAAGTTTACGTAAGTATGCGCTGCTTTCAAACTATATTTTTCAACTCCTGTCCTGTGAGATTTATAAAAGATTTCCGAACACAGCGTATCCTCTCCGATATCTTCGTTTAAATTTTAAAAGGGCCGTTTTCGTCATTGGAGAAGCAATTTTTGCTGTTTTCGTGATGGAACAGAAACTAGCCCATAAGCATGGACTCCTCAATAGCCTTTTTTAGTGACTGGCGCGATGTGGCACCTGTTGCGCCGCCGTCGGCGGCTAAACAGGAACATTTCCCTGGTTACACTTTTTGTGGTTAGGAATAGGAACGTGTTCCAAGAGCACGAAAACACACCCAATCTGTGGCACTAAAACCTACAAGCTGGGTCCTGACGTGTTTGTACGTTTCTATGCCCTGAATGAATAGATGACACGGAGATTGTACCATGATCCACGTGATACTGACAAACCTCGTGCACGCAAAACCCGAGACTCTTTTCAACTTAATTGTTTCGGATGACTATGCAGTAAATTAGTAATTTATTGTATATTTCTTAACAAGAAATTTTTAATTTAAGAAAAATGCAAATGAAAAAAAAAAACTTAGAAAAGCAAGCATCTAATATTGCTGATGCCACAACACACAAAGTGCTTTTCATAGCTAAATCGACCCCAGATTTTCTAAAGCTTAAAATTAATTAACAATCATTTTCAGAGTAAAATTTCTTTTGTAAAGATCATTACGTAATATGTTTCTAAATCGCGGGAATCTGATATCTGCTTGATGGATGTTGCTCTCAATCTACAAGCATAAGGGTATTTTTCATCACACCTGGAGAACAAAGATGCATATAACCTTAGGGGAACCGAGACACCATTCTAATTTAGTGACAGCTGTTCAAACGGAGAGTCACTAGTGTGATGGTCCTCGTCCATTTTTTTTTTTTGGTAGAAAAACTTATATTTACGGTAGGAGAATCGAAATCTGGGTATATAATCTTATCCATCAAGACCCCTTCCTGAGAACATTTGTCACTTCCGAAATTACCGTTGTGTCGGTATATCTGTTTTACAAACCCTCCCGCATGAGAATTATAAAACACTGTAGATATATGGGTACTGTAAGTCTTTTATTTGAGATCTCAACCCTTTCTTTTTTTAGAAATTTTGCTTCATGAAAAAGGGGTTTCTGAATTTCATGAAAACATTTTGGTTTAGAATTCCCAGAAAACATTCCAACAATGAAAGGTTCTTTCATTTTAAAATGCTCAATCATGCTTAATATTTGAATTTTATGATGGAAAACATCGACATTGAGCTGTATATTCAGAGTATCATATGCGCAGTTGCTATCTGGTTCGCATTCAGTATGGCAAATATACCATTAGACATCACAACGTGTTAATAATATGACCATCTGTGATGTTGTAAATTAATTTTGTTTTAAACTAAGTCCTTGCATGAATCCTTTTGGATATCTTAATTGTCCCAGTGCAAAATAAACCAGAGGCCTAATTACTGTTAGTGGCACATATACACTAATAGCCTACTGATATATTTTGTACCTTGAACTTGTTTGTTTACCGGTGTTGTCAGTGTTATTATTTCGGAATCAAATGTTCTTTGGTGCTCACTGTCACCCGATATCAAACCAACAGTATACTCTCCCACTTGCAGGAATTCGTCCCACTTCTTAACATATACCCACAGAACGACCGGCCGTCAAGGACATTCAACAGTACGCATGTAGAAATTTGATTTATTATTATCTATATATTGATCAATTACGAGTTGTCCTGTTTATTCGACACAATTGACCGTAGCGCGAGCGTAACTGATCAATACCATATACAGTTTTCCCCAGTTTGGTAGTGTATCAGGGTTTATTGTGTCAAACTCTTTTGATAATTAAGGAGTAAACGTAAGGCGCATCTACCAATCCTCTTTTCGCTCATTTATTATATCGTTTCTTAAGGTTGAATAATCTCCTTTAGGTAAAGATGAAGAAAATAATATTTATTTATGGATATACTGTTTTTACCAATATTTTTCCGGGCTGAGTTGTGAGGAGAGTCAAATTTGCAATATAATGGGTTTTTAGTTCACTCTGTGAACTGATGCCATGGCGCAGCGTCCGCCGTCCACTGTCCACTGTCAACTGTCCACCGTCCACCGTCTGTTACCAAATATCTCAACAGCCACATCAGCTATCTTCATAAAACTTTGCAGAATTACTAATCATGGGATGGACATGCAAAAATAAGCTTTTGGTGGCGCCACCTATGTTGACCTACTTTCTGCGGGATTAAATGGTCTTTTCAACTTCTTTCAAGATAAGTCATAAAGTATTAATATTTTGGCCTTCATATCATAGTCAACAGTTCCTTAGAGGAAGGGGAATAATTTGAGTATAAATTCAGTCAAGTCATATTCAAGATGGCTTCTCTACGGAACTTCAAATTCTGTCAATCGTAAAATATGACAGCTTGATGTGTTTCTATGTATACATGATGTATTGTCTGTTACCAAATATCTTAGGAACTGCTGCAGCCTTCAGTTTCAAATTTCACAGGAATATTAATCATGTGACTGCTAAATGATTTTGACCTCCAGGTGGCGCCACCTGTGTTGACCTACTTTCTGCGGGAAGAAATGATCTTTTCCTCTTCTTTCAAGATAAGTCACAAAATATTAATAATTTGGCCTTCATATCATAGTCAGCAGTTCCTAAGAGGTAGGGGAATAATTTGTGTGTAAATTCAGTCAAATCATTTTCAAGATGGCATCTCTACAGAACTTCAAATTGTGTGGGTTGCAAAATTTAGCAACTTGATGTGTTTCCATACAGGATGTATTGTCTTTTACCAAATATCTTAGGAACTGCTGCAGCCTTCAGTTTCAAATTTCACAGGAATATTAATCATGTGACTGCTAAATGATTTTGACCTCCAGGTGGCGCCACCTGTGTTGACCTACTTTCAGCGGGAAAAAATGGTCTTTTCCACTTCTTATAAGATAAGTCACAAAGTATTGATATTTTGGCCTTCATATCATAGCCAGCAGTTCCTTAGAGGAAGGGGAATAATTTGAATATAAATTCAGTCAAGTCATTTTCAAGATGGTGTCTCTACGTAACTTCAGATTCTGTTGATCGCAAAATATGACAGCTTGATGTGTTTCTATACATGATGTATTGTCTGTTACCAAATATCTTAGGAACTGTTGCAGCCTTCAGTTTCAAATTTCACAGGAATATTGATCATGTGACTGCTAAATGATTTTGACCTCCAGGTGGCGCCACCTGTGTTGACCTACTTTCTGTGGGAAGAAATAATCTTTTCCACTTCTTTCAAGATAAGTCACAAAATATTAATAATTTGGCCTTCATATCATAGTCAGAAGTTCCTAAGAGGAAGGGGAATAATTTGTGTGTAAATTCAGTCAAATCATTTTCAAGATGGCATCTCTACAGTACTTCAAATTGTGTGGGTTGCAAAATTTAGCAACTTGGTGTGTTTCCATAAAGGATGTATTGTCTGTTACCAAATATTTTAGGAACTGCTGCAGCCTTCAGTTTCAAATTTCACAGGAATATTGATCATGTGACTGCCAGATGATTTTGACCTCCAGGTGGCGCCAGCTATGTTGACCTACTTTCTGTGGGACAAAATGTTACTTTCCACTTCTTTCAAGATAAGTCATAAAGTAATAAGAGGAAGAGGAATAATTTGAGTATAAATTCAGTCAAGTGATTTTCAAGATGGCAAATCTACGGATGTTGATGTGTTTCTATACATGATGTATTGTCTGTTACCAAATATCTTAGGAACTGCTGCAGCCTTCAGTTTCAAATTACACAGGAATATTAATCATGTGACTGCTTAATGATTTTGACCTCCAGGTGGCGCCAGCTATGTTGACCTACTTTCTGTGGGACAAAATGTTACTTTCCACTTCTTTCAAGATAAATCATAAAGTAATAAGAGGAAGAGGAATAATTTGAGTATAAATTCAGTCAAGTGATTTTCAAGATGGCAAATCTACGGATGTTGATGTGTTTCTATACATGATGTATTGTCTGTTACCAAATATCTTAGGAACTGCTGCAGCCTTCAGGTTCAAATTTCACAGGAATATTGATCATGTGACTGCTTAATGATTTTGACCTCCAGGTGGTGCCACCTGTTTAGCTACTTTCAGCAGGCTGTAATGGTGTTTTCTGCTTTTATCCAAAATATGTCATTAAGTATTTATTTGTTATAATCCACAAAAACAGAGTCTCCTCTAGGACCCTTGGACTGATCTTTCCAAAACCTGGCATACTTGTTCCCTCACCTATGAAGTTGTAGGTAACAATGATGGAGAACCTTTCTGTTCAGTACAAACCTGGGTTTCTTTTATATAACAACCCTCAATCTCAGGAGTGGTTCAATGTATTGATCTGAAATTTGTCATGTCTATCCATCTAGGAAAGTTTTTTCGTTAACCAGACAGGTGGCGCCACCTACAATACTTTTTGCGGAGTGTCCAACTTTGCATTTGCCATTTGATTGTCTTAGTGTTTGTTCAGTGTATTGGGTTGAAATTGTGCATGTCCATAGATCTTCGTCACCCCCATCTCGTAAACAAGACTGGTGGCGCCATCTGCAATAATTTTCCTGTGGTGTCCATTCATACATTTGCTTTCGGTGAAAATTGCTCATATCTCAGGAGTATTGGTCTGAAATTTGGCATGTGCAGTCATCTTGGAAAGTTTTCTCATAAACCAGATAGGTGGCACCACCTTCCTTGTGCAATAGGACAGTGTCCACTTGGAAAGGAATGAATGGTATTTTCACATTCATTTTATTTTAATCACTTGCCAAATTGCACAGTAATTCACAGAGTGAACATTAGACCCCTGGGTCTCTTGTTAATGCTTGTTTTGATTTTTATGTGACACATTTATAGTTACTGCGTCAATGGGAATCTTTTCTCATATAATTGGTATTAGGAATGATCGAAAATCAGTTTTTTTTTTTGCATTTATACAGGTGCGTTAATCGATTTTTGTTTTTGACAATTCAGTTTTACATCTAATCAGTTATTCTGAAAATAGTGATTGGTATTAGGAATGATCGAAAATCAGTTTTTTTTTTTTGCATTTATACAGGTGCGTTAATCGATTTTTGTTTTTGACAATTCAGTTTTACATCTAATCAGTTATTCTGAAAATAGTGATTGGTATTAGGAATGATCGAAAATCAGTTTTTTTTTTTGCATTTATACAGGTGCGTTAATCGATTTTTGTTTTTGACAATTCAGTTTTACATCTAATCAGTTATTCTGAAAATAGTGATTGGTATTAGGAATGATCGAAAATCAGTTTTTTTTTTTGCATTTATACAGGTGCGTTAATCGATTTTTGTTTTTGACAATTCAGTTTTACATCTAATCAGTTATTCTGAAAATAGTGATTGGTATTAGGAATGATCGAAAATCAGTTTTTTTTTTTGCATTTATACAGGTGCGTTAATCGATTTTTGTTTTTGACAATTCAGTTTTACATCTAATCAGTTATTCTGAAAATAGTGATTGGTATTAGGAATGATCGAAAATCAGTTTTTTTTTTTTGCATTTATACAGGTGCGTTAATCGATTTTTGTTTTTGACAATTCAGTTTTACATCTAATCAGTTATTCTGAAAATAGTGATTGGTATTAGGAATGATCGAAAATCAGTTTTTTTTTTTGCATTTATACAGGTGCGTTAATCGATTTTTGTTTTTGACAATTCAGTTTTACATCTAATCAGTTATTCTGAAAATAGTGATTGGTATTAGGAATGATCGAAAATCAGTTTTTTTTTTTTGCATTTATACAGGTGCGTTAATCGATTTTTGTTTTTGACAATTCAGTTTTACATCTAATCAGTTATTCTGAAAATAGTGATTGGTATTAGGAATGATCGAAAATCAGTTTTTTTTTTTGCATTTATACAGGTGCGTTAATCGATTTTTGTTTTTGACAATTCAGTTTTACATCTAATCAGTTATTCTGAAAATAGTGATTGGTATTAGGAATGATCGAAAATCAGTTTTTTTTTTTGCATTTATACAGGTGCGTTAATCGATTTTTGTTTTTGACAATTCAGTTTTACATCTAATCAGTTATTCTGAAAATAGTGATTGGTATTAGGAATGATCGAAAATCAGTTTTTTTTTTTTGCATTTATACAGGTGCGTTAATCGATTTTTGTTTTTGACAATTCAGTTTTACATCTAATCAGTTATTCTGAAAATAGTGATTGGTATTAGGAATGATCGAAAATCAGTTTTTTTTTTTGCATTTATACAGGTGCGTTAATCGATTTTTGTTTTTGACAATTCAGTTTTACATCTAATCAGTTATTCTGAAAATAGTGATTGGTATTAGGAATGATCGAAAATCAGTTTTTTTTTTTGCATTTATACAGGTGCGTTAATCGATTTTTGTTTTTGACAATTCAGTTTTACATCTAATCAGTTATTCTGAAAATAGTGATTGGTATTAGGAATGATCGAAAATCAGTTTTTTTTTTTGCATTTATACAGGTGCGTTAATCGATTTTTGTTTTTGACAATTCAGTTTTACATCTAATCAGTTATTCTGAAAATAGTGATTGGTATTAGGAATGATCGAAAATCAGTTTTTTTTTTTGCATTTATACAGGTGCGTTAATCGATTTTTGTTTTTGACAATTCAGTTTTACATCTAATCAGTTATTCTGAAAATAGTGATTGGTATTAGGAATGATCGAAAATCAGTTTTTTTTTTTGCATTTATACAGGTGCGTTAATCGATTTTTGTTTTTGACAATTCAGTTTTACATCTAATCAGTTATTCTGAAAATAGTGATTGGTATTAGGAATGATCGAAAATCAGTTTTTTTTTTTGCATTTATACAGGTGCGTTAATCGATTTTTGTTTTTGACAATTCAGTTTTACATCTAATCAGTTATTCTGAAAATAGTGATAATTCAGGTGTAATTGGGAATGTTTTCTTCGACAAGTCTTTACTATGGTTTCCTCGCTTTACAGTCTTCAAATAAAGGAAGTACAACACGACACCTAAGAGTCTAATGGTCATCATAACTCGATAATAGTAACTATTACATGAGCTCGCTGTGATACTGACGTCTGTCGCTATATGGAAAAGGGCAACAGTTTAACATTTTGGTATATCAATATTTGAAAAGGGTAAACAAATAATTTGAAAATGCTATTTCATTCCTTTCCATTATTTCTCACTTGCATTGAGAGATTTACATAAGAAAAGTAACTGGTGCCATATGACCACCTGCAAATTAAAGAATAAAGAACCATGTGGAGGTGACCTTAATTAGGATGATTCAAAAATTCGAGTTTTCCTCTCTTTTGCTCTGTTAACACAATTAATACAAATTGTCTTATTCTACATTCAATTCCCATTTCAATCTGTCATCTATATCGTCAAATTATTGTACCCATCAAGACCTTGTTGAATTTATTCCTGTCACAAAATTATCTTCTAGTAAAATATTAGAATTCAATTTCCAATATCCATTACCTTTTTTCTACCTCAGTTAATTACTTTATATCCAATATAATTCCCCCGTGATCAGATCTTAAGAATAAAAAATATATTGTATATTTTGAGATATTCACCTACAGTCCAATCTACAACATATGTTTACATATTTTTCCCCAACTGTAACCTTTCTTATAATGGATATGTAATTCTAAATATATCAATTGAACCACAGTAATCAATATTCCAGATGCTTTATCACTTGTTTATGGACCCCTCCAGTATACCTCTTTTTTATATAGATCAGCATTGAGTATTATATTAAGATCACATCTGGTATTATTTCATCATTGTAATCCATGTATCTTTTACGATTAACGAAATGTGTGTTAAATGTAATTTTTTCTGCTGTCTTGTTTGGAGCATAAATGTTAATTAAATATATAGTTGATGAATTAATTACCAGGCATTTTACTCTTCAATTTCAAATAACAGAAAATAGTACACAAAAATGCCATTGCACTTGTATGCGACCTGTGCACATACGTTGGAGCAGTTGATCGTCCTCTGGATTCCAACAAGTAGTTCTCCATTCCGTTCAGTTTCGATGCACTTTTCGTCTAGCGCATCGTCTTTCTAAATCAGCAGACTATAGGTGTCCCTCTTTCTCGAGTCCAATTATCTCTCTTGTATAGTTGTGATCGGCTTTGGATCCATAGGCTGAAAAGGACATCTAAACGTTAGTTGTAGGTACGTAAATAAAAGTTTAATGTGGCTGGGTGAGATAAAAAAAAAACGTATATTTAAAGCTTAACTCTTACTCATAATCTCAATATATTCTGAAAACAATTGTAAAACTGGTATGTCATTTCTTTAGTGAGCTGTCAGTATTTGTCTTCGACTTTTTTCAAACAATTTAAGTCATCAGGGTCAGCTGCCAATGATGAACCATGGCATCAGGGGTTCATTCGCGAGTTCCTGACAAATTTCGAAGAAGTTGTCGTTAAAAAATAAATAAAATTCTGCGAGTCCTAGATGAAACAAATTCAGGTACCTCAATCCTTGTGTTTTTGGTGGAACCCAGCTGGTGGGAACTGAAGAATCAATCTCTTCTCTAGAGCATCATATCGTTGGCCATGACCGATACGAAACGTATCCATTAATGATCGATAATCGATCTGTATCGATATAATATCGTTTTACTTACCTCGCAAAATAAGTAAATTGAAAATCAATAAAACAACAATGAAAATTACTTTTATTCATGCTTAAAGTAGTACACATTAACAAATAATACAAATGCAGCACATTTATTTGAATCATCCTCTCAAAGGCTGTTCAGCATAGCCCACCCTAGTTCTTCTTTAGAAAATTAAAGCATCTATTGCACTGTTTTGCAGACAGGACCTCTGTGCCGAAACGATCTATCTGGACTTACGCCGGGCGGGGGACGGCACACCGGGCGGGAGACCGTCCCCTGTCATGAGACACTCGTACTCGGCGTGTTTATATTTAGCGGTATCGCGCTTTGTAATTAAATGAATATTGAAAAATAAAATGGAAAAAAAAAGTAACAAGCCAGGTATCTTCAGAAATATTTTGAGGCCCCGTGCACGTGGTTTCATTGATCAAATGGCCCGACGCCCTGTCATTTTCTGTGTCATCGGTCACTCTGAACTACCGTGGTTGTCGGCATCCTCTTGTGACAGTTGAAACTGTCACTTTCTGCGTCTATAGTTTCAGCTTCACTGACTGTTGACAGTTCACAATCGTATTTAAATCTAAAAGAAACTGCTGTTCCTTGGCAGAATTAACCGTTTCTTTACCGAGATTTTGTCCTGTTATCGTCCGTAAAATTAGTAAAATCCGTTTCCGAGTCGCGGTCAACAAACTGTTAGCGTGGGCCGCCATCTTATTCATAACTTATGCACTTCAACTTTTAGGCCAGTCAGATCTAGTCTTTTTTGGGGGACAAAATGTCACCAATTGAGAATCCCTTACTGCATTGACCAAATGTCACAAGGGCGTCATGGAATCACCCGTGCAAATGGATTGATCCATTGGAATGGCTGCAAGAACCACAGCAATCACTCACAGACCGTCTCTAATACATTATGTTCAAGTAGGCTCTGTGTGTATCGATATGTCTATCGATACACTGAAGAGAATACCGGTTATCGTATCGATGTGGTGATACCGGTACAACGATATTATTAAATATCGGTTTGATCCACTACTCTGCTCACTGATTGGTGGGGAGTTTAACACTATTGCCGACTTTTATAGCTGCTGATGAATGTTCTTGCCAAAGTGCCACGTTGATAGATCCCGTCAGGTCCCAAACAGGCAGGTTTCTGACTACGGCATTTCTGCCACCCACTTGCACAGTTCTGGGCAATTCATCTTGAAAAATGAATCTCATTAGTACACACAGTTAATGTAGGTTTGTATACTGTTACGGGGTGACATAAAAGCGGACTTAACTGTCTCGCTAGTGAAGCTTGCTTTACTTGCGAAGCGGTTGGTTCGCCGAACTAGTACGCCACCGACCTGGGTTCGAAACCGGGACCGACCCAGGATTCTCCCCCTCATTTATTTGTCTTCGTAACAAGATGGGGGCTCGTCTGATGTGACGATAAAACTTTGTGGCCCAGGCAATAAGCTCACCAAAGTGTGACTCCTGGGATAATTAGTATTGTTCTGATTGTTCTGATAGCAGAACGCTCTTAAGAGGAGGTGTGTTACGGGGTGACATAACAAGCGGACCGAACTGTCTTTGTCAACCGAAGCGGTTGGTTCGCCGGACTTCTACGCCACCGACCTGGGTTCGAAACCGGGATCGGCCCAGGATTTTCCCCTCATTTATTTGTCTTAATAACAATACCAATTTTTTCCAATATGCCGATCCAAGAAACAGTTGCGTTACCTTTGCCTTTGTGAACTTCATGAACAAAACATACGCACAAGATTGTTACTTCTGGATTTTTCCCTTTGATGTAGACGAGTTTGCCCACAATCCATTCAGTCTGGTTCAAGGGAGAAACTGGTATAGGGTCGATGGATTTATAAGTTCAGCAGCTCTTAGGCTGATATGTTCCGGCACCTCCAGCTCAGAGGTGCTAGTTATTAAGGCGGTTTACACCGGCTGCGTCCGAACGAATATAATACGAACGAATATTTCTGGGTTGGGGGGGGGGGGGGAGTGATTACAATGATTAACCCCCCCCCCGGCCAAATCGGGGGGATAAATACCCCCATCCTCTTGTATTGACGCCCCTGCAATATAGGTAACCTCCAAATGCAAACGCGATAATGCATGTTCCAGCTCTTTTGTGTTGAAGGTGAAAAGAAGCCATTCTTGTCCGATGCGAACGACAAATAATAGAACATGTTCTATTTGTTTCGTTCGGATAGCATCGTTCAAATAAGTTGTGTGTCTGCACTTACATAAAATAAAGGATTTCCTTTTTTCGTTCGTAAAGCAAATTTTCGTTAGGCTTTTTGAGTTCAAAGAATTCTTCCATGATGTCAAATAAAAAAGTTTCTTAAGACATATCTTTTATTTTCCTTTATACAAGTTTTTCAGTTATTTCTGAATTGCTGCACACAATAATGGTGCATGCCGTCCTAACGGCGACAGACAGTTGTAGTTTCCAGTTAGATTAATCCATTTTTATGCCCCCGCCACAAAGTGGCCGGGGCATATAGTTTTACCCATGTCCGTCCTTCCGTCATTCCGAAATAAAACAGTTGTACGGACTTTTTTTTCGCAATGCCTGCAGATATTGGCTTGATTTTTGGTGTGTGGGCAGATAATGACCAGTTACAGATCGAGTTCGCGTTTCGTCCCAGTTGACCTACTTTTGACCGTTTTACGGCTCCTTAACTTAGAAAATTTCATGAAAAATATAAATTTTCATGACAAATACACATGTACGGACTTTTTTTCGCAATGCATGCAGATATTGGCCTGATTTTTGGTGTGTGGGCAGATAATGACCAGTTACAGATCGAGTTTGCGTTTCGTCCCAGTTGACCTACTTTTGACCGTTTTACAGCTTCTTAACATAGAAAATTTCAAGAAAAATATAAATTTTCATGACAAATACACATGAAATGACTTTTTTTTCGTAATGCCTGCAGATATTGGCCTGATTTTTGGTGTGTGGGCTGATAATGTCCAGTTACAGATGGAGTTCATGTTTCGTCCCAGTTGACTTACTTTTGACCGTTTTACGGCTCCTGAACATAGAAAATTTCATGAAAAATATAAATTGTCATAACAAATACACATGTACGGACTTTTTTCCCAATACCTGCAGATATTGGCCTGATTTTTGGTGTGTGGGCAGATAATGACCAGTTACAGATCGAGCTCATGTTTTGTTCCAGTTAACCTACTTTTGACCGTTTGATGGTGCTCTGACATAGAAAATTTAATAAAAAAAAGTGCACATGTACGGACTTTTTTTTTACAGTGCCTGCAGATACTGGCCTGATTTTTGGTGTGTTGCTTGATAATTACCCGTAACAAATCGAGTTTGCATTTTGCCCTTGTTGACCTACTTTTGACCATATGACACCTCCTGAACTTAAAAAAAAATTTCAAAATTTAACAAATGTTTCTAATTTGCCCCAGGCGGGGGCATTCGTGTCGTTCCGACACATCTAGTTTCCTCAAGCCAGAATCTTAAAGTTCAGTGGGGAATGTCAGTAGCCGGTATCTTGCCGTCCCTTTGTGACATACATGCTCTCGGCAGTAGGCTTGTCTCCATTTATATAGTCTGTATGTGTCATTGGTGCAATTTAAGATCACACAATAGGGGCCAGGCATGATGAACACGCCTGGATAAACCTATACCACGGGATCTGTCACGAAGCGGGCCGCAATCGTCAGGGACGTTTTGGTTTGTTTTGGTAATGGTGACCTTTCACATTGGCCGGTCATAGGACATGCACAATTGTAATGCCGAAATGGTCTATTATTATTCTTTTAATTTATATATTGTATGGGTAAACGTCATTGACAAAGGGTGACAGATAATTCATGAAATTGATATGTTATTAGCTACATTTAAAGATATGTTTACACATAAGGGTGCCGTTGTTACAGGATAAAAGACTAATGCATGTTTAAATAAGAGCACTGAAATGACGTTTGTCTGATTGCATATTGTAGCAAATGCATTTAATGTATACTCTACATATCACAGTTTGATATTAACATACGCGAGTGTATGTTTTTGGGGGTTTCATATAACAGTGCATTTATTAAATGTATAAAAAAATTGATATAATAAAATGAGGCAGTAATATAATAAAAAGGGATCACCTCTATTTGCCTATTTTAACCCAAATACTTCAGGTTTTCCTCTATATAAATGGTTGTGAAGATAATTTGTGAAGATAATTTTCCTTTATAAGGAATCAGACCACCTGAAAATGTCAGTTTTTATATTACAGGCATTTGTCCTTTGGTCATCATGCAAATTAACATTTGCCCTGTTTTATAGCTGTCGAGAATGAAGGGCTTGGATGTTGTGTTGGGATATGAGTTTTAATTCTACTATAAGATTGTGTTAAGGAATATGTTATGTACCCTCGGGTTAAATATTGATGTGTAGATGAAGCATACTGATGAAGTTCTATGAAAAACATCCCTTGAATTTTATGGTAAGAACAACGGCTCAGTGGTAACAATAAATAAATTTGTAATATTAAAGAGGACATCAGTGTAAATTGTAACAGTTATTGCTAATTATTGTCTTTAAATGTAATCATTCTGAAATATATGAACGATTATTTAGAATGTTTACTGTACTTACTTTATCTTAAATGATAGTCTTTCTAGTTTCGTATTGTTCCGACTTCATTGTTTGAGTTTTTTGGATTTTTTTTTAATTTTGAGAATTAAGGGCTGTCTTACTGACAAGCGTTTTAGTATAGCCCTGAATATTACTGCTAATAAGTAAAATTTAAAAGCTTAATCATATTGATCTTTAAAATATTTTAAATTACGTTGGTGAATATATACATGTGGGTAGAACCAGCATAGTGCAGCAGCACTCTCGACATCAGTGTGAGGTCAGGTAAATGTAAACAAGACCAGCTGTGATACTGAAATAAACAAGCCGGGTATAAGCGTTATGAAGGACAATGACCTGGATGAAAAGTACACCTGTACTGAAGGGTGAAATCGATCAGGTGAACCACTTCTGACCCCGAAACGTAAAACCTTAAATCTGACCCTGAAACTTAAAACCTTACATCTGACCCTGAAACTATACCGGCGTACATCCATTGTATTGTTACATTTTCAATGTAACGCAATGTACAGTGTACCTTTTCTGAAGCAACCATTTAAACTTATGCACCGTTATTTTCCGCACCACTACCTTGAAGCTAGTTAGCCAGCATAACGCTTCCTCAACACTTTCTGTATTGGTTCAATGTATAACTGCAAACCTCTCCAAGTTGGAGTGGCAGCGGCACTTGGAACATTTGAGGGGCATATATGTGTACCTTACATGCTTGTTACACGGAATATATCATCCAAGAAGTCACATTTGTCTAACAACAGATGTGCGCCTGGATTCCCCTTGTGTGCTACATAAGAATGGATGTAACAAACCCTGTCACCTTCAATGAAACGGTATACTTCAGGATACTCTTCATACACTGATAAAAATGCATTATATCGGGCTACTAGATTCAAGTGTATTCATTTCCTATAATCTGACAAAGACCAAACATGGTTTCACAAAGGGTCAGACACCAGCTGTTGAGTCAGACACCAGCTGTTGAGTCATGGAAGTTGACAAGTTTTTGTTTATCCGTGCTTCATTTCATTATAGAATAATCATCTGGTAAATATAGTTCTTTAGTAGACTGCCGGCAGAGGTGTCTTGTCATATCCCACAGGGCTTTTGTCAATATTTGTCCACTGGGTATGAGGTAGCTTTTGGGATTCAGGAGAATTAAGTTTGACATGAGTGATATGAGTTGATTATCAGTATAATAGCCGTATATACCTCTCCTTTAGAAAAAGAGAATACATTTTATATAAAACGAAATAAAATATGAATATTATCATAATGTGATACTTCCACATAACCATACTATGGAGTAGAAGATTGAGAAGCCTGAAGCAATAAATAAATTCTGGGATAAAAATATATAATTAATAAAGTTCGACTGCATACGTAACAGTAGGGTATTTGATATCCAGTATGGTATTTTTTTATATAATGTTTTATATTGATGAGAAACCTTGGAGGCTATGACTATACATTTTCTACAATTTAGCTTTGGTATCGTGTACAAGTTTAGAAGTTTTGTGCCTGAGACAATTTTCGGCAAATTTCGTCCTTAATTGTTTTGGCGGAGTTTAAAATATATTTCCTTCGGATATTATACGGGCTTACTTCATTTCCTGGTATTAATTCCAAATTGTAGAAACATAAAGGTAACTATGAAATCTACGAATTTAAAATAGAACTTTAAGACTTTTAGAGCAAAATCCCTTCCACTTGCAAAATTTCGGGTGCCTTAAAAAGTTGTTCTGAGTGAGCATTATATTTACTGCTTGTCACCGTACGACTGCCCTTTTTACAGCATAAAAATATTTTTGCTTTTAAACGGAATAAAACAAGGTGTGTATCTGAATCCCTGATTGCATTCTTCATCAGCCTCTTCTTTATCTTAACATAATTCATACTTTTAATAAATTATGGAAACGCTAGTAAACACGCCCATGAAAACAACGAGCTACTTGGTTTGTGTAATCCCGTTGCCATGGAAATGACGAGATTTCATAAGTTCACGTCAGACAAACGCATTTTTATTTTACCCCTTACATATGCTCAGTGAGGATGGCAAACCTGTCATGTCCACCACCCCAACCAGTTCCAGCTTGCCGTAACCCTTCTGCTGTGTAGCTTTTGGGATACACAAGGGCATTTACTACATGTTGTGACACATGCACACAAAAAATGCGAAATGTCCCATTCTTGTTATAGCTCGACTGTTAAAGCAGGAGGGAAATAGCATGTATCAGAATTCGTTTTTGACAAAAAGAGGTGAAAAAGAGTAATTAGCGTATTTTTTAGGAAATCCTCAAAAGAAAGAGTGATATTTTTAAAAGAGTGATTCGGGAGACCTGCATTTTGATGCGTTAACTCTTGAAGTATATCACATTTCGTCCTCCAATTTGGTACACCAATTTGTTCCTACCAAATTTCTACACGCATAACCCTACTTTTGTGGCATGCATGCGCGCGATCAATCAAAATACTAAAATGTGTTTTTCTGTTTATTTATTCATTTATTCTCTGTATGGTAAGCATCCTCTTGCCTTCTTCACCCTCCCCCCCCCCTCTAACTACCAGTCCATCCATCGCTCCTTGACCCCTCCCTACACGTCTCCAACCTCCTCTTCCACCACCTCTTCCACCTCTCCCTCAACCATTTCCACCGCCCCTGCCACTACCTCTCCCACCACATCTTCCTCCTCTCCCTCAACCGCTTCCACCACCTCTACCACTTTTCTCCTGTCGATAGTCTCCTTATATAGTAAGTGCCATAGGTGTCGCATAGCCTTATTATATGATGTACTTATTCGATCAATTTGACTTAAGCCCGTACCTCAGTGGGCTGCGACAAATTGCAAATTCATTCAATTGCGAATTCATTCGCGCGAGAGTCTCAAAAGTGTCTTAAAACATTCGCGGAAGTACTCAATTTCCTCGCGTGATTCGCAAAGTGTCGCTAATTTGTCGCACAAATTTTGAACATGTTCAAAAAAATTCGCAAAACAAAATTTCCCGCAAAATAGTCACAGGGGCGTCGCTTGTGTCTCAAACATGTCTCGAACTATTCTCAAGTCATTTTATGCGTGTCAGGAATTGCGAGACAATTTTGAGAGGGGTTTGCGACCTTTGCAAAGTCATTTTATGCGTGTCAGGAATTGCGAGAACTGCGAGACAATTTTGAGAGGGGTTTGCAACCTTTGCAACTAAATTGCCAATATTTGGAGATAAAAATGAGAATCTGGCATTCTGGTCGCGAATTTTCGTGCGAATATTTAACAAATGTCGTGCGAATGTCTTGTGAATATCGCACAACATTCGCACGACGGGTATACGATCTCTAGCCGAATTTTGGGCCAAACACTCGTACGATGTACGCAAACATGTCGTAAATACGATTCAGTGTGAGTGCAAGTGAAAATTGTGGCTAATTCGCGTATTTTCTCGCAATGGTCGTGTCTTCAACTAGTCGCAAGCTGTCGCAGTCCAGTGAGATACTACCTTTATGCTTTAATAACCAGGTTTGACAGCCGTAAAAGGAACAGTAAAAAGAGTAAAATAGCCTGTCCTTATACTTGCTAGACAGATATCCGAAATCGCTTAAAGATGTTAAAGTTGCAATAAATTTGACTATTTTTTTACCGTAGACGTCATTGTGATCTGACAAGTTACAAGTTACTGTATTCCCCCAAGTACTGTACAAAATCCTTCCACTCTAAGGAAAACACAATTTAAAACGATCTTATCTGATCTAGCTGGATACACCCTGTTAAAAATAAATCTGCTGAAGCCCCTTCCGAGTCGGACATACGAGTGTAAGATCGTCCGCATAGCCAACAGCACCAGCAAAATAATTTTCAATATAACATCCTATTCCCTTATTCGTAAGACGTTTTAAAAGCCCATCCATATAAATATTAAACAGAAGGGGGGTAATACACCCCCTTGGCGTACACCATTTGGCGTACACCATTATTAGCACCAAACTGTTCAGATTCAACAGCATTCCATTTTGTCTTAATAACAGATCTCTGGTTGATAAATGCTATTATTATTATAACAGTAGGCGAAACATTGCGTTTCACGAGTAAATGGCACAACATGGGGATATTAATTCCGTCAAAAGCGCGTGACGCATCAACAAAACAACTGTATACTAATGACCCGTTCTATGTGTAATGTGCAATAACCCTCAGCACTACTGAGCACATGTTAGTCGAATGCCCCTTCTTAAAAGCATATTGCAGTGGATATGAGCCATATTTATCTACATTTTTCTAAATAATAACCCTATCGAGTAATTTGCTGAAACAACTTGTCCATGAAATCCTCCTGTAGTTATCACTACAGGTGAGGTACAGGTTGATAAATGCTATTATTATTATAACAGTAGGCGAAACATTGCGTTTCACGAGTAAATGGCACAACATGGGGATATTAATTCCGTCAAAAGCGCGTGACGCATCAACAAAACAACTGTATACTAATGAACCGTTCTATGTGTAATGTGCAATAACCCTCAGCACTACTGAGCACATGTTAGTCGAATGCCCCTTCTTAAAAGCATATTGCAGTGGATATGAGCCATATTTATCTACATTTTTCTAAATAATAACCCTATCGAGTAATTTGCTGAAACAACTTGTCCATGAAATCCTCCTGTAGTTATCACTACAGGTGAGGTCACCTCCTGTGTTTTTCGGTATAGGAATAATTACGTAAGTATTCGTATACGCTGGGACATGTCCATGTAAAAACATAAAATGATATATATATACATATAAACGGTGTGTTCCTCTATTGATATAGTCAGACTGTAGAATCGATCTTCCATCGGATTTACCAGTTTTAAAAAATGATTTACAGCCATCCTAACGTCGGATACACCAATGTTGAGAGTGTCCTTTTGTGATATGTTTCTGATTGCCTGATTAACAATATTATTAAGTTTCTCCGCTTTACCTTGTAGGCTATTATATAAGTGTCTGTATTTTCCCCGAAGTGGTCCGCAATATCTGTAGTAGTAAATTTATTATCAACATTCCTGATCTGTGAAGGGCCACCTGACTTCATCTTCTTTACTTCGCTCTAAAAGTCTCTGTCACGACTATTATTTATCATGCCTGCCATATATTGCTTACGTAGGTTATTCTCTTGTCTTTGGCAGTTTCTCAATCTGCACGGCTCCTACGTCTATTGACAGCCACATGTCCTGTATTTGGGTGACCACTCTATATCCATAGCCAGTGCCAGAACAAGGACTGTTCTTTAATTGGTTTTACCGTCTCTGACCAGTATGGTATTCGTTTCCTGTTAGAGCTTGTTTGTTTTCGGTATGGTAGCCACTTGATACTTGCATCTACACAACTTTGAACAATGACTGCATAAAGCTTATCTTGTGTTTTTTTTTGTGGGTCTGTGATGAACAGGTATTGTTGCAGCATGTTATATTATCATTAGAAATATTATTTTTTTCTAAATTTATATCGACTGTGTTTTTATGCCCAAGTTGTACCGACTTTTTTTTCGTAATGCCTGCAGATATTGGCCTGATTTTTGGTGTGTGGGCAGATAATGACCAGTTACAGATCGAGTTTGCGTTTTGTCCCTGTTGACTAACTTTTGACCGTATGACGGCTCCTGAACATGAAAAATTGAAATTTTCATGATAAATGCATATGTACGGCCCTTTTTTTCGCAATGCTTGCAGATTGGATTTGAAGTGCCTGTCCCTCGGTCTGTCTGTCACTCTCTCTGTCCGTCTGTCAGGTTACCGTTTGTGTTTGATAACTTGCTGAAATGCCATACAATTTCATCCAAATTTAGATCAGTGATTACCCTCATGCTTACCTTGGTTGCATGATTGGATCTGGAGTGTCTGTCCGTCTCTCTCTCTTTCTCTCTTTGTCTTTCTCTCAATCTGTGTCTCTCGTGTTTTCATTTCCGTACGATAACTTCCCTAAATCTTTTCTGATTCGTACGTCCAACAAAACGTTCCTTTTAACGAAAAGACGGACAAAGGACAATGACTAGAGCTCAGATGACCTCGTCAGAAAATAGAGAAAACTAAAGACCCTCGGGTATTGACACAGCTGACAAGGAATACATTTATAAAGGAAATTTTATCCTATAAATGCCAACTTTGGTAGATGGTATCCCAATTAAACTAAAGCATTAAACAGATTCACCAACAGACCAATATTTCCAATATTTTTCTGTCATTAAACATAGGGTAAAAATGTAAGACATCAAGTGGTGCCACCAAAGTGCAGGAACTGACGAAACACTATGATCAGTAATTAAAGTACCCTGGTGACCAATGCAATTGTCGTTGACATAATGGAGCTATAACATCAAACTTCTCATCCTTGAGGAATTTCCGAGCCCAAAAAGATCTGAGGATATACGTAACAGCGACTTGAATTCAGATTTCCAAGGAGACTTTTCATGGACCTCCGTTAATGGTTTAGGAATGGTTTTAGGTAAAGTGATAACAATCTGTGCCCTATAAATATATGAACACATCGTTAAAGTTAGCCAAATTGCAGAACATAATGTGTATTTTTTTAAAAGCCATTTGGCGCCACCAGTCTGCAGGCATTGATGAAACACTGCATGATCAATATGCATAGAAATAATTTCCGTTATTCAAGCATTAGTTGTTCAGGTATTGGGGGAAGGGGGGGGGGGGGGGGGGGGGGGGGGTTCGTAGCCCTATACCTCAAAGGATATCGGTAAGAGAGACCTAATTCAGGTTTCAACGGAGACACCTGGCTTTTTCTAGGAGGAAGATTCTAAGTGTAATGGTTACGAATTGTGTAATGTGAACGGACGATCAAACCTTTCAATGACTAGAAAATGGAGGGAAAAATGAGATTGAAATAAAAAAATTCCAGGTGACACAACTTTTCTGCTCTAACTAATGAAAGTATTAAAACACGACATGCTCATTAAGCATACAAAGACTCATGGACATCAATGCATAAATCGTCCAGCGCTTGCTATTTGCACCTGGGTTACGGACGCCAGACGAGGAATAATCGCTAGAGCTCAGGTGACTTTCACTCAGCTGAGTTAAATGTTTTCACAAAATCAAATATGTAACATACATTTCTGCCATTGCCATCTACAACGATCACCATTTTCTGCAAAATGAAAAAAAAAATTGTCACCATGCTTCGGCTTCGGCAATATGAGCCGACAAGTTCTGTCTAAACATTTAGTTATAGAACAAGGAATGCTAATTATCCAGTTATATATTTTTGTGTAAAAAAATAAAATGCATAACAAAATAAGCAATAAAAGTCAATAAATATATAAAAAGTATACATGTATACATAAACATATTACATCTATGTCAGAAACACACCTGTGCATCCCTCGGCGCTGTGACGTGTCTATGGCTATTTCTTTGTGCCATCTGAAGAACACACAAAGAAAAAGCTTTACACGGTGTAAAAGGATGATGCTGTGACGTAAAGAGTAGGAGAGACTATGTATGATGAGAGACCGAGAGAGACATGGTTCCCATAGCTCTGGGACAACTAAAAATCAAGGACCTTTCCAGGACCTTCTCCGGATTTTCCTGGACCTTTTTTAGATAAAAATATACAGATTCTCTATACATAACATATGATGGGCCAACACCAGGTATTTAAGACATTTAATTAACACCAGCAGTTCCACAACGAGTTTTATTGTAAAGTACCGGGCATGTTTTATTTGAAAGTTTCTTAGCCCTGCCTGGGCTTCAGTATTTGCGTTTACTAATAAAATGCCTAAAATAAAACGTGACTCCATGTACTGATAAACATAACTCAGTGACAGCTCTAATCACTAAAGCCCTGTATGTCCGTTTGGTGAATCCCTGATATTTGCATAATAAGGCGTCACAAGGCCTTTTGAGGCCCTGACGATTCCCCCATATTTGCATGTCAGGCCGTCACGCCTCATGTGAGTGGCATCGTTGCTTATGAGAACGCTAACAGTGTTTATTATCTCGTTCCCACGCGTTAATATCGCGTGGCCACTAGAGTCCTGCGCGGGGCAGAATTTTCAGCCCGCACCCGCCCCGCAAAAATTGTATGGAAACCGCAGCTGCCCCACCCCGCAAGTTTGTTCATCTTGGATGTCACCATTGTCAAATTATGTAAAATGTATCATTCTATATCATAAAACAGTTAAACCATAAAGTATTGTCCGATTTCTGCTAAGTTAAATGACAAAATAATAAAATGTGTCCATGCAATGATTAAACTTTGGTACCTGTAGTGAATGTTATATCACCAGTCATCCACAAAGAGACTCCGAGGTCACCCAGTGCTGTGATGACGGCAGCCCGCACGTTGTCACCAGTCTTGCGCTTTGTTTTATCGAACTCCTCAGTGCATAGGACCCGGCTGATCAGCTCCCACTTTGTATCTATCCAATGAGCTGTTATGGTCGGGTAACTAATTTTTTTATACTCATCTGTTAAAATGTCAGTAGTAAAGGCTTTTTGGAGATTGGCCTTCAGGTTGCATCGGACGGACTTGGCTCGGTCGTTCATGGCGCGACTCACAGTTGTTTGATGAGGAAGGACCTCGTTTGCCTTTAAAGGCTCGTTGGATCGGAACTGTAGGTTCAGGATGATTTGGATGTCCGGCATATATGTTGAAAGGTCTTATGTCTATGCATACTAAGTCCACACAACAAGCCACTACTCTGTCACGATCAGCCCTGCTAACTCCGGAGTTTGTTTTGGTAGGGGACGTGTTGCATGATAGTGCCCAGAGACACGACACCTGAAAGGAAAAATAAAACATATTTCGCATTAACTTGATTATAGTCTATTAAAATTGTATATACATAATCATATACAACATAACAGTCCCTGAAAAACACACTAATGGTGTGAGATCAAACCCCATAATATATATTATATGTCTTTCATTATCATTTAAAACATTAGTATGACCAGTTCTTACTTGTGACGTTTGAGTGATGAAGTCCCCTGATTAGCGCCCACTGTAAGTAAAGGATTGGTGACATTTGAAGCAGGTCACATGGGGCAAGGGGTTAGTCTTTCTCATCTAACACTCTCCCAAAGAGTTCCCACACTTCTGATTTCCCTTCTCCTCTTCTCAACCTGTACCGCCCACACACGAGCTTGTGGGTGGCCTCTGCATAATATAAGAAATGAAATATAAAAATACCAGAAGTCTATACTATGGTCGTATGAATAGATGTGAAAGAAACTGAGCAGTACTTATTTGTATCAATATTTATATTGTAACGGAACCTAATATCAACAGATCACGAAGTCGTGAAGAGCCTAAATTTTGTGATGGAGATAAAAAAAACAGATTGTACCACTAGGCAGCGTGAATTGTCTAAGGCAATGAATAAAGAAGTTAGTGGTTTTGTTAACAAATAATTTATTCTTAAAACAACCCTAACATAACAATACACTAAATCAATACAATTTCCCCAGTTACCAACAGTAAAACAGCAAATCAATACAGTCCATTGTAATTACAAAATCAGTCTACTGTGATCCAAAACTGAAATCCTGGCAGTGATCAGAAAGGCAAACTCAAGAACATATAAAATCCGTCATAAATTGTTCAGATACTGGAGCTTTTGTATCAAATTTTAGTTATTCTGGGAGATACTTGAAAGCCCAATAGCTCGGAGGATATGGGTAACAGAGACCCAATTTCAGGTTTCCATGGAGTTTTTTATGGACCTCCCAGGATGTCAAGAAAGAAGATTCCGGGTCAAATAGTTATGATTTGTGCACTGTTAACAGACGACCACATCTTTGGAGGTGTCAAAAATAAAGATAAATATGCGTAAAAACTCGAAGAAGTCCAGGTGGCACAGCCATTCTGCAGGAACTGATGAAACACTACATGATGCATATGCATGCGAAGAATAATGATGATCAATGCATTAGTTGTTCAGATATCAGAGCTTTTGTATCAAATTTTTAGTTATTCTGGGGGTACTTCTTAGCCCCATAGCTGGGACAATATGGGTGACAGAGACCTACTTTCAGGTTTCCAAGAAGACTTCTCATGGGCCTTCCAGGATTTTAAGAAAAAAAGATTCTAGGTCTAGTCGTTACGATTTGTGCCCTGTTAACAGATGACCACATCTTTTAAGGTCTCAAAAATAGATAAAAAAAAGTAAAAAATCGAAAAAAATTCAGGTGGCGCCACTAGTCTGCAGAAACTGATGAAACACTCCTTGAAGTTTATTCGACATAAAATTGTACATATCCATATATTGTATATTCAATTGTTTATATTTTCGTTTTTGCTATGTCAGGAGACTTGTTGTAAGGATTTTTTTTTTTCGCTGACACAACAGCCACCTGCAAACATTTGGTATAAGAAAGTATATATAACTATATAAATATGGATGATTGAACATGTTTGATACATTTACAATTAGATGATAATAATTGTTTACAAAAAATAGTGAAGGAGATTGAAAGAATTAATGGGTATTTATATGTTTGTTTGTTAATGGAGGAAAGGAAAAACAACGAAAAATTCTAATTTTTGTTACAGATGTAGCAGTTTGTTTGTGTGCAATTTTCTTTGTATGTATTTATAAAATGTTGTTTGGTGTAATTAATTAATCCTTGGAGGCTGTGGGTGTAGATTTTATCAGCAATGTTATGGTCAGTTTCATTTATGACTTTTGGTATTTTGCTCCTCAGACTATTGTCTGCTATTTTGGTTCTTGTTTTATTTGTAGCTAGGGTGTCTTTGTGTCTTGTGTTGTGTCTGTGCGCCATGTTTCTTGTCGATATTTTAAACGTTAGGAAGAATTTTGGAAGTGCTGCATGACAATAATTATAATAAAATTTTATTATGTTTAATTTGAAAATATCCTTGATTTTAAGGGTTTTTGATGATTTAATGATTGGTTCTGTGTGTGCATTGTAGTTGTTATTTGTAATTATTCTTAAGGCTTTTTTTTGTAATTTTTCTAATCTATTTGTGTCAGAACCCCATATTAGGATTCCGTAATTTAATTGGGACAGAATAAGTGTATCATATATGGTTTTAAGTATGTGTATTGGTAGGTATTGTTTTAATTTATTTAGTACTCCTATGTATTTTGAAATTTTTGATGCAATTTTGTTTGTGTGTGTTTGCAATTTCATGTGTTCATTTATTGTTATACCCAAGAAATTGAAATCTGATACCCTTTCTATTGGTGTTTTATCAATTTTGAGATCAGGGCTTCCATCTTTTAGAGTTTTATGTTTAGTATGAAAGATCATAAATTTTGTTTTTTGTACATTTAATGAGAGTTTATTAGCATTTAACCAGTTATGTACTTTATTTAATTCTTTGTTGATGATGTGTTGGTCTTTTAGTTTGTTGTAACTTGCCAAGGGGTTAAATAATGTTGTATCGTCAGCGTATAGTATGAAATTAAAATAGTTGCTGCATTGATGTATGTCATTCATATATATTAAGTACAATAGAGGACCCAGGATTGATCCCTGGGGTACCCCGGTGTTTATTGGAAGTTTATTTGATTTGTGTCCTTTGTAATCAACGTATTGCGTTCTGTTAGTTAGATAGTTAGTAAGCCATAGTAGGGTTTTTCCTTTAATACCGTAAAATTTTAGTTTATGTGTTAATATGTCATGATTTAAGGTGTCGAATGCTTTTGATAGATCTAAATATATTGCGAGTGGCGTATTTCCATTGTCTATTTCTTTATATAGTCTGTCTGCTAATTCTAATATTGCGTGTTGGGTCGAGTGTTTTTTCTGAATCCATATTGGCTGGTGTATATTAAGTCATTTGTTTGAAGAAAGTCGTATAATTGATTGTATATTATTTTTTCAAATAATTTAGAAATGGTTGGTAATAGTGAAATTGGCCTGTAATTTTCAGGTTCATGAATACATTCCTTTTTGTTAATAGGGGTTATTTTAGCTTATCAGGAAATATACCTGTAGTGAGTGACTGATTTATGATTATACTAAGAGGTCTGATAATGGCAGGACTAATTTTCTTAAGTAGATTACTGGAAAGATCGTCATATCCTGTACTATTTTTTGGCTTGAAATTGTCAATTATGTTTTGTACATCCGAGTCATTTACATGTTTAAAAGTTAAAAGGTTTTTAATGTTTGTACTTTGCTTTTTTTGTGTGTTTAGATATTTCTTGTAGTCTATTTTGTGACTGTTTTTTATTTTGTTTGCCATTTTTACTCTTATATTGCCAAAAAAATTATTGAAATGATTAGCTATTTTTGTGGGATTATTTATTTTATCGCCTTTAATTATTACGTATTCGGGAAGGCTTTTTTTTCTCTTTTCTTTGTATTATTTCATTGATTGTTTCCCATGTTTTTTTAATATCTGTTTTAGTCTTATTGAATTTATTGTTGTAGTAATGTTGTTTTGCTTCAAGTATTGTTTTTTTTTAAGAATTTTATTGTATTGTCTAAGTTGGTGTTTTTTTGTTGTGAATTCTATGCTATTTGTTTCTGCAGCTCTCATTGATTTATATAATGTATCTCTATATTTGATTGATTTAATGAGTCCAAAAGTTATCCAGTTTTTTTTTTTTTTTTGTCTTGTATTTGTTAAATTTTATTTTCTTTGAAGGCATGTTTTTATTTATTGCTTGAGTCAGAATATTTTCTAGAATATTGTAATTTATATTTGGGTTAGAGGACATGTCTAGACTTATTTTATCAACAATTTTAGCGTTTGTCAAGTCATTATGGAGGGAGTTTATGGTTTGTGGGGTGATGTTGCGCCTGAGGTTGTAGTGTTGTTTATTAGTTTTTTTGTATTGAGCAGCTATATTAATGGATATGTAACATGGTAGGTGATCAGATATGTTGTTAATAAGAACACCTGACTGGCTGTGGCGTGGTGGGACGTTTGAGAATATGTTGTCGATGAGTGTAGCTGAGGTGTCTGTGATGCGGGTCGGTATGGTTATGTTTGCGTGAAGTCCATGTGCGTGTACTGATTCCAAAAGGTTACGGTGTGCTGTTTTGGTATTTATTTTGAGTAGATCTATGTTAAAGTCACCAGCTATAATTATGTCAGAGTTGTGTTTATTGATGTGATAGAGATGCATAGTTAGTTCTTCAATAAATTGGTTGATGTCTTCTATATTATTATTATATGGTGGTTTATATATATTGACAAGTTTGATAATTTTATTTGTCTCAGGTATCTTTACCTTTATAAATAATCCCTCCCAGTTTTCTGTTTTGATAATTGGTTGGTATATTTCATATTTAAATTTTTTATGTAGATATATTATTAGTCCTCCATGTTCTGTGCAGTGTTTGCCTTTGTGTATGCAGTTATAATTGTTTAGTTGTAGTGTACTTATGTCCGAGTCATTTTGTAACCACGTTTCTTGTAAGCATAGAGCACTGATTTCGATATTATTTGATATTAGTTCTTCTAGTAGTAGTGATATTTTGTCATGTTTTGCATTTATGCTTTGGCAGTTCAGTGATATTAATGTAAATTTATTTGGTTGTTTTAAGGTTTGGTTTAGTGTATCTGTAGTGTAGTAGATTGAGTTCGGGTTTTTTGATTGTGTGTGTGTATTTATCTGTCTTGTTTTCAATTAAATTTAAGATTTTTGATAAATTATTGTTGGCTATTCCTCCAAAGTTTTTTAATATGTCTGCTTCATTTGACATGCTTTGTTTAAAATTTATAATAATAATTAACCCACTAGGGAACTAAAGAGCGACTGTTTGGAGGTAACAGTTGTGGTCAAAAGTATAGAAGTTAGGATCTTAGAATTAAGTTTATATAAATATTCTAGATAGTAAAATATAGATAATAACCGTATATGTTACCAGATAGAATGGTTAGAGAGTAATAGTAACAAGTTCAGTAGTATCATAAAAGAAATTAGATTAGAAGTTTGATTTTGTATGCTTTAAAAGCTTAATCCTTGATTGAGCTTTGAGGTTTACATCCGACAGGTTCGGTTCTGTTTCCTTTACAACGGATGATGAGTCGCCTAAATTTTCATAATATTCTTTTGCATAGTATGTTTAATATACAAAATTGACGACTCACCTTCACGTTGTTTATCTTAAAGATCAAATAATGAAACAAGTATATATATATATCTTTAAAGGCTCGTTAAAGTATTATTTATCAAGATTAATCGACCGCCGGAAGTTCGTTCCTTTGTTTTATTTCGGGCGACATCTACCGGCTGATTTACGAACTTCTAGGGTTGCCGATTGACCTTTGACCTTTAATTGTTCTTAGAGCCGTGGGGGCTTTCAAGCTGTAGCGACTCACGGCTGTTTGCTGAAATCAATAAAAAATCCTTGAATTGTTCCAGGTGTTCGATGTCTTCAATTAGAGTTGATGTGGTCTTGTCGTCTTCTTTAACGTAGACGTCACCTTTGTATGTCCAAACTGACTTTATTTGTTTGTTCTTTTTCATTTTTCTGCATTCATAAAGCAGTTCGTCAGTTTTTTTTGTCAGATCCTCTGATATGTATATTTTTTCATTTTTGTTTTATCGTAGTAATCTTTTTTCATGATATATAATGTCCTTTGTTTTTTCTTTTTTGAATATGACAAGAATTTTTTTCGGCCTATTTTCCGTGTTCTTTCCAATTCGGATGGCACTGTCCAAGTCGTTTTCGTTCAGAGGTTTCCTCAGTTTTAGATTTCTGTTTAGTGTTTCCACCACTAGGTTTGCTGTTTTCGTTTATCCTTTGCTGGATGCCTTCGATAATAATGTTTTTGCATTTTTTATGTTGCTCAATTTTTTCTTTGATGGTTTTGATTTCGCATTTCTTTGCAAGTTTGCGTTGCAATTCCTGCATTTCTGTTCTCAGTTCGTCAATTTCAGTTTCGTTTTCTTGTACTGTTTCTTTGAGATTTTTTATTTCTGTCTTCAGTTCTTTCAATTCTGTTCTTAGAGGGTGAACAATATAATTTTCAAAATATTTTTGAACGTCTTTATTCAGTAGAGCGGATACCAATTGCTGTGCAATTTGGGACGACGCATCCATTTTGAGTTCTTGTTGTTTATCTCTGTACTTTATTTTTTCGCGTGTTTATTTTCACACGACAAAATGGCCTCTTTGTTACTAGGGGCCCGGCCCAAACCTAGCGCTGGTATAAAATGTTTCTTACTTACTATTTGTTGGTTATTCCACTTCGGAGCGACCTGGTATCCTTAGTATCTTCATGGGGTTAGACTTTTGTTTATCTGGCATTTTTCATTTTGAACCTGTTTTTTTTGGAGCTCACGCTTTTTGCGTGCTACCCATTCGGCGCATGCGCATCTGATCAATATCCATGCTAAGAATCATAGTGATCAATGCATTAGTTGTTTAGATATTTAAGCTTTTGTATCAAATTTTCCATTATTCGGGGGGGGGGGACTTTGGAGCCACCTAGCTTGAAGAATATGGGTAACAGAGACCTAATTCCAGGTTTCCAAGGAGAATTTTTCATGGACCTCTTTGGATGTAAAGTAAGAAAATTTCCAAGTCCAGTGGTTACGATGTGTGCCTTGTTAACGGACATAGAGTGATCGCTCTAGTTGAGCAAAAAAATTGTTTATATGTATTTCGTTGTATGTGCGTGTGCGCCGAATGCTTCGAGGGAAATCTTACAGCGGTGTTCATTGCGTTGGTTCATCGCCTAGGTTCAAATTGCCCATTTTAATTTGTTCATGGAAACTTTATTGTGTTTGTTTTCGGATAAGGATTATATAAACCCTTGTGTACCAATCAAATGAATTAAACTTAAACATTTGTTTGAATTTTACCGTCGGATCCCAGAAATTCTTATGTTTTAGGGCTAGGGTTAGGGTTATATAATCTCGGGTATACTGAACAGGGAAACCAACATGTCGGTTTTGTTATGTCTGAAGGGAGAAGCTAACATCAAAATGCCACTTCATTATAGGGGCGGGGCGGAGGCAGGGAAAGTCCCCCCCCCCCCCCCCCCCCCCCTCCCTTTCCCTGCTCACACATTCTCTGAGTCCACGAGTGTTGTAGGAGTCCCGGTTGCATCATTTCATGTCTTAGTCTATTAAGTCCGCTCCATATGCATGCAAATAATTAAATATAGTCTTCATCCAGTGTGGAGAAGCATGCCTCAAGGATTTAAGATATAGTTCTTACTGTATTGTCTATCTAAATTTATCTCGTTCCGATAGTATCGCGTGGAAACGAGTTAAACTAATTTTGTGGTATCCTATACGAGCCACCGTAACGGTTGCCTACATGCTGCATAACTTAATAGGCCCTATTAAGTTTCCGATTTCATCTGGCTTGACCGCAGTATACTCAAGTATTGGCCTGAAAAGTTTCAATAGGGTCTTGATATTCTCTCCCCATATCCTTTGTGGTTATAATATTTGTTAATTGATTCTGCGAAACATATGTCGGATCCAGACCAAAATCTAATCGAGTCTTCATTGCCCCATTTCTGACAAATCCTAAATATTTCTTTGTGGATAGTACTTTGATGAATTTCCTTGATCTGGAACATATGTCGGAATCACTCCAAATTCTATTCGATTCCTAGTTGCCAAGTTCCTGAAATACCCTGAATATTTCATGAGATTCCATTATGAACAACACGATCGGGAACGAACGCGTAACCTCATGGTTGAGGCAATACATTATAATTTTACAAAATGATTATACATGCAGGCATGCATTGAAATCAATACAAAGCCAGAACACCTTCCATTTGGCTAGTTTCTATTACACAAATCCTTGTTACAAGTTTTAATGTGTGACTGATATTTTCATTTAAGTATAACTGTAGATTAAGTGTACAGTTAAACTTGATAATATAATAACTGATGCTGTATTGTATACAGTTTGAACAATATTATGCATGTTGGGTTGAGAAAAGTGAATAGAATACCAATTATTTTCTTTTTAAAATCTCAAGTAATACCATAAAGATTATTTGAAAACAAATTGAACAATGATACAATTTTTGTTATAGAAAACCTCATATGAATTTGAAACGCATAAAGATCAGTACAAGAGAAACATTTTTCTAGACTTTATAAAAGCTTTTGACAGTATAGAATACCAATGTATGTTGAAAAGACCTTAAAAAGACTCGGCATCAGGCTCGGAAGTCAAAGACAGAAATCCTAGCACCCTTAAATTAGAATGGACAAAATCATATCTAAAATCGTTTAATTTTGATCTTTGTACTCTATTGTCAAAGAGCACCTGATAATCACGAGTGACAATTGTTCATCAATGCCTTTATAATGTACACGTCGAAGTACGACCCACTTATTTTTGGCAGTGACAGTTCCACTGGGCACAGCATGCAATGTAGTCAAGTGATGAGTATCAGGGATACGTTTCTCCCTTTTTCAGGTCAATCAGTTACCTAGATTTATAAGAAGAGGGACGAACAACCTCGGAGCCTCTATAAGGCGGGAATGACAAGCAGATGCATCATTACGTAGAACAAACCGACGATGTAACAAGTATATGGACCGTCACAAGAGTCCGTAAACGAGCGTCGTCCATGGAGGAGATACTTTTTTACCGTATCCCGGGGTATGACCCACTTGAATTGTTTCTTTAAACCTGTCTTAACATCGACAACTCCAACGAGTCTTACCTAGACGGCCTGACCACGAGAAAAAATTGGCTCAATGTGCTGGATCATGCGGTTCACGGCGAAGTAGGGACATTAATGGGGGAAATGTTCTCGAACTCTAAGTGACTGAGTTTGACTGAAGCACTAAAACACTGACCTCCGACAGATGGATATACTGAGTGACCTGAGCGACACGTCTGGGCCTTATGACTACATGGCAAAATTAGCAGATGTTACCTCTAATGGTGCCGTTGATTTGGCAGTATCGACTGTTGAGTCTAACGACGACCATGCTAACATTTTACGGGTCAGGATGATTGGCAGAGAGCATTGAATGGAGGAAACAACAAGGACACATGACTGTTTGTATATGATCTCTCTACAAGGCAGAGTGGAACCCACTTGTTAAAATACTGTTTCATCTGCTAAATATGGCATCTTTTTACCGGAATTTATTTAGAATTACTGCTTCTCTTTCGGGAGATTACACGTAATCCATATTGAGATGCTGTACTCACAAGGTTAAAGATTAGGCTGCAAAAAATGCTTTCGACTTTTCGGAACACTAATGCCGGGTAGGAATTGTTAGATAAAGGCTATCCTAGCTGTAGTTGGTGCGATGTGTGGTAGTGGTCGCAGCTAGAGGCAAAATACCTGGTAAACCATACTAACCGTAGCAGATGTGCTCGGGGGAAAAAACAAAAACAAATGATATTCAAATGGCATAAGTATTAATGCAGCCCACATGATAATTTTGTTGGACCCTTAATCCAGTGAATAAATTGCACACGTTCGACTTGCAAAGGGAATTGAACTATTCCGATTTGTGAATCGTGCGGAAATGATGGAGATTGCTAAAGTTTAGTAATGATCATAATTCTTAAAATTGCTGTTCAGCAAACGAAGTTTTAATCAGTATTGGGTTATCGCTCAACATATTCTTCCAAAATTCTCACCCCAATTGTTAATATGATTCAAAATCAATCATTCATGTTTGTCTTCTCCTCAATGTTTAATATTATTTATTAGCGGTATAATAGTTAGTGTTCAAACTTTACAGTGTTCAAACTTTTCATAGTAAAAAAAATTAAGTATATGAAAAAAGTTTTTCTTTAATTTAATAAATATTTAAATATCATCCATTTTGCGGACTGTTCGATGTACTTGACAGAGTCAATGCTCCTGATAGAGGAGCTTTCTTATCTAACATGTCCAGTACAATGAATGACACATGAGTGTTTAAGTAGTGAACAATGGTTTATAGTGGCAAAGGCTCTCGATCAATCCAGGATTGCACTTACGGCTCATCAATCCTTTTTTTTTGTGGCCATTTATATACCAGCCTTTCTGGCGGTTTCATAGATGTAGCAAATACATCCGAGCCACAAACATGGCATCAACCCAAAGGCCGTCAAATAAGAGTAGGACATAACAGGAAGACGGTTCCGAAGTCCTTCAGTTTTCTGGCTTTCGTCAAATAAATTGCTGGAGAAATATGGTCAGTTAAATCGACTTTAAATAACTCAGGGGACCAATGCTAGATTGGCCAGAACTCGAAGCAGACCTTGGTGAAGTGTCACCATCAAGTTCACCAGAGGATACAACTGTTCTCGGACCAAATAATATTTTCCAAACAAAACCTGTCAGAAGCAAGGTTAACAGTAACAAAAAGAGCAATGTATTGGGGATAGACACAGAAACCGTATCACATGATGTCGTTACTTGTCATTTTAGCAAAATATTATATTTACTTACAAAAATGATACAATGATGAACCTGTGTTTAATTTATTATTGCAGTTCATGACAAAGGAATTGGATATGGAAAAAATGTTCCTGAGAAAACGGGGGAAAGAAATGGTTTTCGATAGTTAATGGGCAAACATTCAAGAGAATATGAAAAATCTCTTAAATTAGAACCCTTTTAGCCTCCCCCTACCCCCCCCCCCCTTCAATCATTTAATCTATTAATAAAAAACATCAATAACAGTTTTTTGTATTGATATAATTACAGCATTGAGGACACGGATTTATATCTATTGCAGGTTATCGATAATGAAATGTAGCATATCCAGGCAACCTGAAATATAAATGCGACCTTAGTGAGATGCATGTATGTTTCTGAATATGCATGCGTATATTGGTATAAATTAATATGAGAGAATATATATATATATATATATATATATATATATATATATATATATCATTGTGGGCTCGTCCGGGAGGCTTAATTTATTAGGCCTTGACCTACAAACATTGTTTATCATACATCGTTTCCAAGATTACATATGGTTTATAATACATTGTTTACAGGATTTATCTCAGTGTTTTTCAGCTCAGCTGACTTTCAGTCATGCTGAGCTATAGCGATCACTCTTTGTCCGTCGTCCGTCTGTCCGTCCGTTAACCAGGCACAAATCGCTGACCCTAGAATCTTGTAACTTAACATTCTGAAAGGTCAATGAAAAATCTCCTTGGAAACCAGAAATTAGGTCTCTGTTACCCATATCCTTTGAGCTATGGGGCCACAAAGTACCCCCCCAGAATAGTAAAAAAAATTCATCAAAAACTTCAATATCTCATCAACTATATCACTAATGGTCATGATTTTTTGCATACATGTTGATCATGAGATGTTCCATCAGTTTCTGCAGACTGGTGGCGCCACCTGTATTTTTTTTTACGAATTGTTTTCTCTATTTTTGAGACCTTTAAAAATGTGAACATCTGTTAACAGGGCACAAATCGTAAAGACTGAACCTAGATTCTTGACACAGTGAGAGACCTATGAAAAGTCTCCTTGGTAACCTGAAATACGGTCTCTGTTACCCATA
Organism: Sipunculus nudus; assembly: GCA_026874595.1. Taxonomy (NCBI): domain Eukaryota; kingdom Metazoa; phylum Annelida; class Sipuncula; order Golfingiida; family Sipunculidae; genus Sipunculus; species Sipunculus nudus. The sequence goes on from CM049308.1 coordinate 8,767,738, forward strand.
TCCTTTGAGCTGTTGGGCTCCCAATTACCCCCCAGAATAAAGGGAAATTTGATAAAAACAAACTGCAACATCTCAATAACTACATCACTGATGGTCATGATTTTTGGCATACATATTGATCAAGAGGTGTTGCAGACTGGTGGCGCCACCTGTATTTTTTTCAAATTTTTACAATTTTTTTCTCTATTTTTGAGACCTTAAAGGAAGTAGTTATCTGTCAACAGGGTACAATTCGTGATGACTGGACCTAGAATCTTCATTCTTGACACATAGGGAGACCCATGAAACACCTCCATGGAAACCTGAAATTAGGTCTCTGTTACCCATATCCTTTGAGCTATGGTACTCCAAAGAACAGCTCAGAATAATGGAAAATTTGATACAAAAGCTGAAGTATCTGAACAACTAATGCAGAGATCACCATAATTGTTTGCATGGATATTGATCATGGAGTTTTTCATCAATTTCTGCAGACTGGTGGCACCACCTGTATTTGTTCGGGTTTTTTTTTAGGAATTTTTTTTCTCTATTTTTGAGACCTTTAAAGATATGAACATCTGTTTACAGGGCACATATCATAACAACTGGACCTAAAATCTTCATTTTTGACACACAGGGAGACCCATGAAAAGTCACCATAGAAACCTGAAATTAGGTCTCTGTTACCCATGTCCTTTAAGCTGTATGGCTCCAAAATACCCCCCCCCCCCCCCCGAATAATGAAAAATTTGATACAAAAACTGCAGTATCTCAATAACTACAACACTGATGGTCATGAATTTTGGCATACATATTGATCAAGAGGTGTCTCTCACTGGACCAAGAATGAAGATTCTAGGTCCAGTGTATACGATTTGTGCCCTGTTAACAGATGTTCACATTTTTAAAGGTCTCAAAAATAAAGAAAACTATTCGTTAAGAATTGAAAAATACAGGTGGCGCCACCAGTCTGCAGGAACAGATGGAACATCTCATGATCTTGTACTTGTATGCAAGTACAAGCAGATAAGTCTGAACCTTGATTTCATAAACATTAATTTTGTCATTCAATTCATTTTGAAGAAACTGTTCCGTTTGTTCACTTGTTATGAATGATAGACTGGTACATATATCTTGGTACATTTATCTTGAAGAAACATGCTAAAGTAAAAGTTAACTTTATTTGGATCTGCTTTGAAAATTTTGAATTAAAAAACGAGACCTTGTCCTCTAATGTTTAAACACATTACGGACCATGTAGAAAACCAGTTTCCATCCAACATAAAAGGAACACCAGTACACAAAATATAAATGTCTCACTCGGTATGCATGACTTGCATGATCTGTTCAGATATTTTCTGGGGTGCATTTTTTTAATGACGGGCTAGTCCTGAGTAGACCTTGAGTTGTTAAATGTTTCAGAAATAATAATGTAGGAGCAAGATAAAGCCACGTCGTATATGGATACATCTTGATAAGATTATGACAGAGTTATGTATTGCTATAAATTTAGATTATTTTGACACAGTGCATATAAAATCTGAATATCACATTCTGTTTTCGCCTCGTGTTCATGGCTAGAAGATACAAGGGTATATTTTAGTCTAAATCTTTCATTTCAGGTACTTCAATTTGCAAATACATTTTATGAAGGTATAATACAGCACAATTGCTCTTCTTGTTTACAAATGCCAAGGGCAAGTACCTAGATATCTGAACTTAATACAAGTAACCAGTCCATGTACTTTAAGCCCACCCTGGCATAGGTGAACATGTCCAGTTAAGAAAGTGAACCAGGAGTCATGGCGCTCATATGTCTTGATGATATTTCCAAAATACCGTTATCTCACGAATGCCAAATTTTGTATGTGGTACACCCGTTAAAGCGAAGCATTAAAAATATAAACCAACAGTCTTTATGTATTTTTAAATATATTAAAATAGAGATAACATGTGCTGCTCATGTTCAGATACCTACACTTGCTCTTTGTAGACTGCATGATCCCAATCAACTGGAATTCATGCATTATGAATACCTGACTGCATCTCCCAAACCAATTTGGTAGTTTTATCGATCTATAAGTCATAAATTTAAACTAAAATAGGTTTAGGCACCTTTGATAAACCACTATTGATACACGCAATGATCACTATGCATCCAAAGACATGTAACTAACGGCTCCCTGTGACACACTGCAGAACACAACACATTTCTGCAAAATAAACAAAAAAAAATGAATTCTGACAACTGTTAAAATAGTATGAAAAACACTAGTCATTTGGGAATATACAAATTTGTATTTTATTGTGTTAAATTTCTTAACAAAAATGGTTTTCTTATCATAATAATGAACATTATGATATTTATGATGTTATGGCATTATCTTGCCTATAGTATAAGAATTGCCTATGTAATTGCCTATACTGCAGATTAATGTTTTCAAGCATATTCTAAAACAGACTGTTACACTTAGTTACATATAAACTATAACATTTAGATATTCTAAAATGATTTATTTCTGGATACCCAAAAGTAAACTGGTTCACCAATGGATAACCCAATGTTAACTAGTTTACTATATCTCATATGTTTAGATGGGAATTCCAATCTGAACTGGAAGATAACCATTTGAGTTATGAACTCAACTGGATTTCCATCTACACTGTTATATTTCATTGTGCTATGTTTATATATATCTATGTTCAAAACGTACCTCAGCCACCGATTTGTCGATGCTGAATTCAGCTTTTGGTCTTTCTTTTATTTGGGGGGGGGGGGGGGGGGGGGGCATCTGAAAAAAAAACACAAGAATTGTTATAGGGCTGTAACAATGCATTTAATAATTGATGCATGGAATGGAAGGTAATAATGAATTTATAGTGGAATCAGGCATGAAACAACCAAACAATTACAATTATTGCATTCATTTTCATACATATTTTGGTCCTTAGCTCTTACCTTGGAGCAGGTCACCAGCATACATCATTATATCGCAATGTTATTTAAAAAAAGTCTCATTTAATCGTTCATTAGATGTTTGCACAATAAAGGATTAGAAAACTACAATATTACTTGCTGACTTTCTCTGTATAAACTCTCGGGTTAATAATCTTGATGTAACTATCATATTGGAGGAAAACCTTTAGTAGATATAAGTCTCTGACATAATATTATGTCTTTATACACTTATCTAATTGAGATTCAAATTGAAAAGCAATAATCACTAATCGAATCATAGACCACTCAGCAATTCACAGGCCTTGAGTGTTACATGAGTGTTAGAAGATGCTGTCGCGCAGAGTGAATAAGAATATGAAAATGAGAGAGGGAGAGAGAGAGAGAGAGAGTTACTGTAAGAGTGATAAAATTATTAACCCTAAACTATGAAAATGGTTGTAACTGCACAATTAACATTTATGTGCAAAGTCCTGAAAAGTCCTGGAATTTTAAATTCTTCCTTGCAATATCCGGGAATTTGCTAAATCTTGGAATTTAGCATTTAGCGATACTCCTGGAAATTAACATTTGACTGGCAATGTTTTTGAGGGCTCTAGGACAACTACCCCCCAGACAATTACCCCCCGGACAATTACCCCCGACAATTACCCCCTGGACAATTACCCCCCAGACAATTACCCCCCGGACAATTACCCCCCAGGACAATTTCCCCCTTGGACAACTACCCCCCAGACAATTACCCCCCGATACAATTACCCCCTGGACAACTACCCCCATTGTATAACAACACTTTTAAAGTACACATAGTACAAACTAAAAGTAAAAGTTTCCGATTGTAAGTAAAACAAATACCGGTGATAATATATTTCAAACCAAGCATAGGTACATACATCATGTGTACTGTAAAAAAAAATCCATTACATCAAGTTTTCAGTAGCGGTTTACTAGTTCTAGGCAATGCCTCTCAGATGAATGTATTGTGTATTGTAAAAAAAATTGAAAATATATGGTAAAAAATCCATGATATGAAATATGCTTTACAATGGCAAGTTGTAAAACAAAAGCTTTGTAAACAAATGGTCCATATGACCACCCGCAAGCTTACAATATAATACCATACGAATAGGGAATACCATTCATTCGGATCCATTCTTACAAGTCTCTATAAGTATTATCATAATAAGTAATAGCATGATATTTTATCTAAAGTGATTTTCTTTTTATCTTTTTTTTTGCAATTAATTTTATTTATTTCTTTGGCATTCTGTGCTACTCATTAGCAACACAGAATATATTTAAATGTATAACGTGTACTTTAAATGTGTAATTTATACCATGGGGGTAATTGTCCAGGGAGTAGTTGTCCGGGGGGTAATTGTCCGGGGGGTAGTTGTCGGGGTGGTAGTTGTCCAAGGGGGTAATTGTCCTGGGGGTAATTGTCTCGGGGGTAATTGTCCAGGGGGTAATTGTCGGGGGTTAATTGCCCGGGGGGTAGTTGTCCTGTTGCCGTTTTTGAGTATTGAATCTGTGCACCACAAAGCTGATAAGTGTTGGTTCACATGGTGTTGTATAACTCAGACACAGTCCTGCATGCTAACTAATGTGGTCTGTTGGGTAAATGACCCTGTGAAGCACCCTGGGGGTTCCTGTAGCCCTTGGTGGCTGTTTCTATCAGTAATCACATTCACTCCCCAGCAGGGTGCCAGGGTCACTGGAAACCCTGACACTTGTGGTTTGAACTGGCCAGTTGGTATGTAAGTTAGTTGAGTTGTTCTCTAGTTAGTTTGCTCGGCCATTTTGGCTTTGATACTTTCAGTCAATGGATTTTGCTCCTGTGAGATATAGATACATGTCTTTGTATTTAATAGTTATTCATAAACACTATGCCACCAGGAAAATGTAAAGACTGCAGGAAATGTAAAACAGGCTTCTTACATATCATTCAGAATGGCTTCAATTTTCACTTTATTTACCCATACTTCCCTTAATTGCTGTTATTGCATTGTTAGCTTTGATATAGCCACTGGACAGTATTATCAGACAAAAATTTGGGTTGTGCTTAATACTGAAAAGTACCAAAAGAACACACACAGGTTATTTAGGTTTGCTTTCGCTGTTATGATCTTTATAGCCTTTTTCATCCAATGGTATCGTATTGAGAATATCGTCGTCGTCAGGATGAGTCTTAAAAAAAACTAAAAAACAGGCAGTTGACAAGCGACAACATGTATCATGTATTAGCCAAATCACAGAGGCATGGGTAAGGAAGGGTTCTTGACATAACATGAATCCAAATTTGGGGCCAATTAAACTCTTCATATATGTGCAATTTTCACCAAAGTATATCTACAAATGATTACAAGATGAAATGGATTGTAGGTGGCCCAAGCAGTCTTGCATACAAGATCTCTTGTTTACCATTCCAAAATCTATTGAAAAGCAAAAATACGCTGCCGAGGCAGAGGAAACCTTGCGATTCTGAAGAAGCTACTGATTTACTTATTTTTCCCGCTGCCTGGTTTGACCGTTTATGATACACTTAGACGCAAGGTGGTGTATCGTTGTCTGGCAGCCAACCAAATGCCAGTTAACAAACACTCGACAGGCATCTAGCTGCGCTTCAAGTGCATTCAAATGGTTACTCTTAGTAAAAAATTAGTCGAAATATTATTGCTCCCTCTGCGTTCTCGCATCATCGACCGATTCGATTATGACATTAAAACTATGTTAGCGTAGCCATGTATCCGTTTGCCAGCAAAACGGAAACCAGCCAGCGAGGTGTGCACGATCGAAGCTTAGCCAATGTTGTTACATTTCATTTAAATTACAACTCACCGGCCGGGCATCCTATGTGCACATTCAAGGACTTGTGCAAAAGACGTGTCGGCCATTCTCGGGGCCATGAGCTGCCAGTCAAGACAAATGTAACAACAATTGCTCCGAGTCTGTGTATTCCTCGCTTGGCTGGGAAACCGTCTTGCTGGCAACAAGGCCTTATGGTTATGTAGATACCTTGTCGCCTCAGTTGTGTGTCGCATATCTCGCATATCGGGCATTGCAATTGTTAACACGCAGTCAAGAGGACCACAACTATTTATGGGATAAGTTTGTGGTCTAGCTCACACACAATGGCCTCTTCAACCCTTAAAAAAATTTGCGAGCGGCATTTATATTTGCTATTTATTAATCATGTGACCATACCAGCCAACCATAGAGGTCGTGTCTTCCAGCACAGGGTCTCATCTGATTGGACCAAAATACAGTACTCCCCTCTAGTAATAATAATAATAATAGTAATAATAATTTATTTTATAAAGCGTAAAATCCATGATGATACATGCTCGAAAACGCTATTACATAACTAGAATACAATCAGCAATCATTAAACATACTATTGTAAGAATATGAAATTGAAGTCTAGTTGACTAAAATATAACATTCAGAAGCTTACAGTATTAAATAAGACATATAAAAGTCAATAGTTCAATTATCTGTTAAATCTTCCATAATTCCATTAAAATGTACAAACATTTCACTATCAATTATATAAAATACCGTACAAAATGACTAGCCATAGAAATAAACCATGAACAAATATGTTTTTAGTGTACGTATAAATTCTGAGAGGCTGGTGGCTTCTCTTAGAGTATCAGGTAGGTCATTCCACAGTTTCGGACCAACAACACTGAATGCTCGATTTTGTACACAGGACGATTTGGTAAAAGGCACGACCAGTAATTTTTTAGCTGCTGACCGAATGCTTCTTAATGGAGTATAACTGTAAATGAGCTCTTGCAGGTAAAGAGGAGCTAAATTATTTATTGCCTTATACACAAGAATTAACATTTTGAAGCGATTCAGGAAACGAGGTCAAAACAAACAGCGCTTACGGTATAGGTAGTAGGCCTATAGGTAAAGCGCTGTGTTAAAGCGAAATACAAAAAGGCAATTTATTCTTCGAACACGAAACGGTAGGTGGCACCACCTGTCTGATTTTGATATTTTATCAAAGTATGTATAAAAAAAGATATGCTTTTATAAATCTAAAATCTGAAAAGAAAAGCTTAAAAATTGGGCTAAAATGTCCAAGCTGGTTGCTAAGATGTTTGTACATTTGGGTGCCCTGGATGTAAAGACAGCCCTGAGATCGTTCAATGAACCTCGTGATGTTCATAAACCCCATGCAGTCATATAGACCTGAAATCTTAATAGATGATGCGCTTTTTTCCTTTGACCTGTTTTAAATGTCAAGTACAATTTAGTATGGCCGAACTGTCCCAAATTTTGTCTGCTGCTGAAGTATGGTTCTAAGAGTCACAGTGATGTTTATAAAAGCTGGCTGTTTGTGGACCATACCAATGTGACTTCCCATGGCATAGTTGCCAGCGGTCAGAAAAATTTCAGGGAAATTTAAATGACTCTGGCTACTATAGTTCATAATCGGATAGAAAGACCTTGGCCTCTCTTGTCTTCCGAGCCAGCATTCAGTTATTTCATACTTCATATTCATATTCTCTTTCAATTAAATAAAGTTGTGTTGTGTTTGCAGATTTGATCTGATTTCCCTTTGATTGTAGTACACAGATCTAGGTTGATGCATCAACAAAATATATTGCATAAACCATTACTGATAGGCCTACTGTTTTAAGCAATAATACACAACTAATACAAAATGTTTATATAGTAAAACTAGTAAATCACTAACATCAACGTGCATAGGTAAACTACCAAGGCAGAACACACTGTATAGTTAGTTTCATCCATTGAAGCCATTTGTTGTTAGCGAACATTACCGAAACTAGATCTGTCGGAACGACACGAATGCCCCCGCCTGGGGCAAATTAGAAACATTTGTTAAATTTTGAAAAAAAAAAATTTAAGTTCAGGAGGTGTCGTATGGCCAAAAGTAGGTCAACAAGGGTAAAATGCAAACTCGATCTGTAAAGGGTCATTATCAAGCAACACACTAAAAATCAGGCCAGTATCTGCAGGCACTGTGAAAAAAGTCCGTACATGTGTATTTGTCATGAAAATTTCTATTTTTCATGAAATTTTCTAAGTTAAGGAGGCGTAAAACGGTCAAAAGTAGGTCAACTGGGACGAAACACAAACTCGATCTGTAACTGGTCATTATCTGCCTACACACCAAAAATCAGGCCAATATCTGCAGGCATTGCGAAAAAACTGTTTGATTTCGGAAGGACGAAAGGACGGAATGACGGACATGGGTAAAACTATATGCCCCGGCCACTTTGTGGCTTGGGCATAAAAAAAACCCGAAATAATGACTACCTTGGAAGGTTTGGAACCTCAAAATTGAATTTCTCAGCCCAAAAATACATAGAGTATTTGCAATGTTTTTTGCGACATTATATTTCAAGTTGTTGACATTTTTAAATCGGCGGCCATCTTGGCCGCCATCTTGGATTTTTGCCAAGATAATTTATTTTCAGCTTTGCCCTATATCTGAAATTCACCATATAGCACCAAAGAACAGTTTTCCAACTTTCATGTTTCTTTCATTTTTGCACAATTCTTTCAAATATGGGAGGTTCATCGCTGGAATATATCATTGACGCAACTTTTTAAATTTATTGATTATACTTGTATCACACCGCACCTAGGGGAACTAGAAACTTTTTTTTGTTATGAACTGTGTTGTCCTTTTTATTTAGGTGTGATGTTTACTATCAAGCTCAGCCATGGTCTCCTTACACACACAACAGTGTTCACGTGAATCTCCGTCATTGTATTGTGCCGCATCTGGAAAGGCCTTAGAATTCTTACAATCAAGTGGCTCAAGTCAATAATGTCAGTATCTGGTGGTGGCTCACTGTCAAGACTGTCCATCCCAAGGATCTGCAAGCAGGCAGTCCATACCTTCAGTGTTAATAGTTAGAAGGTGATATGCATGTTACAAATACTCAGACACCTTTCCGGTAACACTCTTGTGACCAAACCGGCATTTCACATTAAAGATGGGTGCTTTGGTCACTGGCACTCCTTCAATTGTAAAACCGATTGAAGGTATCCTGCAAATAATACATTATTATATCACCATCACTTAGGAGATGCACTTTTCATGAGGATCACTTTATAAAGCCCATCCATTAAAATGAATGCATTCCTAATAAACACCTGTATATTGCATAATCTATCCATAATCATTGAAATATACAAATTTTATTATCTCATAGCACACATTTATGCTCTCGATAAGCTGTACGAGAGAAAAGAAACAGCAAGAACATTATACTACACCCTCTGTTAATGTCAACTTTCGGATACCATGAATACCTGCATGGAAAGAATACCTCGGTAAGACTCTTGTGGGCACGGTTCTATCCTCTTTAGAGTGTTCTTAGAACTGCTAAGGTTGGACATCACAAGTCTCGCTCTGACCACGCGCTCCACAGTGATCTGACCCCCATCCATCAAGACAGGAGAGGGCTCTCCTTTCTCCCCCATCAGGGTAGGGCACATATTGATTTAGGCGTTTCAGGATTTGTACTACACCTTAAGTAGAGGAAGGGTCTGCCCCGATTACTCAAAGGTTAACCCTTAAAAACACAGCATGTTGGTAAACCTTCACGTTTTGTTTATGCTGCTTTAAAATGTAAGTAACATAAAAAAAATAAACATGTGATTTACCAGCCATTGCTACACTTTGTTTACCATAAGTGTGATATAATGATGCATGTTAAAAAGTCTTCAGTTGAGCTCCATCACACTTGGACTGATAGAAACCAAGGCACATTCTTGCAGACGGTAACGGCGCCGTTATGAATACACACACAATGCTGTAATTCTTCGGGAAAGTCCCGTCAAAAGTGTGTTCTCGTGTGTTCGGATATCCAGGGCAGAGAGCAGAGAGATGCATTGTATTCATCCTAATTTGGTGCTCGCGTATATATTTTCTAAGGTTACAAGACTAAACAAATATGTGACTGAAAGTTCGGATTTATTTTACTTGTATTAACTGTGTATAGGCCCAGTTAAACCTGGTGAAACCATCCGCCGAGGCTCAGTTAAACCTGGTGAAACCATCCGCCGTACTGCGGACGCACAAGTGGAAACACGCTAAACGTATCCGTATCCGTGATAGTACAAGTTGAAAGGAAACACAGTTTTAGATTGTGGAATCATCAATGTGGAAATATACTGCTTATCATTAGGTAATACAACCTGCAAATGTTTTTCATGCATTGTCGTATTTGTCAAAGGAGATTTCTATTTTATTCCGTCAGAATATCATTGAAAATTATTTGTTGAATTGCTGATGAAAACGTTCAAGGCTTTAACAGCTGCTACAGCACGAGTAAAGATAAAACGGAAAACTCATGAAACAATGTGAGCGAGTCATGAAACGCTGCATGTCCGTTAAGAGAACTATAAGTGTCCACCAGTCTCATTTACTGACAATGTAAAGTACTGATATGAAACCGCTGTTGGCCGTAAAACAAAACATAGCTGTAAATTTTTAAGGGTTCTTGGACGATGTAAGACTTAAATTGATGTCAGCCGTGTTCTCTTGTCGGCTCTTTCGTCTTATACCGGACGTCCTCGGTCGATTTCTAATGATACCCGAGGAAAGCCGAATGTGCCGTGGTTGTCTTTGGCGCCGTCTGTCGGTTATATATAGCATTAATTCTGAGCACGTTTAAATAGCGAAGGGTCTGTGTTAATTTATGGAGCTACATTTTTATTTAAAGGATATAAAATATAAATCTTAAAAAGGTAAGTTAAATTCAAAATATCATTCTCTTTTCACAGTTAAATTTCGTTTAAATGTAAAATAAGGATTTTAATATCAAAGTTTAAACTAATTTAAAAACACGCTGTACTCCGAGAATTCTTTTGTCTTTCTGTAATTTTAACACTATTCCTTTGCCTCCATAATCAAGTGGCTTGCGATTATCATCGTCTTGTTGTGGATCTCAGGCATATATTCCGCAAACAATGGACTATTAAAATTTAAAGAGGTCAGATCAGAATCAGACTGACTTATTTAGGTTTTTTACTAAGCCAGCAAAATGTAGCAAAACTTCGCCGTGCCCCGGTGTGACGGGCTCTGTCACTGACGGCGTCAGTGAAACTGAAGGTGCCACTGGCACGGGTGTTCACGCCGAAATAATCAAGTCATAATTATTAAAACACAGCATTCCTTACAACTAGTATGTGTAACAAATTATGTCTGTTTTAACCTTAATTTATTATATAAATAAATGTGCTCATAACATTACTACACTGACCAAAGATAATCAAAAAAAGAAACAACAAAACAAAGCCCAATATTGTTGGTCTTCAAATTATTTGAAATTTATTCTTGTAGTTCACAAACCTAATATACAGGCATAATAAAATACCATTATATAAATAAATATATATATATATATATATATATATATATATATAAACTTTTCATTTTGTGTGACACCTTACTTAAAACCAAGAAAAGACTTTTCTTTTATGCACTGATAAATATGGACAAAAACTTTACGGGGGGCAACCAATTTATACAGGAGGACCACTAGTTTTTGAGAGTGTTCTGTCCTCGGGACCAGTAGATTTTACAAAATTCTTCGAGCCCTGTCTAAATGTCAGGTTGCCTGAAGATCTTGGATATTATAATACCATTCGGAATTGTATATGGTGACCACCCTTAAAGTTATTGAAATTCAGTATTTGTTTGGGAGTATCTACGTTACCATCCGCTACTGAATGTGGGCACATATACTGGAAAAGATGATAAAACTTAATGCCCAGCTAAAGATAAAGAACACAAGCATAAGTGTGCACGGTAAATCAACATATGATCAAAATGATATAATTCTTTTAGTGAGACAGTTTAAGAGTTGCTGCCTGTTAAATGCAGGTATGAACAGAAGGGTTGCAAGGCAGATGTTCAAATGAATGAACTGCAATTGCATGAGAAAACTAAATATGGCAGATATCGAGCTGCTGTTTTATTGGACACCAACTTGCAGATCAGGTGAACAAGACAAAATAAAATAACCTTTTCTCAAGCCAATAGACACTATATTAAGAAAAACAAGCAAATTCGTGGAATTAATGTCTTCCGCTATGAGCTCTTGATAAGCAACCAAAATGAGGAGCTATTTTCAGGCCACAACATAAAAAAAACTTAAAACAGATGCACTATGATATGTGGAGATGTCTGCAGGGGAACATAAAAAAACTAAAACACATTGAGAAATAGGACCAAAATCCATTATGACATGTGGAGACATCAAAAACATAAATCATAAGAAACTAAAACAATTTCAGAATTTTGTTTTTGAGCTGGAGAGAAATATTTTTTTTTTTCAGATAGATGCTCTAAAGACAATCCTAACCAAGGTATGCATAAGAGCAATCACTGATCCAAATTTGAATGAAATCGGATAAAATTTAGGAAAGTTATTGCAAGGATATGAAAAAAAAAAAAACTGACAGACGGACAGACAGAGGGACATGGAGACATACAAACCCAAATCAATGTCCCCCGCATCCGCAGAGCGGGGGACAAAAAGGCCAAGGTCACTGATTGAATATATTGACAGCTTTCGTGCATTACATAACGAATCCAAATCGGATGTTCTTTCCTTTTTCTACTTCACAATGACCTTCTCGTGGAAGGCTCGAGAAAAAAGGAAGATGTATGGTCTTTATGCCAACAGGAAACTGCTCGAGGCATTTTATCACCAGAAGAATAACAAATTATGCGAATGGAAACATAACACAGTGAAAGCCAATACAAAAAACAAAATGACATTTTGAAAAACACTAATGATGTGAACTTTGCTCAAACAATGTTGAAGAGAAATGCATGCCAAATTGTGTTGCACATGAAATCCGTCACGACCAGTCATCATCTCAAGGAGGAAAAAGGTGTTCCACTGGACATCATGCAGTCCATTTTAATGGGCTACCAGATATACCTACACCAAATTGCCCAGATCGGAGATGATGTTATGCCAATGCTTTGGCTAAAACACTTGAATTTAAATTGAATATAAAATTTCTTGACATTCAAGACAGATTTAACAATCAAAACTTTTGTCAAAGGAGGGGTGGGATGGGGGAAGTAGTTACCCAAAAGGAAAAGGGGGAGATAAAAGGATAAAAGAAATCTGAAAAATGAAAATGTGAAACCTTAACGGGGGACGCCGCGGCCACCCTCATCTGGATCCGCCACTGTAAACGTACATTCATGTACAACTGCCATGTCATTTAATAAACAGTTATACTCTCGAAAGGAACATAGGTTTGGGTAAATATTTTAACTCTTTGGTCTGAATTGAATATCGATCATGCAAAAAGCGTGTCTGTTGACACGATCGAATGCTTTTTTAGGGTCAACTCACACTTCAGGTAGTTGCCCGAACATTCACCAACTTTCTCTTATGGTCAGTATCCCCTCTATTTAGTGGATTGCAAAATATCATGATATTATGTGATGGTGTACATGATGCAATGTCTCATTTGTCTCTAACCAAATGAGTACACCTGATGTTTTCAGTTAGCTGAAATGGTCTCGGCATTTCTTTAAATATAGCCATCCAGCCACATGATCTTTGGGCCATCTATTTTGGACTACAAATCGTGTGCTGAAATGGTATTACACTGTATTTTAAATTTTATATGACCAAAAAAAAATGTTTAGCTCCCATATCATAGTGAACATTCCTTGCAGAAAGGGGATTATGTGTATAAATGAGTTTGATCAATTTCAAAATGGAATGTATTGAACTTTGTTTGACTGTAGTCTCTTAGACATTACTTGATTTTCCAGATTCAGACATCCCAAGATATTAATCCACTGCAATCCTTATTTGAGGAAATGCTGACATGGTCAATCCCTCTATGTTAGGTCTTAGTTTACAAGGAAAATGCTTTTTTTCTGGAAATATATTGCCCAGGGCTTTGGGTCCATATTGTATATAAAGAGTTCCCTATTTTTTTATAAACAAAAGAATACTATGCATTGGGTCAAGAATATCTAAAATATGAAAGCTAGCTGTCACATTAGTACAGTCATTTTGTAATGTGACCTCACACAAATTGCAACAAAAGCTATCTCATCTGTTTTGTGCCCCAGAAGGTATCCCTGTGAACATATGAAAATTCTAAGTTATTCTCCTGGGGGAAAGTAGTAAAATTTGGGAATATCCAAAATGGCCGCCAGAAGGCCTAGAATCAATCAAGTTTAATTAATCAAAAGGGTATAACTATATGTTATACAATATTTTCAGGTTGTTTTGGGTCGCAGAATCCGATTCTGGTCTTTATTTGCTAATTTGAGGACTCCCAAGGCCCATATGTGGGGTTGACGGTGATGTCGGTCTGAAGCATGGGGTGCTGTAGGGGTAGGGGTGGTAGCACGACTCAGTAGGCATTTATATTAAGGAGGAAACCCTAACTTGGTAATGTGCAGCGCTCACCTATCCTTTTGCTTTAATACCTTAGTAATTAGATATTCAAGAAACATGCAGAGGGACCGACCGATCTGAGATAAAACGGAATTTTTCTCGCACATGATAGGTGTTGTCAGAAAGTATACTAAAAAAGCCACAATTGGTCTGATTTATGTCAAGTGACGAGGCGCCTGCTTCTGAAATGCTCGAACAGGTTATTAGATGCAACTGTCAGACTTACTGCAGCACCTTCAGGTGCACGTGCAAAAAAGAATCACACAGCGTCCACCCTGACTTGTTGAAACTGTGGGGGCTCTAGCTGCGTACAGGGTTGCCAGCGGTCAGAGAAAGTCAGAAAAATATTGTTTTCAAGGACAGGGAAAAGTCGGGGAATTTCATAAAAAGTCATGGAATTTTATGATGATTATGTAAGTCAGGGAAAAGTCAGGGACTTTTTAATGGCTATGGCAACTGTAATTGATTATCAGTTAGGCAGGCTTTTTTCATCTCATGAGCCAGCATTCAATAATTTCAAACTACATTTTCAGTTTTCTTCCAATCAAAGTTGTTGTGTTTGTAGGTATAATCTTATTTCCCTTTCATATTTGTACGCACATATAAGTTGATGATGCATAGCATGGATACACAAAATGTATATATGTAGCACCAATCATTAATCAAAGACCACCTGTTTCTTAGCAGTAATACACAACTAATACATAGTACTAGTAAAACATTATACAAGGACATGAATCTGCACAGGTAACAAAGTACAAAGGCAGAACAGAGTGCGGTTACTTTGATCCACTCAAGTCACTTGTTGTTACTGTGTGATAAATTTATACCAATTTTAATACTTGATAACAGAGCGTATGGTTCTTTGAATATAACATTGTCAGTTCCAAATTTCTAGTTTCATTTTGCTTTGCTTTTCAATTACAATTTTTCAAATGAAAATTTGGTTTGCAGTAGAGAGACGTTTTTTAGTGGGTTAGTTTTTTTCCTAGAAAACCAGCTTATAGTCCGGGATTAGTCAGTGAAAGTCAGGGTAAAGGAATGCTAACAAAACGTTTTCTGATAGGACATTTTTAACATGTGGACCTTCTATTTGTAATGAACTTTCTAAAGATGTTAAATGAAGCAAAAATATTGAAGAATTTAAAAGAAAAATGAAATAGGTTTTTATTAAATTTTAACTCTTGTGTCATAATATATTTAGTACTTTTTTAAAGTGCCTTTGAATATATATATGCATAAAGGTAGGAGCTATATTACATGAATAAAGTTTAAGTTTTATATAAGAGATTTTATCTGCGTTGACTGCTGGCAACCCTGTTCGTAACTCACAACAGACACTTTGTGATAAGGATAGACAAGATGGCGTCTAATTTAACATGTGATACATATCTACATGATTTTATTGATATTGTGACTAAAACAAAGGACCCGTGGGTCATAGTACTCAGCTGAAGTTGATGTTGAAGGTGAAAATCTAAAATTAAAACTAATGAAGATAACGTCTGAGAGGAAAAGGTAGTATAAGCTAGATATAAGCTGATATAATTGATTTAAACTGATAAGTAAGAAAATTGTTGAAAATCATACTTTGTGATCTGACCATGTGTTTTTAATGATGAAACTAAAGCATGTGAGCAAATTGTAAACATGAGACCTATACTATTAACATGATCAGTGGTTGACTCCTTGATAAATTAATGACAGCTCAGCAATTGACACATTTGTTCAATTAAATTTTGTAAATTTTGTTACCATATAACTAACGTCCCTAGACCACAGGTGCAAGGACTACATGGTCGGGAGGGGTTTGGAGGCGCCGAATGGTCGGAGTTTCAACATCTCTGCATATACATATATGGGATATGAAATTTAATCAACAGTTCGTAAAGGAAAAAACAGTAGAAGCATAATTACTGAATATTTAGAAATGAACTGACGGACAGGTAGACGAACAAGGCTGATCACTTATGTCCCATGCTCCTGAGGTAGGGAAAAAAATGAACAAAAGTTTGCGTTAGATCCTCACTTTTTATTTTATTTTTTTAAAGTTTATAATTTTCATACTTTATAATTTTCATATTTCTTGATATACATTTATAAGTAAATTCAAATTCGAAATATCATCATTTATCGCTAATTTTGCTCATATAACATCACATTATGCATAACGATGGATTTAATCTTATTTCGAATCATAACTTGATAAAAATTATTCAAAGGAAATTATTTTTAAACTAGATGTGTCGGAACGACACGAATGCCCCCGCCTTGGGCAAATTAGAAACATTTGTAAAATTTGGAAAATTTTTTAAGTTCAGGAGGTGTCGTATGGTCAAAAGTAGGTCAACAAGGGCAACATGCAAACTCGATCTGTAACGGGTCATTATCAAGCAACACACCAAAAATCATGCCAGTATATGCAGGCATTGTGAAAAAAAGTCCATACATGTGCATTTCCCATAAAAATTTCTGTCTTTCATGAAATTTTCTATGTTTAGGAGCCGTAAAACAATCAAAAGTAGGTCAACCGGGATGAAACGCAAACTCGATCTGTAACTGTCATTATCAGTACAAAAAAGTCAGTACATATGCATTTGTTATGAAAATTTATATTTTTCATGAAACTTTCCATGTTCAGGAGCAGTCAAATGGTCTAAAGTAGGTCAACTGAGACAAAACAAGAACTCGATCTGTAACTGGTCATTATCTGCCTACACACCAAAAATCAGGCCTGAATCTGCAGGCACTGCAAAAAAAGTCCATACATGTGCACCTTTTTATGAAATTTTCTATGTTAGAGCACCGTCAAACGGTCAAAAATAGGTCAACTGGGACAAAACGTGAACTTGATCTGTAACTGGTAATTTTCTGCCCACACACCAAAAATCAGGCCAATATCTGCAGGTATTGTGAAGAAAAGTCTGTACAAGTGTATTTGTCATGAAAATATATATTTTACATGAAATTATCTCTGTTCAGGAGCCGTAAAACAGTCAAAAGTAGGTCAACCGGGACGAAATGCGAACTCCATCTGTAACTGGTCTATATCTGCCAACACCAAAAGTCAGGCCAATATCTGCAGGCATTGCCAAAAAAGGTCCGTACATGTGTATTTGTCATGAAATTTCATATTTTTCACTAAAAATTTCTATGTTCAGGAGCCTTAAAACGGTCAAAAGTAGGTCAACCGGGACGAAACGCGAACTCGATCTGTAACTGGTCTATATCTGCCCACACACCAAAAATCAGGCCAATATCTGCAGGCATTGCGAAAAAAAGTCCGTACATGTGTATCTGTCATGAATATTTCTATTTTTCATGAAATTTTCTAAGTTTAGGAGCCGTAAAACGGTCAAAAGTAGGTCAACCGGGACGAAACGCAAACTCGATCTGTAACTGGTCTATATCTGTCCACACATAAAAAATCAGGCCAACATCTGCAGGTACTGCGAAAAAAAGTCCGTACATGTGTATTTGTCGTGAAATTTCATATTTTTCATGAAAATTTCTAAGTTTAAGAGCCGTAAAACAGTCAAAAGTAGGTTAACCGGGACGAAACGCAAACTCGATCTGTAACTGGTCTATATCTGCTCACACACCAAAAATCAGGCCAATATCTGCAGGCATTGCGAAAAAAAGTCCGTACATGTGTATCTGTCATGAATATTTCTATTTTTCATGAAATTTTCTAAGTTTAGGAGCCGTAAAACGGTCAAAAGTAGGTCAACCGGGACGAAACGCAAACTCGATCTGTAACTGGTCTATATCTGCTCACACACCAAAAATCAGGTCAATATCTGCAGGCATTGCGAAAAAAAGTCCGTACAACTGTTTGATTTCGGAATGACGGAAGGACGGACATGGGTAACACTATATGCCCCGGCCACTTTGTGGCGGGGGCATAAAAATGCCACAATGCCACAACATCGCATCTTGTAGATTATATTGGAGATAAAAAAAAGCTTTCCAGTTTTGTTAATACAGTTCAAACAATAACAATTATTCCATTACACTTTGTGTATATTGATGTGGGGATGGGATGGAAAGTGATTTGGGAATAACTGCATGTTTGACAGCAGGGTCGCTCCTGACTGATGCATTTTTAATCAGGTATGCAGGCAATGCTGTATAAAGTAAACTCGAGTGACCAGCAGTTGGCAGTTTGGATCTTCACAATGCAAGTAAAACAAAACAGCCCTAGACCCCCCTCCCCCCCCAAAAAAAAAAAAATCAATAACCAGCCTTGTTCGTGAGCTTTTATTTTCAAATTTCATATTTTAACAGATTAAATCCATATGTGTTTGTGCTGTGAAAATCAAATTAGCAATGCTTACTTGAATAAAATGTGCCATGGTCAAAGTTGGGCAAAATTTAAGGTACTGATTTTACACTTATGCTAATAATTTTAAGAATTTACAACATTTTTTTTCTAATTTCTTCCATACAATTAAATCTTGATTAAAAAGTTGTATCCATGAAAAAAATCTCCAACTATAGCATTTAAAATATTAAGACAGAAAATATATTTCTTGCTATTTTGCTAAGGTACCTAATAAATGTTTCGGTCGATAACTTTTATACAAAATTATTTTATATTGACCTTATTTTTGGCCCGTTAATAGGAAATATATAGCAGAGGTTTATGAATGTTTATAAATATGAACAAACACAGACAAGCGGTTTTGATATTAGGCAATCATGAAGCGTAACAACATGTTTTTCCTTAAATTCTCGAAGGACCGACGTCGCATTAGCCCAATTAGGGGTTTGGTAGGAGAAGTAAGAGTACTTATTTACATCTAACTGTATGTCAATTTTTTAAAGTCTAATGGTTTAAAAACGTGCCAGTCTAACAGACAGACAGACGGTCGGATGACTTTAGTCAACTGAACTAAAAAATTGTAATGTATATGAGAGGTTTGGACAGTGTTAAGATTTTCCGGAGATCTTTGGTTATTGTTTCCCTTTTCAGATAGTATTGCTAATGATGTCACTTTAATTCACAGATTGCTGCTTTTTTACATCATTACCATAGTGTCTTATAGGTCATGAAATACAATTTATTTCAAAACTACTTAAACAAGAATAAGCATGACGATAACCAAGAGATCATTCGTTAAACACCGTTTGAACGCTGATGTATATGTATGGTACAATTAAAGGTATTTTCTGCCTTGTCAAATTTGATGATTTTCAAACTTTCCCCCACACAATTGCTCAGGACTTTTTTTCCATATTAAGGAATCAAAATCAGGTGATTTTGCTTTTGTTGCAATGTGTGTGAGGTTGACCACTTTTTTCGCGTAAAATACCTGTACTACACGTTCTCCGACGTAAACCAACTGTGGTTAAACAGTTTGTGCTAGTGGAGAAACCACCCTAAATAGTCAAAACAAACGCAGGTCGGTTCACCCATGACAATACTGTGAGGTTTAGTGCTGCACATGTACTTTTAGAGCTCTGTCATTCTCAGACATTACCATTAACTCACTTTTATACTGAACCGTCTTTCTCATCAATACATGCTTATCACCGTGCTGTTACAGTTTGTCAGATGTAAAACAACTGTGGTTAAACAGTTTGTACCCGTGGAGGCAACAACCAAATTACTCGCAACAAACGCAGGTTGGTTCACTCGAGACGACAGTTTTGGTCTTGTTGCTGCACAGGCAGGAGTTTTACTCGTTCCTTGTTTACGTTTGAGGCTTATGCCGATGTTATCCACCTGATCCCTGTCCAACTCTGGGAGTTTTGCAAGCAAGCGCTTTTTTAGCTAGTTAGGCTGGTCTCGGTGGTCACTGTACAGCAGGATATAATAAAAAACGAGTACATCGTGCAAAGAAAACAATAGTATTATAGGCCTAAATATTCCAAACATTGCTCCAAAATCAAATTCTAGAAAGCACAATTCCAGAAAGCAGAACCAAAAACACCAGAAAGTACTATTAAAATTACTTAAACACTGCACACAGAACAAAACCATTTTCTTGTTCTTGTTTTTTTTCTCAAGGTTTGCGCAAGTCAAATGTAACCAATTCAAGCAACCATCACATTGTACTTGCCAGTCAAAATCGTCATTCACAAGCAATACCAATGGAAACCTTACCATTAAATTTTGGTTTTCTTAATCTTTTTAAAACAGAACTTTTTGGAAAACAACTGAATTTACCTATTTCTAAACATTCAACTAAAGGTGCCCTAAGATGACTGTGACTAAATTGAGTATTAAAAAGGCGACCCCCCTGTGGATAAGTACTCAACCGTATAGGTGATAGCAAATAACCCGCAGTCACCTGACCCATGTTTCTGTTGCTCTAGGTATTTTTATTCAAGTCGTTTTAGGTCTTTACCGTATAACCTTGAAAGCTGCATTTCCATAGAGGTGGTTAGCTCCCCACTTTGCTGCACTGTCAAACACATATATAGTCGACTTAATTTTTATCACTAATACCCAGTGTACACTACCCGTAAATAAAATCTGACAATCAGATTCCTCCTCTACCACATCAAATTTAAACTCATAACCCCACTTTCCATTGTTAACGTTTTTCACTGGGCATCTCAATGGGTCTTGAAGGCAATTTTGTTTCAATGATAACTGTTTTTGAGCAATGTGTTCGTGGCTAGAATAATATCACTATCAATATATTCCCCACCCAAATTGTGTTTTTAGCAAATTTCATTAAGTTAAGCTTTGGCAGCCAGGACTGATTTATCCACACCTGACAGATCGTTAAAGTCAGCTTCCATACAATTTATGCCTGCCAAGTCAGAAATTTCTTTTTCGTTTTGGGTAATTTTATGCTATTTCCCTTTTTAAAATACTTATCTAATGGGGGTTCATTTTTTCCTTTTTTTTTCTAAAACCTAAGTTGTTTTTTTTTAATTGAGGGACAGTTTCATTTGAGTATTAAGTTTGAATTATGCACGCTCGTTTTTTTAGAATGGATTTGGTTAACTTACTTGATCGGAAAACTGGTGAAGGCGGTTCTGGTGTGGGAGCTGGTGCTGAAGTGGCGGGTGGTATTGGTGAAGAATATTGGGGTGGTTCAGACTCTAGTGAATTATTTAGACAACATATATTTGAATCAGGGGCCGGTTCAATTGCATAATCTCTAATACCAGGTTTCTTTCTACCAGATCTTTTGTCAGATTTTCAGAGTTTTCGTTTAGCTAGTCTCGATAAACTAATGGCCTTTTTTTTTTTTTTTTTTGCTGCCATGATATGACAGCAACTGGCTGCAACCTTGCACTGACATTCTCCCTTAGGAAAGCTTTTTAATCTATTACGTCGAAGGAATTTAGATAAGGCAAAAAATCAATCTGCTTGTTGTTAATTGTATTCACTTGCGCTTCTAGTTTTACCTTGGGTGTTTGGATATCTATTTCAGTGTTATTTTCTTTGGTATTTTCTGTTGCATGGGAGTTCTGATGACTTGCTTAAGGTATAGGAGTTGAGAATTTGTTTATAATTTTTTTACGTGTTCAACGATACATTCCGGGCTGGTAATGTCCGTGAGAAAGGACACATCTTCAGGTTGCTGTTTTTTTAAACTGAATTCCTCTCTCAGTTCATATTTGTCTAGACCACAGGTCCCCCGCAACAGTTCATTCATGTAGTACCAGTGCAGTATGTGCAGGCACAAGGCAAGTGTGTCTTTAGACACCTCTTTCCAGTCTATTAGGCGTTTCATAACAGTGTTAAGGGATTCAGCCGCATAGTTTGTTATGCCACTATAGGGGTTATAAAGACTCCAGTCTTTTAAAATCCATTTGCCTGCATGTTTATTATATCATGTTTCAGATTTTTTTTTCAAAATATTCAACTACTTACTGACTCCAAAAGCTAGAGAGATTTTGAAATTCGGTTGAAAGAGTTCCTTAGAATAAGATGCTAATAACTGACAAAGTTGGTCTTGGCATACCCTAATTTCTACTGATTTCACATTTTTCTTTTGTAACCAATATTTTATGTCATTTTTCAGGTGGTTCCAGCAATACAATACTTTCATTTTGAGAAACACATCTGATTGCATTAGTAATTCCTTTTTCGCTATCAGTTACAACGGCAACATATTTTGTTCTCAAATTTGGAATTTTTCCTTAAGGAACTGCTCATGGACTGACTGATATTTTCTTTCGTGTATCAAAAAAAGCTAATGGCTGAACAGGAGAACCTTTAAATAATATACATCTAAATACAATTTGTGTCACATAAAAATCACCCATATTGAAAGTGGTATCATAATGTAAAGGGAAGGGGAATCTCTCATCTTCAGGTTCTAATAATTTATTAAATTCTGAAAAGAACTGAGGTAATCCGAGCACACAAAAGAAGTCAGGATATGTAGTAATACTATGAATGAATCCTTCTAATTGGTGAACCAATACATTTATCGCAAAGACATCATCGTGAGATAACATCCTTGCCTGTTTTTCTCTCTTTTAATAGTATTTTGTACTTGACACAAATTTCTTGGCTTTAAAATAGTCTCATTTTTAGAGGAACAAGCTGTTGAAACCTGTTCCTGATACATGGTGGACGGTTTCTTTGTGATACACTTTTTTTATCTCTTTTAAAACTGAAGGACATGATCTGACGTAAGGGGCAGCTCCCTTCCTAGTAACATTACCCTGCTACTTGGGCTTAAATGCAATGTCATCACCTATGTAATGAAGCAATATTAACCTGGGATTATCCACAAGCCACCAAGCATGTCGTAAGAATGAACTGTCATCAAACAATTTATGATAATACTTTTTTACCACTGGAACGCTATCTTTCCTTTTAGGAAAGACCTAAGTTCCGTTATTTGACCCCATTGATACTGGTCACATTTCCAGTCTTCTACAAGAAAAAAATACATAAGTGGTTACAGCATTGATATGGCCATGAATGCTTTTATTATGTATGTGGTTAGAACCCAAATTTAAATAATAAGCTTAAACAATTTGTTATATGAGCTGAAATATATGTATCTAATTATCAAATTTATAATATTATTCACTTTTATATACAATATATTATATATAAATATTTAATCCATTAAATACTTTATACAATTACCTAAAACTTTTTTATTTCAACTGAAATAATTGTTATAATTTGCAGATTTATATTATTATATAATTTCATATACAATATATATATTGTATTTAACCAATAGAATTTTCACGTGTGCATTACGGTTTCCCTTCTGACGAAAAAAAGAACACAACCCCATCCTCAGGGAGAACAGACGGAACCGTACACACATCGTAATTGGCCACACCTCTTATGGTCACAGCAGGTTGCCTCCAGTTCATTTTAGTTGGGACGTGTAGTATAGGCTAGGGCTTTCCACTGGTAGCTGTACCAGCACCACTGACCAACTTTATATATTTATTCATTGTAATTATTATATTATCATAATTATTATATTATTGGGTATTTTTTATAAATTGTAAATAAATTGTTATGTTTATATATGATATATTTTCATAAATATGACATTTTTTTTATTATTTGTGTATATATGAATACGCTTTGCCAATTAATTTGTTTTAATTATTATTATAATTATATATTTGTGTGTGCATTATCATGGAAACGCCTTAAGACTCTCTCTCTCTTTCTTTCTCTCTCTCTCTCTCTCTCTCTCTAAATATATATATATATATATATATATTAAACACTTTCCAAACTATATCTGTATATATATGTATATATATATATTAAACACTTTCCAAACTATATCTGTATATATATATATATATATATATATATTATTATTATTATTTGTATTAGCACACACACATAATCGCTATATATATCCAGGGAAAGAATAGGAAAATGGACATTTACGCTAAACCAATTAATGATCCCCGCTAGAACTGCTGCACTGTCAAACACATATATAGTCGACTTAATTTTTATCACTAATACCCAGTGTACACTACCCGTAAATAAAATCTGACAATCAGATTCCTCCTCTACCACATCAAATTTAAACTCATAACCCTACTTTCCATTGTTAACGTTTTTCACTGGGCATCTCAATGGGTCTTGAAGGCAATTTTGTTTCAATGATAACTGTTTTTGAGCAATGTGTTCGTGGCTAGAATAATATCACTATCAATATATTCCCCACCCAAAATTGTGTTTTTAGCAAATTTCATTAAGTTAAGCTTTGGCAGCCAGGACTGATTTATCCACACCTGACAGATCGTTAAAGTCAGCTTCCATACAATTTATGCCTGCCAAGTCAGAAATTTCTTTTTCGTTTTGGGTAATTTCTATGCTATTTCCCTTTTTAAAATACTTATCTAATGGGGGTTCATTTTTTCCTTTTTTTTTCTAAAACCTAAGTTGTTTTTTTTTAATTGAGGGACAGTTTCATTTGAGTATTAAGTTTGAATTATGCACGCTCGTTTTTTTAGAATGGATTTGGTTAACTTACTTGATCGGAAAACTGGTGAAGGCGGTTCTGGTGTGGGAGCTGGTGCTGTAGTGGCGGGTGGTATTGGTGAAGAATATTGGGGTGGTTCAGACTCTAGTGAATTATTTAGACAACATTTATTTGAATCAGTGGCCGGTTCAATTGCATAATCTCTAATACCAGGTTTCTTTCTACCAGATCTTTTGTCAGATTTTCAGAGTTTTCGTTTAGCTAGTCTCGATAAACTAATGGCCTTTTTTTTTTTTTTTTGCTGCCATGATATGACAGCAACTGGCTGCAGCCTTGCACTGACATTCTCCCTTAGGAAAGCTTTTTAATCTATTACGTCGAAGGAATTTAGATAAGGCAAAAAATCAATCTGCTTGTTGTTAATTGTATTCACTTGCGCTTCTAGTTTTACCTTGGGTGTTTGGATATCTATTTCAGTGTTATTTTCTTTGGTATTTTCTGTTGCATGGGAGTTCTGATGACTTGCTTAAGGTATAGGAGTTGAGAATTTGTTTATAATTTTTTTACGTGTTCAACGATACATTCCGGGCTGGTAATGTCCGTGAGAAAGGACACATCTTCAGGTTGCTGTTTTTTTAAACTGAATTCCTCTCTCAGTTCATATTTGTCTAGACCACAGGTCCCCCGCAACAGTTCATTCATGTAGTACCAGTGCAGTATGTGCAGGCACAAGGCAAGTGTGTCTTTAGACACCTCTTTCCAGTCTATTAGGCGTTTCATAACAGTGTTAAGGGATTCAGCCGCATAGTTTGTTATGCCACTATAGGGGTTATAAAGACTCCAGTCTTTTAAAATCCATTTGCCTGCATGTTTATTATATCATGTTTCAGATTTTTTTTCAAAATATTCAACTACTTACTGACTCCAAAAGCTAGAGAGATTTTGAAATTCGGTTGAAAGAGTTCCTTAGAATATGATGCTAATAACTGACAAAGTTGGTCTTGGCATACCCTAATTTCTACTGATTTCACATTTTTCTTTTGTAACCAATATTTTATGTCATTTTTCAGGTGGTTCCAGCAATACAATACTTTCATTTTGAGAAACACATCTGATTGCATTAGTAATTCCTTTTTCGCTATCAGTTACAACGGCAACATATTTTGTTCTCAAATTTGGAATTTTTCCTTAAGGAACTGCTCATGGACTGACTGATATTTTCTTTCGTGTATCAAAAAAAGCTAATGGCTGAACAGGAGAACCTTTAAATAATATACATCTAAATACAATTTGTGTCACATAAAAATCACCCATATTGAAAGTGGTATCATAATGTAAAGGGAAGGGGAATCTCTCATCTTCAGGTTCTAATAATTTATTAAATTCTGAAAAGAACTGAGGTAATCCGAGCACACAAAAGAAGTCAGGATATGTAGTAATACTATGAATGAATCCTTCTAATTGGTGAACCAATACATTTATCGCAAAGACATCATCGTGAGATAACATCCTTGCCTGTTTTTCTCTCTTTTAATAGTATTTTGTACTTGACACAAATTTCTTGGCTTTAAAATAGTCTCATTTTTAGAGGAACAAGCTGTTGAAACCTGTTCCTGATACATGGTGGACGGTTTCTTTGTGATACACTTTTTTTTATCTCTTTTAAAACTGAAGGACATGATCTGACGTAAGGGGCAGCTCCCTTCCTAGTAACATTACCCTGCTACTTGGGCTTAAATGCAATGTCATCACCTATGTAATGAAGCAATATTAACCTGGGATTATCCACAATATAATAAGCTTAAACAATTTGTTATATGAGCTGAAATATATGTATCTAATTATCAAATTTATAATATTATTCACTTTTATATACAATATATTATATATAAATATTTAATCCATTAAATACTTTATACAATTACCTAAAACTTTTTTATTTCAACTGAAATAATTGTTATAATTTGCAGATTTATATTATTATATAATTTCATATACAATATATATATTGTATTTAACCAATAGAATTTTCACGTGTGCATTACGGTTTCCCTTCTGACGAAAAAAAGAACACAACCCCATCCTCAGGGAGAACAGACGGAACCGTACACACATCGTAATTGGCCACACCTCTTATGGTCACAGCAGGTTGCCTCCAGTTCATTTTAGTTGGGACGTGTAGTATAGGCTTGGGCTTTCCACTGGTAGCTGTACCAGCACCACTGACCAACTTTATATATTTATTCATTGTAATTATTATATTATCATAATTATTATATTATTGGGTATTTTTTATAAATTGTAAATAAATTGTTATGTTTATATATGATATATTTTCATAAATATGACATTTTTTTTATTATTTGTGTATATATGAATACGCTTTGCCAATTAATTAGTTTTTATTATTTTTATTATTATATATTTGTGTGTGCATTATCATGGAAACGCCTTAAGACTCTCTCTCTCTTTCTCTCTCTCTCTCTCTCTAAATATATATATATATATATATTAAACACTTTCCAAACTATATCTGTATATATATATATATGTATATATATATATATATTAAACACTTTCCAAACTATATCTGTATATATATATATATATATATTTATATATATATATTATTATTATTATTTGTATTAGCACACACACATAATCGCTATATATATCCAGGGAAAGAATAGGAAAATGGACATTTACGCTAAACCAATTAATGATCCCCGCTAGAACTGCCTTCGGACAGGAATTTTGCAGGTTGGATGATCTGAGCGTCTTACTTGTCATATTAAGACAAAAAATAATGCTTCCAATGTTTCAGCGGATTCATTTGGTCTTAGTAGGGAATCAATAATAATGTTTAAAAATATTATAATTATATTTCCGAGGGGGCGGATTTTTTTCCAAGAGGTCTCATGTCCAATATGGCCGCCGCTGTTATTCCGTAGGGTGAGCATCGGACTTCGAGGATTAACTTTAGCGGTTACGTCCAATCCCTGTGTGCAAAATCAGCTGTAGTACAGAAAAGTCTTTGCTCTACCGATCAAAATAGATGAATCGTACACCAGTAAGGATATATTGCTTTTCCGGGCATTTAAATTATACTAGTCAATATTCCGAACTTTTCCGGATTTTCCGGGTTTTACTATGTGCCCTTCCTGAATTCACAGGGATAAGTGAACTCAGGGTAAGTATCATGCTGGTGACCGGGACAGATATCAAAGAGCTTGTGGCTCCATGATCTTGTGGTAGTCGACTTGTTGCTTGGAACTTTCGGAATGTTTTGGAACTTCACCAATATTTGGGCTCCCTACAACCTGAACCAGCAATCTTCCCACCATGCCCACCTGTTGGGGAGTACATCTCCCAAGCTGTGCTTCAGGATCCTTTTGAAAAGAGAACTAAGAGATGTATTTACTGCCCTAGGGCTTGATGTCGTCGGATTATGTATCTCCCATCTCTTTGATAAACGCATTTTCCAGTGCTTTCTTAAATGATCCTGCCATGTGGCTTGTCGCCGACTGATTAATGTAACTCCATCTATCTTATAGACACATCTTCCATTGTTTTTCCAAATGAACCTGTCATGTTGCTTGATGTTGCCAGCTTATGTATCTTCCATATGTTGATTGAACACACCTTCCAGTTTTTTTGGGTTTTATTTTTGTCAAATGATCCTGCCTTGTCGCTTGATGTCGCCGGCTGATTTATGTATCTAAACCTTAAACACTAAAAACGCTACCCCTGCATGCCCCATTATATTACCCACACGAGAGACCCTACAGCGCGCATCACCTGCAAAAGCCCAGAAGAACTTGTCCATCGAATTTGACTCAACTTCTCAAATGGAGACTGATGATATGTCCGACGATGACTCATATCACAGTGAGAAATTAGACTTATCTGATTGCGAATCGAAGCAGCATACAGCTGTTACGAGAGCAGTGCTTCTGATATCGGATCTTTGTTAGGGCACGCCTCTGAAAATCCCGAGCAGGCCCCTAAGAAAAGTGAAAAAAGGTCGGCCAAACGTCAGTCCAGAAAGGGTCGCTGCCGACAAAGTAGGCGACATGCTGACTTTTATACCAGCATGCGTTGTGATCAGTCACAGGTCCTGACGGCCTACCGGTCATTCCTCAGTAGACGGATACACACAGAAAACTCGGAAAACCTAAACCGCGTCATGGGAAACCTGACACGGATTTTCCAATGATTTTGCCCGCCGCAGACGATCGCCAGATTAAAATCGCTAATAACCTCGAATGCTGGCTACCTCAGACAACCAAATGATTTGATGAAATGTAAGCACAGTGGATGGGGCAGTCTTACGCAGTTGCTCCCCGCTATCTCAAAAACTACGTACAGCATTTTAAAAATTTCCTATTGTGGATCCCAAGTCACCATTATGAGTGCGATTTCCATATGGTGGAACCACAGCTATAAAAATCTTACCTCCAGTTGCATACTAAAATAGATACTGAGATCTAAGAAAAAAAGAAGATATGAATTCCAAGTTCATACAGACTCAGCAGGAAAGGCACGAGGAAATGACTGATTTATCTTACGATGACGTTGTTACACCTCTGAACGACCCCCGCCTTACCAAATGGGTAGATTCAGTCTAGAGCAACTGGCCCGATCGGTTGGTCACCAGCCAGGAATACAATCTATTCGTTGGCTACCTAGACTTCCAGCTTGTCTGTTTGCTAGGAAAACGAGGTCTTCTGTTTCAGATGACAATCGGTGAATGGGATTCCAGGACAGCATTTGACAATGACGTGGTGAGTATTCGGGTGTGTAATCACAAGAACAAAAACCGCGCCAAAAGAATTTTTCTGCATGGGAACTCCCTCATGGCCTTTGGGTTCTATTTTGACAAACTCAGGCCCCATTTTGTAATCGACAAAGATATCCGGTTCTATGCCAAGAAACACGATGTGTACCTAGACTACCCTGCCAAACATCCCGCGATTCTGGGTCACGATGGCAAGATGTCACAAAATAAATGTAGGCGTTTGAGAAATTGCAAAATTTCTTTGGCTGGAAGAACATGTCAGCCGGTCAAGTCAGAGTTTTGTTTGAATGCAAGTACCTACAAATCAACGGCAGTGACACGAGGCAAGGCAGGTTGATTAATCATATGTTTGACCGTTCTGCTTCCACTCGAAATACTACCATAAATTCAATGCGGAAATAAAGTTAAGAGTGCTACAACGCCTTGTTGCAAATGCACCATCAGGGTAGCCTGAAAGGTAATGTCGCCCCAGATACCCCTGGCGCGGCAGAAGCTTCTCTAAACCCAGCCTCTCGCACACAACAGCATGTAGTTTCCGAATATCATCACCGCACTACCCCGTCTGAACCTGCACCAGTAGAGCCACAGGCTGGTTCAAGTGGTGCCTCAGATCCTGCGCAGCATTTGTCTGTGATCCCCGAAACACCATACATGACATAAACTGAGGTTTACCCCTTAGGTTCCTCAGGTAGCTTATCGTACCGTCGGCTGGAAACCAGGGGCCAGAAAGAAAGGAACAAAATGCTGTTGTCTCTTGTTACAAGAGATATGTTAGAACAGTTTTTAAAACACTGGCTTCTTAACCCCTTAAAGCCGACAGGCTCCAAAGCACAAATCACCGGATTCTTCGTCGACACCAAATTCGATGATGCATCAGCGTACGAATGAAGAACCGGTGAAAAACTACCAATCCAGTATCACTTGGGTGAGTTTTCCCAAAAGGTTAAGAATGTGGCTAGTCTTTATCATGACAGACTTAGAGTTAAGCGATTGTGCCATTTGATTCCTCATTTTAAGAGGAAAACCTCCGTGGAAGGGGAAGGAATATGATAAAGAAAGAGTACAGTAGCCTAAAAAAAGAGAAGGCGGGACACAGTGCGTTGGTCACCCCCAACAGTTAGCCGCGACAAACACGACTCAGTTAGAACCTCCTACTGAGTCGTGACACAAGCCAAATTTAGAACCGCCCTGCAAGTCCACGCCACGCTTTATAACCGTATCTCCGCATACAGTCGGCAGGCAGACCGCAGGCAGAAATCTCCCGTACATGCAAAACAATATACGAATATATTGGGTTATAACGGAATATTTCACACACATGGTAGGTGTCGTTGGAGAGATAAGAAACTTATTAAAAGGTCTAGTGGGTTTATTTGAAGTGACACAATACTTGTAAGCAAGGAGGCGTTGTCAAAAATGACGAAAATATTTGCATTCTCATGGAGCCTTTTAATGCGATCCTCAGAGTTAGATGTCCAGGCACTCTGGCAAGCCAGTAAGCTGGCCATAATGTCAGAGGGCCGATCTGGCGCTAACTCAACAGTCAGAAAGTACTGGCCAGACAATAAATGTCAGGTGGGAAAGGTTGGTAAAAGTCCCCGATACTGACCTTTATCTGCATGAAAGTGGCAAGGTCATGCTTGATCACGAACCCCACATCAGATTAGTAGCACAGGCAATAGAGCATGATAGCTGGACCGGCCTGGTATTGAAACACAATTTACCTGGAAGGGGAATCGGGGTTTTCACGACTTGAAATTTAAAAAATGGCGAAATTATCTGCCATTATCCTTGCCCTAAAATGCATGCCCAGTCTTCCCATTCTCAGACTGAGTAGCAAATTGCCGGAAATATGATGGACCGAACAATTACACTTTAGAACTGAAAGTTATCTCTGCAAGGTGGCTTATCGACGGCCATCCAAATTCCCACCAAGCTACATGGGGACACAGGCTGAATTGTTTACACACGTGCCCTAATGTGAAAGCACACAAACGCTGGTATCGGGATGGCTACCCAAAAGGGAACAAACAGGGAGATGGGTTTGACCTGTTATTTGTCACCTGTACCGATATCGAGGCCGGTACAGAGCTTTTGTTCGATAATGGCGAGTTTGAAAAGAAAAAGAAAACATACACGTGTCCATGTGTACAATGCCTCCCTCCCGACAAGTCATTTGAGTACTCGGGATTTGCTGGTCATGAAACAGCGCAAGAGATTCTGGGATCAGCAGGATCCCCTCCTAGAAAACGCACCTTTGATGAGATAGCGGAGTCAGTTGATCACGGCACCCCTAAGGACCAGCTTAAAAGGCCAAGAATATCATAACAACACAGCACTTGTTTCAGTGGATGCTACGAGTTGCTATGATTCAGGACCCATATCGGTGTTCCGCATTCATACATTAGTCTTATACCACAATAGGTTTAGATGATAGAGAGGTTTCTATTAGTTGCCCATTGGCGGATATGGCCCACAAGATATATCCCCAAGCTATGATGCAGGACCCATATACATTGTTCCTTCCGCTTACATACATTCGACTTATACCTCAATAGGTTTAGATAATCGTACCTCAGTGTGGATGCTCTGAGTTGCCAATTGGCGGACATGGCCCACAAGATATAAACGTAGGCTATGATACCGGACCTATATCGGCGTTCCGCTTGCATACATCAGTCTTATACCACAGTAGGCTTAGATCATAGCATCTCGGTGTGGATGCTATGAGTAGCTAATTGCCGGACATGGCATACTATACAATATGTATTCCTAATCTATGATGCAGGACCCACATAGGTGTTCCGCCAGCATATATTAGCCTTTTACTACGTTAGATTTAAATAACAGTGCCTCAACCCGCAACATATGTAACTAAAAAAACAACAAACCATTAGGATACGGGGTTGATTTTTTTTATGATAGCGAGAGTTGGTCGGGGGGAATCCTGTCAACATGACTGAGGCTACGGACTTTTCATGCTGAGTGTATAGCGTTCTTAAATTTCTGACCTCGGAATTTTAAAATCAGTCTTTAGATGCGATTCGGACAATCCTACTCCACTCCTTCCGGATAGCTATCCACCAAGACGCGTTACTATAGTGCCTTACCCCTCCCGTAGAATGGGAAGGGCAAGGGACAACGATAGGTCCCCGAAGGCTACTCCATCTCCACCTGGTGCGGACTTGGATGTAGGTCTGCAGGTAGTAGATAGCTGCTTGTATAAGATAACTGCAGATATAAGAAAACTGCAGATAGAAGATGGCCGCCTGTAGAAGATAACTGCATATAGAAGATAGCCGGGGGTAGTAGATAGCCTACAGTAGAAGATAACTGGAAGAAGATAGCCGCCTGTAGAAGATAACTGCAAGTAGTAGATAGCCGCCGGTAGTAGATAGCCGCCGGTAGGAGATAGCCGGGGATATTTGATAGCAACCCGTAGGAGATAACTGAATGAAGATTGCCGCCTGTAGAGATAACTGCAGGTAGTAGATAGCCGCCGGTAGTCGGGTAGTAGATAGCCGCCGATAGAAGATGGCCACCTGTAGAAGATAGCTGCAGTTAGAAGATAGTCGCCTGTAGAGGATAAATGCAGGGAGAAGATAACTGCAGGAAGAAGATAGCCGCCTGTAGAATTAAGATACTGCAGGTAGAATATAGCCGCCTGTAGAAGATAATTTGCAGGTAGTAGATAGCCGCCTGTAGAAGCTAACTGCATTTAGAACAGGCGTCAGAATTAACTGTGGCCATCATATTTTGATTTTGAGCAAGTCTGTAATTCAATAGGTCTGGAGCCCTCATAGGGTCCAATGATCCCTGTAAAGTTGGAAAAGCTGAAGTGTGTTGTTCTTTAGTTATCACGCACGAATGAAAATCAGCAATTGCGCTGTGGCGGCCATACTGGATTTCCAACAGGTCTGTAATTCAATAGATTTTGAGCCCTCATAGGTACCAATCATCCCTGTGAATTTCGGAAAGCTGCAGTATATAGTTGTTGAATTATCGCGCATGAAAGAAAATCAGCGATCGGGCTGTTGCGGCCATATTGGAATTCCGACAAGTCTAATTCGATAGGTCTGGAGCCCTCATAAGTACCAATCATCCCTGTGAATGTGTGAAAGCTGCAGTATGTTGTTGTTGAGTTTTCGCGTGCGAAAGGAAGTGTCACTGATGGAAGGGCGGAAGGACGGACTGACACGGTGATCACTATCGCACACGAAAGAAAAACAGCGATTGGGCGATGGGCACCGCTTGTCAAGCTGGGCCCTAATAAAATGCATGTATGGAACTGGCTGATTCCTAAAACCATTTCGACGACGTTTTTACCTATAAATGGCCCTCGGCCATAGTTGAGGCCCCACAGGGCCTGCAGGGAGTTTGTTAAAACACAGTCTTCAAAAATTCTGGCTCGTTGTGAGCTGCTGGCAGGGCAAAGCCCAGCTGATTAGTTTTTATGTAACCTCGTCTCCCTGGTGAGCAGGTGCAATACTAATGGTCCACGGCTTGTTGCCCATGAAAGACGTGATTTTCTGCTTGCTGTACGGATAAAAACCCTCTGTGACAATTCTACGATGGTTCAGAAGATCCACACAAAGTTAAATTTTATATATTATATCAGTACTAATGAAATGTTTGCCTTTTTAATACACAGAATAGTTTACTTCAGGGGCTGAAACAAGAACACAATTAAGGAAGAACAGCTGAGGACTGCTCATTGCCAACCTCCCCTCTTGGGGTGGAATTTAAGAAGTTACTTTTAATCTAATATCAAGAGTGGAAAAGTTACGGCCCTCGAGGTAAAATAATGCGGCCTGTAAAACGTTCGTGCACGGCGATGGGATTTGTGAGATGCCAAACATTCTCCCATCTCACCTTTTAGTCCATGGCCCTGGTGGGCAATTTTGGAATTGCAGCATCAGTAAGATGGCAAATTCTATCATAGATTTTTTGAAAGCAAAGTACCTCTACCTCTACTTTAAAGTCCCAAATCTGGAGCTTATTGTTTATTGCAGGCCTGCAAACATAGGAAACATTTTTGGGGGACAAAAAAGTCAGCAAAAGAAATACGGGTACAAAAATAATAACAGATTAGCTTTCACTGGTCCAATCTTCGAACTCAGTACGTCAAATGAAAGAACAGAAGCTATCTCATGTTAACAGTCCAGATTCAGGCCAGATGACGTCAAAATGCTATATGAAAAGAATCTGAAAAGTTTGTACGAGACACTAATAATCCGTTGGCTGTGCAGGTTCTCGTGTGTATGAAATATCCCTGAAATGACTCCTTAACTTCATGAACAAAACAATTAGGCATAATGAAGAAGTGAGGGCACACTGGGAAACCAGCAACAACTTAGAAAATGACGTCCTTGCCACTCCCATTGCTACTTAAAAAGAACGCAGTTTAGAGGTATGGTAAAACGTAAACTGCCATATCTTTAGAGCTACTCATGGAATCATGAGAGAAGTAATCAATAAAAACATCGATTTGCAATGTTTGTCCCTTCTTGCTAAAAATATGAACAAAGAATTAATGGCCGAAGTACTGGACCGCTAATTAGGCAAAACAGGCACATCCCTCTAAAGTGTACCATATCATCATTCCTCATCAAAGGGCAGGTCACCCTTAATCTGTACCATATCATCATTATAAGTCACTTACGCTCTTTACACAGCGCTTCAACTATAGCTCACTGCCTATATGGTAAGCGCTGTTTGTTATGACCTCGTATCCCGAATTGCAACACCAGACGGGAGCACTGTATTATTGTCCAATCAGACGAGACCTTGTGCTTGAAGACACGGCCAAGCGAGGAATACACGGAGCCAATCATGTTCATTTCGTTTTGAGTGACAGTTCATCGTCCCGGTAATGGTCTGAACAGGCCACAGGCTCGGAGAGAATTGCCGCAGACGTGGTTTGCTTAGGGCCTTGGGCACATAGGATGCCCGGCCGATGAGCTGTAATTCAAACGAAACGTAACAACAAAGGCTGCGTGCACACCTCGCTGGCTGGTTTCAGTTCTGCAGACAACAGATACATGGCCACGCTAACACAGTCATACTGTCAGAATCGAATCGGTCGATGATGCGAGAATACAGAGGGAGCAATTAAATTCGACCGTTAACTGTCTTCAAACGGCGCTTGAAGCGCAGCTATGGGCGGAGCCAGGATGCCTGTCGAGTGTTTGTTTATTGGCATCTGGTTGGCTGCTTGTCACATCATACCCACGTGATTTTCAGCGGACAACGAACCGCCATCTGGTGTCTAAATATATCATAAACGGTCAAAGCTGGCAGCGTGAAAATCAGTTGCTTCTTTAGAAGCGTAAGATTTCCGCTGCCTCGGGAGCGTATAAGTCACTTTATACAACAGTCAATTTCACCGGGCCCCAACATGATAAGTCATGATAGGGCACATCACCATAAGCCTGCACCATATCATCTCAAGTAACCATATGGCACGTCTCACTAAATATACATGTATACCATATCATCATTATAAGTCATCATAGGGCACGATACCCTTAAACTGTACTATATCACCATAAGTCATCAAAGGGCAGATCAGCCTTAACCTGTACAATGTCATCATAAGTCATCATAGGACACCATTCGGAACATCTCGGCCGAACCCGTTGGCGTCTTACCTCGGATATACCCAATATGCTTGGTGAAGATCGCCAGAAATCCACCGGGTCGCATTTCCACTGACTCGTCTAAAGGTTCACAATCCCCACAACCAATACATTGATTTACCATAATAATGTGTATTATATGGGCTTTATAAGTTGCTAAACATAAAATATGACCAGGTTCCGACAGTAATTCAACTAGAAAGTTCTCTTTATAACAAATGCCTGATATTCTTGTCACTAAGATGAGTGTCTTTACCCAAGCTCTCGAAAAATTGAAAAACATCACCACAGTTTGTCACCAAAACAGTGCTTGTTAATAATAATATAAGAATTCCTCAGACGTTATCAAGCAATTCATACTAGGGAGAAAGCAATTCATACCAGTTAGTCACAAAAATGAATAACTAACAGATAGATATGGTTGCTAACCCTACATCTTAAAGGACATGACCAGCGAAATATACCCCATCTTACCCCTATTAAAGTGACATACCGCTGGTGACCTGTGCTGACTGAGCTTGATTAATGAGCAATTAGGAAAATATGTGGCTACTCGCCACAGGGTCAGTGCTACAGAGCCGTTTGGGTTCTCAAGTGCAGGCACAGGCTGTGACGTCAGCTCAGGAACTGCAGGCTTACTACGGCAGTCACCCTGTATATACACAATGGCTACTGGTTTTTGTAACGATGTCCTTTCTGAAAGTTTCGAATCCATCACGGATTCAACAGTCGATTTTGACTTTTCAAGCTACGACAACTTTAGTGATCATTCAGGTAAAGATACAAGAATACCGGGTAGCGCAAATGAAGAGCCGTACATGTTTGAGCCGGCCCATGATGACAACTCGAGTGACGAGTCAATAATATACAATCACCGTAACGAATCGAGAACAAAGAATGGTTATTTTATAAGTTGTTTTTATTCCAAATATTCATGTAAAATAGATGAACGTTATGTAAATTAATTGCATATATTATGTGATAAATGCACAGCAATTTTTAATACAAGACATGTCAGCTGTGAATGATAAAATCTCCATCTTAATATCGTCCCGCGTGAAAGAAAGGTGTTCAGGTCCTTTAAAATGATGCGAATGACTAACAGACGGGTATCCTTATCTTATTAATATAATGCTTGATAATTTAATTTGCATAATATGCGATACATTTAACCAGGTCAGGGCTGACCGCAGTTTTAAGACGTCCTTCAATTTAGGTATACGTATACTTCAAAGGAAGGACGGTCGTCCTTAAATCGAAGTACGAAACCCACAGCCTTCGTGATGCCAACTTGCGATTACTTTATCCGTATTTTCTCCATATTAAGTCAATGTTTATTGGTCAGTTTTTAGCTCAGAGCCACTGCCAATGAATCGGGCAACCTGATTGGATGTCAGTTGACAAGAACGCATTTTTCCCAAAGTGGCGGACACGAGACGATCTTTGACGAGGTTCTTTGCACACAACGTTTAAATCGAGCTATTATGAGCGTAATTTCAAACGGGCAACATCAACTTTATGTTAGTATGAAGAATTAATTACTATTTTAAGGGAATTCGGATAGTTAATTAAGATTCTATCGTCGATTTTAAAGCAATCTACTGTTATCCATGCATTGTTTGTAAGTTGTGTATATTCGCGTACTTAAATCGAAATGCGCAAGCATGCCGTGAAAAAAGATTAAAAATATGTAAAAATAAAGATATAGCTGTCAAATATTTTGTGAAAATTATTTATTTTGTGTATTAAATAAACTTAATAATATTAGAAGTATATGATGTTGATATGTTACATGTAGGCCTATACCGGTGCATGGTGCAGTGTTTATGCACAAGACGCCCGTGTGTGTTTGCAAAATGTCAGTTAAATATTCTGTTTGTTTATTCAATTTAGTTATAAATGATATATTGTAAAAAAACTTGTATATTTAAAAAATAAAACTGTACATATGAATTAATGTACTAACGCAGGAAATTCGTAATTAAAATACATTTATTTTCTACATCTGTTAAAAGTCGAATTACATGAGATCACAGTGTCCATGGTGGACATTCACAAGTTAAAACTAAGGTGTTTTTGACAAAGTCATATGGATATGTTCTCTTAAATGTCTAATTTTGTTGAGTAACCATGGCATAATTTTAAGCTTGTGTTTCAACGAAATAGTATGCACCAATATTCAACAATGAAATAAATTGATAATCATCTAATTAACGCTCCCCACCTCTCTGTCATGCGCACACACATATAAATATATTTATATACTTTTTTATTTGTAATGGGTTATATTTTTCCTGCAGGAACAGATGATAACAGCTATGCATCTTCACAGCTGTGGTTGCGGCAGAAAACCTTGGTGTGCAATTGTGCCTGTCTCCGGGCTTCCGATGAACTCCAGTTAACACTTCAGATCTTTTAAATCACGGTCATTCATTATACATTAAATCCATTTGTGTTGTGTTTTTCATTTTTTTTATGTTTCTGATAATAAAATAAAACATCATTGTGAAGATTGATTTTTATTCAACATTACAGGTGTTTATATATCACATGATTGAAAAATTAAACAAGATGTGTCATCATTTGGCTTTATTAGTTCTGGAATAAAATCTGCAAACAAAGAGACATATATGAATAATGATTTTTATGAATTTATTTTTATAATTTTAGGTCTTCTATGAATGAACATTGCAAAAAACAAATGTTGCCAATTTTAATCATGTTTTAATTCATTACACAGAAGTCTAGTAAATTAGCGTATATTTTAAAATATACATAAAAATCGCTCTTAAGAAGAAAGCCTTTTTCCAGTTTAATCTGCCGTGGAGCCTTTGTGCATCACATGATGTTCTAATTTTCAGCAGAACTTGTATAAATACAATGAACTAATCCTTTTATTCATGCAGAATTGAACACAAAGACACGTTTTGTAAAGAAATTGCTATGTCAATTCTTGGTATAGTCATAGGCGCACTTCAAAATGAAATATATCCAGATATTAATTCGTTTAATTATGACACGAATGATTCATATATGAAATCCATATGTTAATATGAGTGCCTGGGGATTTCCTTTCACTGTTATTGGAAGTAAGAGATACTTTTGGTAAGTTATCTAGAGGCGTACTTCGATTTTAGCGATTATATACAACTTACAAGCAATGGAGAAACAGTGGATTGCTTAAAGTCGGCAAAAAACGCTGTACATCACCGGTAGGCCTACATATCAAAGTTATATTTTTTATAATATTATTGAATTATTAAAAACACAACAAAGTAATTTCCCAAAAATATACCTGGCAGCCAGAACTTAATATATATATTTTTACATAATTTGTACGAGGGGCTTCAAATTTTATTGTTTTTTAAGTCATGCTAGCAGGATGTTATAGAGGTGTACTTATGTGCTAAGTACTCGACTAAATACAACTATCAAGCTATGGGAAACAGTGGATTGCTTTTCAACTGGCAATATAATTTTAATTAACTATCCGAATTTCGTTAAGATAGTAATCAATTCTCCATTCTAACATAAAGCTGATGTTGCCTGTGTTATAATACGCTGACAATGGCTCGATTGTAACGTAGTGTGAAGGCTAAGCACAAAACGGAACGAGCTAATGGCCCCTCCCTGCTTGCTCGCCTCACGCAAACAAAGTTGACCCATTTCTTCAAACGTTCTGGCTGGCTCAAAGGAAACCTGTGTAAACTCACGCCATCACGGTTTGTGTTACTGTAGCCACCCGCTACACAACTATTTGGCACTATTTTAACTATTAACGATCGAAAGCAATACAGGAAACGGTACACCTATTGTCATGAATTCTCACATGTGGCTTTGTTATGACCGACT
The DNA here is from genome assembly GCA_026874595.1 of Sipunculus nudus. Classification (NCBI taxonomy): domain Eukaryota; kingdom Metazoa; phylum Annelida; class Sipuncula; order Golfingiida; family Sipunculidae; genus Sipunculus; species Sipunculus nudus. The sequence continues at coordinate 8,807,787 of CM049308.1, forward strand.
GCCGTTCCTGAGCTGACGTCGTTCTGAATATTCATGAGGCACGGAACCGATCATTGCCGAACGCGGACAGGGTAAAAACAAGCATCTTAGAGCTCTTATTAGACGCGGTTTTAATTACTTTAGACCGGTAGTAACGACTACACACAGAGCCAAAAGTTACAAAAAAAATTCATTTACGGGATAATATGATCAAATTGCGGTTTTATTTACGCTGGTCATGTCCTTCAGTACAGTTTCTCACAAAAATTAGTGTTTGTCAGTGAGATAAGGCTTCTAGACTTAACATTTAAAGAATTGCACTTCGTCAGCTGGGCACGGAGATTTTTTTTTTTTTTTCTGCCGACCCTTAACTCATAAAGGATACTAGCTCATCAATGTTTAATTCTCATAAAAAGGCTGGCGGGGGCTCACACATCTACCGATTTTCCGTGTAGATCAATAGTTTTTTTCCGGTCAACTTGGTCACTTCTTTTTTCATCTCCGAGACCGTTATTAGCGTCAGGAATGATAATGGATACATAAAGAATGAAAGGTATAGGTTGTAAATCAGCCAATTTTTCATTTGTTACCTCATCACAATTATCGAAACCCTTAACATATCCTTGACAATATATCCCGCCGGAACTTTCCTTAAATCTACCCTAAAGTTCAGTAGTTGGGATGCCAGCTTAAACATTTTTCACAGGGATATTCAAAACCGTCTATTAAGGTTGAGAGATCATAGTTAATCTGAGTTTGTCACAAAATATTCTTGTCACTTGTAACAATAGTTATTGACAGGTGGCAATGTAAACAAAATTCGACTCAGAGGAAAGGGTCATTTACAAAAGTTTACAGCACGGATTATCGTGATGCCGTCGATGTTGATGTGCCCTTGATACTTTCCTCTTCGGCATATCCTAACTTACCGAGAACGGCCCCACATTGTTTATTTATTAATTTGACTTCATTTTCTGAAATCTTTGTCATCCATGCTCGAGATGTCTGGTAAGAGTTTTTTCGTGATGTACCAAAACGACCTGTATCCTCTGGAGCATTTGTGCTCTTGGAAATCCGGTCTTGAACAGAAACTGAAAAGGATATATTAATAAACGAGTATAATTTCTCAGCATATTTTAACGGTCTCTTGGCAAGATCCTCATATCTTAGAGTCATCACTTTACCAGGAAACTTTAAGCTTATCCTCTCTGTGGCTAAGATATTATCCATTATATTTATGCATAATAATTTCATCTCTCTGAACCAGTCACCATTTGACGCTGACGATATAAACTGTGCCTCCTTCTTTGAAATATATATTCCACGAGGGTCCCTGACGTAATGCACAACACGGGTATCCGGGTTTTCTTCCAATATGTCTTCCACTATCGACATAGGTAGTCGCACTGTTTTTGTAACCGCCACCTTTGATAATTTGCACCAGTCATCAAAAATTCCTACACATGTCCCTGCTTTTTCTTGCAACGTTTGGACACATTTCTGATGACACTGCACACTCCGGGGAGAGCAAATAGACAATGTTCCATTTTGTAGGCGTTGTGTGGGTTTCTTGGAGTAGCAATATCGTAATTGGCCAAGTAATGGTTCGGAAGAGTTACACCCACATTTGGTTATTTTGTAGGTTGCGAGGGACCTATACCGATCGAAGCCAGTGAAATTCGCTATACATTCTTTAACACTCCTGCTCCAGGGAACGTTTGTAAGCAGGTTGATTCGGTTATAGAGAAAATCTAGAGGCATCTTGCTTGGGGGATTGGAAAGCATTCGAGGTAAGTAGTGATGCAACATCTTCACTTCATATTCCGTTATGTTTCTGTTGTAAAATGTAAAATAATAAAGATAAGCATAACCTCCATGCAAGAGAAAGCTACTGTAATAATTAATCTGGTGGACCATGGGCCATGACGCTCAGAAGATTTCAAGGAATGTTGAACAATGAGCAAAATGACTGCCAGAGTGCTAAAAAAATCATGAATTTTGTGAAGTGGCCTTAGAAATGTCAGGTTTACGATGAAACTCTCCAAGACGGATTGACATGCCATATTTAAGACCAATATCTTGAACCACTCCTAAGATATGAGCAATTTTCACCAAAAGCACATGTAGGTATGGACGCAACAGGAAAACAATTGCAGATGGTGCCTTCATTCTTGAGTTCAAGATGGAGGAGTCCAAGGTCTAAGGAAATGTTCAATTTCAGGCCAATATGGCACACCATTCCTAAGAAAAGAACATTAATTTATTCGACGCAAACAGGAAGGTAGGTGATGCCACCTGTCTGGTTTACCAGAGAACTTCCCAAGATGGATTGACATGCCAAATTGCAGACCGATACCGATTCTACAAAACCGATAAAGTATGTAGCGCCACCTGTCTGGTTTTTGAGAAAACTTACCAAGATGAATGGACATGCCATATTTCAGACCAATATCTTGAACCATTCCTGAGATATGAGCAATTTTCACCTTAAGCAAATATACTGATCGACGCCACACGAAAACTGCAGACGGCTTCACCAGTCTTATTTACGAGATGAATGTGTTGAGGATCTATGAACATGCACAATTTCAACCCAATAGAGACTTACGAGAGGTACTTACGAGACCCATAGCTCGGAGAGTATGGGTAACAGAGACCTAATTTCAGGTTCCCAAGAAGATTTTTCATGGACCTCCTGGAATGTTTCGTTTGAAGATTCCAGGTCCAGTGGTTACGATTTGTGCCCTGTTAACAGACGGCCGGACAGACGACGGACAAAGATGACTTTCAGTCAGCTGGGCTAAATATTAATCTAAAAAATATCCAGCTCTCTTTGAAAGATATTCTTACACGAGAACATTGTAACAGATGCAATACGATGTTGAATGTTAACATTGCAAGGAGTGATGCTTTTCATATATGTCGGGATATGGCACAAACAGCATTTTAGAGATATTCTTAGGTAACCAAACTTTAGAGCACAAGGCAGAAAATTACCAGAGTATAGGAGGTAAAATCGCAGACTGCTTGTTACACAGAATCGAAAGTCTGCATGTTAAAGGTAGAGAATGAGTTTCATCAGCCAAGACTATCATTTCACATATAATGTAAGGATTCAGTTGCTTGATAAATTGCTAGTACCTAATTTATATAAATATTTTTATACCAACAGGAGATTTGATTAATGTTGGGTCTGTTAATACACCAGAAAATGTCAGATGAAAATTTTAAGAACCAGGACCTTTAAATTAATTTGTATAAAAACGTTCTTCCTATTAACTGGTGCAGTCAAAAACTTAAAATAAGAATAGCGAAAGTAATAATATTGACACTTCATGGCCAATGGCATTACTTGCATAAATATGAAAATACCTCAGACCGAATTTGTAAAATTACCAACTAGGAGGTTATAATTTCCCCTAAGACTGTGTATTTGTCCATTTCTTTTTTTTTTTTTTTTTTTTACTCTTGGCAGAAACCCCACTGAACCTATATACGAATTTTAAATTGAATCTGACATGGCCAGTAGATGATCATATTATGTTAAAGTAAGATGAGGGTTCCGGATAAAGGGACGGATCAGATGGGATTGCTTTGTCAGGTCATTTACAGATTAATTACTTCAGTAGATTGCCACATGCTGCTGTCAGTAAACCATTTTAGGCGCTAAAGGCCCAAGCCTCTGAAACAGACGTTTGTATGACATACATGATGATTTTTAGTGCGGATCCTTATAAACGGGAGGAACCAGTTGAATCGTTCAGCCGTGCTGGAGTATGAGCTCTGCTGAGTGCCCTCTTGAACATTATGTAATGATCGTTTGGGTGCACATTGATGGTTAGCTTATTTACAATAAGTTACATGTCACCACATACATATATGTTGAATCTGATGAAACATATACTTGCCCTTTGCTGTCGTCACCAAAATATATGTCAAGTGGGTGTAATATCGACGTGAATCCGTAGGCGTGATGCAGTATGCCCGCTACTGGCTCATACCAGTAACATACCTCCGGATTAGAACTGAATAAAGATCCCAAGAACGTTGACCCACTGCGCTGGTATGATAAAAGAATTAACTTTCTCGGGGAGACAACCTCTTTCTGTCGAATATCTTCGGTTTCAGTAAAACTTGATAGCATCCGCAAAAGGTGACCTATATATATATATATATAAAAATTTTTAGTTACATTAAACAGGACAAACGTTTACAATATACGAATAATTTAAACAATGTACATGAAAGAATAACAAAAAAATTAAAACATGTACTTTACTTAAATCAACGTACCCGTATATTTTCCTTCTAGTCTGTGAATGTGCAACTTACATTTGAATTAACAATAACTACAGTGTTTTCATAGGGACCTTATAATTTCCGTCCACTTATACAAGACTGAAGTATGCCCGGTCATTCGTTTTTGCCTCTCAATTTGTGCCTGTTCTTATCCAATCATTCGAAAAATTGGAAGGAATAAAGGCCTAACCGTTCCAGTGAAGCATTTAAAACCTTAACATATTTCCGAAACGCCAATAAACACTGGCTTATAAACTGGCATATATGTCAATGCGCCGTCCATAACTATTTTATGGTGCTCCATCGCGTATGCACAGTAAGTCATCTGTGAAACTATGGCTAACAAAGACACGCGCAGGCGCTTCAGAAAAAATCATAGCCCAAGACGGGACAAAACAAGGATTGCATTTAGCTTTTGAAGATTTGTTTCATTTTACACTTTTGTGTACACTTAAGGGTCGCTTGTTCCTATGATTTACCGGGATAAATTTTGCTGCATCTGTCGACTGGATGTAGATTACTGATTTGTGGACTATGGGTTACTTAAAACCTAGATCTATCGATTGGTGTTATTAAAGACGCGGGTATAAACAAAGTGTGTAGCCCGTGGCTTATTTTCCGAAGACGCTAAAAAATGTTTGCCTTATATATGCAAATTGTCGGGTTGGGCACCTTTAAAGTGTACTTTTAAACGCTAAGGGAGTATCAAAGAGTACCATATTAAGTTGGAAATATTATTATGTATATATATGTTAAATTTTCAAAAAGTGCGCCATCGCACTTGTTTTCAACCGATAAGAAACCTTCAGGATATGTGTAGGTTACCTTTCCATAAATAATGAAAAGAAAAAGCTAATAGCACTAAGGCTGCTATCTGACCAGCTCTTCCAAACTGTCTCCCTCTGAAGACCTGCATGTTTTTTTAATGTAAACTGAAACAAAAAGAGAAATATTTAATCACGGAATGAATCTGATGCATTCACATATACTGTCCATTAACAGGCAAAAAAATTGTTACTGTCAGAACTAGAAACTTCTAACTGTATCTCTAGAGAGGTCCATGAAAAATCTCTCAAACTGAAACTTGTAATTAGGTCATGGTGACCTGGAATCCGGACCTATTGGCCAACATGATTTTAAACAAAAAGACATTCAGGTGGGACACAAGTTTTATCCATTAGGCCTAGAATCTTGTCATGTATCATTCTGGAAAGTCTTTGGAAACATGAATTTAAATCATCGTAACCTATATATTGCGACCTATATAAAAAAGATGTCAAATGAGCACCCTTAATGTTAGATGGGCACAAATTGAATCTGTTAGGCTTAGAGGTTCTTGGCAAATCTCCTTGGTCCTTGGCAAATGTCTGTGGAAACATAAAATTAACTCACAGTGACCTATATGCTGTAGTTTTAGAAATTAATGTATGTGATTGAAACAGTAACTGTAACACATATTGTTATTTATAATTGGGGAGACCCCCCCCCCCCCGTGGGAAATAGTGACAGAATAATTGAATGATGATGAACGTAAAATAATTGGGGGAGACCCCCAAAATCCCCCCTTGTGGGAAATTGATACAGAACAATGGAATGATGATTAGCTTTGAATAATTGGACGGAGACACCCCCCCCCCCCACACACACACTCGATTAATTATGGATTAATATACCATTAGCTATATCAAGAAAAGGTCGTAGCGAAATGGTAGAGGTGCGACCTAAAGTGTAGCGAGATTGTGAATGAATGAGATTGTGTGAAAGGTGTATCCTGATGACTTAATGGCAAACCTGGGGAATCTTATGCGACATGGCGGCGTTAGTTTAACAAACAGGGTGCGAAAGGAATAACGGTTACAAATGATGGGAAAAAATTGGAGCGAATGGACAAATATACACTTATGATTGAAGGTATGTGTAACAAAGTACATACATGTCTTGCAATAGACAGGGTTTGCCACTTCAGTGTGCTGGTAAATGTACCTAAGGTATTTTATATTCGTACCGTTTTATGTCCGTTTTATGTTTTTATAGGGTGATAAATGCTCACAGATTATTCGTCAGAGTGACTTTATTTAAGGTTTCAAATTAACTGTTCAAACAGACACTGGTCTACATGTTTCTCACGCCACAAAAAAAGCTGAGAAATCCCTGTAGATGTTTCTGTTTGACGCCAAATCTGGGCATCTTGGCACCGATATTTACTTTTTACCAAGTGCCCTCTATGCCGTAAGTGTGGCAGCCTGTCTCCGGATCTTTGAAATTCATGCTGTGATTAACAGTCACATGAGTATGCCCCAGGTCTTTTAAGGAGGAATATGCCTTCCAGCAGTCTGAATAAATGGCAGATCCAGGAGCTATGTGTTTTTGGATTAGGGGTATCAGCGTCTCGGCCGATCTATCAGGAACGACAAACATGAATACTTTACGCTTATTCTTTCGCTCCCGTCCCCCAAAAACCGATCCCCTTTAACTAGATGGCCGCGATGGTATTTAGGTTTAGCAAATTTGGATTCGTTTATCTCGACGATAACGTCTTTTCCGCCAATCTAATCCCCACTCGCATATGCGTAAATCTAGGATTCCTCGCAGACGTACTCATCTGCAAAAACTTGCCCAATCGACAACTGTGTTAGCACTGAAAGAGTCCTTTAACACCATTTTTTTCCAAATGATCAGTTTATGAAAATCTTCTCTGAGAACAGTCCGATTTAATCTTGAAAACAATCTGTTGTAATCCAAAAGTGAAGTTCTGGTAATAATCCCAAAGACAAACCGAAGACAATCCATATAATAACTTTTATGAAGTCCGGAGAATATCTTAAGTTCAGCAATAAACGAAAAGGTCCCAAAACTGACGATAACGCCACAATCTTCCATGTCCGTTGGTACTTTTCTCTCTGCTCTAAAAACAGCCCCTATTTTATAGCTTTTTCGCCCGAAGCCGTGAATTTTCCATTCTGGAACATTCCAAAGAGCAGCGGCTGAGTAGACCCGAACTATCTAGAAAATTGACAGGGTATTCCTTTGGCAGATGACTTCTCTGCTCGTGCAGCTCTGTAGTTTAGGCATAATTTTTGCTGTATACGTACCGCATACGCAAACGAACTGCATATGTACACATATGGAATGCTAGCTTAACTCTAAATGTAGCCCAAGACTGCATGTCAGTTTAATCTGCGCAATACTCAAAAGATGATTTCGAGCGCAGCAGCTGGCGACAGCTGCCAAATGCATCCGGATACCCCAGCATTTCCGCCATATTAAATGCAGTCAGGGCAATGTAAATTTGACAAATCATTGCTGAATATGAGACATTTGGTCCTACTTTCAATGTTGGGATAAAGTTCTCATGCTGAATTTTGAGTTTGAAACCAATTTATTTGAATCGATTTCAGCGGGAAAAATTACTGTACATAATTCAAATTTGATTGCCAATAGCACCGGCTTGCGACAGCCGTGAACCCCCCCCCCCCCCCACCCCCCCCGATTGCTCGAGAACACCCATGCAGCCTTTCCGCCATATTGAAGGTCCGCCCGGTGTGAGGCCCAGTCAGGGCAATGTAATCTGCTGAATTAGAGACATCCGGTCATAATTTGGATGACGGGATGCAATTCTCTTATTGAAAATTGCTTTCGGTTCAATTTTTGAGTATGAAGTTTTGGGATTTCAATGATTTTTAGTGGACCGTATAAAAAGCATTCAGAGATCCAACTCTTTTGACAGAATAAATAAATAAATTTACTCTTCCGAGGCAGCGGAAATCTCAATAATGCGCTGTGGAGAGAGCGTAGCATTCATTAAGTGTCGAAATCATTTAATTATGCATAACAGATTTAAAATAATGCTAATAATAATCTAACTCATCTCCAATCATGAAAGTTTGGCCAAACCAGGGTTTTGGCAGGTACAGCTGTATTCCGATTTTCTACCTCTTAAGCAGGCCCAATTTTCATGCATTCGCTTTGACTCCGACACTTGTAGTAGAAGATATCTATTTTTTAACGAGGCCTATTTGTTTTTTCTTTTCAATATAAGTCAAAGCTCAAGTCCATAAACATGCTCAAATGTCTTATGTTTTAGTAATCGGTTTGAATCATGGAAAATACGGAAAAAAATTGTTTGTCACAAAAGTACGGAAGCGTATTGCTGCCACCTGGTAAAAGAAAAATTATTTATCTCGTACGTACGACATAGTATCTCGCACGTACGACATATTATCTCGTACAAACGACATAATAAAACGGATCTGGGCCCAGTTTTACTAAAAATGGCTTATGGCTTAAGTCAATTATTACCGAAACGTCTCCCAAGTCGGCTAACGTAAGCCCACGAGATAAGTCAGTTTCACTAAACGCGATTTAGCCAAGTCGGCCTGAACCGTGGAAACCCCCTTTCAACGCCACCTATTAATGAAATAATTAACTACGGAGCAGACGATCGCCGCATGAAAATGGAAAACAATTTGAAAGCTTCCAAAAAGAGACGTCCGAATTTTACGGAGAAGGAGTGCCTTTCTCTTCTGGAACAAGTTAAGACCAGGACAGAGGTATAATTTAATCTATCAAGAACTGTTAACTCATTGTCCTCCCAAACAAACAAGTAACTTATTGCTTTATTTATTCACAAGTCTTATATTATAGCTTCATGGGAATATTTTTAATGTGAAAAGCTTTCCGTCGGGGCCGGTCTGGTCCTGGGACGAAATTAACATATATCCAAATGCATGTCGACCAAACTTTTATAATTATGACTGGCCTGTCTTTTATTATGTTTTCTCCTTTTTATTGTTAAACAAAGACAATCATATAAATATATATATATATATATATATATATATATATATATATTGTTGAGAAAAATGCACTCCATAAATGAGCTTGGAATGACTGCAAGTGTGTATTCACACTATGACATGATTTGACGGTCATGTCACATTCAAGGTCACGACCTTCCGTCTAAACCAATCAGCGTTCCTGCTAATTTAACATTATCAAGTGATTTTTGACCCACTTACACCTGCGGTCTTAATGTAAATAATCAGAGACCCTGCCGGAGCTAAATACTAGCAAGCTCCGGCCAAGCATAATTAACATTATATACCTGTAATGCTACAGGCAGGGCGTAGCTTCGCTTGCAACTGTTTAAAACAGGAATCAAGATGTCGGTGAGAAGAAAAATAACATCTCTTGGAAAACGGTATCTTCGTTTCAGTTTTTCGTCACTCAGGAAGTACAGAGGATTCTGCCGGTCCCTGAAAATACGCCTGTCCGGACCCCACTCTCGCATCAGCCGGGGCAAAACCATCCGACGGGCATGCAGACATGTTGCACGGAGTTAAGCCTCCTCAGTGCAGGCCTAGCATTTCAACCCGCCATGTGACTTAAGTCATTGACGTTATTTTTAATGAAACTGGCTTAACGTTCGACAAAAGTGACTGAAGTCAAAAACGCAGAATAACAGGCTGAAGTCGGTTTAGTGAAACTGGGCCCTGGTTCATAGACTTGACAACATGCCAACAGATATATGTTAAAGCAATATGTATATGTTAAATAATGTATATTTTCACATTAACTATATATATAACATCTCTACCTCCTTGCAAACCGCTGAACCACCGTTGAAACCAACACACACACTCACATATATCTATTTATTTACAGTATATATTAAAATGCTATTCGATACACATTTTTTTTGTGTGTCCAGGTTTCTGTAATATTTCATGCAAGCTAACAAATAGCCTGATTGTAAGTAATTGAGAATGGATATATGTGTTGAAGGTTTCTTATATTCCAAAATTGATCAGTATAAGAACTAGATGTATGACATAACGCACAGTGTCACTCGCCCTACTGTAAACCATGCGAAGTTCAACTGATGGGATCAAGCACTTCGTTTCATAATAATGAATCAAGAACCTCTCCTTACGGGCATCTCTGTATTACACAACCTCTATAAGTGTCTGTTAAGTGATAACATAAGAAGGCCGGGTGACCAGAGAAAGATCTTGGTCGCGCTGTTCTGTAATACAGAGATGCCCATTAGGTGAAGTTCATGATTCATATATTATGAAACGAAGTGCTTGATCCCATAAGTTGAACTACATGCCGTTAACAGAAGGGCGAGTTACACGTACATGTACCACATGCAAGATCTTATACCAATCCGCAAATGAGACAAATCTGAGGTGTAGATTTTAACACCACCTCAGCCTGACATATGAGGTTAAGACTTATTTAGAATTTCGTATTCTTCTGTCACAGATTAATCGCACGTCCAAGACTGATAGTTTTAAATGATTTTTTTTATAATTTAGTTCAAAATAAAAATTAAACGTACCCCATTAAATGGATTGTTGTCTATTCGGCTACCCAATAATCATATCAATGGCTATATATGCATTAAATAGTTTAAAAGATCAACTACAATATGCGTTGTGTATAGTTCTAGTTCTTAGAAAGATCAGTTTAGAATTTAAGAAACCTGCCCAACAAATATCCATTCTCAATTACTTAAAATCAGGCTATTTTGGAGCTGTACCTATTGTCCGAACCCTTCTTTCCCCAAAAGTAACAGTTAGGCAAAGGCAAGATTTGTTTCTTATAAACATTATGACAGGCTCGCTATTATAACATCAAATACTGCTAACATTATTTAATCACCTGTCTTAAAATGAGAGTTCTGTATATGACTGGCAGACGATTTGATAAATTTAATTTCCTTGAAATATTTCCGAAACCTAGACACAAAGAAACAATGATAAATCGAACAGCATTTTAATTTTATAGTATAAATAAATAAATAAATACAAAAAATAAACATATGTATTTTTTTTTTTTTTTTCAACTGTGTTCCGACGGTTTGCAAGGTACGAACACGCATAATTTAACATATATATATATATATATATTGCTTATACATACATCAGTTGGCCTGTTGTGTATTCTGTGAATCAGATGCGTAACATTAATTATGTGGTACGTACGAGATAATATGTCGTACGTACAAGATAGTATGTCGTATATTATAAGTGCGAAATAACATGTCGTTCGAACGAGATATGTCGTACATACGATATATTATGTCGTACGTACGAGATAATATGTCGTACGTACGAGATACTATGTCGTACGTACTAGAAAGTATGTCGTACGTACGAGATAGTATGTCTCGTACTTTTGTTATTATTTACGTGTTACACTGAGGTATGAGTCATTGAACTCTTAAAAATTTGCAGTAAAGATTTTACAGAACTTCTGCATCACTAACCGCCCCCTATGTGGAACAAGAGCCTAAGAAGTGTCTATAAAAGACGGCCCTACATGTTTGTATAATCACTGGGTCCACACTGCCTTTTTTAAGATTTCTTTATCTCTAGCTGGGCATTCTTTAAATATGCTGATACATATTGCACCATTATTAACTACATCATATATGTGTGTGTAGGTGTGTATGTTGTGGTAACCACTTTTACACAAAAAACAGTAATAAAAGGTATGGTTCTCAGGCACCGCCAGCGTCAGTTTAACCCCCCACATCCAAAATTTTTAATTTAGATTTCCATCTTCCAAGAAGAAAAATAATACAATTTGGATAAGTTTTTCTTTGTTTTGTAGTGCTGTTTTGAAAAAAATAAATGTTAACATCATGCTTTTCCCTGATGATATGATATTTTAATCGAAACATTCAAAAAAGGTAATAATAAAAAAAGCCAGCCCGCACTAATTTATGGAAAAAGTGCCTGAGAACCATACCTTTGTTTTTTTGCCTAACACACACATCTTTAAATAACGACTTAAGCCTGTTACGGCTAGCATGATCGCAGCTATAACGCCATTCAACCACTCGACAATCTCAAGTAACGTTACAAAAACTCTCTACAGATGATGTTACTTACCCTGAGAGATCAATGGTCTTCTAATGTACACCTAATAACTTTATCTCTTTTTGTGACCGAAACTAAAAATGTTCAGTATGCAGCCTCATCCACTGTGGATCAAGTGTGAGTATGTATGAGACCATTCTGATGCAAATTTGCATCTCGTTTGCTGTACCGCCACTTAACTGTACCGTGTCGGTGCACAACCGTGTCACATTCTGTCGTTCATACAAATAATAAAAATGCGGGATAGCATTGTGTGCCAGTCAGAATACTTTTTTCATCAGGGTGCTGACAAATCTATACCGGCATATTTTTCAATCTCATGAATTCATCAGTATTTAACTTACAAACGAATTTGTTTCGCATAGCCGAATTGCTATAAGCGTTAATAAAAACATAACATTATATATATATATATTCAATATCGGGCGAAGGTGATACCATGTGGCCCACTTTTTATGCCATATCTACTAACTAAAGGCAATATAGGCACCATTTTATTACTTTATTACCTCTACCAGAAAAAGGATCAATTGGTCATAATAATACAAGGGTCGCTAGTTTTAGGGCAAAGGAAACCTGTCTATAAACACAGTTATTTCACGTGTATCCTCTTTTTGCATAGATACTGATCGTATGAATGTATAGGGTCCTTTCTGGCATGGCCCAGCGTTCCATGGACCTCTGCTGGGGCAACGAGCCCGATGATTACAGAGACATCGGTATATTACAGTGGCGCCCTGTCGCTCATGCACTCAAACCATGTTATATATATATATTTCTTTTTATGCTGAATACGCCTTATTGCCTCCGCCGTTCTTGTGTGTGGGAACTTCGGGAAATGATCATTTTAGCAATGAACATGAAATTATGGGCCGCATAAGTTCATGCATAAGTTCATGTGTTGGGTGCACCCCCCCCCCCCCCCCCAGGAATCAGAATCCCTGAGAAGATTTTATGTAAAATGCAGTTATTGGTCCCTGATTAGAATGAACTTTATAAAATAGTGATTTTTTCAGTGAAAGACGTGTCACACTTCTTGTCATATAAAACCTAAAAAGTGTATTTTACAGATACAGGAGAAAACTTGGTGATGATATGATGAAAAATGTGTGCATTGTTGAAAGGATGACTATTTTCAGTGATGTTTTGGCTGTCTGTGTCTTCACTTGTTTGTGTTCCACATAACTGAAAATAAAAGATATCAATAAAATGTCTGAATATGGGACCAACATTTATAGAATTGTTATCAGGACAATTTTAAACAACTCTACAAGTTGCCCATTGGCTATTGCTGTCCTGTGATATCAAGTAGTCTTGGTTAAGAAAAAAAGCAATGAAGATCAGAAACAGGGCTTGGCCATATGTTAATTCTTTTGCTCAGACTTCACATAAGTAGAAAATCAACATAATAAATACATGTGCAAGGAACCATATATGTAAAGTAAGCTTGGAGAATGGATGAAATGATTCCCTAAGTCCTAAAAATCAAGCATTTTGACAGTAGATCTTGGATGTAGGTTACATTGAATTTATTCTTTATCCAGGTGTTACCATTTGTGCCCTTTTGACCTGTAGAGTATTTAAGTCATGTTCTTTCACACAACGTTCAACATTTAGGTCAGGATGACATAATTTAAGGTTTCAAAGGAATGAAATTCTTGGTATACGACTTGTGCTCGTGAACGGACGACCGCATCTTTGAATGTGTCATAATAGAGAACACAAAATCGTAAAAAATTGAAAAAAAAACATATGGTGCCACCAGTCTGCAGGAACTGATGAAACTGTCAATGATGGATATGTTTGTGAAGATATGGTACAATTATTTAGTTCGCGTAGGAATGTCACTATACAAATGTTCATAATTCTGCAGCAGGTTCTTGAGGTCTTGTTGTTGTTGTGCGATAAGGTGTCAAAGTTTGGCATCCAGGTTGTTAAGCACGTCGGAGTTTTTTAGGGGTACTGTTCCACACTGAATGTCTACATCACACTTACAATCAGTGATGTAAAGTTTTGAAATTCCGTGCTAGTCTGTTACTCACAAAAGTAATGTAAATGGTTGACACCTTTTGAAAAAGACTAGCTGTGTGTAGGTTCTTGTACACAAGCTTTCGGGTGCTCGGCCCCCTTAGATGTAGTTACAGCACATGAAGGATACAAACCAGGAAATTCCTGACTCTGAGGATCAGTGTACTGATCAAGTGACGGCTTTTCTGTCACTGTTGGTAAAGGCAACATCATTGCTTAGCAGCAACTGTAAAGTAGTTCTTATGCCCACACTAATAAACCCAGAAATCAAATCTGACTTTAAATGTACACTGTGAAGCGGAACTGAAGTGTGCTTGTCTGAAAACACACCATTAACAAGTGCATGTGCACCAGTAAAAGACCTATTAGAAAATGGCAAAGTGTTTGCTAACATGACAGTCTTGCCTGAACCAGTGTCCCTCAAAATTCTAATAGGGGTAGAGTCTGAAAAATTACTTGAAAGTGATACAAAACCATCATGTTTGAATGGCTCAAATAACTCCATTTTGGAGTCAGGAGAGGAATCTACTACCTCAACCTCATCAAACAAAGAACTGACACTGTCAGTCATAAACTCTTTTTCAGAGTCACCAAAGGAATCTACATCCTTATTAAAATTAAAGTCCTCATGGCAGTCAACAGAGGAATTCTCCTCAGCAGAAACAAATTTCTGTTTGTCATAAGAGGACCTGGCCTCAAAGTTAGCCTCCGTAGCGGTCAAACTCTTTTTTAGAGTCAATTAAGGAGTTATACCCCTTATTTACATGAAAAGAGATTGGCTCCTGTATTATGCTATGCATAGATTTTAGCAGTCAGCTATAAGATGACCTTCCTTTTTGCAGTAATTACAGATTTTCTTTGAAAATAACTGCCCTTTGTTTGACTCAGACACAGTGGACAATGGAGGTGTAGCAATGGACTTTGTTGAACTATCAGGACTACTAGTACTGGGTGACTGATATTTAAACTTCTTTTGACAATACTGATTTACATTCTTGTTTGTGAATGACTGATTTGATTTGCTAATAAAGCACATTTTATGTGTTAATGAATTATCATCAGCTAATTGAGCAGCAGTGTCATGAGTATCAGGATTTTCTCATCAAGAAAAGTTTTAACATCTGCGTTAATGCAGCGCTTAAATTCTTCAAGCAAAATCAACTTGCGCAAATTGTCATAATCTTTCATTACATTTTTAGAACTACACCAGCGATCAAACAACTGCTCTTTTGTCCTAGCAAATTCTACATAGGTCTGTTCTTTGCGCTTTTCCCAATTTCTGAATTTCTGGCGGTAAGCCTCCGGAACTAACCGTTTAACCTGGTCATAGTCAGAAGCGGCTTCTACTGAAAACTGTATAAATTTCTCTGGCCTTGCCAGTCAATATACTTTGTAATAGCATAGTCCAATTTTTCTTAGGCCATTTTAAATTTTCAGCTACCTTCTCAAAGTGTGAGAAATATTTATCAACCTCTTTTTCTTGAAAAGCTGGGACAAGTCTAATGTGTTTAGTAACATCAAAACTGTGAGCTGGGCAGCACTAGACCATGTTCTAGTTTAAGTCTTTCTAACTCCAGTCAGAACAGAACAGAACTTTATTCAGGAAAAAGGCCTCAGGCCTAAAGTTCCAAACATTTCAATAAATATTCAATTTAAACAAGTACATCAATCCAATGGAAGGTAGCAGTCTTATATTTTCTAGTAAACACTGCCATTAACACAAGTAACAGAACTGCATACCTACATACATATAAATCTGTTTTGCCATCATCTGTGAGGATAAACATAATTACACTTCAGTAAACAGTCAGTTCAAAAATTACAACAATATAATGTTAAGTAACAGTCTTAAAATGATTGATCAATTGTGCCATAAACACATGTAACATTATTGCACACCTAAGTACACAATGAATCTATTGTGCTGTCAACAGTGAGTACTGCTTAAAATACATAATTCAACCATCTATCATTTTCCGTCTCCTCAAAAACGAATTAAACACATATGCAGCAACTTTTTTATATTTCAAATGGATTATCTAAATTAAATAATTTTATAAATTTTTTTTTACTTAGATCATGCAAGTCTTGTCTAATATATTTTAATCTCAAATTGTGATATAGTTTACACTCTTGCATAAAGTGAGCTTCATCCTCAACAATATTGAATCCATAGCATAAACAATATTTACAGATCCTTTCTTCACGAGAAATGTTTTTATGGCGGCCCATTTCTATAGCTAATTCATGATTTGAACATCGAAGTTTAGCAAGTGCTGTACGGTGTTGTTTATTTGGGATACAATCAACATATTTTTCTAGAGTGAGCATAGATTTAAAAGTACCATAATAGTAGAGTTTACTGCACAATTCAATATCACCATGCCAATTTTGAATGGCCATATCTTTTATTCTCATTTCAACTTCTTTCATAAAATAATTCACATCTCCAATGTACTGTGCCATCCAAACATATCCAAAACCAGACTGGAACAACAATGTTCTTACTTGAGATACCCAATTCGATTTACCACTGTTATCTAAATTCATCAACATATTGTACACCTGTTTTTAATATCTATGTTCTGGCATATGCAAAAGTTTATAATCCAATACTTAATACAACGCAATAAGCAAGTTACAAAGGAAATCTGCCACATTCTCCTAATGCTGCTGCATTTGGTGTATTCTGACCTACATTTAAAATGTATTTGCAGAATTTGTACTGTACTCTCTCTATAGTTTCTGATTTTTTAAAACCCCACAACTCACATCCATATGTTAATATTGGCACTACCATTTGATCAAACAAATAAAAGAGATGTTTTGTACTTACATATTTACACTTTTTGCTGAATGTTTTAATCATGCATACAGCTTTGTTTGCTTTTTGACCGAGACAATTTTGTGGAGAGAATAATACCAAGATATTTGTAGTATAGAACCACTTCTAACTGTTTACCTTTTAAATACCATTCTAACTCCAGTCGTTTTAACTCAATTTCTTTTTCTTTTTCTAGTCTTTCTATTTTTAACCTTTCATGTTCTTCCCTCTCTTCTCTTTGTTTTTCTAATTCCCTCACTTCTCTTTGTGTTTCTTTTTCTAATTGCTTTTTTAATGCTTGCTCATGTTGCATTTCTAATTTTTTAATTCTAACTGAACAGCAAGGCTATTATATTTTTTATGTTTCCACTACATTCTCTTCAATTAAACCTTTGCTAACTAGATTTTGCGCGATTTTCGCAATGATTTCAGGCTTTCTCAAAACTTTTTTCATGTCTAGCCCAAAGTGTTGTCCCAAACGCAACAACTGATATTTTGTTCAAGCTGATCAGGGTCGGGATCTTCAACAAATGTCTTAGGTTTGAAATCTGCCATGTTAAGATGTTAAAACGTTAAAACAATAAAAAAAACACTGGAACAAATCTTGTAAACAATGTAATGTAAACAATGTGTAATCTTGTAAACAATGTAATGTAAACAATGTGTAATCTTGTAAACAATGTATTGTAAACAATGTGTCTAGGTCAAGGCTTAATAAATTTTCAAAACTATTAAGCATCCCGGACGAGCCCCAGATTTTATGTTACCGAACCTAATAACAACAGATCACGTAGTCGTGAAGAGCATAAATCTTGTTACGGACATAAATAAAAAAAGATTCTGTAACACTAGGCAGCGTAAATGTATAGGGGAATGGATAAAGAAATTAGTGGGTTTTGTTAACAAAAAAAATATAAAATTATTCTTAAAACAATCCTAATATACAATACACTAAATTAATACAATTACACAGTACAACAATAAAAATGTACAGTACCAGAGTGTCCGGATCCTAGGCTTTTCTGGATATCACCACTGTCACAGATCAACAAGCCCTTTAACATAAATATTCTAGATGAACAGTTCATGCAAATCTTCTTGATAAAGGTAAAATGCAATCCCGAAATCAATCTGCTGTAATCCAAAAGTGAAGTTCTGGTAATAATCCCAAAGGCAAACTGAAGACTGTATATAATGTTACAAATTTTGAAGAAAATCTATAAATTCTGTAATCATCGGAGAGGTCCCAAAACTGACTAACACTCTTTTGTGTCCGCTGGAATTTCTCTCTCTTCTTTCTCGGTTATAAACACAGCCCCTATTTATAACTTTTTTACCAAAAGCCTAAAAACTTCTATTTCACGAATATACCAAAGAACACAACAAGACACGCGCTAACAGCCCAGAAAATTCCAGATTCGCACGACAGCGAGCGCTGTGTTTACATGCCAGGTTTCAACCAGCAAGATTACACCGAACGCCGTGTCTCTACACGCCAAAGCAACGCCCTATGCCTGCGCTACACGAATCAAAATGTCAACGCCAAACCCTGCGCATAACAAATCAGATACACGCAACACTATAAAAGAGATACATATAAGAACGCGTATAATGAAACAACATCCAACACGAGGAACTCCGGATTGTAGCTCCAGTCGTATTATAGCCCCTTCATAATATATTATGTATATCGTGATCAATATAATACACATCATAACTAAACTGGTGAATATGCCATATATGGTATTTACTGAAAATGTAATATGCTATTGATTTACATTATGTCCCATTCAGAGAAGGGTGAGGAAAGAAAATTAGAACCCATGGGTGAGGGACCCGCCGCATAATTGTGGACGCGGGAAATGAACATGGGTTTACAAACGGAGCCAAGTTGATCTTTCAACTCTTCTTCCCGAGGGCATTATCATGAGAAGATGAACGGGGACACGTTCATGAAGTGGTTTAGAGTAGGGCCTAAGACCTATTTCAAACCTTACTAATGTGTCCATATGTTATTTTTAAGCGCTGTACAATAAAAAGCATAAAAGCTACAGTAAAACGTGCACTACTATGAAAAGTAAGAATGATAAAAATAATTGCATGTAAGAGTTAAAATATAGCATGATTTAAATAAATGCGTTTTTAAACACGTTTTAAAAGTAACTGAAGAATCAGCATGTATTAAGGTAAACTGTTTCACAGAGCCGGGGCAACTATCCTATAACATTTCATCCCAAAATAAACAGTCCTGGCCGTCGGTGTTGCCAGCTGTGGCGATCGGGCGGTTTGGTGGGAGGGGCCAGTCTGTACCAAGCTAGGCTATAGGAACGTAGGGAGAGCGTTCTTGTGTTGGGTGGTAAGATCGAGCGGGCTGTGGGCAGAGCGAGTCAGCAGGATCGTCTGACAAGAGGACTTGCGGCGGTGCGCGGGTCGTACCAGGACAGAAGAAGAGTTTAGCTGATTAAAGTATCTTTGTAACAGTTGACCGGTGTTAGTTGTTTCTCCTCTCGCCCAAGCAAAAAGCCCCTCCCTCTAATTTCGTTAAGCCCGTTTATCGCCCAGGCAGAAGTTTCGAGTCGGGGAAATGTACCCCCCCCCCCCCCCCCCGGGACTTTGGAAGTCACTAAATTTGTACACCAGCAAGCATTTTTTTTCGCAGACCGAAACTGAATAAGAAGATCAGGTAGATAGGATGGGTCTAAATTGTTCAATTATTTGTAGGTATAAAGGTGAATCTTAAACCGAATCCGACATTCAGATTGGGATTGTGAATCCGGTAGCCAGTGCAGGTATTTCAGTATTGGGGTAATACGGGCAAATCTCGACGTTTGAGTTATAATCCTGGCGACAGTATTTTGAATACTCTATATTTTACTGATGAGAGTATACCTGGCATTCAACACAGTAACGCTTTGCCATAATGTATAATCTGGAAGTTGGCTAATGGTTTTATAATTAGTGTTTTGCAGGCATCGATCGTTTGTGATATGACGACGGACTTTTTTTAAATTACGTAAACGGAGGTAAAGTAATTTTGAAAATGCATTAATTTTGCGTCTTCATATAAAATGGATAAATATAATGACAATAAAGGTGTATGGAGATCAGTTTATTTCAGACACAAAATATAGCAACGTTAATGACTAATGTATTGACTACTCTTGACAGTGCCTATAAAGAAACATTTAAAATCAATGTTATTTGGGCCTTAAACATGCAAATAACTTGAAAGTTGGAGAATTCTGGAATGTGGTTTAGCACAAGAGTGATAGATGGTGCGCACAATTACAACCGTGTATACCACATCGCACGACTGCCGTTCTTAAACAATAATACTGTTAAGTTGACGCTAATTCTTCCTGCAGTTCATGAGAATCAATCATCAGTGAGAAGAGAATATAAATAAATGATTTATTATTATGACTGTACTCAGCACATTTCTCTTCGCTTATCAAAATATTTCTCATATACTAATAAGTCATCGAGCAGACATGCAAATTCCAAGAAACGGACCTATAGTTTAAATAAAAATCAGCAGTTATTACATTCTCCATTTTAACTTGGAATTTGGTATCAAAATTGCTGTTTTAATCATGCATGGCCTCAGACTTTGAGTAAATACTGAATATCACAAACCAAGGTGGACTAGCTTTATGATCATATAGGCTATAATAATTCATTCAGGAAATATCGAGTAAAAATCTAATATAAGTGTATTCGTTCTTATAAAACTGGGCCCAGTTTCACAAAAAAATGCGTATGGCTTAAGTCAATTATTACCGAAACGTCTCCAAAGTCGGCTAACGTAAGCCCACGAGATAAGTCAGTTTCACTCAGGCTAAAGGTCACGTTGTCCTATTTGTTTACATGACCTGGGGTCACCAAGCCCTGAACCTGAAGGAGAGTAGTGAATGGTCTGGCTTTCTCTGGTTGGCTCTAGCCATCATGTGGTGGAGCATCAAAAACATCCCATTGTTTGATTTTTAAGTATGTTAAGCATAATTTCCAATACAATTGACAGTATTGGTAATTTTTTTTAATCTATTGCCAATCAAAGAGATGTCCAAATGCTTGTTTGGGACTGCTTGGTGGGGTATTTTGGGCTCCCCTGCATTCGGGCCAGGATGGTTAAAAAAGGAGATACACAAGCCCCCTTTTTCTTGGTCTAGTTTGACTGAAGAAACAACAAATTCTCAGGTAAAAAAAGTTTAATTTTAGAATTTATTTTGAAAATTATTTAAAAGAGGCCCAAACCTCAGGTGTTTTTTAGCTGTAATATAGGGAAAATAAATACAGCCACGCGTCCTAAACGCGATTTAGCCAAGTCGGCCTGAACCGTGGAAATCCCTTTTCAGCGCCACCTATTAATGAAATAATTAACTACGGAGCAGACGATCGCCGCATGAAAATGGAAAACAACTTGAAAGCTTCCAAAAAGAGACGTCCGAATTTTACAGAGAAGAAGTGCCTTTCTCTTCTGGAACAAGTTAAGACCAGGACAGAGGTATTGAACTAAAAGTTCTCGTCAACTGTCACCAAAAATCGAAAAGGGATTGCTAAGCGGAGGTTGCCTTAATTCAACCATTGACAACTGTGTTCGTGACCCCGCCGAATGCCAGAAAAAGTGGAAAAATTTGGTGGCAGAAGCCAAGTGAGAATATGGGGAGGTATGGTTTTTAAAATACTTATGATATAAAATAATAATGGAAGGAATGTTAAATATTTTTCAACCCCATCATGTTAGATTATAAAATTCATCATGTGCCGAGAGCTGTTTAACTAAAAAACACATTTTTTTTGTTTACATGAGCGTTAATAAAGGGGCTCTCGGTAAAACCCGTAATTTCCGAGGAATTTCCGAGGATATTCCTAGATTCCTCGGAATAAAAGTTTGAGCCATTTCCCTCAGCAGAGGATCCCTGACAGTAGGAAAAAAGTACCCATACCCAAAGAATGAACAATTATCTTCCCATTTATTCAGGATTCCGTTCTAATCTTCGACTTTTTAAGGCGTATTCTACGGTTTCCGAGCCGGATCTGACCGGCCCGGGACGACGGCAATGTTTATGGTGAATCATACCGGTGGTTTTAAGAGAATTCTTGGAGAGTATTTACAGCTGAAAGGCCTGGATAAAAATATGGGCAGTAAAGAGAATGAATTGTAGATTTAACATTATATATTTATATATATATATATATAAATATATATATATATATATATATATATATATATATATATATATTCCTCTTACTGGTAATAAGATCATGAAATATTGTGAAAGGCCACAACTAAAGAAAAGGGCAGGGCATGGAGAGAGATTCTACAATTAAAGGTAGTGGCATTACATTTGGACAGTGAGCTAGGTTACAGCAGTATGTGTCTACAAGTGTCTTCATTTACCACAGGCATTATTAAAATTTTATTTTGTTATTAGTCAAAGGAACAATGAACAAAGAACACATTAAAAAGATCATTTATTAACAACTAAACAACTAAAATATGTACAAAATATAAAGTAAATTAATTTAGCCTCATGAAATACACCTGATACCATAATGAAATATTGAATTTAAAATACCAATGTAAAGTATTATGAAAACGAAAAACGGTACAAATGAAAGTGAATCATCAGCTTGAAATACATATTACACCAGGTGACAATGTATGAAATATTTACAAATGATAAGTGAAATGTTCCTGAAGTACATGTTATACCAGGTGTTTATCGATGTATGAAATATTTACATAATGAACAGTGAAATGGTCATCAAAAACATGTTATACAAACTGAAAATGTTTGAAATATTTACAAATGAAAAGTGAAATGATCATGAACTACACATTATACCTGGTGCCAATGTATGATATATTTACAAATGCAACAAACAGTAAAAATAAATGAAAACTTTGTACATTATAAACCTTACTTACAGTTTACACACATTCAAAGCCTGCTTTTCGGTGCTCTGTCTAATTTAACACAACTGAGGTGATACCAGTTAAAACACTTATCACACTGAATTTGATTGTCATATTCATCTGAAAGTCCACATTCACAGGCAATGCCTATTAAAATATTTTCATTAAATTTTGGCTTTGGGATGCGTTTCATAAGGGAATTTTTTGGAAATGGGCTGAAAACTCCTATTTCTAAACAAGTTATCAAATGGATTCTTAGTCTATTATGGTTGTATTGTGTGGCTATTGGTAATTTCTTAGTAAATAGATATTCCACAATGTTTGCTATTGAAAATAAACCGCAGTCCCCACTGCCTATTTTTTGTTGTTGGATTTTCGGAATCTTTACTTTCAGTGATGACTGTGGCTTCCCATATAGTCTAGACAATTGTATTCTAAGACTGTTTGTAAGCTCCCCTGTAGCAGCACTATCTAAAAAATGTATTTCATTTTTCTCTTTTACTACAGCGACCCAGTGTTGTGTGCCTGTAAATAAAATCTGAATGTAATTGTCATTGCTAACTGGTGTGAATCTAACATTGTATCCCCATTTTCCGGTGTTTTTATTCTTCACTGGCAATTTTAAAGTGTCCTGGAGGTCTGTGTCATGTAGGGTTTCATTAAATTGATTTTTCAGTATCTGACTGGTTGTCTGCATATAGTCATTTTCTAAATATTCATCATTACATAAAATTTTCTTATGCTGCAAGGTAAAATTTAAATGATTCAGCCATGTATTTCCAGCAGGCCTGAGGCAAATTTTTTTAGATGGCTTTTCTTTTGGGCTTTCTGCTTTAGTTGAATCTTCTGCTGAAGAATGACTTTCAACCTTACCTATTTTTTTTCTTCACGTTCAGCTTGCAAGTTTTTGTTTGGTTGCGAGTGTCAGGTTCAGCATGTGATGTATGCAGTTGTTCATTCCCATGTGCATGTGGTGGTGTCGAAGTGTGTGTTTTTAAAGAAGTCAGTCTTTTTGAAGCACTTTCTTAACGTTTAAGTTTAGATGTTTCATGGTTTTTTGCTTGGGAAACCTTCAAAATTGATCTTGGTGTTTGAGTGTCATCATGAATGATCAATATTTTTGCTGGTGATGGAAGGGTGTTATGATCCTGACTATGTGTGCCCACTTAGGATGTAATGCATTTTTGTTGTGTGTCTGGAGTGGTTTGTGGTACAGGGTCTGAAGTGCAGTTTATTTCTGGGTACAAAGTGTTTTGTGTGTCTAATGTGCATTCATGTTCAGTATTGGATAATGTTGCGTTGAGGAGGATGGAGGGTTCAGAATCGGGTGCAGGTTCCACAATATAATCGCCTGGCCTTGGCTTCTTGCGACCCGACCACTTATCCTTCTTGGAACGCCTCCTCTTTGAAAGGATGGATAAACTTAGTTTTTTTGTGATTGTTACATCCATGCCAATGGCACGTTTAGCTGCCAAGATGTGGCAGCATGTAGCCTCGGCCTTACATTGACACTCTTCCTTAGGGAAGAGTGTCACAGCATAAGTCTTTTTATCTTTTACCATGAAAGCATTTATATTTGGAACAAACTCTATTTTTCTGTTGTTGATAAGATCGACTGCTTTAACAATTTGTGCCTAAAGTTTCATGTTGGGTGATAATGTTTCTGAATTTGATGTGAATATTTCTTCATTTAGAGGTTTAGTTATTTCTGTGTTTCCATCTGTCTGTCTTAACCTGTCTCACATTTTCTAAATTGTATACTGATTTTGGACTTGTTAAAACATTATTTATATTTTGTTTTGCCTGCTCTACTATCTTTTCTGGACACACTTTATTCTCTATCAGATCGCCTGGATTAAGTTCCCTTGCAGTATATCTAAATTCCTGCCTAAGTTCAAATTGACCCAAGTCACATGTGCCTCTTGTAATCTCATTTACATAATATGAGTGCAGTAAGTTAAGACAGAGAGCAAGGGTATCCCTCGGTACTTCTTTCCACTCCATTAGTCTTTTCAACACTGTATTAAGGGATTCTACTGCATTGTTGGTAACTCCTGTGTATGGATTGAATAAATTAATTTGTTTTAAAATCCACTTTCCAGCATGGTTCATCATGTCATCTTTCAAATAAATTTTCATTGGCTGGCTCCAATAACTGGCTCAGTTTCTGCAAGAAATTCTGTCTCAGATTCTGAGCTCATCAGCTGTGTCACCTGATCTTGATATACTCTTATTTCCTCTTTCTTTATGCCATTTTGTTTTTGCAGCCAGTACTTATGCCATTTTGTTTTTGCAGCCAGTACTTGATGTCATTCTTAATATGATTCCAACAGTATATTCATTTTATATTGGGAAAGACATTTGTAATTGCACTTGTGAACCCTTGCTCTCTGTCTGTTACCAAGGCAATGTTAGATAGTGCTAAATTTGGAATCTTTCTTTTAAGTACATGCAGGAAATGCTCATGTACATGCGGAAATTTTCTATCATGTATCATAAAAGCAAGGGGGATGACGGGTGAACCCTTAAATACCACACACCTGAAGACAAGAGAAGTAACATAAAAGTCCCCCATATTAAAAGTAGTATCATAATGTAATGTTACCGGGAAGTTTTCATCTTCCAATTTCAAAAGCTTATTAAATTCTTTAAACAACTTGGGCAGACCTAGCACATAAACAAAATCAGGATAAGTCATAATACTGTGGAAAAAGCCATCAAGCTGATGAGCGATGAGATTAATGCCAAATATGTCATCATGTGACAGCATCCGTGACTTTCTTTCTCTCTTAACAGTATTGTCTACCTGGCATATATTACGAGGTTTTAATACAGACTCATGTTCGGGGGCACACATAACCCCAGCCACCCCTTCTTGATATATATTTGTTGGTTTCTTGTCAATTTTTATGCCCCCGCTACAAAGTGGCCGGGGCATATAGTTTTACCCATGTCCGTCCTTCCGTCATTCCGAAATGAAACAGTTGTACGGACTTTTTTTCGCAATGCCTGCAGATATTGGCCTGATTTTTGGAGTGTGGGCAGATAATGACCAGTTACAGATCGAGTTTGCGTTTCGTCCTGGTTGACCTACTTTTGACTGTTTTACGGCTCCTAAACTTAGAAAATTCCATGAAAAATATAAATTTTCATGACATATAAACATGTACGGACGTTTTTTCGTAATGCCTGCAGATATTGGCCTGATTTTTGTCGTGTGGGCAGATAATGACCAGTTACAGATCGAGTTTGCGTTTCGTCCCGGTTGACCTACTTTTGACTGTTTTGCGGCTCCTAAACTTAGAAAATTTCATGAAAAATATAAATTCCCATGACATATACACATGTACGGACTTTTTTCGCAATGCCTGCAGATATTGGCCTGATTTTTGTCGTGTGGGCAGATAATTACCAGTTACAGATCGAGTTCGCGTTTCGTCCCAGTTGACTTACTTTTGACCGTTTGACGGTGCCCTAACATAGGAAATTTCATGAAAAATAGAAATTTTCATAACAAATGCATATGTATGGATTTTTTTCCGCAATGCCTGCAGATACCACCCTGATTTTTTATGTGTGGGCAGATAATGACCAGTTACAGATCGAGTTCGCGTTTCGTCCCCGTTGACCTACTTTTGACCATACGACACCTCCTGAACTTAAAAAAATTTACAAAATTTAACAAATGTTTCTAATTTGCCCCAGGCGGCGGTATTCGTGTCGTTCCGACCCATCTAGTTTTCTTCATCTCTCTTAATACTGAGGGTGCAGTTCTGACAAAATTTCGAGACAAACCTTTACTGCTTCCATGAGGGTGTGGCTTAAATTATGAATGATCCCCAACATAATGTATTAAAACAATATTTGGATTGGTTATTAACCACCAGGCGTGCCTTTCAAAACTTGAGCCAGAATACAATTTATGATTATACTTTTTAACAATTGGCTCTGTACCACTCTTGTTGGGGAATATGGAGGTGCTGTTGATCTTCCACTGAAACTGGTCACACTTCCAATCATCTGTCAATGTCAACAATGTCAGCCTTGCAGTATATAGATATTCATTTCTGATACAGATACAAGGCTGTCTGTTCATACTTGGTAATATTAAATGGTCTTTCATTGGTAATAAATGGCTATTGCTGAATTCATTTATGAAACAGTATTATTTGATAGCACGCTATTTACAAACAGGCATGATATGATCATGTATGATACAAATATAAGACTGATATAAATTACTGAGTATATTAAAAGTGGTAGATCTCAAGCCAAAATATCTTTCTAACTTGCTTGAATTTAGAGCAATGTAACAAAAGAACATCAATTTGTTTCATGTTACAGGATTAAAACATATATAAGGTAATTGCTCATCAAGGCTTGGCATTGTGAAGATCAGCTACCAGCTGCTGGAAGTGGTCTATCACAGTCATTGGATGAGCCCATGGCGGGTCATTTCAGGTGGATAAGTCAAACCACTGCTGAGATATGAGTGATTTTATCCCAAGGCAGATGAAAAGATGGACGCAGTGCATAAGTGGTTGCAGGTGGCGCCACCAGTTTTGCCTATGATGAAGAGCTATGTGAGATCTATACACATGCACAATTTTGGCCCAATCGGTCAAACGGTTCCCGAGATATGAGCTTGGATGTCTGCAGAGTAAACCTGAATGTAGGTGGCGCCACCTGTCATAAAATCGAGAAAGCTTTCAGGATGTATAAACCTGCAAAATTTCAGGTGGAAAAGTCAAAACACTGCTGAGATATGAGTGATATTATCCCAAGGCAGATGAACAGATGGACGCTTGCAAAAATGGTTGCAGGTGGCACCACCATTTTAGTGTATGTTATAAAGCTATCAAAGGGCCACATTCGTGCAAAATATTTAGCCTGATCGGTTAAACGGTTCCCGAGATATGCGGGTTTATGTGTGGAAACAGACGCACATATGGACGCTGGGCAGGGAGGAAAGGTCAGAGGTCAACCAAAAATGAGGGCCAAGCAGTTCACATGTGACCTGATGTAAACCCTATTCGCTTAAAAAGCTATCAAAGGGCCACATTCGTGCAAAATATTTAGCCTGATCGGTTAAACGGTTCCCGAGATATGCGGGTTTATGTGTGGAAACAGACGCACATATGGACGCTGGGCAGGGAGGAAAGGTCAGAGGTCAACCAAAAATGAGGGCCAAGCAGTTCACATGTGACCTGATGTAAACCCTATTCGCTTAAAATGCAAACCAAGTTTTTTCAAACAGTTGAAAGATATAGTTCCAATAATCTGTGAATTCTGCATCTAAACATTGTGTCTAGACGTCTAGACGCTGTGTCTAGACGTTAAGACACATTGTCTAGACCCCCTCCCCCCACCCCGAGCCAGGTCAGTTCCCATGGTGATGTCTGGATTCCACCTGTTTGTACTGAGTGACCTCTTCACCTGGCTGTAGCAACTCAGCATGTTGTCAAATCTGTTTTCAAATACAGAAAGCCTTTTTAAGTTGGCTACAATGCTTTTTTTAAAACTGTATTTACCCAGTCTATTCTTATAAAACTGGCAGAACCCTACCATAGAATAATTCTTGTAAAGTTTAAACCAATCAGCTTGACAGTTTCATCAAAATCAGTGTATAAGCTAGAAGAGTTTAAAATTACATTTTCGCTTGTAAAAAACACACCAATGTAGGTGGCGCCACCAATACCTCAAAATCAGATATGACATATCTGAAAAACATTGGTATAAAATTTGGTGATTATAGCTCTAGCCGTTTTTGAGATTTTAATTTTAGTGTGCTTTTTGGACAGATGACTAAGTTCAACCTCCTGTAACTCGGCCAAAAATTTCCGAACTAGAACCATTCGAACAAACTTGAGAGAGATTGTTCCAGGGATCATTTCTGTGAAATAATTGATAATTTGGCAGGACAGTTTCAGAGAAGAAGATTTTTAAAGATGTTAAAGCTTTTTCTCTATAAAATCTAAATTAATGCAGATACCCAATAATAAGCTCCAGGACACCAAGTTTCACATGTGACTAATTGTTACATGTAATTTGGAGCTGCTAGCTCCGACAGTTTCTGACTTACAGCCATGACATTAAAGTTATTGATTTTGTTATTGAGTTTTTCAGGGCTGGACAGTCAAGGGATAAAACGCCCGGCTCTCTCCGCTGGCATCCTGGATTTGATCCTTGATGTTGCTATGAGAGGGGTTGTAGTTGGTCATCCAAGGTTCTCTGTGTTCTTCAGTGTTCTGCACCCCCTACAGACCACACAGTGCCACCATCCATGCCATGTAGAGGACCTTGATTTGTATAATCACTAATACTATTTTATATAAAATAAATAAGTTTATATTTACAATTGTACATCCGTGTAAAATAAAAAAAAAATATTTTTACAATTATACAGGAACAGAGAGTCAAAAGAAAACCAAAAAGAGGAAGTGTGAGGAGGAGCAGGTCATGTTGACCCAAAAGGTCCTGCAGGCTGAGCTCTTAAACTGGAGGCTGAAACATCCTTAATAAAAGAGAAGAGAGAGCTGGTGAAAGAGGAGCGAGAACTGGTGAAACTGAGGATCTGCAAGGAAAAAATAAAAAATTCAAATGCTTCTTAATGTTTTTACTGAACAATAAATGCACAGGTTTCATTGCATGATGTTACTTGTTACCCATGCTCTCATGCATTTGCCATCACTGATGCAGCCATCATAGTTAGGTGTTAATCCATCAGTTACTGGTAGGTCATCATGTTCAATGTCCTCTGGGTCTGGCAAATTGTGTTTACGTGATAAATTGTGTAAAACAAGAGTAGCAACAATGATATTGATTGCTCTATCAGGCTGGACCCTCAGACCCTCTAGCACACACCTGAATCTTTATATAAAAAATTTGCCTAAAATTTTACACTTATAACCTTCTCATATACATTATATACATATTCTCGGTTTTCAATCCCTCATTCTCGGTTTTCAATCCCTCTTCTCGGTTTTCAATCCCTCAAATGAGCCAACAGGATGTCGTGAAACTTCTGGTCGCATTTAAGAATAAACCTGGAATTGATGTCCTTAATATGCCGGGGTTCTTACTTGGAGAGGCCGCGGTCATCTTAGCGCCATCGCTGACACATATTCTTAACTTATCACTCAGTACAGGAATAGTTCCTCCTGACTGGAAGTGTGCAAGGGTGGTACCCATTTATAAGGGTAAAGGGAAACTTTCTGATACTAACAATTACCGGCCAATTTCGATCACCAGCCATGTGATTAAATCTTAGAGAAGCACATTAAACGTCATCTCCTTGATTACTTAAACCACAAACGCTTGATATCTCCTGAACAAACTGCCTTTCTTGCAAACAACTCTACCCAAACTGCATTACATAGAATAGTTGATAATTGGCTGACAGCTATGAACTGCGGACGTGTAAACTCCATATGCTTTCTCGACCTTAATAAAGGTTTAGATTCCTTAAATCACGATCTATTATTGGGTAAATTAAAGCAGTATGGCGTAAATGGAAATTCGCACACCTGGTTTTATAATTATTTATACGACCGAAAGCAGTTTGTCTGCTTCAAAAACTATAATTCTGAGGTGAAAACCATCGATACAGGTGTACCACAAGGCACTGTACTTGGACCCATTCTTTTCCTTCTATATCTTAATGACTTGCCCGATAATGTAACAGACGCAAAATGCTCGATTTATGCTGACGACATCACGCTATACGCAGACGGCATCGATCGCGAATCAGCACAACATAAGTTACAGGCTGCTGTAGACAAAGTTACTAAATGGCTTAATAAAAACAAACTAATTGCAAATGCCACAAAATCAGCTACTATGCTTGTGAGTTCCAAGCAACGCAAACAATCAAACAAACAAATAATTATCGATAAAGATATTGTCCCGAATGTCGATGAATTTTCTCACCTTGGCTTGATCATTGACGCCCATCTCACATGGAAATCTCACACTTCTACCGTTTTTAAAAAGCTATGTTGCAAAATTGGACTTTTACATCGGCTCAGCAAATTTCTACCACAGAAGTTTTTAGTCACTATATATCACGCCTTTGTTCAACCCTCAATAGATTATAGCCTAACAGTATGGGGCAGCTGTCCCAGCACATTCCGTGCCGCAATCCAACGAATGCAGTGTCGTGCGGCTAGGATAATAACAAAAAATTACGACCCAACTCAAAGAAGTTTAGATTTAGTGAAAGAAATAGGCTTAATGACAATTGAACAGCGATATTTGTACCTCCTATCTATTTTAACCTATAAATGCATAAATGATTTAGCCCCTTCATATTTATGTAAGAATTATCATATGGCGAAGGGCATTCATAATTATTCGACGCGGTTAACCGAAAACAAAAACTGTATCCTTCCGAAACCGCGTATTGAAGCCTTCAAGGCTACCTCTTTTTATGCAGGCAGTACTCTATGGAACTCCCTTCCTCGACACATTAAGTTTGCTTCTAATTTGCAGCATTTTAAAAAATTACCACGTTCGTACTTCTCCGATTTTACAATGATGTCATAATCTTATCACAGCACGAAATTGTTCTAGATGTAATCGTTGCTCTTACCGCTGTTAGTACCGTCCCTTTTATTAATTTTATGATATTATCATTCCTTTGTAATGATTTTACAGTCTCATTATGTCTTTTATATTTCGCATTGTACATTTTATTTATTTTTATTATCATGTTCCATTGTTTATAATATCTTGTATATCTTGGAAGAGGGCCCTGCTTATAACAGAATTCTTATTCTGGTACAGGCCACCCTTCACAAAATGATAATAAATAAATAAATACACACTTCTATACATGTATATATATATATTTATATATATATATATATAAATACAATTTCATTAAAAAAAATAAACAATATTATTTCCTGTTTTTTTATTCATATGGTGAAATTTTAATCATAAACATTTGATGTCAATTTATTTAGTTTTTTATTGTAATCATTAAAAAAATTAATCCACTATTTCCTGTTTCCTTTATATATATATATATATTTAAATCTATTCATCACTTTAATTTTAATTTATAAGCAGATTTTTTTTAAAGTGTTTACCATCTGGTGTACAAGTTTTGACAGTCCAAAGGCCTCAATCTTGACAATCCGGCAAACTGTACTCTTGGACGCACCAACGGCTTCACCCATCACGGTCTGTATCGCCACTGAGGCGAAGTAATGCAAGGCCACGCAAACCTAAACAATAATTAAATCTATCAAGAACTGTTAAGTAATTGTCCTCCCAAACAAACAAGTAACTTATTGCTTAATTCATTCACAAGTCTTATAATATAGCTTCATGAGTATATTTTTAATGTGAAAAAAATCTTTCGGTCGGGGCCGGTCTGGTCCCAGGACGAAATTAACATATATCCAAATGCATGTCGACCATGTTACGTTTTCTCCTTTTTATGTTTAAATAAAAGACAATCATATATATATATATATATATATATATATATATATATATATATATATATATAGAAGGTAGTGTTACCCTCCGATGTAAAGTGCTCTAGACTAGGCCAGAGCTCTAGACTAGGCCAGAGCGGTATTACTCTGAAGAAAAACAACACTATTATTCACAACAGCCTGTTTCACGGAAAGCGACCCGATCATCAGGTGAATGTTCACTTTTGTCGCGCTTTAAGTCAGTTACATTAAAAATAACGTTAATGACTTAAATCACCTGGCGGGCTGAAATGCTAAGCCTGCACCGAGGAGGCTAAACTCTGTGTTTTACGGGTGTATAGCACATTATATCACTGGCACTCGTTGCAGGTGACCATACGGCCATCTGTCGAGCGTGGTACGGTACGTCACAGGCGACGATGACGTCACGCCACGTGCCGTTTCCCTGAATGGAGTCCGTAAACCAAAGAATAGATCATGGGGGTTGTTGTTCGTTTTGTACAGTCAAGTACAGCAATACCACGATGTCCAGACCGTTTTTTAAACTATTCATTTAAAAAGTTCCCAGGAATAACACAGGGTTAATTAAAATTCCATGTCACTATCTTCCGCGAAGTGTTTGAGACCCCATTTCGGACGTTTTTTTAATTCATTATTTCATCAATAGGTGGCGTTGAAAAGGGGATTTCCAAGGTTCAGACCGACTTAGCTAAATCGCGTTTAGTGAAACTGACTTATCTCGCGGGCGTTTCGGTAAAATTTGACTTAAGCCATACGCATTCTTAGTGAAACTGGGCCCAGGACTCTGACACTAGGAACTGAAGGGTCAGTGGGGAAAAAAGGAGCACAAGTTGTAATGGAAAAAGTGAAAAAAGCATACTTGCAGCATACGTTTTACTAATATAGTTAAAAGTATACATTTTTAAATTACTTACATATTAATGTACATAATAATTATACAAAGCTATATATTTTATATTATTATTATTACTATTACTATTATTATCTCTATGTATATATTTTTTATACATGTATATAAAAAGAACAAACATATTTTGCATTTGCTAAAATTTTCCAAAATTCAGCTCAGCTTCCCTTGTCTTTTCTCTCAGTTGGTCATTTTCATGTACACATAGTATTATGGATGAAGCTGTTCAACTGAGCACCATTACAAATTATTTAGTTATTTAATTAACCTAATTGGTACTTTTGTTTATTTAACATGTTACCATTTTAGTGGATTTTGTGCAAGATCAACATCTGGCAAAAGATGCAGAAGAAACATCCAACTTGGATTCAGTTATTGAAGGTATAAATAA
This sequence comes from Sipunculus nudus, assembly GCA_026874595.1. Taxonomy (NCBI): domain Eukaryota; kingdom Metazoa; phylum Annelida; class Sipuncula; order Golfingiida; family Sipunculidae; genus Sipunculus; species Sipunculus nudus. The sequence goes on from CM049308.1 coordinate 8,841,491, forward strand.
TTGTTTCCTTAGAGTGAAAAGATTGCCATTCAGCCTGTCCTCCAAAACCTCCAAAGTTGAACACTGGAGGGCCCCTTAGACCTGGCAAAGCTGTTATCCGTATTTTATATGATTTATTGGCGGTTAAACGTAGAAAATGTCAAGGCTCCAACGCAGGCTTTTTCAACACAACAGGGAAGTTTCAGGTTCAGATGTGAAAGTTGTAAGTTTCAGGGTCAGATGTGGTTCAACTGATCGATTTCACCCTTCAGTACAGGTGTACTTTTCCTCCAGGTCATTGTCCTTCATAAAACCCCTTTCACACATACACGTTCTAGCCACTACGATCACCACGTTCTCGGGAAACGTGGTGGTCGCGGTGTTGAACGTACAATGGTCTCCAGAAGTCGTCGCAGAGTCGCCATGATCGCCAACCCTCTACGACAAAGTTTTCCTGTAAAACTTGAGCGCGGTCGATCGCGGCAAACGTACCGAAACGTACTTCAGAACGTATGCAACGTACAAAAAACGTAGTGGACGTACAAAGGACGTGCGAAGGACGTACATAGAACGCGGGTGGTCGCCATCATTTCTTGACTGAGTCAATTGTACGCCCATACTACGTTCATTGTGCGCTCTTATTACGTCATCAGCGCGTCCTTGGCTTTTTGCATACGTTCTCTTTACGTCCAAGAAGTCCCAATTAGGTTCTCTTCACGTTCTGTGAACGTCTATGGCGTCTGTTGTACGTTTTCAGCACGTTCTTACCACGTCATCTCGACGTTCTCAGTGCGTCATTTTTTTTAATAAATCTAATTTTTTATTTCAATAAAAAGTCCAAATATCGAAGCGTAACAAAATGAATCATGAACTTGGTCCCAATTCTTTATTCCACAATACCCAGAATTTTTATAGTTTATTGTAGTTTAAAATAAATAAAATAAAATAATAAATAGTTTAAAATAATAAATATTAATATACTATTTTCTTTCTTTCTTTTTTATCAGATGGTTACACACTGTATAACACTCTTCACGGTGTGACAGTTGCCAGATATAGGCAAGACCCTCTCATTTAAAATAACATTAAGGATGTAAGCATAACATGGGGAACATGAATAACTATGATTAATTGGCATGTGTACATCAAATAACTGTGAGAAATACATTTCGTATTATAAGGGCGGTAGCAAATGTATTATTTTCTATTTTACCAATAAGGTATATTCTGATCCTGTACTAACTGTTTAACTATTGGGTGTATGTAGAAATAAATGTGTAATTTTTATATTTTATATTTACTTTTTTCAGACTACATTTTTAGACTATGGGACAAGGCATATAATAAAGTAATAATTTCTATTGAAAAGGCAAATGCACAATCAACTTTTAAAAATAATATATCACAAAATTATGAACATTTTTAACAACTTCCAATTTTTTGCATACATTGCAATTTTACAAAACCACGTTTCAACATACTAACAATTATTATTGCTTAGTGTCTCTTGTTATGCACTGAAATGTAGCTTTAAAAAATGTTATCGTTCTGGCAAAACACTTGCAGCCTGCCATGGCACAGCTCTTACAGGATGCGAGTAATACCTTGATGAATAATCCCTCACATTTTTTGCTACATTTGTTGCACTGTTGCCACGGCCTGGTTGAAAGTTCACATTTAAGTTTTGTCCTTGACGTCAGGCACCAGGTATATACCCTGCAGGTCCTCGCTGCGTAAGAGAGCATTTTGCATAGCAGGATAGCGTCTCCGCATTATATTGTGCAGGCAAACACATTGCAAGCCAGAGTCACGCTTTCCACATTCCTTGGAGACAGTTTCAGAGTAGTCAACAAACAGGCAAATCGTTGCACTAATATTCCAAAGGCGTTCTCAACCATTCTTCTGGCTCTTAAAAGCCTGTAATTAAATATCCGCTCTTCATCTGTGAGATTTCGACAGTAGAGTTTCATAATCCCAGGTCCTCAAGAGGAAAGCATCATCTCCGATAATATAATCGGGTAGATCCTATAGTTATCTCCTGGTAGTGGTGTGGGTGGAGGGAAAACAATAGTACCATCCTCTGTTGTAGTCTTGAGTTCGCAGGTCCCGAATATCTGACTGTCCCAACATGATTCATTGGCACCAACATCAACCCAAATGAATATTAGTCCGCATCATCAAGGGCCATCAAAATAATGGAATTGACGCCCTTATAGTTGTAATATGTTGATCTGCATCTCGAAGGACACAATATTGCGATATGTTTGCCGTCTATAGCTCCAAGGCAGTATAAATTACATCTTCTGGAGAAAAGTTCAGCAATATCCAGCCAACCCTGGATGGTGGTAGGTATGGCGAGGACTTCATCAGCATATTCCGAAATAATTGCCTCCGTTATGAACCGAGCAAGGGTGTTGTGCGCCACTCGGAAGTTGTACATCAGAGACTTGTGTGTGCAGCCAGTGGCCAAGAACCTGAGGGTGCAGGCTAGCTTCATGCAAAGCCTCGAGGCAGTGCTTTCCTCCAGAAAATGTCTTGACGTTGAATGCGAAGACCAACTCTTTCCAGCAGTTCATAGAACATTTGCGGTTCGAGGCGAAGAAAGTTCTTGAAGCTGGCATTGTCAGCCATCTCCAACTCCATCATCAGCTGCTCGTACAGGCCGAAGAGAATTCTGGTTTGCAGCCAAGGCCTCACCCATCTCTCGCGCCGTTTCCCCATCGTCCCGCGTCTCCTCCGCCAAAACAGCCAAGGCGCTTTCTTTTGCAGCAATCAAATCATTCAGAATGGCAACATATATTGCCACCAACATGTGTCTTGCAATAGCTGGTATGATGTTCACTCATCGGAAGTCAGACTGGAAATGAAAGCTACTCAAAACAACCCGGGGTTTATATATTCTTGGTACTCGAGTCGTACAAAAGACGCAAACAACGCTCACTGAGCGTCCTAAGATCGCGAAACACGTAGTACACACGTAAATCGATCGTAAGGTTGACGTGATACAGCGTAAAATGGTCGCAGTAAGCGTTTTAACAACGTAAGAATATCGTACAGGGGGCGTTGTGGACGTACTAAAAGCGTACGGGGATCGCACGTTTTATTTCGCGATCCAGTCGTAAGTCGAACGTACTGGACGTAATTACAGCGTACAATGGACGAACAATGAGTGTACGTCGGCGGCGACCATTTCCAACCTCCACGACCACCCACGTTCTCCGAGAACGTTGCGAAACGTGGCCAGACGTACGATGAAACGTGAATGTGTGAAAGGGGCATAACGCTTATACTCGCCTTGTTTATTTCATTGTCTCAGCTGGTCAGTTACCTGACCTCACACAGTTGTCGAGAGTGCTGCTGCACTATGCTGGTTCTTCCTACTTGTATATATTCACCAACACTTGTAAAATATTTTAAAGAACAATATGATTAAGCTTTTACATTTTACTTATTCGTAGTAATTCCCAGGGCTCTATCAAAGCCATCAAGCCCATAACACGCGCGCGTCAAGCGTCAAATATGGAGTAACGCGCGCATCACGCGCGCGTCAAGGGTCAGCTTTCGCTCCTGGAGCGATTCTTTTTTTACTTTAGACGCACGCTTGCCGCGTGGGAATTCCTGATCATGATATAACTAAAGAGAGGGTTTCCCTTCCCAGCACTCGCATTTTATATTAATCTGCGGGCAAAACGTTTGTCATAGTTCATTGAACTATAATAATTTATTTGTATCTGGATACAAAACGTGCAACAGGCAACACAAATATATAATAGTGACTGAGTTCTGTAATATTTAGAACATGTTTGGTCACAAACAGATACATATTTGTATACAATTAACCTATGCTGATTATCAAAATTACTTTTTTTACAAAGATAAACAAAAAATAGATGCTTGGTTAATACCATCCAATTTGACGCGTGTCGTGCGCGCTGTAGCCGCGTGAATGTGTTTTGAATTTGTCGCGAGCCGCGTGCGTCACGCACGCGTGACGCGTGACTCGCGCATTTGTCTGTTTTGGGCTTCAATATGACATCCCATATTTCTAAAATAACTTAAGCATCAATAAAACTCGGAATGATACAAAATTAGAAAATTTGTTATGAAAGGTAAAGTAAGTACACCACCCATTCAAAATAACCGTTCATGTATTTCGGCATGATAACAAAGAAAATAATTAGCAACAAGTGTTACAATTTACATTGATGTCTTTTTTTAATAATATTACACATTTATTTATTCGTTGTGGCCACTGAATAACCATTGTTCTTACCATAAAATTCATATAATATTCTTTTACCTACATCTTTTTCATCTACAAATAATTTCTGAAACAAAATTTAAACAATAGCATGTAGCTGAACACAATAATACCTAGAGTTTGTTGTACATTACTAGCTAGTGCACACCTATTAACATTTACACATTATGTTTTCATGCAGAACTTCACCTAAATTTACTTAAATGATTATGTGTACATATATTCCAGGAAATAATGTTATCTGCCTCACAGACTGGCACACCACATGATCCAAAATCGGGTGGCAGAAAAACATGGGGACAGCCAGAGAGAAATCTCCAACTTGATTTCTTGTTTGCACAGAAACAATGAATTTAAATATACAAGTTCGATGAAAATGAAACAAGAGGGTACATAAGAATATATTCCTGAACACAGTCAGAAGTAAAACAACTGCTCATATCATAACCGAACTTGCAGGTCCTTTTTCTCGACACCTATAAAACAGGCCAAATGTTACTTTGAATGATAACCAAAGGACGAATGCCTGTAAAAAAAACTTACATTTTAAAGCTAAGTGCCACGATTGCTACTGCGCATCGCGGACGCGCAGATACTTGTGCACTTGCTATCGGGACACACCAGCCCAGACTGAGAAACCCGGGCCTAATTAAACACATGAGAAAACCTCACGTTAAAAAAAGGATCTTGAAACTGAGTTAATCATGAATAATGGGTCTAACCCTTCTCAACGAAATAAAAATTTAGCTGATAATTTGTATTTTAATTATAATGTATTAATCTTAATAAGGGTTTAAATGTCTATATTTTGGGCCCCCAGAAAACCCGGGCCCACAGAAAACGGCCGGATCATACTTATTTGTTACGTATTTTACACTTTCTCCTGTTGATTATTATAGAAGGAACAGTAATCGAACCATAGACACCAGAAAGGTAACTGAAATTCTTAAATGAAATTCGTAAAATAAAGCCGATACCTAACTAAAACATATAGTCCGACAGACGGTCAATTTTCCCACAAAACGTCTCCCGGGCCCAAATCAAAATGCATTTACATTCCTTCTCAAATTACATATTTCTCATTTTATGACTGATTACGGTATATCAGACAATCATATAACTGTGATCAAGATTTAAAACATAAAATATTCCGAATTCAAGCGTTTATTTTGGTTTTCGGGATGGTCTCATAAAAGGCTAATGAACTTTACCGAAAACCATGTCCGGACCAATTATACGGGGTACCTAGGTCCAATTTTTAACATGTTCATATTTACTGTTTAAAGTGTTAATTTTTATTTGAACCTGTTAAACCATAATCTTCAAATGAATTTAAATTTTATGTTTAAGGTATCATTTTGGACCACAAATTAATGTAGCACTATATCATAGAATCGCTACTTTACTTAGTGAAAAAAAAACTAAGAAATAATTGGAGGTGGCAGATCGATAATTTATTCCTAACTGCTATTTAATTGCCCTCAACACAACCCTGTATACAATACCACTCCTGCTTAATCATTTATCTTAAGATTTTATGTCATCATGCTATAGGAAACTTTTATTTATATATGGAACATTTTCATGCATTTTTTATATTCTTGAAATACAGAAACTAGTGTTTGACTGCTTAGATCTGTGGTGACCCCATATCTGTTTTGGGTGATAATTTATCATATAGTATAAGTGATTCATAAGCCAAAATGAAATAAGAAATCAATTCTAGTTTTTGTAAATTTTATTTTATTCCTGTAGAGGAGTGATGTATTCTAGTCATTTCCGCCAGGTATATTTATTTCTATTATATATAATTCTATTTCTATAATATATTTTTCTGTTTTCATTATAGAATTTCTTTAATACATCAAAAAATGATGTTTCTGGCCTCTTTATTAATAAAAGTTTTTAATTACACTTTATTGCAATTCTGTAGCTTATTATATTCTTTAACTGATTTTTCATCAGTCCAATCTAAAACCAGATGACCACCGTCTTGTTTACTAATCATATCTTACCAAAATACATGGTGACCACCCTTGATCAGTTTGATTACCAAATGAATCAACCTTAAGCACAAAGTTCAAAAGTTTCAGTTGATTATCAATTCCAGAAATGCTAGTTGCATTTAGTTTTAAGGTGTTCCGATTCCTTTTGAAGGAAATTTATCTTCACAACATCAGAGGATCGCCTATAGCAACTACGAGACAAGCAGCCACAAAAGGCAATCTGCCAGACAAGTGTGTGACGTATCTGATCAAGACCCACAAGACAAGGGCCCACGCCTGTGATGGTGATGTGGGAAATTTTTTTGACGGTAATACTATTAAAAGTGTCACTTCGAAACTGAAATATGCCGCCATACTAAAAGAGCTGGAGGAAGGCTATACCGTGATATTGATTTCCTACGTCAAATGCAAGGTTTAAATAAAATTATGAACATCCATGAAATATTGAATCTCGCTTATATAAAATAATGAGTAATTTCAATGCCACAGTTTTAGGCATTTCGTGGAACTCGCAAGCGGAACGGGATTAGCCGTCTCCTGCTTGATTGGATACATCTTGCTCAATCAATTGGGAAATCAATTATAACAAATATGCATCTATCAGTGAATGTAAAGCTGAATTTCATGCTGAAGAAACTCAGATCCTACAACTGCATGGCAAAAGGTTGTATCTTTAAAGTTATGAGGTGCGGTTGGGGATACACTCACACATACATAAGCTTCGATGTGACAGCACACAATGACGAAGAAAATCCGTTCTGTAGGAGGATGTTTTTATTTGCAGATACACACATGGTACAAAGTAAAAAATCCCAAGGTTTCCTGTTGATCTACTGGGATTGGTGGCCTGAACAAATAACCAATATTATTGGGTCGAACTCATCTCGGCAATATCTAAACCTGATTCCTAATTGCTTAAGATGGATCTGAACCAACAACGGACATATAAAAATATTTCCATTATCAATATATTTGGAGATCAGCCTTTGCCAAGTTGACCGGATAATAAGCCTGACCAATCTGAAGATGGCCGGTACCATGACCGCTGTTGGTTATTGGGTCACAAATCTTATTAAAAGCCCTATCAGATATTTGTGCACACCTAATATATATATATATATATATATATATATATATATATATATATATATATATATATATATATTTGTCCGTGTAGCGCTAGCATTGTCCGTTCCCATGGGAAACGCGCGAGCGGGGCAGGCCCACGTGTAGGGTCTGACGTGTAGAAACACAGCGCTCATGCTAATCTGGAATTATCTGGGCAGGTCGCGTTCTATGAGTGCGTGATTTGTATTGTTCTTTGTGCGCGTGTGTTTTATGTATTGTTGGGTTCTTTGGGTTGTTCTTGAAAAAGAAGTTTATAGATTTTGGAGTGAGCAGCTATAAATTAGGGGCTGTGTTTAGAGCCAAAGAGAGAGGAGAGAGAAATATTCCAGCTTACAGTGTGAGTTAATTTATGGGCCTTTCCGATCATTGCAGCAGTTATAGTTCTTCTTCGAAATATGTAACGGGTTTTATACAGTCTTCAGTTTGCCTTTGGGATTTCTACCAGAATTTCACTTTTTCAACAGATTGATTTTGTGATTGAATTGGACTATTATTCTCTGAGAAGATTTATGTGAACTGCTCATCTGGATTATACGTTTTAAAGGACTTGTCGCTTTGACAGTGGTAGTATCCAGGTACTGTACACTTTATTTATTATACTGTGTAATTGTATTGATTTACTGTTATACTGTTTTTATAATGTGTAATTGTATTGATTTAGTGTATTGTAATCTTAGGGTTGCTTTAATTATAAATTATAATTATTTGTTAACAAAAAAACACTGACTTCTTTATTCATTCCCAAAGACATTTCATGCTGCCTAGTTTTACAGGATTTTTTTTATCTCCATAGCAAAATTTATGCTCATCACGACCACGTGATCTGTTGTTATTAGGTTCCGTAACAGAAAATCTGAGACTTGTCCGGGATGCTTAATAGTTTTGAAAATTTGTTAGGCCTTGACCTAGACAAATTGTTTTCAATACATTGTGTACTAAGCTTCCGAAGCAGCGGAAATCTTGCGCTTCTAAAGAATCAACTAATATTCCCGCTGCCTTCCCTGAACGTTTATGATACATTTAGACACCAGGTGGCGATTCGTTGTCCGCTGAAAAAAAACCGTACGTATGATGTGACAAACAGCAAACAAGATGCCAATTTTCAAACACTCGACGGATATCCTGGCTCCGCCAATAGCTGCGCTTCAAGCGCCGCTTGATGACAGTTTATGGTCGAATTTTAATTGTTCCCTCTGCATTCTCGCATCAACGACCGATTCGATTATGACATTATTACTATGTTAGCGTAGCCATGTATCTGTTGTCTGCAGAACTGAAACCAGCGAGCGAGGTGTGCACGCATGCAGCCTTTGTTGTTACGTTTCATTTGAATTACAGCTCACCGGCCGGGCATCCTATGTGCCCAAGTCCCTAAGCAAACCACGTCTAGGGCCATTCTTTATGAGCCTGTTGCCTGTTCAGACGGTTGCCGGGGCGATGAGCCGTCCCTCAAAACGAAATGAACAACATTGGCTCCGTGTATTCCTCGCTTGGCTGGTAAACCGTTTTGTTTTCCAGCACAAGGTCTCATCTGGTTGGACAAAAATACAGTGCTCCCATCTGGTGTAGCACTCAGGATAGGAGGTCATAACATACAGCGCTTACGATATAGGTAGTAGGCCTATAAGTAAAGCGCTGTGTAAAGAGCGTAATTGTTTACAAGATAACACATGGTTACATCAATTGTTTACAAGATTTACTTCATGTTTTTTTTTGTTATTGTTTTAACATCTGAAAATGGTAGATTTCAAACCTGAGACATTTGTTGAAGATCCCTGATCAACTTGAACAGTTGACAAAAGATCAGTTGTTGCGTTTGGGACAACACTTAGGGCTAGGTGTGAAAAAAAGCTTTGAGAAAGCCTAATATCATTGCTAAAATCATGCAAGATCTAGTTGGCAAAGGTTTAACTGAAGAGAGTGAAGTGGAAACATAAAGAAATGACAGCCTTGCTATGCAGTTAGAATTGAAAAAGTTAGAAATGCAACATGAGCTAGAATTAAAAGAGAGGGAAGAATATGAAAGGTTTGAAAGAGAAAGATTAGAAAAAGAAATAGAAAGAGAAAGACCAGAAAAAGAAAGAGAAATTGAGTTAAAACGACTCGAGTTAGAAAACTTAAACTTGAACATAGTCTACGTGCTGCCTCAACTCACAGTTTTGATAAAACTAAATACATTAGCTAGACTTGTCCAACCTTTTCAAGAAAAATAGGTTGATAAATATTTCTTATACTTTGGCCTAAAGAATATTGGACTATGCTATCACAAAGTGTATTGACTGGCAAGGCCAGAGAAATTTATACAGAGCTTTCAGTAGAAGCCGCTGCTGACTATAATCAGCTTTAACGGTTAATTCTAAAAGATTATGAGTTAGTTTCGGAGGCTAACCGCCAGAAATTCAGAAATTGGGAAGAGCGAAAAATCAGACCTTTGTTAAATTTGCTAGGAGTAAAGAGCAGTTGTTTGATCGCTGGTGTACTTCTAAAAATGTAATGAAAGAATATGACAATTTGCGCCAATTGATTTTGCTTGAAGAATTTAAGCGCTGCATTAACGCAGATGTTAAAACTTTTCTTGATGAGAAAAGTCCTGAAACACTTGACATTGCTGCTCAATTAGCTGATGATTATTCATTAACACACAAAATGTCCTTTACTAGCAAATCAAACCAATCATTTACAAACAAGAATGTAAATCTGTACGGTCAAAAGAAGTTACGAAGTACTAGTAGTCCTGATACTTTAACAAGGTCCATTGCTGAATCTCAGTCCACGTCCACTGTGTCTGAATCCAACGAAGGCCAGTCATTTTACAAAGAAAATCTGTAATTACCGCAAAATTCAGTCATCTTATATCTGACTGCTGGAAACTTGCAAATAAACCGAAAAGCAAATCTTCTGGTTTTGTTTCAAAATCTATGCATGGCATAGTACAAGAGCCAATATTTTTTCATGTAAGTAAGGGGTACAACTCTTTTATTGATTCCTGCGAGGAATTTAATAAGGCTAGGTCCTTTCAAGACTCCTGCGAGGAGTATCCTTTAAATAAAACTAAGTCCATTTATGACTCTTGCGAGATTATTTCAAATGAGGCCAGGTCCTCTTATGACAAACAGAAGGTTTTTTTTGCTGAGGAAAATTCCTGCTGTTTGCTGTCAGAGAATCCTTTCAAGAGTCCTTGGGTTTCAGTCCCTTAGAACTAGATTTTGGACACTCAGTTCGCGGTCCATTAAAACTGATTAAAGAAAAACTCGTGTGAAAATCCTGTTTCTCTAAACTACACAATGCTTGTGAGATTGCAAAGTCTAAGCTAAAATCTGCACAAAGTAAAATGAAAACAAAATATGACACGCACACTGTAAGTAGGACTTTTTAGCCTGGCAGACCTCTGCAAGCTAGGTATTTTGGTCCTTACGTTGTTGACAAGAAAGTCAGTGATTACATACTGTTAACACCAGATAGGCGGAAGAAAAAAAACAACTGTGCCATGGTAACATGTTGAAACCATATTAAGACAGAAATAGCACATATTTTAATGTGCAACAGGACGAAACCATTCGACTTATCAGCGGTGATACACTTAAAAGGAATACGTACCATCATCCAGTTGGATGTCGACCTCATCTAACTTTTTTCCTGCCAGATTTTGGTCTCCACGCTCGGCTCCCAAAAGCAGTTTTGCCACCTTGGCATACTGTAACGTTTCCTCAGGTAGCCGATAACACTGACGATGCACTCGAATGTCGTGCCCCAAAAAACTGGCAAGGACATCGAGTTCGTTCTCTTGCAGATTAACTATCTGCATCAAGGTGGCTATCTGTTTCCTGAGGAGGGTTGACCTTATGGCTTCCGGTCTTTTGGCCCCACACTCCTCACTGAGTTTTCGGATAACGTCGCACCCACGAATGTATCCTTCCCCAGCGTGATTGCATGTGGGAAACATGTATACATTTTCCTTGTTTATCCCACATTTGGCTCTTGTTTGCATAAGCGTGTCCAGCCACTCTTTCATTTGTTTGGTAAAAATTACTGGCACAGTCCTTCCTCTTTTGCCAGCTATTTCGACACGATAAAGCTGTTGGCAGAGCTCTGCCTCAACTTTGGACAAAGAGTCCATAACGACTTTCTGTCCGTTAGGGCTGACAATATTTTCATATTCTACAAGTTTCATTTTAGAAGCCTCCCCCTGTCTTCGACGATTAAAAAGGATGATTTACATAATGTTTCTGCTGTTAATTGTGTAATAACTGACCCTGACCCAGTTAAAGTATATACTGATTTTAAGTGTGATGTAGACATTCAGTGTGGAACGGTACCACAGAAAAACTCTGACGTGCTTAACAACCTTGATACCAAACTGTCACACCTTACCGCACTGCAACAACAAGACCTCAAGAACCTGCTGCAGAATTATGAACATTTCTTCAGTGACATTCCAACGCGAACTAATATATCCTGCCATGACGTCGATGTTGGCGAGGCAAGCGCAGTCAAGCAGCAACCTTATAGACTGAATCCAGAAAAGCAAAAGTATCTGCAAGATGAGATTCAATACTTACTGGACAATTATTTTTATTGAACCTAGTAACAGTAACTGGAGTTCACCATGTATTCTTGTGCCAACAACTGATGGAAGTTACCGTATGTGCACTGATTATCGAAAACTGAACTATGTCACCAAGACTGACACGGTCCCGATTCCGAGGATCGATGATCGATAGAGTCGGTAGCTCATGATATGCCACCATGTTCACCAAGTTTGACTGGCTAAAAGGATTCTGGCAAGTTCCGCTGACAGAACGAGCGAAAGAAGTGTCCGCATTTGTGACGCCACAAGGACTGTACCAGTGTAAAGTTATGCCGTTTTGCGTGAAGAACTCTCCAGCCACGTTCCAGCGCCTCATCCACATGGTTGTCAAAGACATTCAGGGCTGCATATGCTGATGACCTGGTCGTGTACAGCGACACCTAGGAGAAACATCTGCAAATCTTTCGCGATTTCTTCGAAAGACTCAGAGAAGCACGTCCGACCATCAACTTAGTAAAACTATTTTGTAGTGCTGGGTCAAGTAGAACCTGTTGATGCTAAATTAAGTGATATTTCTGCATTTCCTGGACCAGAAAACAAAAAAGCAAATAATGCGTTTTCTTGGTATGGTTGGATACTACAGGAAGTTTTGACCAAATTTTCCTGCCGTAGCTGAACCTTTGACTAATTTGTTAAAGAAGAAACAAAAGTTTGTATGGAATGTTCAGTGTGAAAATGCATTTCAGAATTTGAATGCAATTCTGCAAAGTTCACCAGTTTAAGCAGCTCCAGACTTTTCTGTACCTTTTAAGTTAGCTGTTGATGCTAGTAAAACTGCTGCTGGTGCTATGTTGTGTTACAGATGTCTTTTTATTGTGAGCAGCAGTCTCACATGTGTCTGTTTTGCGCTAGCAATGTCCGTTGCCATGAGAGACGCGCGAGCTGGCCCGGCCAACGTGCGGGGTATGACGTAGAAACAGCGTTTGTGCTAATCTGGAAGTTTCTGGGCTGGTCGCGCTCTATGAGCGCGAGTCATGTATTGTTCTTTGGGCGTGTGTACTATGTATTGTTGGGTTATTTCGATTGTACGTGAAGTAGAAGTTTCTAGAATTTGCGGATGAAAAGCTAAAAATTAGGGGCTGTGTTTAGAGCCTAGGTAGAGGAGAGAGAAATATTCCAGCGGACACGGAAGAGTGCGAGTCAGTTTTGGACCTAACCAATGATTGCAGTAGTGTCAGAGATCCTACGAACTCTAAGCAGATTTATTACGGCCTGTCTCCAGTTTGCTTTCGGGATTATTACAAGAGCATTACTTTGGACTATTTGAACTGTTCACGTGGATTATTGGTTTTAAATCACTTGTTGCCGCTGTAACAGTGGTAGTATCCAGGTACTGTACACTTTATTTATCATACTATGTAACTGAATTGATTTGCTGTTGTACTGTTGTTATACTGTGTAATTGTATTGATTCAGTGTATTGTAATGTTAAGGTTGTTTTAAGAATTATAAATTATAATTTTGAATATAATTATTTATATATATATATATATGTGTGTGTGTGTGTGTGTGTGTATGTGTTTATCAGATTCCATAGTAAGGTTCAAATAATAAGATAAACCAGAAAAAAACAACAATTATGTTGTATTTAATATAATTTTTTTAAATAGAAACCATTTGTGGGGAGCAGAACACAATGTTATCTTTCGAGGGTCTAGTTTTTTCTTGTTGGTCAATATAAAAAAATTCGTCTTCAGCTGTCCAGCCCACCCAATATCCTTATTTCATGACAAAAATACTTGGTTTATTAACACTTTACTGGAAAATTGAAAACTTTTATCCGATTATGAAATAATGTCTTTACACGCAAACATGATATAGTCGTAATAAGCAATTTGTGTCTATTGTCTCTATGTTTCAACCTACAGACACATGACAAAATATATTCTAGTTCTTTTTTATGTTCATGATTAATTAAAATATTCAGTTATTTGAAGACAAGAAAAAGTCAGGGAGAACAAAAAAAAAAAAACAAAAAAGAAAAGAAAAAAACTGAACATCATCTGCAAAACTGCTCCATGACCGTCATTCCTAGTTTCTTATTCTTAGTAACTGACAGATCACTTGTGCATGTTCCTCTGCTGAATTATTGGACTAATACGTATCATTTTTATGAAGAAAAAGAAAGTTTGAATTAGTTATGTTTCAAGTGTCAGATATACCAACGTATCTGTCACCTTTGATATTGAGGAGAACCCAAAAATCTTCTGCTGCATAGTTATTCTTAAATATCTAGTTCTTAGTTATTGACAGTTTCTATGTGCATGCTGCTTTTCTGAATTATTGGACTTGTACCTATTATTATAATGGAGTAATTAAAAGCTTAAATTGGTCGTTTTCCAAGTGATATACCAAACTATCGGCCGCCGTTGATATCAAGCCTGAAGGAGAACTTAAAAATCTTCTGAAAAATTGCGGCATCACAGAAAGCTTAAATTGGTCAGGTGTTCAACGTCAGGTGTTCAATAGAGGTAAGTTTTTCCCATGTAAAATCTGGGCACGAATATTTTATTAAATTGCTCTTTTACGTAAGAAAAAAAGGAATTTTGATATTTGTGAATCATTGTTTATTTTGTGTTATAATTTATTACTGTTCTCCATGGAAAGTAGACATGAGTAATTATTTTTTGTGTATAAGATTAAAGTTATTTTATAATGTGATGTATAATATTCTTCTTTCTTTTGCTTACATGAGCTCCTGGTCCATAGTGAATTCTTTTAAGAGACAAACTTATGGACTAGTAAGGTTTCTGAAAGCAGATTTCAAAAGCTCACTAATTGTTCCATTGCGTTTAATCGTCGGAAATATTATCTGTGGGTAGAAAAATCACGGAAAGATACTTAAACACTTCATTAGTTGCACACATATACTGTAAAGTTGCACACATATACTGAAAAAGTTATTCATTTATTCAATAAATTTAAAATTTATCATATTTTTCATTTGCTAAGAAATGAGTGAAAAATGCCACCCTTCGAAATCCGCAGAAGGATCGGGGGTATTCCCTGAGATGTAATGCAAGAGATCAGGGGAATGGCAAGAGAAGAGATACTGCACAGGCTCTTCCAGGTACCGAGATTATACTTGCAAATTTAAATCGTTTTTTATCGACGCTAATACCATAGTCAGAAGAAACGTGTAGTTCCAATATTGAAAGAAAAAAATTGTTATTAAGAAAGACATATTGCTGATGTTATTCTATATTTGATGCAACAGGATTACCGTTGTTGTACGTGTTAGCGTGAGACTGCGTGAGTCTATCCAGAGCCCTGTTGCAATAAGAATGTAAATGACTTAAGCCCCCACGGGAGATAGGCCCCGAAACCTGACTTAGGCAAGCCGGAGATTTAAGTCTGTTGCAGTAACGTTGTTTTAGCCAAGACCGGCTTAAGCCCTGGAAATCCCTTTTTGACCTGGAAATCCCCTTTGGGAGCGCCACCTGACCGTTGGTGAATAAATAAAATAAAGCAGACGACAACTGTGTCTCCGCTTCGATCCCTGGCCCTGGCGACATTGATGTCAAGAAAAGCAAACCGAACTTTACTGAATTAGAATATTTCAACTTTGTTGAAATGGTAAGGGGGCATTATGAGATACTGACGGCCCCGCTATCAATAAATGTGTCAGTTACCACAAAAAAACCAATGCTGGACTAAAATTGCCGGAGACTTAAACTCTGGTCAAACGACTCAGCGGACACCAGAGGAGATCAAGAAGAAATGGAAGAACCTGGTGACCGAGGCGAAAAAAGACTACAGCGAGGCAAGTATAGTTCATATATAGTTAACTTGATGTTTATCTTTATATTGTTTTAGTTTGCTGACTTCTTTCTCCCACAGTTTGAAACGGCATGTCATTGACATGGGTTTATTTACATTGAGAGTAATCACGCAAAATCGGATGCGTCTTGTATAAATCCTGGAGAGTTAGAGGTGTTTTACTTTAATGATGGACATCGTGTGCATAAAAAAGCTTAATATAGGAGATAAAACATGAAGTCGCATGTTAAATTTATTCAATATGCCTGAAGATTATTATATTTCAGAAGTTAACAATAAGTATATAACGCTGTTACAGACAGTCTTTGAAATATTATTTTTACTAATAATTTCGAACTTACTCGAAGGCAAAATTGCAAACAGGTTGGGCACCTTTAAAGGAACTTGGAGCACTCTCTTCTGCAATCATTGATCTTATGGGCGAGAGCAGCCCTGCCCTACAAGGGCTCGACACTGGTGTCGAAATTATTACAGCTGGACCGATCCTGGAACCAAATGGCAATAGAAAATATATTTTGCAATCATGGCATTATAGGTATAGGATTTATTTAAGAATACTTTAGATTTTTTATAGAAGAAATAAATATAAACATATTCATGTACAATATAAAATTTATTTGAATGCATAATATATCAATACAAATTATAACAGTATAAACATCACAATGCTTGATGAAATATGTATGATATATCTATAGCATGTTTAACTCATTTTATTAAAGGGAAAATCAATTTTATTTCAGTTGAAAGTTTATGTTTATGCTAATTCACTCATTATTTTGGTGAAAAAAATCCTCATTTTTTTTTTCAGAAACACCTGCTCCTGAGATGTCACAACCAGCTAGGAGGAGAGGTAACTTGTGTGATAAATTTTATATATATATATATTTGGATAGTGTGAAATATTAGCTTAGAAAGAAATTTTATGCTTACAGAATATTCATGTGAAATTAACTGTAATGTATCATATTATAGGACATCAGTTCAATGTATATCAACATGAATGATTAAATGGTGACACATCAATGATGCATCAATGCTGTATTAGTTGATTGACGAAAATGTCATATTGAATAAGTAACCACACAAAAATAAACTACTACATTTTTAGCCAAAAAGCACATAAGTGACGAGGCCTCCACTTCCCTAACTGAGAAGGTTACGGAGGCCGAGCTGGAGAAGGTGGAGTTAGAGAAGCAACTAATAAAGGAAAACATCGAGCTCGTGAAGGAACAAAGGGAGCTTGTTAAGTTGAAAATATTAAGAGAAAGTTTGCTTTTGCAGACTATGCAAATCCAGATGAAAACTTTGTAACAGAATAAACAGAGAACTAACCTTACTTGTATTAAGTTCTTATTTTATATGACAGAGATGAAAAAGGATTCACGCTACAAACTTTTCAAAACAAGTCTAATTGGAACATTAATTCAACAATTGTAAATTTCAAATGATTAACTAACCTGTACTATAAAACCTATATATAGTAACCAACAGCACAGTAAATTATTATCTAATATTGCATGAAAGTGCATACAAGGCATAAATACAATCTTTTCTTACCTATACATCATAATTAATAATTTAGGTAAACAAGAGAACTGAAAACTTGCATAATATGGCCACCTTGTCTTGTGACATCTCATCTCTGACAAAATTAAACATGCATTAATTATACCAAGAACTGTATTTACTTGTTCACTTGAGAAACTGTACTATAGTGAATTTCCTAAAAATACATAGAATTATTGGCAAATAATGACAATGCCTCCAAAATGTGACCTGTGATCTAATGAAATATTCACTGATTTTGCTGGATATCTAACTTAGGTGAGATATTTTATTGATTAACATTTCTGTTGAGTTTATCAAAATCTTTAAAAGACCTGGAAAGTGATCACTGCCAAAACTGCAAGTAACAGACGGACGGTGGGTATACCATAAAATGTACTGTCATAAGAAGTATAAAAACAGTATAAACAGGAGTTTGAAAGTTGAGAAAAAAAAAATGTTGATTGAATCAAATTGTGAACCACCCACATCCTCATGGCCCTCCCATCATTCATTTCCCATCATATGTCGGATTAAAATCTTCTTCTTGAACAAAATCATAATCAACAGGATCTGGTAGATTTTCTTCCCTTGCTATATTGTGTAAAATAGCTGTTGCTAAAATAACTTTAATTGCTTTCCTAGGCTCTAAAAGAAGTCCTTCCAAAATGCATCTAAATCTCCCCTTCCAAACTCCTATTGTTCTCTCTACACAATTTCGAGTCCTAATATGTGATCTGTTATAATTTCCTTGAAGCTGGCCTAAAGGTGCATTAAAGGGAGTTAACAAAAACTTTTTAAAGGATTTCCAGAGTCACCAAGAAGAAAAGAATTCTGTAATGATTGTTCAAAATGAGAAAACAAAAACTTTTGCGGAAAATCCTGGCATCATGAACAGAGCCTGGCCATCTCACAACCAAATTTATAATCTGCAGCAAGTGGTCACAGACAACCTATGTGAAGAAAACAAGGTCTTTATCATGTGCTTTTTATACAGAAAAGCCAAAGGGTCTCCTGGGTCACTGTGCTCAGCTGATGTTGACCTTGAAGTTAAAAATAAAAAATGGAGATAAAGTTTGAGAGGAATAGGTAATATAGGCCATGGATGGTTGATATGATTGAACATATTAAACTGTAATATTAAGGCTGGCAAGGTTTTTACACGGACGTTATTTACACCGTTAATTAATTACTTACAGTCAGCTGAGCTAAAACGTGAACTACTTACTATCATTTATTTGTGGATTTTTTTTTCAGTGTGAACAGTTAACTTATAATGTGCCAGGTTAGGCAAGTATTTTACCAGACCTCATATACACTGTTGATAAATATTGTATTTCCAAAAAATTAAGTTTATCTTCAGTATAATGCGACAAAGATGATTTAAACGGATATATTTGATAAACAAACAATGGTTTCAAAACATGGCAGTCTGACATACAAACAGGAGGCAGACATATGGACCACAAACACTGGAACATAACTATAGCTCAGATGATCAATAGTCAGCTGAGCTAATAATTCTCAAACATATTTATCAATTAGTGTCCAGTTACATATCAGCGCCGGCAATCAGCAAGCCATAATATTCAAGTACAGTTGCAAATTAATTATGAGAACATTTGATTAACAACAAATGGAAATGCAGCAACATTAATTTTTTTTTTATTTCAGTATTTGATATGTTTGCAAAATACACACATTTGGCATTGCCAGTGTACTTTTATGGATAAAATGTTTGATATTTGTTAATAATACTTATTTATTTATATATGTACATACCTGAATATTCAAACTGTGGAATCCCTTTCTGTTTACGTATGTGTATTCATCTTGATTCGGGCATGCTATTCTTATATGGGTTCCGTCTATGCACCCTATCACATTGGGAAATATGGCAATCTGGTAGAAACCTTTCTTCGCCGCCAGGATTGCGTCCTGCGTGACTGAGAATTTGACCTGTAATATAAATAATCATTACAAAATTAGAATTAATGTCTTAATTTATGCTCCTCAGTTTATATTGATTTCAAATCTATATATTTATTGTTAATCAAAAATAAAAAAAGTCCGTACAGAAATATTATTATTAAATGAAATACAATATTATGCCACTTAGCTCCTTAGGAGGATAATAATTACTCAGTGGTGTTTTTAGTACAAAGGCCTGTCATATTTACACTATGGTGTAAATACACACACACACACATATTTATATATATATATATATATATATAATAATAATAATAATAAATAACAGTACTATTGGATATAATTTTTTTTATATTTTTATGGCATACCATATTTAAACTCTCATTATGATAGAGGATGGTACATTCTTTAGGTATTTTGGGAGTTAAAATGTCCAAACTCTCGTGTTCCCTCTTTCAATTTATTGAGCAAGTCTAAATTAATATTTGTTTACAAAATCCTCTTTCATGTCACAGTAATTCTATAGAAGCATAAGGACAAAGTGTAATGAAATTACATTCATATTTGCCAAAATAATTCCACCTCATTAGTGAGCCCTGTAAAACCAACATAGGAGAGCAGGGGTTGAAATGCATCCATGGCATGGTTTGCACCCTAAGGGAGGGTGCATACCACGTCAAAGGCTAATTAAATAGGAGAGAGGGTGTGTAGGTCAGCCTACAGTGGATTGATTGACTACTTCTCAAAAACAGGCTGGGGCAGTACTGGGGAATGTTTGTACATTGACAGTACAGCATGGTACTTAATAATATAGCAAATGCAGTCTGTAGCATCCTATTAATCTTACAGAGTGTTTTAGTCACAGCAATATGGGCAGTGTCCCTAATCAGTTTATGAAAATTCATACCCTTATGTGTCGTATACAATTAAGTGGGATTCCTCGTCCGACCCCATCCGTTTATAATTTTCTGTCGGATCGGTCGCTACATGATCCGACAAAAATTTTTTTCGGATGACGGGTCGGATAAATACCGCGACCGCAACCGCGTAAAAGGAATCAGTCCTTCATAATATAATATGTTCGTCTCTATCCGCCACCGTACAGCGGCCGCAACCGCGTAAAAGGAATCGCAGCTTAAGAGACTTGTTAAAGGAAAGAGACTTGTTAAAGCTTAGCGAAGAAAGTAGCCAAAACTGACCGTTGAAAGTTAATTTAGGGTAACAACGGTAAGAGATATTTTGGAAGACAGAGATATAGAAAAACACCGAAGGGAACAAATAAATGTACCTCAGCGGTCGATCCTTGTTGTTATAATAGAGAAACAAATAGAAATCAATTTGTCAGTGTTTCTAATACCCAATAAATTTTAAACTTTTAAAATGAATAAAAGGAATACATATCTATGTGTTGATAGATTAGATTAGATAGATTAGATTATTGAGAGAGAGAGAGAGAGAGAGAGAGAGGGGATTAAAAGATATATATGTACCTCAGGGGCCGATAAATATGTTTAATAATAGAGGAACAAATAGAAAGGTGAGTTGTTAGATTTTCTGATAAGACATTTATTTTAGAAATATTTTAATGAATAAGATAAATACTGCACATATATACAGACAGAGAGAGGGAGAGAGTTTACACATATATACAGAGAGAGAGAGAGAGAGAGAGTTTCAACTCTTTTAAACCTAACCACGGAAAGCAGACTTAAGCTAAAGGCGGAAACAAATCTTTTAAAGAGAGAGATTAGGATTAACAGAGAGAGATGAAAACATAAAAATGTACCTCAGGGGCCAATTCATATGTTTAATAAAAGAGAAAAAAAAGAGAAGATGGATTGTTAGTAGTAATAAAAATATATTATATTCAACCATATATTTTAAAATATATCGGTCTTGAAACGGCAAGAATTATGATTTGGATATTTCATTCGGATTGCACATTTGCATAAACAGCGGACTGAGGATGAACGATAAGGAAAGGAACAGACTGAATTTATACCAAAAAACTTAGCTATGCGACAAACCCTGGTATAGTATTTAATTTAATTTACATAAATCAATAAATTGTATTTACTATCAAGAAAAATATTAACATCTCGATTTAAATTCATTAGCTTCGTTAATATTAAACTGATATAACCTGAAATAAACTTTATTTAGGGATAAAAATGCTATTCTATTTTAATTTTTTCTTTCAGCTGTCATGCCTGCTTTAACATTTGTTGTTGTCTAGTGTCTGCTGAAAGAGAAGGTCAGCTGTTCAATGGCTACTGAAAAGGTATACAATTATTTAAAATATCAGAATGTTTCATGTAAACATATAATTAAATAGCATATATTTTGGCTGGATATAGATAAGGCTAAAATATTTATAATTTACATCACGTTGTTTTACCACTTTTTTTTTTGCCAAATCAAATGGCAGTTTGTTGGACATTATATAGAGGTTTCTCGTGCTTTTTTATGTTGATTTCATTATATATTTTAAATGATATAGTTGATAAACATATACAATGGAGCAAATGTAATGCCACTTAACTGCATTTAATTAAATGAGATTAATATACAGATGTACCATAACATTATTGTAGGTACAGCCGAAGAGCCCATACAGTTTGTCTATGATGAAGAGTCCCTGGATTCTCCCTTCACACAAAAACAGTTGTCTTGAGAACTAAATGAACAGGTCCTTTTACATTTCTCTACCATTATAAGAGCCAGTTATGCAGGTGTATCATACATATAAAATACCTGTAGTATTAGCACACCAAATATGCATCTAGTATTCCATGCACTTTCCTTATTTATTATTTAGTTTTAACAGTAGTAAATGCATTTTTGTATACCAATCTATTTGATTTAGACATTCCGATAGCGTTGTTCATTAGACTAGCTCAATCTTACAACGAAGACCCAAGGCAGTAGCAACAACACTGTACTTCCACGGGGCAAAGGCTTAATCATGTTTCAGGGAAAAGCTGCACTTGCCCCAAAGGGCCACAATTAGGAGGTAAAAATAGATCAAGTTGCTACAAGTTGTGTTCAACTATTAAAATTTAATGTTTTTTTTTTCATTTATAGTTGTGTTCATGTTTTGACATACTGAGCTAGAGCTAGTACACGTTTTCCAATGGATTCAGTAATTCAACTGTATTCCGCAAGATCTCGGGTAAACATATTTAAGTATTTTGTTGAAACTTTCATATTCTTTCAAATTTAGCCTGGTGTTAAATTACAATTACTACTGCATACAATATAAGAGAATAAAAAATGGATGTTAGATTCGCTTTACCTTTATATGATAACAATGTCCGACCCGATTATAACAGCACCTGCAGAAAATTTGGTCTTTTTTCTCTCCTTTTCTGTCATTTTTCAGTTCTTGCTTCATAATGTCATGATTTCTTTTGACCTGGTCATCCTTTCCATTTTGTCTTAGTCCAAACTGCATAGATGGGCTGAAGTGATGGCCCCTTGATGGGCCCTAAAGCGCCACTGGAAAGTACCCGTTGGATATTTTTTTATTGATGGTATTTCTGCTGAAGTGCAGTCTCAATTAATATTGTCATTTATATCTTCTATGCATGAGATTGATAAAGACGTTGTTTCAGTTGTCACGGATGGCCATCCAACCGATCTCTTCTCCATATCTAAACCTTGCTTTGATTTACAAAATAACTTATTTTCTATTACAATATTATAATTATTTGAAATATGATTATATATATATATATATATATATATATATATATATATTTGAATATGTCACTCAGAGACGCTGAAAAAGGTATACGAGTGTGTGTGTATATAAATATACAAAGTCATCCCCCCCCCCCCACACACACACCTTGAAAGAAAAAGTGACGCCACTGGCATACATCAAGATATTACATCCATCCTGCATGTGACTTATGATGCCAACTTATCAGTTTTGACAATCGAAGAAGCCTTGTATGATAATGGCTATGTGAAGGATGGTCTGACAACAAGTCCCTTGTTGATGGAATTCTGGAATACATAGCGGGACGGGCAGTATGGAAGGTTGCCAGTAACGCCTCACGCTAGGAGTGTTCCCTGGCATTGATATAACCTCCAAATACAATCGGCACTGAGAAACATTCTCTTTTGGATATTAAAAGCAATGGCGATCTCTGCATTCCATCGGAGGATGTTGTCAAAGTGGCACGTCATGGTGCAGGAGCATATGTAGCTAATTCGTCTTGAGTAAATTTTGTTTGTTAAAATATGACACCCATGCATTTTTGTTCTTCACCTTCCTATGAAGCATATTAAACATGGTGCCAATTTTTTTATTCAGTTTTGACATTTCTCTCAGCTTGTTTTAAAATGGTTAAAAAAATGTTGAAAAACTGCGATTGCAACATAAAACAACGTAAACAGGGACAAGAAAGGTTATTTTCGGAATGCCTTTACATACTTAAGGCACAAATTGTTTTCTCTGAACATTTTGGGATTGTCTAAAATTATATTTTAGGTTTATATTAAAGAGACCTATTCACATACCTGGTGTGTTAAATATACACCCATAATATTACACACTATATACACATATATTGCTTTTGTCATTAAAATATTATGATATCTGCCAATATTTCATTCTGATCTTAGAATTTCATATTTATACTCCTGTCCACAAGTTTAGAAAAGCTTTCACCTGGCAAAATCAGTGATGCAAAATATAAACATAGCTGGCACGCACCTGGTGGCCATACCGCGTTTAATCACAAATCAAGATTTTTAAAGCATCCAACCGGTATTTCTTCTGTGTTTCTTTTTTCTTGTCACTTTTCCTTGTTAGGAAGTTGTGCATGCGCAAGATCGGACCTGTGGTCATGCAGTCTTGTTATGATAAACAAACGCACAGGGGCAGTGCTTACTCACATAAAGAACCAAAACAACGTATAAAACAGGTAAACTGGAGATACGTGTGAACTGAAATCACTGTGCCGGGACGGTTTAGCAAGAAAAATGTATTCAGCAATACAATGTACTCATTGCGTGCACATTATTGCAAATATCTATATGTAGCTTTAACATTTTCGGCGGGGGAGAAGTGTTGATTATTCTCGACTTAAAGCAACGGTAATATTTAGTCATTTTAGTAGTGGGGGTAAATATGTAGCTCCCGCTCGTATGGGTTTAAAAACACTTATTTTCTTATACATTGTTTTCTTATACATTTTCTTGAGTTATAACAAATGATTGCGCATTTAACTTGATGCTGATTTATTATAGGGATGGTAGTTAATATATAAATAGCATAATTACCGAATTCTTGGCTTTAGGAATCGGAAATCAAGGTATTTCCAGAATAAAAACCGCCAGGTCTTGTTATCTTTTAATAAAATAACATTACTAAACCTGTGCCAATTCTTAAATGCCATAGAAAAATGGTGCACACTTGCAAGAGTTACAGATATGTGCTTGCAAATTAGTTATTCCAGTTTAAAAATTAAATATATATATATATATATATATATATATATATATATATATATATATATATATATATATTAGTCTTTTAGTCAAGCATAATCAAATTCCATGTAATCATTATCTGAGCTTAGAGATTTAATTTCTTAAGACCTATGGGCTCGGGAAGAACATGAAGCCAGTAAGAATCATTTTATGAGTTTTGTCATATTTCTTTAAATTAAATGGACGAAGAAATCAGAATTACAGGGAATGCAGATGATGACCTTGAGGGCATTCATAAAACAAATGTAATGTATTCCATAGTAATCAAAACGTTGTAAATAAATTAATGTTTCACATGACAGGTTAAAATATTTATATTTATTATTTTCCCACTTTTGTTACAGATAATAATTCAACAATACTCACGTAAATTTTAACAATTTATTATTGCTGGCAACATACAAAATGCTTTGTGGATTATTGCACTAATGAATTTTCCATCAGAAAGTGCCATTTCAGAAAATTAATATGTAATTAAAAGGAATTTTGCATACGACCCTCAATCTTAATTATGACTCTCTCCATATCGATCTTCACATTATATAGTCAACAATTTTAATGTTTTCTTTATTGTCGTTATCAATATTACAATAATAATTATATAGAAAAAATATGGCTTTACCCGTCAAAAAATGCAAAACTTTTAATTGTGTATACATTCAAGGCATATTTTTTGCAACATAAGGCACATGTCATTGTGTTGGCATGTGCGCTTACTCAAAAACCATTTTGGATCATCGTGTCAGAGAAATGAGTATTGGTTAAGCAGGCCTCCGACGGTACAGGTTTGCATATATTTAAATGGTATAAAAAATCAAATATGAAACAAATCTAGGCTCAAATCAATACATTTAGCTTCTGCATCTGAAAGGCCCTGTATTTAACGACTCTAGAGTAAATAAAGCATATATATCCAGTGACAGCCATCCCATAAGCTATAATAAAAATATAAAACTAGCTTATCTTCATTTTAATATGTATATAAAGTTAAGCTTGCATTAGATAGATAGTGTAACCCGGCTGCTACTCATAGATTAGTTTTAAAAAAGAATGTTTTGAAAAGAATGCTGTACCAATCTTGCTCATACGAATGGAACAGCTTATGTTGTCATATGTCAGCTAATGTTGTGCGATTACAAAAATACATTCTTGTGAGTTTCTTTCTTTGGAAAAATCTAACTCATATTTGAATATACGTTTTAACCATTAAAGGTAAATGAAAAGTGGAACAAGAATCAAATAATAACCACCAACCAAATATAAAAATCATCCTGCCCAAAGAAATCATTTTTAAATTACCCTGTGGGGGATGAAGTCAGATGCGATAGAAGTTCATATGTGCAAACACGTTGGAGAACATGATTTGACTCAATGTGATACTCTTGAATTTTGATTAAATTTAATATTTAATTTGAAAAGATTGTTTCCTTCAATAGAACTTCATTTATAAAAAATGTAAACTACCTGATGTCCACAGCTTACAAAAGATTATAAATCAATAGTAAAATTATTTATGCAAACAGCTGCCCCACAGATAATGTACTTTTTCTTAAATGATATGTAATTGCCCACACCAAAAAGTTCGCTGACGTTATGTGATCAGCATTGTACATTCTTTTGCTTTCTAATATGTCCACACACTAGCTAGTTGTTGAAATTAAACTTCGTAACATTGTGAATTGTGGACAACTGAACATTTCCGAAACCTTTTGAATGGATCAGTGCGTTGTGAGAGAGGATCTTGAACTAAATAAACAGCCTAAGGTGCTCCCTTTTCTGTAGAGTATTCTTCGAAAAATATACATAAAAATAAGCCTAAAACTGTTTTTCGTTTCTAACTTAGCTCATGACCAAAACAACCACAAGAATCCTTAAAATTCATTTAGAACCATTGTATATTTTTTTGATAAACTAATCGAAAGAGATGGATTTCTATGACTTCACTATCTGCTAGTGAGATAATGGTGTCAATGATATAATGATAGAAAAACAGATTGACGAAATAGCAAAATCATAATGGATGTATAAGAGGGATATTTTCACATATTCTGTATAAATTAGGCTAAATCTATATCCACTAGTGATAACCAGGGTGCACCAAGCGATAGTGTATACGATTCAGGTTACTTGAAATCAGCAAGTGGTTCGCCTTATCAAATTACAACAGAATCCTTTTTTTTTTGTCTCGACACGTGTTTTTTATAGATTTCAGTTAAATTTTGTAGAACAATGGACCATGGGAATAGGAATAACTGATTTGATTATTTAATTATTTATTTCATGGTTATTTAGTTTGTTAGAAGTTGGGTGTATGTTGATGCGGATACAGGTGTTGGCAGAGGTATGCGCTCAATAAGTGCTCTCTAAATTTGTTATTATGATTTGTTATGTATCTAGTCCAAGTATTTATGAGTAAATGTACCACATTGGCCATTGTGAGGTGTAATGTTGCAAGATTTTCCCCTAAAGTATATATTTATACACATTGACCCTTCATTTTTGTTCTAAATTCAAAATTCACCTGGAAAAAATGACCGAACCCTTTTAGAAAAATAAGCACCATATTTTTTTGCAATGGTTAAGGCCTAAGGATCACAAAAATGTAGGGTGTCAACTTTTTACAAAGAAAAACCACTCGGTGACATATGCTCCCACACTATCATTGTGAGGTTGTTTTTATGTGTGAACACAATGCATGTGAAAGCAACTCAATGGGAAAAAATAACCACAAACAAAATCCTGTTGAACTTACCCAGTTGAAGCTTGTTTACAGGATCTTTTTGTGCCAAGGGTATCGAGACACACTTCACAGTTATTGTCAAGCTGATAAAATATTCTTATTAATTATCTTGATGCAATTTATCATAAACTTTAATCCTCTAATGTAATAAATATTCTAAATGCCTTATGAGAATCGCCACACAGCATGGTAGACACATCTCCTTCACGCATATGGGAGTCTCAGATGGAGGTCATTATGGTATGATGTATAATGATACGAGTTTTAGTCCAAAACTCTCATGAAGTGGCAATTAAGTAAATAATTGAATCTGACAATAGCTGCTATAATATCGGTGTATATATATATTTTTACGTCCTTACAGACGTCTCTTTTTCTCGGGCATACTTTCATCTGTTAAAGGCGTACAGGAAACCTCCTTATCTGTCACACAAGTTGGCAATATACCAAATTACCACAATTTGATATAATATACTAATTTAATACATATTGAATATAGCTTTACAAATACATGATTATACCATGACTTACATGCAATGAAAAACAAAAGAACTGACCTGG
Source organism: Sipunculus nudus (assembly GCA_026874595.1). Taxonomy (NCBI): domain Eukaryota; kingdom Metazoa; phylum Annelida; class Sipuncula; order Golfingiida; family Sipunculidae; genus Sipunculus; species Sipunculus nudus. The sequence continues at coordinate 8,869,516 of CM049308.1, forward strand.
GAATAATGTCCATAACACCAGTTATTCCGAATTGCATAATTAAATAATCACCGAGTCCAATAAAAAGTCACTGAAAGCATTATCTTCTCATGAGGTTCTTTGTCTTCTTTGATCATTTCACTTTAGCGTATAAAAGTTCGCGATATCTATATATAATTCACTTCTTTACATTTCTTCTCTTCTTTCAATGTTCTTTCACAAATTTCTTCAATTTAATCAGTCTTATATCAATATGTTAGCGCTAACGTTACAGTTCATTTCTGTTCACTTACTTTATCTTCTTCTGACTGTCGTGGCTCCGGAGCTTAGATGTTAAATGCCCATTTGCTCATTGTTTGAGCTCATCTTATATAGACTTGTCACTCATGATTGTCTTTGTTTCAGTATTTAAAATCATGTGTGTTCACTTGTGATTTTACTTCTTGTATAACAGAATTTCCTTTGTTTGAATCTATGAGCATGAGGGTTCACTCATGATCCCTTGCATAAAAGTCTTAGTCGGTCATTGACAAAAAATTTTGGGTGCCTGGAACCTTTGTTTCAGCACAGATCAGCTGTATGGTCAGCCCTCCAGTACATACAAGGCACGTGTACAGCCTTGTGCAGTAATACTTCAGTACAATGACATTACCCTTGTCTTCAAGTGGCCCCTGGACCGACACAAAGTGTAGCTTCTTCAGCTGTCCCCTGACGGTAGCAGCTTATTTTATGTGATTCCCAGTCAGTCAGTCAGTTATAATATTACAAATAATTAATATTCAACACAATCTTGTTCAAACATTAAAATGAAACTTAATATATTGTAACACATCCTCCCTTCAAGAAAACAAAAATCTGACTTTAGACAGATTTTTGTTTGTATTCATATATTTATCTATATCATACGGTACACTAGCTACCATAACATCAGGAGGTGTAATATCTATACTTCCTAATACTGAAACTCTGTCATTTCATGCTCAGACTAGTATTTCACTAAACTTATCCTGCATCTCTCAGTTCTTCAGTTATTTCCATCATCCATTTGTTTACACATATATATATATATACACGCAATCAATACTAATAGTTTATCTTACACATGGTTTTCAATCTCTTAGAGCTATCTGTTTTGCATGTCATGCTATATTTTACAGTTCATGCTCTCGATAGTGTATCTGCTTTACTATTCTCCTTCCCCTTAATGTGCTTAATGATCAAATTGTACTCTTGCAAAAACAAACACCACCATTCATTTTATGAATAAAAGTAAGTGGATTGTGGTCTGTATACACCTCAATACAACTTTGACCTGAAACATAAACTTCAAAATGTTGCAAAGCTAGCAATAAGGCCAAAGCTTCCTTTTCAATTGTCGAATACTTTCTCTGGCAAGATTTGAGTTTTCTTGAAAAATAACTAACAGGATGGTCAATGTCTGACTCACCTGATTGCATCAAGACAGCACCAATTCCCAAATCACTTGCATCCACAGCAAGTTTGAATGATTTTGTGAAGTCTGGGGCTGATAGTACTGGAGCATTTGTGAGAACAGTTTTCAAGGTGTCAAATGCTCTCTCTTGTGGTTGACCCATGTGAACTTTTGGGATTTTGATAACAAGTTTGTAAGTGGATAAACAACATAAAAAAACTTTTGCAAAATTTTCTGTAATATCCAGTCATTCCGAGAAATCGTCTCAATTCTCGTTTTGTCTTAGGTGCAGGAAAGTTTACAGTAGCTTCAATCTTAGCTTCTCTAGGCCGGATTTTTCCCTGTCCTACCACATGACCTAAATATGTGACGTAAGCCTTAGCAAACTCACTCTTTCCCAGATTGACTACAAGCTCAGCCTCACTGAGCCTATCAAAAAGCTCTCTAATTCTTTGTATATGCTGTTCCCATGTATCACTATAAACTACTACGTCATCAATGTACACAGTGCAACCTGATAACCCTTGTACAACCCTATTCATAAGGCGCTGAAAATTTCCAAGACAATTTTTCAAACCGAACGGCATCTTAGTGAACTGGTATAATCCCTCTGGAGTAACAAATGCCGACATTTCTTCTGCTTTCTCTGTTAAAGGGACCTGCCAATACCCTTTCAGCAAATCAAATTTGCTAACAAATTAAGCATGACCAACTTGATCAATACAATCTTCAATTCTAGGAATTGGGTACGAGTCTGATTTTGTGACTGCATTCACTTTTCTATAATCAATACAGAATCTTTGTGTACCATCTGGTTTAGGTATCAAAACAACTGGCGAGCTCCATTCACTCTGACTTGGCTCTATTATGTTGTTCTCTAACATATACTCAATATCTCTAGGGATCAACTTCAACTTCTCTTGATTTACCCTGTACGGATGCTGCTTAATTGGAGTAGTATCACCAACATCAATATCATGACTTAACTTGCTGGTGCAGCCTGGGATATCTCTAAATAAGTCAGAGTGTTCTCTAATAATATCCTTAAGCTCCTCCTTTTGTTTTCCCTGCAAACTACTCAAGTTATCATCTAGATTTGCTGGAATCTCAGAGTTGTTTATATTTACACCTACATCTTGATTCTCTCTTTCCACATCATAATATTCATCATCCTGTCTTACTGTCATTTCCTCTTTCTCCTCTAGCTTACTTTCTTTTTCTTTTACTTCTTTCTCATCTGATTCATTAAATAGATTTCCCAATACTTCACCCTCTGCTAATAATTCACTCAATTTATCTGTAGGGGTATCCTCTTTCTCATCTATTAAGTCTTTCTTAAATTTTGCCCTTGTAACAGCACATGCAGGAAATATATCCAGTAATTCCTCATCTGACAACTTATCAATACAGTTATCATCTGTTGCTGGGTTAGATGACATGCATGCATTCACCTCAACTTTTTCACCAGCCAGATCATTTCCTAATAGAAAAATGTACCCCACTCATGGGCAGCTTCTCCACTACCCCACTTCTACTTGTCCATTTACAAAGTCAGATTTCAGCTCTATTTTATGTAATGGTACCCTCATGTGTCCTCCATCAATCCCTTGTAATAATACATCAGTATGTGTGTATGTATCTAACCCTAATGGTACAACACTATCAAGCACCAGGGACTGTGTGGCTCCTGTATCTCTCAGTACATTAACTGACCTTCCCACGTCATCACCCGCTTTGCTGACTTGTCCCTTCGACACAAAACCTTTATATCTCACATCAATTTCTTCTCTATTTTCATTTTCACCCCTAACATCTGGTTTTTGCATTTTCTTATGAACATTTAGTTTTCTAGCCCATCCCATTGATGATTTCCCTCCTTGTTTATCTTTCTTCAGAAACCAGCAGTCTGACATGATATGTCCCCTCCTTTTACAGTGATGACAGGTGGGCCCTCTCGGCCATGACCCTGAACTATTTGCACCCTGGTTATTTGTATATATTGTCTCTGACTTCCTATCTTTACCCCTACTTTCTTCCTTTACTACACTCGTCCCTTTCTCACGCTGGCCATTACCACTTGCAACAGGGGGCTATTTTCTTATCTCACCACCACGTGATGACTTCTTATGATTGAGTGCGTACTCATCAGCTACAATTGCAGCCTTGCTCAACTCTTTTATCTTAAGCTCTGTTATGCGAGTCTTTAAATCCTCCGCTTAACAATTTTTAAACCCCTCCACCAGGATTAATTCTCTTAATCCTCCAAATTCATTCTCTATTCTTTCGGCCTTACACCATCTATCAAAAGTGCTTTCTTTATCTCTAGCAAACTCCACATATGTTTGATGTGGTTGTTTCTGTGTTTTCCTGAATTTCTGCCTATAGGCTTCAGGAACCAGTTCATAAGCTCTCAATATGGCCTCCCGTACCACCTCATAGTCTGCTGATTGTATCTCTGACAATGCAGAATAAATTTGCTGGGCCTTCCCCACTAATACGCTTTGAATTAGTACAGGCCATATTTCTTTCTTCCATCCCATACTACGGGCTATTTTCTCAAAATGTAAAAAGTATTTTTCAACATCTCTTTCATTAAACTTTGGTACAAGTCTTATTTCTTTTGCAATATCATGGGTAGGTTGTGTTGCTACCCTGGCTCTACTTTGAATCTCTAATTCAATTTTCTTCATCTCCCTCTCATGCATTAACTCTAATTTCCTCATCTCTAACTGAAACGTTATAAGTGGCTGGAGCCACTTATATCTCTTTCTCACTCATCTCTGAATCCTCTGCATTTTCAACTAAACCCCTCTTGTTTAATTCTCCGATAACAACCGATAATATGTTTTGCTTTTTATCCCTTTTTCAAACTGACAGTTTTAGATATTCAGCTAGTTCAACAATCTGATCTTTTCGCAATGCTCTAACACTGACTGATGTTATCTTTCCTGACAAAAATTCCTCAACCTTAAAATCTGACATTATGCCGATTGGTTTATTGCCAACCCTTGATATGATTGTTAAAGAATGTATGCCAAGTTAACATTTAATCAAAACTGAATTTGTTCCAAAAAATTATTCAAGGTCTCGAAAAAAGTTCAAATCACGGCACGAGCCCCCAATTTTCCTGTTACGTCCTTACAGACGTCTCTTTTCTCGGGCATACTTTCATCTGTTAAAGGCGTACAGGAAACCTCCTTATCTGTCACACAAGTTGGCAATATACCAAATTACCACAATTTGATATAATATACTAATTTAATACATATTGAATATAGCTTTATAAATACATGATTATACCATGACTTACATGCAATGAAAAACAAAAGAACTGACCTGGGAATAATGTCCATAACACCAGTTATTCCGAATTGCATAATTAAATAATCACGGAGTCCAATAAAAAGTCACTGAAAGCATTATCTTCTCATGAGGTTCTTTGTCTTCTTTGATCATTTCACTTGAGCGTATAAAAGTTCGCGATATCTATATATAATTCACTTCTTTACATTTCTTCTCTTCTTTCAATGTTCATTCACAAATTTCTTCAATTTAATCAGTCTTATATCAATATGTTAGCGCTAACGTTACAGTTCATTTCTGTTCACTTACTTTATCTTCTTCTGACTGTCGTGGCTCCGGAGCTTAGATGTTAAATGCCCATTTGCTAATTGTTTGAGCTCATCTTATATAGACTTGTCACTCATGATTGTCTTTGTTTCAGTATTTAAAATCATGTGTGTTCACTTGTGATTTTACTTCTTGTATAACAGAATTTCCTTTGTTTGAATCTATGAGCATGAGGGTTCACTCATGATCCCTTGCATAAAAGTCTTAGTCGGTCATTGACAAAAAAATTTGGGTGCCTGGAACCTTTGTTTCAGCACAGATCAGCTGTATGGTCAGCCCTCCAGTACATACAAGGCACGTGTACAGCCTTGTGCAGTAATACTTCAGTACAATGACATTACCCTTGTCTTCAAGTGACCCCTGGACCGACACAAAGTGTAGCTTCTTCAGCTGTCCCCTGACGGTAGCAGCTTATTTTATGTGATTCCCAGTCAGTCAGTCAGTTATAATATTATAAATAATTAATATTCAACACAATCTTGTTCAAACATTAAAATGAAACTTAATATATTGTAACAATATATATATATATATATATATATATATATATATATATATATCGTATATAATAAGATATATTGACAAATGTTGTTTCTCTTTTTACCTTCACCTTAAAACTGAACTTAATAGTATTCATAGCTGTTTATAAAGGTCTTCCTAAACTGTTAACCATTCATTAAAGGTATAATTTGAGTGTTGAAAGCATTGGTACAAATACTGATTTACAAGCCACTTGAATAGATATAGGTATGGTAGAAATGTCAAATTTGATACTGCAATAATGAACCCAAAGTTATGTTTTTGTTCCAGGTTGTAAGACTAAGCCAGCAATGAACGATGCCAGCACTCAGTGAGACCCCACAGACTTCACTGCCACACCGCGTCCCATTACGACATCCACCCCCAAGAAGATGGACACAAATTGAAATTAGAATTAAGCATGTTTCTTTTTTAATCAGGGATTCAAGATTACTTAACGCTCTGTGTTACTACAGAATAAAACAGAATGTGAATAATTTCCAGCAATTCCTGAATAAACTTGAAATAGGGATGGTCTTTATCAATAAAATATACTAGTCTTCTGCCCTGCTTTTTGTTTTAGTCCTGTTATCTTCTACTGATATAGTGTTTTTTTGTAGCTGAAGGTTTATCTTTCACATCAAAATAACTGTAATGGAGATTTGAGTTTTTTATGGCAGACCAGTCACCATATATTACTCCCTATACAAATGTCAACACTTCCTTGATTTCATACTGTGCCAAACCTTCCAAAATTACATAAATAATATCTTGTGGCATCCTCCTCAGGTTTGGTCAAATTAGAAACAACTCCTGACATTATCTTATTAAAACCTTAATTATTACTATAGTGTTAGCGGAAAATGCCAAAAGGCGAATGGCCGGTAACTTCGAACGATAAACCAGTGGAATGTATGATAAAACATAATTTGTGTACAAAGGAACGTGAACCCAGAGTTTTACAAACATTAATTTCGTCATGGTAAAAAAATGGATAAAATAAAATTTGAACTGTCACTAAATATTGAATGTTGTTTAAAGAGTTCCCTATATGTCCAATATATTAAAAAAAAACATCTGGGGCTTGGAGTATATCTAAACATAATACTGAAATTATTCTTTTATCATGCTTGAATTGCTCCAGACTTTTTAAAATTAAAATGTACTTATAACGGCCCTTTTCTGTTGTCATTTTGTATTTGTATTCTTTCCTATTTATATTGTAGTGTTCATCTAAAACAACTTCATCTAGCTCCAAAAAATGTTCCTGTGATGTTTGATACATGTACAGGAAATACGCTGAATCCAGGAGAAGGAATGGATCTGGTATGTCATCATCATTTTCCCCTCAACATATCTCTAATTGTCTCTTCTGTCAATGCCCGTTTCTGCCACTGTATGCATTATGCATCACTTCAACTTCTCTGCAGCTGATTTGAGAAGCCTGGGGCCACTGATGACATGATATATGGCACACTGCAAAATGAAAAAAAAATAGACACATGGCAGACTGCAGAGAAAAATATAACAGTGCATGTGATAAATGTCACATACAACCCGCCAGACTCGTGAACTGTAACAATCTATTTATTCCGGAAAGGGGGTCGGCAACTGTCCAGCAGGGCCAACCAAAACATACTCTCCACGAAACATGCCATAACATGTAATAGTCTCTTATTTAGAATTACTCTGTGACATCTTCCCCTTTGTTAAGATATCTTTTGGATTGGTTGTCTGAAACAAAGTGTCATACTCTGCAATGAAATCATTAGAACAAACATGTTGCATTTAAGCATCGATGAATCACTACGAGTCTCTTAATAGTATTGAAAGTTGAATTAACCAGCCATCTATGAAAATAAACTTTCACCTTAACTGTTACTGTAATCACTTAGTCCTTTACATAATCATTATGCCACACAGGTTTTGTTTGTTTTCTGGTACCTTTTCGCGGCGCTGGAATAGGCTTTTATTTGCACGCACGCGGTTTCTTGGTTGTCATGTTGTGTTGGAGGTGATAATGGGGAGTCATATCTGGGATGATCCGGTGTCTTATCGGTCGTCCTTTCCTCAGGGTGGTGGTCATCAGTATCACTGACAGGGTGCTGAAACTGAACTTGATTAGGAGATGGATTTAAGAATCTCTTGTTCCTCCTGTACATTTGACCACACTCTGTAGTGACGTAGTATGATCTGGGTGTATCATGTACTCCAATAATTACAGCTGGCGTCCATGTTTTATCCAACTGTACTGTTACACTATCACCAAAGTGCGGAGTTTTAGCAAGTCTCGCGTGTTGGTCATAGAAGTATTTCTGCTTCATCTGTCGATTTTGCAAATGTGATTTTGCCGAATCAACAACCTTTGGCTCCAGGGACTGATCGGTGCACGGTAATTTTTCATTTAAACGTCGACTCATGAGCAACTTAGCAGGTGAGTAAGATAGTCCACATATCCACATATCGGAGTATTTCGATATTCAAGAAGAGCGATATGCAGTTCCTTGCCTTCATGATAAGCTTTCTTTAACAGACTTTTCATGATGTTGACAAATTGTTCCATGTGTCCGTTTGATTGTGCGTATGTAGGGGAACTAGTAACCGTACGAAATCCCCATTGTTGAGCGAATTCTTTGAAAGTATAACTACCGAAGGGCATATTGCCACTCACCAAAACATCAGGAATGCCGTGTCTGGCAAATATAGGTTTTAGAGCGTTGATTACTCCCTTAGCTGTTTTGCTATCCAACTTGGTTATCTCAGGATACTTTAATAAATAATAAATAAAAAATAATAAATTACAACCCAAATATGCTTTTCCTTAAAAGTCAAACAGATCCGCCCCAAGTTTACAACATGGGCGTTGTGGTATGCTATGCGATATCAGCGGTCCTTTGTAGTTCGATCACTGGTACTTGGCACATGTGGCACAGCGTTCCACGAACTTTATGTCTTTGTACATGTTAGGCCAGTACATGATATCGCGTGCACGATTTTTTTTTAATTTCTCCATTCCAAGGTGATTTTGTGCAGTTTGACAAGTAGGTCCTCTTTCTCAGATTCAGGAATTATCAGTCTTTCTCCTACAAACAGTAGCCCGTTTTCCTCATGGATATGATCGCGTAAATTCCAATATGGTTGAAGATCACAAGGAACTGAGGATTTGTGCTTTCGCCACCCACAAGATACATAGTTTTGCATTTTACAAAGGTCTTTGTCTAGTTTGGTCTCTGCGCGATTTTGCTGAGCCTCGTTGGTGTCGCCGGATAAGTGGCTGTGACCTAATGAATGCGCATGTCAGTGCCAATTGTGTCCCAAGCTGGTTTGTCTAATACGTGCGCTCGCGATAGCGTATCAGCAATATACATTTTGGATCCTGGTACATATTGAATACCGAGCTGATATTTCATGAGCTTTAGGAGCATCAATTGGATCCTGGGGGTAGCACTATACAGCGGTTTTCGAAATATGGCCTCCAGGGGGCGATGATCACTCTGCACTTCAACTTGAGAACCATTTATGTATTGATGGAACTTTTCCGCGGCAAACACAATTGCTAGAAGTTCCTTCTCTATTTGCGCATATCTGGTTTCGGTATCGGTTAACGAGCGAGATGCGTACGCAATTGGTTGCCCGGCCTGTATTAAACATGCACCGAGACCTGTGGATGATGCATCTGCCTTCATTTTCAGCGGACCTTCGGGATCATACAACCGGAGGACAGGCTTACTACTGAGCACTCGTTTTATGTGATCCATCGCTGCCTCGTGTTCAGATTCCCATGTCCACTGTGTGTCAGCTTTCAACAACTGTCGCAGGGGGCGGGTGACGGATGATTTGTTTGGAATAAAGGGTAAAGGGTGACAAGAAATTCAACATTCCCACTAGGCGTTGAACTGACTGCTTGTCAGTAATTTTTGGCATGTCTAGTATGGCCTGGATTTTCGCGCTATCAGGTTTAAGTCTATCTGCACCGAGTCGCACTCCCATATACAACACTTCCGACTTTTGAGTTGCATCTTGTGGCGATTGAATTTAATGTTGGTCTGGGATTACGCGTTCTACAACACCTGGCGAAGTGATTTGGCCTTGAACATTTTCTACACGTCTTGCCGTATTCAGGGCAGTCTCTCGGTGTGCTAGTATCGTGATTACGGCCACAACGAGTACACCTGTTTGACTGAGTTGATGCCGTTTTTTATCTCTGATATTGGGTTCAATATTACGTCTGGACCTGCGTAGTGCATTGACAGTTCTCTGACTTTGAGGGTTACACTGTGGCACAATGGTCTGCATTTCTCTATGTGTAATTTTTTAAGCTTTACATATGTCAACAGCTTTTACAAGCGTAAGGTCCTTCTCACGTAAAAGTCTCTCTTTAAGTGCTCTCTCCGTTATGCTGAATACAATTTTATCTCTAATCATGTCATCACATTCAAGAAACTCGCACTTACTGCTCAGTGTTTTCAATTGTGTCAGATAATCATCAAAGGGCATCTGTTCTCCTCGTCTGTAGTCCGAGAATTTGTATCTGTTAAACACTATCCTTTTCTCTCCGGTCAGTACTGTTTCAAATTTTGCCAGAACGTGAGCGTAATTTGTTTTATCCTCATCCGCAGACCACTCGAACTGCTTGAATCTTGTCAAGGCTTCTGGCCCTAACACAGTGAGTAACATACCAATTTTTACGTTGTCAGGTTTTTCGTGGGCTTCTTATGCCGTCAGATACAGTTCAAACATTTGTCGAAACTGTTCCCAACTGCCAGCAACGTCTCCATCGAACGAAAGTGGTCCTGGGGGTTGGAAACCTTCCATTTTCGACTTCTGACACCATGTCATATACAACCCGCCAGACTCGTGAACTGTAACAATCTATTTATTCCGGAAAGGGGGTCGGCAACTGTCCAGCAGGGCCAACCAAAACATACTCTCCACGCAACATGCCATATCATGTAACAGTCTCTTATTAAGAATTACTCTGTGACAATAAATGCATGACTATTTTTTTCAATAAAGTTTTGTATCAATACACAAAAAAGTAACGTATAAATACTGTGAAATGATCAAATATATATGTGTGTTAATTATGATATTTAAAATGTATTTAAAATGTTATCAAATAATAACTGTTGCTTTCAGGTGCTTGATATGACGGACCAGGAACTTGAAATCCTGGCAAATCATCTCGGTAGATATAGCTTCACAAAGAGTTCTATAGCTTATCGGATTCCACAACAGTTGTCTGAAGTGAGATTGTTTTCTACTTAAATTTCCAATAATACTGATTATTATTAGCTTGAGCTATGAGCTATAGTCATGACGCTGATTCTCTCTGTTATTTTGTCATACATTGAACCTTTTAATCTTGAAAACTCAGAAATGAACCTCATACTGTAAATTCTATATTAGTAAGCATTGAAATCAAAATGTCATAAATATGTGCTAGCGTGGTTATTACTTATAATAATTAGTTTATTAAGTTCGGTTTAGGTTTAATTGTTTTTCAAGGCTGATTCAGCTATACCACCACCGCTGCTATCACATTAATTTTTGATCGTTTCTCCCCCTCAGTGAAAGTGGCAGGACATCTTGTTGACAGGAACACTCATGTCCGCGGCACGATAATGTCAACACTTAGCGGACTGCAAAGAATTTATGTTTACCCTTTTCAGAGATCATGGGAAGGGGCAGGTACATTGTAGGACTACTGTCAACATGACAAGATCCAGGGCTGGCTCTAGCAGCTGGCGGGTACATTGTAGGACTACTGTCAACATGACAAGATCCAGGGCTGGCTCTAGCAGCTGGCGGTCATGTTCCAAAGCCCAAGGCAGTGGTCATCTCCAACCGGTTAATGGGCGGTGAGGACGGCCCATTAACCGGTCGGACCAGTTGCTTGCATACTACACCGTTGGCCGACCCAGTAAGAAGCGGTGGCGATATCGTCTCTGGAACGGTGAAAGTATGGCCATGGTCAATACGTAGCTGCTGTATTTGCAGGAGGACCCCTCCGGGCAAGAACTATGACCACCTGAAGTTCCATGTGGATGTCGTTCAACATGGTGCTGGAGTCTTCATATAGAAAGAGAATGATCGACAGGAAACCCGGACAAGAAGTGTCCAGAAACAACTTTGGTAACCACAGGATGAGTAAGTCTGGTGATGGCTGCAAACGTGCATGCCGCAACTGTGCGATGACTGGTAAGCGTACCAGTCAATGGAGGTTTTTTTTTTTTTTTTTTTTTTTTTTTTGAGTGATCACCTTTATTTATAGTACTGAGCTCGTCTTTGATATTTTATTAAGTTCTTTTATATGATCAGTATTCATACATCACTTGATTTTTACATGGATTTATAACATGAATGTGGTGATTTAGTCATGTGTAAGTGTTCACGGTTCTAATTATTCACAGGTATTGAAATTACTTGCATGTATCATGTTATTTAATGTTTATAAAAAGGGTCACCTGTTTTGAATATATATATATATATATATATATATATATATATATATATATATATATATATATATATTCCGTAATATATTGCTCACTTGTTTTGAATATGTATATATCTTATTATATGTATATATAAATATATATATATATATGTACAAATATAAACACATCAAGCCTGAAAAAAAAACACACCAACGAAACTCAATTTTCAAAATACATTTGGAACTTTAATAGGTCTAACACGCAATATGACATCCTTAAGAAATCACACTTGAACATGAGAAAAAGCGGACAATGCAACTTGTGCCTGGAGAAAAATATACACAATAATATGCAATAGAAACTCATTCAACAAAAGATCCGAACTAATCTCTAAGTGAAGGTACCGGTAGGTTCCAGAGCCGCCCAAAATTTCTAAATACTACTATTAGTTGTTTTATTCTCATCTCAACTGAAAGACGTTCCTCGGCTATTTGGCATGATAGACATTCCATAACTATTTTTAAAGGGGACCTTTGGGTAAATTTCTTTGACACTAGGATACAAGATCTGGACAATGATAATAAAATAAAATTTACAAGAGTTAGGTAGAAATTTCTAAAGTAGTTTTTTTTTCTATCTAGCCATAACCCATATAGTAAAACAGGAAGGGTGATAATCATAAAATTTGACTGGAATTCGGGGAGCACACTTCTTTCAAGAGATGACCTAGTCAACTGCCCATGGTTTGCAGAACATCTGACTACCTTATTTATTAGAGCTAAGAAGAAGCCAGATATAAAAGTGTTACATTTTATTTCTGAACCATGGGTCTTCAGCCTGCTTAATTAATACATGCCCAGTTGGTACACTGTATGTAAAAACTGGTTGGCAGTTGGCTAGTGTTCATAATTAATGCAACAACTTGACTGGCGTATTCTTTTCATCTATGCGCAAAATAAATCAACGAATTTTATCAAATCATATCCAGGCATAAAACTTTATATATATATTCTTCGAGAGCTGTGTGTGAAGACGCCTACTGTGGTAATGGAATTAATCAAACTTTTTATTACTGTTCTGGCACAGTAGCAGCAAATGCATTTTTAAAGAATGAACTGGAACCTGAAATCTCTCTTTATGGTCTTGGTTGTCAGCTTTTTTATTTTTGTCCTTCGTAAGTCAAATAATTGTGAAAGTAGTGTTTGTTTACAAAACAACGAAGACCTAGGACCAGACCATATTGACGGGTAAAAACTACACTCCAAAGTGTTTAAAAAAAAGCCTTTTTCACTGTGTACAAATACAATAATTGTCAATAAAGAATGCAACCGCATTTATCCCATTTATAATTATTCAGTGACCATTTTTGTTGATGAATGCTAGACTCTTCCTTGCCGTCTTGTCCCTCTTCGCTTGGTTGAATATCGTAGGCCCGGCATCGTACTCCGTCCAAACGACGGCCACAATCCTGGCGTGACTACGTAACCATCTCAGTGACATAGCCCATACATTAGTTTGGGCTCTGAACTAGTCCTGCAGATCCTGTATGCCAGAGATTCATTTTGCAAAGGTGAAGCAAATGCTGGTTCAATTATGTTGTATCCTCATCGATAAATGAACAGAGAACAAGTAGTTCATCTAGCCAGCTATTGCATGGTGTCTAAATATATGAAGTGCGAAAGAACAGCACTGGTGTGTTCACTTAAATGTTAAACAGTACTTTAATTCATATTATTGACATTTATCATAAACCGAATAAACTTGTTTTATATCCTATTTCAAGTCAAGGCATTCAAGTGTTCACCGTATATGGGTTTCATCAAAATTGCAATGTTATATAACTGATACAAGCTTTTTAATTTAAAATATCTTTAATTCAGCTGTTATTTCAAGTGTCTAAATACTCTTTTTTTTATCGTCTGCTATACATTTCCTCATCAGGATCCACTCTATCAGGTACAATTTGCAATTTAAAAGCGTAATGTAAAATATCCTTAGACCTGTAACCGTGATATAAATTTAGAACACTAAAGCCGAATGCATGTTCATGAAGGATTTTGATTTATGAACTATATTTTTATATTCGTTATGGATTGCCGAGTGTATTCGACCGAGTGGACCGTAGGTGGGCACACCTAAATAATATCATAGACGCTTTTCACGGTTTATAATGTCAAACGCTTTTGATATATCAAGGAGAAGTCATATAGTCATTGCCCAGAGCATTATTTTGTTTTGATGCTCTCATGACTGAAGCTTGGCCCACCTCCTTTTCCCTTCATTATCCCACACCAAGAAATATTCCTCTGTAAAATATGTTTTGTCAACATGGCAAAAAAAATGTATTAGAACGTACAGGCCCGATCCAGGGTGAATGCACAGTGTTTGTTGTCATGTGCTGTCCCTCAAGGCTACATTTGGTGACCTTGAGCCCGCTGTGCTTACTGTACCCAGATAGAAAAGCCAGGATGACTTGCAGAACAATGGGATTCCTGCCCGCGCTAACTTGTCATCTACCAGTATATAGCAAAGGACGGCACTGACCCTGCCTCTTTCGCCTGCTTACATCACTGCTGCTCATAAATCAATCAACTTATGTCTCATGTTTCAATGTATACATAGGCGTGATTGTGACTCATATATATATATAATTATTTTCCAAATGACAAAGAGGATAATTCAGACATTTAAATTATAACATGTGTACCCCTGCAGATGTTCCCTTATTTCATTAAGACGGCAAAATTCATCTTCGTTGAACCTAGAAACTTCATATCCAGGCAGTTCCTGGGCCAACCTCTGTTGAAACCCCAAAAAAAGGTCACTGTGACCTTTATTAACATGACTTTGAGCAGCTTGAATGTAGGAGAGCCAGAGCACATATTTTATCCACTGAAGCAAAAAACGTATTACTTAATATCTAGGATCGATTAGGTCTTTGTGAAATCCACTAAGGAACCTGAAATCAGGTTCCAGGACACTCTGACCAATTTCGACAATTTTCTGAAAAAAAAAAACAAAAACAAACTGATTTGAGCACATAACACAAGACGTCACTATTAGACCAAGAATTTTCATACTCAGTATCAAGGTTTGTCCTTGTGTTATCCCCTCCTAACAGACAGTTTGTGTATATTATAAAATTGAGGTAATATGCCACACATTAAACCTGTCAGAATCATCCAGTGTCTTTTGCCGAAATGTCCAAACATTGTTAAATGTCATTGTAATTATTTCAGTTTCAGTAAATGTGGATTAGCACACTGTTACAACAATATTTATGCATGGAATTCCTTTACGTTGAAATTCAGCTAGGGGTCATAGGAGTCACCTGATTTCGACCTTTTTTAATTAATGATAACTCAATAGGAAAATACTGTAAACGCCCGCAATAATTAATGAATTATGGTAGATTTAGACCTCCAGTCTTGCAGACGGGGTTACCCAGAAGGGTATCCAAGCTCAATAACTTACTGAATTTTCGGACACTTCATACACTCGCTTAACTATCTATAAATACACTCACTATACTGTCATAGTATTTAAAGTATAAATTACCTCACATTCTAATCTGTTATGCATCAGAATATTCGTAGTCTCTCAACTCTGCAACATTTCTGAAGAAATTACATGTGAAGACGATGGCATGTGTAGGGATAATGCAAAACCTTTGAACGGGTGATTGCAAAATATTTGTTCAGCATCCTCCAGAACCAACACAAGTATGATTTCTAAGGGCATATAGAAAAAGGCAGAAACATGCGAAACAAGGTCACAGTGACATAATTTTCAGAATTCCAAGGAGTTCTAAATTTCCTGGAAATGACGGTCAAACAGTTACTATGCTTGTTGTGTCAATGTAGAAACGATGGAACTGCCATTCAGAGGAAAGACAAACGGTAATCGCTATACCTCAGTATGATTAAAGATCGGCCTAGTTTAATAAAATGTTTTCAAAATAATAAGTATGCAGTACCTAGTATCTATCATTTATGGTTATCGTGTAACAATATAATTGGGAATGTATTCCGTAGCTATACCCTTGTTTTTATGTTCTATACTCTTTCAAATGCTTTATTCAAGTTAAATCCATGAACATACGAATATATAAAATGTAAATGAGGGATTCACTACCGTTGGTTTGGTTATTTAAAGTAAAAACAAGTATCACATAGGAGATTTTCTTTGTACTTAAACTTCATTTTTTTTTTTTTTTTTCCAAAAAACTGTCGAACTTCAAAGGCTTGTAACATCCTTAAAACTGCATGTGAAGGGTCACCGGGGCTCATTTTAATCCCCAGGAACAACAGATTTAGGATAAGTATGGTGTCATTTTTTTAAATTGTCATTAACACAATACATACATACCAAACTGGTATCCATACATAACTAACCCGTATCCAGTGTACAATATCCATGTCCCTTTGTACCCTGCCTTTATTAACAAAACCATCATATAAATAATTATTAAAGTCAAAGTCTCTACCATATGAATTTAATCTCCCAATCTATCTACGCTCCATAAGCAGCGGTAACGCTACGCTCAACAATTCGTCACACATCCCGCTGCAATAAAACCGCGTATGCCGGTCAGGTTTGGCCACCAGGCGGTGCCGTCTCAATGGGATTCCAGTTTCGTAATATTTAACCAATCAAACTGCCAGTACAATCGGATGTTCTTCGAGGAAACGGGCGCTTGGTAGTAAAAACTGTTTCCAGCCCCTGTTGGAATACACACGATGCAATCGTCAACTTTCAACACAGTCTCTATACTGACTTGCTGGTGTGGCCTAATGTCAGTTATCCCCCACTTTCTGCATATTTCATATCTTTTCTCGCTACACGGGCCGGGCTATGATTTTTTACACGCCAATCAGATTTCTTCTACCAGTGCTGTAGATTTGTTTTAATGCAGAGCTAATCAGTTCTTTTTATCCAGCGCAAACTGACTTGGTGGTTTGCACTGTGCCAAACCTGAAAAATCCTGCTATTTCTCACAGCGTGTGAGTGGAAGTTCACCAGGAGGTCATGCGCTGTGTTCAGAGCGTACCCATCTATCATGAAATTTTAATACTTTATTCTTTTGCGCTAACATATATTCTACCCTAACATATTTCCCTTTAAAATTTCTTAGCTTTTTCTTTATATATATATATACTGCTTCACAATCAAAAACATTAAATTTCCCAAATCTGAAGAATCTACCTCTCCATACAGGACCGTGGGAACATTTTTATCAATTGTAATCTTGTAATGTTTACACCATTTCTCAATACTGCAAAAAAGGAGCAAAGACAAAAAAGTCAGAAGAAATTTTAAAACACAGATTTATTTAAATTGCAAGTAACATTAGAAGCTCATGAGTTATTCATATTAAAGATTTAATAGATCAACTGAGTTAAGTTAAAGAACAATTGGAAGTCATAGGTAACCACAAAAGACGAGGATGTATAATTAGATCTAAAATCAGGTGGTTTGATAAAAAATTCCATATATTTTCTTAATTTATAAAATACAACAGTGGGCTAAAATATTAGAAAACTCAGTTCAGTAACAGGATCGAGAGATGGTCACAGATGGTAAAGAAATTAGAAAAATGCAAAAGGATTATTATCAGCAACATTATTGTTCCAAAACAATCAAGATACAACATGAGATCAATAACTATTTAAACATAGTAATGCTACCTTTGTTATCTAAATTAAATTCAAAAATTTTGGATTAAACCAGGTACCATAGTAGAATGCCATTTGCAAGAAATAAAAATGATATTATATCTGCTGAATATTCTAAAAAAATATTTGGCCCATTCTTTATATCAATAATCATTGCATCATTCAACAAATCCTTTGAAGTAGAATAAGCATCTTCACAAAAACAAGCTGTGAAAACACTAATTGATAAAAAAAGTGACCAATGTCACTTTTAAATGTGGATTATAAAACTGAACAAAAACATCATTTAGATTTAAAAAGATAATGCCGCAAATCAAACTGGATTTATTCAAGGAAGATATATAGGGGGAATGTCAGAATAGTATCAGCTATATTGGAATATACAGAGTTTAAAGATGTACCTGGTATGTTGATAAGTAGAGACTTTGAAAAGGCGTTCGACTTCTTAAAATGGTGCTTCATAATATCTGTTTTGAAAAACATCATTTATAAAATGGATTCAAATATTATATAATAATAAAGAAACCTGTACAATTTAACTGGGTTACACCTCGATATTTTAGAGTGGGAAAAGGAGTGCGTCAAGGAGATCCTTTATCTCCATATTTATTTTTATAGTTCTGAGTACATGGCAGAATATATAAGAATCAAAGGGATACATGATACGAAGTATGATTTAAATGGCTTCAATATGCCGACGATACAGTAGGAATAGTGCAGGATGTGAAGTCTGCTAAGTATTTTTTTTAGAGATTATTCAGGAACTTGGATGCTTTTGTGGTTTAAAAATGAACTATAAGAAATGCGAGGGAATGTGAATAGGTCAGAATGGGAAAAAATACACAGAAACCATTAGGAATTAAATGGCCTGAGAGTCAAATAAAATTGTTGGGACTTTATATTTTATATGTAAAAATAGAAGCCCAAAATTTTAATTTCTTCTAAAAAATGAAAGCTGTTCAAAATACTTTAATTATAATTGGTGTAGTCAGAGAGGGTTAACATTGTATGGGAAAATTCAGATTGCTAAAACATTCTTTTTTTTTCCAGATTCTAATATTCCATTTCTAATATGTGTGTATAAAATGGGGGGGGGGGGGGGGGAGGAGGCTTAATGCCCCACACTTAGATTCAATAATATATACTTCTAGGATAGCTTGGATAAAAAGGTATATTAAAACAGGAATAAGGCAATGAAAACAGCTGTTTAAACAATTTATAGGGTCAGCGTGTCTAAATGTAGACCTGCTTCTAATCGGCAGTATAGAACCAAAGGTTATTAACTCGTTGGGTATAAACTCGTTGGGTATTCCAGATTTTTATAAAGAAATCTCAATTGGTTATACTACATTCCAAAGACAGTATTTTGATCATACTTCCCTTGAGCAGCAAATTATCTGGAATATAAACTGATTAAATAAATGATATTTCTGTGTATTGGAATATTGGAAAGTTTTCACTAACAGGAATTAACATTGGTCGAGGTTTGTTTGACAATTTCGTTTTCGACCATTTCCGCTGTTTCGACCAAAATAAACAGACTGACATTTTCATATTTTATGTAAAATCATAAATAATGGTACCATGACTCTCAAAATATGTCTACTTGATATATGTAATAGTTTTCATATAATTTTGGTTTAAAAACAACAATGTGACAAGTTACTTATGAATTATTTAAAGTTAAAATACCAAAACAAAGTTAAGCATGCTAAAACCAGAAATATCTAGCGGCGGGCAACTCTGTCTTACATATTTTCCCATTTCTTCTTAATTATAGGCCTATTTTCATAAAAGAAATGGCACCATTCCACTTCTTAGACCAGCAGCTATACAACAGTGTATCTTTTAGGAAGATTAAGAGATATATTATTTTATACAATTGAGAAACATTGAAGTTTTTTTTTTTTTTTAAATCGAGCAACGAAAGAGAATCCGTAAAACATGAATATCATAACTTGTGAGATGGAAATGGCTGTTGCAACAATTTCTTCACACCATATTCACACTGGATTAAAAAGATTGATCAATACTATTTTACCTGTATATGAATCATTGTATCGCCAGACATAGTCTGGAGATACTATGGTTTAGGCACGGTTGCGCCGCCGCCGCCGCCGCAGAGATTTCTTTTGGACACAATAACTCAAAAAATATTTCAAGGATCTTTTTCAAACTTGACACATTTATAGATATAGGTGAGAGGACGAAGCCTATTTAAAATGGGGTCATGACCTCAACTAGGAGAGTGACCTTGACCTTGAATAGATCCATTTTTGGGGAAAATCACACAAATTCTTAAATATCTCAAGAAATCTTTCATGGATTTATCCAAAAATCAAGTTGGACAAAGATCTTGGATAGTGATGTCATGTACCGGAAACTGGTGGTGCCACCTAGTATCCTTTTCTTGTTTTTGTGCCGTTTAATACCCCCATCATTGCCACTTGACAGTACTTTTAGCATCACAAGTCAAAAACTGATTGACAGATTTCTTTAATATTATGCATGTACATAGGTATGGGTTATGGGATGACGTATATTAAAATTGGGGTCATGACCTTTCCTTTGAGAGTGGCTTTGACCTTGAATATTACCATATATGGTGAAAATCACATAAAATCATGAATATCTTAAAAAGGCATGGATGGATTGGTCCAAAAATCAAGTTGACGGAAGATCTTTGATAGTTTTGTCTTTTGCAGAAGATAGGTGGCGCCACCTGTTGTCCTTTTATTGTTTTTTGCGCCTTTAAAATACCCCATCATTGCCACTTGACAGTATATACTGTGAGCATTATAAGTCAAACAGTAATGGACAGATTTCTTTCATGTTATGCATGTATATAGATATGGTTTATGGAATGAGGTATATTTAATTTTAAATTTATTTTTAAAATTTAATTTAAATTATTTTTTTTTAATTTAATTTTTTTTTCAAATGTTGGATATTTTGGAATGCAGTTTATTGATTTGGGGTCATGACCGTGACTATGAGAGTGACCTTGACCTTGAAAATTCCCATATTTGGTGAAAAACATAAAATCATGAATATTTTAAAAAGGGCCACTTGACAGCACTCTGAGCATTATAAGTAAAAAACTAATGGACAGATTTCTTTTATATTATGCATATACATAGATTTGGATTATGGGATGAGATATATTTAAATTTGGGTCCAGACCTTGCATATGAGAGTGGACTTGACTTTAAATATTGCCATATATGGTAAAAATCACCAACAATCATGAAAATCTCCAGTGAACCTGGGGAATTGCTTCAGCTAGTGGTCTGCACATGGTGTTGCATCATGTTTTGCCCAAACATCAGCAGTTCTGGGCCATGGTCAGATTCTATAAATAGATATGATGGTCAGTGATAAATGAATTAGTGCACTGGGTGTACCACAGAGTCACAACTGGATCATTTTCCTTTGAGAGTGGTCTTGACCTTTGGACGAAGACTATTTAAAATGGCTCATGAATGTTGCCTATATGGGACTTGACAGTATTGTCAGCATTATAAAATAAAAATTAAAAAGTTGTTGGATAGTGTTGTCATGTGCTGGAAACTAATTGGCAGATATCTTTCATATTATGCATATAGATAGATATGGGTAATGTGATGAGTTATTTGCTGGGAACTGCATGGTGGCACCCCTTACTCTATTTTCTTGTTACATCATTAAATATATACTTCTATTTATACATAACCTTTTACATAACAATTGCCTTCACTTTAAATATTCCTATATTTTGCACAAATGTTTCTCACAATCATTGCTAAAATACAAATACATCACATTATATCAACAAAATACCACAAAACCTCATTTGTCTGGCGATACTATGGCAACAGCGGTGCCAAGAAATGTCTAGTTAAACTGTGAAGTACGTACCATGATGTTCTACTGGTAAAGCGGAGACTTTACACCTTCGTAATAATTTTAAAAGTATGTCATCCTTGCAAATGGTTCAGTTAACTGTTCCTCTAGTTCTTTGAGTCTACAATATAAACTTTTTTTATTAACAAGTACTTTAACCGCAAGTTTAATCTTCTTGCTTTTAATATAGTCACATATATTTCTCTTTGTAGGCTTTGTACTTAGCCACAATTTTGGAAAAGCGCGGCACTATAACTGCACGGTAGAAGTTCAAAATTTGCTTCTACAATATACTTTCTGTCAACTACTTCGGTTTGATCAATTGAGGGCATCTAAATCTTTCCTTAGACAAATGTGTCATAAACAAGATGGTTCCTTCAGTTTCGGAGTTTTAAATTCATAACTTGTCAAAGGAAAACACCTTCATTATACGCAACAGAGACCCCTTGCCTCGTAAACCTGAATGGCTCTACATCTACTTCCATCTCCAAAGTTGACACCCAGCTGTCCTTATGGAGTTCATTAAGACCACGCTCGGTGGCTTCATTTTTAACTGCATTAAGTTAGGTACATTTTTTCTGCAATCAAAACATAAGGGTACCTCATAAGTTTGCACCTGTATACCAATTACAGGGCCTGATTCAAAATTACTTGACATGTGAACTTTGGTTATTTTATTAGTTTTAAAGCTAAATTTGGCTCCTTCAAGTGTTGTTTTTTCTTTTCTTTTGACTTACATTTTCTGAGTGACTGTGTGATGGGATAAGTGCAAGCAATATTAACAGCAAAACTGAGAATAGCTTTAAAATCTACATGAGCAATTAATCTGAAAAAAAATTCCCAGGTACAAAATAGGTAATTCAACACTTTAACACAATGATGGATGTTGTACACCTTTATATTTCTTTTATTGGATTACAAGTGAACAAAGCTTTTGTTAGCCACAGTCAAAATACTATGATTGCAGTGTTGGTCAAATTGCACTAATTGCAAGTATGCATTTTAGAAGTATTTTTTAAAAATGTTATAACTTCCTTAGACATAACATTCCAGTACATTTATGTGGGCATAAGGTTAACTGGTTTAACATTGAAATATTAATAGCTGAATGATATTTTGTGTGGTTAAAGTGTGTCATTATTTTATATGGAATGTAACATGAAGAAGTACAATAGATAACATGCAATAGTTGAAAAGCACATGTATCTGATGTGCACATTGTTTTCACGGAAAGTTGCTACCGTATCTGAGAGGCAGATGGACATCCTGAAAAGCCTAGACTCTCCTATTGGGTACCTCTTCACTGAACCTACCAGCATCATGAAAGACACCCAGTTTGGTTCTGTGCATCTTGGTTGTGGTTATCTCATCAGGTAAGCTGAAGGATATAAGAAAATGCCTTTTATAAGCAAGTAAAATATAATATCCGCCATTCATGTAAAATATACGTCCATCAATATTAAGTAAAAAAGTTATGTCAAGTATATACTGCAAATTTTTATAAACTGTGTCAAAAATAAACAGAAATATGTTTATATAAAAAAATATAATATAAACACGATTTATAATTATAAATTTATAGCTAAAATATACCGTTATACATGTTATTGTATACAGGTTTATGGTCATATTCGTTCTCCTGTAGTCATGCACATAAAATGCAATGTTAGACCCTTCTTCAATGAATTGCATAAATATATAACCTAGCTATTTTACTGTCAGTGATATTTTCATGCTTGAACAGTTTTTATATGTGTATCATATGTTTAATAAAATTAGAAACGTCAGAAACAAAGAACAGGGTTTAATTATATCATTGTGATTCATTTAAATTTCATCTCACCCTATGGATAAGTGGTCACACCCAACAAGTGGCCGAAGCGCCATGAATCTCACCTGAATTCAAGTAACTTTGAACAATGGGCAATATTTCTGCCGTATGGGAATAAAAGAGCTATTTGAATTCTTGTTGCTAAACCAGCAATTTTGGTGAAATTATTAGGTATACTGGAAAGAACATAATGTTTTCCCTGTTACTGATGTACTGTCAATGGATAAAGAGTGATCACTAAAGCTCAGATGATGTTCAGTCAGCTGAGCTAAAACAACAAACATTTTACTCTTCTTTTATCAGATAAGATTGGAAATTTGTTTAAAAATCACAAACGTAACATATTTGATTAATAAGTCCAAATAATGTGGGAGGAACTCTGCCTGGTACAATCCTGAAATGTATAATTCTCCCTATGACCCTCTCCACATGAACGTGATGACATGCAATTTTTCTTGTACTGGTTACATCAGCAGGTGACATTTCGGAAGTTCTGCTTGAAAATCATGGAATATTTAATTTTAGTCCAAGTAATTTTAAGTTCATGAATCAAGTAACCTTTATCTGCCATGACACAATGACCTTTTTGGACATGGCCAGACTGAATTGAACATCTTATAACCCTGATTTTACAAATGTATCTTTATCAGATATATATCCTGAATAGAGTCTTGAGAGATGTATATTGATCCTCGAAGTTCACAAGCAAACATTGCATTTTTCAAAAGAGCAGTAGCATTGACTCTTTGCAACCAGTGAAGAAGGTTTTTCTAAGTCCAGTATTAATGGGGTATTTGGGGAAATCTGAAGCAAATGTTTAGACATATGATTTATAAGTACATCTCTATGTTGCCATTTTGGCACACTGTCAAAAGAGATGAACATAAAGTTAATCCATGAATCATATATTAGACTGGCAGACGGTTCTGATATATCAAAAAGAAATGCAAGCTCCTTGTTATTAATGTCATTGCGGAACTTGCAAAGAGTGAGTAGCAACTGATCTGACGGCTGCAAACTTACAGTTGCTTAGTTAAGCATTTGATGAAAACAAAACAGGATGGATTAACATTCTTATCAGGGACTTATTCGGCAAAGTCGACGGCCGGCCGTATGAGCGTCTTATGAAAACAAAATCTACCATTGCTTCCCAGGTCCATTTAAAGGCCGAGGATTCGCGGAGCCTTGGATAATCATCATTCAATTTTTGAAACTACCTAACTCTGTTTCATTTTTGTGGTTATTAATTCAGTTAAATAGTTTACTTATTGTTATGATGGAAACTCTTTTTTAAACATTCCAGGCATTAATTGTGAAGTATTAGGCCCCTTTTCCATGCGCGCATTTCCTCGCGCTGAAAAAAAAAATGGCGCTGAAATGAGCTTTCATTAGCCGCGCGTTTCCGCGGAATCCCCCCGTCGCGTGACGTGTTTTCACAAGAGATTCCCCGTCCCAAAGCCTTCCCGGTAAAATGTCGAGCATGTTTACACTTAGAAATTACCGTAAAATTTACGGTATGAAACTGGCAGCTGAGGGTTCCATCGTTTACCGTAAAATTTTTACAGTCATGACTAAAATATTTAAGTAATTACCGTAAGTGTACAAACAGTATTTTTGGAAACATGGTGACAAGAATACAGGTTGCATGCACTTAATAATTATCACCATTGACCCCTCACAGTATACAGAATAAACTGGGAATTGTCTAAATATTGTATACATATTGTTGAACTTGCAAGTTTTAATACCCCTCTTCCATTATGGTAAAAAAAGAAACAATGTATTTTGTTATGTTTTAATCATTTAAGTATTTAAAACATGATCACAAGAATACAATTTCAAAAAGAGGTGCATGCACTTAATAATTGCCACCATGGATCCCTGACAGAATATTGAATTAAATGAGAATTGCTTAAATATTGTATACATACTGTTTAACTTGTAAGTTTTATACCCCTATTCCAATATTGGTTAAAAAGAAATGTATTTGTCAATGTATTTGTCACATGTTCATCATATAAGCAGTTAAAACACCACAAGGTGTGTGGCTATCTCAGAATCTTGATATGTTTACTCATTACACTAAAAACAACCAATTTACAGCAATAAAGATTTAGAATCTTAATGATATTTTTACTCTGTACACTAAAAACAACCAATTTACAGCAATGTAGTTTACATATAATACATTTAATTTAACTGAGAAAGCCAGTTTCGATCTTAACATGCATGCATGATCACAATACCATAGTAGCACATAATTAATGTAGGTAAGTGTTTGTTTGCTGAAACAAGCATCTGTAATACAAATCATTAACTAAATCAGTAAATGATGTATGTTATGTTACAAACAGTTGAGCTCAAAATCAAATGAAAATAAACAATCAGTTCCCCTTCTTATATATATTAC
This sequence comes from Sipunculus nudus, assembly GCA_026874595.1. Taxonomy (NCBI): domain Eukaryota; kingdom Metazoa; phylum Annelida; class Sipuncula; order Golfingiida; family Sipunculidae; genus Sipunculus; species Sipunculus nudus. Next base: position 8,895,314 of record CM049308.1, read on the forward strand.
AACCCATAGGCATGGATACATCAATGACTTTGATTAAAAAAGAGGGGAGGTATACATCAAAGGGTTATCCTTTTCCTGATGGTTTGAGGGTGTACTGTGACAAATTTTGCAAATTTATTTTCAATTTCTACATTTTACAATTCAGGCAATTTTATCAAAAGAAAATATAGGGCATTAAGAGCAAAATGTGCCCAAAATCAAGCCAATAAAATCTTCTTTGTAAGTGATATTTCAGTACAATTATGACACAAGATAGTGATTACCTTACATGTTCACCTAACATATTACCAAGCTTAAAAACACGGTAAAATCATGCCTCTGATGTAGTCCATATATACATGGACCTCTGTGCTATGGTACTCCTGCTGGACGTCTGGGTGCATGGAATGTTTCATAGTTGCTCCAGTATATGTGTACTGATTAATATTACAGAGTTTACTTTTACTGCAAAACATTATTGGCCAGTAAATATTTGGAGGATGGCGGAACGACCCTGCTGCTCGCCAAAAAAAAATGTGGGGGGGGGGGGATATCGCATCCTCATCAATCCCCCCCTTCCCCCCCCCCCCCCCCCGACCGCCTTTCAGTTCAAACCGAACGAGTGAAGTTCCTTCAAGATTTCATATGCCCATTTTGATAATACCCAAACATAGTAACATATTGATTTATGATACACTTTCTTGACTTAAGAAATAATAAATTTCTCCAACTCCAATTCTTAAGTTAAACAAACAACATGAGCTTTCAGTGTGCATATAGAGAGTGTGGAAATATGATTAAACCCAAAAAAATGTCACTCAATAACAAACAGAATTAAACACAGCATTCTCACGTGCGCCCTCCACTAATCCATGACTTTAACGTTCGCACCCTTGGAGCTCCAGAACAGTGCAGCACTGTCCATACCTTTGTGGACGCAACCATATACTTGTCATCAAGTGACTACCACACTACCAGAAACTATCCAAAATGATTTGCAATATCGTAGTATTATGACATATTTAAAAACTGACCCATAATTTTGTCACTGCCCGTATTTATTAACATTGATAAAGAATACTTCCTGTGTTCACAAATTAACATATTAAACAATTAAGTATGAATTCTAAGCTGGAATATTGCTGAAATGCTGCCCTGGCCTGAGTTAGCTTTTATGCGAACATTTCAGTCCTCAACTTCAATTCAAACCTCCCCGCAGTTTCATATTTTAAGAAAATATCTAATCTCCATGCATATCAGTGAATCTTTTCATGCATAAAGCTAAATTATGTGTTATTATTACACATTTAATCAGTGTTCATTTCCAAAGGTATGGCATAACAAGTGAAAAAAATAATTGGGCTCCATTCAAGATGACATTCTAAAAATAGATTTAAGCTGTATCAGCTGAGCAAAAATTTAATACCACAGTCATCAGACAGCCAACAATTTGGCAAGTTAAACCTGTCACATTATAAACAAATTGGAGCAAGTGGTTTAACTGTCATTGGTTTTACATATCCACAGGATCCAATACCTGTTATTATTATGCTTTATAAAAAGTCAACACTTAAGATATTCCTTATTTTCTAAGTATGTGTTACTTATATTTAGATTGTACCCAAATGTGTTGTTTACATAACAACTGAAATCTGATCAAAATTTTATTATTTTATCTTCTTGAAAGAAATGTCTTAGAAAGAAGTTTCTATTGAAAATCATATTAAAAATTGTTCATGGGGGGGGGGGGGGTAAATTTATGCGGATGGTGCCTCAGAACCCTACCTTTTATTTGTTTGGACTAACATATTATATTTATTCTATAACATTGTTGCTTTCCTTGATTTAATTGAACAAGGTCAACAACTTGGGACTGATGTTGGCCACTTTGGTTTTCATCTTGCCTTTGTCTATCTTAGATCCCTTAAATGGGTCTACTTCATGAAAACTCTACATCAAAAACAACAGACAGTTTATGAAACAAAACATTACTTATACCACTTATTATACACCATTATTCAGGGTATACATGTGATCTCAATGTGCAGAAATATGCATTTTATCAATAAAAGAATCACATGCACATATGCATATTACATGTTTAAAAAATTATAGTGTTCATATTTGTTATATAGTTTTAATAAATTATTATATAAATCAAAGGGTTATAATGCATATGAATGTATTATCTCATTATATACAAGACTGCAATATATTTAGAGAAGATGAATTTTGAAGCTGGATTTTAGTTAAAGTAAGCAGTGGTGAAAAAGGATCTTTTAAGTTAACTGAGCCACAAACAAATTATATACAGAAATGACCAAGCATCAGTTCCCCATTTTCCATGTAAAGAAACATTGGATTTGCAAATTAAAATGAAAATGTACATGTGGATAAGGTTTCCTGCCATATGATACCAAACATGAATACAATTGTTTTCATGAACACCTTCAGATTAGTGCCCTTATATTCTGAGATGAACTTTACCTCTGAACGAATTCCAGTGAATATCCAGCATCAGAGGGATACTGGATATCAAGGACAAAGTATAGACCAAACATCAGGGCGAAGGCTTGCATGAAGCAAGGGATGTTCTTGTCCAAGACCATCCATCAGCAGCTGTCCAAAACTTTGACGCTAGGTACAAAGTTGATGCTCTTGCAAAAACAATACGGAAATACCATATATTTTAACATAATGTGAGAGTGATAGTGTGTTGACATTTATATAATCACCATTTTACCACCTAAAATATATTCTTAAATATTTACGTTTGATTAAATTGTAGCAATTAAGAACTAATACTTGGGGGTATTTTTGTGATACTGATAGTGAGCGACATATTTACGAACTATTGATGTAGAATACGTACACTGCTTACATTTATACATTTCTTCACTTAAGTTGTTAACTTGACAAAATAAATCCCTGACAATAACTTTGGTTATTAAAATACCTAATCGTTCACAATGATACCAGGGATAAAGAAAGGTTTACTAATCTCGCATAATGCTATGTCGCATGTATATGATAATACAAATAAATATACCCACGTAAATAACCTATACAGTTTTCATAGAAACAGCAGCGCTGGGTAGCACAGATGTTAACACTGTTGAGCGATACATGCCCCCCTGTGTTTTAGTTGAACCCTTCAAATATTTAGCGTATTACGCATGTGCAATAAAGCTACACTAATGACATTTATAGTTCAAAAAGATAATCTATAAATTATAAGCTATATAAAACCATACTGTTTGAAGTATAGTATACCGGCCGACCGGGTAACTTTTATATATTAGGCATAACATAAGTTTATATAATAAATGGTTCTGTCCTGAAAGTCTAGGAATGATTTAAACTGTGCCAATAACATTGATGTTTAAATATAAAAATGTAAATACCTAAATGAATATCGTTCAAATTTCCCGCAAAGATGCTCGCTGAAGATGTGACTGTCAGTGTTTTCAGTGCATTTTCTTTTAAAGAGTAAACTGACCTCCTGGTCTTGAGGTTTGAGAGTCAGATGCATAACTTAAAGGGACCCAATCACCTATAAAGCATTTTGAAATAATACGAAAAATTGCTTCTTCCCTTTAAAATAAATTTGTACCTACCAAAATATTGCCCTGAAACTGTTTGCTTACTCCTGCAAATAAGTGTTAAAAACAGTGGTCCGGGCGCGATCAAATGTGTCAACATAAAACACAGCGGGTGCATCGCCCGGCCACATGACGTGTCAGTCAGGATTTGCTGGATTGACTTGGCCCCAAAAAAATGTAATACATGTTCCCGCTGTTTGAAACACAGCCTGTTGAGGCTCTCAATCGGACCTCTGGTGACCCGGCCTTGTTATGGTAAACAGACACGTGGACTGTGTTTACCAGCACGCAAAACAATAACAAGCTGTTAAATGGCCGTATACGAGGTTCAAAGACTGTGTGTTGGGATGGTTTTGCTTGGAAACTTTTGTTTAAAGCAAAAATGAATTGCTGGTGTGAAAGAATAGGCATAACATTGCTCCTGATTATGTCCCTTTAAGAGTCACCATCATTATTTTGGCATAGTTTGGGACGGACTTAGTGCCCGTCTCCATAAGAGAGGAGTTCTGAGTACATTTATTACATATTTCTTTCTTATGTAAAAAAGTCACAACACAGTATTAGTTTACCATGTTTTATTCATATCCCAGGTGCTTTTTTATCAACAAAGCATGTTAAATCTTTAGGTTGCCACATAGTATGAATCTCCTAAACCTCATAAACTGTGCTGATATCCTGAAAACCTAATATGAAACAGTTGTAATTATATTCCAGTTTAAACTCAATTAGAGACTGGTATTATATTAATCAGTACAAAATTGCATAGTAAGGTTTGCAAATATTAGGTGACATTTGTAGATCAGAATATATTGGGAATAATGCACAGTTACTTTGCATAGCATATTTTATAATAATTTGCATGCAACGGCCGAGTGTTTACAAATGTGCTACTTATAAGAAATTTAAAAATATTGCAATGCAAAAGATCTTTCAGAACTGACTCATCAAACCTTTTCTTGAATTCTTCCTCTATATTTTCAATAAAATTTATCTTTAACCTGTTGAATTGCTCTTTGTGAAAGGACTGCATATGAGTCACTGGAATGCCCTTGTACACACTTGTAAACATTGTTTCAATTTGTGATATCAGCTAATATTTCCTTAAGTAAACATACTGTGGCCAGGAACTTGAATGTTTGATTGTTTTTTTTAAAGCCCCTTTGCATTACCAGGTCCCTCACTAGAACCAGCTTCTTGATCCAAACTGAGATAAAGAACTCATAGAGCACCATGTATTGCATCTATAGCCTCATGCACGGATTGCCAACGTACCTGGGTAGGTTTTTATATATATATATATATATATATGTATATATATATATATATATATCTTTATTCTGGAAATGAAGGCCTCAGGCCCATATATCCAACATATATACATACAAAATACATAATACATAATACATGGTCACGTGAAAAAAAAACAATAATAAATGATAAGAATAAATAATTAATAAATAAACAATTAAATGAATACAGTTTTCAACAATACACAGTTATCATTAATAAAATATTAACAGAAATAACATTTTTATCAATTGAATAAATACACAATGTAATTTTATAAGGTAACTATTTGTGTTTCACAAAATGATTAAAGTTAATGGTAATAACATAGAATAAATTTCATAACAACATAAAATATGATACATTGAAAACTGTTCACTTACTAGTTCAAAGAATCATTTAGAATTGACTCTCTTTTAACAAATGCAAAATATACAAATGCTGAAAGCTTATTAATTGTGACATAATTTGTTGTGGACATTAATGAAACGAAAGACATATCTTTAAATTCAGACAGATATTTTTCTCTTAATGAAATATATAAAGGACATTTAATGACAAAATGGAACTCATCTTCAGTATATGATTCTCCATGTTTAAGACAAAATTTACAACATCTCTCTTCCCAGGCTATTTTCTTGTGCGACCAACTTCTACTTCTAAGCTATGTGATGATGTTCTAAGTCTTGCTAAACTAATTCTATATCTTTTATTTGGAACTGCTGATAAATATAATTCAGTGTTTAATAAGCTTTTAAAGATAGCATATGTTTTTAATCTTCCATTATTTTCTATGTCAGCTGTCCATTCTTGTCTTTCATTATCATGCAACCTTTGTTTGAAACCTGACAGAAATATATTAATATTACCTACATCTTGAAATATCCATGTATATCCAAATCCAATTGAAAATAATATATTTTTTACCCTTGTTGCCCACGTATACTTTCCTAATTCATCTAGCCTATGTAATTTAGAATATAAACGCTTAGGGTACCTATAATTTTCCATTCTTAGTAATTTAACCCAATAAGAAATACATTTTAACATAAATCTGATTTTCAGAGAAAACCTTCCACACTCACCAAGTGCTGCAGCATTTGGTGTAGAAGAGTTAATCCCAAGTACGTATTTACAAAATTTATTGTGGACCTGTTCTATTTTATCTTGTTTTTTGTTACCCCACAATTCACTGCCATATGAAAGTACAGGGACAACCATCTTATCAAATAAAGAAAATGATTCTTTTACAGTAATATATTTATTATCAGAAATGAATTTTCTTTTCATTAAAACAATTTTATTTAAAGATGTTTTTCCATTTCTGCCCATTTCAGACAAGAAGTAAATACCCCTCTCAAATACCTATAATTATTGACTACTTCAAGCTTTCTTCCTTTATAATACAATTTTTCATATTTCTTTAACGTCCTCCCATTTCTAAATACAGCAACTTTAGTTTTGTCTACATTCAACTTCATTCCATAACGGTTAAAAAATATTCAAGTTTATCAATTTGATTCTGTAATCTTCCAACTGTGTCTCCAAAACAAACAATATCATCAGCGAACATTAGCATTGTCAAAGGTTGTGTTTCCTGGTCTACAAATATACCTTGATTTAAATCCTGCATTATATAATACAATTCATTCATGAAGAAGGTAAATAAAAGTGGGCTTATCATACAACCCTGTCAATATTACATGAAAAATATTCTCAAAGCCCCTCATTTGTAAAAACACATGACTGAAATTTAGCATACATGGACTTTAAAATATTTAACATTTTTCCTTGTATCCCACACTTATGAAGTACATAAAATAATATTTTGTGTTGTAAACAATCAAAAGCTTTGGAAAAATCTATGAAAATTGCATAAAATCTTCCTTTTTTCCTCGTCAGATATGTTTCAATTAAAGACATTAGAGTAAACATATTATCTGTAGTACTGTATTTTCTTCTGTAACCTGCCTGTTTTTCAAGAAATATACTGTTGGCTTCAGCCCATTTAATTAATCTTTCATTAAGAATTTTTGTGAATAACTTGCTAACAGTATTTAATAGTGAGATACCTCTGTAATTATTTGGATCATTGGTGGAGCCCTTTTTATGTAATGGAAAAATATGGCTTAAGACCATTCGGTTGGGAATTCACCTTTATAATAAATAATATTAAAGAAACTTTCTAATAATGGTACTAAAAGAGTTTGGTTTTCTTTCAATAATTCAACAGTGATCCCATCTGGACCAGGAGCTTTACCACTTTTCATATCCAATAAAGTTTTCCTTATTTCCTCTTGGTTTATATCCATATTAATATCATTTAAGAGTTTATCTGAGTTATCATCCTGAAAGTTATATTCATCAATGTACTTTTCAAAGTCCTTATCTAAAGAATTAAAATTCTCTGTGAACAGACATTTAAAATATTTAACCCATTTATCTTTTGAAATGTTACTGCTTACATTCTTTCTCTTTGATACTTTAATCTTCCTAAACAAATCATTTAAAGTTCTACATTGCTGTAGATCCCTTATAAGTGAACGATTATATTTCATCTTATGCAATTTTTTTCTTTTTTCTTATGCAATATTTCTTTAAATTTTAATTTAGCTATTCTATATTCCATAAAATCAGTTTCACTGTTTGAGATTCTGAATTTATTCAAAGCTCTGTATTTTTCTCTCTTCATATTTGTACATTCTTCTGTCCACCAATTCGGCTGCTTGTATATTAATTTATTTGCCTTACCACTAGTTTTCTTTTCATTAATTTGTATTGCTATGTACTCAAATAAATTTTGTAATAGAGAAGCACTATTTTCAATATCATTTAACATATGGTTTTGAAAAGTGTCAATTTTATTTAAAACATATTGATAGGTAGGTTTTTTTAAACGTTTCACTGCCAGATTCATGATCTTTGTTAGTTCCTTTTTTTTATCGTACCTTACAGCAGAGTAACAATAAAAATTATAAATTTCCAGGACAGTTTCCTACACTTTCTGTAAAAATTGTATTGTTTTTGAGGCCCAGTGGGCCACTAATGCAAGACGATGTGCAGCACACCAAATGTGTACAATTTTTGGGTTTTCCATTTTTAACCTAAAACTAACCCCCGACTTACTACCAGTCATCACACTTGCGCCGTCTGTACCAATTCAAGAAATTTTTGAAACTGAATGACTTACACCATCAAGAAATTCATATATAGCTTTACAAATTGTTTCAGCTTTTCCATCTTTAACTTCTACATTAGCACAGAATATGATCTTAATTGTCCCACAGTGTAAAATCATACAAAATAGTACAGTTTTTTTGGGGGGACAGAAATATCGAGGCTTTCATCCAACATAAGCCCCAGCAAGGAGTTCCAGCCAGCCTAACACGAACACGAATTTCCTCCCGGCAGACATCAGCCAGACACTTGTGCATTTCTGAAGCAGCAGAGCAGCTGGTAAAGGCACCCTTCTTCTCTCTGAAGACAGTCTTTCACAAAAGCATTACTTCTTTTAACAGATTTAGCATCTTTACAAATTTTACAAGTCATCAAAGCTCTTTGGTCATCATATTCAAGCCAAGAAAATTCGAATACCCACTGTTTCAAATTTGTTACTTTTCTAACAGTTTTTTTTTTCTTTTCACGGGCATAGAAGTATCGGGTTTTGCTGCATCGGGCTCAGGACCGCTTTCGTCTTCTAAAATCGATGTTCCCATACTGACATCGTCAGCGTTTTGATCTGTTTTCATCTTATTGAAAACGTTTGGCAGTTTTAGTTGTCGCGCCATGATGAATCCAGTGAGTCTGTGACGTAGATATTCCGAGGAAGCCCCGGCTTCACGCGACTCAAACTACGGTTTAACTTTTGTCCAATCAGACTCTATTTCACTGAACTACAGCACCGTTTGATTGGCTCCATACCGAAATCAGCAAGAAAGCATTCACTTAGTTCGTAACAGGTTTTGATAAGATACCTTTGATCATGGGAATAGCATTGGACGCACGCGCGTCGCATATTCCAGGGACGAACGATCCAAATTTACATATGATATTACCAGCGCAGAATGGAAGTGAAGTTTAGATGACAACCCGCTTTGTTTTTATTAAATACATGTTGTGAAAGATGCGTAACACTGACGCCATAATTTATTTTTTCTCCGTACAGATATAATTTTAAGCGTCAATTTACGCACTGACTGGCTGCAGCAGTGCTGAGAATATGGCGACTCTATGGGCTGGAGGATACCCGGATGCTGTACACAAAGAACTGACGCGTTTCGCTGGCTTTGCGCGGGAAGGCTCCGATAAGCCAGCAGCAGTTTGGCTTATACAGTCGATCTACTGTAAACCTTCCCCAGTTTACAGTGGTCCACTGTAAACGCTCACTTTCTCGGTAAACTACTGTATTATATTAAAATTACGGTGGCACTGTTATTTTTTCGGTAATATTCGGTAATTCGGTAATGTATGCATTTAAAATTTCGTTATATTTGCAGGAACGTACAGTTCTTATTACGGTAGTGTGCTATTGGAAGGCTGTTGGGGGTCGTATAAAGGCTATATAAGAGAATATTATTAACTACCGCAGTCGGTAATAAGATATATATTATATAAACATGCAAGTGCGGCGGGGGTTTTCTGTATGTATAATTACGCATTAAAATAGAAAAGCAGAGCAGACAAAAGACTTTCTGGGTGCTCAAAATTCTGTTTTCAGCCTGTAGGTCATAAAACGTAGTAGATCACCATGACCTTATTTCAGGTTTCCATGGAGATTAGTCCAGGATGTTGTTCGCATTAGAAGATTCTAGGCCTAACAGGTATGATTTGTGCCCATCTGATATCCAGGTTGTTCACAAGACATATATACGCAGAATATAGGTCACAGTGACTTAATTTCAAAGGACATTCAGGAGGCTCAAATTCAGGTTTTCGTCTTATAGGTCACAATATCTAGGTCACCATGACCTAATTTCAGGTTTCCCAGGAGATTTGCCTAGAGCCTCCCAGAAAATTGTTTAAGAAGATTCTAGGCCTAACAGGTACGATTTGTCACCATCTGATATCCAGGTTGTTCACAAGACATATATTCGCAGAATACAGGTCACAGTGACTTAATTTCAAGTTTCAAAGGACATTTGCCTAGGCCCTCCCTTAATGTCACGATGGAAGATTCTAGGCTAATGGATACTATTTGTATCCCATCTGACTGTCTGGGTGCTAAAAATCATATTTTCGGCCCATAGGTCACAAAATATATGTTACCATGACCTAATTTCAGGTTTCCAAGAAGATTTGCCTAGAAACTCCCAGGATATTGAGTTAGAAGATTCTAAGCCTCACATATACGATTTGTCCCCATCTGACATTCTGAATGCTCGAAATCATGTTTTTGTCCTATAGGTCACAAAATATAGGCACCATGACCTAATTTCAGGTTTCCTAGGATATTTGCCTAGGACTTCCCTTAATGTCACGTTGGAGGATTCTAGGCTTTATCTATTCAATTAGTGCCCCGTCTAACTATCTGGATGCTGAAAAACCTTGTTTTCGGCCCGTTGGTCATAAAATATAGGTCACCATGACCTAATTTCAGGTTTCCCAGGAGATCTGCTTAGAGCTTTCCAGAAATTTATTTAAGAAGATTCTAGGCCTAACAGTTACGATTTGTCTCCATCTGACATCAAGATGTTCATAAGACATCATTTTCCTATAGGTCACAGAATATAGGTCACAGTGACATAGTTTCAAGTTTCAAAGGACATTTGCCTAGGACCTCCCTTAATGTCACGATGGAAGATTCTAGGCTTATGGATACTATTTGTATCCCATCTGACAGTCTTGGTGCTACAAATCATATTTTCGGCCCATAGGTCACAAGATATATGTTACCATGACCTAAATTCAGGTTTCCTGGGAGATTTGCCTAGGACCTCCCTTAATGTCACGTTGGAGGATTCTAGGCTTTATCTATTCAATTAGTGCCCCATCTAACTCTCTGGATGCTTAAAAACTTTTTTTTCGGCCCGTTGGTCATAAAATATAGGTCACCATGACCTAATTTCAGGTTTCCCAGGAAATTTGCTTAGAGCCTCCCAGAAAATTGTTTAAGAAGATTCTAGGCCTAACAGACACGATTTTTCTCCAAAGGTACCCACATGGTACAATTCCTAACTGATGCTGTATGGTTCATAGACCAACATCTGGATAAATTTCAAGAAAGGGCGATCTACCTTCCGGATTTTTTTCCAGCCTTATTCGGCACAGGGACCTGTAGCGGCAACACAAAAAATACCAAGTTTAAATGCAGATGAGCTTCATCAGCATTGTAACAATCTTGGCCACCTTCTGTGTAGTACATGGTTCCTGTCCAATCCGTTTTCAACATTTCGAGAAGAAGTTGCTGCTCTCCATGAAGGAGTACAGAAGTACCGTGACTATTTAGCCAAGTCAGATCAGAAATTAAAAGCGCGGCATACTTGTAAAGAACCAATCATTGGTTTCCAAGGTCATTGGAGCCTAGAAGAATGGGTGCGACCCCATATGAAAAAACAAGTGATAATTATTGCTCATTGCAGCACTTAGAGACACAGGTATGTATGTACCGGTGTCTTTACAAGTTTTGTACCTGTCTTTACGGGAACTTGAGCCAAGGGCATAAAACTCAGAAGAAAATGGTATGCAAATTTGAAATTCCCTTTCCCAATTTCAAAATTTACTTATAGCGTTGGAGATAACTCGGGCAATCTAAATGTAGTGTGGGAAAACAAATGAAATGCAGAGGCAGATGACAATACAGCAGATATCAGGATTATTGATGACATAAAAACAAACTTTCCAGTATATGCAATATAGGGCAATGAGAATGAACTTTTTGAGGATGTATTGAACTGTAATAAAACTTGAACCCGCTTATCTGTGAATCATGTGTATTTACCTGAAAATTCCCAGGGGCAGATGGTGGATGAAAGTAATGATCCTGAATTGGTGAATGATTTACGTGCCTTAAATGGCAGACCCCAAAATCCTGATTTCAACCCATCAGTTAATTGAAGGTATTTGCCATCAAATGGAGGAATCATGCACTATTACAGTGTATGGATGACAAAGCCATCATCCCTGTAGGTGAAGTAAATGAGCCAGTTTCAACTGGCGTCAGGCCCCGTCATCGCGCACTGACAAACCAAGAACAACCACTCTGAGCACTTGACCATGATTATCATGTTGCAGGCATAATACAATCTGTGTGCCTCATGGTGGATATACCTGCGAATGAACACGATTCATTTTATCGTGGAACAGTTCATGTCACTTTTAAAGATAAAATATTCGAACCAAGCAGCCCGCTACGACATGCTGTGGAAACTCAGTCAATCGTTCAGTAAATTTCAGGGGACATGCATGTTCCTGTTCCAATTTTGTTGAGGTACACAGTAGTGGACCTGACCACCGAACAAGTTATCGTTCCGTCCAAAAATAAAAGAATTTATTTCACTTGACCTGGATATGCTGGTGCTTGCACGCAGAGTACCATGCCAGTCGTATAATAATGTTTCACTTGCAAGAACAGAAGTGCCAGAAAAGTACAGAATAAAACTGAAAACCCTTACAGCTCTGACAACAACACGAGATGCAGCTCAAAGGTGCCCTACTTTGAGAAAGCACTGAGGGAGAGTACAGATCAGGCTGTTTCCACAGTTAAGGATATATTGGGACGTCATAAATGGACCCAACAACGTAGTCCAGGTTCATTATGCTGCAAGAGAGGGTGATCTCAAAGAGTTTCACCTGCTTCTTAAGGTAAGATATTGAGAAAAAGGTTTATTTCATTATTTAATCTGTCAATATCTGACTAAAATGGAATATATTGTGTTACATATTGTGTGCGAATCAGCATAACTTGTTATGAGACAACAACAGAATAGAAGGAAGCGTTGAAAACACAGATTAATTTCCGCAAAAGAATTCTTTTATCAGAACACTCAAACAAAATTTTTGTGTGTTTAAAAAAAACACAAAAAGGGAAAACAAGACAACTGAATGTAACTGAGCTGAGACAAAATTTAGAAAAGCCTATCGAACATTCATTGAAGCTACCCAAAAGGTAAAAAAACGGTAAGCATAGATTTGAGAATGGCTAGTATACTGGTAATGTTATATCAGCTGTCCCCGGTTATCCAACATGGTATTATATAAAATACGACAACGATGACGCCTTATACATTTACCAGCTACAGTATGAATATGCAGCAGGAGACTTACTGATCACTGTATCATGTACCGGAACGTCTACAAGAACACTCGTTCATTTAGATTTCTGCATGATGCTGGAATAAATAATTTCAAGAAAAAAATACTGCAAAAAAATAATAAAGCTTGTTTTACTTGATAGACAATGACCTACAGCTATGATATTGCTTGTTATATTAACTCTTGATACATCCATTCATTTACAGCAGACTAGGGTCAACTTTTACACTTTCTTAGAAAAAAAATGTTCTTTTTGTGTAGGTTTTTTTCCAAAGTCAAAGTTATTTTTCATATTTTGTGTAACATATTGTGCTTAAGAAATACCTATGTTTAATTCATATTGGGAAGCTTGGCAGAAAGGCCCTTTATTGGAGTCTTGATACCCTTCGGAAAAATAGGTGAGCTAGTTACCTGATATGATACAAACGCGAGGGACGTTGTCATTTTGCGGTGAACCTGTCAGCGAACATCGAGCCACTTGTGACAACTGTTTGAAGTGAAACGCACATGTTTGAAATGTACATGTGCAGCATTCCATCTCCCGGATTGTAGCTGTAATGTACAATCGTCTCTGGCATGACGTCACCGTATGACATACCGCTGGGAGCCACTAGTCAGGCTGGTGAAACGCGCCACTAGTGACCAAACAAAGCGGCTACCGTCATACACGAGGCGACATGTTGCTCATCATGAACAGTGACATGTCCTGCAACATGTCATGCAAAACTATGATAAAAATTACATGCATCTAACATAACTTCCTGGATTCAACCATTACTTGTATGGTAACATTTTATTTATCAATATATATGCGTGTAACAAACATGTGTTCTGCCTATAGGACATATTCTCTTTATGTTTCTTGTTCCTCTTTAATATTATAGATATATAAGAAATATAGACATAGATATATTGGGATAGCTACACACCATCTTCTGGGTTTCCTGTTGACCGCGCAAAACACATGGCACCCTAATCAGACTAGGTGAACCCATGGAGGCTGACATTATCACAGGATAACATGATCAATCGTTAAGTATTCGTTGGCTTGCATGATGTCTCGCGACTTGCCGGCTTTAATGTTACAACCCCAGAAACGCTTTTCATATTTGGGTTTGAAAAAAGTGGCGTTCGCTAAACATCTAGTCATTCCTCAAAATAATTTGCACTGAACATGGTCACACAAAAAGGAGAAACGCCCAACTTGTTCCCGCAACAGGACTGACATGAATATATATAGAATAAATGAAAATTTATGGACAACAGGTGGAAACGAATTACATTATAATATATATTTCCTAGTGTTGTACTAGAGTCCCTGAGCGCTACCATTACCAGCCACTTGTTAAATGACTATATGAATTCAAAATGTGCATATACCGATCTCATTTTGAATCATGTACCTTTAAATAAAAATACGTTCATCATGGCATATTAAAGCTGTAACTTTCGGCTTGATTCCGGTAAGAAAACTTCCATAAAAACAGAGGCGAGGACTCCCACCCGCAATCTTGCTTTTTGCCCCATACTGGCAAAGCCGACCAGCTGGCACGCAGGTATCTGAAAAAAAATACATCATCCCAGAAAACATGTGAAATAATCAACAACATGGCAAATGAAGATGCAGAGGTGGTTTTAAAGAACAGCATCGAGACGAATTGGGGCAATGACGTGAGCGATGTGCTGCAGAACATAAACTGTAACATGGATATATTGCTCATGCGCTAGACGCTAAAATGAACACTATGAAAAACAACTGCAAGAAGGTACCAACTCTCTTCAGTTTCACGCTGATCAATATGACTCGCTCAGGTTTGAAAATGAAAGACAAAAAAATAAAAGAAATTGAAATGATACTTCATAGAGTTGAGATGTTAACAGGTGATAATGCTGTGACGAAGGAACAACTGTTAGACCTGCAGTGTCGAAGCATGCCTGAGAATCTCGTGTTTTACGGATTACCGGAAGAAGGTAATGAACACTGTGAAACTGTGGTCAAAGCATTCATTAAATACTACCTAGACATAGATTAAGAGAATGTTGAGTCTGAAAGCGTCCACAGAATAGAAGCAGAAAGTTCAAGAAAAATTGCCCAGTAGTAGCCAAGTTCATAAAATATAAAATGAGGGAGCATGTCCGGTTAACAGGACCAAAACTGCAAGGTAAAAACTATAGAATTTCTGAACAGTTCCCCAAGTTATTGAGGAAAGACGCAAAACGCTGTATCCAGTTAGAAGAATCGCAAAGAAAGCTGGTCGGAAGGCAGTTTTGAAAGTCGACAAACTGAATATCGATGGAAAGCTTTATGATGTAAAAAACCCCCAGTTTCAATGGTTGGCTATCGCTATGGTAGGAAACAATGAGAGAACATAATCTGCCAGTGCCACGTAATTTGGGATACATTGCCCCATCAATTCATCAAAAGATGGAGCCTAGAGTGTTGCACAACCCCACCGGTGGCCGTGCTGTCCATCCACATATGATGTACACATTTCCAAATAAAACCCATGTGAGCCACAGCACTGTAGGTGCTAATTTACAGCCAGGTATGTACGCTGCAGTGCAGAACAGATTCCACACAGCAGTGTACAGTCCACCTATTCCTACAACCCTTGGTAACCCAGTGGCAGCTATCAGTGTAACACAGACGACTGGTAGTACCACAAAAACTACTAAAGCAGCTGTCACCAGCCTTGGCCTTCGCACTAGGATGACTTAGGTGAACAATACCGTGCAACACAGGAAAAGTGTTTATCTTCAATTACTACAACAGTTAAAACAAGAGGCACAAAAGGACATTTAAATGTGTTTTATATTTGTTCAAAGGGACTTCATTTTAATGAAGAATTAAAGGTACTAATTGTGTTAGCTACGTACCATGTTCTGATGAGCATGTTGAGTAAGGGTGTCAATATTCTCACCAAACGCTTGCCTCGTACATACATTTATGAAAGGTAAAATGGAAGCTATCCATTGTACAGTTGCAATGGGTTAGGTCACCAGCTAATCTACACGTGACTTGCCGCTGTACTGGCAGTCTGCCGACACCGAGGCTAAACAGCTCTGCATAGAATTTAGAACGCCGCAATGCCAACTAGAGTTTCACCATACATTTTACCTTATTCGTTGTTATATATATTATAGAATTCAAAGGTAAACAGAAAAAGTATATATCAATCCCCTGCAGTTCTTGCTTTCTTGTTGTGTGTATATATCTGATGTATTCGTCAAATACACTGGAGAAATAAGAAATTATATATTAATCTTTAGCCAAAGTCAAACATTGTAGGCAGTGCCATTTTAAAATGTCAACTGCAATGATGTAGTAATATTACGCAAAGAATTATTAATTATTAAAGCAGTAGCCCGTTTTAACATTAAAATGACAGTTTTATGTTATGAAGTGTGTCATATTTATTATCAAGTGTGGTATCAAGGTAAAATATTTTCTGCATTACATATCCTGAAAATCTGAAACTATTGAAGTGACAAGAAATGTCACTGAAAAGTGAGACGAGAACAATTGCCTAAGCACTTGGCCGGTATATAACTACAATACTGTAGGCCCGTGCAGTTCATTGATTTTAGCCTATATGCATAATATTCACTTTTACCTGTGCCAATTTTTATATATAGAGAGAAACGTTTAAAAATATGCGCATATGTTAAAAATGCTGGTATTATTTTGTTGTACAAATATTGCCTTTTCTATTTTAATTTCTATTTTTTTTTCTGAATTATTTAATGAACTGAGGTGTTAAATAATACTTTTTGTTAAAAAATAAAAATAATATACTTGTTTACAACCTTAAAAATCATATTTTAAATATATGTAGAAACATGGATGTTTTAATTGTTGTTGGTAGAATGTAGAAAGTTGTATAACTGGCTGAAATACTGTTTTGAGAAAAAAAGCATTTTCTTAGCAATATAGATCTTTTTTGCGGCAAGAAGTGAGAATCCAGGTAAAGATATGATTTTTTTAGCTCAGCTGACTGAAAGTCATCTCAGCTATAGCGATCACTCTTTGTCCGTCGTCCGTCTGTCCGTCTGTCTGTCTGTCCATCTGTCCGTTAACCAGGCACAAATCGTAACCGCTGGACCTAGAATCTTGTAACTTGACATTCTGAGAGGTCCATGAAAAATCTCCTTGGAAACAAGAAACTAGGTCTCTGTTACCCATATCCTTTGAGCTATGGGGCCCCAAAGTACCCCCCAGAATAGTAAAAAATATCATTCGAAAACTTCAATATCTCATTAATTACATCAATGATGGTCATGATTTTTGGCATACATATTGAACATGAGATGTTCTATCAGTTTCTGCAGACTGGTGGCTCCGCCTGTATTTTTCGATTTTTTTACGAATTTTTTCTCTATTTGTGATACCTTTAAAAATGTGAACATCTGTTGACAGGGCACAAATCGTAAAGACTGGACCTAGAATCTTCGTTCTAGACACACTGAGAGACTCATGAAATGTCTCCATGGAAACCAGAAATAAGGTCTCTGTTACCCATATCCCTCAGAATAATGGACAATTTGATGCAAAAGCTGAAGTATCTAAAAAACTAATGCAGAGATCACCATGATTCTTTGCATTGATATTGATTATGGAGTGTTTCATCAGTTACTGCAGACTGGGTGGGCCACCTCTATTTTTTTCAAGATGTGGTTATCTGTCAACAGGGTACAAATCGTAACAGATGGACCTAGAATCTTCATTCTTGTCATGCAAGGAGGCCCATGAAAAGTGTCTGTGGAAACATGAAATTAGGTCTCTGTTACCTATATCCTTTAAGCTATAGGACTCCGAAGTATCCCTCAGAATAATGGAAAATTTGATACAAAAGCTGAAGAAGTGCGGCGGCTAATGGACAAATTGTTCAAATTGTGATAAAAGTATCAAATTTGGTACATTTGTAGTATTGTACACTGGTTTTCATTTAAGAAATAGTTCCACGAAATATTCATGGTATTTCAGGGGTGGATCCTGCAATTACTTTGGGGGTACCGATGAATAAATTAAATAATTGTCTAATCTAAAAGTGTTCGATCAAGGCCTTTATTTTGCAACACATGGAATACAGAAGTCTGCTGATGCCCAAACTTTACTACACGTGAAGTTAATTCCGTTTAACAAGCGATCTGCTATAATTATAATGGACAGGATGTTTTTATTTATCAAGTATTGTGCAGAACTAACGCGATTTAGCACATGTTTTATGTAAATTATAACAAACGTAGGCTTGCCATTAATTGAACAATTAACTAAATAAAGGGTATGGTGACAGCATGAATTATTACATGGATATAATTATAACTATTTATGTTTGTCAATCAGCCTACTAAAGAGCAAGTTAATTATTCAGTAAAATGTTTCGGAACTCTGCCTGTCTACTTTACTGTTCATGTGAGGGCTCTAGACCTATTTAATTACAGACCTGTCAGAATTCCAATATGGCCACCACAGCCTAATCGCTGATTTTCTTTCGCACGTGATAACTCAACAACAACAACATACTTCAGCTTTCCCAAATTCACAGGGATGATTGGTACATACGAGGACTTCAGACCTATTGAATTACAGACTAGTCGGAATTCCAGTATGGCCACCAGATCATAATGGGTGATATTCTTTCGCACCAGATATATCAACAAGAACATGCTTGATCTTTATCATTTTCTCAGGGATCATTGGTGCCTATGCAGACCCAATCCCTATCCAATAACAGACCTGTAAGAATTCCAATATGGCTCCCTGAGCACAATTGGGTATATTATTTTAAGCGCGATATTTCAACAAGAACAAGCTTGATCTATTTCATTTACACAGAGATGATTGGTACCTATAAGGGCTCCATCTTTATCGAATTGCAGACCTGTCGGAATTCCGATATGGCCACCAGAGCACTATCGTTGATTTTCTTTAGTAACAATATGCTTGATCTTTCTAAAATTCACAGGGATCATTGGTGCCTATGAGGGCTTCTGACCTATTGAAATACAGACTTGCTCAAAATCAAATATGGCCAACAGACTACAATCCGTGATTTTCTATTGCACACATTATTTCAGACATATCTTCTTTAATATTATTTGAACCAAAAGTATTTTTTACTCATGCATATTGATAAAAACCTGTTTCTGTTAGTGATATTTTTCAACTTTAACTTAATTGTTCACCCATATGTAAACTATTCCAGCACTAGCAGAAATGCTAATGCAGAAATAGCAACATGGAATGCACATGGACTTAAGAACAAAATTAAATCAGTAGAAGTTAAAGAATTAATAAATAATCACAGTATTGTATGTATCACTGAGACATGGGCAACCACGGATGATGAATTTTCTGATGCATTCCACGGGTACTATGGTAATTGAATAGTCAGGAAGAGTACAGGGAGAGGAGATGTTTTAGTTTATGTGCAACAGAAATTAAAGGGTATGATGGTACCTTAATTAATTAAGATAAAGATTTAGCCATAGTTTGCTGCTATATTGCGCCAGCAGATTCATCATTCTATGTGGATGAAGATGAAATAAATGGTATCAACAGGCTAGAAAATGTATTGGTAGATACTTTATCAGAATTTGATGAATTTAATTTAATTCTCCTTGGTGATTTTAATGCTAGAACTGTAAATATAACAGATATACCAGATATACCAGGAGACTTAATTATGTATTTAACTCCTTTTGGTAGCAGTGTAGTTGATTATGTAATTGTCAGTAGTTGTCTACTTCATAAGGTAGATGGATCCTGTGTATTATGAGATGATCCGTCCGATCACTTTCCTTTAAGCTGTTCACTTAATCTTATCAGACCAAGGAAAGAACTTTCGAATGAACACATATGCGAACTTACAAAATGGGTAAAATTTTATCAGACTGATGAAGATAAATCAAATATTTCAAAATCATAAGAACAAATAGAATGTGCGTTACTTTTCAACACATTTAATGAAACCTTAGAAACATATCCGGACAAAGCAAGTGAGGCATTGGTTAGAATTTATTAAAATATATCCTCCTAAAATTAAGAAAACTTCCGAGACAACATGAAACTAAAGCAACCAAATAGTGGGACAAAGAATGTGAATATTGGAAACATGAAAAATATATAGCTTTGAATAAGTGTAGATGTACAATATCAGATGGCGACTTACTTAATTATTAACAAACAAAAAACAGAGGTTTAAAAAATTATGTGAAGAAACCAAGGCAATCATCCAAGCCTTAGAGGTGCAAAAGGTGACAGGTGCAAAAGACACTGATTCCATGTGGAAAAACATGAGATTTTTAAATAAAAAGAAAATTTTTACAACAGTAGAACTGGTACTTTGGTACAAACATTTTAAGGAACTTTTGAATTCATCACACATGAGATTAATCAAGAGTTTAAGAATCATACTCAGGGATATTTAAAAGATGTATTAGAAATTGAAAAAAATACAGCGCTTGATGGACTCATAACACCATGTGAAGTCCAGAAAGCCATAAATGAAATGAAAAGAGGAAAAGCCCCAGGGCCAGACGGAATAACGGTAGATATATTGAAAGTTACATATAGTCACATATCGTCTCATATATAATTAATATATATTATATATTATATATATATTATATATATTTAATAGTATTTAGGAATTAGATTTTTCCCAGCCTCTTGGAGCAAAGCATTAATTGTACCAATTCACGAAAAAGGCTTCCATCATAGATCCTAAAAAATTATAGAGGTAAACTACTAACAAAAATATTGGCAAACAGAATTCAAAATTATAATGATCAAGCTGGATTATTATGTGTGGCACAAGCTAACTATAGGAAAGGTTATTCAATAGTAGACCATACATTTTCTTTAATGGGTGTGTGCAGAAATATTTTACAAAAAAGAAAAGAAGGTTTTATTACACTTTTATTGATTTTTCAACTGCTTTTGATAGTGAACAACATGATTTATTTTTTTTTATGTTTCAGTTAAATCTGGGATAAAATGAAACTCTTACAGACACTTCAGTCAATATATATAGTCAAATGAAATCATGTCTTCTTACAGGGGAAGGATTAACAGATTATTTTGAATGTACTAACGGAACTCGACCAGGGTGCATGGTGAGTCCCCTTCTGTTTTCTTTATTCATAGATGAATTTTATGAACAAATTAATGTTACGGATTGTCATGGTATAAATATTGATGAATATTTGCCAAACGTAATGACATTAATGTACGCTGATGATTTAGTATGCTACAGCGATACAATAAGACGTCTCCAAGAACAAATAAACCAGTTGCAAGTTTTTTTTCTGTCATTTATGGCTTAAAAGTTAATTTAGGAAAGACAAAAATTATGGTTTTTAGACACGGGTTGTTTCATTAAAAAGAATAGAGAAATGGCACTATCAAAAATACTCAAATTGAAACGGTAAATGACTATAGATACTTAGGGGTAATATTTACAAGTACATTGTCATGGTATGAAACAAAGAAAGCGCAGGCAATGCAGGCTGAAAGAGCAGTGACTCTCATAAAAAAAACTTTTATAGGAAATATAGTTGTTTATAAGTGAGCCAGCTATTTTATCTATTTAATTGTATGGTTACTCCGGTATTATTATATGGTTCAGAACTCTGGGGCTATGAAAGATGTGAAATAATTGAAAAGGTGCACTATAAATTTTGCGAGTACATTCTAAAAATTAGCTCTTCAGCTCCGAACGCAGCATTATTGGTAGAGTTTGGAAGGCATCCAATGTATGTCGGTCAGTTATTCAGATACTGGACAAAACTAGTACATAATGGTAAAAATAGATATCCAAAGCGTATATATAACATGCTGTTAATCTAGATATGAATGGAAAACAAACATGGGTTACTCATATAAGAAGCAAAATATGCAGCGCAGGTTTTGGGTATGTGTGGATGAATCAAGAAGTAGGAGATATTGGAATATTTTTGGCTAAAATAAAGGAAAGAATTATTGATATGGCAAAACAAAACTGGTATTGTGATGTAGAAGTAAATACTAAATTAAATTTATAGGTACTTTTAAATCCTCTTTCTAGTACTTTCAAATGCTCTCAATTAATGGAGAAATATTTTCTGTGTGTGACTAATACCAAGCATAAACAAGCGCTAGCCATATTGAAATGTTCATGTCATGATTTGATGAGTGAAAAGGGAAGGTATACGCAAATGGACAGCGTTCGTTGGCTTTCAAGATTTGTTTGTAGAAATAAAACTTTAAAACGCTGTTTAGTTGTACATTTACGATAACATTTTAAAAGAAGGTATCCTGATAATAAAATATGATCCGCCCCTGATAATTAAATATGATCCGCCCCTGGAAATTCAAGGGTTAATTTCAGTGCTCATATGGAAATGTCCATAAGCTCATTAATACAAACAACAGATATTTTGCACTAAGAACAATAAAACTGTACATGATTTTTCAGCACGAAGCAACATACACATTGTATGATGAAATGTGTAATGTTTATACAGTGAACCCATACTACCAAGTAGTACCACATCCCCCCCCCCCCCCAACCGTCTCCTATATTCATCAAAGGAGACATCGACTAGATGTGAATTGAGAATATTGATTATACCTTACTTTGAAACAGAAGATTTATGTCATATTTAACAATAATATAACTTCAGTTAACTACATGTCGTTGAATAGCAAATAGTCATCCTTTAATTACAAATGTTTACATTAATAAAATGACAAAGGTAATTTTACATTTCTCATGATGATGTTAATTAAAAAGAACCAAAAATTCCAAAATTGTACCCTATCTATAAGGAATGTATCAGATGTAATGTAACTATGATGATCTTCCGTGTATTTTTCATATCAATTTGAGTACCCCAAATATAACATAGGATCCGCCCCTGTTACACTGAGAAGATTTGGTGGAACTAATAAAAAAAATAAAATGTATTATCCAAATTTCATCTCCACCAAATTTGGTACTTTTATCACATTCTGAACAATTCTTCTGCATTTTGCCGTTAACCGCTGCACTATTAAACTAAATCTACTTTATGATTCCTGTTTATGATTATTGTTGAAAACCTCAGTGATATTTGTATGTCACATGTCTGTTACGTCACACATACGCGCCTCCTACGTCCCTCCTACACCAAACGGATAAACAGATATGACCACTTATACTGGCACTATCATTTCTGCAACTCTTTTTACACATATCAATACCGTCCCGTAATTGTAGAGTAAATATATTTTGTTTCATGCTTATTTAAATCATTACAAATCGCCACATTACTTCCATTGATAAAAGCTAACTTGCAGTGGCAAATAAACTATATTTGAAAGAAATATCGCAAAAAATAGGTGGACAGGGGTGCTTAGTATAGCGGTTTATTCAATAATTATTTCAATGCCCTCAGGATTTTGTAATCCCCTTTGTGCTTTGGTTCACAACTTTACTATGCATTTCAGTACGAAACATTTACTGAAAAGAATTGTCATTGTAGACTGAGAATAAGTATTCTTAACAAAATTTCTGGAAAATTACTTTATGAGATAGGGAAATCTTAAATTAGAATCATAACAGAATTTATCATCACAGGCTTTCCATTTCTAATTTAATCATAATGAATGATATTCCTATAACGTTTTAGATTACATGTATGATGATAATTGATAATATAATTGCACTCAGTTATTCATTCTTATAATATAGCAGACCTTTTTGGCTCATCTCATTACAACATAAGCCAGAAATAGCAGACACACGCTCATTATCACTACTAGGTTTACCTATTTTCATTTAAAAAAATATTTTCTGATTTCCTACTTAACATTAAGCATAGTCTAAACGCATACCTAAATGTGTACTAAGATCTGGATATAGATTTATCTGTGCACATCTGTCTTAAAATTTAAAACAAAAATATAAGCACAATACAAACGTCTGAGTATGATCAATATGTTTTGCGCATACAGCATTTTAATCTTAAAATATATCTGGAGCCTTAGTCCTGATGCAAAAACAACCTCGTCTTACATACTCTGGAACACGGAAAAGTCATCGCATATAGATATGTAAATACCTGCATTTATACTATCCTCAAAAACGAAGGTCTTTGTTCCCTTTCACTTTGTTGAAACAAATAAATTACTTCTATATGCGTGTAAATGCTGAATGAAAAATGCGCAGACTGTCTCAAATATTTTTAAAACAAACTCTTTGTACTTTACACATTACAAGTTACATATATACACTAACCTTGTTCCATATATCATACAAACTCTTCCAATACCCGTTTTCGGGGTCTCTTCTCCATATCATAAGGTCTCCAATTGTAAACATAATTTTTGATCATTTATTGTTTTTTAGACCAAATTACTACAACATTTAAACTACACATATATAATGTTTTAATGAGGAAAACCAACTTCTTTTTTTTTATAAAGGAACCGTTGTCTCCTCCTTCTTCAAATATGATAACATGAAAAGCTAAACCCCCCCTAAAGGTAAAAAAAGCTACGGTGGCTTTGCAAATGCTTTACACCGAGACTTTCCAGGCGGGAACTGAATGTCGTAACACACCTGAATGATACTATGTTTTCATGACGGTCCCGCCACCGCCGCCGCATAAAAATCTTGTTGGCACGGTAACTAAAAAAGTATTTCACGGATCTTTACCAAACTTGGTATATGTATAGATATCGATCAGAGGACGATGCCTATTTAAAATGAGGTCATGACCTTTACTAGGATAGTGTCCTTGACCTTGAATAGGTCCGATTTTGGGGAAAATCACACAAATTCTTAAATGTTTCAGTAAGGGATACATGGAAGGATCCAAAAATCAAATTGAACGAAGATCTTGGATAGCTTTGTCTTTTGCAGAAGACAGGTGACGCCACCGATTTCTTTTATATTATACATATACATAGATATGGGTTATGGGATGATGTTTATTTAAATTGGGGTCATGACCTTTCCTATGGGAGTGGCCTTGACCTTGAATATTCCCATATTTGGTAAAATTCACACAAAATCTTTAATATCTCAGTAAGGGATGCACGGAATGAACCAAAAATTAAACTGAACGAAGATCTTTGATAGCTTTGTCTTTTGCAGAAGACAGGTGGCGCCACCTTGTGTTGTTTTCTTCTTAAAATGATGTTAACGCATTAACTTTCTAAGAATTTGAGGTACAGTCACCAAACACACAGGTTTGATGCATATTATGAACGGCTAGGTCAAGTTCGAACATGGATGACCTTGATGCATTTTTAAAGGTCACAGCAGCGATTATGCTAAAATGATATTAGGGCAATAGCTCAAAAAGAATTTATGGTACAGTCACCAAACCTACAGTTTAGATGCATCTTATAAAGGGCTAGGCCAAGTTTGAATATTGATGACCTTGATGCATTTTTCAAGGTCACAGAGACGTTAACGCTCAAATGATGTTAACTTTAATATCTCACTGAGGGATGCATGGATTGGTCCAAAAATCAAATTGACAGAAGATCTTTGATAGCATTGTTTCATGCAGAAGACAGGTGGCGCCACCTTATGTTGTTTTCTTGCTATAATGATGTTTAAACGGAATAACTTTGTAAGAATTCAAGGTACAGTCACCAAACCAACAAGTTTGATGCATCTTATTAACGGCTAGGTCAAATTTTAACATGGATGACCTTAATACATTTTTCAAGGACACAGCAGCGATAATGTTAAACTGAAATTACGGCAATACTTAAAAAAAAAAATGTGTTGGTACAGTCACCAAACTTACAGGTTAGATGCATCTTATCAAGGGCTGGGGGGGAGGGGGGGGGGGGGGTTAAATGTCTGGGGATACGATACTATGGCACCTGCGGTGTCAAGAAATATCTAGTTAAATTTACGCGAAGGTACCTTATCAGACCCATTTAATCTCCCGGAGCATATTAATCTCTTTGGAGTTAAATTCGAGTTACATTCTTCGCCTAAGTCTTGTGGTTATGATTGACTGACTGTCAAATGTCTTGTTTGCCGTGGAACATTAAAAGCGGATTCTAGTGAAAGAAACTTGAAACGTATATTTGTCTTTTTTACATCAGTTTATTGGCATGAGGGATGTTTAAAATCATTTTTGGTTACCATGGATGGGTAAGCATCAGAGGGCGTTGTAGCTTACATGAAATCACATGATTTCTAGCTATGCCTGGGCTTTAGTATATTTACGTTATCTACTAAAATGCCTAAAATAAAACGTGATTCCGTGTACAGATAGACGTAACTCAGTACTAGCTCTTATAACTAAAGCCCTGTAAACTCCGTATGGTGAATCCCTGATATTTGCATTTTAGGGCGTCACAACTCTCCTGACGATTCCCTCGCATTTACATATCAGGACGTCACGCCTCCTGTGAATGGCATCGTTGCTATGATGAAGCTAACAGCGGTCCCATTGGCAATAGCTCAACCCGCTTGTTAACATTCGCACTGAAATCATGTATACAGAAAGTCCATACACGAACCTTCGTGTCCTATGATATATCTCTGCTGTTCTAACAGTGTACTGTAGACAATATCGCAACGATTTGGTAATGCGTATTTCCCACTTGCCAGTTGAAAGTCTTCCCACTGTTAAGTTGCCAACACGCTGATCGTTTCAGCCAGCGGGTACATGAATTTCAGTTTGACTTCGCTCGTCGCGTGTGGACCTGAATATCGCACGCTGATTGGCTTAGCTAGAGATACAGTTTCAACCGGCGATGGTCTGATAAACGGTGACACACTGACTCACTGAGGCTGAGGGTTATATGTAAAGTTTAAAGTCTTGCCGTACTCAAAATAGCCAAGGACCTTAAAATATTAAGACCGATTAAATAGGAATATAAATAGCAAGCTGGAAGCCCACAGTAGGCGGTGACTAGATTTACATTGTGGGTTTTGAAAAAAAAAGATTCCGGGAAAGACCACTATAATTACTCCTTACGTCACTTGGAAAGACCTTAGTTCAGCGAGGCGGTGATGTGTGGCGCTGACTGTCCGGAACGGCCCAAGTTTATCAGTCGATGAAATTAGAGGGCCAGAGAGTGGAAATTAGTTATAAAAATTGTTGAAAGGTGGCAGTACCTACACTAAGTGCGACACAGTCAGAGAACGTTTGATTTCTCTGTCAGAGCAAAAGAGCAATTTCATTGACTGGGCCAGTCTACATGATTTCTTATGAGCCGTATTATATTTATCTGTCTGTACATCGGTATTTAATTTCGTAAGAAAGAAGTTTATTCTGCAAATTGAAAGACAGAGTTTTATGAAGGAAATATTCATGTTTTCCCTTTGACGTGTTTTTATGCTACGGGTTTCAAAGTCAGTATGTTTGCATCTCATCTTTAGAGCAATATGTGATCTGCATGCGTACTGGTCCACAGTGAATTTTTGTAAGGAGCATTGGCCTTATGGCCAGGAATACTTTAGGAACTGTGCCGAAGAAAATGATTCACATTTTTGACATAGTCCGCAGACTGATGATCTTTCTTTTTAATACAAAGAAACTGAATAGCTTGCACTACATATTCAGAGAAATATATTTGGCAGTGTCTGCCTTAATGTAAGAGTTCTTGAGCATTATACATGGCTACTGCGTTCACCTAAACTAACCGAGAATTAACTGGGCAACAGTCCACACCACTCACTTTGGTTATACTCAGGTTTCTGTAAAAGAGGCATATTTACATATGTATGTCTCTATATACACCAAATATAGTACTTTTTTACTTAAAATATTAAGTTATATGCCAATAGATCGTTTTGCAAGCGGTTGCTTACTCTTGTGCATAAGTGGGGGGAAAAGCTTGCACCAGGCGCGATCAGTAATATAAACAAGAAGCGCACGCAACCTGGTGGCCGTACCGCGCGATTCCTGTTTCTCCCACGTTTCTTCTTTCATTGAACTCTTCATCTTTAGGAGCATTCGTTCATGGGGAGGTGGGACCTCAGGTCATGTCTTGTTATGGAAAATAAACACACGTGCACTGTTTACTTTGTATTCATCCCAATTGAACTTATGGCTTGAGATGATGTACGTCCTATTACAAATGTTTAGATACCTGCTAGGTATACGAAGAAATGGGTTCTCATAAGATGGGCAATTTATAATAAAAAAATCATGGAATGGGAGTATTATAATCAAATAGCACCCAGACCGTGATTTTGGTTTTTATATACAATATACCATAATTCTAGACAGCATTTGTCTAGAGTTTGTCTAATAAGTAAAAATGTGAATAAAAAACGGAGGCATTATGCTCCATGCTGCCGAAATTATCCCCTCGCAACGAAGTTGCGAAAGGGATATAATAACACCTCCGTTCGTGCGTCCGTCTGTCAGTCCGTCCGTCTTTCCTTCCGTCCGGAACTGGCTTGTGGATCGATTTCAAGCCCAACCGTTTGACTAAAACCTTTCATCTTGCAAATATGGCTCACCTTCCAATGGATGAAAACCCTATCGATTAAAGGTCACGGCCACAGGACCAACTTCTTAACAAATCTTCTGAATCCGTTTTAAGCCACCCTGTTTGACTTAAACCTTTCGTCTTACAAATATGGCTCACATACCCAAGGATGAAGAACCCTATCTTTTATGACATCAACTAAGAGCTATTGTAGGAATCACATGGTCGGCTTGAGTGTCCAAATTCTTATCTATATAAAAAAAGAGGAATTCATGAAGAAACTCAGCAGGCTCAAATTGCTTGGTCATTGTCTCAGGCTCCAAAACAGTGCACCAGCACAACCACCAATGGGTTGATATTATCAATCTCGAATGGACGCAAGACTCCCTCAATGACCTGACTTCCGACTGTCACATCGTCAGACATCCAAGAAAAGGAGTATGCACTCAAAAACAGAACTGACCTTAACAGAAAGCTCTTGCGAGAGACAAATTGGCCTGAAGGGAGAATGTCATTGGCCCGCAGATGAAGTCCAAAAGACGTTCCCTTTGTGTCACACATTTCTGTTTTGTTACTGTTGCGTGTGAAAAGATCATTTATTGTTTCGAAGCGACAGCACTACCACATTAAGCGATAAATCACGGTATAAAGTGACAAATATCCATATTTGTTTCAAAATTACTCCAGTGTGTTCTATCAACAGATTATTCTAATTATAAAAATAAACTTTGTACGAGTCATAATTTAAACAAATTTTTTTTTTTTTTACTCTGCTCCAGTTTTTTTTAAATCGTTAAATTCAGGGTGACTGCCCACAGCGTCTGTAAAACATACAGCAAACCGGTCTAATGTTGTGCCGGTACTGAATGGGTACATATCTTAACAATAAAGGAGCACGATAGGTGTAATGGGCATGCAAGAACTGACTGCTCTAGGACGGTAGGCAGTGATATAGGACTCAATTCCCGGCTTAAAGAGGCCCAGACTCGGAATTGCACTCCTGGGCACTGGAGACGGACTAGTACTTGGAATCGCATGTAAGGACTCGAGAAATTAGGCTGAGTCCATATAGCACTATATAACAAGCTTTGCACAGCATCGAGGGCTATAACTGTGATTAACCATTAAAGTAAAACCATGTGTGAACTATAATTTAAAATGTATTTGACAACCCTTAAATTTTCATTTATATTTCTCCTTAAAATAAAAAACGGCACTTTCATATGATGCTTTTTATTTTCAGATAACGGCTGAATTGTTGGATCGTCTTATAATAGCAGTCTCCTCTTATTTTCTCTGAAATAAAATAAGTCCGAAACATCATATAAAAAAGAAAATAAGTTACACTTAACAGTTTCTTCAGAGCCTTAAATTATTCTTTACATAGAAAGTTTTAAAAATGAATATTTTATTCCTTTGCACATTTCTTCGTACTATGACATCTATCTGCACCTATTCACAAAAAATATGTAATTTGCTAAAGTATTTAAATAGTTCCTATAAAAATCCTACATTTTTAAACATTAACTCGCACGAAAACTGTTAAAATGTGTCAAGTGTAAAATGTTTAAAAAATAATTTCTACAAAAAGTCTTCACTCTTACATTTTACCCGCATGAAAACTTTAAAAGTTCATATAAAAACATGCACTTTCATGCATTTGTCGATTTTAAGCAGGAAAGAGGTATGAATATTCATCTTCTTTGGCACTGACCTTATTCCATATATCAAAGAGAAGCTTCCAATCCCCAGACTTGGGATCTCTTCTCCATATCATCATATTTCTGTAGTTATAAACATTATCTCTACCTTTTAATAGTTTTATTTTTTTCCTAGACAGATTTAACACCGATTTCCAAAACAAATATAACAAATTTGCAGAATAAAAGTGAGGTACACTTACTTTTCTTTTTCGAAGAGGGACCCTTCACTTGTTTTCTGATCAACTGGCTCTACGTTAACAGCCATATCCCCATAAACGTCGAAAAAGCCCCGGTATCCGTTAAGTTGCTTCACACCCTGACTTGCAAGTCGGGAATAGAATGCCACAATACCGTCTGAATGAGTAAAGTTATATATTTATATTCAGCTGTATTTCGCGTTGTAATGTTAACAAAAGGATTGAATAAATTGATAAAACATCAAAAGAATTGGATTCCACGAATAATGGTATCTTTAATTGAAATGATTTGCTAAAATAGGATAGTTTAATACGATGAAATTAATACTAAATATTTTATTTATTTATCATTGAAATAGTTCGCTAAGCGCGTTATATGTGATGCATGCAACAATAGTATTAAACCTCATATCAAACGATTAAATGTATAAGATGCAACAACTAAAGCTTGTTTCAAATAAATATGTTTTTTAAGGAAGGCTGGATATGCTTCTGATAACGTGCAAATGGTTTCATTGACCTAGAAATACATACTGGAAGCATTTCTAATCTTATATAAATACTTTGCCTGAATACCTGGAACGTAAGTTTCTAATATATACATCCGTTAAATAATATATTATAGAAGATGTGTACGTATTACAATGCCCCGCCCACAAACTATTGTCACCTGGCAGCAAGTAATTTATAGTCTGTCAAGCCCGAGACGATGTGTCTTTTTTCGACATGAATAATAATTTAACTGAGGTATATACAATGTGCAATTGATCTCCATTTGTTCACTTGAAGTGGAATATGTGCAGTTATAATTCATTAGGGGGAACCTGACACTTTACTGGCGCCCCCTTTTGATGACATTGTAAATTTAAAAATGCTGGTTAAATATTATTGTCATGAGGCTACATGTTTTTCTGTTTTTGAAGTGAGTTGTCTTGAACAGCGTCATCGCTTCAGTGCTTCATTTGTGAAAAGTGTCTAGGAAGAACAATAATTGTAGGAATTTTCAGCTAAACAGCTTTGTTTATGAATTCTATTACCAGTCACACATTTCGACCTGGAAATTGTCCAAGAGAATATCGTCAGAAAAGGCTCAAGTGTAGGAACCTACCAACGGCTATTTTGACAGGTGTCAGTTTTGACAGCTTCAAATAGATGTCAAAACAGAGCATAAAGATCTCCATCTGATTGTATAAGTGACGCTGGTGGTGTGACTCGATAGAGATAATTAGTATATACCCATATTTTGAATGCTCATGTATATTATTTCTTTTGATTTTGGTATTTGTAAAGCCGATTACATATTGTTGACGCTAGAAGCCATTTATGTGTGGACTGGTTATCTGACTCACAATCGACAGCGACACCTGTGGGATTATCTGAACTAATGATCCCCAAAATGTCGTATGGTTTGCAGACACTCTGTTATATTTCTTTCATAATTAAATAAGTTGTCATATTTTCATTCATAATTCATTCATAATATTCCTTTTGATATATTTAGGGAATATATCAATTTAAAGGCCTGTGCCTTTGATGACTTTGGTCCCTTGACTGTAGGTGTTACAGAATAGGCCGATAGGCTTCAATTTATGCTGACAGGGAACGCTCCTTCACAAGTTTGTACAGTTCTAAAATATCTTTGAAATACACCCTGAATTAAACATGGTATTTTAGATTACCTTTAGTGTGTATGATACCAACAGCGGGTGGTACCAGATACGCGTTGTCCCCGTATGACTGTTCTGAAATACCTTTGAAGTCTCGGTTCATGTACATCTCCGAAAAAAGTTTAAGGTCGTAACGAATCCTCTGCTTGATTGTTTCATCATCTGTGATACAAAAAAGGGAACATGATATAAATTAATACCTTTCAGCGACCAATCTGTATCAGTTTATGATATTATGAAAACGGGTTACAACAATATTTCATATTATGAATTTATAGCAAATATTAACCCTTGTCATTGTATTGGTTCTCACAACAGATGAGTGGTATATATTGAAAAGTCCAAACAGGGAGAAGAAACACAGAAACCACAAGGTTATTCATGGTCAGAATGGATTCAAGGATCACCTTGGTCTGAAATGAAACATGAATATGAGTACATTTTATAAAT
Source organism: Sipunculus nudus (assembly GCA_026874595.1). NCBI lineage: Eukaryota > Metazoa > Annelida > Sipuncula > Golfingiida > Sipunculidae > Sipunculus > Sipunculus nudus. Next base: position 8,927,885 of record CM049308.1, read on the forward strand.
TACACAATTTAATTAATCGGCCATATGTTACATTATTCATTAAATTATCTGTTAATTACAACTGCCGATGCATTCAGTTAAATGTTGTAACATTAATTCTCACCATAGCTTCCTATAGCCTTGATTGAATAAGATTGAATATAAAGCCTACTCCAAATATGGTAAACCTTTCAAAATTACAAGCTAGTTAATGAAGGGCATAAAACAGTAATTTAATTTAAATGTATATGCAGGTACATTTTAGTTATCACCTTTTAACTTCCCTCATAAAACCATTTTTCGAGAAGAGAATAAGTAACCCAAAGGTCATGCAACTCAGCTGAATAACATATTAACGTATTATTGCTTGTTGCTATAATACTAGATGCCTTTATAAGGTTGGCACTGGCGAGACCACCATACATAAGCCTGCAATTTATGTAAGTTAGATCATGGTGGCAAAGTGGCGGAGCCGTTTGGCAGGAGGTGAATAGGTGCAAAACTGACGAGATTCCTCACCAGTGATTATACTAGACATATTACTTGTCATAAAGGCACATTCGCTGCTTGTTTTATTTGTGAAAATGACCATATTAACCCCGTAGCTTGCAGAGCTCGCTGTGGTCTTATTCAAGTTTTCCGTTAAGATGTTTCAGACCGCCCTGGACGTTCACTTAAAAGTTGCTAGCTCCAATAATTACGATTGCTGCCCTTTATCACATCTTTATCGATATACCTTAAACCACAGTTTAGAAACTGGCATGATTGTTATAGTTTGGCAGTCGCAGAGGAAATATGTAAGAAATTACGAAAAAAAAAGTACAGGAGACACCGCTAAATGTAATTCCCTGATAGACATAATCAATAAGCTTACCAGGTTTGATGACGCTAGATGCAGCTAAAGCTGAGAAACTGACACGATAACTATCATTTCACAGTATGACAACATGAGTAAACTACGTACCTTAAAAAAAGTGACGCCACCAGTCTTCAACAGCTGATGAAAAATATGACTAAAAAGGGCACCTCCAAGGCGGAGCATCCTTTCGAAACAGGGGTGTAATTAGACTGGAATTATTAACTGTAAGTCTGGTCATTTAAAATTCGATAAGACCTTGAAATTAGACCCTTTAGACCTTAAATTCAAAAGGCGTCTTTCTCTATTTATAGGTCATCCGTATGTTTGTCTTTCTTTCATTCACAAACACATGTTGGAATACGTAACACATACACACGTCAAGAAACAAGTCTTTCAGATAAAAAAGAAAATGGAATTTGGAATGAAAGGTTATATGCATAAACAAGCTTTCGAACAAGTGAGCCCTGTGACCTTGACCTTTAAACTTGTTTTAAAAAATGTATGCCTTGTTCTTACCGGACATGGAGTATTCGTATTCGTGTTCAAATGTGTAATAAAGAATGCATTTCCCATCATAGCGCAAACATGGAGTTTCAACTATAGCAAAAACAGAATGGATACTTTTATATACCTTTCCGTTAATACTGCAGCAAATTGGAACGAACAATGGCGATATGTTTGACTGCTGGGTATCTTACTTTGTTAGACACATAATATGACAAGATATTTCCGTAGACAGGTCAGCCTAAAGAAACGCATAAGAATTTACAATGCTATCATCTGAACAGTGCTCTATTAAAACAGGGGAGAATGGGGGCAAGCAAAAGCTGATAGAAACATTTAAAAAATGATCCGCAAATATCATCTAGGAGCAATTGTAGGAATACACTGGCTTTTCAGAATATCCAACTCTGAAATATATAAGAAGAATGGAATTCATGAACAAACTCAGTGGGCTCAGATTGCTTGGTCATTGTCTCAGGCTCCTAAACAGTGCTCCCGCACAACAAGCAAAGGGTTGCTTTCATCTCGACATGGACGCAAGACTCACTCAATGACCTGACTTCCGACTGTCACCTTTCTAGACCTATAAAATGAATACGCACTAAAAAAACAGTTCTAAACAAAAGGCCCATGAAAGAGACAAATTGGCCTGGAGAGAAAAAATGTCATTGGCCCGCAGATGTAGTCCAAAATCATTCTCTTTTTGTCATACATTTCTGTTTTGTTACTTTTCCATGTGTGAAAATCATTTATATTACAAAAAATAACACTATATATACCAAGCTTCGCACAGCATCGAGCTATAACTTTAACTAACCATTATACTGGAACGTGTGACCTTTAATAAAAAAAGTACTTCAAAGTCTTAAATTTTCATTGAAATTGCTCTGTAAGGATATTTGTGTTCGGACTTGGTCTCGTGTTCCTAATGACTCTGACTGGAAGAAATAGGACTTGGACTCGAATCTCAAGAAATCGGACTTTGACTCGGACTCGAGTGGCCTGGACTCGGACTTGCAGTTGGACTTGGACTGTGTTGATTCTACTATATTTCTGTTCCGAGGGTTGGCAGTGTTCGGGAAGCCGAGTGGACAATTCATCCATGCGACCCTCTTGGTCATAAAGATACACGTACGTGTATTCGGTATAAACATACAAAAAAAAAACAGGAAGTAAGTAATGGTACTATCGCAGGATGCGTTTTATTCTTAAAACTGCTGAAGTTTTAGTTCGCTTTATAATGGCAGCCTCTTCTTATCTGCCCTGAAATAAAAAATGTCCAGAGACATCATTAAAAAGAAGAGAAAATAAATAACACGCAACTGCTGTATTTGTAAAGCCTAGAATTAAGCTCTAAAACGAAAGGCTTTATTCCCTTGCAGATCTCTTTGTACAATGAAATGTTTTTGAACATATTCGCATTAAGATTGTTAAAATCGATAATTTGATCAAGTTTTTAAATAGTTCCTATAGTTCCATTTACTCGCGTGAAAGCTGTTTAAAATGAGTCATTTGCAAAAGTTTTTTAATAGTTCCAATATTTAATCCGTCACTCTTGCTTTTTACTCGCAAAATAAAATCTGTAAAAGTTCATACAAAATCATGCACTTTTATGCATTTCTCGTTTTAAAGTATGAAAGAGGTTGAATATTCATCTGTCAGGAACTGACCTTATTCCACATGTCAAAGAGAAACTTCCAGTCCCCAGACGCGGGATCTCTTCTCCAAATCATAATATTTCTGCAGAGTTAGGCAAAAATAAAAAAGTATAGTTCTCAGGCACTTTTATTTTCAGAAATCACTGCGGGCGGGCGGTATTTTAATTTTTACCTTTTTTTTTATAAAAATTTCATATGAACATGGAAAAGCGTGAAAATAACAGGATGTTTTTGTGTAACAGTTAAAAATACTTCATAACAAAGGAAATCGTATCAAAACTGTATTATTTAATATTATTGAAAGATGAAAATCAAAATAACAATGTTTGATGCGGGTCGTTAAAATTGGCGCGGGCGGTGCCAGAAAACATCTTTTAATTTTTCTGGCCTTAAACATTATGTATATTGTTTAATAGTTTCATTTCAAGACAGCTTTTTACAGCAATTTCCCCGGAAACATAATAAATTAATAAAATTAAAATGCGATACACGCACTTCTCTTTTTCGATGATGGCCCCTTCGTATGTATCTTCATCCACTGGGGCTACGTAAATAATCGTATCCCCGTAAACGTCAAAAAAGCCCCGGAACACCGGAAGTTGCTTCACACCCTGACCGGCCAGGCGGGTATAGAATGCCTCAATACCAGCTGAATGAGTGAAGCTGTATATTATATCGGGATTCTGCTTTGTAATATTGACAAAATCATTGAATGTGCTTCTGCTTAACAATGAAAAGAAGTGCAATACGTTTCCTATGAACCGTCAATTTGATATGGATTTGATATGTAATCGGAAGAGAGTGTCATCAGATAAAAATACCACTTGTCTTTTATTTCATTTAAATCATTTACTAGACCCGTTATCAAAATACACAACAATGCATGCAGCAATGCTTTCAAAGCGATATCAGAAGCACCATATTTAGAAAATACAACGATAAAAGTTTGTGTTAATTAATGTTTTAAAAATTATGAATAAATACTTTTATTTAGCTGGAAATAATTTATGAAGGTATTTCGTAGGAAATATGATTACATTGCCTAGTAGCCGGTATAAAAAACGTGTATATATTAACGTGTCGAAGAATATTTAAAAATGGAATATATATTTTCACATATAACAATGGCGGTGTTCCACTCACACCCTTTCGTCAACTGGCAACAACTTTTTATTTATATAGTCTTACAACCCGGGGACGTTATAACTTTTGCTGGAATGAATTATGATTAAACGTGGTATTTCACGTTACCTTTTGTATGTATGATACCCACGGCTGGTGGAACCAAATACGCGTCGTCTCTGTATGTCTGTTCTGAAATACCTTTGAAGTCTTTGTTCACGTACATCTCCGAAAAGAGTTTAAGTTGGTCACGTATTTGCCGCTTGCAAATTCCAACATCTGTGATGCAAAATACGCAACGTTTAACGACAAATTCATATCATTTTATAAGATGATAATACCGGGTAACAATAATAGCACTTATTTATGATTTAGCAATTAACATTAACCCTTTTTCTTGCCTTGATTCTCACAACAGATGAGTGGCATAAACTGAAATGTCCAAACAGCGAGAAGTAACACAGAAACCCAGAGGTTCTTCATGGCCAGTATGGATTGAAGGATCGCCTTAGTCTGAAATGAAGCATGCATATGAGTACAATTTATAAATTACTTAAATTTTATTAATCGGCCATGTGTTACTTAATTCATTTAAATATATGTTAATTAAACTGTCGATACAATTTGTTAAATGTTGCAACATGAATTCGCACCATAACTTTTGGATCGAAAGCCGTTTGATTAAATATAATGCTTACTGCAACTATGGTAAAACTTCCAAACAAACAAGCTAGTTAATGAAGGGCATAATACAGTAATTTAAATTAAATTTACATGCAGGAAAATTTTAATTATCACCATTTAATTTCCCTCACAGCATCAAAATAAATAGCCCATAAATATTGCTGATCAGCTGAATCACTTATTATGTATTATTGCCTGTGGCTATGATACTAGATTTATTATGGTGAACGCTGGTGATCCTGAGACCAGCATACATTAGCCTGCAATTTATGTAAATTATATTATGGTGACAAAAGTAACCCTGTGGCTGAGCCGTTTGGCAGGGGTTGGATAGGTGCAAAACTGACAAGATTCCTCACCAGTGTTTATATAAGGCCTGTTATACAAGACCTTCCATAGCGTCATAAACGAACATTCATTGCTGGTTGTAATTGTGAAAATGACCATTTTTTGCAGAAGTTCGGTTGCTGTGGTCTTAATCAAGGTTTGCGTGAAGATTTTTCAGACCTCACTGGATGTTCAGTTAAACTTTGCTAGTTTCAATAATTACGTTTTGTGCCCTGTTTGGCCTCGAGGGTAATGTCATTGGCCCGCAGATTTAGTCAACAAACGATCTCTTAGTTTAACCCTTTTCTGTTTTGTTACTTTTGTGCGTGTGAAGTTTATTAATTTGTTTTGAAGCAAGAGCACTATCACACTAAGCGATGAATCACGATAAAAAGGGACGACACTACAATGTGTTCCCTGCACCAGAAACTGCCTTTTTTTATTCTTTGTGTTCAGGGTGACCTGCCCACAGCGTCAGTAAAGCATACAGCACCCGATCCAAAGGAGTGCCGGTACTGACTGGGTACACATCTTTACAATATAGAGATATGATAGGGAATATAAGCTTTTCGTGTCTTAATTGCAAGAATTGAGTGACGTTGGACTGTAGGCAGTAATGTAGGACTCAAGTCTGGACTGTTTTAGGGGCCTTGGACACGGTCTTGTACTCGGACTCGGAGGTATAGACTCGAGAAATTATCCGAGTCAATCTCGAGTCCAATCAAAAAATCTCAGTCACATATCACAGTACATGTGCGAACTACATACAGCATATTACAAAAAAATAACACTCTCTATACCAAGCTTTGGACAGCATCGAGAGTCATAACGGTAATTAACAATTAAAGTAAAACATGTGTGAACTATAATATAACAAGTGACCCAGGGGTCATGACGCTCAGCTGACCAGGAAGACATTGACAAAAGTAATTTTATCATCTGAATGTCAAATTTGAATGAAATACTTTTTCCAAACTTGACCTTTTGTATAAAATCATCCAATATTCATTGGGGTACTATGGAGCTCTGTAGCATGAAGGATATGGGTAACAGACACCTATTTTCAAGGTTTACAAGATGACTTTTCAGGGGTCTCCCAGCATGTCAAAAAAATAAAATTCTAGGTCCAGTTATTATGATTTGTGCCCTGTTAACAGATGACCAAATGTTTATTTTGGGGGGTATTTCAAAGCCGCATAGGATGAAGGATATGGGTAACAGAGATGTAATTTCAGGTGCACAAGGAGACTTTTCAGGGGCCTCCCAGCATATCAAGAAAGGAGATTCTAGGTCAAGTCATTATAATTTGTGCTCTGTTAACAGATGACCAAATCTTTATTCTCGGAGCCATAGCATAAAGGATATGGGTAACAGAGAACTAATTTCAGATTTCCAAAGAGACTTTCCAAAGGCCTCCCTGCATGTCAAGAAAGAAGATTCTAGGTCCAGTCATTATGATTTGAGCCCTGTTAATATATGACCAAATCTTTATTCTAGGGGGTACTTCAGAGCCCCATGGCTCACAGAATATGGGTAACAGGGACCTTATTTCGGGTTTCCATGTAGACCTTTTATGGGCTTCCCTGGAGGTGAGGACAGAAGATTCTAGGTCCAGTCATTATGATTTGTGCCCTGTTTACAGATGACCAAATGTTTAAAGATCACAAAAGAAGAGAAAAAAAATCGTAATAAATTAAAAAAATATAGCTGGCGCCACCAATCTCCAGAAATTGATGAAACACTCCATGATCAATATCCATGCAAAGAATCATGGTGATTAATGCATTAGTTGTTCAGATACTTGAGCTTTTGTATTAAATTTTGCATTATTCTGGGGGGTACTTCAGAACCCCATAGCTCAAAGAATATGGGTCACAGTGACCTAATTTCAGGTTTACAAGGAGAATTTCCATAGTCCTCCCAGGATGTCAAGTAAGAAGATTCCAGGTTTAGCGGTTACGATTTGTGCCCTGTTAACAGACAGACGCCTGGATGGCCGGACGGACGACGGACAAAAGGTGATCCCTATAGCTCAGATGACTTTCAGTCAGCTGAGCTAAAAATTGAAAAAATACAGGTGGCGCCACCAGAATGCAGAAACTGATGACACATTTCATGATCAATATCCATGCAAAGAATCATGGTGATCAATATAATAATTGTTCAGATACTTGAGCTTTTGTGTCAAATTTTCCATTATGCTGGGGGGTACTTCGGAGCCCCATAGCTCAGCGGTTATGGGTAACAGAGACCTAATTTCAAGATTTTAAGGAGACATTTCATGGGCCTCTCAGCATGTCAAGAGAGAAGATTCTAGGTCCAGTTGTTACGATTTGTGCCATGTTAACAGATGATCGCATCTTATGAGGTCTCAAAAATAGAGAAAAAAATTCGTAAAAATAAAAAAAATACAGGTGGCGCCACCAGAATGCAGAAACTGATGACACATTCCATGATCAATTTCCATGCAAAGAATCATGGTGATCACTGCAATAGTTGTTTAGATACTTGAGATTTGTATCAAATTTTCCATTATTCTGGGGGGTACTTCGGAGCCCCATAGCTCAAAGGTTATGGGTAACAGAGACCTAATTTCAGGTTTCCAAAGAGACTTTTTATGGGCCTCCCTGCATGTCAAGAGAGAAGATTCTAGGTTTAGTCGTTACGATTTGTGCCCTGTTAACAGATGGCCGCATCTTAAGAGGTCTCAAAAATAGAGAAAAATATTGGTAAAAATCGAAAAAATACAGGTGGCGCCACCAGTCTGCAGAAACTGATGAAACACTCCATGATCAATATCCATGCAAAAAATCATGATGATCAATGCATTAGTTGTTCAGATACTTGAGCTTTTGTATCAAATTTTCCATTATTCTGGGGGGTACTTCGGAACCCCATAGCTCAAAGAATATAGGTCACAGTGACCTAATTTCAGGTTTACAAGGAGAATTTCCATAGACCTCCCAGGATGTTAAGTAAGGAAGATTCCAGTTCTAGCGGTTACGATTTGTGCCCTGTTAACGGACAGACGCTCGGACGGCCGGACGGACGACGAACAAAAGGTGATCCCAATAGCTCAGCTGAGCTAAAAATGTTCTTTATTATCTTAAATTTCGATTTAAATTGCCCTTTAAGGATATTTGAGTTGGACTCGGATTCGGACTTGGTTCCTAATGTCTCGTACTCGATGAAGGTGTATTGGGCTCGAATCTCAAGGAGTAGGACTTTGACTCGGAATTGAGTGGCTTGGTATCCCACTTGAAATCGGACTTGGATTGTGTGGATTCTGCTTCATCTTTGTTCCGAGGGATAGCAGTCTTTGATAAGCAGAGTTGACAATTCATCCATGTGACCTTCCTGGTCATAAAGATACACTTGTATACAATATAAACATACACAGAAAAATCACTGGAAATAAATAACGGCACTTTCGCATGATGCGTTTTATTCTTAAAACGGCCATAGTGTTAGTTCGTGTTATAATGGCAGCCTCTTCTTATCTGCTGTGAAATAAAATGTCCCGAAACGTCATAAAAAGAGAAAATAAATTACATGTAACTTCTATCAATAAAGCCTAAAATTAAGCTTTAAAACGATACGCCTTATATTTTGCACACCTCTTAGTACAATGAAGTGTTTTTGAACATACTTGCATTCAAATGGTTAAATCAGTAATTTGGTCAAGTGTTTAAATTGTTCCAATACAAGTCACTCATTTTTAAATGAGTGATTTCCAAAAGGTTTTTCATCGTGCCTATATTTAATCCTTCACTCTTTCAATTTACTCGGAAAAAAACTGTAAAAAACCATGCAAATTCATGCTCTTTATTGCATTTGTCGCTTTAAAGTATGTAAGAAGTTGAATATTCATCTGTCGGGAACTTACCTGATTCCACATGTCAAAGAGATGCTTCCAGTCCCCAGAATTAGAATCTCTATTCCAAATCATCCTATTTTGTAGGTATTAACATTATCAATATCTTTTAATAGTTTCAATATTTTCTAGACAGATTTATGAACCGATTTCCTTGGAAACATAAACAAAAACAGTGTGAATGTAAGGTACACTCACTTTTCTTTTTCAATGAGTGTTCCTTCGCCTGTGTCTTCATCCACTGGGGCTACGTTAATAATCGTATCCCCGTAAACGTAAAAAAGCCCCGGTACACCCTGACTGGCCAGGCGGGTATAGAATGCCACAGTACAAGCTGAATGAGTGAAGCTGTATATTATAGCTGTATATTATAGCGGTTAATGTAATGTTAACAGAATCATGAAATCCATTTCTGCTCAACAATAAAAAGAAGTGCGATACGTTTTCTGTGAATCTTCAATTTAATATGGATTTGATATGTAATCGTAAGAGAGTCTGATCAGGCATAAGTATCGCTTATCTTTCATAACATTTAAATCGTTTACTAGACTCGTTATCAAAATACACAACAATGCATGCAACAATGTTATCAAAGCAATTTCAGAAGCATCGTATCAAAAGTTACATGACCCATTCATTTATATAAATAACTGTTCTACTTGAAAATATCTGTAATTATTATTATTATAATATATATATATATATATATATATATATATATATATATATATATATATATAATAGAGAGAGAGAGAGAGAGAGAATGAATTACGGGTAAACCTGACAGGTATATGACAACCCATAGGTTTTCACAGCAGACATTTGACAACCCTTTTGACAATCCTATAGGGTTGTCAAATTGATATTTTGACAATCTAGGTTGTTGTCTTAGGTACACCCATTTGACAACCCGAAAGTTGTCGATTTGACAACCCTATGTTTTCAGTGTTTTACTTGAAATGGTATCACCATGCCTTCACTCAAGTATACAGATTGATCTTACATTAAAACTGACAGCTTATCTAGACGATGTTAATATTAAAATACATTTAATCTGTGTTGTCGGTATATCCGTACCCAGTTTACAATTAATTGTCTAAAAATATTTTAACAAAATTATTAGGTCTGATCAAATATGGTTGCTTGTATGACATCTGGTACAAGTGGGTTTAACAATGCTTTATAATAAATACAGGGGGTTTAATAATTAATGATTTTTACAAGTTGCGCAACTTGTCTCAGAAAGTGATGAAGAAAATGTGATTTACAAGGGCAATATGATCCAAGAGCATCCCCTCGCAATTTACTGAGTATATCAAACAGTAAGTCGGATCAGTTTGGGAATCTTTGAAGGGTCCTATGACCGAACTTTAATTTCTGACCTCTAAATTAATAGGCCTCTTTTCCCTATTGCCTATTCGAATGTGTGCCAAATGAGAATGATCACTCTGAATGCGTTTGCATGCTTTAAAAAAGGGGGGATCCTGTGATTTGAACATCGATTGGATTCTTCTTCTGTTGGTAGGAGATCGAGAATAATGATCAGTTATTTTGTGCTTCATTCACAAACACATGTATATATATAACTCATACAAAAGTCAACAAACTGTTCACAAAAATGGATATTAGAAAATTTAGCATAATAGGTTTGGCTTCAAATGCGTTCGTACTCGAAGTAAATAAGCTTTTTCGACAAGTGGGTTCTGTGACCTTGAACTCTAATCCATGACCTGACTTCCGACTGTCACATCATCAGACCACCAAGAAAAGAATATGCACTCAAAAACAAAACAGAACTAAACAGAAGGCCCTTACATGGAACAAATTGGCCTGGAGGGAGAATGTCATTGGGACGCAGATGTAGTCCACAGACGTGCTTTTTGTGTGACATTTTCTGTTTTGTTACTTTCGCGTGTGCGAAGATCATGTTGTGTCGGTACTGAATGGGTTCATATCTTAACAATATAGAGGCATGATAGGTTTAATGGGCTTGCAAGAACTGAGTGATGTAGGACTGTAGGCAGTGACATAGGACTCACTTCAAGATTTTTCGGGGCCCAGAGTCTCTCCAGAGCACTGGACTCGGACTTGTACTTGGAATCGTAGGTAAGAAATTAGCCCGAGTCCATATAACACTATATATAACAAGCTTTGCACAGCATCGAGAGCTATATCTGTATTTAACCATTATAGTAAAACCATAAGTTAACTATAATTTATAAATTTACTTGATAACCCTTACATTTCCATTTATATTGCTCTTTAAAACAAATAATGGCACTATTGTATGATGCGTTTTATTTTTAGATAACGGCTGAATTGTTGGATTGTCTTATATTGGCGGCCTCCTCTTATTTGCTCTGAAATAAAATAAGTCCGAAACATCGTACAAAAAGAAAATAAGTTACCCATAACTACTGTATTTATAAAGCCTTAAATTAATCTATACAAAGAAAGTTTTAAAATTTAAAATTATAACCCTTTGCAAGTCTCTTCGTACAGTGACACGTTTCTGCACATATTCACATAAAATCAGTATTTGCTAAGTGTTTAAATATTTCCTAAAAAATCATACATTTTTAAAAATTAATTCACATGGAAACTGTTAAAAATGTGTCATTTGCAAAGGTTTAAATAATTTCTATAAAAATCCTTTTAAATTTTACTCGCATGAAAACTTTAATCCTTTTAAATTTTACTCGCATGAAAACTTTAAAAATTCATGTAAAAACATGCACTTTCATGCATTTGTCGATTTTAAGTTTGAAACAGTGTGAATATTCATCTTTTAGGCACTGACCTTATTCCATATATCAACGAGGAGCTTCCAGTCCCCAGATTTGAGATCTCTTCCCCAAATCCTCATATTTCTGTATTTATAAATATCATCTATACATTTTATTAATTTCATTATTTAAGACAGCTTGTTACAGCAATTTCCATAACAAACATAACACATTCACACATTGAAAGTAGGGCACACTTCGCTTTCTCGATGATGGACCCATCGTTTGTATTCTCAACAACTGGCCCTACGTTAATAGCCATATCCCCGTAAACGTCAAAAAAGCCCCGGAACCCGTTAAGGTGCTTCACACCCTGACTCACCAGGCGGTTACAGAATGCCACAATACCAGCTGAAGGAGTGAAGTTAAATATTTTAACGGTCTTTTGCTTTGTAATGTTAACAAAATAATTGAACACATTGAAAAACAATGAGAAGAATTGAATTCCACAAATATTGTTCTCTTCAATTGAAGTTATTTGTTGTCTTCCGAGAGTTTAATCCGATAAGATGAATACTAAATGTTTTAACATATCATTTAAATCGTCGGCTAATCGCGTTATAATAAATATGATCTTGAAACAAAAGTATTACAGCCCATATTAAATGATCAAATTCAGAAAATGCAACAATAAATTTTAAACTTGTTTCGAATAAATACTTTTATAAAAGTAGGCTTAATATGCTTCTAGACTACTACAAATTGATTCATTGTCCTCAAAATACATTCTGGAAGCATTTTTTATATAATTATATTACCTCAGTGCCTGGTAGTATTTCTTATCAGATATAAATACATTGCCCGAGTGTCTGGTACATACATTTCTGATAAATGCATGTGTTAAAGAATATATTATAGATGTTTACGTATTACGATGACCGACTCACAACCTATTGTCAAGGGGCAAGAAGTATTGTCCAGTCTCTCATGCCCGGGACGTTATAACTTTTGCTGACATGAATAATATTATTACCCCAAGGTAAGTCGACATCCAGTGGTGCATTTGTAAACGAATATGTGCAGTAATAATTCTCGATTTGTGCAGTTCTACAATTTACAGGTGTGTTACCGTCAAATTTTGAACCTTTGCTTTGTCCATGCCTAAATAATTTTATGTCATCGATCACTAATAAAGCTATACACCATATAAATTATCTCTTGTAAGTGTTTGCAAACATTCTGTTTTATCTTCTTTGATAATTTAATATGTTGTCATATTTTCATTCATTATACATTCATAATTCATTTATAATATTCCTATGTTTATACATAATATTCAAGGAATAGATAAAATTAAAAGCCTCTGTCTTTGATAACGTTGGTCCCTTGGCCTGTAAGTGTTATAGAATGGTCGATAGGCTTCAATTTATTCAGACAGGGAACGCTCCATTTTAAGTTTGTTCCGTTCTATAATATCCGTTAAATATACCCTAAATTAAACGTGGTATATAAGATTACATTTTTATGTGTATGATACCAAAAGCTGATGGCATCAGATATGCATTGTTCCAGTATGTTTGTTCTGAAATACCTTTGAAGTCTTTGTTCATGCACATCGCCGAAAATAGTTTAAGGTGGTCATGAATTTTCTTATTGATCATTCTAACATCTGTGATACAAAAAAGGGAACTTAATACAAATTAATACCTTTCAGCGAACAATCTGTATCAGTTTATGAGATTATGAAAACGGGAACAACAATATTTTTTTTTCATTTTGTGATTTAATAGCAAATATTTACCTCGCAATTGAAATGGTTCTCACAACAGGTGAGTTGCATATATTGAAATATCCAAACAGCGAGAAGTAACACAGAAACCACAAGTTTATTCATGGTCAGTATAGATTCAAGGAAAACCTTGGTCTATAAATAACAACATTTTAATTAATCCGCCATATGTTACATTATTCATTAAACTGTCTGTTAATCACAACTACGGATGCAATCAGTTAAATGTCGCAACGTAAATTCTCAGCATAGCTTCCTGACCGAAAGCATTTTGATTGAATACAAAGATTACTCCAAATAAACTTTCAAACATACAAGCTAGTTAATGAAGGGCATAATACAGTAATTTAATTCTAAATGTACTTGCAAGTACATTTTAGTTATCACCCTTTAATTTCCCTCATAAAACCATTTATCGAGAAGAGAATAAGTAACCCATAGGTCGTGCTGCTAAGCCGAATGGGATATTTATGTATTATTGCTTGTTGGTATAATACTAGATGCATTTATAAGGTTGGCACCGGTTGTCCTGGGAGCACCAAACATAAAGGTGGTTTTCCGTAAGTGCGTAGTCCGTATCCGTAGTCCGTATGCGTAGTCCGCATGCATAGTCCGCAAAAATCGCATTATAGACTTTTTAACTGGGCCGTTTCCATTCATCCGGATGCGTAGTACGTATGCGTAGTCCGTATGCGTTGTCCATATCCGCACGCTGCCGGGAGCGAGTTTTGCGCACTACGCATACCAATCATAGTGTCGATTTCAAGTATAGCATAGAGTTTTCCCCATTCAGGCCGTGCTGTATGCACAGTCTCTATGTCCAATTGGTATGAATGTCATTTCTTACATCAGTTTTTCGAATACCAAACATATTGGCATTTGGCTGAATTTTGTTTTCCTTTCTTTATCACAGACAACATGATTGAAACGTAAACATCACGTTCACATTAGATATTACTAATTATGATCTTTTAAACATTTTATTATTTTAATTTTATTGTTTTAACTTTGGTGCTAATATATACAAACGCACAATTAATATATGGTGAAATGGCTTGCAAAAAGAAAAATACTTCAGCTATCGACCACCTATCAATACGGATTACGGACTACGCATATACGTACTTATGGAAAACGAACTTTGCGGATACGGACTACGCATACGGACTACGCATGCGGACTACAGATACGGACTATGCACTTATGGAAAACGACCTTTAGGCTGCAATTTATGTAAGCTACATCATGGTTACAAAGTACCCCTGTGGCGGATTCGTTTGGGAGGAGGTGAATAGGTGCACAACTGACGAGATTCCTCACCAGTGATTATAACGGACATATTACTTGTCATAAAGGCACATTCGCTGCTGATTTTTTTGGTGAAACTGGCCATATTTTCCCCGTAGCTTGCAGAATTTAGGTCGCTGTTGTCTTATTCAAGGTTTCCGTGAAGATTTTTCAGACCTCCCTGGATGTTCAGTTGAAACTTGCTGGCTCAAATGATTAAGATTGGTGCCTTTTAGCACGGTATATACCTAAAAACCATAGTTTAGAAACTGGAATGATTGTTATAGTTTGGCAGTCGCAGAATACAGAGAACATATGTAAGAAATTACAAAGAAAGTACAAGAGACGCCGCTAATAAGCTTACCAGGTTGTATGACGCTATATGAACCTAAAGCTGAGAAACTAACACGATTACTATCATTTGTCGGTGTGAAAACAAGAGTAAACTACGTACCTAAATAAAGGTGACGCCACCAGTCTTCAGCAGCTGATAAAAAATATCATTGAAAATGACACCGCAACAAAACAGGGGCGTTATTAGACTCGAAGTAAGAATTATTAACTGTAAGCCTGGTCATTTTTAAAATTGATAGGACCTTAAAATTTGACCCTTTAGACCTCAAAATCAAAAGGCGTCTTTCTCTATTAATAGGTCATCCGTATGTTTGTCTTTCTTTCATTCAAAAACACATGTAGGAATACGTTACACATACACACGTCAAGAAACAAATCTTTAAGATAAAAAGAAAATGGAATTTGGAATGAAAGGTTTGGCTTAAAATGCATAAGCAAGCTTTCGAACAAGTGAGCCCTGTGACCTTGACCTTTAATCTTTTGTTCAAAAATGTATGCCTTGTTATTACCGGACATGGAGTATTCGTATTCGTGTTCAAATGTGTAATAAAGAATGCATTTCCCATCATAGCACAAACATGGAGTTTCAACTATAGCAAAACAGAATGAATACTTTTGTATACCTTTCTGATAACCGTGCAGCAAATTGGAACGAACAATGGTGATATGTTCGACAGCTACGTAGCTTACCTTGTGAGACAGATAAAATGACAAGATGGTTCCGTAGACAGGTCAGCCTAAAGAAACGCATAAGAATTTACAATGCTATCATCTTAACTATGCTCTGTTAAAACAGTGAAGAATATAAGCAAACAAAAGCTGACAGAATCATTTAAAAAATGCTCCGCAAACATAACAAGGAGCAATTGTAGGAATACACACTGGCCGTTCAGTATTTTCAGCTCTAATATATATATATATATATATATATATATATATATATATATATATATATATATATAAGAAGAGTGGAATTCATGAACAGATTCCGTAGGCCCAGAATGCTTCGATATTGTCTCAGGCTCCCAAACAGTGTTCCAGCTAACAAGCAACGAGTTGGTATTATCAATCTCGACATGGACGCGTGGCTCGCTCCATGACCTGAATTCCGACTGCTACTTCATGTGACCTCCAAGAAAAGGAGTATGCACTCAGAACCAAAGCAGACCTACTCAGAAGGCCCTGCAAGGGACAAATTGGCCTGGAGGTAGAATGTCATTGGTCCGTTGATGTAGTCCACTGACGTTCTCTTCGTGTAACAATTTTGTGTTTTGTTACTTTTGCGTGATCGAAGATCATTATAATTGTTTCGAAGTGAGAGCACTATCAAACTAAGCGATGTATCACGGTTTTGTGTGACGACATCACAAATACCCATATAAGTCTCAAAGTTACTCCAGCGTGTTCTCTCGACAGGAAATTGTAAATATAAAATAAACTTTGTAGGATTCATAATTAAACCAATGTTGTCCATGCGTTTTATCATGTACCAGGAACTGCCTTTTTTTCTTTATTTTTCAGGGTGGCCTACCCACAACGTCATTTAAACATACCGCCCCCGTTATAATGGAGTGCCGGTATTGCCTTGGTACACATTTTATCAATATAGAGGCATGATAGGGAATATGGGCTTTTCCTGTATTAATTGCAAGAATTAAGTGATGTAGGACTGTATGCAATAATGTAGGACTCTAGTCCGACTTTTTTGGGGGCCGCTGACTCGGACTTGCACTCGGACTCGGAGATAAGGACTCGCGAAATTAGAACCAAGTCCATCTCGAGTCCAGTAGACACAAAAATTCTGTATAAACAGAATATTATAACATAATAACACTATATTGTTGCATGTATCTGTTTATTATGCGCCTGGCATTTCGATTCGTGTTAGGCACAAGCCCTGGGCGTTGCTATGGGAACCATACTGGTTGAACCCTGGCTTGTAGAGACACAGTGCCCGTTGTAGACTAGAATTTTTGGGTCTGTTCATGCGCTATGGGCGCGTGGGTAATGTTGCGTTCTTTGGAATGTTCGCGAAAATAGAAGTTTCTGGGCTTCGGGTAAAAAAGGTATACATAGGGGCTGTATTTGGAGCCCGCAGAGAGAAAAATACAAGCGAACACGGAAGAGTGCGACTCTCTCGTCAGTTTTTGGACCTTTCCGATAATTGCAGAACTGACAGATATTCTACGGATTTTATACAGACTTTATATACGGATTGTCTTCAGTTTGCCTTTGGAATTATTACCAGAACTTCACTATTGGATTACAACAGATTGTTATCGAGATGAAATCTGTCTATTCTCTGGGAAGATTTATTTGAACTGTTTACGTGAATTTTTTGTGTTAAAGGATATATTGTTGAGCTGTGACAGTGGTGGTATCCATAAATCAAAGCCAAGGATCAGGACACTTTTATTATTTTTATACTGTGTAATTGTATTGGTTTAAGGTATTGTTCTAAGAATAAAATTATAATTATTTTTTAACAAAAAAACCACTGACTTCTTAGTTCATTCCCCTAGACATTTCACGCTGCCTAGTGTTGCGGAATCTTATTTTTTTATCTCCGTAACAAAAATTATGCTCGTCACGATTACGTGCTCTGTTATTATTAGGTTCCGTAACAATATATACCAAGCTTTGCACAGCATTGAGTAAAACATGTTGGAACTATTATTTAAAATGTACTTTATAATCTTAAATAACCATTTTAAATTGCTCTTTAAGGATATTTGTGTTTTACTAGGACTCGGACTTGGTCTCAGGTTCCTAATGCCTCGTTCTCGATGAAGGTCTATTGGGCTCGAACCTCAAGGAATCGGACTTTTACTCGGAATCGAATGGCTTGGAATCAGACTTCAAATCGAACTTGGATTGTGTGGATTCTACTTCATCTGTGTTCCGAGGGTAAGCAGTCTTCGAGAAGAAGAGTTTACAATTCATCCATGTGGCCTTCCTGGTCATATAGATACACGTATTTTAGCTTATTATTTAATCGTATTAATTGACAGTAACATGTTTGTTGCATATATTACTACAATATCTTTGACAGAACGGATGTTAACAGTCTTAATATGCAGGTTTCATTACATTCACTGTGTACTGGTTAACTATCTGAGTAAAGCAACAATATTTGACTCTGTGCTGCTATTTATATATGCACTAGTTCATCTGCATTTCATCTGTATTTCTTTGTTAGACCTCAAACTTAGATATTTCTTAATTTCTCTTTTGTCCACTTGTTTCAAAACGTGTTCCTTGTTCCGTGTACTATTCCAACGTGTTACTGTCCAGGTGGCATCAATTGTTATCAACGAGACACCATAGTATGCCATTATAAAGAACATACGTGCTACTTATCAAATGATTCAACGTCTATTCAACGTGTATTACAATTGAATATTACAAAAGAACGATGGAACTTATAGAATATAGTCTTGGCCTCTGTGTTATTGTGTGGCAAAGGGATTATACCAGTGTTTGCGTTGAAACGTCCTAGCACTAATGAACCAACAGGGCATAATACAGTATACTGGAGGTACATTTTAATTATCACCTAAAAATTTCCCTTTTTAAGTCATTCAGAGAGAAGAGAATGCTTATCCCATAAGTATTGCTGCTCAGCTTAATCTAATACTTATAAAAGGAATTCGGTTCACGTTTGTTCGCATTGTTCTCTAAAACCGCGTTGTGTACAATACTGTGACATACATCATTTTAAAGGTTATTACCCCCGCAGTGACATAGGCGATAAGAGAATAAATAATTTTTAATGTACATATAGTTTTGAGTGATTTTTCAGTTTTAAATGACTTGCACAAAGGTTAGACCGAGCACAGCCGAAATGCTTTCGGCTATGACCGGAATGCTTGCATCGTGGTCACTCAACCTCAAAGTATTGTTCATATGAATAACGCTTGCTTTCAGTGAGGGATTTGAGCATGTCTGGCCCTTCAAATATGAACAAGGCTCTCACCCACTTGCGTGGTCAGTAAAAGAGAAAAAAAAACACATGTTTCTCGCTTCATGAAATGGATAGTTCAACCAAAGAGGATTAATGGCAAAACCTATTTCAAGGTCCCGCTATTTCAGGAACAGGGGTGAGGTGGGGTGGAGTGGAGTGGTGGTGGGGGTTTCAGGCCTCAAAATATGTCTGATACGATGAAAAAAAAGGTTGCGGTGGCTGAAAATGGGATACGGACCTTTAGCATGGAATCCCGTTGGGTCCGCTTCTGCTGCTTACGAGGTATGCATATTTTTGTTTCTTTCTTCAGGAACAGTTTCCTTGCAACATATTTTTAATACATCTTTCATGTGTTCCTCACATCAACCTTATCTACATAAAGTCTAACGATAGAATCCAATCAAATATCATCGAAAACCTGAATGCCCCCGCGTCTCATACCGGTTCGCAGTGTAAACATCATCACCGACCAAGGTAAATATACCGGGGTATGAATTTCTTGACACGAGCACAGAGCCACAAAATAAATACACATTTTATTGAGACAGTTTCTCACTGCAAAAAAAAAAACCCATATTTTCTGTTAACTTTTAGATTAAAAAAGGACCAACATTCCACATTTCAGTTAATATATCTCCCCAACCCCGGTAACATGCCCGGTATACCGGGTTCATCAGCTAGTGACATATAAATGTATTGTCGCTTGTGGCTATACTACTAGATTCATTTGTATGGTTAGCGCTGCGTGTCCTGAGACCACCACACATAAGCCTGTGATTTATGTAAATTAGATTATGGTGACAAAAGTAAGCCTGTGGCTGAGGGTCGGATAGGTACAAAAATGACAAGATTCCTCACCAGTGATTATACTAGGTGTATTATACTAGAACTGCCCACAGCGTCATAAAGGAACATTTATTGCTGGTTTTAATTGTGAAAATGACCATTTTTTTCAGAAGTTCGGTTGCTCTGGTCTTATTCAATATTTGCGTGAAGATTGTTCAGACCTCCCTGGATGTTCAGAAAAAAGTTGCTGGTTTCAATGATTGCCCTGTTCACTTTGGTAAATTTCATTGGTCCGCAGATGTAGTCCAAAGACGCTCTCTTCATGACACTTTTCTGTTTTGTTGCTTTTGCGTGTTGGATGATGATTTATTGTTTCGAAGCGAGAGCACTATCACACTAAGCGATGAATCACGATAAAAAGTGATGACACGAAAAATATCCATATTTCCCTCAATATTACTCCAGTGTGTTCAATCGACAGATAATTGTAAATATAAAATAAACTTTGAAGGATTCATAATGGAAACCAATGCGGTCCTTGCGTTTTACCATGCACCAGTAACTGCTTTATATTCTTAATTTTTCAGGGTGACCTACCCACAGAGTCAGTTAAACATACCGCCCCCGTTCTAAGGGAGTGCCGGTACTGACTGGGTACATATCTTAACAATATTGAGGCGTGATAGGTTATATGGGCTTTTCGTGTGTTAGTTGCAAGAATTGAGTGATGTAGGTCTGTAGGCAGTAATGTAGGACTCAAGTCCGACTTTTTAGGGGGCCATGGACTCGGACTTGTACTCGGACTCGGAGATCAGGACTCGAGAAATTAAACCGAGTCCATCTCGTGTCCAAAAAAAATATAAAATCTCATATATTATGAATAGTTATGTACATGTGCGAAATACTAAAAGAATATTACAAAATAATATCACAACATATACCAAGCTTTGCACAGCATCGAGAGCTTTAACTGCAATTAACCAATATAATAAAAATGTGTGAACTATAATTTGAAAATGTACTTTATAATCATGAATTTCCATTTTTTTAAATTGTTTTTAAAGGATATTTGTGTTGGACTCGGACTCGGACGTGGTCTTAGGGTTCCTAATGTCTCGTACTCGATGGTATATTGGGCTCGAATATCAAGGATTCCGACTTTTACTCGGAACCGAGTGGCTTGGAATCGGACTTGAAATCCGACTTGGATTGTGTGGATACTACTCCATCTTTGTTCTGAAGGTAAGCAGTCTTCGTGACGATTCATGTGACCTTCCTGGTCATATAGATACACGTATATACGGTAGAAACATACTAAAAAAGACAAGAGGCCCATCGGCCATGACGCTCAGCTAATTTTGACTGGGTGTTCAATTTTTTTTTATTAATGTTATATGTTGTCTGAGAGAATGGGCTATGGCTAAAGTTACTGTGTTGAAAAATGGACAAAAAATAAAAATTTCAGGATTCATAGGAGACCTGGCCAGGACCCCCTGGATTTCACAATAGAGGGTTCCAAGGAAAATGGATACAATTTGAACCCTATCAGTCTGGGTGCTTAAAATCATGTTTCTGGTCCATAGCTAGCAGAATATAGGTCACTATGATCCAAATTCAGGTTTCCAAGGTGAATTGCCAAGGATTTCCATGAATGTGATTTTAGAAGAGTCATGGGCTAATGGATACAAGTTGTGCCTTGTCTGTCTGGGTGCTCAAAACCATTTTTCAGCCCACAGGTCACACAATATAGGTCACCATGACCTAATTTTTGGGTTCCAAGGACACGACTAGGACCTCCTTGAATTTTATGTTAAAAGATTCTAGGTCTAATGGATACAATTTGTGCCCTGTCTGACTGTTTATATGACATCTTTTCTGATAGGTTGCAAAATATAGGTCATTGTGACCTGATTTCGGTTTCCAAGGACATTGACCAAGGACATCTAACAATGTTACATAAGAAGATTCTAGTCCTAACGGATACAATGTCTGCCCTGACTGACTGTCTGGGTGCTTATATGACTTCTTTTCCTAAAGGTCACAAAATATAGGTCATGGTGCCCTAATTTCAGTTTTTCACAGACATTTACCAAGGACGTCTCAGAATGTTACATTAGAAGATTCTAGGCCTAACAAATACAATGTGTACCATGCCCGACTTTTTGGGTGCTCAAAATCTTGTTTTCGGCCTGGAGGTCATAAAATATAGGTCACCATGACCTAAAATCACGGTCCTAAGGAGAATTGTCTAGAAAATCGCAGGATATTGTGTAAGAAGATTCTAGACATCACAGATACGATTTGTCCCCATCTAACATTCCATGTACTCATATGAAACCTTTCCCTATAGATCGCAGAATATAGGTCACAGTGACCTAGTTTCGGGTTTCCAAGGACATTTGCCTAGGATCTCCCAAAATATCAGGTTAGAGGTTTCTAAGCCTGGTTACAATTTGTGCCCGTCTGGGTGGTCAAAATCACGTTTTCGGCCTGTAGGTCACAAAATATAGATCATCATGACCTTATTTCGGGTTTCAAAGGAGATTTTCCTAGTACCTCCCTGGATATACAGTAAGAAGTTTCTAGGTCTAACGGTTACGATTTGTGCCCTGTTAACGGACGGACAGCCGGACGGACGCCGGACAAAGTGTGATCGCTACAGCTCAGATGACTTACAGTCAGCTGAGCTAAAATCACAGGATATAAATTATGACACTTTCGCATAATGCGTTTATTATAAAAGGGGTGAATTTTTAGTTCGTTTCATAATGGCAGCCTCTTCTCATCTGTCCTGAAATAAAATGTCCAGAAACAGCATCAATAACTACTGTATTTGTAAAGCCTAAAATTAACCTATAAAACGAAAGGCCTTATTCCTCTGCATATCTCTTCGTACAATGAAATGTTTCTAAACATAATCGCATTCAAATTGTTAAATTCAGTAATTTGCTAAAGCTTTTAAAAAGTTCCTATAAAAATCCTACACTTTTAAACATTACGTCGCAAGAAAACTTTAGAATGAGTCAAAGGTTTTTAATGTTCCTATATTTAACCCTCCACTCTTACATTTTACTCGCAAGAAAACTATACCAGTTCATAAAACATGACACACTTTTATGGAGTTTTCGATTTAAAGTATCAAAGAGTTATGAATATTCATCTGTTAGGCACTGACCTTATTCCACATGTCACATAGAATCTTCTAGTCCCCAGACATGGGATCTCTTCTCGAAATCATAATACTTCTACAGAGTTAAAGATTATGTATATCGTTAAATAGTTTCATTTCTAGACAGCTCTTTACAACAATTTCCCGGGAAAATTAACGAATTAATCAGATTAAAATACGATACACTCACTTTACTTTTTCGATGAGGGCCCCTTCGCCCGTGTCTTCATCTACTGGGGTTACGTTAATAATCGTATCCCCGTTAACGTCAAAAAAGCCCCAGTACACCGGAAGTTGCTTTACATCCTGACTGGCCAGGCGGGTAAAGAATGCCACAATACCAGCTGAATGAGTGAAGCTGCATATTATAGCGGTATTCTGCTTTGTAATGTTAACAAAATAATGAAATCCATTTCTGCTTAACAATGAAAAGAAGTGCAATACGTTTTCTATGAATCTTCAATTTAATATGAATTTGATATGTAATCGTAAGAGAGTCTCATCAGATAAAAGTATCACTTATCTTACATATCATTTAAATCGTTTACTAGACTCGTTATCAAAATACACAACAATGCATGCAGCAATGTTGTTAAAGCAATATCAGAAGCATCATATTTACAAAATACAACGATAAAAGTTTGTTTTAAATAAATATGATTGAAAAATTATGAATAAATGCTTTTATTAACCTAGAAATAATTTATGAAGGCATTTCATAGGAGATATATTTACATTGCCTAGTAGCCGGCATAAAAACGTGAATTTATTAGAGTGTCAAATAATATATTGAAATAGAATATATATTTTCACATATAACAATGGCGGTGTTCCATTCACACCCTAACGTTCACTGACAACAACTATTAATTAGTATAGTCTTACAACCCCGAGACGTTATAACCTTTGCTGGAATGAATTATGATTAAACATGGTTTTTCAGCTTACCTTTTGTGTGTATGATACACATACGTCCTTGTATGTCTTTTCTGAAATACCTTTGAAGTCTTTGTTCACGTACATCTCCGAAAAGAGTTTAAGTTGGTCACGTATTTGCCGTTTGGAAATTCCTACATCTGTGATGCAAAATAAGCAACGTTGAATGACAAATTTGTATCATTTTATGAGATGATAATAACGGGTAACAATAATAGTACTTGTTATGATTTAGCAATCAATATTTACCCTTGTTCTTGGTTTGATTCACACAACAGATAAGTGGCATAAATTGAAATGTCCAAAGAGCGAGAAGTAATACAGGAACCCCGAGGTTCTTCATGGTCAGTATGGGTTGAAGGATCGCCTAAGTCTGAAATAAAGCTTGCATGTGAGTACAATTTATAAATTACTAAATTTCAATTAAACGGCCATATGTTCCTTATATATTTAAAATATATGTTAGTAGCAACTGTCGATATGAATAGTCAAATGTTGCAACAGAAATCCTGAAAATATCTTCTTTATCGAAAGCATTTTGATTAAATATAATGCTAATTCCAGCTATGGTAAAAACAAGCTAGTTAATGACGGGCAATATACAGTAATTTAAATTAAATGTACATGCAGGTTCCCGTTTAAGATGGCTGACGTGTAGGTGGTGACATCACGAGCTCTCACCGAAAAGACAATTTTTTTCTTAATGTCAGAGGAGTTTGACGTGAAGACCAGAGCCATGAGTAAAAGTGACCAGGAAAAGACAGAATAACCTACAATGGACAAATTTGTGAAACAAACCCGGAGAGAGGACACAGAACAAAGCACGCCACCAGAATGGGACATTACTTTCAAGTTGAACACGAAGTGTGCAGAGTTAGAAAAGGTATTTTCAAAAGCATTAGAAAAGTTTAAAGCTTCGTTGAATAAAGACTTTGAAGAAGTTAAAAGCAAAGTGAAGCCTTTTGACAAAAAACCTCGCAGAAGTAAAAACAAAAACAGAATCAATTGTAAAAATAGAATTCACTCAAACAGACATGAAATACGCACAGTCGAGCATGGAGATCATAGAGTAAAACTAGATGTGTCGGAACGACACGAATGCCCCCGCCTTGGGCAAATTAGAAACATTTGTAAAATTTGGAAAATTCAGGAGGTGTCGTATGGTCAAAAGTAGGTCAACAAGGGCAAAATGCAAACTCGATTTGTAACGGGTCATTATCAGGCAACACACCAAAAATCATGCCAGTATATGCAGGCATTGTGAAAAAAAGTCCATACATGTGCATTTTCCATAAAAATTTCTGTCTTTCATGAAATTTTCTATGTTTAGGATCCGTAAAACAATCAAAAGTAGGTCAACCAGGACGAAACGCAAACTCGATCTGTAACTGTCATTATCTGCCCACACAAAAAAAATCAGGATGGTATCTGCAGGCATTGAGGAAAAAAAGTCAGTACATATGCATTTGTTATGAAAATTTATATTTTTCATGAAACTTTCTATGTTCAGGAGCAGTCAAATGGTCAAAAGTATGTCAACTGAGACAAAACAAGAACTCGATCTGTAACTGGTCATTATCTGCCTACACACCAAAAAACAGGCCAATATCTGCAGGCACTGCGAAAAAAAGTCCATACATGTGCACCTTTTTTTATGAAATTTTCTATGTTAGAGCACCGTCAAACGGTTAAAAATAGGTCAACTGGGACAAAACGTGAACTCCATCTGTAACTGGTCAATATCTGCCGACCCACCAAAATTCAGGCCAATATCTGCAGGCTTTGCGAAAAAACGTCTGTACATGTGTATTTGTCATGAATATTTCTATTTTGTATGAAATTTTCTAAGTTTAGGAGCCGTGAAACGGTCAAAAGTTGGTCAACCGGGACGAAACGCGAACTCGATCTGTAACTGGTCTATATCTGCTCACACACCAAAAATCAGGCCAATATCTGCAGGCATTGCGAAAAAAAGGTCCGTACATGTGTATCTGTCATGAATATTTCTATTTTTCATGAAATTTTCTAAGTTTAGGAGCCGTAAAACGGTCAAAAGTAGGTCAACCGGGACGAAACGCGAACTCGATCTGTAACTGGTCTATATCTGCCCACACACCAAAAATCAGGCCAATATCTGCAGGCATTGCGAAAAAAAGTCCGTACATGTGTATCTGTCATGAATATTTCTATTTTTCATGAAATTTTCTAAGTTTAGGAGCCGTGAAACGGTCAAAATAGGTCAACCGGGACGAAACGCGAACTCGATCTGTAACTGGTCTATATCTAACCACAAACCAAAAATCAGGCCAATATCTGCAGGCATTGCGAAAAAAAGTCCGTACAACTGTTTCATTTCGGAACGACGGAAGGACGGAATGACGGAATGACGGACATGGGTAAAACTATATGCCCCGGCCACTTTGTGGCGGGGGCATAAAAAACAAGACCTTAAAAACTGAGATAGCGAAACTGATGAAAGAAAAATAAGAGAAAGATGAAAAACTGTTTTCAGTAATTGAGAAAATCACAGAAATGGCATATATGCGGGGAACTGTCGGTTTTTCAGACTAATCTATTGGATTATTTGCTACCATTGCGCATTGCCCAGCACAACGCGCACTCAGCATCCACTCATCTTGCTACTATTATGCGTTCAAAGGCTATTGAGCGCAAAGTGCGCGGTAGCAAATAGCAGTCGCACAGTAGCATTTGCTACCCTTGCGCATTGCTTGCCACACCGCGCAATGAGCTGCCACTGGACTTGCTACCATCAAACACAGACTTTCTCGTACGCGCAAACTGCGCGGTAGCAAATCAGAACTGCGCTGTAGCAAATGGCTGTCATTGCTACCCATGTGGCATATGCACAGACCGCGCAATAGCAAGTAATACCTGCGCTCTAGCAAGTAGCTGTCATTGCTATCATGGCGGCTAGTGTTGCAAAATCTGCTTCTGTTGACGTAGTGCAAGTCTTTGCTGCCAGAGGTCTCTCGGACAGGACCACTCAAAGCAATATGCGCGGTAGCAAGTTGCTGTCAGCTCCTATGCATGGGGACTATGTCTTTGCGATCGCAAAATCTGCTACTGTTAACGTAGTGCAAGTCTTTCCTGTCAGAGGTCGCTCGGACACGACCAATCAAAGCAATATACGCGGTAGCAATTAACTGTCGCAAAGTAGCAAACAGATCTGCGCGGTAGCAAATGCCATGGGTCATATTCAACTGCGATCGCAATGCGCAATGTGCGATGTAGCAAACAGACCTGCGCGGTAGGAAGTTGTTGTTGCCTGCTACCATGTGGACTATGAATTTGCGATCGCAAAATCTGCTATTGTTGACGTAGTGCAAGTCTTTGCTGCCAGAGGTCGCTCGGACAAGACCACTCAGACCAATATGCGCGGGTAGCAATTAACTGTCGCAAAGTAGCAAATAGATTTGCGCGGTAGCAAGTGCCATCGACCATATTTAGCTGCGATTGCAATGCGCAATGTGCGCGGTAGCAAATCAGATTTGCGCGCTAGCGAGAACCCATGAAGGCTATCTATTGCGATCGAAACTTTTGCAGCTATCGTTTCAGTGCAAGTCTTTGTAGCCATAGGTCGCCCGGATAGGCCTGCAACAAGCTTTGAAATAGGCGATTAAGGAATTAGTAGTCGCAGGTGTTACGGGCCATATAAATTAGCGACAGCAAAGCGCAATGTGCGCGGTAGCAAAACAGACCTGCGAAATAACAAGTGCTTGTTACTGACTAATCATAGACATAATTCTGGAATAATTTATGCTTCAGTTCATTGAATTTTTTTTATTCAAATAATCATTAATGATATATTAATATTTAATTTTGAAAAACACTTGTTCCAAACCTTTGTCGCCTTCCTTACAAAATCTTCGTGGTTTGAACATATTTATATTAACAGGATTATAATGTAGCCATTGGCTAATAGACATGCTCTCCTGTAAACATGTATAACATGTTAACAATGACGATCACAACATATATACATTTAAGCATAAGGTGACATTTAAGCATAAGGTGACATATAAGCACGTGATAAAATATATACACCATAATATAGGCGACAAATAATCTTACAGACTGACTAAACATAAACAGACGTGAAAACAATACATGAAGGATAACCGTTAACTATATTCTGCACTAGAAGCGGGTTCAAGAGATAAGTAGTGAGGCACTGTGGTATATATACATTGTATCATTTAAAAAAGTTTAGTTTGTGTAATAAACCGTGTTAAGACTATGTGTATCTTATCTCTTAGAAAGTCTGATGCGGCATTTCTCCCATGTAATATGAATTCTTTTCAATTTTCGTTTCCAGTTTTGGTTGTTGGATCAAGTCTGATACAGAAATTTACATCGTATTTTTCTTCGTCAAATGCTGTTTTAATGAACGTGGACATGTTGGATCGACATCGGTTGTACCTTGAACATTGTAATAAATAATACGTGACAAACACTTATTGGAGTATTTCATGCCCGAAGGGATTCGGTAACCCGTATCCTGGATATAGCATATATTTAATGTGACAAACACTTATTGGAGTATTTCATGTGCTAGGGGTTAGGGTAACTCGTATCCCGGATATAGCATATATTAAATGTGACAAACACTTATTGGAGTATTTTATGCCCGAAGGGTTAGGGTAACCTGTATCCCGGATAAAGGATACATTAATAGTGACAATCATTTACTGAAGTATTTCATGTCCGAAGGCTAAGTGTCACCCGTATCCAGGATATACCATATATTATAAGTGACAAACACTTACTCGTGTATTCATGCCTGAAGGGTTAGGGTAACCCGTGTCCCGGATATAGCATATATTATTAGTGACAAATAACTACTGAGTATTTCATGCAGAAAGGGTTAGGGTAATCCGTATTCCGGATATACCATATATTCATAGTGACCAACACTGAGTAAACACTTACTGGTGTATTTAATGCTCGGAGGAGTAGAGTCACCCGTATCCCGGATATTCCATATATCAAAAGTGACAAACACTCCAGTATTTCATGTCAAAAGGGTAAGGGGAACCCGTATCTTGGATACAGTATATATTAAGAGCGACAAACACTTACAGGGGCATTTCATTCCCGAAGGGTTAGGGTAACCCGTATCCCTGGTATAGCAGAAATTAAAAGTGACAGACACTTACAGGAGTATTTCATGCCGAAGGGTTAGGGTAACCCGTAACCTGGATATAGCATATATTAATAGTGACAAACACGTACAGGGGTATTTCATTCCCGAAGGGTTAGGGTAACCCGTATCCCTGATATTGCATATATTAATAGTGACAAACACTTACTGGAGTATTTCATGCCCGAAGGGATAGCGTAATCCGTGTCACGGATATAGCATAAATGAATTGTGACAAACACTTACTGGAATATTTCAGTGACAAACACTTACTTGAGAATTTCAGGTCCGAAGGGTTTGGGTAACCCGTATCCCGCATTCACCATATATTAATAGTGAAAAAGACTTACTGGAGTATTTCAAGACTAAAAGCTTAGTGTAACCCGTATCCCGGATATAGCATATATTAACTCTGACAAACTCTTACTCCAGTATTTCATGCCCGAAGGGTTAGGGTAACCCGTATCCCGGATGTAACATATATCAATAGTGACAAACACGTACTGGAGTAATTCACGCCCGAAGGGTTAGGGTAGCCGGTATCCCGGATATAGCACATATTAATAATGACAAACAATTATTGGAGTATTTCATGCCCGAAGAGTTAGGGTAACCCGTATTCTGGATATAGCATATATTAATAGTGACAAACACTTACTGGAGTATTTCATGCCCGAAGGGTTACGGTAACCCGTATCCGGGAAATAGCATTTATTAATAGTGACAAACACTTACTGGAATATTTCATGCCCGAAGGGTTAGGGTAACCCGTATTCTGGATATAGCATATATTAATAGTGACAAACACTTACTGGAGTATTTCATGCCCGAAGGGTTACGGTAACCCGTATCACGGAAATAGCATTTATTAATAGTGACAAACACTTACTGGAATATTTCATGCCCGATGGGTTAGGGTAACCCGTATTCCAAATATTATATATTATTAGTGGCAAACACGTACTGGATTATTTCATGCCCGAAGGGTTAGGGTAACCCGTATCTCAGATATAGCATACATTAATAGTGACAAACACTTACTGGAGTATTTCATACCCGATGGGTTAGGGTAACCCGTATCCCGAATATAGCATATATTAGTAGTGACAAACACTTACTGGGGTATTACATACCCGAAGGGTTAGGGTAACCCGTATCCATGATATAGCATATATTAATAGCGACAAACACTAACTGGAGTATTTCATGCCCGAAGGGTTAGGGTAACCCGTATCCAGGATTTAGCAGAAATTAATAGTGACAAACTCTTACAGGAGTATTTCATGTCCGAAGGGTTAGGGTAACCCGTAACCTGAATATAGCATATATTAATAGTGACAAACACGTACAGGGGTATTTCATTCCTGAAGGGTTAGGGTAACCCGTGTCCCTGATATATCATATATTAATAGTGACAAACACTTACTGGAGTATTTCATGCCCGAAGGGTTAGGGTAACCCGTTTCCTGGATATAGCATATATTAAAAGTGACAAACATTTCCTGGAGTATTTCATGTCCGAAGTGTTAGGGTAACCCGTATCCTGGATATAGCATATATTAATAGTGACAAACACTTACAGGAGTATGTCATGCCCGAAGGGTTAGGGTAACCCATATCCCCGTGACAAAGACTTACTGAATATTTCAAGACTACAGGCTTAGTGTCATCCATATCCCGGATATAGCATATATTAATAGTGACAAACACTAACTGGAGTATTTCATGCCCGAAGGGTTAGGGTAACCCGTATCCCGGATATAGCAGAAATTAATAGTGACAGACACTTACAGGAGTATTTCATGCCCGAAGGGTTAGAGTAACCTGTAACCTGGATATAGCATGTATTATTAGTGACAAACACTTACTGGGGTATAACATACCCGAAGGGTTAGGGTAACCCGTATCCCGGATATAGCATATATTAATAGTGACAGACACTTCCTGGAGTATTTCATGCCCGAAGGGTTAGGGTTACCCGTATCCTGAATATAGCAAATATTAATAGTGGCAAACACTTACAGGAGTATTTCATGCCCGAAGGGTTAGGGTCACCCGTATTCCGGATATAGCATATATTAATAGTTATAAACATTTACTGGAATATTTAATTCCCGAAGGGTTAGGGTAACCCGTAACCTGGATATAGCATATATTATTAGTGACAAACACGTACAGGGGTATTTCATTCCCGAAGGGTTAGGGTAACTCGTATCCCGGATATAGCCTATATTAGTAGTGACAAACACTTACTGGAGTATTTCATACCCGAAGGATTATGGTTACCCGTATCCCGGATTTAGCATATAATAATAGTGACAAACACTAACTGGAGTATTTCATGCCCGAAGGGTTAGGGTTAACCGTATACCGGATACAGCAGAAATTAATAGTGACAAACATTACTGGAGTATTTCATACCCGAAGGGTTAGGGTAACCCGTATCTCAAATATAGCATACATTAATAGTGACAAACACTAACTGGAGTATTTCATACCCGAAGGGTTAGGGTAACCCGTATCCCTAATATAGCATATATTAGTAGTGATAAACACTTACTGGGGTATTACATACCAGAAGGGTTAGGATAACCCGTATCCCGGATATAGCATATATTAATAGTGACAAACACTAACTGGAATATTTCATGCCCGAAGGGTTAGGGTAACCCGTATGCCGGATATAGCAGAAATTAATAGTGACAGACACTTACAGGAGTATTTCATGCCAGAAGGGTTAGGGTAACCCGTAACCTGGATATAGCATATATTAATAGTGACAAACAGGTACAGGGGTATTTCATTCACGAAGGGTTAGGGAAACCCGTATCCCTGATATATCATATATTAATAGTGACAAACTCTTAATGGAGTATTTCATGCCCGAAGGGTTAGGGTAACCCGTATCCTGGATATAGCATATATTAATAGTGACAAACATTTCCTGGAGTATTTTATGCCCGAAGGGTTAGGGAAACCCGTATCCTGGACATAGCAAATATTAATATTGACAAACACTTACAGGAGTATTTCATGCCTGAAGGGTTAGGGTAACCCGTATCCCGGATATAGGATATATTAATAGTGACAAACTATTACTGGAATATTTCATACCCGAAGGGTTAGGGTAACCCTTCTCCTGGATATAGCATATATGAATAGTGAAAAACACTTACAGGAGTATTTCACGCCCGAAGGGTTAGGGTAACCCTTATCCCGGATATAGCATATATTATTAATGGCAAACACGTACTGGAGTATTTCATTCCCGAAGGGTTAGGGTAACCCGTATCTCAGATATAGCATACATTAATAGTGACAAACACTTACTGGAGTATTTCATACCCGAAGGGTTAGGGTAACTCGTATCCCGGATATAGCATATATTAGTAGTGACAAACACTTACTGGAGTATTTCATACCCGAAGGATTATGGTTACCCGTATCCCGGATTTAGCATATATTAATAGTGACAAACACTAACTGGAGTATTTCATGCCCAAAGGGTTAGGGTTACCCGTATCCCGGATACAGCAGAAATTAATAGTGACAAACATTACTGGAGTATTTCATACCCGAAGGGTTAGGGTAACCCGTATCTCAGATATAGCATACATTAATAGTGACAAACACTATCTGGAGTATTTCATACCCGAAGGGTTAGGGTAACCCGTATCCCTAATATAGCATATATTAGTAGTGATAAACACTTACTGGGGTATTACATACCAGAAGGGTTAGGATAACCCGTAACCTGGATATAGCATATATTAATAGTGACAAACACGTACAGGGGTATTTCATTCACGAAGGGTTAGGGAAACCCGTATCCCTGATATATCATATATTAATAGTGACAAACTCTTAATGGAGTATTTCATGCCCGAAGGGTTAGGGTAACCCGTATCCTGGATATAGCATATATTAATAGTGACAAACATTTCCTGGAGTATTTTAAGCCCGAAGGGTTAGGGAAACCCGTATCCGGGACATAGCAAATATTAATATTGACAAACACTTACAGGAGTATTTCATGCCTGAAGGGTTAGGGTAACCCGTATCCCGGATATAGGATATATTAATAGTGACAAACTATTACTGGAATATTTCATACCCGAAGGGTTAGGGTAACCCTTATCCTGGATATAGCATATATGAACAGTGAAAAACACTTACAGGAGTATTTCACGCCCGAAGGGTTAGGGTAACCCTTATCCCGGATATAACATATATTATTAATGGCAAACACGTACTGGAGTATTTCATTCCCGAAGGGTTAGGGTAACCCGTATCTCAGATATAGCATACATTAATAGTGACAAACACTTACTGGAGTATTTCATACCCGAAGGGTTAGGGTAACTCGTATCCCGGATATAGCATATATTAGTAGTGACAAACACTTACTGGAGTATTTCATACCCGAAGGATTATGGTTACCCGTATCCCGGATTTAGCATATATTAATAGTGACAAACACTAACTGGAGTATTTCATGCCCAAAGGGTTAGGGTTACCCGTATCCCGGATATAGCAGAAATTAATAGTGACAAACACGTACAGGGGTATTTCATTCACGAAGGGTTAGGGAAACCCGTATCCCTGATATATCATATATTAATAGTGACAAACTCTTACTGGAGTATTTCATGCCCGAAGGGTTAGGGTAACCCGTATCCCGGATATAGCATAAATTAATAGTGACAAACAATTACTGGAATATTTCATACCCGAAGGGTTAGGGTAACCCTTATCCTGGATATAGCATATATGAATAGTGACAAACACTTACAGGAGTATTTCACGCCCGAAGGGTTAGGGTAACCCTTATCCCGGATATAGCATATATTATTAATGGCAAACACGTACTGGAGTATTTCATTCCCGAAGGGTTAGGGTAACCCGTATCTCAGATATAGCATACATTAATAGTGACAAACACTTACTGGAGTATTTCATACCCGAAAGGTTAGGGTAACTCGTATCCCGGATATAGCATATATTAGTAGTGACAAACACTTACTGGAGTATTTCATACCCGAAGGATTATGGTTACCCGTATCCCCGATATAGCATATATTAATAGTGACAAACACTAACTGGAGTATTTCATGCCCGAAGGGTTAGGGTTACCCGTATCCCGGATATAGCAGAAATTAATAGTGACAAACATTACTGGAGTATTTCATGCCCGAAGGGTTAGGGTAACCCGTAACCTGGATGTAGCATATATTAATAGTGACAAACACTTACAGGAGAAAGTCATGCCTGAAGGGTTAGGGTAACCCGTATTCCGGTTATAGCATATATGACTAGTGACAAACACTTACAGGAGTATTTCATGTCCGAAGGGTTAAGGTAACCCGTATTCTTGACAAAGCATACATAATAGTGACAAATACTTAAAGGAGTATGTCATGTCCGAAGGGTTAGGGTAACCCGTTTCCCAGATATACCGTATATTTATAGTGACAAACACTTACTGGGGTATTTCATGCACAAAGGGTTAGGGTAACCAGTATCCCGGATATTGCATATATTAATAGTGACAAACACTTACTGGCATATTTTATTACCGGAGGGTAAACCTAAACCGTATCCCGGATATACCATATATTCATAGTGACAAACACTTATTGGAGTAATTCATGCCCGAAGGGCTAGGGTAACCAGTTTCCCGGACATATCACATATTGATAATGACAGAGTGTAAGGGTTACTCGTATCCCGGATAAAGCATACACTCATAGTGACTATCAAATACTGGAGTATTTCATGCCCTAAGGGTTAGAGTAACCCGTACGCCGGATAAAGCATATATTATTATTGACAAACACTTACTGGAGTATTTCATGTCCGAAAGGTTAGGGTAATCGTATCCCGGATTAGCATATATTAAATGTGACAAACACTTATTGGAGTATTTCATGCCCGAAGGGTTTCAATCACCTACTGGATTATTTCATGCTCCAAGTGTTAGGGTTTCCCGTATCCCGGATATAGCATATATTATTAATGGCAAACACTTACTGGAGTATTTCATGTCCGAAGTGTCAGGGTAACACGTATCCCGGATTTAGCAAATATTAATAGTAACAAACATTTACTGGAGTATTTCATGCCCGAAGGTTTAGGGTAACCCGTATCCAGGATATACCATAAATTATTTATGACAGAGACTTACTGAAGTATTTCATGCCGAAAGGTTAGGTTAACCCGTATCCCGGATATAACACATATTAATAGTGACAAACACTTACTGGAGAATTTCATGTCCGAAGGGTTAGGGTAACCCGTAATCAGGATATACCATATATTATTAGTGACAAACACTTACTGGAGTATTTCATGCCCTAAGGGTTAGGGTAACCCGTTTCACGGATATAGTAAGAAAGACATCTTGTAAAATGTCACCAGTGTCACGCGCTCACTTAAGTATTCAATGCCCGAAGGGTCAGGGTTACACATATCAGGGATATAGTAGGAGACCTGTGAAACGCAATTACTGGAGATAGGTGGGAAACTGCCCATAGCGGCAGTCTTGACACTTTTTATGGTAGCAAATACCTGCTATTTGCGCGGGCAATTCATCGGAACCCTCTGTCAGGCCGCTCTCATACCCACTTCCCCTGGCGTCAGTCTTGGTACCTTTAACGGTAGCAAATAGCTTCTATTTGCAGGTGTGATTCATGGGGCCCCCTCGGCCTCTGGCAGCCCGCTCTGATATCCACTCCCCCTGGCGGCAGTCTTGATAATTTTTATGGTAACAATAGCTGCTATTTGAGCTTGCGACTCATCGGGGCCCCTCTGTTAGGCCGCTCTCATAACCACTCCCCCTGGCGGCAGTCTTGGCACCTTTTAAGGTAGCAAATAGCTGCTATTTGCGAGTGCGATTCATGGGGCCCCCTCTGGTATCCCGCTCTGTGTCCACTCCCCCTGGCGGCAGTCTTGACACTTTTTATGGTAGTAAATAGCTGCTTTTTGCGCTTGCGACTCATGGGGGCCTCTCTGTCATGCCGCTCTCATATCCACTACTCCTGGTGGCAGTCTTAACACCTGTTTAGGTAGCAAATAGCTGCTAATTGCGCCTGCGACTCATGGGGGCCCCTCTGGCAGGCCGCTCTCATATCTACTCCCCCTGCCGGCAGTCATGATACTTTTTTATGGTAGCAAATAGCTGCTATTTGCGCGTACGCTTTACTGGGGGCCTCTCTGCCAGGCCGCTCTGATATCCACTCCCCCTGGCGGCAGTCGTGACCCTTTGTATGGTAGCAAATAGCTGCTATTTGCGCTTGCGAATCATGGGGGCCTCTCTGTCAGGTCGCTCTCATATCTACTCCCCCTGGCAGCAGTCTTGGCACCTTTTCTGGTAGCAATTAGCTGCTTTTTGCGCTTGCGACTCATGGGGACCCCTCTGTCAGGCCTCTGAGATCTCCAATCCCACTGGTGGCAGTCTTAACACTTTTTCTGGTAGCAAATAGCTGCTATTTGCGCTTGCGACTTATGGGGAACCCTCCGCAGGTAGCTGAGCTATCCACTCCCCCTGGCGGCAGTCTTGACACCTTTTATGGCAGCAAATTGCTGCTATTTGATCGTGCGATTCTTAGGGCCTCTGTGGCAGTCCTGTCTCTAGTTCACTGCATTTGCCGGCAGTCTTAACACTCAATGCGATGATACCAGAAATTTTACCCCCTCCTAAATTTTTTAGGGTAGAAAATAGCTGCTATTTGCGCGTGCGATTCCTGGCGGGCCCCTCTGTCTGGCCGCACTCATGTCCACTCCCCCTGGCGGCAGTCATAACGCTCAATGCGAGGCTACAATAAATTTTACCCCCTCCTAATTTTTTAGGGTAGCAAATAGCTGCTATTTGCGCTTGCGACTCATGGGGGCCCCTCTGTCTGTCCACTCTCATGTCCACTCCCCCTGGCGGCAGTCTTGACACCTTTTTTGTAGCAAATAGCTGCTATTTGCTCTTGCGACTCGTGGGGACCCCTTTGCCAGGCCGCTGAGATCTCCTCTCCCCCTGGCGGCAGTCTTGACATTTTTTAGGGTAGCAAATAGCTGCTATTTGCGCGTGCGACTTATTGGGACCCCCCCGCAGGTTGCTGAGCTATCCACTCCCCCGGTGGTGGTCTTGACAGCTTTTATGGTAGAAAATAGCTGCTATTTGCGCGTGCGACTCATGGGGGCCCCTTTGTCTGTCCACTCTCATGTCCACTCCCCCTGGCGGCAGTCTTGACACCTTTTATGGTAGCTATTTGCGCTTGCGACTCGTGGGGACCCCTCTGCCAGGCCGCTGAGATCTCCTCTCCCCCTGGCGGCAGTCTTGACAACTTTTATGGTAGCAAATACCTGCTATTTGCGCGTGCGACTCATTGGGACCCCTCCGCAGGTTGCTGATCTATCCACTCCCCCTGGCGGTAGTCTTGACAGCTTTTATGGTAGCAAATAGCTGCTATTTGCGCGTGCGATTCATAGGGCCCCTGTGGCAGTCCTGTCTCTAGTCTACTCCCCCTGGCGGCAATCTTAACTCTCAATGTGATGCTACCAAAAATTTTACCCCCTCCTAAATTTTTTTATGGTAGCACATAGCTGCTATTTGCGCGTGCGACTCATTGGGACCCCTCCGCAGGTTGCTGAGCTATCCACTCGCCCTGGTGGTAGTCTTGACAGCTTTTATGGTAGCAAATAGCTGCTATTTCCGCGTGCGACTCATGGGGGCCCCTCTGTCTGTCCACTCTCATGTCTACTCCCCCTGGCGGCAGTCTTGACACCTTTTATGGTAGCAAATAGCTGCTATTTGCGCTTGCGACTCGTGGGGACCCCTCTGCCAGGCCGCTGAGATCTCCTCTCCCCCTGGCGGCAGTCTTGACAACTTTTATGGTAGCAAATAGCTGCTATTTGCGCGTGCGACTCATTGGGACACCTCCGCAGGCTGCTGATCTATCCACTCCCCCTGGCGGTAGTCTTGACAGCTTTTATGGTAGCAAATAGCTGCTATTTGCGCGTGCGACTCATGGGGGCCCCTCTGTCTGTCCACTCATATGTCCACTCCCCCTGGCGGCAGTCTTGACACCTTTTATGGTAGCAAATAGCTGCTATTTGCGCTTGCGACTCGTGGGGACCCCTCTGCCAGGCCGCTGAGATCTCCTCTCCCCCTGGCGGCAGTCTTGACAACTTTTATGGTAGCAAATAGCTGCTATTTGCGCGTGCGACTCATTGGGACCCCTCCGCAAGTTGCTGATTTATCCACTCCCCCTGGCGGTAGTCTTGACAGCTTTTATGGTAGCAAATAGCTGCTATTTGCGCGTGTGATTCATAGGGCCCCTGTGGCAGTCCTGTCTCTAGTCTACTCCCCCTGGCGGCAATCTTAACTCTCAATGCGATGCTACCAAAAATTTTACCCCCTCCTAAATTTTTTTAGGGTAGCAAATAGCTGCTATTTGCGCGTGCGATTCATGGGGGCCCCTCTGTCTGCCCGCACTCATGTCCACTCCTCTGGTGGCACTTATAACGCTCAATGCGATGCTACTATAAATTTTACCCCCTCCTACTATTTTAGGGTAGCAAATAGCTGCTATTTGCGCGAGCGACTCATGGGGCCCCTCTGTCTGTCCACTCTCATGTCCACTCCCCCTGCCGGCAGTCTTGACATATTTAATGGAAGCAAATAGCTGCTATTTGCGCTTGCGACTCGTTGGGACCCCTCTGCCAGGCCGCTGAGATCTCCTGTCCCCCTGGCGGCAGTCTTGACAACTTTTATGGTAGCAAATAGCTGCTATTTGCGCTTGCGACTCGTGGGGACCCCTCTGCCAGGCCGCTGAGATCTCCTCTCCCCCTGGCGGCAGTCTTGACGACTTTTATGGTAGCAAATAGCTGCTATTTTCGCGTGCGATTCATGGGCCCCCTTGTGGCAGGCCTCTCAGCTCTCCACTCCCCCTGGTGGCAGTCTTAACACCTTTCCTGGTAGCAATTAGCTGCTATTTGCGCTTGCGACTCATGGGGACCCCTCCGCAGGTTGTTGAGCTATCCACTCCCCCTGGCTGTAGTCTTACCAGCTTTTATGGTACCAAATAGCTGCTATTTGCGCGTGCGATTCATAGGGCCCCTGTGGCAGTCCTGTCTCTAGTCTACTCCCCCTGGCGGCAATCTTAACTCTCAATGCGATGCTACGAGAAATTTTACCCCCACCGAAATTTTTTAGGGTAGCAAATAGCTGCTATTTGCGCGTGCGATTCATGGGGGCCCCTTTGTCTGCCCGCTCTCATGTCCACTCCCCCTGGCGGCAGTCTTAACACTCAATGCGATGATACCAGAAATTTTACCCCCTCCTAAATTTTGTAGGGTAGCACATAGCTGCTATTTGCGCGTGCGATTCATGGGGCCCCTCTGTCTGCCCGCACTCATGTCCACTCCCCCTGGTGGCAGTCATAACGCTCAATGCGAGGCTATTTATTTTACCCCCTCCTAATTTTTTAGGGTAGCAAAAAGCTGCTATTTGCGCGTGCGACTTATTGGGGGCCCTCTGTCTGTCCACTCTCATGTCCACTCCCCCTGGCGGCAGTCTTGACATCTTTTATGGTAGCAAATAGCTGCTATTTGCGCTTGCGACTCGTCGGGACCCCTCTGCCAGGCCGCTGAGATCTCCTGACCCCCTGGCGGCAGTCTTGACAACTTTTATGGTAGCAAATAGCTGCTATTTGCGCGTGCGATTCATGGGCCCCCTGTGGCAGGCCTCTCAGATCTCCAGTCCCCCTGGTGGCAGTCTTAACACCTTTCCTGGTAGCAAATAGCTGCTATTTGCGCTTGCGACTCATGGGGACCCCTCCGCAGGTTGCTGAGCTATCCACTCCCCCTGGCGGTAGTCTTGACAGCTTTTATGGTACCAAATAGCTGCTATTTGCGCGTGCGATTCATAGGGCCCCTGTGGCAGTCCTGTCTCTAGTTCACTCCCCCTGGCGGCAATCTTAACTCTCAATGAGATGCTACGAGAAATTTTACCCCCTCCGAAATTTTTTACGGTAGCAAATAGCTGCTATTTGCGCGTGCGATTCATGGGGGCCCTCTGTCTGCCCGCTCTCATGTACACTCCCCCTGGCGGCAGTTTTAACACTCAATGCGATGCTACTATTTATATAATCCCATCCCAATTTTTTTAGGGTAGCAAATAGCAGCTATTTGCGCGTGCCATTCATGGGGCCCCTGTGGCTGGCCGCTAACATGCCACTCCCCCTGCCGGCAAGCTTAACATCAATGCGATGCTTCCATAAATTTATCCCCTCCCAATTTTTTTAGGTACTACAGGCTGCAAAATAAATTCCCCCATCCCCCACTCATGAGAAACTGACTGCTAAAAATCGAAATATCCCATAAGCTTAACTACAGGCCGCTTCCGAAAACCGACAGTCCCCGCCTATCTCCGCCTATCTCAGAAATGGAGGGATAGAGCAGAGAATACAATTTGAGGTAAGACTCCTAGGCGACATGGACATTAACACTATTTTAGGGGCCATTGAAAACGCTAACAGAACTGGCAAACTAAAAACAAACGGAGAAAGCAGACCAAACCGGAACGTGATACTGAGAAACCAACGTCAAAAAGCAGAGAGACCGAATTCTTTGTCGAGGATCTGACAAAAGAGGACTATGCTCTGGAAAAGAAGGCCGCCAATTAAATGAAGAGAGCCTTTGAAGACAAAAAGAAAGTTCGCTTTTGCAGAGGCCGTTTGATTATTAACGGCAAAGAAACCCCTATTCATGGACAATTATAATACACTTATTCCACGGCCAGTGGTTAATTCCAACACCTGTAAACGTGGAAGTTTTGTCCACGTGCACGAGGTTCCCGCCACCTCTGATTGTCATCTAGGCTGACGCCAGAGGGTGTGTTAGATCCAACTAAGCTTAGTTTGGGTAAACGAGACATTTCTGATAATAGAGACTTTGTATCAATATCTCATTTGTTTGCCCCTGTGTTTTATTGAAATCGGACAAGGCTGTGGACTCAACTTTTTGACGTTGTGCTGGCAATGGTTGGTCAAACAACAACATTAAATATTTACTTTACCACGTTTATTAATTTAACTTTAATTAAAGAAACGTCATATGTAAATTTAAGGGTCGATAATATCGGGTAATTTCACACCATATACGATTAATAGCCTGTATTAAATAATACCGAAATAAACGGTGTAATGCCATTAATGGATTAATTTACTATTATAAATATACAGATAAACAGCAATATGCACCCGTTATTCTATTGCCAAGTTATGATGCTCTGATCTTGGAATTTTTTTTCACCCCAAATGTTGTAAATCTATAATACTGTTTTAAGTAAATATTTAGTCTAACCAATTTTTATACGCCTGTCAAAATGACGCAGTTCAATAGTAGGCCTATACCATGGCTTAGTCTATATATCCATCTGTTAGTCTGTCCATCCGTCCGTTGGATTAAGTGTTGCCATGATAACGTTCCAGGGCTTTGTGGGGTTTTTTTACCAGACTCATAATAACTACTTACCAACGGATTACCAACGGATTATTTCAGCCGATTTCAAATAAGGGCAAAATCCATCCATATTTTATGAGACTCGTATGTAATGTGGTCGCGGGGTAATAGGCCTCTTTGTGGTGTTACCCTCAAAGAATATGAAACCTTTTGATAAAACTCATATGAAATATCATTTAAAAAATACCTTGCCTTAGTTCATTTTCTAACAAAATCTGTTAATGAGGTTATTTAATGAGGTCAGAAGTCACCCTCTTGACTATACTTTAGTGACTTGCCAAATCCTATGGATTTCTATTGAACTCATTGTGCATATTTTCCAATGAAGCCCTCACCTTAATTACGTTCTCATCAAAATTATGTACATAATTAATTAAGTCAGAGGACACCAGGCATATTATGCATTTTTGCAGTGTTCTTGTTAACAATTTTGTACTTCACAGAAGACTTGATAGGCTAAAATGTGACATTTGTTTTCTAATTATTATTGTGATATATGTAGCACTGACACCTGTTGGAATAGAAGAACACCTAGGGAAAAATATTCACTGGTATTATTTTATTGAAATACACATTAATTCATATTTGAATGGAAATAATACAACACTCATTGTGTATTTGGGTTTAATAGATTATATTATTCAATAATTTATATTAATAAGTACAAGACATCTCTCCTTGAGGCCTTGTTATACAACATTATATTATTAATTTATATGTTGTAACACTACCCAGTGGCCACTTTATATGCTTTATAAAATATATTCAAAGTCAAAAATTGAAACGTTAAGTGATACACAAGGAAGATATTTGATACTTGACACTATTATATTAAACAAAGGATAACATTAGTAAATGTTTATGCACCGAATGTGGATGAGCCAATTTTCTTTCAAACTTAATTAATATTTTAGGTAACAGAAATCCAGGAAAATTGATTATTGGAGGAGATTTCAATTTAATCTTAGTCCCAGTTTTTGATAAAAAGGAATCTACTGGCTGCAGTCATCCAAAGTCTAGAGAAACAATAAAAAAAACTGGAAAAAATTAGCAAATCTTATAGATATACGGAGACAACAGCTTCCTTCTAAGTCAAGATACACCTGGCATAGATACAACCCAAAATCTGTTTTTTGTAGGCCAGATTTCTTTTTGATAAGGGACTGCTTGTGTTACAGCGTACAGAACTCTGATATTCAGTCTGGATACAAAAGTGATCATTCTTTAATTTGTTTATCGTTAACCTTGTCTGAGGGGAAACCTGGTAAAGGCATTTTGAAATTAAACTGCAGTCTTCTTGAAGATCAAGATTACATAAAAAAAATAAAAAATTGTATTAAAGACAGAGTTGATAATAATAAAGATGCCAACCAAAAATATTTTATTGGACACTATCAAACCTAAGGTTCGTGGTCAAACCATAGCCTTTGCAACATGGGGGGAAAAACAGGATAAAAAAGTTACAGAATGTGAAAAAGAAATTTATAAATTACAAAGTATTTATGATGAAACAATAAAAGAAGACGATAAAATAAATGGGAAGAAGCACTGAAAAGACACAGTTTGTTGAATTGAGCACTAAAAGTGCAGTTGTCAGATGCCGTACCAAATGGTATTTAGAAGGAGACAAACCTTTAAAATATTTCCTCAACCTAGATAAAAGAGAAATGCTGAAATGAAAGCGATTAATAGAATACTGGATAAAGACAATAATTTAATAACTAAACCGAATGACATTTTAAATTAAATGACATGTTTTTATAGATCATTGTATACCTCAACAACTGAAAGTAACTTGGGTAATGCTGAAAATTTCTTTAAACATTGTACAACAACATTAGAAGAAAATGACAAGTATAAATGTTAAATGGATCTGGCAGAATCTGAATTTTTTAAAACTATAAAGTCACTAAAATTAAATAAACCGCCAGGACCAGATGGGTTACCAGCTGAGTTCTATAAAACTTTTTGGAAAGACTTGAAATATAAATTTATCTCAGTTATTAAATATTCATTT
The DNA here is from genome assembly GCA_026874595.1 of Sipunculus nudus. NCBI lineage: Eukaryota > Metazoa > Annelida > Sipuncula > Golfingiida > Sipunculidae > Sipunculus > Sipunculus nudus. The sequence goes on from CM049308.1 coordinate 8,971,594, forward strand.
GACATGGGCTCACTTCAATTGACTATGAGGCAAGGGATGATATGTCTCATACTAAAGAAAGGGAAAAATAGTTTAAATTTGAAAAATTGGCGTCCAATTTCGTTACTTATTACGGATTATAAAATCATATCAAAGACACTGGCTTTTAAATTAAAATCTGTTCTACCTAAAATTATACACCAAGATCAAACGGGATTCATTAAGAATAGATATATAGGGTAACATATAAAAAAAATCAATTATCTTCTTTATCATTTGAAAAAGAAAAATATTTCGAGTTATCTTATTTCAATCGATTTTGAAAAAGCCTTTGATTATTTAGAATGGCATCATATACAAAATACTTTACAATCATGTAACTTTGGCCCTAAATTCAAGAAATGGATTAATATACTTTACTCTAACATAACAAATTGTGTAACTAATAGAGGTTGGGTTACAAAATATTTTCCAATTACAAGGGGGGTGAGACAAGGCTGTCCATTGTCTCGATCCTTATTTATTTATCTTATCAGCTGGAATCCTTGCAACAACTATTCGTCAGCACAAGAAAATCAAAGGAGCAACAATAAATGAAACATAACACAAAATAGCACAATACGCAGATGACAAGGCATTGATTTTTACTAGAGCCCATCAATCTATTACAATGAAGCATTGCTAACTTTTACTAATTTCAAAGAAATATCTGGTTTTAAAGTAAATCTTTAGAAAACAATTATAATGCCAATAACAGAAGGTACAAAACAACATGAAAAAACTCAGGTTTGCAATGGTGCACAGAACCAATCAAAATTCTAGGAATTAATATACATCCTAATTGGTAAAAAGAAATTAATTAAAAAGAGATTCTTAGGAAAATTAAAGTGACTGTTAATATATGAACTAGAAGAACATCAACCCTGTCTGGTAGGATTACAATTATAAAAATTTTATACTAACCCAGTTAATATATTTACTACAAGTTCAACCAAGTCCACCATCTAATTACATAAAAGAATTAGAAAGAATTATGTTCCCATTTTATGGGGAAAGAAGCCAGATAAAATTAAAAGAAATACACTTAAAGCCCTAAAATGAAAAATCATGATCCATCTTAGGTCAAATATAGAATCCTTAAAAATTATTTGGGTAAGGAGATTTTTAAATGGCTCTATGAGTGATGGATGGAGACAGGTGACTAATGTTCTTTTCGACGGGAAGGGAGGCATTTTATTTAAATGTAACTTGAACTCACATGACATAAAGTACTTTATGCATTCATGCAACCAGTTTTGGATGGAAGTATTAGAGGCCTGGTGTAGATATAACTACCAATCTATCAAAACGCCAACAGATATTTTTTCTCAATCTCTCTGGTTTAGTTCTAATACTAAAAAAATAAAGAGGTAATATACAATAAGACATTACACTAAGCTGGTATTATAAGAATAAATGACATTACAAAGAAACAAAGAAATAAATACAACTTTTTGATATATGATCAATTAATCAAAGAAAAGAGAGCCAGGATTTAGAATTCGATTGTCACGAAGAGGTATTTATGCATTTAGGCAAATAGATAACATTACAATTTTAGAGAAACTGAGAGATTTTCTGTTAATTAATACATAGAATTTTACCTTTAACCCCTTCTTATATAAAATAAAAAATGTTCATTATGTTCCAAAACCAAAGAAATTATATTCATTTGTGGCTATAATACTAGATTCATTTATATGGTTAGCGCTGGTTGTCCCGAGACCAATATACATCAGCCTGCAATTAATGTAAATTTGACTATGGTGACAAAATAACCCTGCGACTGAGCCATTTGGCAAGGGTTGGATGGGTGCAAAACTGACAAGATTCCTCACCAGTGATTATACTAGGCCTATTATACTAGACCTGCCCACAGCGTCAAAAAGGAACATTCAATGCTGGTTTTAATTGAGAAATGACCAATTTTTTACAGAAGTTCGGTTGCTGTGGTCTTGTTCAAGGTTTTGGTGAAGATTTTTCTTTCTCTCCGGATGTTAAGTTAAAAGGTGCTAGTGTCAATGATTACGATTTGTGCCCTGTTTGGCCTCGAGGATAAATGTCATGTGCCAGCAAATGTAGTCAACAAACTATCTCTTAGGCCAAAATAAAATAAAAAGGTTTGGTTCTCAGGCACTTTTTTTCAGAAATCAGTGCGGGCGGGCGCTTTTTTTTATTTTTAATTTTTGGTATGTTTCGATAAAAATTTCAAATGATAAGGGTAAACCATGAAAATAACAGTTTTATTTTGCAAAATAAGTAAAAGCACTACAAAACAAAGGAAATTGTATTGTTTTATCTTCTTGAAAGAAATGTCGGAGCAGCAGCAGCTCAAAATTGGAAAGTTTTTATTGAAAATCAAAATAAAAAGTTTTGATACGGGGGTTTAAAATTGATGCGGGCGGTGCCTGAGAACCATAGCTTTAATTTTTTTTTACCTTAGTGTAACACTTTTCTGTTTTATTACTTTTGCGCCTGCAAAGTTTATTAATTGTGTTGAAGCGTTAGCACTATCACACTAGGCGTTAAATCACGATATAAAGTGATGACACGACAATTAACAATATTGCTCTCAAAATTACTCCATTGTGTTATATTAACAGATAATTGAAATAATAAAAATTAAATTTGTATGATTCATAATTAAAACTAATGTTGTTCATGCGTTTTACCATGCACCAGTAACTTAACTGCTTTTTTATTCTATAATTTCAGGGTGCCCTGTTCACAGCGTCAGTAAATCATAGAGCTCCCGATCTAAGGGAGTGCCGGTACTGCCTGGGTACACATCTTAACAATACATGAGCATGATAGGGAATATTGGCTTTTCGTGTCTTAATTGCAAGAATTAAGTGATGTAAGTCTGTAGGCAGTGATTTAGGACTCAAGTCCGACTTTTGGGGGGGGGGGGGGGGTGGACTCGAACTTGTACTTGGACTCGGAGGTTAGGACTCGCGAAATTAGACCGATTACATCTCGAGTCCAATAAAATATAAACACATATATTACGAATAGTTGTGTACATGTGCGAAATACTAACAGAATATTACAAAATTATAACACAATATATACCATGTTTTGCACGGCATCGGGAGCTATAACTTTAATTAACCATTATAGTAAAAAATTTGTGAACTATAATTTAGAAATGTACTTGATATACTTAAATAGCCATTTTAAATTGCTCTTTAAAGATATTTGTGTAGGACTGCGACTTGGGCCTGGGCTCAGGTTCCTAATTTCTCAGACTCGAAGAAGGTGGACTTGCACTCGAATCTCAGGAATCAGACTTTGACTCGGACTCGGGTGGCCTGGACTCGGACTTGCACTTGGAGTTGTATTGTATGGATTCTTCTATATTTTTGTTCCGAGGGTTTGCAGTGATCGATTTAAAGAGTTGACAATTCATCCATGTGACCTTCTTAGTCATAAAGCACACGTGTATACGGGATAACATACAAAGAAAAAAATCACAGGAAACAAATAACGGCACTATCACATAATGCGTTTTATTCTTAAAACGGCTGAAGTAATGGTTCGTTTTAAAATGGCAGCCTCTTCTTATCTTTCCTGAGATAAAATATCCCGAAACATCATGAAAAAGAAAAGAAAATAAATTACACATAGCTAAATTAAGCTGTAAGATGATGCGCTTTATTCCTTTTGCACATCTCTTCGTACAATGAAATTGTTTGAACATATTCGCATTCAAATTGTTAAAATCAGTTATTGTTCAAGTGATTAATTATAGTTTCTATCAAAATCATTCATTTTAAAAATGAGTAATGTGCAAAGGTTTTTAATAGTTCCTATATTTAAAACTTCTCTCTTACATTTTACTCGCAAGAAATCTGTAACAGTTCATATAAAATCATGCACTTTTATTCGATTTAAAGTGAGAAAGAGGTGTGAATATTCATCTGCTGGGCACTGACCTTATTCCACATGTCAAAGAGAATCTTCCAGTCTCCAGAAGTAGGATTTCTTCTCCAAATCATAATATTTCTGCAAAGTTAAACATCATGTATATCGTGTAAAAGTTTCATTTCTAGACAGCTTTTTACAGAAATTTCCCGTGAAACATAATAAATGACTCAAATCAAAATACGATACACTCACTTCTCTTTTTCGATTAGGTCCCCTTCGCTTGTGTTTTCATCCACTGGGGCTACGTTAATAGTTGTATCCCCGTAAATGTCAAAAAAGCCCCGGTACACTGGAAGTTGCTTCACGCCCTGACTGGCCAGGCGGGTATAGAATGCCACAATACCAGCTGAATGAGTGAAGCTGTATATTAAAGCGGGATTCTGCCTTGTAATGCTAAGATAATGATGAAATCCATTTCTTCTTAACAAAGAAAATAAAAGGAATACGTTTTCTATGAATCTTCAATTTAATATGGATTTGATATGTAATTGTTAGAGAGTATGATAAGACAAATGTATCACTTCTCTTACATATCATTTAAATTGTTTACTAGACCCGTTATCAATATACACAACTATGCATGCAGCAGTGTTATCAAAGCGATATCAGAAGCATCATATTAAGTAAAACCAACCATGGCAATTCATTTTACCTTTTGTGTGTATGATACCCACGGCGGGTGGAACCAAATACGCGTCGTCTCTGTATGTCTTTTCTGAAATACCTTTGAAGTCTTTGTTCACGTACATCTCCGAAAAGAGTTTAAGTTGGTCACGTATTTGCCGCTTGGAAATTCCAACATCTGTGATGCAAATTACTCAATATTTAACGACAAATTTGTATCATTTTATGAGATGATGACAACGGATAACAATAATAGCACTTGTTATGATTTAGCAATTAATATTTACCCTTGTTCTTGGTTTGGTTCATACAACAGATGAGTGGCATAAACTGAAATGTCCAAACAGCGACAAGTATTACAGAAACCCCGAGGTTCTTCATAGTCGGTATGGATTGAAGGATCAACTAAGTCTGAAATGAAGCGTGAATATGAGTACAATTTATAATTTTAACTAAATTTCAATTAATCGGCCATGTTTTTCTTAATTCATTAAAATATATGTTAATTAAAACTGTCGATACAATTTGTTAAATGTTGCAACATGAATTCGCACCATAACTTTTCGATCGAAAGCATTTTGATTTAATATAATGTTTACTCGCACTATGATAAATCTTTCAAACACATAAGCTAGTAAATGAAGGGCATAATACAGTAATTTAAATTAAATGTACATGCAGGTACATTTTAATTATTACCAATTAATTTCCCTCATAAAATCATTCAGAGAGAAGCGAATAAGTAGTCCATAAGTATTGCTGAGAAGCTGAATGACATATAAATGTATCATCGCCGGTGGCTATAATACTGGATTCATTTATATGGTTAGCGCTGCTTGTCCTGAGACCACCATACATAAGCCTGCAGTTAATGTAAATCAGATTATGGTGACAAAAATAATCCTGCGAATGAGCCATTTGGCAGGGGTTGAATAGGTGCAAAACTGACAAAATTCCTCACCAGTGATTATACTAGGCCTAGTATACTAGACCTGCCCACAGCGCCATAAATGAACATTAATTGCTGGTATTAATTGTGAAAATGTCCAATTTTTTGCAGAAGTTCGGTTGCTGTTGTCTTATTCAAGGTCTGCGTGTAGAATTTTTAGACCTCCCTGGATGTTAGGTTGAAAGTTGCTAGTGTCAATGATTACGATTTATGCCCTGTTTGGCCTCTAGGGTAAATGCCATGTGCCCCGAGATGTAGTCAACACACAATCTCTTAGTGTAACACTTTTCTGTTTCGTTACTTTGGAGCGTGCAAAGTTTATTAATTGTTTTCGAGCGTTAGCACTATCACACTAGGCGATGAATCATGATATAAATTGAAGCACGACAAATATCAATATTTCTATCAAAATTATTCCAGTGTGTTCTATCGACAGATAAATGTAAATATAAGAATTAAATTTGTATAATTGAAACCAATGTTGTTCATGCGTTTTAAAATGCACCAGTAACTGTTTATTGAATAATTTCAACGTGACCTGTCAACAGCGTCAGTAAAACATACAGCATCCGATCTATAGTACAGGCATTTACCCGAAATAAGTGGTCAACCTCACACAAATTGAAACAAAAGCAAACGCAACTGATTTTGATTCTTTAGTATGGCCTTTATGTAAGAAAAAAAGTCCTAAGCAATTGTGTGTGTGGGGGGGGGGGGGGAGTTGGAAAATCGTATGAATAATCTCTTGGTTATCGTCTTATAACCTCTTGCTTATTCTTGTTCAAGTAGTTTATAAATAAAGTGTATTTCATGAACTATGAGACAATATGGTACCAATATAAAATCAGCAATCTGTGAATTAAAGGGACATCATGACATTAGCAACACTATCTGAAAGTGGCAACAATAACCAAAGATCTCCGGAAAACCTTATCAATCTCCAAAGTGTTGACATACATTACAATTTTTAGTTCAGCCGCTTATAAGTCATTTGAGCTATAGTTATGATCCATCGTCTGTCATCCGTCCGTCCGTCTGTCTGTCCGTTTGACTGGCACGTTTTATAACGATTAGACCGACAAATCCAAAATATGACATACAATTCGATGTCCATAAGTTCCCTTACTTCTCCTACCAAGCCCAAAATTGGGCTAATGCGACTTCGGCCCTTCGAGAATTTAAGGAGAAACCTGTTGTTACACTTCATGACTGCCTAAAATCAAAACCCCTCGTTTGTGTTTGTTCATATTTATAAACATTTAGAAATTTCCGATATATTTCCTATGAACGGGCCAAAAATTAGGTCAATATTACATATTTTTTTAAAATTATGGACCAAAGCATTAATAAGATACCTTATCAAAATATAAAGAAATATATTTTTTTTTCTTATCATGGTAACTGCTATAGTTGGAGATTTTTTTTTCAAGTTAACAACTATTTAATCAAGATGTAATTGTATGAAAGAAATTAGATCAACTTTTTGTAAATTCTTAAAATTATTGGCATGAGTGTATAATTAGTAACTTAAATTTTGCCCAACTTTGACCATGGCACATTTAATTCTAGTAAGCACTGCTGATTTGATTTCACAGTATATACACATAAGGATTTAATCGGTTGAAATATGAAATTTGAAATCAAAGCTCACAAACAAGGCGAGGTAAAATTGGGGGGGGGGGGGGGGGCTCTATTGTATTCACTTGCATTGCCAAGATCCATTTGCATTGTCAATAACCCCCCCCCCCCCAGCTGTCGAAGGTGTACAGTTATTCTCAAATCACTCCCATTACCCCCACAGCAATATACATAAAGTGTAAGGGAATAATTTTTATTGCTTGAACTGAAACGCTGTTTTATCTCCAATGTAATCTACAAGATGCCATGTTGTCGTATTGTGGCTCTTAATTCCTTTTGAATAATTTCGAAAATAAGATTAAATCCATCAGTTTGCATAATGTGATGTTATATGAGCAAAATTAGCGATAAATGATGAAGATATGTAGAATTTCGAATTGACTTATTTATGTATATCCAAATATATATATATTTCAAATGTATGAAAATTATAAACTTAAAAAAAATGATAAAATAAAAAGTGAGGAACCAATGCAAACTTTTGTTCATCAATTTCCTGCCCAAGAAGAATGGGAAATAAGGTGATCAGATTTGTCTGTCTGTTGATTTATAAATATTCAGTAATTATGCATCTACTGTTTTTCCTGTACGAACTGTTGAATTAAGTTTCATATCCCATATGTAAATGCAGAGATGTTGAAACTCCCACTATTCAGCGCCTCAAAATTCCATCCCCCACCATAAGTCCTTGCACCTGTGGACAGGGACGTTAATTATAAGGCAACTGTATAAAATGCTCAGACGTTATCTTTATTAGTTTATATTTTAGATTTTTTTAATCACCATATCAATAAAATCATGTAGATATGTAATGAGCACATGTTAAATCAGACGTCATCTTGTCCATTCTTATCACAAAGTGTCTGTTGTCAGTTACGCACAGGGTTTCCAGCAGTCAACTCGGATAAAAAATCTCTGACTTTTTAAATTTAAACTTTATTTATTTAATATAGCGCCTACTTTTATTAATATTTTTATTCAGTGGCGCTTTACAAAAGTACTAAATTATATTATGACACAAGAGTTAAAATTTGATAAAAATCTAAGTCGAAAAAGGTACGTTTTCAATTTTCTTTTAAAGTCGTCAATATTTTCGCTTCATTTAACATCATTAGAAAGTTCAATCCAAAGAGATCGTCCAAATGTTGAAAATACCCGATCAGCAGACGTTTTGTTAGACTATTTCCGGACTTTCAGCTGGTTTTCTTGAAAAAAAAAACTAAGCCACCAAATTCAATTTCTTTTCAAAAACGTCATTCTACTGCAAACCGATTTTTTTAAATTGTAACTGAAAAGCAAAGCAAAATGAAACTAGAAATTTGGAATTGACAATTCAAAATTAATTATTAATAATATTCAAAGATCCATGCACTCTGTTATCAAGCATATATCATGTGTATAAATTTATCCCACAATAACAAACTAGATGTGTCGGAACGACACGAATGCCCCCGCCTTGGGCAAATTAGAAACATTTGTAAAATTTTGAAAATTCGTTTAAGTTCAGGAGGTGTCGTATGGTCAAAAGTAGGTCAACAAGGGCAAAAAGCAAACTCGATCTGTAACGGGTCATTATCAAGCAACACACCAAAATCATGCCAGTATATGCAGGCATTGTGAAAAAAGTCCATACATGTGCATTTTCCATAAAAATTTCTGTCTTTCATGAAATTTTCTATGTTTAGGAGCCGTAAAACAATCAAAAGTAGGTCAACTGGGATGAAACGCGAACTCGATCTGTAACTGTCATTATGTGCCCACATATAAAAAATCAGGGTGGTATCTGCAGGCATTGAGGAAAAAAAGTCAGTACATATGCATTTGTTATGAAAATTTATATTTTTCATGAAACTTTCTATGTTCAGGAGCAGTCAAATGGTCAAAAGTAGGTCAACTGAGAGAATACAAGAACTCGATCTGTAACTGGTCATTATCTGCCTACACACCAAAAATCAGGCCCGTATCTGCAGGCACTGCGAAAAAAAGTCCATACATATGCACCTTTTTATGAAATTTTCTATGTTAGAGCACCGTCAAACGGTCAAAAATAGGTCAACTGGGACAAAACGTGAACTTGATCTGTAACTGGTCATTATCTGCCCACACACCAAAAATCAGGCCAATATCTGCAGGTATTGTGAAGAAAAGTCTGTACAAGTGTATTTGTCAGGAAAATTTATGTTTTACATGAAATTTTCTATGTTCAGGAGCCGTAAAACAGTCAAAAGTAGGCCAACCAGGACGAAATGCGAACTCAATCTGTAACTGGTCAATATCTGGCCACACACCAAAAATCAGGCCAATATCTGCAGGCATTGCGAAAAAAAGTCCGTACATGTGTATTTGTCATGATATTTCATATTTTTCATGAAATTTTCTATGTTCAGGAGCCGTAAAACGGTCAAAAGTAGGTCAACCAGGACGAAACGCAAACTCGATCTGTAACAGGTCTATATCTGCCCACACACAAAAGATCAGGCCAATATCTGCAGGCATTGCGAAAAAAGTCTGTACATGTGTATCTTTCATGAATATTTCTATTTTTCATGAAATTTTCTATGTTTGTACAACGGTCAAAAGTATGTCAACCGGGACGAAACGCGAACTCGATCTGTAACTGGTCTATATTTGCCTACACACCAAAAACCAGGCCAATATCTGCAGGCATTGCGAAAAAAAGTCCGTACATGTGTATTTGTCATGAAATTTCATATTTTTCATGAAATTTTCTATGTTCAGGAGCCGTAAAGCTGTCAAAAGTAGGTCAACCAGGACGAAACGCGAACTCAATCTGTAACTGGTCTATATCTGCTCACACACCAAAAATCAGGCTAATATCTGCAGGCATTGCGAAAAAAAGTCCGTACATGTGTATCTGTCATGAATATTTCTATTTTTCATTAAATTTTCTACGTTTAGGAGCCGTAAAACAGTCAAAATAAGGTCAACCGGGACGAAACGCAAACTCGATCTGTAACTGGTCTATATCTGTCCACACACCAAAAATCAGGCCAATATCTGCAGGCACTGCGAAAAAAAAGTCCGTACATGTGTATTTGTCATGAAATTTCATATTTTTCATGAAATTTTCTAAGTTCAGGAGCCGTAAAACGGTCAAAAGTAGGTCAACCAGGACGAAACGCGAACTCGATCTGTAACTGGTCTATATCTGCTCACACACCAAAAATCAAGCCAATATCTGCAGGCATTGCGTAAAAAAGTCCGTACATGTGTATCTGTCACGAATATTTCTATTTTTCATGAAATTTTCTAAGTTTAGGAGCCGTAAAACGGTCAAAAGTAGGTCAACCGGGACGAAACGCGAACTCGATCTGTAACTGGTCTATATCTGCCAACACACCAAAAATTAGGCCAATATCTGCAGGCATTGCGAAAAAAAGTCCGTACAACTGTTTGATTTCGGAATGACGGAATGACGGACATGGGAAAAACTATATGCCCCGGCCACTTTGTGGCGGGGGCATAAAAATGACTTCAGTGGATCAAAGTAACTGCACTCTGTTTTGCCTTTGTACTTTGTGACCTGTGCAGATTTATGTCCTTGTGTAAAATGTTTTACTTGTACTATATATTAGTTATGTATTACCGTTAAGAAACAGGTGGCCTTGCATTAATGGTTGGTGCTACATGTATACATTTTGTATATCAATGCTATGCATTATCAACTTACATGTGTTTACAATAATCTAAAGGAAAAAAGATTTTATCTACAGACACAACAAAACTTTAATTAAAAGAAAAAATAAAAGCGTAGTATGAAATTATTGAATGCTGGCCCATTACATGAAAAAAAGGCTTCCTACCTGATAATCAACCACAGTCGCCATAGCCAGGGTACACGCTATGTGATTCTTTTTGCACGTGCATCTGATGGTGCTGCAGTTTCTCTGACAGTTGCATCTAATAACCTCTTGGAGCGTTTCAAAAGCAGGCGACTCGTCATTTGACATAAACCAGACCAATCGTGACTGTTTTAGTATACTTTATAACAACCCCTACCTGGCGAGAACAATTCCGTTTTAACCCAGCATATCGGTCAAGCCCTCTTCATGTTTGTTGAAAATCTAATTACTACAATATTATTGCAACAGGTTAGGTGAGCGCTGGACATTACCAAATTAGGGTTACCTGCTCAATATAAATGCCAATTGAGTCGTGCTACAACCCCCACCCCTACCGCACCCCATGCTTCAGACCGTTTCCACATCCACCCCCACATATGAGTCTTGGAAATTTTTAAATTAACAAATAAAGACCAGAATTGGATTCTGCGACCCCCCCCCCCCAAAAAAAAAAAAACTGAAAATGTCGTATTACATATTTATACCCTTTAGATTAATTAAATTTGATGGATTCTAGGCCTTCTGGCGGCCATTTTGGATATTCCCAAATTTTACTACTTTCCCCCAGGAGAATATCTTAGGACTTTTTATATGTTCGAAAGGATACCTTCTGGGATACAAAACAAATGAGATAGCTTTTGTTGCAATTTGTGTGAGGTCATGTTACAAAATGACTGTACTACTAAGGGAGTCCCGGTACTGGCTAGGTACACATATTAAAAATATACATTCATGGTAAGGTATATGGGCTTTCCGTGTCTTAATTGCAAGAATTGAGTGATGTAGGACTGTAGGCAGTAATGTAGGCCTCAAGTCCGGACATTTTGGGGGGTTGGACACGAACTGGTACTTGGATTCGAAGGTATAGACTCAAGAAATTAGACCGAGTCTAATTGAAAAAAAAAACTTTGTCATTTGTTATAAAGACTTGTGTAAATGTGCGAAATACTAACAGAATATTACAAAATAATAACCCTATATATACCAAGCATCGCAAAGCATCGGGAGCTATAACTTTAATTAACCATTATAGTAAATAATTTGTGAACTATAATTTAAAAATATACCTGATAAACTTAAATAGCCATTTTAAATTGCTCTTTTAGGACATTTGTGTAGGATTGCGACTTGGGCCTGGGCTCAGGTTCCTAATTACTCAGACTCGAAGAAGGTGGACTTGCACTCGAATCTCAGGAATCAGACTTTGACTCGGACTCGGGTGGCCTGGACTCGGACTTGCACTTGAAGTTGTATTGTATTGTATCTTTGTTCCGAGGGTTTGCATGCAGTGATCGTTTTGCAGAGTTGACAATTCATCCATGTGACCCTCTTAGTCATATAGCACACGTGTATACGGTATAACATACAAAGGAAATAAAATTGAAGGAAACAAATAACGGCACTACCACCTAATGTGTTTTATCCTTAAAACGGCTGAAGTGTTAGTTTGTTTTAAAATGGCAGCCTCTTCTTATCTGTGCTGAGATAAAATTTCCCGAAATATAATCAAAAAGAAGAGAAACAAATTACACGTAACTACTGTATTGTAAAGCTTAAAATTAATCTTTAAGACGATCAGCTTTTTTCCATGCCAATTATTCGTAAAATGAAATGTTTATGAACATATTCGCATTTAAATTGTTAAAATCAGTTATTTGCTCTAGTGTTTATATAGTTCCTATCAAAATCATTCATTTTTAAAATGAGTCATTTGCGAAAGGTTTTTAACAGTTCCTATATTTGATCCTTCTCTCTTACATTTTACTCGAAAAAAACTGTAAAAGTTCACCCAAAATCATGCACTTTTATGCATTTGTCGTTTAAAGTATAAAAGAGGTTGAATATTCATCTGTCTGGTACTGACCTAATTCCACATGTCAAAAAGATGCTTCCAGTCCCCAGACTTAGAATCCCTTCTCCAAATCATGATATTTCTGTAGTTATAAACATCATCTATATCTTGTTATCGTTTCTATATTTTCTACACAGATGTATGCATCGATTTCCTTGGAAACATAAAAAAATACAGAGTGAAAGTAAGGAAAACTCACTTTTCTTTTTCGATGAGTGTTCCTTCGCCTGTATTCTCATCAGCTGGGGCTATGTAAATAACCATATCCCCGTACACGTCAAAAAAGCCCCGGTGTACCGAAACTTGCTCTACACCCTGACTGGCCAAGCGGGTATAAAATGCCATGATACCAGCTGAATGAGTGAAGATATATATTTACCAGTCTTTCGCTTTGCAATGTTAACAAATGACTGAATAATACAACATAAAAATGAAAAGAATTGGATTCCATGAATTACATTCACTTTTATTGAAGTGTTTTCTTATCTTGGATATATGAAAAACAATACTTAATGTTTTATTTTACATATCATTTTTAAAAATGTGATCCATGCATTAATAGTACTAAAGCACATATCAAAGAATTAAATTCAGAAAATGCAACAACAGAAGCTCGTTTCAAATCAATACGTTTAAAAGAGTTGGGTTAATTATGTTTCTGGACACATACACATTTTTCATTGATTTAGAAATACAAATTCGTAGCATTTATTTTCTAGTATAATCATATTGCGTCAGTGTCTTGTAGCATTTCTTATAAGATATAATTACATTGCCCGAATGCTGTGTACGCATCTTTCTAATATTTTTATATGTTAAAGAATATATTATGGAAACAATGCACGTATTACGATGACCCGCTCACAACCTTTTCTCACCTGGCAAGAAGTAATCTACATTCTTTCAAGCCAGGGACGTTATAACTTTTGCAGATATGAATTATATAATTACCCCAAGGTATATATAATGTGCTGTTGACCCCCAGTGGTGCATATTAACAGAATGTGTGCAGTATTAATTCTTAATTTATGCAGTTCTAAATTTTACAGTTGTGTCCTCGTCAAACATTGAACAACCTCTGTCTTGTCCATGCTTAAACATTTTCATTTCTTTGATAACTCATAAAGGTATATACACTATATAATTATTTATTGTGTGAGTTTTCCAACATTGTTATATTGCTGTATTAAATAAATACATTGTCATATTTTCAATCAGAATTCATTTCATATTTTCAATCAGAATTCATTCATAAAAGTCCTGTTTATATAATTAATATTCTCGCAATAGATAAAATTATGGCCTCCGTGTTTAATGACTTTGATCCCTTGGGCTGTAAGTGTAAAAGAATGGCCCGATAGGTCTCATTTTATGCTGACAGAGAACTCTTCATTACAATTTTGTTCAGTCCTAAAATTTCCTTAACATATACCGTGCTTTAAACAAGGTATATAAGATTACCTTTTGTGTGTATGATACCAATAGCTGGTGGCATCAGATACGCGTTGTCCCAGTATGTCTGTTCTGAAATACCTTTGAAGTCTTTGTTCATGTGCATCTCCATCAATAGTTTAAGTTGGTCACGAATTTTCTTCTTGATATTTTCAACATCTGGGATGCAAAATAGGAAAATTTATACAAATTAATACCTTTCAGCGACCAATCTGTATCAGTTTATGAAATTATGAAAACGCGTTACAACGATATTTTTTTATCATTATTTAATAGCAAATAATTACCCCTTTTATTGGATTGGTTCTCACAACAGATGAGTGGCATAAACTGAAATGTCCAAAAAGCGAGAAGTAACAGAGAAACCACCAGGGTCTTCATGGTCAGTATGGATTCAAGGATCACCTTGGTCTCAAATGAAGCATGCATATGAGTACAATTTATAAAATAAAATATTTTAATTAATCGGCCATATGTTTCTTAATTAATTAAATATATGTTAATTACAACTCTCGATGCAATCAGTTAATTGTTTCAACATAAATTCGCACCATAACATTCTGACCGCTAATTAAGCTAATTAATGAAAGGCATAATACAGTAAGATAATTTAAATGTACATGCAGGCACATTTAAATTATCACTATTTAATTTCCCTCATAAAACCATTTATAGAGAAGAGCATAAGTAACCCGTAGGTCATGCTGCTCAGCTGAATGATTTATTATGTATTATCGCTTATGGCTATAATACTAGGTGCAGGTATATGCTTGGCGCTGGTTGTCCTGAGACCACCATACATAATCCTGTAATTAATGTCAATTAAATCATGGCGACAAACGTACCCGAGTGGCTGAGCCGTTTGGGTGAATTGGTGCGAAACTGACAAAATTCCTCAACAGTGTTTATACTGAGCATGTAACTTGCCATTTAGGAAGATTCGCTGCTTGTTTTATTTTAAAAAAATGACCATATTTTCCCGTAGCTTGAAAAATTAAGGCTGCTTTGGTCTCATTCAAGGTCCCGGATGTTCACTTAAAAGTTGCTAGCTCAAATGATCACGATTTGTGAAATGTAGCATTTCTTCATCCATCGTATTACCATGAAACAGTTAAAAAACTCACATGATAGTTACAGTTTGGCAGTCTCAGAATATAGGGGAAATTTGTAAGAAATAACAAAGAAAGTACAGCAGAAGCCACCACTTATAATCGCCTGAAAAAAGTAGCCATGATCAATAAGCTTATCCGACTTTATGACGCTAGACGAACCTAAATCTGAGAAACTGACACGATAACGATTATTTGACGGTATAAAAACACGAGTAAAATATGCATTTTTTAATGATGAAGACGCCTCCAGTCTTCAGCAGCCGATAAAAAAACAATATGCTTAACCAGGGCTTTGCAAGGCGGAGCAGCCGTACAAAACAGGGACGTTATTAGACTGGAATTATTAACTGTAAGCCTGGCCATTTTGAAAATCGTTAGGACTTTGACTTTTCGCCCAGTAGACATCAAAACATAAATGTTTCCTCGTCTATCTGTAGGCAATCCGTATGTCTGTCTTTCTTTCATTCACAAACATATGCACTAATACGTAACACATACACACGCCAATAAACAAACCTTTCACATAAATTTTAGAAAATGGAATGGGTTGAAAGGTTTGGCTTAAACCTGTATTTTAAATAATGTAAGCCTTGTTCTTACTAGTCATGGAGTATTCGTATTCGTGTTCAAATATGTAGTAAAGAATACATTTCCAATAATAGCGTAAAAAATGGAGTTTCAACTAAACCCTAACAGAATGGATACTTTTATATACCTTTCTTATTACATTACACCTAATTTGAGCGAACAATGGTGATATGTTCGACAGCTAGGTAGCTTACTTTGTGAGACATATAATATGACAAGGTATTACAGTAGACAGTTCAGTCTGAGGTAACGCATAATGCTATAATTTTACAAATGCCCTGTTAAATCAGTGGAAATGGGGACTTACAAAAGCTGATAGAAACAGGTTATATATGCTCCACAGACATCAACAAGAAACCATTATAGGCCATAAAGTGCTAAACAAAGAGCCCATGAAAGGGACAAATTGGCCTGGAGGGTAAATGTCAATAACCGCAGATGTAGTCCAAAGACGCTCTCTTTGTGTCACACATTTCTGTTTTGTAACTTTTGCATGTGGGAAGATCATATATTGTTTCGAAGCGAGAGCACTTCACACTAAACAAAAAATCACGGTATATAGTGACGACTCGACAAATATCCATATTTCTCTCAAAATTATTCCAGTGTGTTTTATCAATAGATAAGTGTAAATGTAAAAGGAAACTCTGTACGATTCATAACTCAAACAAATGTTGTTCATGTATTTTACCATGCACCAATGTAACTGCTTTTTATTCTTTAATTTCAATGTGACCTGCCCACAGCGTCAGTAAAACATACAGCACCCGATCTAAGGGAGTGCCGGTACTGACTAGATACACATCTTTACAATATAGAGGCACGATAGGGAATATGGGCTTTCTGTTTCTTAATTGCAAGACTTGAGTGTTGTAGGACTGTGGTCAGTAATGAAGGACTCAAGTCTGGACTTCTTAAGGGGCAGTGGACTCGAACTTGTACTCGGAGGTAAGGACACGAGAAATTAAACCGAGTCCAATAGAAAATAAAACTCTGTCGTATATTATGAAGACTGGTGTACATGTGCGATATACTAAGAGAATATTACAAAATAATAATACTATATATAGCAAGCTTTGCACATCATCGAGAGCTATAACTTTAATTAACCATTAGAATAAAAACGTGTGGCCTATAATTAAAAAATGTACTTCATCATCTTAAATATCCATTTTTAATTGCTCTTTAAGGATATTTCTATTCGACTCAGACTTGGGCTCGGTTTCCTAATGACTCGGACTCGAAGAGGTGGATTGTATGGATTCTACTACGTTTTTGTTCCGAGGGTTGGCAGTGTTCGAGAAGCAGAGTTGACAATCCATTCATGTGAACTTCTTGGTCAGATAGATATATGTGTATACGTTATAAACATACAAAGAAGAAACACAGGAAATAAATAATTATACTATAGCAAGATGCGTTTTATTCTTAAAACGGTTGAAATGTTAGTTGTTTTATAATGGCAGCCTCTTCTTATCTGTCCTGAAATAAAACGTTTGAAACATCATCAAAAAGAAGAGAAAATAAATAACACGTAACTACCGTAATTGTAAAGCCTAAAATTCAGCTTTAAAACGAAAGGCTTTATTCTTTGCTCATTTCTTCGTACAATCACGTTTCTGAACATAATCGCATTCAAATGGATAAAATCAGTTATTTGCTCAAGTGTTTAAATTGTACCTATCAAAATCATTCATTTTTAAAACACTTGTAATTTTCTAAATTTTTTAAATAGTTCTATAATAATCCTACATTTTTAAACACTCCGTCGCTTAAAAATGAGTCACAGGTTATTAATAATTCCAATATTTAATCCTTCACTCTTACATTTTACCCGCAAGAACACTTTAACAGTAAATATAAAATAATGCTCTTTTATGGAGTTTTCAATTTAAATTATGAAAGACGTATGAATATTCCTCTGTTTGGCACTGACCTTATTCCACATGTCAAAGAGAACCTTCCAGTCCCCAGACGTGGGATCTCTTCTCCAAATCATTATATTTCTGCAGAGTTAAATATCATGTATATCGTTTAATAGTTTCATTTCTAGACAGCTTTTACAGCGATTTCCCGGGAATTATAATAAATTAACTAAATTAAAATAGGATACACTCACTTCTCTTTTTCGATGAGGGCCCCTTCGCCCGTGTCTTCATCAACTGGGGCTACGTTAATAACCGTATCCCCGTAAACGTCAAAAAAGCCCCTGTACACCGGAAGTTGCTTTACACCCTGACTGGCCAGGCGGGTATAGAATGCCACAATACCAGCTGAATGAGTGAAGCTTTATATTAAAGCGGGATTCTGCTTTGTAATGTTTACAAAATCATGAAATCCTTTTCTGCTAAACAATGAAAAGAAGTGCATTATGTTTTCTATGAATATTCGATTTTATATGGATTTGATATGTAATCGTAAGTTAGTCTCATCAGATAAAAGTAGCACTTATCTTACATATCATTTAAATCGTTTACTAGACCCGTTATCAAAATACACAACCATGCATGCAGCAATGTTATCAAAGCAATATCAGAAGCATCATATTTGGAAAATACAACGATAAAAGTTTGTTTTAAATAAACATGTTTTAAAATTATAATTAAATACTTTTATTATCCTAGAAATAATTTCTGAAGGCATTTCTTTAGAGATATGATAACATTGCCTATTAGCCAGTATAAAACACGTGTATATATTAAAGTGTCAAAGAATATATTAAAATAGAACATATAATTTTAGATAATACAATCGCGGTGTTCCACTCACACCCTACCGTCACCAGGCAACAACTTTAAATTAATATAGTCTTACAAACCCGGGGCGTTATAACTTTTGCTGGAATGAATATGATTGAACATGGTATTTCATGTTACCTTTTGTGTGTATGATACCCACGGCGGGTGGAACCAAATACGCGTCGTCCCTGTATGTCTTTTCTGAAATACCTTTGAAGTCTTTGTTCACGTACATCTCCGAAAAGAGTTTAAGTTGGTCACGTATTTGCCGCTTGGAAATTCCAAAATCTGTGATGCAAATTACGCAACGTTGAATGACAAATTTGTATCATTTTATGAGATGATAATAACGGGTAACAATAATAGTAATTGTTATGATTTAGCAATTGATATTTACCATTGTTCTTGCTTTGATTCTCACAACAGATGAGTGGCAAAAACTGAAATGTCCAAACAGCGAGAAGTAACACAGAAACCCAGAGGTTCTTCATGGTCAGTATGGATTCAAGGATCACCTTGGTCTGAAATGAAGCATGCATATGAGTACAATTTAAAAATAACTAAATTTTAATTAATCTGGCACCTGTTCCTTTCTTCATTTAATACCGGTTAAAACAATTACCAGTGCAATCAGTTGAATGTTTGATCATAAATTTTGACCATAAAATAGGACCGAAAGCATTTTGATAAAATCAAGCGCTTATTGCAATTAAAGTTAATTTTATCAACATGCAACTAATTAATTAAAAACATACTATACAGATTTTGTTTAAATTAACATGCAGGTAGATTCCATTAAACCGTGACAAACCGACTTATCGGCTTAACCCGAAATATCGAGGATTGCATCGCAGTGGTCTTTTCAATTCGCATTCAAATACATTTGAAAGGTATTCACCCCGTGTCTGGCTGTCTTAGAGTTGCTTTGCATAAATGTGTGCTTTGTGTTACCCTATAACTTTATGATTGTAAAATGATACAGGGTCAGTTTATATATATATATATATATATATATATATATATATATATATATATATATATATATATATATATATAGAATAGAAGGTAGTGTTATCCTCCGATGTAAAGTGCTCTATGGCCTACAGACTAGGCCAGAGCGGTATAACTCTGGAGAAAAACAACACTGTTAATTTACAACAGTCTGTTTCACGGGATGCGACCCGATCATCAGGTGAATGTGGTTAGAATGAAGCTAACGGCGTGGTTTGAAAAGCCGAGACTTTAAGAGATTACGAGATTATGCTTTGTGTGATTCGGGGGGGGGAGGCATGTGATATATATATATATATATATATATATATATATATATATATATATATGTATATATATATATATAATTAATGTTTATCTAGTTCAAGTCGCTGCAAACTGAGGAAACTCTTTGTTTAAAAGGGGTGTTGCTTGGCAAATCCTTGGGGGGGGGGGTAATGTGTAAGGTATCAGATTTATATACCCAATGGTCATGTTCATATGTGAAGTAATTGTATTTTTTTCAATATTTAGTATATACATATATATATATGAGAGAGAGAGAAATTGGGGAAATAAAGTATATAAAACATTTGAGGATATGACAAGCATATAAACAAATATACTTGATAATTCAATGAAGACCTAATATTTTATATGTTGTAAATGTTTTGTATAATACTGTATATTATTGTCGCCCAAGTTGCAAGTGTTCAAAATGCAATTATGTGCCCAACATATAGATTCACTTCAAGCAAATGATTTGCCTCATTGTATATAAATTTGTAATAATATATATATATATATATTAATATATATATATATATATAAATGCGTGTGTGTGTATGAACATACAAGTTGTCAATACCTCCTTTTACTCCTGCAGCTACCCTACACCCCGACCGCTAGTACGTACCTCAAGCTCTGTCAAGACATGTGGAGGGATTGTTTGCAAACGACCATATGGTAAGTGACTCTGTTACTATGAATACCATTAATATATAAGATGAATATTTTCTGATAACTTTAAACACCGTACTGTTCCGTGCTCAAGTTTTAATTTCGTAGTATTGAAGGCTCACTTTTTGGGAGAAGAGTGGGAGGAGGACTCCTTAATCTGAGAAACTAACTCTCAGATGTGAAATTTATTTAAAGTACAATTCCTATTTAGCATTTAAAATAAAATTAATCAGGATGACCTATTTAGACATACATGCTTTGATTTAGTATACACAAAATCCTGCACACAACTCATATAAAATGTGTTTTTTTTCCTGGAAATTTACGATTTATTTTGTATTTTCACATAACCTAGTGAAAAAATCTAAGTTACAAACTTTTTAACCCATGCTTTCACTCCAGTGTACAGGTTTTTCTAACTTTAAAACTGACAGCTTATCTGGACATGTTAACATTAAAATGCATTTAATTTGTGTGGTTGGTTTATCCGTAGCAGGTTTACATAATAATTAGTTGTCTTAAATATTTTTAGCTTTATTATTTGTGCGTCTGAAACCATGTGCATTTCAGGAAACAGTCTGTCGACAGATCAAATATGGCTGCTAGCATCTGCTACAAGGTGGTTTAATGATGTTTAATAATCAATACAAGGGGTTTAATTATTAATGTTTTATAACAGGTAGCGCAACTTGTTTTCATAAACTGATGAAGAAAATGTGATTAACAATGGCAGTACGATCAAGGGCATCCCCTCGGAGTACACTGAGTATATAAAACAGTAAGTCTGATCAGTTTGGGAATGTTTTGAACGGTCCTGGGACCTGACCTTTAATTTCTGACCTCAAAATTAATATGCTTCTTTTCCCTATTGCCTATTGGAATGTGAGCCAAATGTGAAAGATCTCTCTGAATGCGTTAACAAGCTTTTATAAAAGAAGTGGATCCTGTGATTTAAACATCGATTGGATTCTTCTACTGTTGGTAGGAAATCGAGAATAATGAACAGTAATTTTGTATTTCATTCACAAACACATGTACACATATGTGGCATAGAAACAAACTTTTCACAAAAAATGGATATTGGGAAACGGCATAATAGATTTGCCTTAAAATACGTCCATATACGAAGTACACCAGATTATTCGACAAGTGGGTTCTGTGACCTTAAACTCTAATATTGTGACTTCAAAGATCTGTATCTTTTTTTGTGTATTGGATCACACAAAGACGAGTGTCATGAATTGAAATCTCCAAACAGGGAGAAGTAAAAGAGAAACCCCGAGGTTCTTCATGTTGAATATTGATTCAATGATCACCTTGATCTGAAATGAAGTTTACATATGAGTACAATTTATGAAATACAAAATGTTAATTAATCTGCCACCTGTTCCTTTCTTCATTAAACATCGGTTAATTGCACTTACGAATGCAATCAGTTGCATGTTGGAACATAAATTTTGATCATAAATTTGGATCGAAAGCATTTTGATTAAATCAAATGCTATTTCCAATTAAATTTAATCCTATCACCATGGAAGCTAGTTAATGAAGAACATAATAGAGTTATTTTGTTTAAATGTACATGCAGGTCATGTGCTAGATTTCATTTAGCCGTGACAACCCGACTCAGTAGGCAATGATGATAGGGCTGGTTAGCCTATATGGGTCGTGATACAATGGTTTTCAATCATGTTGCGTTCACATTGTGGTACACAGTCCATAATCTTAACCTAATGCAACGAATGATGAATTTCCAAAATAGAATACATGTGATCTCACAACCCAAAATGAAACCCCGTCTCTATGGTAAGGAGTCATTTCCCGTATCGCGTACGAGTTGGCTGCGTCTAATAACCCGTGCGAGCCATGCTTGTATTCAACAAACATGCGGAGGGGATTCCCAATATGTTGAGTTAAAAACGAATTTTTTTCTCGCTCGTGTTTGGTGTTGTTAAAAAGGACACTAAAATGCTAATGATTAATTTGGTTAATGTCAGTTGACAGTATACCTGTAGGCCATTAGGCGTTGTCAAAAAAGACAAATATATTTGCATCCTCATGGGGCCTTAAAAATTAGTTCCTCAGACCTAGTTGTAAAGGCACTCTGGTCAGTAATCTGGTCTTAATATCAGAGGGCCGACACGGCGCTAGAATTCATTCTGATATCAGCCTTCCCTAGATCATCAGCCTCTTTTTTTCAGGTAGCTCTTTATTAGCAAATGTACAAAATTCGCAAATTCACAATATTCACGAAAGGGAAAATGAAACCTCGAAGTGACGCCTAATCTACACAGGTGAAGGGTCTAGTATAATCTACCCTCCTTGTCAATTAATGCATGTTATTTAGGCGACCACACCTGTATGTTTAAAGTCCAAAGGACTGATATTTTCATCGTCGTAAACGTTGAGTCGGCACTTGAGCTGATCATGCACGGTAATATCCGACTCGGTCGGAACCTCACTAGCTCCCTCAGCAACGATCATAAGAGACAGGATGAATTTCAGTAGTTGTTCCGGGCTTGTAAGCTGAAAGTAGAAGATACTGATAGACATGAAGAGCCGGTAGATGTTGAGAATGCCACACCAAGCAAAGCGCAAAAAGGATCCAAGACGCCTCCCAAGGTCAGCTCCAGACCACCAGGCACCGGGTCCAAGAAGCGAACGAGAAAGCAGAGCAGCAACAACCACACCCACTCCGCGCAGAACGCCTGTACAGCGACTTCAACCGTGTGCACATAGCGCAGTCCTGTCTATCCCTTACAGCGAACGTTTAGAGAGCGTTTATTATTATATTCATCAGCCGGACTGATATGATAGATACAAGAATTTCCAATCGTTTTCGTAGGTTCTAATGTGAAGTAATGTGATAATGGTGCAGAATACTGTATATGGTAAGATCGCGAAAATGGAACGCTCCCGAAATATTAGCCAACCATAGTATATATGTGCGTTGTGTAACCCTATACCATAACCTAAACTGCCATACAAGCATTAGAAAAAAATGTCATGCTTATTATCATACTTACTGCATATAAGTAAACTTTTTTTCAATAATCACAGGATATTCCTAACCAATAGTAGCACTAGAACAAACGATATTAGAGTTTAACTATTTATTAAAAAAATAATAGCATTATTGTGCCAAATAATGATTTAAACCTAAATAATAAAAATATCACCTTAAAAAGAAATTTTTAATAATATAACTAAAATAAATGATTAATGAAATAATAAAATATAATATATTCATGAATGCATTCATAAGTACATTTTGAAAGTATTCGCGTCCATATTTAGATACCTTCTTTTTACCTGTATTTGTATTCATAATCATGGAATTATTGAGTATTCGTATTCGCATTCAAAGACATTTGCCAGGTACTTTTCTTGTATCTGTTTGTGGAAATGTGAACTGTTTTAAGCTTTTTTTATTATACCAGAGTTGTCCTAGAGTAACTTTGCATACATTTGTGCTTTTTATAACCCTATAACATTATCTACATAGCAGTAGAATTGTTTGAACAAAAATATATGCCCATTATACGTCCTGCTAATCAATTATGCATATTACATACAAGTGAACTGTTATTCAATAATCAAAGGTTATCCCTACACGATTGCAGCGCTAGCACAAATGATATCAGAGTTGTTACTATTTATTAAAATATAATTATTAATATTGTGTCAGATATAATTAATATACATTTGCTATGTATTTGCCCAATGTCTGGTTCTTACATTTGTTCTCGGAACTGACGATTGACATTAATTGAAATTAACACGGCAAGTAACACACAAACCCCGAGGTTATTCATGGTCAGTATGGATTCTAGGAGCACATAGGTCTGCAATGAAGTAGAATTGAGTAGAATGCAAATATAGTTAATCTGCCACCTGTTACTCTCTGCATTAAAATACCCACCCATTCATTACAATGTGCCGTTGCAACCAATTAAATGTTGGAACACACTTAGTATTTTTTTTTAAATCGAAAATTAATTTCGGTTAATATATATGTGAAAAGGTATAATTAGCTGATCCCTGTTATAACAAAACTTATCTACATGCCAGCTAGCTTTTGAAGAACATAATATAGTAATTTCATACATGCTGGTACAATTTAATTATCAGACTTCCTTTATTTAGTACCCTTATGCAACCATTTTAGAGAAGGAAACAAGTAGCCCATGGGTCATGTTGCTCAGCTAATTGGTTGAGGCTATAATACTTGATACATTGTTGGGGTTGGCACTGGTTGTCGTGAGAGCACACAAGTTTGCAATTTATGCAAATGAGATCATGATGACAAAAGTACAATGTGGTTGAGCCGTTTCGCAAGGGGCGATTAGGTGCAAAGCTGAAGAGATTCCTAACCAGTGATTAAACCAGACCTATTACAAGTCATAAATGAACTCACTGTTTGTTTCAATTGTGAAAATAACAATTATGGCCCGTAGCTTGCAAAATACATAGGTCGCTGTGGTCTTGTTTCCAAGCTAGGAGATTTCTGCAGGACCTCCCTTGTTATTAAGGTAAATGTTTCATGCATGAAACTTGCGGTAAATATCATGTACAAGCTTAACTGACATTGCTGGTATCGCCATGCCTTCACTCCAGTTACAGGTTTTTCTAACTTTAAAACTGACAACTTTTCTGGACAATGTCAACATTAAAGTGCATTTAATCTGTGTGATTGGTATATCCACAGCAGGTTTAAACAATAGTCAGTTGTCTAAAATATTTTAACTTTATTATTTGAGGGCCTGAAACCACATGTATATATATGCATAAATTACAAGAAACAGCCTGTCGTCCGATCAAATATGGCTGCATGCATGACATCTGCAACAAGGTGGCGCCGTTGTGCTATATAAATTAGGCTGTTACTCTTATCCTTAATTTTCAAAATAAGGTCTTGAGATTATTAATTTTTGTACTGGGTATATATTGCATGGTATGTAAGTTTGAAAAAAAACATGAACTAAACAAAAAAAGGCAGGATAAACCCAGTTTAAAAATCAATGATCTCAAGACTTAATTCGGAAAGTTCAGGAGTGGCGAAACAACTACAAGCAATGTCAGTTCAGCTTGTACGGTGTATGTACCCCTAGCATGAAAGCACGGTTGAGGAAATGGCACGATTTCTGTAGTTTGGCAGGCCCATACATAGCCTACAGGTAAAATGTGTGAAAATTAAAAAAATACATGTGACACTACTAATCGTTACATGATTACTGTCGTTTGACTGTCTGAAACTACGGGTAAATTATATGTAATGTTTTAATACAGGTAGCGCCACTTGTCTTCAAAAACTGATGAAGAAAATGTGATTAACAAGGGCACTAAGATCCAGGGGCATCCCCTCGGCATACACCGAGTATATTAAACAGTAAGTCTGATCAGTTTAGGAATCATTTAAACGGTCCTGTGACCTTGACCTTTGAATTTCGACCTCAAAATGGATAGACTTCTTTTCCCTACTGCCTATTGGAATGTGAGCCAAATGTGAAAGATCACTCTTAAAGCGTTCACAAGCTTTTCTAAGAAGTGGATCCTGTAATTTATACATCGATTGAATTCTTCTTCTGTTGGTAGGAGATCGAGAATAATGAACATTTTTCTTATTTCACCACAAACACGTGTACATATATAACACATACAAACGTCTACAAACTTTTCTGATATATAGATAAATGAGACTTTTTGGGATAAGAGGTTTGGCTTAAAAACGCGTTCGTAAGCTTTTTCGACAAGTGGGTCCCGGGACCTTGAACTCTAACCTTGTGACTTCATAAATCTGGATCTTTGTTTGTTTATTGGCTCTCATTTTGGACAAATATCATAAATTGAAATGTCCAAACAGCGAGAAGAGACACAGAAACGTACTTCATGGTCTGTATGGATTCAATTATCACCTTGATCTGAAAGGAACAGTGCGAATAAGTAGTATTCATAAGATACAAACTTTAATTTATCCAGCCATATGATCAATTCTGCATTCCATTGCCGCTACTTATAAATAAACCTGCTACCAAATGTAGCATGGCGTATTAATAAGTTCCCCATATGTCATAAATTTAAGTTTTTAGATCACAAATCAAGTTATTGAGTCATTTTGATCAACACTAATTCAACACCTCTCGTTAAATATACGTGGAAGACAGTTACAATGGCCTATCCTTTGTTATGCCATCACTCATGAATATGTGGGCCTTTCTAGCTTACAAAAAAAGACTATATATTGGTTTCATTTGAATGTACACGCAAGCAATGCATCAGACTCATCTGACTTCCCTCATAACATTGGTACCACGTTTTAAACTGGTAGTCATTTTCCTCCTTGTAATTAGTGTGCTCATCTATCAGAATTGCATGCACAATTGTTTTTATAACATATTTCTGATTTACCGGCTAAGACAAATACCGAGCTTAAAGGATACCTAAAGGTACGACAGTTCTTGAAAAAGTGTTTATGGACAACACATTTTTTATGCAGTTTATTGACTTTTATGAATGAATATTGTATATATATTTAGTGTCGTGCACGTAATGGTTTATTTGAAAGGGATTGGCGGGAAAGCAGGAATACGTAACATTATCACAGAGAACTTGCAGGCTATTTCATTATTATTAGAAAAGAATAATCAATAGAAGCATGCAATGTTCTGTAGAATTATGTTTTAATTTTTATTATTTTGCTTAAAAAAAATTTAATTGCAAAGTGGACTGAAAATCCTATTAACGGGATCATTTTCCTCTTTCCTCATGCGTGTATTGTTCTATATTAAATATAATAAGATAAAAAAGCTTCCAAGGGTGACCGATAACAGCACTATTGTGATAAATTATTAATATATGTCCTCTGCAGCGGCAAGCTGCTAAAAATGAATATCTCATAACCTATTGACGGATCTTGACAAATGGAACAAATAATATCTTTATGTATACATGAATCGCACCTGATGACTATAGCCTTTAAATCAATTACTAATATTAATTGATCATGGTCATCTTGCTTGGCTTAAAGCTTTCACTCAGGCTTCATCATGAACAAATATTTATTTTATCTCATATAGGCCCAGGTTTATTTTATTTATATGCGGAAATTAGAGATTTGCTGAGGGTCCCTGAAGCCTTAGCTGAACCCAGTTTCATAAAAAAATGTAAAAAAAAAAAAAATAAATAAATAAAACCATATAACAATATGTCTGAAAATAACATGAAATGAAAATAAGGCCTTTAAATGACTTTCTGCAATGCTTTAATTGATTAATATTCTGAATTGAAAGAGGACCTTGCATGGCTGATTAATGAATCAGGATTGCAAAATGTCATAGAGCTCGTATATTGATACGGGCAATTAATCATACATACATATTTATAATATACATCATCTTATAAAACTAGGATAGTTTTTCAATTAAAGTTAGAATTTTATGTAATCAAGTTGATTTGCAGTTACTCTTCAAAGTGTATAGCTTAGAAGTATAGAGATATACATATTCAGTGTGTATCATTTTTATGCTTTATTCACGATTTGCCTTGTGCAAATTAATGCCTATATGTAATACCCTTATTCATTATGAATTAGAGAGCGGAGTTGGTTTTGAAATTTAAAATTATTTGGTGTAAACAGTAGTTTATTGAATCATCAATAAGGATCGGAAAACAGGGCATAGCCCTATATTAATTCCTCTCCTAAGATACAAGATATATTTTAACATGTTTCAAAAGATAATTGTACAATGCAATCAAATACAATTCAGTGACGAAGAAATCCCTACTATTAATGTTTTAAAGGTCCTTGTGTTCTCAGTATTCATTGATAATTAAATAAAAATTATAAATAGGTGCTATAATAATATAACAAGAAATTACAATTTGTGTGGAACACAAAAGAAAATGTACCGCAATAAACATTTGGGCTATATTTACAATTGGCCTTGCAATAAGAACATGATCAGGCTCCATACAGTAATATTTATATAATATTTCTCTTAGAATCGACCACTTTCTTCAATAAAACAGTAAATTTTCTCAAATAGTTGAAAGTTATCTATGTTTGGTTTGTTTTTGTCACCGTACAGGAAAATTTCAATTTTTTTCATCTCACACGGCATGCCTCTTAGTAATTCTGTTCGTTTATTGGTATACATAGGACATGAGAAAAAAAAGTGATCTGGCGTCTCGTCAGACGAACCACACGCACAAATAGCATCTTCTACACAATTATTAAGAAATAAATGCCATTTCAAAGCACTACATCCTATACGCATCTGAGTGTGTACGATCTGAACGCTGCGGTTTCCTGTAAAAGTATAATAGTATGGTGGTGGTACTTCATCATTTTTACACAGGTGCTTTTAAAAATTGACAGATTTTCTGAATTTCTAACGATTTCACTGAGGGTGTTCCATTCTTCACAAGTGGAGCACAGGAAAGACCGTTGCCTTACTTCTGTACGGCACATAGGGGAAACGAGATTTTCAGCATTTCTTAAATTGTAACTGCTTGTTTGTCCTACCTGTCTTGGTACTAAGTCACAAAGATACACTGGAGCTATACCATTAAACATCTTATAGAATAGCATAAGTTTATGTCTCTTTCTCCGAGTAGATAGTGGTTGCCACCCGGTTTCTTTGTACAATAAGCCGTGGAAAAAAAAAATCCGTCAGCCTAAAAAGGTGGTGGGAGGTTACGTCGTGACCGTGTGTGACAATCCAGATCGAACATGTTGCCCGATCCCCCCATCCACAGGAACGTTCATCACATGCATCACACTCACTTTATTTTCAATTGACCATGAGTCAGCCAGAGCCTGTAGGCCTACTAGTACAAAAGGACATTCTCCGTCATAATTAGTTTTTCGCAAACACAGTCTCCAATTAATCTATAGCCCTACTTAATAATTTTCATTAAACTTTTTGAAAGGATTGGCATTACGCATTTTTTCAAATTATGTAAGGCCTTATTACTTTTAGACGATATCCCTTCATGTTTTTCATTGAATGTCGGGGTATGTTTTCATAAAATGTTTAAGCGGGTCTTAATGCGGATATGTACAGGTGTTTGCGGAGGTAGCTAGGCCTATGTGGTCTGTGTGTGCTGTTGTGGTTGTAATAATAATAATAATAAAAAATTATTATTATTATTATAATTATTATTATTATCATTATTATTATTATTATTATTATTATTATTATTATTATCAATAATAGGGCAATCGTCGATAAGAATTTAACTAGGCTCCAGCAACTAGTGTCCATGAATTCTCAAGATTTAGTAAATTTTTGGTATTTCTCCCGAAGTGCGCGTGCCCGCAGGAAGCTTCCGGCGTGACAAAACGAAGTCAACAATGGCACCGGCAGTGACAGGGAACCAGGGCCAGACGGCCGACAGCGCCCGGGAGAAAGTCCTGGGCGACTACAGAAAGAAATTGTTAGAACACAAAGAGCTTGAGGCCCGTCTTAAAGAAAGTAAGACATTGATTTTCCATCGAAATGTTTTTTTTTTTAAGGATAATTGTATGATTAATCCTCACCAGTCAATTCTGCCTCATCATCACCGTCAAGAAATGTCAAATTCAACTGAGATGTTTTTAAATTGCTTTAGATCAGATCATCAAGTTCAGTTAGCTGTGCTGTTAAATATTCTGTTTGCTGAAGCAATAATCTTTTCTCACCATATACCATACAGACCGGTATATAGGTTTCTGTGAAAAATATATTTTCACATATTATCGCCCCCCCCCCCCCCCCCCCGGCCTTCAATAAAGTTTTATATCTTTATGCACACAGCCACATACATTGGTGGTACATGTGGCTTTAATTATTGTTATTTATCAGCCTGCTCAAATTTACCATGCTGTATTATAAACACAATCAGGGTCGGGGGTAATTGTAATGTGGAATTGTAATTACCTGTAATTAATTACAATGTTTCAAGTAATTGAATGTAATTTGTAGTTGAATAAAATTCAATTACTTGTAATTGTAATGATTACAAGCGTAAAAAAAGATGTACTTACAATTACTTTTCAATTACTTTCCAAATTCATGACAGAGCACCATACCTTACACCTCATTCCTTTGCAATGTTTATCAAAATTTTTTTACTTTTGGTTAAGGATTTTAAGCTATGATTATTGAATAAATAGTACCCATGCATGTAATAATTAAGCATGGGAATTTATTAGTATGCCTTATTAGTTTTACTGGCCTTTTTTTTTAATGCCTCCACTGAAATGTAGATAAAGTAATAAGCTTCCATAATGTACACCTGTCCAGAGCTACACTACAACAAGTGTGGGCTTGCTATACATTTCACGCTTTCACTGAAATGGAGGCTGGAACATACTTATACTGATCTGGTTACATCAGTGTTTATCTGCTAATTAGCTGACACAGAGAGTCAAAGGAACAAAAGAGCCTAATGATCTAGGAAGGCTGATTTCAGAATTACCTCTAGTCAATGACCCATGAGGTAAATAGAGATAGGTATCTCGATAGCACAGCTGTCTCAGTTTGCTGGCTCTTACATTTGAACAGTCTTCACTGTTTCCTGTGCCAGGAGACTCTGGGCATTGTATACTGGTTTCTGTCATACATAATTAAGAAGCTAACCATGGTGAATGCACTGGATTTTCATTAACTATCCTATAAATAATTTCATTACATCAAATTGTAATATATTAAATATTCTGCATGAATATATTTATATGAATTATTCACATAAAATGTTTGCATCAGTGAGTTTAATAAAATCACATTGTATTTAAAATTCAAGTGTGTATGACATAACTTTAATCAGCATTGAAAGTAAAGAAGTTAGGATAAATGAGTTGATTAATGTATAGGATTACTGTAAGTCTGTAAAGGATTATATGGTAGTCCCTAAAAAGATTTTTCATCATCAAACGTTTGAACCAACAATTATTTCCATACATGCTCTAATTGGCACATGCCAGTATTATCAAGAAGCAAGAAATTTTGTCCAATAAAGGATAATATGTGATAAAAGAATATTAGATGAAATTATTTTGCACAAATGACTTCAAGATAATTTGTTTAAAATAAAGTTTTCCCATATGTGCTTTCAGATATTTCTATTTTGTGTCAAAACACTAATTCAGCAAATGTTTCAATGCCTGATACTATAAAGAATACTTCAATGTTCATATATGATGATGACAGCCAGTTTTGCCAGTGTATATATGATATTATGCAACAATATATTATTATTAGTATAGCTATTGTGCACTTAATATATGACACAAGACTGGATATGTTTTGTTTGCAGTTTTTCCTTTTATAAATTTAATCAGTTGACCTTCCTGCCATGAATGATACTTTACATGAACCAAGCCTCTGTATATTATATTTTTTTTATAAAGTAAAGTAATTGAAAGTAATTAATTATTTTTCAAAAGTAATTGTAATTTAATCATTACTGTGTAAAATTTAAGTCATTTTTAATTGTAATTGGGATTTTTGGAAGTAATTGTAATTGAAATGATTACCTTTCAATGTAATTGGCCCCAACCCTGATCACAATCTGAAACAGTTAAAGTTCATTTAGTATAGTTGAAACTTCACTTTTTCTTATTTTGTCTAATTATAATTTAATTTTTGAAATTTTTGTTGTTGTTGCAGTCTTCAAAAACATCTAACAGCATATCACTGGGTAATTCAGAACTAACTTGAGATTGCTTGAAGAACCTGATCATTCAGACTAAGAATTTCAATTGAAACTGTTTGTTACAGTTTTAAGAACACTTCAAAATTTTCTTACGGTCAACAGTGAGCCGAACCATTTATTTATGCAAATTACAGTGTGATATACTAAGAAAGAAATATGCCTTATAATAAAACCCATCCACAATAAACTGTTTTCACAATTTAGGTTTGGTTCAATTTTACTTAGGTGAACTCAAGGTTCCATTGATGCTGAAATATCTGTTTCAGAGTGTATGTTTGTTTATCACTGCTTTATTTATTTTCAGTGAGGGAACAGCTCAAGGATCTCACAAAGCAGTATGAGAAGTCAGAGAATGATCTGAAAGCCCTGCAAAGCGTTGGACAAATCGTTGGGGAAATCTTAAAGCAACTGACGGAGGATAAATGTAAGAATATTATTTCGATGTTGACAGGTTCTGTTCAGTAGGTGTTATATAGGGTTGACTTTTTTCCCCAATCCATGTAAAGGAGGTAAAATTCTTGAAGGTTGTTTTTTACTGTAATTCCATTAAATCTTATGGATTTTCACATGTTTAACATATATCAAATTATGTGCACAGTATGAATAAAATGAAATAATGTAAAGATTAGCTGTATCCTTAGTGGGGATAAAGTCCAGGTTGTCTTTTAGTCTTGAAGCATAATTGAGGAATAATAAATCTAGGTATTTCATTATGTAACTGATGAGTTTGCTTTATGTTTTTTCAGTCATTGTAAAAGCCACAAATGGACCCCGGTATGTGGTTGGATGTCGCAGACAGCTTGATAAAGCCAAACTGAGACCAGGAACCAGAGTAGCCCTGGATATGACTACACTGACAATAATGAGGTACAGGTTCTTGTACTATTAAGAAAATTGATTTTGAAGAATGGACCATTTGCCTTTTAAATTTTCCAGGACAAAAAATGGAAAGTGGCAGCATTATAATTCTAAATTTTGTTTTCAGTTTACGGTCCAATTAATGTTCATAATCCATCAGTTTACTTCCATCAAAATATTTTTCTGTCTTGTATTTTTATGATAATTTCATTTTTAAGATAAATGGAAATTATCATAATAGTATAAATAAACTTGATGGATGGTCATGTTTTTCAGTTGCTTTATCATGATGCAAAATTAATTTCTTCTGATAAAATTTTAATTAAATGATGACTGCATTGTAAAATAACAATTATTGGTGGTATGCATCATTAATTAGTAATAATCATTGTAAGAAAATTATTAAACAAGAATACAGAATAATTATACAGGTGTAATACTATTTTTTAAATAAAACTAAAATTGGCATTTTGTGTTGTACTTATTTTCCCTATGATGTGTAGAGGTGGAGTCTGGTGTACCCTCTCATATACAACATGTCTGTACTGGATCTTAGTTCTGTTAACTTTGTATCTGTTGTAGGTATCTACCCCGTGAAGTGGACCCCCTTGTATACAACATGTCAGTGGAGGATCCAGGCTCTATCAGCTACTCTCAAGTTGGAGGGTTGGCTGAACAGATCAGGGAGCTCAGAGAGGTCATGATCATTCAACTGTTTGTTTGCAACTTAGTGATTGGCCGCTGATCGATTATGATTAATAATTTGTTGGGTTGATGCAACCAGCCCGATGATCAATCTTGCAGTGCCATAATCGGTTACAAATTTTTGCACGTAACTTAGGCTTTGTGATGAAGAAGTGTGTGCATTTATGTACATGATGCAAGCAGACTCTAGAAAAGTCTAGTGTTTATGGAAAAAAATTTGATTCCTAAATTACTATATAGACATGTAAGTTATAGAATAATGGCATTATTAGTATGAATTTATGGCTACATATCATTTGAGATGATGCAATGGGCTATATATGATCCAAAACTTTGATAGGTCTAAAGTTCATACTTCTATACAACCAATTATTTCTGATTATTGGTCGGTAAAGGTCAACCAATTTTACTGATGATTGATCATGAAATTATATTTTTATACGCACATCTGTGACGGGACATATTATGGTATACCCATTGTCCTTCCTTCAACTTATAAGTGTCGCTGTGAAACTCCCCAAAATTACTAACCAATAGAGTATCTTTACTGAGTACGATTATAGGCATAATTAACCTATATTTATTCAGATCAGAGGTTACTAGGCTACTTTTGTTGTAGCCGCAATAACTTGCCTATGATGGATTTTAATAAAACTCAATAGAAATGTTAATCAATAAAATATCCCACCTTAGTTTGATTTCCCGCAAAATCCATGCATATTTAATGAGGTCAGAGGTCACTACACTTTGAAGGCATTGTGGTGACTTGCAAAAAATCCTATGGATTTTCATGAAACTCCTACATATTTACCAATAGAGTTTGTCACCTGAATTAAATTCTCAGCAAATTTCATGCATATTTAATGAGGCCAGAGGTCAACAGGCTGCTTTGCACAGACCAATACGTGGTGTCACCGCAATAACGTACAAGAAATATTATCGATTTTCATAAATCTCAATAGAAATATTCTTTAGTATAATATCTCACCTAAGTTTTATTTTCAGCCAAATCCATGCATATTTAATGAGGTCAGATGTCACCACATTTTTGCAGCACCACTGTGACTTACCAAAAATCTGATGGATTTTCATATAACTCATGATGAGCATTAACCAATACAGTTTCTCACCTGAATTACATTCTCAGCAAATTTGTGCATATTAAATAAGGTCAGAGGTCTCAAAATATGCAACAGGTGTATTATTATTATGCACCATTTGTGGTGCTCTTATTTCCCTTTTTAGTCCATGTTGAAAACTGCACAAGTAAGCACTGTCTATAAAATTACAAAACAACATGAGAAGTAACTTTGTGTTTGCAGGTCATAGAACTGCCCCTCACCAACCCTGAGCTGTTTAAGAGAGTTGGAATCACCCCTCCCAAGGGCTGTCTGTTGTTTGGACCCCCTGGTACAGGCAAGACCTTGTTAGCCAGGGCAGTGGCATCTCAACTTGATGCTAATTTCCTGAAGGTGAGTTCCTCATATCATTATGTGTAATGTAAAAAAATCCAGACACAGGGTTTGTGGAATTAAAATGTAGAAATCTGATGAAATAGTAATTTTGTAAAATAAATAAAGAAAAATGCAAGGAACTTATGGAGCCTACGTTTAAAGAATCTTTTATTTAAAAAAAAATCATGGAAAACTGTCTTTTCAAAGGAAGTTCAACACTTTGAAATAATTTTGTGAGAGGTTATATAAATCTTTAATTGTATGTAACATTTAAGACAAATGTGCATATCCACGAGATTTATCAGAGCAACATCCTTTGTTTCAAGTCCCTCAGGCCATCTGTACTAAGTGTTCTATTCCAATACTGCTTACGTTCCAGAGGCAGCAGAAATCTTGCGCTTCTAAAGAAGCAACTGATTTTCACGCTGCCAGCTTTGACCGTTTATAATATATTTAGACACCAGATGGAGGTTCGTTGTCTGCTGAAATAAAAGTGCGTATGATGTGACAAGCAGCCAATCAGATGCCAATAAACAAACACTTGACAGGCATCCTGGCTCTGCCCATTGCTGCGCTTCAAGCGGTCGAATTTAAATTGCTCCCTCTGTATTCTCGCATCATCGACCGATTCGATTATGACATTATGACTGTGTTAGCATAGCCGTGTATCTGTTGTCTGCAGAACTGAAACCAGCCAGCGAGGTGTGCACGCAGCCTTTGTTGTTACGTTTCGTTTGAATTACAGCTCACCGGCCGAGCATCCTATGTGCCCAAGGCCCTAAGCAAACCACGTCAGGGGCAATTCTCTCTGAGCCTGTGGCCTGTTCAGACGGTTACGCGGGGTGATGAGCTGTCACACAAAATGAAATGAACATGATTGGCTCCGTGTATTCCTCGCTTGGCTTTGTCTTCCAGCACAAGGTCTAATCTGATTGGACAAAAATACAGTGCTCCCCTCTGGTGTAGCAATTCAGGATACGAGGTCATAACAAACAGCGCCTAACGATATAGGTAGTAGCCCTATAGGTAAAGCGCTGTGTAAAGAGCGTAATACTGCTGAACGTCCAAGCTGTGTCTAAAGATGTCTTCCCATACTTTTCTCAGGTTGTATCCAGTGCTATTGTTGACAAGTACATTGGTGAGAGTGCTCGTCTGATCAGAGAAATGTTTGGCTTTGCCAGGGACCATCAACCTTGTATCATATTTATGGATGAAATTGATGCCATCGGTAAGTAATAAGGGGTACCTGTCAGTTTACCAGCCCATTAATTGAATTTATTATTATAATTTAGTCAGATTGGACAAACCTACAAATATTAATAGTAGATTGCAAAAATAAAGTGTGGTTCCCATGTTAAAAAGGACTAAATTTGAAATAATTTATTTCATGTTGAAGAATTTATTTTATTTGCAAAAGTCACAAAATTTAATGCAAAAATGTGATGACTTTATGAAATTGTAAGCTTGTAAGTTGCAAGACTGATTTATCAGGGCTGGATGTTGATGATTTCACAAGATTTTGTGGCTTTAACAGTACATTATCTTATGAGGTGATACCTATAACAATACCTAAACCTATACATTACAGTACATATAAGGAGAATTAGAGTTCAGGTCTTTTGTGTTCACAGAACAACTACCAAATTATTATAATTAATATTTTTGCTCCTGTTTCTGAACTCAAACCAAGTCACAAGTTTTTTTTTATATTTTTTCCATACTTCGCAAATTATGAAACATCCTCTTCATTTGGTTTGATTGCACAGTAATTAACCATCAGATTCTGATTACCTGATTTCTGGTCAAACATGACAATTATTAAATACTAGAGGTCACTATTAATTATCTGACTTTCTGTCACATTGAAATGTATCGTTAACGTATCAATTCAAGGACATCTGGTGATACTGGTATGTTTGACTTTGTATCATGATGTATCACCAGTTGATCATTACAACTCTATGAGATTCCCCTAAAGAGTGGCAAATCATCCACTCCTGGCACTTCCAGAACAACCCTCCTTATGAAATTAATACTTAATAACTGAGTCCAACTTGATGTATACAATGTTAATTAGATATTTCAGTACTTGCCACTTCATGGGGGCTAGCCAAGTGACTGTATCATGACTCAGTCTTGATTTAAATCCCTTGTATTAACAGGTGGTAGAAGATTTTCTGAAGGTACATCAGCAGACAGAGAGATCCAGAGAACTCTGATGGAGGTAATTTTTCCTTCAATAAATAAGGTGTATGTATCATGTGAAAGTAAAGATGTAGCTAGTGTTTCAAGTTGTCTTTATTGTTATATAATGATCAGATGTGATTTTATGCATTTTTAATGTATAAACTATTTATTTATACACAGGATTAATCAAAATTTATGAAGAAGTCATCTCATGTAAACACTGATAGCAGAATTATTAAAAAAAATTTTATCTTTTGCATAAGATATGATCCTGATCTTTTCAAATTTGTTAGATTTTACAATTCTTAATACAGCTGCTTCTTTATTATCTACAAAATCTGGGATATTGTGTGAGGTAAGTCCATGTTTTTGTGGTGTCCTTAAAGTGTCTTTGTGATTTCTCTTACAGCTGCTGAACCAGATGGATGGGTTTGATGCACTCGGTCAGGTCAAGATGATCATGGCCACCAACAGACCAGACACGCTGGACCCTGCCTTGTTACGGCCTGGCAGACTGGACAGAAAAATAGGTATCTGCTCTACATCATATCACTGATAATGGGAATATGAGATATGAATAAAGAGACCGTAAAGTCACATCATCATTATAAATAGCTGATTACCTGTTCTTCCATTGCGAAAGGTGTTCCATAGGGTGAGTTCAGTGGCATAGTTTTGATAGAAGGTGCTGTGATAGACGCTTCTCAAAGCAATGTCAAATTTCTGAGGATTTATGTAACAATATGGAAAATGACCCTGTATTGACACACTTAGTATATAATTCCTGACAGTTCTAAAACAAAAAAACAACATTTCTGAGTTTTGGTCACAGAGTAGTTGCATGACAACAGTTGACTGACATGCCAATCAGTTATAATCTAGATCTGTTATAACCTGAAGTTTATTAAACTGGGTCGTATCAGTCGTATTCATATCCATTGTTAACACATATGTAGTGATCTGTTAAAAAGTGATGGATACCCCAGAAAAGTAATTTTTAGTAACTTTTTCCATGGACTGCCTGTCGTGTAGTTTACAGGGGAAACCCTGGTGAACTTCCATACTTCTGTTTGTATAAACTTATCTGTTTCAAATATAAATGTGCAGATGACATGTCAGCAGGTCTAATGGTACAGGATTTATATCTTGCTCACTTGAGTTTTCATGATGAATGACACACAATACATTAATTTTCGGAGGGAAGTCATGATGAATTGTTGAATACTTGGTAATACCATACTTGTCCTAGTTTTATTTTACATTGTGTTTCACATTCCAGAAATCCCACTGCCTAATGAGCAAGCCAGAATGGACATTATGAAGATCCATGCAGCCCCAATAGCTAAACATGGAGAAATCGGTGAGGACATACACTTACATGTACATATAATATTGATAT
Source organism: Sipunculus nudus (assembly GCA_026874595.1). NCBI lineage: Eukaryota > Metazoa > Annelida > Sipuncula > Golfingiida > Sipunculidae > Sipunculus > Sipunculus nudus. Next base: position 9,010,605 of record CM049308.1, read on the forward strand.
ATAGATAACCTTATTGCCTATAAATCTACCAGTACTTTATTGGGGTATGTTGAACAGAATTGGTTGGTGTGCCAGGGAGTAGACAAGACTGTTTGGGACTTTAAAAAAGTGAGAATATTATATGAAGAAATTAAAAATAAAGATCGAGTCTGCAAGAATGAGCCAGATTGGTCACTTTCAGAGAAACTATTCTTAAGAACAGTTTCTGTTGCTTTATAATCAAAAGCTCTGTGACATCTGTGTGGTATCTTGGATTGTTTAAAGGGGGTCATTACTGGAATATTTACAGAGCAAGAGTATACCTAGTTTGGTGTTACTTCATTGAAATAAACATTAAGTTTGTTCTTTTTTTTGCACAGATTGGGAGGCTGTGGTGAAGCTGTCAGATGACTTCAATGGTGCAGATCTGAGGAACGTCTGTACAGAAGCAGGTAAGGCTAACCTGAGTCATGATCTCTGTATCACATGGAAAAAAAATCTACTTTTGCTAATATGGAGAAATTCTTTGAAAAAAAAGTGTCATTATTGTCATATTAGGTTATATATTTGGTATGTGAGGGATGCAGTGTAAAATAACACTTGTTATTACATAAAATATAAAGCGCCATCAAAGCAAGTTTCAGTCAATTTGTAGTAACATTTACATGGACTAAAGGACAACTAAATGGTATTTTGGCAATGTTGATTTTATATGACTATGATCAAATTTATGTTTTTTTCACAGGTATGTTTGCCATTCGTTCAGAGAGGGACTACGTCATTGATGAAGATTTCATGAAAGCAGTCAGGAAGGTGTCAGAAAATAAGAAGTTGGAGTCTAAACTGGACTACAAACCAGTTTAAAATGTGCAAGGCTCACAGACTGTTTAGTTAATATTTTAAATCTCATGTAGCCTCTGCAGCAGTAACTTGCACTCTACTTTGGACTTGATAAATAAAAAAAAAGTGACAGCGGGTTCACAACATGGAATACTGGGTTTAAATGAATCTGTTTGGTACATCTACAGTTATATAAACCCACTTGTGGAGTGGATTTACTCATTCCAACAAAAATGTAAATTTTGAAGATTTTTTTTTTCAAGTTGAATAAACTAATTTGAGTTTAATAAACAATGAAAAAGTTTTGTGTATAGTATGTGTTACTTGAATGTTCAGGTAACTTTAATTCCCCAACCACAGAAAAACTAGAGTTGTTTGAATTATGGATACATCCATATTTGACAATCTAATGTTATTTATCACTTATAAACAACAAGGGACCCATGATGCTCAGTGAATTTTGTAAATTTTAGGAAATGAAAAATGTACTTCTATATATATATATATATGTGTTTAGGGAAGAATGAGAATCTGGGAAGATTCTGATTTTTCCCTGGAAAAATGAGAATTCTGATTTTTCCCTGGAATAATGGGAATTCCCATTCTTCCCGGGAAAAATGAGAATCATTTCATACTATGATTTGATTCTCATTTTTCCCGGGAAGAATGAGAATTCTGATAAACCAAACTTTAATTATATTAAATGACATTTGCTAAAAGAACAGAAACATTTTTTGTCATGAAAAAAAGAAAACACATTTCTGTTAAAATCAGTTTTATTCACACATGATAGTACTAAACCCATCATTTTTCTATTTTGTGTGAGTGTACTATTTATTTCTTTTTTAACACTTGAACAGTTCAAAATTAATGTGAAAGGAAGATAATCAAAGGTTAAGTTGGCATCAATAATTCCCATTCTTCCTGGGAAGAATGAGAAATAAAAATGAGAATTCTCAGTATTCCCAGGAGAGACTGGAATTCTCATTTGTCCCTTCATACCATATATATATGTTAAGTTGGCATCAATAATTCCCATTCTTCCTGGGAAGAATGAGAAATAAAAATGAGAATTCTCAGTATTCCGGGGAGAGACTAACCTGCAGTGACCACCAATGATTCCTCTCATTTATATATGTAATATTCGATTATCACCAAACATTTGAAAAGCTAAGAGGAATTGGCCCTTTTATTTGGTGATAATCGAATATTACATATATAAATGAGAGGAATCATTGGTGGTCACTGCAGGTTGCCTGGCTGAGTACCTTGCAGTCAGCTAATTGCCCAAGAGAAGTTCCATAATGAGCCTTCAGTGGGCATAGGCTGCCTAAAGTGCTTCAGCAGCCCAGTATTGTATCCCTAGACAAAGTCGGGATACTATGGTTTCACGACGGTCCCGCCGCCGCTGCCGCCGCAGAAAAACCTTATGAGTGGGATAACTAAAAAATATTCCACTGATCTTTTTTAAACTTTACATTTGTATAGATATAGCTAAGGGGACGAAGCCTATTTAAAATGGGGTCATGACCTATGTTAGGAGAGTGACCTTGACCTTGAATAGGTCCATTTTTGCTGAAAATAACACAAATTCTTAAATATCTCAAGCTTGCATGGACTGGTCCAAAAATCAAGATGACCGAAGATCTTGGATAGCCTTGTGATATACCGGAAACTGGTGGCGCCACCTATTATCCTTTTCTTGTTTGAGGTCACAAGGTCAAAGGTGAAGGTCACAGGAGCCATCTGTCCAAAAATTAGTTTCTGGATGATAATTCCTGCTTTTATTGATGTATGGTTTTCAAACTTGACTTGTATATGACCCATTGGAAAAGCAAGACCCGAATGGAGTTTAGGGTCATGAGGTCAAGGTCACAGGACACATCTTTAAAAAGATTGTGGATGCATTTTCAGCCAAACATTTCATCTCAGATCTTTCATCTTGCACATATAGTTCACCTGCCAAGAGTGGAAGACCCCTATCAATTTTGAGGTCACAAGGTCAAAGGTGAAGGTCACAGGAGCCATCTGTCCAAAAATTAGTTTCTGGATGATAATTTCTGCTTTTATTTATGTATGGATTTTAAACTTGACTTGTATATGCCCCATTGGAAAAGCAAGACCCAAATTGATTTTGGGGTCATGAGGTCAAGGTCACAGGACACATCATTAAAAATATTGTGGATGCATTTTCAGCCAAACATTTCATCTCAGACATTTCATCTTGCACATACAGTTCCCCTGCCAATAGAGGAAGACGCGTGTCAATTGTGAGGTCACAAGGTCAAAGGTGAAGGTCACAGGAGTCATCTGTCTAAAAATTAGTTCCCGAGATGATAATTCAAGCTTGGATTAATATATGGATTTCAAACCTGACTTATATATGGCCCATCAATAAATCTAGACCTCTATTGATTTATATATAAAAGTGGATGATCAATATCAATTTTGGGGTCACAAGGTCAAAGGTCAAGGCCACAGGAGCCATCTGTCAAAAAATTAGTTTTTGGATGATAATTCCTGCTTTTATTGATGTATAGATTTCAAACTTGACTTATATATGTCCCATTGAAAAAGCAAGACCCCAATTGATTTTGGGGTCATGAGGTCAAAGGTCAAGGTCACAGGACACATCTTTTAAAAGATTGTGGATGCATTATCAGCCAAACATTTCACCTCGGACCTTTCATCTTGCACATATAGTTCACCTGCCAAGAGAGGAAGACCCCTATCAATTTTGGGGTCACAAGGTCAAAGGTCAAGGCCACAGGAGCCATCTGAAGTATAATTAAAATGTAATATATATATTGTGAAAAGTATAAAATGTTGGTTAGATGATATTTATGTTAGATTCAGGGCTGGCCCTGCCTATTCGCCAGTAACTCAAAAAAATTTCACCGATCTTTATCAAACTTTACATATGTATAGATATAGGTAAGAGGATGAAGCCTATTTATAATGGGGTCATGACCTTTGCTAAGAGAGTGACCTTGACCTTGAATAGGTCCATTTCTGCTGAATATTACACAAACTCTTAAATATCTCAAGATCGTTTGCATGGATTTGTCCCAAAATCAAGGTGACAGAAGATCTTGGATAGCCTTGTGATGTGCCAAAAGGTCAAGGTCACAGGACCAACATCTTCAAAAAGATTGTGGATTGATAGATGGAAGAAACAATAATTGCTTGTCAAGTGTCAGTATATGCTGCTAAAAATGGGGGCCTATTCTTAAAGGGGGGGGGGGGGGGGCTGTTCTATGTCTGGGGATACTCTGGCACCTGCGGTGCCAAGACATGTCTGGTTTCTATTAGCTCGACTATCCTGGTCAACTCACTGTATCCCTGTGCACTGGGCTGGCTTGCTGTAAACAAAACATGGTTGGTCTTTAGAAAACTTTATACAAGCTACATTTTTTAACATTGCTTTCAAATTTCAGATTCTGAAAGCTTAAAACCTTTCCTATTCATCATGTGAAAATTGAATCAGCAATATTTACAGAAAAAAATGTGCCATGGGCAAAATTTAAGGTATTTCTGATCTAATTTCTGGCATAGTTAATTTTTTAATGAATTAAGTTGCATGCTTGAAAAAGGCTCTTTAGCCTCAACAGTTACCATGTAAAAAGTGTAAATATCTTTCATGACAATATATGTTATGTTTGGGCCCGTAACAAAAATAAAGCAATATAGACCTAATTTCTGGCATGTATATTGGAAACATATACAGGAATAGTTAAAAAAAAATAAGAAAAAATCAACACCAGTGGTTTTAATATTATGTATCTTGAATTGTAACAGTCGGATTTTAATGGAAAATTGGAGGTTTCTCCTTAAGGAATGAAGTAGTGACCCAGTTTTCAGTTTGGTAGGAGAACTTTGTGATATCTAACTCTTCGTAGAATTTTGGATTTGTAGGTCCAATATGCCTTCAACATGATTTCAAAACATGCCTTTTTAAGGGATGTCCAGCCAGACGAAAGCTGGACAAGGGACCACCTCTATAGCTCAGATGACTTACAGTCAGAGCTAAAAATGTATTGACACGTACAAAATATCCAAGGGATGGTTTAGTGATATGCTAAGATAAAGTTTAAGCCAACTACCAGACTAAAAACTAGGGACTTATTATGACAGAATATTCCAACCCCATTCCTGTAAGGTTTAAGTAAGTAGTTACTGCCACATTATCATGGTGTGGTTTAATTTTATCCGCCAAAACAAAGTTTTGAGCATACTATGTTTTTGACCGGGTTCCGCCGCCGCCGCGTTCCTTTTCGGAGAACTCCTCTGAGACTACTGGACGGATTTTTCCGAAACTTACACTAATTATCGGGTCACATGTAAACTGGTGCTGAACTGATTGGCGTTTACCTCTGACCTTTCCTCTCTGCCCAGCGTCCATTTGTGTGTCTTTTTCCACACATAAACCCACATATCTCAGGAACCATTTGACCGATCAGGAAAAACATTTTGTACAAATGTAGCCCTTGGATAGCTTTATATCATACACAAAAATGGTGATGCCACCTGCAACCATGTTTGCACAGTGTCCATCTTTTCATCTGCCTTGGGTTAAAAATCACTCTTATCTCTGCAGAGGTTTGACTAATTCACCTAAAATTTGGCATGTGTATACATCCTGGATAGCTTTCTTTATTTTATGAGAGGTGGCCCCACCTACATCCACGTTCACGCTGCAGACATCCAAGCTCATATCTCGGGAACCCTTGGACCGATTGGGCCAAAATTTTGCATGTGTATAGATCTCACATAGCCCTTTATCACAGGCAAAATGGTAGTGCCACCTGCAACCATTTTTGCACAGCGTCTGTCTGTTTGTATGCCATGGGATAATATCACTCATATCTTGACAGTGGTTTGACAAATCTGCCTAAAATTTCGAGTTTTATACATCCTGGACAGCTTTCTTGGTTTTATGACAGGTGGCGCCACCTACATTCTAGTTTACGCTGCAGACATCCAAGCTCATATCTCGGAAACCCTTTGACCTATTGGGCCAAAATTTTGCATGTGTATAGATCTCACATAGCTCTTTTATCATACACAAAACTGGAGGCGCTACCTGCAACCATTTTTGCACAGCGTCCGTCTGTTTGTCTGCTGTGGGCTAAAATCACTCATATCTCTGTTGGGGTTTGACATAACTGCCTAAAATTATGCAGGTTTATACATCCTGGACAGCTTTCTTTATTTTATGACAGGTGGCGCCATCTACATTCTAGTTTATGCTGCAGTCATCTAAGCTTATATCCTGGGAACCATTTGACCGATTGGGCCAAAATTTAGCATGGGTATAGATCTCACATAGCTCTTTATCAAATATACAAAACTGGAAGGGCCACCTGCGACCATTTTTGCACAGCGTCCGTCTGTTTGTCTGCAGTGGGCTAAAATCACTCATATTTTTGTAGTGGTTTGACAAATCTGCCTAAAAATTCTGCGTGTTTATACATCTTGGATTGCTTTCTCGATTTTTTTGGCAGGTGGCGCCACCTGCAATTATGTTAACGCTGCAGACATTCAGGATTATATCTCAGGACTGGTTGGACATATCCCCCTAAATTTTGCATGTGTATAGACCTCACCTAGCACAAAGTTGTTGGCGCCACCTGCCACCAGTTTTGCACAAGTCCTTCTGTTTGTCTGCTGTGGGATAAAATCACTCATATACATGTAGTTGTTTGAACTTTCTGCCTACAATTTTGCAGATGTATACAACTTGGACAGCTTTCGGGCTTTCGGGATTTGTGGTAGGTGGCGCAACCTACATACACATTTAGGCTGCAGATATCCATGCTGATATGCAACACACCTCACTCTATTTCCCCTTGCCACTCAATCCATGCCTCACTTCACCCGTTCCACTCTGATTTTGGCGGATACACGTAGTTGCTTGTTGACTACCCGTATTCTAGTTTTTTTATGAAAGACTTCCGAAGTCTTGATACTTAAAAAACACAATTTCATGCAGATCTTAGGCACTAGGATCGAATGATCACAGGCCACAAATCATTTAAGAGGCTGCTGTGCAGGTAGTTGCTCTAAGATTTGATCTGAAATAGGAATCACCCAGGTACAAAAACAAATACATGAAGCATACCTGGTGAGTAGTGACGCACAATGATGTATATGAAAGACTCCTTTTATTTTGTACTCCATAAACTTTGATGAAGTATTACAAAGTCTTACAACATGATTTTACATAATACACTGTTTGATTTCAAGGCAATAATAACCGATACAGATATACATATAACATTCTGGACTTAAAATAATTACATCATATTTAACAACCAGAAATCTTTAACACACCACCCTGTCACAACTACTTCTAAAATACAAAAGTCCACAAATCATCAAGAGACAATCCTGAATTTCAATCACACTTCAGGATTACTCCTTATCTATCAGATGATCTACCCATTTTCACTGGCGACTAAGTTTAACAGATCAGAATCAAGTTGACTAGATAAAGAAGGGAATATTTATTCTGTTGGTGACAAAATAGATCTTCTTTAACTGTACAGGGAATAACGTTAAACCAGTGCTGTGTATCTGGCTGCAACAAGAAAATTGCCAAGTATTATTAAATCAATATCCCTTAGCCATTTTCAGTATAAGGGGGCCACATTTTATGTGCACAAATTCAATAGTTTTTATTTTTCTACTTTTGTTTTAACACAGATTCTTATTCTGAAGTTTTGGAGTTTCTGGAACGAACATCTTTGGCACATCAAAGAAATCTGTCACATTTGTTGGAATAAAGTAGTCACTTGGTGAAAATAATTTTCAGTGTTTTATCAATATATCATCTATGACATAAAACACTGGAAAATTAATTTTTTTTTTAAATGTCAATGAGCACACTTGGAGATCTATTCCTAAACACATGCACTAAACAAATGGTGTCACATAGTTCAGAGTTATATTTTACCCAAATGGAGTTAGACTTCCTTGAGCAAAGAGACTTGACTGTAGCTTAAAGACACATTACAGTTATAATTAGCAGACAATCAATTCTGTCAGTAACATGTGTTTGACTCCCTGCGTATTAAAGATGTACTGATATGAAGAATTTACCAGTAAAAACAATTTCAGTATCATAAAACCAGTATGCATTTCTGCTTATTATATAATTGTAATCCATAAATTTACTTGCTTCGTCTAACCCTGATGTGCAAGTTCAGTTTGAGTAATCTCGGAAATTACATCTAACACTTGTATTCACAAACATTTGTTAAGGTCATTTCTTTATCATTTCAAAATAAATACTACTCTAATTTACAAAAGCAGGTCCGTAAATAGTACAGGAGTAATCAGGATAATTATTATATATGTTGGCAAATAGTCAAGTTTGGATGACAAGTGTCATGTTACAAACGGCTTAAAAAATAAATGTCACAGTTTAAGAGATCATTTTATGAAATATCAGGTGTTGCTGATGTACATTTCATTTGTGAACTATCATGTGATGCTGATGTATATTTCACACTGAATTTTACATCAGTTTCCTCGGCGATGAATTTTACATCAGTTTCCATGGGGATGAGGACTGATGAAGGTTTATCCTGCCTGCATAGATTCTGAAGATGAAGCTTTTCTTGACACTGACTATATTTGTTAATCTCCTTCCCTGTGCTATACTCCTGTTTGTCGCTGTTCAGGGGGGATGTCTCGAGGATCGGGGCGGCGCTGGTCCCATGGGGATGAAGTCCTAGGGTCAGGGTAATAACCTGAAAATATACATAAAGCATACATTATAGGTATCTGATGTATTCATACAAATAAATAAAATAGTTGAGTGGATTTGTGGCAATTCTGTCCAAAAATTCAAACAAAATGATCATGAAAGAAGTTATGCCAATAAATGCCACAAATTATGTGACTAAACATCTCTTAGTTCAACTCATCTCAAAAGATAGTGGTTACCATGAAAGAGACTGATGTCTTCAGTTTGCTCAGCTCAAGTATGTGTATACACAGCTGTACAGTAATGTATACAAGGCTGTACAATAACACTGATGGGATACTAAATCATGGATCAGAGAAGGAATACCTGTACATCTGATATAATATAAAAGCTGTAAAATGATTAATTTAATTACCATGTTTAAATGAGTAAAAATCAAACTGCTATCTCCTTACTTGTGTAAATTTATCAATGCACATCATTAAATCTACTGCTGCAATAAATGGAACAATGTATGTAGCTCTATGTCAAAAATTCTGGATACTGTTCATATAACCAATGGAAGTTCAAAAAGAAAAAAAGGGACCCATGGGTCACAGCGCTCAGCTGTTATATATGATAAAAAGATATGATTTAGAAATGAGGCACATGCTTGTTTTGTGTGGAAATAAATATAAGCTGTATTATGAGTTGTGGGTGTTTAGCTTATGTATGATTTTGATAGTATCTTTGGAGACAGGGAAGAGGATTGATTTAATTTATTTTATTAACAAATGGAGTGCTATTGTCACAGATTTTGACTTGGCCATATAACTTATAAGCAGAACATATAATATAAGAGTTTAACTATTTATTAAAAATAATTACAAATTGTCCCAAATATAATTTTTATTAAAAATAATAAGAGAATAGTATGATTTTTTAAAATAAAATACAACTGAAATGATTATTAAAATATCAAAGAATATATTCATGAATGCATTCATGAATACATTTTGAAAGTATTTGCACTGGTATTCATATACTTTCATTTTTACCTGAATTCCCATTCTTATGCAAGAAATTTTATAATGGAGTACATATTCATATTCGTATTCAAATACATTTGAAAAGTATTTGCACCATGTCTGGTATTTATTCAGTTTTCACCAAACAATGATGTTGAGAATCCAGAATTAACAAAATTCACACATTTAAATAATGATCATAAGTACCTGGTTTTATGGCTTTTATTCATATTAAAAAAAATAAATGTAATACATTCATTTTGGACTAATTTCACATCAATGTGCACACTAGACACAGCAGGAATCTAGATTAATATTATCAACTGCATCTCTGTCTATCATTAATTTCCTTCATATGATCCCTAATGATTAGTAATGAATAATATGATTTATTTTTTTATCATTAAAATTGAACTAAAAAAATACCATAGGTGACTGCATGGTGTTATTTGGAATATGTGACATTCTATCAATCGATACAAGATTCTTACATCATCAGTAACTGCAAGTTAATTTCCTGTTATTATCAACTAACAAATTCCTTCTCTATTTTTCTTTAATTTGTTATTAAAAACCAATAAAAATTTATTAATTTATTGTTTATTGTTATGTTGTTAGTTAAAACTACTAGATCAGTTGGGTTGGACACCTGGATCAACTGTGGCTGGCCATAAGCTGCCTGGCTGCCCCAGTCTATGCCTCCCATCAAGCGTGCATAATTTGATGAAAGGTCAACAAGGTCAACATACAGGTGACTCAAGAGGGGCTGGGGAAAGCTAAGGTCTGACATGGTCTCACAAAAACATTAATAAAAGCTACAAATTTCGGCCAATTTCTTTCAGCTTTCTAAACTAAAAAGCTGAAATCCTTATGTTTGCATGATATGAAAATTATATCAACAGTGCTCTCAGGAAACAAACGTGCCATGGTCAAAGTTTGGCAAAATTTAAGGTACTAATTTTGTATTTATACTAATAACTTTTAAAATTTGAAAAATTTTGGGTATTCAATTATCTCGAAGGTATTAAGTCCTAGTGATATGTATATTATATATGATTAAAGTCAGATCAGTGGTTTTGATATTAGGCAGTCTTGAAGTGTAACAATGGGTTTTTAATGGAAAAATGAAGTTTTTCATTATTATCTCGAAGGTATTAAGTCCTAGTGACCAAATTCTTGGCATGGTAGGGGATTTTGGAGACATCTGATTGTATGCCAAATTTTAGGAACTGAGAGCTGAAGCTGGGGATATGAGCTCTTGCAAACTGCATAACACTAGCTTGATGTAAATAATATGTTACATGGTGCTTGAAAACTTGAATAAAATCTACAGTTTTTGATCAACTGGTTTCAAATTTTTGGTGTTAACAGACAAAATGCTAACAAAAAATGCTGTGAAAATTAAATCCACAGTACTTACAGGAAAAAAACGTGCCATGGTCAAAGTTGGGCAAAATTTAAGGTACCAATTTTTTATTTTTGTTAATATTTAAAAAAATTCAAGAGACTTTGATCTAATTTTGGGTATACAATTTAATTTTGATTAATTAAAGTTATATTACTGGAAAAAAAAGTCCATAGCTTTAACATGATTTGTGTTAAGTGATCAAATATATTTCCTTATTTTTTACAAAATGCATTATGTTTGGGCCAATAACTTTTTTAAATTATATAATACAGACATAATTTCTGACATGTACATAGAAACTATGTAAGGGAATATTTATGGTAAATATGAGGAAAAACAGATGAGTAGTTTTTATATTAGGCAGTCCTGAAGTGTGAAAATAGGTTTTTGATAAAAAATTGAGGTTTTTCCTTAATTTCTCAAAGGAACGAAGTCGCAAAGACCCAGTTTTCGGCTTGGTAGGAGATCTCTGGGACATCTAACATTAAGCCGAATTTTTAATTCCTAGGTCTTACGGTTTCAAAACGTGCCACATCTACAGACGGACGGACAGACAGACGGACGGACGGAAGGACGGATGACGGACAATGGACCACGACTATAGCTCAGATGACTTATAGTCAGCTGAGCTAAAAAAAAAACCTTAATAAAACACTCTGCAGTGATCCAATTTCAAGTTTTGTATCAGAAAATGCTCTGATAGAATTTATAAGATGACTTATAGTCAGCTGAGCTAAAAAAAAAACCTTCATAAAACAAATGTTAAATACATCTCCCTCTTAAGACTGAATTAACAGATTTGTGAATACATCATTTTGAAAAACCAAGGAAAGTGTATTTAATGGTGTATTAGAACATCACAACCTGTTCATGTTAGATGGAACCTCCACTGACTTTTATTGCCACCTGATTATGATTGGAATAATTAATCTTAACATCTGGTTAACACAAGCAAACAGTGCTTGATCTTTAGGACTGGTCATTCTGGCCAGCTAAATTAGAAATTAAAGTACAATTGTCTGTACTGAATTTTACAAAATTGAAGTGGCACAAAGAGTATGGTTCACTATATCACCACCAGATGGCATTAATTATCAAGTGAGGTATGTTTTACTGTACATATGCAGGGTATCCCATTAATCCTTACACTGGGGAATTATTTTGGCCCAATTTTTAAGCTGCAGGCTGAATATTATAACAGTTAGATTGATAAAAATGGACAGTGCCATTTACTGGTATCCATGAGATAATAAGTAAAAAAAGATCACACAATCCCAAGTGCTTTCTATTTTACATATATCAAACATAAAAAATATAACAAGTACTAAAATTTAGTGCATCCACACAACTGGATGGCACACAAAGGATATCACATGTTGCTGCCAGAAAAGCAGCTGATGACCAATGAGAGCAGATTTTATTAATTGCACATACACATTCCTAACACATGTTTAAGTATCTAGTTATCCTGTCTTTGATCAATCTGTATTTCTGACATCACAGGCCATACCTTTAATGATTTTATATGTCTGACAAGTCCTCAACTACAGGTAAGCTTTATTTCTGTCTCAACACCAAACAAGACAAAAATGTTCATAAACAAGAAATAACCAACAAATTAAACTAACTCGTTAAATTTAACTCATTCCAAGCAGTGTCATACTTGTCATTTGATCTTGAGTGTAAGGATCCCAACAAAGTGTAGCTTGACTTATACACTGGAATCGGAGAAACAAAACTTTCAAACTGTTGCAATATCTTGTGTAAAATGAGGTTTGGTCCATAGGCTTAGTTTTAAGAGGAACTGATATTTGCAGTTTAATAGTAGAATAGGAGATCTGTCCTGTGTTAATGCTAACTGCAAGAACCAGAGTAGGAGTACGGCTGCAACTTTCATAAAATACTCTGCAGTGATCCAATTTCAAGTTTTGTATCAGAAAATGCTCTGATAGAATTTCTTATAAATTAGATGACTGCAGCTCAAGGAGTTACACAAGTGTCCAAACCTCCAATACAAGTTCCAAAAGATCACAATAAATATGGTACATTAAATCTATACCAGAGTTGATGGTTGAAACAATGGACCTTCGTCACAGTGTAAGCGGATACACCTTGATAATGTCCATTTTTGGTCTTGAAACTGTCAGGAACAATGCTAAATGTCCTAAGGGGGAGTCTTTTACAATATTTTCCCATAAATCTTGATAAATTTAACATTTCTTGGCAAAGGAGCAATTGCAGCCCAATTAATCAGACCTGTACTTTGCCGTATCCGATAACTTGAAACTTGCTGTGCCATCTGTGCCCTGTGTCATATTTGAAATTAAACTGGACCTCAAGTGCAAAATAATGAACGGGTATTCTAGTGAACATTATATATGAAAGTGATACATTCACTCTCTCCCTGCACGGAAACCCACATAATAGATGTTTTCTCAGGTAACAAGTATAACAGTGTCCATCGTGATCACCACCTGCTGGTGGTAATAATTCATTGATTAAGATCTGATGAAACCAGTCTGTGAATGAAACATCACACCAGATTCCCATTGGTAGGACTAAAATGGGTATCAGCAAATAAAGGTAGACCTTCACCAGAGGAAAAACAAAATTACAAGTAGATAATCCCCAAAGGAAGATTTCAAATACTGCTGAATGTTATGGTATAAAAATAAACTGTATCCTATATAATTTGAGGATTTGGGTATGGTCCAAAAAAGCATTATTCTGCTCTAAACTCTGATACACATCCCCTTGCAACAAAACAAACTCTCCAAATAGATTTTTGCATGGAAGCTGTCCTTGGGAGTACTTTCATGTAGCATCCCTGCCTCCTTATTAAACCTTAACAGCATCAGGCAATTTTTTTTCCCAGTTTCTCAAAACTGCTCCTAGGGGCTGCTATACTGAGAACATACTTAAACGATGTCTTAGGTTGCATCTCAAAATTATAGCTATACTGCTAGTTAAACAACTGATTATTCCCTATATCACTAAACTTTATTGGTATTTAGAAATTTTCCAATTTACAGCCCTGCTGTTCAACGTGCATTCCTTTTGTTCATTAGATGACATGCACTTATCTGAAATAGCATGTTAATTCAAACCATCATGCTCTATCACTAATGCTTTACTTATTCACAAACAATCACAGGGACAGGAAAAACTCCTCTTTTTTAAACTGACCTTAAAATATGCATATCATGTAATTCCATGCTCACTACAACATGCTTCCTGACAGTTCCAGCAGGTAAATATCAGTTTATTAATTCAAACCATGAAGGCTAAATATCTCAACCAAAAGAACATATGACTAGTATTCATTATCAAATCATACAGGGTACCAGTCTACTTATCTGTGGTGCATGGTACCAGTCTGTACCAACTTATAAAATCTCATATATACCACTCAAAAATGATCTATGTACAGGTGTTAGTGGTTACTGAAGGCAAACATCCTAACAGTGATGTAGTCAACTTTATTCAGATATGCATTAAATGCCATGCTGGTGTGTCAGAGTAATGAAATCTTTTTTTTGTAACCATGTATTGGTTACACAGATTTTTTTTTTTCATTTTTGGATTCAGCAATATTTACATTAATGCATTTGATAACCTATGTCAGTGATAGGATACCTTACGTTTATTTATGTACTCAGTTAACCTGTAACAATATCATAATAACACCAGCCTCAAGCAGCTGACGGCTGCCTGGTTTCATGATCAAATGCATGAGCGGTATCAGATCCTGTATAAGATTCTATCACAGAGGGGCAGGTATTTAGCCACTGATAGCCCAATACCAATATAAATAACATCAGTATCCTTCCCTGAGGGTGGCTTTTCAATCAGCAAATATCAAAATAACTTGGCAATTAATCTATACATGTTTGAATATTTGTTACAGCTGATATTACCAATGAAGTCTAAAATGAATGCCTTATGTTACGGGGTGACATAAAAGCGGACCGAACTGTCTCCCTAGTGAAGCTTGCTTTGCTAGTGAAGCGTATGGAACGCCGGACTTGTGCACCATCAACATGGGTTAGAAACCGGGATCGGTCCAATGTGTTCCCCTGATCAATTTGTCTTCATAACAAATAGGGGCTCGTCCAATGTGATGGTAAGCTTTGTTGGCCAAGGAATAAACTCACCAAAGTGTGACTCCTGGGATAATTAGTCTTGTTCTGATAGCAGAATGCTCTTAAGAGGAGGTGTGTTACGGGGTGACATAAAAGCGGACCAAACTGTCTTGCTAGTGAAGCATGCTTTGCTAGCGAAGCAGTTGGAACGCCAGACTTGTGTGCCACCCACATGGGTTCTATTCATGGATCGGCCAAGATTTTTCCCCAGAGCAATTCGTCTTCCTAACACTTATATCAGACTTATTTGTCATATTTTCTTCAATCAAACAGTTAAATGTAAAATAACTTTCAAAACTGCAGACATACCCTGTAAGTATTCAGTTTCTTGTAAAATGATCCTCTTGCTCACATTTTATGCAAGACAGATACTGAAGGAAAGCTTTCCTTTAAACTGACTTGTTGCAGGACTTCACTTATTTTATAATTTACTGTGTCAAAGAAAAAAAATTGCCAATGCTACTGGTCAGTCTCCTTAATGCATAATACCAGTACATCATCAAATCTATGTCGGAAAGAGTATATCTTGATGTAAGAAGAACCATGAATGATGTATACATAACTTGCTGGCCTCTGATAGGAAATAATTATAAGGAAAATAAAACCTCTGAATGATGCTTGTTTTAATCTGGAATTATTGAGTGCATACCTACAACAAAACTGTTTACAAATTATTGTCTTAATAAAAACGAAAATGCATGCATGCCTTGTCTAGCTACTGACCACTACGGAACATCTGCAGAGGTTAAAGGTCAGATTTATAAGCCATATGAAACTGGGCCCATGCTGGAAATAACAGACAATATAATAAGTTATTAACAAAACCCAGGCACTGCAGAAAACAAAAACTTACAGCAATCTATTTTTTCTTCCCTGAAGATAACAAACATTGAAAAATACATAGGTCTATATACATGCATTCATTCATTCTGTGAAATTTTAAGACTGAGACTTCAGATACAGGCAACTGTCAATCTAGAACTCCATCCAGTGACATATGAATGATACATTTTGCAATGGAAAAGAATATTTTTGGTGGTACAAGTATATTAATATTAAATTTTATATTATAGAAAACTATAACTGCAGGGAATTGAAAAATTGTAAGATACAATTAATTTTAAAATTATGCATAAGTATGCACATGCAGAATTTACAGCCAACATGCCATCAGCCACATTTCATAGGTGGCATGATCCTTCTAAACATTCAAGACTGAACAAATATTGACAAAATACTTATTACAGCTCTTTGTTTTTACTGATGTATCATTTCTATGGATAATTTCATAGGAAGCATTTTAAATACACCTTGTAGCTTAATAATTTTCATAATTGTTTCATATATGTTTTCCCATGTACTATTTATATATCTCCATTTCTAAACTACACAGGAAAAAGAAACTAGGTAATAAAAGAATTGCATAAAGCAATGACACATTATATCATTATGAAAAGAAAATTCTGACAAAACCACTTTGTATTAACTTTTGTTCTTCATGATATTAAGATAAAACTTTTGTATAATGACCAAATAAAAAAATTAATAAAATATCCAAAACCACAGATTCCACTTTAAAAGCTTAAGAACAAACTGCAGGAATTAAAAAAACATTGCTAAAATCTACAAATTTCTAAAAATATATGTAACCATAAAGTTTGACATTAGTTTAGGAGTCTATCTGGGTGATAAAATTTTTTTCTACTCGTTAAGCTTACCAGGTTTACTTCGCCTTTTGGCTGAAACACATTTTTAACATATCACCAATTTGAATGAAAATGGTAAAATTCATTATATTACAAATCAAGCCAACTTTGTGTACCAACTAGATACAAATAATGCTTGATCACAGAATGCTTAATTATAACAATGAGTTTAATCAAAGGTCAGAGTAGCTAATATACAATCCTATATTTTGATATTTTTAAATAAGACAATACACGTACAAAGCTTATCAGTAGTACAGCAAAGAGCCATCATCCAATAACTGTTTACCCCTTATTAACTGTTCATCCACAAATCCTGGTAAGTTACCATAATATTCTAGCAAAGATATACACTCTATGGTTGATCAAAAGCAGATAATTACATGAGAGAATACATGGAGTACTAAATTCATCTTTATCTACTGGCTGATGATTAAAAACACTACAGTAAAGCGTCCTTTATCTGAAGGCCTCGGGGGACATGCTTTTTGTTCAGATGAACTATCGTTGGGATAAACGATTTTACATGAAATTGCTCAGGGAATCCCCCTGATTACAACCGAGTTTGGAACATAACCATATACTGACTGACCCAAACTGATTAAGCTAACCCATGATAAATCATTAAAATGTGTGACAATATACTGTAACATATTCGATTGATTTAATAAATTTATCATACAGCACACATTACCATAAAATAATATTATTACTGGTGAACAGCCCTGCACAGGAAACAATCGGTATCGTACTTAAATCATGTTGCGCTTGGCTGCCATGATAACTGGAATGAACTGCCATGACCTTGATAGTGCTGCCAACACTCGGCAGATAGGTTAACCATGGGAACCTTTAAACAAGTACTGTATTTTTATTGAAATTTCAAGCGAGAGGATCAGTTGCATGCACAAGTAAACAAATTTATGTACACAAGTTTTATTTCAAATAAATGAAACAAAACGTAAATGTCCAGATTACTGGCTTGCCAGAGTGCCTAGACATATAACTCTGAGGAACGCATTATAAGGCCCCATGAGGATGCAAATATTTTCGTCATTTTTGACAATGCCTCATTGCTTACAAGTATCGTGTCACTGCAATAAACCCACTAAAACTTTTAATAAGTTTCTTATCTATCCAACGACCATGTGTGTGGAATATTCTGTTATAACCCAATATATTTGTATATTGTTCTGCATGTATGGGAGAATTCTGCCTGCAGTCTACCTGCTGACTGTATGCAGAGATACGGTTATAAAGCGTGGCGTGGACTTGCAGGGCAGTTCTAAATTTGGCTTGTGTCACAGCTCAGTAGGGGGCCCCTCACTGAGTCGTGTTTGTCATCAACTGACAGGACATGGCTCTTGACCTTATGTGACACTGGTGAGCAAGAGCAAGAGTATGTAACAATTCAAGTGGAGAATAATCAGGATGAGCAGTTAATCCTGTTGACATTGACTATCACAATGGTTTATCAGTTTCACAGCATGGTTTATATATAGCTCAACTTCCTCAACTGCTGTCATAAGTAGCGATTCTTGCCAATCAAATTCCCATATTTTGGGCAGAAATTAACTTGCCAATAGATTTTGTTAGTAAATAACGGAGACGCACATAAACTCAGCTAATGCTCACTGTAGTACTCATGGCCTGGATGACTAGTGGAACGATGATCAAAGCTATCCTTTAAAGCAACCCTGATCAAAGCTGAGCCAAGTACTACACAGATTGGCGAAGCTGAGTTTATCACATCTACCACCTGCGGTCAGCTACTCAGTTATGGTCTGTTGTAACATTTTGTTTGTACAGGTTAAATACCCTGGCATGGGCATTTTGATTAAAGCGAGCCGGGGACAACCACGGCCGACGGGGCTGTTTTCACATCTACTGCCTATCGCTTGAGTGCACTAATCAGACGGCAATATGTATCACCGCTGATCTGGCTACTTTAGTTTTGACTCAAACGATCTTTCATACCATTTTTATTCTGGATTTTTTGTCATTGTTCAGATTTTGGGTAAAAAGGTCAAAATTTCAGTTCTCAATTTTTTATTTCAGATGAACAATTTTTCGGATAAACGGTCTTCTGATATTCGACATTCTACTGTCATTGGGTAACAGCATTGTGAATCCTGTTTAAAATAAATATAATATAGTATTAAAATATAATTAATAAGTTACTGAACTATCATTCACCTTCACTGTCCTATCCAGTCCTGATCACTGCACATATCCCCATGTCTTAATGAATCTGTATGGTAAATGCATTTTCACTTCCATTTTTCCATTTATTTTTAGTCCTTCATATTTATTGGATGAGAGACACTTTACTGTACTACAGTCACAAACACTTAACATCAAACAATAACATTTAATAATGATACACAAAATGTACAACTACTACAAAAGATGGGAATGACAAACAGAATACTCACCAACATGATTTGGTGACGGCCCATCCCTAGGGGGAGGTCGCCCATAAGGGGGTGGAGTCCGCCTTCGGGGAGGGGGCCCATGCATGGGGGGTGGTGGACCCCTCATAGGAGGGCCATCAAATGGGGGTCCCATTGGAGGCGGAGGTCCTCTTCTGTCCATGGGAGGCGGACTACGCCTCATTGGAGGAATGGGAGGTCTGTCAAACGGTGATCTACGCATGTGAGGCGGCAGGGGACGATCTGGAGGTAAATATGGCGGCCTCGGGCCTGGGGGCCCAAGAGGTGGTGGACCTCGATCCATGGGTGAGTCCCTCGGATCATCCCTGTTGAAAAATGAAAAAGTGATAAATTTTAATGAAATTCAACCAAGACCATGCAGAAAATATGTAAATTTTTGGGGTTTTTTGTTAAGGGAAGGTAAATGGCTTGTTATTTGTAGGCACTGTAGACTGAATGAAGATGAAGGAAACCTTATGACACATAAGACATGTTATCATTAATAACAGGGCTAAGAAAGCCATAACACTGGAGTATATCTCCATCATAATTTCTGAATCTTGCCATTGAGGTACTTACAGAGTTAAAAAGGAAGAGTTTCAGTTGAGAAGTGAAATGCTGTAACAACCAGGTTATGACATGCCCCAATAAAGTTTTAAATTTCAATCATCAAATATAAATGAAAAATAAATGCTCCCACAGAAATCTGTGTATGAAATGGAGCACAAGCATCTCAGGTGTCATTTAATTTATGATGTAATACACAACAGAAGACACACTAAACTTTCAGGAAAATGTTGAAACTTTTGAAATTTAGTTCGCCTAAGACAAGACGCCCCTTCTATTGAGCATTTTTAGGTACTTCCAAACTTATCCATTCAAACACATCCCATCATATTTTACAACTGTTTATATCTTTACCAGAAATTAATTGCATATCACTGCACTGGAATTTGTATAAAACAGTAGTCTTCATATCAGCATGTGGAGCCTGTTTAATGATTCTCACAAGTAAATATTTGAGCCTCATTCTCTCACCTGAACATGGGGGGTGACTGTGGGTGCATGTTTGGACCTGACCCCCTCGACGTGGGTCTCTCACCATCCGGTCCCATAGGGGGAGGACCATTCATGGCTACAAATAAGTCAAAGTATCAAATTGTATGTCATCAGTAAGGTTGTAATGATACATTATCTTATGATATGACACGAGTCAATATACTCTGCTCATGATACCATACACCATGCAATTCATATATGAAACACTACAGTTTAGATTCTGAACCAAATTTTCCTTTGTACATAAAATCATAAATAAGCTCTCTCATAAAATATAATTAAAATAATTGATTTCTAAACCATTACCCAATTGAAAGTATTTAAGCTGGTTTCTTACCCATGAAGTGTCATCTTAAGATGCTATACATGGCCCTGAGAGACTAGTTTTAAATGTCTGATGTTGCTATTCATTGAACAATCAAATAACAACCATGTCTCATTACATGGACATCTGACAATACCAATATAATATTTTACTTTGTATTGTGACATATCCATGCACACCTTACACTGTTATTAGCTCCAGTAATTAAGATTTCCGCCTTATGATTTGTCTCAATAGAAGCCACCTGGGTGGCCACTGAATCATATCAGTGAGCCGTGAACACTTACTGTGTTAGCACTTACTGTGTACAGTAAAGAATATGATGCTTTCTGCTGGAACTCAGCTCATATACTCACAGTTACATAAATCTGATAAATATTTTACTTTTACCTTGTATTATCATAAAATAATTTTTTTTAAATTAATGGTAACAATACGGAAAAATACCAAACAGCTCCATTATCACTTCAATAACTCTCAGTAAATTTGTTTGTTTTTTATACAGGGAGTCTGATTGTATGTCTTGTTTAAACATGTTCTTATATCAACTAGATTCTCAAAAAAAAGGAATACCTCACGCAATCACGCGGTTTATAAAGATGCAGTTTATTGTTTGATTACTTCTGATTACTCACGTGGAGGAATTCCTCTCGTTGGCAGTGGTCTAATCAAGCCTGGTGGTGCCCTCTCCATTTCTAGCCTTCGTTCTAATTCCACTAACCTGTAACAGGACAATCACACATTATAATAAGCATTTTTAAAGACTGGCCAACATTATCAAAAATCAATCATTTTGTACATAAAATACTGCTTTAAGAGTATGTGAGAAATTAAAATGTCCTACACAGAATATACAGAGCTGTATTTCTGGGATATATGGAAAACCAAGAAACTGAAAGCTTGGGCATTAATTTACAGATATTTTTCAAAATCTGATAAAAATTAAAAAGAAAAGTAAGTGCTATAAATAAATCATGTATATATAAAGAGAAAAGTGCAAGAAAACTACAATTAAACTGCACAGTAAAGGGCCCGACTATTTAACCAACATCATCACCTTTGTCGTAGTGTTGAGGACTCGTTCTTGGACTCTTTGAGAGTTCTCTCTGCGTCCCTGGCTGCAAGCTGTGTGAGGTAAAAGATTTATTGATTATTCCAGAATTATTCAAAAGTAATATTTAAATTCAAATAAATTTACAGTTATAAAATTGCAGTACAACCATCAGACCTGCCCCAACTACTCAAAATGGCAAAGTAAACACAAGATAAAATGGATCAATCAGCTACATTTAAATGACACTATCTAAGGTGTTCTGACAGATATTTCTTAATTTTCCTCTTCATGGTAATAATAACTGGCCTTGAAGGAGGTAATCTGTATTCTACTGCTTTAACTTGTGTCATTTATTAAATATTAGAATAACACTGAGAAAAGAAAAAAAAGGGTCATAAACATATATATTAAACAGGAAGTGGATTCTAAGTTACATGTTGGTCTTTATCTTTAATTAACATCATACCTTTAAAACAAACTTTTCAAAATTCATGAGTTTATTGTACTTGTTATGAAGAAAATACTTACCCAATTTTCATGAGCCTTTTTCTCTTGAGCAGCAACCTGTGTGTATAAAAATTACATTTAAAACCAAGTCTCTTAAACCATATACAGACACAGCTTAAATGTGTTAATTACTGAAAATTAGGTGAAACCTTTAAATTAGGATAAATGGAATATTTTCTTTTATATTTTATAAAAAGTTTTTCTTTATATTAACATCTATAACTGCTGTTTAGGAAAGACTTGTTCGTTTTATCACACAAAACAAATATAATAGGCCTAAACATCCGCTTGATTATAATAAAGACTACAGTGTGGGCATGAAGCCATTTATTGTCCTGATACAAATATGGACCAGATACATACATTATTCCTATTACTGAAACAAAGATACATCATAGCATATCTTTCCTGGCTGTATCTATTCTCTACGTAGTTATGTGTATGACTGACTGGTTAGAGTATAGATACTTTTTGTATATGACACATACCTCTAGCCTAAATTGTTTTTCTATTTTACTAATTTCGTTCTTGAGTTCTTCAACCTGGGCCCTGAAAAAGATAACACATGCAGGTAACCATCAGTATTCAAAATCTTATCTCTAAGAACCTAAAAGCATTATCAAAAATCAGTAAAAATACATGACCAAAACTTTCCACATTTATTAAAATCTCTGCTATGCTTTGGAATTATTTTGTGTTTCAAATTATTCAAATGTCCTTGTAAATTTAATACTGAAACTTTAAAATTCAGACATTTTTATTGAAATTTCTTATAAAATCTATCTAATAATAACTCTTCAGTTTGAACAACATCTGAAAATATTCTTTGTTGTGGATAATGCACATGTTACTTTATTTTCTATGCTGTGATACATTTCAGCAAACTCTGATACATTTCAGCAAACATGACCCATTCACATATAAAATGCTGGGGAGAATTTCACCAGAAAGATATGAACAATGTATTTATTCAATAAATTATTTGAAAACATAAGCGAGCATCAAAGAAAATCAAATCACATTCATTATATAAAATTCATCACTAAAAATATTATCAGTGCAAAAAATATGTCAATTATACTTTAATAACAGCACTTTTTTAAGTGATAAAGCCATTTCTGATAGCATCATCTAATTAAATGTCTTGTAATTTCATGACCCCTTCTCACTGGCATAAAAGACTGGCGTTTGTATCTTTAAAAGATTTCGAAATGTCTTCAAAATACCATGTGAGGGTGTATATATGGTCTAATAGAAGCTAATTGTGTGTGGTAGCATTTTGATGCACCTTTAGTACTTTACATGAGGGATGGTCAGGGTAAGACTGACAAGCACTGACCTTTTTAATACCAGCTCCTCTTCTAACATGCGGGCTCGTTCTGATGCGCTTTCCACCTGGTTCGCTGTCTGTTTCCTCCCCGTCACCTGCTCCCCGAGCTCCCTAAATAATAACAGTCCTCTTATCACTGGCACGTAAAAGCACTCCAAAACTCTTCCTGATGTCATCAATATTTACAGAAATTATCAAGGTTTTATGCTCATGCTACAAATTCAAAAGACAAACAGCAAAGGAAGGCTGATTCTTTATGTCCTATGAACCTTTCATCTGACCTCAGTGATGACTTTACCAAAGTATGTGAACTTCAATGACTGTTGTCAAAGCAAATCCTATGGTTTCACGATTGAACAATACAACTAAAAGCTTTCACAGTATTAGCACAATCATGATCAATGATAAAATGGGCAGAAATTCATAATGATTTTAGAATTGAACAGCAACAGATCATTGATTATAATACCCCAAACCTGTCTATTCTGAATATCAAGGGAAGGCTATTAATTAACCCAACTTAAATTGTATGGCCACATCTTCACAGAAACTGACAGATATGACTGATAAATTTAGATAGTTAATACTTTCTACCATCATGTAGCCAAAATATTAACTGGAAGACAATTTCTATAGAGGTGAGACTGGAGAACTTACTTTTGTAACTGTGCCTCCTTCTCCTTGAAGTAAGTAGACAGCACGTTGAGCGTGGTCTTGGCCTCCTGACAGTCACGCTCTGCCTGCTGGTGACCCATCTTCAGGGACTCATTTTGTGTTTTCAGATTTTGAATTTCATCTGAAGGAATATACACACAGTTAAATATATGTAATAATTTAATGACACAGAAAATTATGATGTGGTATTCATTATTACACCATAAAGGATTTCACTTGATCTGAAGATCCACACAATATAACCACATCGTAATGATGCCATGGCCTAAGAAAATGCACATTCAATTGGTAAAGCATGTAAAATATAAAAATCAGTGGTGTTAGTTACCACTCATGTGACTTTTCCAGAATACTCCGATCTTTTTTATTCAGAAAAAAATGTCTATTTTCAGTACCTACCTTCTAATTCTTTCCTGCTCTCCACTTCTATTTCATATTTCTTTAAGAACACATCACGCTCCTCTTCTACTTTCTTTAACTCGGCCTGGGTCTACAAGATGATATTCAAAGGGTACAGAACCAAATAACAAATACGAAAGTAAGAAATTAAGATACCACATGTGAAACATGCCTCAGCCTGATAGTCAAAGATGAAAGATTTTGACTACATAAGTGTAAGTTACCCAGTGTATTCTTTACTTTAAACATACAAATATGTCATTTAAAAAGTACCACAACAATACTTCCTAATATAGACTTTCCCTGCAGCTTTTACCATCATTGAAAACCGAAGGAAATTTGAGTTATCAATTCATACTTGACCAATAAGGTACAACGGATATGTACATTGATGGATAACTTGAATGGATATGTGCTTCGATGGACATGCTATGAGAGTCACCAATGGTTCTAGGATTCTTGCGTTTTGGTAAATGAGACAATGGAGTTCTTGTTACACATGTGGATTTGGAACTTTAATGGAGTAACCTGCCTTCCAGATATCACTGTGTGTAACTGTAAGACCTGACATACCTTGGACACGTCCATCATGGCTTGAACCTTTTCTTGTACTTTATCTCTACCATCTGAAAGTACAGGCAAACAATACCTCAAGCTCATGAGAAAGAACAACTTCCTGTACACTAAATCAAAGCAGAAACCACTTTTTATTCTTCTATTATTTTTACTGGTAATGATTGTAATGCTCATATATTTTTCTTGATTGATACAAAGAAGCCACACTGCTGCACTCTAAATATAATAAATTATCACTGAAATGTAATTTTTATGTCTCCAAGAAATTTGTCACATGAACCGACTGATATTTACTGCACTAGTTCACCTTATTAATTTGAAAATAAAATACAAATCGTCTGAAATCCTGAATTGTAGTTTAATTTAACAACATGATTTCAACATTCTGCAGAGAGATATCCTTCATCTTGATTTCAAATGTCCCAACAGTATTATATGAAATGTTGCTGTATCAAGTTTTAGATTTGCGATCACAGGAGTTAACTATTCCCTCTCTTTAAAGAAGTTTGCTTCTGAAACCAGTTTCAACATTTAAATCAAAGGAAACAGTTTTATCATTCATCAGTGCAATTACTAATTTCACAACAAGGATTAAGCACACTTAAATCATACAGTAAACGTACTCCTGTTGTAACTTAATCTTTAATGGAATTTGGCAAGAATGGTTTGGTCAGCTGATATATGTACCTGTATCATCCTCTTCCTCTTCTCCCTCATCTCCACCTTCTGTCTTTTCCTCCATTGCTTTGAGCTGTCTGAAACAGTCTCTCAAAACCTGAAACAAAACATATCTAGGTAAACTAAGAAACCCTCTCACTGCCCAGCATGACGATGTACCATGGTTGTAAATGATGATATTTCAGAAAGTGACAGCTGCTTTTGACAGATAATGGTAGTGGGTACAAAGATGGTTACGCTCATGTGGGGCACATTACACCAATCTATTTTCATTTTCATAAACTGATGAAACAAATCAAACAGCACTCAAAATTACAATAATGACACAAATTTTGGAAAGATTCATTTGCTTTTCACCTCTTGTATATTTAGCACAAGCATGCACTTATGCCCTTACAAATGTACTTACTGAATATTTTATGCTTATATGTCTCCAACATCCCATTTTGCTTTTCCAATTTTGCTACTGAACCTCTGATAAGCTCTCTTAGCTCCATTTCATTGTCCTTGAATATGTAATTGTCTACCTTCCTTGTAGACACTACTGACCTCTTTGAAATTATGTTCTTCTGAAGACATTACTGACCTTAAGTTCATTGTCTTGAAATATGTGTTCTCCTGTAGACACTACTGACCTCTAGTTCACAGTCTTTGAAGTCTATGTTATCATGTACTGACCTCCAGTTCATTTTCTTTAAAGTCTATGTTATCATGTATATAATACTGACCACTAGTTCACTGTCTTTGAAGTCTATGTTATCATGTATATAATACCGACCTCTCGTTCATTGTCTTTGAAATCTGTTATCATGTACATAATAGTGACCTATACTTCTTTGTCTTTAAAATCTATGTTATCATGTACATAATACTGACCTCTAGTTCATTGTCTTTGAAGTCTATGTTATCATGTACATGATACTGACCTCTAGTTCATTGTCTTTGAAGTCTATGTTATCATGTACATGATACTGACCTCTAGTTCATTGTCTTGGAAGTCTATGTTATCATGTACATAATACTGACCTCTAGTTCATTGTCTTTGAAGTCTATGTTATCATGTACATGATACTGACCTCTAGTTCATTGTCTTTGAAGTCTATGTTATCATGTACATAATACCGACCTCTCGTTCATTGTCTTTGAAATCTGTTATCATGTACATAATAGTGACCTATACTTCTTTGTCTTTAAAATCTATGTTATCATGTACATAATACTGACCTCTAGTTCATTTTCTTTGAAGTCTATGTTATCATGTACATAATACTGACCTCTAGTTCATTGTCTTTGAAGTCTATGTTATCATGTACATGATACTGACCTCTAGTTCATTGTCTTTGAAGTCTATGTTATCATGTACATAATACTGACCTCTAGTTCTCCGTATTGAAGTTTATGTTACAATGTACATGAAACTGACCTCTAGTTCATTGTTTTGAAGTGTATGTTATCATGTTCATGAAACTGACCTCTAGTTCATTATCTTTGAAGTTTATGTTCTCTTGTAGCTGCCTCTCTCTGTTCTCCATCTCTTGTACCTGGCTGTTCATCTCGTTTATTCTGCAGGCGATCAAAATGAGAAAATGATTCATTATGCAGCAATAAATAAAAAATAAGCAGCAAAAGGATCTCACTATGTGAAAAAGATACATGAACTTAAGCAGATAAATCAGCTGAAAATTACTGAAAATAATACAGGCATAGTAGTCACTTCCAATATATAACTTCAGCAAAATTTTACTCTGCCTTTTTAAAAATAAAATGCATCTCTTTATTTTATTTTTCAAAATTACCCTGAATTTTACAGTGATGCTCTTTTATGTAATTCTCTTGATAATCAAAATTATATAAACATAGATATCTTTCTACATACAAAGCCATTTAATCAATGTGTGTCACAAGAACAGACTCTTACCTTTCATTCCATGTCTCTGCTTCCAGAAGTAGCTTTAAAGAATACAATAAAGTAATGAATAAACAAGGACACAGTGAAAATCCCTAATCCACAGTACCAGTTACAGAAGTGCCAATAAAATAAAAAGGCCAATACATAGTTATGTACAAATAAATCCTTCCAAAGGTCCCCTGGCTGAAGTTTCTGGTCTGAATAGCTACTGAGTATAAACCACTTAGAGCTAAGAAGTATGAATCAGTCTGTCTGGTGAAAAAAAAAAATTGACGTAACAAGATAAAACATTCACATAAAACAGCAGAATTCCATTTTGGTCCGGAACATTTTGTGACAGGGTAGTTGCACACAATTATCCTGGCTTCAACCAGGCTTGGTATACCACACAAATAAACACCCTTATTGCTAGGTAATAACATGAAGGAACTTCACTAAGACGCACTAATTTTCTGAGTGCTGCCCAGCCATGGGTAACAGACTTCCCATTAAGCATGCATAGTGCTCACCTTGAATTGGCTCACCTGTGAAAAATTTCACCTTTTAAATTTAGGATTTAAAGTCAGGACCTGTGCTCTACCCCTAGACCCCAGCAGCTGGTTGGGCCCTGAACTTTAGTCACAAAGAAGTGCCAGTACCAGAGAGGTTACAAACATTAAGGTGGACCATCCACAGGACAACCTCAAATGACCTTAATTGACGGGTACCTGTGAGGAGAGGTTTTCCTGCACTGAGCTGACAGCTTTATCTTTCACTATGCTAGTAGACTTTTACATATCATCAGACTCCACATCATACCTCACACCACAGCTGATAAGAGGTGTTATATTTTATTTGTCATTATCTACCTGGTCTTTGCTTTGCTGCAGGATGCTGATTTCTTCATTCAGGGCTGTTATTTGGTCCTGCTTTTCCATCAGACCCATCTGACTTTGATCAAGTGTATTTTTTGTCTGAAATAACAAGTAACTTTCTTAAATAATGACATTACAAGACCAAGTATATTTTTAGTCAGAAATAACAAGTAACTATCTAAAATAATGAAATTATATGATGAAGTGTATGTTTTAAGTCTGAAATGACAAGCAAGTTTTTTAAATAATGAAATTACTTTTACCTTGTACACTTCAATTTTTTTCATATCTTAATTTTTTTGAAACCAACACTTTAAGTCTGAACTGAAAAGTCACCATTTTATGAATTACATTATTCTGTGTCCCATGCAAAATGCACAGAAGTCATACAATGTAAAACTGTTGGGACATATTTATCTAAAAATCATTTTCATCAGATTTCATTCATCTAACACAAGAACTCTTGATTTTTCCATTTTAGTTTATTATTAAGAAATATTTGTTTATATAACCATTTATCTTGGCACATTTATGTATCCAGGCTGTTAAGGTTACCAGCACTGTGGATTATAATATCCCAGATCACTGTCACCACTATAAGAACTACCTCATGCAGCTGTCTTTCGATGGCAGTGGAGTGCTCCTCTAGCTCCTGTACCTTTCCTTTCAATGCGGCCAGCTGTAACACCAAAAACATAACAATATAAACAACATGCATATGACAGCTATGTCAAGAATATATTAAATTTGAAAACACATCCCTCAGTGTATTTATCTTGTAGCTGTTGGTATACACTAACTGCAAAACATGCCAAGGCGTGAGATGGTCAGCATTAAGTACAAATGAAGGGCAAAGGATCAAGGTTATCACCAAAGAAGTGAAAGGCTTTCAATCAGCTGACTTAAAACTCCTCTGTCACCATCTTTAAGAAATGCCCATTTATGGTTTTAAAGTTTCAGGAATGACGCCAAGTGTGTCCTAAGGAGGGGGGGGGGGTATTTTTCCATTATTTCAATTAAATCACAAGGAATTTCATATCATTTGGAATATTTCATCAAGGGGTTATTGCAGTACCATCTACCAGGATCTATGCCCGTGTATCCAGTGGGTGAACTCAACCAATAAGAAACCCTCAAGCATAAACTCGGAAAAAGTCACCCAGACTTGTCCCAATTTAAAAACAGGCAATCTGCAAGTACTCTAAAGCTGTAGCCACCTACCTCACTTTCCTTACTGACAACATCAGAATTAAGGCTCTCCAATGTGTTTGTCAGCGTGGCCACTTGTTCTTGTTGTGCATTAACTGAATCTTTCAAGGTTGCATTGTGTAGCTGAAACAAAGGTCAACCAAGTAGTTGCCATCTTGATGTTATTCTGATCTTAATGATAGTCTATTAAATATTTTGACACAGGAGAAATAGGAAAAAAGGGAAATACAAAGCAAAATGCAGTTTCACAGAAAAAGAATTTGAGTTCAAAGCTTCAAGCTGGTTGATCGATAATCTATTGTTACATTAAGAGTACGTACAGGAAGGGAAAATGAAAACAAGAAATAAGGTCTCAATATTTCTGGTGGTTAAATCATGTATAAACATCATCCAGTTGTTACATATACTGGTATAAATGCTGCTACTAGTAAACACTGCCACCTTCATAAAGTGCATAATAAATCACTTTCCTCTGTTTTCTCTGTGTAAAGCTTATATATACGAGGGTGTGGTAACAGGGTAATACCATTTCTTAGATTATTACAGGTATGCCCCTCTGGTTTATTTAGTTAGTTTTATACTCTGCCATGTACTGCTGAACTTACCTGTGTAGTCTGTAGTTCTGCTCTGAGTGTTTCAACCTCTGTTTCAGAAGCTGTAGACCTGCCAGCATACTGCTGTAGCTGTAAAAAAAAGACAACAGACAATTTAGACAAAACAGTACATGGCTGCATCTGTCTAAAACAATGAAGTACCATTCCTGACATAAGAGTGTTCATCCGTATGTCGAGGTGCCTTGATAATGTTTGACAAGAACTACACCTTAAGGCTCAATGGGGATGCAAATATTTTCGTCATTTTTGACAATGCCTCATGGCCTACAGGTACAGGGCACTTAATATAAACCAAACTAATCATTAGACATGGAGTACTTTCTAACAACACCTACCAAGAAAAAAAAAAGAAAAATTCCACAACCATGCTGATGTGTACTGGCAGAATGTGATATAGGAATTGTGTATGTGGTGTAAGCATGGCGATGGATCCTTCAGCATTAAAAAAGTTATAACTAGAACTGGTACACAGAATAACTAATTAATTATCAATCATCTGTTGCTTCTGTCTTACTATAAACAAACATTTAATTACCTGATTCTTAACATAATTAATTGTGCAGAAACATGGATGCTTCCTAATATACAGAATGTTAAGCTAATACCAGCAGCCCTCCCTATGAATGTAATATAGATTCACCCATTATAAACCATACACCCATATAGTATTTCATGCTACCAGAAAAACAATGAGTGGATGGTTTATTATGGAGAAATAAATAAGGATAAATATATTCAAATCGAAAGAAATATTTGTTTTAAATAAAAAGAACAATTTTCTTGCCCTATTACCCAGAAAATTTTCTTGCCATAAGATTTTTTTCTTACTGCAAGAAAATGAGTTTTGGCTGTGCAATACAATGCAAGATCTAAGTGTGAACACCTACTGTCTGCTTGGTCGTTTTCAGCTCTTCCTCAGCAGTTTCCTTCTCCTTGGTGACCAGGAACAGCTTCTCCTCCACCTTTCTCACTTTGTCTGAAGCAATAATATTTTAACATTTTACTCTTTCTGATTATATTAAAATTAGCTAATCAAGACTATATAATTAGCAAATTAAAGAAGGATAAGGGTAACTATTTCACAGGCCATGCATGTCATATTTATTACTTATTATAAATAAGAAATTCTACATGTGATACATATTTGCAAATGTAATCTTTTGCACCAAACAGGGAAATGAGACCAACTGTTCATTTTTTTAGAATTTGACAAAAGTTGTCAATGAACTTTCCATAAAAGGTGTAGGCTTAATGCTTTCGAGTTTTCATGTTTAATGGAGAGACTGATGATAACTATGGCTGTGTCAATTTATATTCACCTAGAAAATAAATTTACAGCAATGCAAATACAAGTTAAGTTACAACCAATATACTGATAAGTGTGCTTCAGATTATTTTAATGTCGTAATTAGCAGTTTATCAACACAGGAAATTACACAGGTTGTCTGAGCAGAATCACTGTTCACAAAATCACTGTCATGTTTAACAAACAAGAAAAGTGACAAACCAAATTCATTTAAAATGTGTTTATAATAGGAACAGAGGTACCAATGGAATGTTACAATCTTGCTTTGTAAATGGATATCATTTAGAAGCAGATACTTTAAATTCACAGAGATACTGACTGAGACGGGATGTGATACTCACCAAGCCAGTCAACCTGTTTCTTGTTGCTGCCACCCTGTAATAATTTTTTGCACAAATTATATTTATAAAGTATAAACAAATATTTAACATTGCAAACTTAATTAAAGATTTTAATTTATAACTCAAGAAGAAAGGATATCAAAGAGAATGGTGACATCTGTACTTTACAGCGAATGATTTCACTCTCCTGATTTATCCAAATATAACAAACAATATCTAACATTCATGATTTCAATAACTTGTTACATTTTAAAATTCCATACAGTTTCAACAAGTCAAGAGTGGAGTTTTTTTCCTGTGATATTTATTTTCATTTACTTTTTGCTTTTCACAAAAAAAGTAGCAAGAACTGGGTGTACATCCCAGCATCAGAAATGAAATATTTTGGAAATGAAATGGCATTGTAACACTGTTCTGCTCAAGGTGAATATACTTACCCCTCTAAATATGAGTGAGGTGACAGCAGTCAGTGAGACAATGGTCAGGAAGGCCACAAGTAGAGCTCGTGGTGGAGTCAGTCCCGTTGGTTCATGCTTCAGTAATGTCACCATGCTGCTGGGAAGCTGAAACATACCATATGATTAATGATAAAATGATCTACAAATATCAGGCTAAAATTCAACACTACTTCTTTTTCATTTGCTGTCCAAACAAAACCTTGTGTTACAGAAAGAAATATACCACTATCAAATATTTGAACCTAAAAAGAATATAATATTTTCATTTAAAATATAAAACAAGATTCTTACTTTGTGCCATTCATGGAACTAGATATCAAAACCTATCAAATTTTATATTCTAGAAAAGTCATTCTTTAAGGTAGATGTATAGTTATTGAACTAACTTTCATATAAAAATTATAATAAAAATAATTCATCTTTCATACAGAAATTATAAAATTAGTATTCAATGAACTTATTAAATTTATAATACTAATTTAAAAGGTAGCTCACAGTTGTTGGTCATAAATAATGCTAACCATATGGATAATATAGTTAAAGACTTTTAATTTATCAGTTGACATAATCATCCATTTTGTACCTACATATCTGTTTTCAGAACTGGAACCTTTTGTCACATCTAAATTACAGCATACATCAAGTGTTAAATAGAGTCATTTTTTCAAACTCAATCCTGTACATGAGACTTCTATAAACACCAGAAAACACAATAGATCTAAAGGTACTTACAATATTAATGAATGTCTGAAGGATCGGGTCAAAGAGGCTCAGAATGCTGTCTATAAAACCGACAAGACCACCACCAGAGGGCGCCTCTTTAGTTGGAGGAGTTACATCTTCCACCACAGGTGGCACCTCCTGTCCCTCTGGTGGAGGGCGGGTCACTCCGTCATTTGGTGCGCCCTCTGCTGGAGGGGGTAGCTCAGCACCTTCATCAGGGACTGGGGTCGGAGTCACGTCTTCCACTACTGGTACTTCTTCAGCTTTGTTTGGATCAGTGCCACCAGGTGGCGTAACCCCTTCACTATCCTCTGTGATTTTATCTGCTTTTCCTTCAGGTTCTGTCCTCTGCTCTCCTTCCATCATTTCTAGTGGCTGCCTGCTATTGAATGTTCCTGTTTCATAGGGACTATCAGGGATATTTATTTTAACTGAATCCTCTATGGGTACCTGCTGGTTAGCTGTATCTGAAGCCTCCTGTGTTACATTCTGTTTGTCTCCAATAGAAGAGGGATCTGTTTGTATTTTAATACTCCCAGTTTCAGATGGTTCGATAAAATCTACTGTCTTATCATCTGTATTAGGAACATTCAAGTTTTCAGTTTTTTTGCCTGAATCTTCTCGAATTTTATTTTGATCTTCTAGTGGTGTTTCTTGTTTGTCACCTCCGGTTGTCTCTGGTGTTACGGGCTTTTCACCTCCAGGTGTCTCTGATGTGGCAGGTTTTTCACCACCAGGTGTCTCTGTCATCTGCAGTTTTTCACCACTAGATGTCTCTGGTGTTTCTGGTTTATCACCACCAGGTGTCTCTGATGCTGCAGGGTGATCACCACCATATATCTCTGGTGGTGCAGACAAGTCACCACTATGTGTCTCTGGTGTTGCAGGCTGATCACCACCTGGCTGAGTTAGTCCTAAGTCAACTTTAACTTCGGCTCCTGTGCTTGGCTGTCCTTGCAGAGGAGGGGTTTCCACACCCATGTTATTTTGACCAGTGGCCTGTACGACCTCCTGGGTGGCGGATGGCTGGACACCCGCATCACTTGCGGTCACATCAGCGACAGGTGTTGAGGGTTCTACTGCCAGCTGAGTAGTCTCACTCCTTGATTCACCATCATGAGGAACGACCGTGGATGGGAGGATAATGTCCGGTCCTCCGTCGTACTCCAAGATAGTGGTACCATCAACGATGATGGTTTCTGTGGGTTTAATATTCTCTGCTGCACCGTCAGGTCTTTGAGCCGTCTCTTGTGGTTTATCAGCCGCTGTAGCAGCACCCTCTGTACCAGCCCCTGCTTCAGCACCAGATTCTACAACAAATCAATGTGGCTTGTCATAAAGCTATAAACAAAGCTGGTACACCAATGTATGCATTTGTTTATTTTATAAATAGCATGGGTGTTGTGGGCTGAGGTAAAAATACAATCACTTTTTGTCATAATTAATACATAATATGTGATAATAAGGAAGTGCTATTCATTCACTTTTTTGTGGTTAAAACTAGTATCTACAAATTTTTATCTTTAAAGATGAAGCACAATTTTATCAAGCAAATTTCAGAACCAATATAATTTGGCTTACTGGCTGTAAATATGTATACAATGGAAAGCTAAAGCAGCAATATGACCAACCCCACTTTCTTCTTTTCATAAATATAAGCTGTTCAGACCAGGTAAATCAAGACATTCCTGATCACGGTCTGATGATGACCAACACAAAAGCAAAAGCTGTTTAACTAACACCACTTACTACTGCATGCACAGGGATATATACTATGACAAAATGATATAAAAACATTTATTGATGCACAAGATTTTTCTTTTTATATCCCAGCAATACACTAATGCATTGTTTAGGTAAATCACAATATTATGCTTAGATCATGGTTTTTGTTATTCAACTTTGGCAGATAAATCAATCCACCTATGATGAAATTTAAAAAAAAAATTTCTAGTTAACATTTCATATTATGTACATATATATGAACATAATATAAAAAATCAATTAAGTATTACACAATTATTCCCACTTCAAGCAACTGACTTCAACTGAGAGAATGACAGTTACTACAACCAAATATAAACACACTGATATTTAATTAAATTCACTACAGCTTATTATATCCCTTTATTCTATCACATTCAAAACTTTTAGACACTGAGAATGAAAGAAATATAAATGTTCACAGCCAAAGAATATGAGTGGTACAATTCTGTATTTTTAAGATATTAAAGACATACTGAAAATTATATGCATGCCAAACACAGTAAACACAATACCATCTGCCCTATCCTTAGACTCCACTTCCTTTGTTTGTGAGTCTACTGATTCTTTCTCTCCTAACTTCTCTGTCTCATCACCATTTATTGCATCCTTGTCACTTTCCCGTTCCTCTACTTTACCAAAAAAGCTGTCGAACCAGGAGAAGTCATCATCCTCTGCAGTGTCATCAGTTTTCTCCTCATCACCTCCACTCTCCTTACTTTTTGTGACATCTGTGGGATCCTCATTATTTTCTAGATTATCTTTCTCTTGATCCGCTTCACCTGGTTTATTTCCAACTTTATAACCATCAGTGTTTTTATTTTCAATTTCTCCAACTAGTCCATGGTCATCTTCAACTTTCTCTTCTGCACTGATTTCATTGTCAACTTCATGTTTTCCTGGACCACCATTTTCATCTATTTCATGGACATCTTTGTCTTTGTCAGAAACAACTTCCCTATCTGGATCATGGACTTCTTTCTCACCTTTCTCTGTATTGGTTTTTGAATAAGATCCAGAGAGATCACCATTACTTTCTGGTTCAATATCTCTGTCCAGTCCATGGACATCTTCAACTTTCTCTTCTGCACTGATTTCATTGTCAACTTCATGTTTTCCTGGACCACCATTTTCATCTGGTTCATAGACATCTTTGTCTTTGTCAGAAACAACTTCCCTATCTTGATCATGGACTTCTTTCTCACCTTTCTCTGTATTGGTTTTTGAATAAGATCCAGAGAGATCACAATTACTTTCTGGTTCAATATCTCTGTCCAGTCCATGGACATCTTCAACTTTCTCTGACAAAATATTCCCATCAGATGTATTGATAGCTTCATCTTTCTCTGGTGCATGCCCAGCCTCGATGGTATGTCCATCAGTTTTCCTGCCTGTGTGTGCTTCATCCTCCCAATTATACATCTTTTCTCCTTCTTTTACCTCATCTTGTTTTTCTTCTGGTGTCTCCTCTGATTTACCTGTCTCGTCCGGATGCTCATGGTCAAGCACTGTATCCTGCTCCTCTGACTTTACCTCTCTGGGAGACTCTGGGCCCCTTGATTCACTGTCAGGTAGATGATCATTAGCTGTAATACTCTCATCCTTCTCTTCAGGTTGATGCTGTATGCTTTTGTCATCTGTATCTGGCAGACTCTGGTGATCTGGCAGACTCTGGTGATCTGGCAGACTCTGGGGATCTGGCAGACTATGGATATCTGGCAGACTATGGGCATCTGCATGGGTAGCTGGTGGACTGTGGGTATCTTGTTTCGCTTCTTCAGTGTCTGCTTCCACTTCACTTGCATAGTCTTTATTACCTTCTGTGTCAGTGTCTGTTTTAGAATCATCCGTAACTGTGTAACCACTGACTGTTTCTTCATCATAAGATTCTGTTTCAGCATCAAGATTTTTAGTTTTATGTTCCTCATCAGTTGTATCAACCAGTACCTTGTCTCCTTCTGTTATTATATGATCTTCCCTGTAAGGTTTGATTTCTACAGTCTCTGGAACAAAATTTGGCTTTGATTCTTCATCAAATCCCAAGTCAGGGGCTTGATTATCTGTTTTTGGATTCATGTCAGTCTGTGTCAAACTGTCACTTTTACTGTCTATCAAGTTATCTTGATTAACAGAAGAAGAAAAAGTAGGATTTTGTTCGACAGATTGGCCATTTAAGCCAAGAGGTTCCTGTTCTAATTGACCAGGGACATACATTGTGTTGGTATCAGTCTGCTGTTCTGAAGAAGGCCCTCCACCTAAAGAGGAAACAGCATACATAAAACACTGACAGACTAAAGGCCTCACCAAAAACAGGAGCAGGACAACACAAATTAAGTTTATAAGTGGCTAAAATAAGAATCACATC
Organism: Sipunculus nudus; assembly: GCA_026874595.1. Lineage (NCBI taxonomy): Eukaryota > Metazoa > Annelida > Sipuncula > Golfingiida > Sipunculidae > Sipunculus > Sipunculus nudus. Next base: position 9,047,976 of record CM049308.1, read on the forward strand.
AAATAACCTACAGTAAGGCCACACCAAGTAGCGTTACAGAAAACAAGGCTACACCATATAAAACTACTGAGAAACTGAAACTGATAGAAAAATAAGAAGGAACAGGCATATTACAACATTTCAGCAGAAATTCACACAACACTAGTGATATTATACTACACACCAGTATTTTAAATATTAAAGAGCTAAAATATTTTTTCTAGAATCCATAGTTATGAGCTTAGCATCATTATTTTCACTAGCAATACTTTATACTACATATTAACTTGAGCCATTGCTAAAGTAGCTATACTATACATGATTTTTAAAATGGACAAATGAATAACAACTCAGTAATTATACAATGTTTAGAAGCAAATTAAAAAGAATAATTTGTAGCAACTACTAAACTAAGAGCTCAACACAAAATCTACTGAAACATGCTGGATGCAAATATATTTTCACATTTGTAAAACATTACATGCACTAATAAATAATTCCTGAAAGCCAAGTCATGACTACCTCATCAAGACTACCTAATGAATTTCAAACAGGGAGACACAAAAGGTGAATTCATGCCAGTAACCTTAGTAAAAGGTTAGATCACCCATAAATTGCAATACTTAGGCTATGGAGCACCAGGACTACAAATTTTATCAGTTCTTTTTATTAGGCATCCTGAAGGATGAATACATTTATTAATTTGTGATTTTATAAAACCTCAAGACCAGTGAAAAAGACAGTCCATAAATTATTATCAACAGCTAACACCAGATATCGACATCTGAACATAAAACAGTACAGTATACAAGTATTAAGACTCCATGCACCATCTGCGGGAAGCACCAGTCCACATTTGTCCAGTCACAGTTGACCGTCATGTATACACGACTCTGAGAATATGACAGACATACAAATATTCTGTTTAATATTCTATCCTTCACCAGTCATGTAGACAGACATGAAAATGAACTAGGATTCAGAAAAACTTAGATGACATATAAACATGTCAAACTATGTCAACTGTCCCTAAGTCCTTACTAATATGTCCCGGTCTGTCATAAACAAATTTGTCATATTTAAATAAAAAGACATACTCAAGTTTACCTGGTTATCACCATGACTGATAATGAGTAGGCACACTTTTTTTTAAATTTACTCTTTAATCATGAAGCAAAAAGCACTCGCTAACTAAAGACTCAGAATGTAGAAGCATGCAATTTTAAATCTCACAGACACACAATTTCAGTAACTATGCATAAGCATGAATATTTTAGTGCTGAATGTAAAATATGTATATATCATCCTTACAGTAATCTGAATCTAAACTACAAGCACTACTGGACTATTATAAGCACAGTGCAAGAGACACTAAAAAGACCAGAATGTGCTTTGATCACAGATCAAATAAAAGATGTTTCTGGAAAACTAATATGCTTTCACTAGCAATGAGAAGACCATGTCAGACTTTGACACATTGGCAGTTTAGCACAATACAAGGAGATTCATGGCATTAAGTACTACACTCTTCCCCATCAACACTATTAAATTCTCATGAAGTTGCAGGCCCTGTTATGTGGATTTGCAGCATTTCTGCGTTTCTATGTTCAGCTATTTTCAGTTTAAGGGACATATTTTTTATGACATTCTCTTGTGAATTATTTTAGTAAATGAAAACTCATTTCTGGAATAAAGATCTCTCATCTGAACAATAACAAATAATTCCATCATTATGGAATATTCCTATAATGTATTGTTCAGAGGATTTGTCTCTGAAATGTAGTTTTCATGTTCTCAAACTTTTTATCTTTTTCTTTTTAAAAATAACCACCTCTATTTTTCAAACACTATTTTGTGTACACCTGCAGGATTCTATTTGTTTTGTGATTGTGAGAGGGTGGTAGCACATGCTTCCTCTGTTTTTTTTATATCTTGATGTTGGCTCAGTTACTACTACATGGCAGTTGGGCATAACCTTCCAATAAAGCCTGCAGAATGTTAACCACAGGGGGAGGCTAACAGATTTAAAACCTGCATTCTCCAGGCTCCAAGTCCTGTGGTCTAACCTCCAGATAACAGAAGCTGGTTTCCTGTTCTAAAACCTGCCATAAACATATTTCTGATTAATCAAAGTAGTACACTCATAAACTACACTCAGTATGTGATGTGCAACTTGTACGGTTAGAATGAACTTGTGTTTTAACTAGCATTCTGGTGTTGAAATTTTATTCTTGGCTAAATTACAAATTACAGTGCTGAAAATCTTGGTGACCAGGGTTTTTTTTTCAATATTCTTCTCTGCTAGTTTTATCATTTTTAATTCTGTACAGATTCTCCAGTGTTAGTAACAGCATGGCCATGCCCTGGTATTTACATTTGTCTCTTAAGCTGGAGAGCTCTATATGCAAAGTTAATGATTAGTTGGCTGGGACTAAACGGCAAGCATCTTAAAAAACAGTGCAGTCAGTTCAATTTTAATGTCTGGGTGCAAACCAAGCTTGCTTATAACCTAAATAATGCAGGCAGAGAGATACAGTTATGATACCATTATGGACCTGTTGGTTAAAAAGTGCACCTACACCAGGTGTTTTACTGGCATTAAGCCTCAGCTAAAGCTAATGATCACCATGCTTGGACTTTGTTACCCTTGATCATATGTTCCCCCTTTGGCTCTGTAACTACCTCCACATCATCACTGTCAGACACATCAGTCTCACTGTATAGCTCACTTTCCAACATTTTATTCAGTTCTGAAAATCATTAACAAAACACCATATAAAACAAATTTGGAAATTCATCAAACAATAATATTAAAAGTATTAATGACTGTTCTAAATTTTTATTTATACTGCTTAAACTGTTATACATAATTTTCCTATCTGCTAGATATACTAATATTGTCATGTTTAATGCATGACAGAAAAAAAATATAATAGCAATAAGAATTAAATTGTAACATCATTAGTTACACTGAAGTGAAGAATGGTTCACTTTGAGATAACACTAAAATCAAAGCTTCATGACATCCTCAGCTGAATTTAATTTATGATTTATCAATTATCAGTTATCACTGTCAATACTGCTCATACATACCAGTTAAGGTATAACATGATGAACAAGCTAAAACACAGTAATAGCACACCATAGTCTTTATTCTCACAGGTTTATTGATAAAACTTCACATGAGCTAAACAACCATAAGCATGCTCACAAAAAATACAGATCTAACAATTTGTATTGTTAGACAGGCAGATGGGAAAGGCCAGCACATTACCAACCTGTTCTATCTGATCAGAAACATTTATTTACAGAGAGTGCATGACATTTATTCACATAATGACCCTTGCAATGCTGTTGTATTATCTAGAAAGGTTGTAAAATACACTGATTAACACTGAATCAAAGTCTGCCATTCATTGAAAAATGAACTGGAAATGAGATAATCAATTATTTTAGTTTATTTAATTTCTAGTCCTTTTCAGGCTTCTTTAATTTCTAGGTCATACAGGGGGAGAGATAAGAATTAAATACATGATGTATTAAAGTTTTGTTTAACAGGGTAAGTCATTCTTTATCCTACTTTATAGGTTAAGAGCAATATGCATGGGGTAGTTTATTATTTGATCTAAATTAAGCACATTTTATGTTTATCTTACCATCAACTAGAAAGAACAGATTCAACAAATATGCTTCTCTGACAGAAACTTATGAGTGTCTTAATAAATTGAATCAAGAATTGAAACAAGAGGTAACCACATTCAAACCAAATAGAAGACCTCTTGAAATTTCACAGGCCTAATATCTAGTGCATGCTAGCTACATCAGCTTTTTTCAATCTTTTGTGAATTTATATTCCTGTTTCATAGTTTTTTAATTCTCTTTTATAAGGCATGCTTTGTTTTTAATTGTTCAATAATTAATTTTATTTTATCACTGAAACCTCTTTTAAAGTTTTTTTCTGCATGTACACCATGTCACTAAATCTCAATGGAATCTTCTCAAGTGCCATACGTTCAGCTCTCTTCTCCCTTTATTTGTTCTACTTAAAATGTACATACAGGCATCACTTTCTTTTCAATCTTTTAAAGGTATCATCATTACTATTAATACAGCAAATCTAATAAAAAAATCTTGTAATCTTTAAGAAATTATTATCAGGGTTTAGCCCTTTATCTTTTTTTACAAAGAAAATGAGCTCACAGAAACCTGTGTTCATGTTTTTTTTGTGATCACATTAAGACTTAATATAGCTAGCTGGCGAACAAAAATTAATTAAGTTTGCTATCTTTATCAAAATTACTGTGTTATCTCTGGACTTTTCTTTACAGTTTTAACTTATAATTAAAATTTTAGTGAACTGTTTAGGCATCTGACTCTGTTTTGACATGACAAAAAGGTTTTTTTATTGGTGTATATAATTTGTATGTCATAACTTTCATAATTTGAGTGATTCCCATCTGCCTGTCGTCATGACAACATCAGCATGCAGTAACCAGGTTGCAGTCTTACCATCAACCTCATCTTGTTCTTTGTTCTCAAGGTTACGGCCACGACGCTTCAGAAAACTATTGTGTATCTGTTGCAGCCTCTCATTGGGTATACCCTGTTTCAGCAACTGTGATGGGTCTTATGAACACAAAACATTAGTGACTGTATGATACCATCTGTCACAAGCAGGAAAATTCTCTGCACTTACACATAATCTCACATCAAGTTTTGAATTTTAACTATCACATTGAAATCCCTTTTTTTTCCCTTTCCATGGAAATGATTGTACCCCTTTACAAATATACATATCACATACACATACCAATATAGTGATCTATTTCATTTGACAGCGTCTTACTAGGCTGTATCATCACACATCACACAAAATGTAAAGCTATATACATCAAACAACAAAGACAGTGAATACTGTTCAGGATCAAGTAAGACATCCTAATACAGCAAACTGACGATCACATAGATTTATGTCCTTTTTCTGTGCAATAATTTATTATATTTGAAGTTACCACATAAGCATTTACAGCACTCATAATGTTAATAATAAATCTTGACCTAATAGTTTACACGGAGTCATAGATCAGCTGAACAATAAGCATATCCTGAAACCCTTGCATATGTAAATCATCTGAATATGACTGTGCACCAGCGCCTGCCCTATCCAAAGTGAATAAGAAGAGCACACTTACCTGGCTGTGTAGGTGCTGAACCTGCAGCATCTCCAGCACTAGCAACATCCATACCCTCAGGACTTGATGCAGACTCTGGTTTCACCTGCAGACAGGGATCAGTATTTAAAAATATTATATGATGCTAATTTCACACCCTCTAGTGTTTTTACATTATTATTGGATATTCTTAAGCTAGCCTTTTTTTCTTATGGGTAAAACTTGGTTTAGGCATCTACACACCAAATTAGAATTTAACAACACTTGTCATAGTTTTTCTGAATAGTCACTACAGATGCAATTAAAAAAGTAAGTCACCTTGACCCTATTAAAGACTATAAAGGATAGTATGTTACCTCATTCAGCAAAATTATCTGATTAGCCTGCAAATAGATAAATATCTAGCAAAGAAAAACAAAGAGACAATTGTTTCCTTAAAGAATCTTTTAGCCACACTGTTAGAATGTCATCAGATTGTTAACCATTATTAAATCTGACAAGTAGGTCATTAGGCCCAAAAAACTATGAATGTAGTTTACTAACACTCAGTCACAGAGTAACTTGAGTGATTAAGTTTTTGATAGAAGTGGCTCCTAAAGGGAGAGTGCCAGCTGTGATGCAGTAAGTTTATTGCTGACCTGTTCTGTCTCTTCTTTAACTTCTCTTTCTTTCATCTCATCAGAACTGCCAAACCATCCAGACCAGAAGCTGCCTGCAAGAGAAGAAAACATGATCTTTTTTAATATTAATAACATTTGATCAATTGAAATTTTACAATACAAATGTTTTAATACTTCCAAGCTATTGTCAAAGTTATTATGAATGTATAACATGTTATATTATAATAGTATCTTATAACACATGCCATACAAAAGTCGTATTGTGGAGCCCACTGAAAGCAAAAGCAACAGCCCAAACATGGAAACAATGTCTGCCCCAGGTTTCTACAGACTGATTCCACAAACATTTTATCCAAGATTACTGTACTGTGATGAACAAAAAGAAAGCAAGAGAGGTCATCCCCAGGGAAATATCCTATATAAGGGGTGGGTAGCAGACACATGGAATATCTGAAAGGTCTACAGCAGCCTGCGTTGTATAAGAACTTTAATTTATTGTATAAGCTCATTTTCTATATAAGAAGTTCTAAGACTGCACAAACCTACATCACTGTGCAAGGAAGTTTGAGTGTGGGGGATGCATTAATCTAATACTTATAAAAGGAATTTGGTTCACTTCTGTTCGCAATGTTCTCTAACATTCACCTTTTTGTACAATAGTGTGCCTTACATCATTTTAAAGGTTATTATGCCCCCAGTGACATAGGCGATATGAGAATAAATAATTTTTAATGTAAATATTATTTTGAGTGATTTTTTCGTTTTAACTGACTTGCACAGAGGTAAGACTGAGCACAGCCGAACTGCCTTAGGCAATGACCAGAACACATGCAATGTGGTCTTTCAACCTCAAACACTACTATTGTTCTTATGAATAACGCTTGCTTTCAGTGAGGGATTTGAGCCTGTCAAGCCTTTCATTTGAACGAGGCTCTCACCCACGTGCGTGGTCAGTAAAAGAGAAAAACACGTTTCTCGCTTTATGAGTTCAATGAAGAGTTCAACCCAGGAGGAATAATGACACAACCTAATTCAAGGTCCCAATTTCACGAACAGGGGTGGGGTGGCTCGGCGTGTGGTGGAGTGGTGTCTCGGGTTTCAGGCCTAAAAATTTGTCTGATATGATGAAAAAAAGGTTCGGCCGTTGAAAATAAATACGGACCCTCTGCATGGAGTCACGTTGGGTCCGTTTCTGCTACTTACGAGGTATGCATATTTCTGTTTCTTTCTTCAGGAACAGTTTCCTTGCAACGTACATATAATAAATCTTTCATGTGTTCCTCACATCAACCCAATCTTTATATGTCCAACGATAGAATCCAGTAAAATTTCATCAAAACCTGAATGCCCCCGCGTCTCATTCGGGTTCACAATGTTAACACCATCACTGACCAGGTCTTCAAGGTAAACATATCGGGGAATAAATTTATTGCCATGAGGACAGCCCCACAAAATAAATGTTAAAAATATTGGAGCGACTGCAGGATCACTCATGCACTGTCTCCACCAGGTTACGAGTTTATACGGACAGACGATATGATGTTAAGGATTCATGTAAATTAAAAGTAAGTTTCAAAATTTAGATACAAACAGCTGGACATAGAAACGTTTTCTATTCACAGAAGTTTTGTGCCTCAGAGAGATGCGCGAGTTATTCTACAGTAGTGCCAAAACGTTTATACATATCTCATGGAGATAGTTTCCCACTGAAAACCTATATTTTCTATTAACTTTTAGAACAAAAAAATTAGCCAACATTTCACATCTCAGTTAATAAATCTCCCAAACGCCGGTAATAAGCCCGGTATACCGGGTCTATCAGCTAGTACAGTATAAAGGCGGCATGTGGCCAGAGGGATTTAGTTTGCCCATCTCTGTCCTACGTCCCCATCTGAATCTACATCAAAACATAAAACTTGAGTGAGCTCTGCCTACCTTCTGTTTTCTCATCTTTCTTCGCCTCCTCTGCCTTCTCTGCCTCAGCAGCAGGTTCTCCATCACCTGTCTCAGCTCCACTCTCTTCATCTTTCTTATCTTCTGACGGTTCTGTTGCTGCCTTCGCTTCCTCTGTGTCTGGTATTTTAGTGTCTTCCCTCATACCATCAGTCGACTGTTTGGTTTCCTGCTGATCCTCAGGTTTTGATGCTTCTTGTTTTTCTTCTGGTTCCTCAGCCTCTGTTTCATCTGCAGCCTCAGTTTCATCCTCAGCCTCGGTTTCATCTGTAGCCTCAGTTTCATCCTGTGCAACAGCAGGTTTAGCCTCGGAAGGTTTTGGTTCCTGAATAAAAAGATAAATGAAAAAATTAATCTGCAAGCTTTATCTACGGTAGTCAACAAATTAAGACTTCAGATATACAGCATTTTTACTGAAACAAATGATTAAATAAACACATATTAATGAAACCTCTTGATATATCAAAACAATGATATAAGCATCTGCCCGAATTCTCATAAAGCTCTGATTTGTGCTATAAAAGCACAGGAAATACATCAGCTAAAGACAAGGGGAATGTGTATAATGGCTCACCAACTCAATGGTTTGCAACAGAAGTCAGCTCTACAGGTCAGAAGAAAGGTAGCTCCTGACACTGGTTATCAGCAGGGATATAATGTCACAGTAGTAATGACTCATCTGAACAAGGACATACTATGCTAATGAACAGACATCAAATGTTTTGAGGACTGTTTCTCTTGTTACTCTAACCCTAAAAGTTTTCTTTTTCTATTATAACTTTTTTGAGAAAAGTTGCTGAAAGACAAACCAAATAACAAAATAACAACAATAAAAACAAAATGTTTCACTACCTGGCAGATGTAAAATAATGTAAAACAGTACCTGCTCAAGCTTCTTGGCCTCTGGCTTGGGTACTTCATCAGATTTTTGTGCATCTCCAGTAACAGCATCCCCAGATTCTGCAGGAGTAGCAGCAGCAAGGTCAGGCGGTGCAGTGCTGGCAGGCTCAGCTTTTTCTGCTGCTTCAGTCTCATCCTCTCCCTCAGTCTCATCAGCCTCCTCTTCTTCCTCTTCTCCTTCCTCTTCCTCCTCCTCATAGTCTTCTCCATCTTCCTCATCTTCAGCCTCTGTTTCATCCACTACTGCTGCTGTTTCTTTAGCTTTGGTCTCAGCTTGCTGTGCCATCTGTTGTTCACTACCCTTGCCTGCATCCTGTTGCATCTGGTCCTGTTTCAGTTTCTGTTCATAATTCTCCATCAACCTCTTAGCGAAATCATCATCACTCTCACCTTCCCTCCGTGTTGTATCAAGTGTTAATGGTTCAGGTTTTTTCTCTGGCACTGGTAATGGTTCAACTTTCTGGAATCACAAACAGTAACTTGAGAATAAATAAAGTGATGAAGTGATAAAAATGATAAACAGTGGTGGTTGGCTATAGTAAGACTATTCTATGAATATTTTCACAAATTTTCCCTGATAATGACAAAACATTCCTCTTAGGTGTAATAGATATCTAGTTTCATTGTGGCAGCACTGCTAATAGAAAATGTCTGGTAACATTTGTAATTGGAACAGCATTATATATCTAATTCTTCATAAATCAAGAATTTTAGCATCAGACACTATTCTGCTAAAACAGATCTATCAATGGAAGGCCATGTAGCTTACCAAAACATTACAGTCTTTGCTCCCATCTTATTCATTTCAATTAAATGTCATAATGCCAATAACATACTCTCTTTCTGAAGGATATTAAATCATTGTACTAGGAGGTACAATACAAACAGTAAGCCTTCCAACAACCATTCTATGACTGGTACAATCCAAGTGCGCACTGGTACGTTAGGAGTGTATTTAGAATCCAAGGTTCATTATCTGGGCATCCAGAAAAATGGGGAGAAAGATTTTCAATCACCCCATACCCCCCCCCCTGTACTGTTCCCATGTATAACAGTAACTGAAATATTATTATTTTAAGTGATAGCAATTATGTGCATTTTCTAAATCAATGACAATATATTTTACTTTAGAGACAAACTAGAATTCTAGCATTTCAATGAATACTGCATGGAATTAATTTTCATTGCTGGCACCACTGACATCAAACATATTGGAAGAGAATCTATACTTAATCTAAGAAGAGATCTTGTGCTTGAAGAATTCACATACAGACCACTTGTATATTCTCTAGGAGTGTAACAATGCATCGAATAATCCAAACACTGACCTGCTATCACCTCAAGAAAACTGAAACTGATTCTTAACCTCCAATCAAATTGCTTCAATTTTTATTCTTTTGTAAGTACAACCCTAAAACCCTCTGCAAACATTGTTGAGCCTGTTTGTCGCATAAGTGCCCTAGATCTGGTTTCAGTGCCTGCTGGTAGACCACTGCATTACAACAGATACAAATCAACAATATTAAACTGAGAGGGAGTTACATCGTTCCTTTACCTGCAAACATTACTTTTTAAAACATCTGTTGCAGGTAAAAAATAATGCTTTTTTTTATTATCTACAAAATAACTGAATCAAAAATCAAATTGAAGGTAAAGAACAACAAGTGACCCATGGGTCATGACGCTCAGCTGACTGGGAAGAGATTCGCAAAAGGAAACTTTATCATCAGAATGGTAGTATATACCCATTCAACTGAAGCATCAAACAGATTAACCAACAGGCCAAGATTTAGTCTGTATTTATATATCTCAAAAATAGAGAAAAAATGTGTAAACATTAAAAACTAGAATACAGGTAACCGACATGGGACTACATGTATCCGCCAAAATCAGAGTGGAACGGGTGAATTAAGGCATGGATTGAGTGGCAAGGGGAAATAGAGTGAGGTATGTTGCATATTAGCATGGATGTCTGCAGCCTAAATGTGTATGTAGGTTGTGCCACCTACCACAAATCCAGAAAGCTGTCCAAGTTGTATACACCTGCAAAATTTTAGGCAGAAAAGTCAAACCACTACATGTATATGAGTGATTTTTGCCCATGGCAGACAAACAGACAAACACTGTGCAAAAATCTTTGCAGGTGACCCCTCCAGTTTTGTGTATGATAAAGACCTATGTGAGATCTAAACACATGCACAATTTTGGCCCAATTGGTCAAATGGTTCCTCAGATATGAGCTTGGATGTGTGCAGCGTTAACTAGAATGTCGGTGGCGCCACCTGTCATAAAATCAAGAAAGCTGTCCACGATGTATAAACCTACAAAATTTTAGGCAGTTATGTCGAACCACTACAGAGAAATGAGTGATTTTAGGCCACGGCAGACTAACAGACAGACGCTGTGCAAAATGGTTGCAGGTGGCACCACCAGTTTGCGTATGATAAAGAGCTATGTGAGATCTATACACATGCTAAATTTTAGCCCAATCGGTCAAACGGTTCCCGAGATATGAGCTTGGATGTCATCAGCGTGAATGTGAATGTAGGTGGCGCCCCCTGTCATAAAATCAAGAAAGCTATCCAGGATGTATATGCATGAGGAATTTCAGGTGAATTAGTCAATCCACTGCAGAGATATGAGTGATTTTAACCCAAGGCAGATGAACAGATGGACACTGTGCAAACATGGTTACAGGTGGCGCCACCATTTTTGTGTATGTTACAGAGCTATCAAAGGGCTACATTTGTATAAATTTTATTTCCTGATCGGTCAAACGGTCCCCAAGATATGAGCTTGGATGTCATCAGCGTGAAAGTGAATGTAGGTGGCGCCACCTGTCATAAAATCAAGACAGCTATCCAGGATGTATACGCATGACGAATTTCAGGTAAATTAGTCAGTTCACTGCAGAGATATGAGTGATTTTAACCCAAGGCAGATGAACAGATGGACACTGTGCAAACATGGTTACAGGTGGCGCCACCATTTTTTGTGTATGTTATAAAGCAATCCAAGGGCTACATTTGTATAAATTTTATTTCCTGATTGGTCAAACGGTTCCCAAGATATGAGGGTTTATGAGTGGAAACAGACCCACAAATGGACACTGGATAGAGAGGAAGGGACAACGCAAGAGGTCAAACGCAAATTAGGCACCAGTTCACATGTGACCTGATAATTGGTGTAAGTTTTGGAAAAATGGGTCCATTAGTCTCCGAGGAGCTCTCTGGAAACGAACGCGGCGGCGGCAGAGGAATCGGTCAAAAACATAGTATCCGCAAAACTTTGTTTTGGCGGATACAAAAATACAGGTGGCTCCACCAGTCTGCAGAAACTAATAAAAACACTTAATGGTCAATATCCATGCAAAGAATCATTGTGATCTCTGCATTAGTTGTTCAGATACTTCAGCTTTTGTATCAAATTGTTCATTATTCTGAGGGATACTTCGGAGTCCTATAGCTTGAAGGATATAGTTAAAGGACACAATTTCAAGTTTCCACAGGCACTTTTCATGGGCCTCCTTGCATGACAAGAATGAAGATTCTAGGTCCAGTTGTTGCGATTTGTACCCTGTTGACAGATAACCACATCTTTAAAGGTCTCAAAAAAAAAGAGAAAAAATTCGTAAAAATTTGAAAGGAGGTGGCGCACCCAGTCTGCAGAAACTGATGGAACCGCTCATGATCTATATGTATGCCGAAAATCATGACCATCAGTGTTGTAGTTATTGAGATACTGCAGTTTTTGTATCAAATTTTCCATTATTCTGGGGGGGTATTTTGGAGCCATACAGCTTAAAGAATATGGGTAACAGAGACCTAATTTCAGGTTTCCATGGAGACTTTTCATGGGTCTCCCTGTGTGTCAAGAATGAAGATTCTTGGTCCAGTTGTTGCGATTTGTACCCTGTTGACAGATAACCACATCTTTAAAGGTCTCAAAAAAAAGAGAAAAAATTCGTAAAAATTTGAAAAAAAATAGAGGTGGCGCACCCAGTCTGCAGAAACTGATGGAACAGCTCATGATCAATATGTATGCCGAAAATCATGACCATCAGTGTTGTAGTTATTGAGATACTGCAGTTTTTGTATTAAATTTTCCATTATTCGGGGGGGGGGGGGGGGGGTTATTTTGGAGCCATACAGCTTAAAGAATATGGGTAACAGAGACCTAATTTCAGGTTTCCATGGAGACTTTTCATGGGTCTCCCTGTGTGTCAAGAATGAAGATTCTTGGTCCAGTTTTTATGATTTGTGCCCTGTTAACAGATGTTCATATCTTTAAAGGTCTCAAAAATAGAGAAAAATTTCGTAAAAAAACCCGAACAAATATAGGTGGTGCCACCAGTCTGCAGAAACTGATGAAACATCTCATGATCAATATGTATGCCGAAAATCATGACCATCAGTGACGAGTTAATGAGATATTGAAGTTTTTGTATGAAATTTTTGACTATTCTGGGGGGTAATTTGGGGCCCCATAGCTCGAAGGATATGGGTAACAGAGACCTAATTTCTGGTTTCCATGGAGACTTTTCATAGGTCTCTCACTGTGTTGAAAATGAAGATTCTAGGTCCAGTTGTTACGATTTGTGCCACGCTAACAGATGACAGCATCCTCAAAGGTCTCAAAAATAGAGAAAAAACTGTAAAAAAATCAAACAATACAGGTGGCGCCACCAGTCTGCAGGAACTGATCGAACATCTCATGATCAATATGTATGCCAAAAATCATGACAATCAGTGAGGTAGTTAATGAGATATTGAAGTTTTTGTATGAAATTTTTGACTATTCTGGGGGGTACTTTGGGGCCCCATTGCTCGAAGGATATGGGTAACAGAGACCTAATTTCTGGTTTCCATGGACATTTTTTCATTGACCTCTCAATGTCTCAAGAATGAAGATTCTAGGTCCAGTCTTTACAATTTGTGCCTTGTTAACAGATGTTCACATTTTTAAAGGTCTAAAAAATAGAGAAAAAATTTGTAAAAAATCGAAAAATACAGGTGAAAAATACAGGTGGCGCCACCAGTCTGCAGGAACTGATGGAACATCTCATGATCAATATGTATGCAAAAAATCATGACCATCAGTGATGTAGTTAATGAGATATTGATGTTTTTGTATGAAATTTTTTACTTTTCTGGGGGGTACTTTGGGGCCCCATAGCTCGAAGGATATGGGTAACAGAGACCTAATTTCTGGTTTCCAAGGAGATTTTTCATGGACCTCTCAGAATGCCAAGTTACAAGGTTCTAGGTCCAGCGGTTACGATTTGTGCCTGGTTAACGGACGGACAGACGGACAGACAGACAGACGGACGACGGACAAAGAGTGATCGCTATAGCTCAGATGACTTTCAGTCAGCTGAGCTAAAAAGTGGAATAGACTTGAAGGCCCCTTAGCAGGGTATGTAGTTAATCAATTGATGAAAGCATTAATCATCATTAAAGTTAATAGTGACTGAGACATGAATCTGTCTGAACAAGTCCCCATTCCAAGCCAGATCACACCTCTTTTGTACAACAAATCCCATCAGACCTGGGGTACCTGCTCTGAGAACCGTGATCACATCATATGGCCACAAGTTCATACTGTGTCCTGTAAATGTTGACTGGTCATACTGCTCTTTGAAGTAAATAATATAGGGTTAATGCAATCATCTTCAAAAATACTCATCATGCTCCTTTATATGATCCAGCTATGAAGTGAAATATATACTGAGGCCATAAATTAAATATCTAGGTTAACATATAACAATTCTATAAAGATAAGGCATTTACAATTGGCACATGGACAATGAAAAGCTGATATGAACAATAAATCTCATAAATGTGTAAGCCAAATAATGAAAATGTTCACCTTTAGAAAACTTTTGTCAGGCTGTCTTAAAGGGACATAATCAGGAGCAATGGTATGCCTGTTCTTTCACACTATCAGTTCAGTTTTGCTTTATAAAAAGAGTTTCAAAGCACACAGTCTCACTACCTCGCATACGGCTGTTTAACACCTTGTTATTGTTCTGCATATTGGTAAACACAACAAGGCCACTAGACAGGAAGTCCAATTTTGAGCCGCAACATGCTGTGTTTTAGCCAGCTGCAACATATATCATATTTTTTGGGCCAAGTCAGTAAGGGCATCTCCTGATTGAAATTTGTTGAGGCTCTGTGATGCACATGGTCCCATGTGCTGTGTTTATGTTGACACCTGTGATTGTGCCAGACCACCATTTTTGACACTTCTTTACAGGAGTAGGCAAACAGTTTAAGGGCAATATTTTGGCCAGTACAGATTTATTTGAAAGGGAGAAGCTATATTTTTTGTTAATTAAACATGCTTTATAGGTAATTTTGCCCCTTTAAACATTATGTAAAGTTTTTTTTTAAGTTGTTCATAGTTTAAATAGATTTTCTCTAGGAAGCTTAGTAGTAGCCTACTGAGAGCCAGCCACAGTGACTAATTATAGATTCTCTTAATCATGCATAGACCTACCCTTAACCGTTACATTCTGAATTACATGTTCTGACCCCCATTACTATTGTTAATATTAAATCAGGAATGCTACCATAAGTGCATGTTCGGACTGTAACCTCTGAATATAAGCTTTGAGCTTGTAATCTGAAAATTAGGGATACCTGTACATTCCTAAATGATGGCCTAATCACAAAGTGCCCTATAACATTTTGATACATGTGTATACTCTACATTAAGATGAATATGCCAATAGTCCTCTACTTACCTGAACATACTGCGGGGTTCGATCAAACACTTTGTACTCTCTCACGAAACTCTTAGGAAAATAACCAAATTTACCATTTGTCTGAAAAAAAAAAGAAATAAAAATGCCAGGTTTTAGTTGTTGCTGTACTAACATGGGAATAAAAACTTTAGCCAGCTGCTTAATGTTTCAGAGTGAATAGCAATGTTAAACAAAAAGTGCATGATAGTGTGACAGTCTGAAGGCTAGGAATAAAGAATATATATTTAATATTTATGGGTATATTTCCTTATTAATAATGGAATATCAATATAATCCAATGTTATACAGAGAAATTATAGTTTGATGATTTCCATAACACACAGTATCAATAAATTTATATTCTCAGTAAAAATGAAAGACAAATGGTTCACCGCCCATAATATAAATTTACACAATTTGTTAACACCAGCCTAAATTCAGCAAATGAACTGAACAAAAAAGATCAATAAATACCTGCCAATATACAAATATGCAACATGTCCTGTGGCACTGATGAAGAGGAAGAGGGGCGGGGGTTATCAGGGCTCAACATTAACAGTTGATTGTAAGCCCAGGGCAAGTAAAAGTTGCAGAAAATGGGAATAGGGCAACTGAAAGTCTGCTCCTACTTATCGGACTGGTACTGGCTCAAGGTGGGTACAATATATACATTTCCCTAATGGCTTGAATCTAAATTATCCTCATTTAGCCATTTTTTACTTGGAGAAATGAAATAATTTTGATAATTTACTTATTTATCTTAAATTACCGAATAAGCTTATCTATACAAATATCAAAGACAAACATCAATAAAATAACATTTGAACATGTTTTTTGTGTAACTGACATTCAACAAAATTTACATTCAACAAAATCATTTGGAACACAATTTCTGTTTCCGGGTGGAACCACTGATTTTTGAAGGGCAGTTTTCATGTCAGGCAAGTAAAAGCTAGATGTTACTTGTGCAACTTGGCAGGTACTTTGTACTACTTTCAAAAGTTTATGTTGAACCAAGGATAAATATTAATGGATAAATCTGTAGTAATTCCATCTTCTGATTGAAACACTAATGAAGGGTTTCTTAATGAGATTCACTGCAACAATACGATGCATGTATATATATATATATATATATATATTTACCTCTCCTCCCCACAGGTCTGACCGTTTACCTGCATTCTTACTGGTTATTCTGATCACCTGACCAGTCTCAAAACTCAACAGGTTCGGATCATTACTGTGATGTCTGTCAAGTGCATGGGCGAAAGATATTGCTCCTGAAATTATTAATGGTCTTATAAATAGTCCAATTTCAAGTGCCTAGATAAAGGAAATCATATTTAAAATTATTTACAGATATCACAAGAAATATATCAACATAATTAAAAATGTATCAACCAATGAAATCAAAGAAATGTGTATCTCTATTTCTCGCTCTCCCGCTCTCTCACACACACTGTATACAGCCTGGTTTCATCTCAGTGGGGCTATAATAAAATGGCCGTGTTGTCATGACCTAGTAATCAGTTAACTGAGAGGGAGCACTGTGACCAGGTAATGAATTATGATTTATTATTTAATAAGAATAGATTAGTGAAACAGACCATATACCAGTTCATTGCCATGTGCACTTTTCTGTTCTGCTGTGGGCATGATAAAGAGCGCCTGTGAAATGTTAGGGCCGTTAGAATCAATTTAATTAATGAATTATCATTTCTTTACCTATGATTCAACTCTCAATTCAAGTACCTTTTATATAAAAGCAATTTACCAAAATGGATGTTAGTAATTTCAGCAAATAAAAGAAAAATGTAGCACTCCAGCCATTCATGGCCACCATATTATGCATTTCAATGCTAGTGGTCAATCAACAAATGTTCAAAGTAGATTTAGGCCATATACACAATGAAGAGTTTCAATGTCACAAACTGCTCCGTCAAACTAGAGAGCTCAGGGAGGTCTTTGGGATGGTACACACAAAAAAAATAATGAAAATGAATCAATTACTATTTAAATTTTAATGAGGGATTGCAAATTCAATGCATCGATTCCGCAATGCATTGTTACACCTCTACAATAAAGGTCAGCCTCGAAACAGCTTTTTGGGGGCTTTACAAAAAAAATACTGCAACAAAAAAGTGGATGGGGGGGGGGGGGGGGGGGGAGTTACACTGGATTGTATATACTGCACAACAGTCAACAAACTGACAAAAGGATAATAATAATCCTGACAATATATGGATCATTTTAGCTAATTCAAACTGTCTAGATTTAGGAATCGGTATATTATGCAGACAGGGCCACACTAGGCTACAGATCTTGATCTAAGACGTTGTGCATTATCACTGTCACTGGTCTAAGTAACTCTTCACACTCGCAATCACCAACTCAGTCACTTTGTTGACATTCACATCAAAACCTCATGAACCACACATTGGTTACAGCTAAACTTACGTTTGCATTTCTCGTCTGAACAAACTCTTAGATCTGATAAACTGCTTGTACTGATCACTTGAATGAGTAAAACCGCTATGGTTGTTATAATGACGCCGGTGGCTGCCATGCTGCCATATTTTGATGTCAGACGCACACGGACGATTCCCGACACGTCATCTGAAGTAGTTCATTATTTTACCGTTAGGTGGATACCTGTCGCCCGAGTCCGTCAAGCGAGATCCATGGGGGCACAAATTTGAAACATGAGCATGCATACATGGAGACATATTTACACTGAATAAATTAAACATTTTGTGAACTCTGATGACCTGAAGCTCTGTATATACGCACTAATTCGTTAACTTATCAATTTGCAGAGTGAATTCTAACTGTAAGAAATGGGCGGCTAATTTAAAAATTAGGCTTATATAACATATATAAAGAACTCAAAGTAAAAAAGGGGCCAATTTTGTAGAAACTTTACAGTACATCACATCATGCAGCTTGCTAAATGTGCCAAGATAGAAAACGTTACTAATTAACTCGCATGTTCAATCCTCAGAGACAAAATGGGTAAAGCAAATTTTGAAATTTTTTTCAGTGTCTTTAACTTGAATGCCAAAGTGGGCGAATTTTAAACTTTCCTGTTCGTGATGTTTCTGAAAAAACTTCATGGATAATATCTGCAATTTGTCTGAAACAGTATATAGGCCTATAGCTCTTCATTCTTCAGTTTTTTTATTGCATTTCCATTTTTTTTCGAATATTATATAGGTCCTACATTGATCATAGCAAATCAAATAACACCAATTATGAAACACTGATTTAGAATATATATATTTCTTGCTCTCACATGTTTGAAATTTGTTAAAATACCTGAAATCACTATCTTGAAAATGATGATTTGAAAAAAAGGAATAAACCTTCATAACTTTGATAAAAGTGGTATTTCCAAAATAGTACAATACTTGAATTAAATAACCTATGCATCCCTGAAATCGACAATCTGCCAAATATAGTGAAAGAAACTACAAACGGTTGATATAATATTTATGTATATAATACAGACTTATTAACCAGCTAACACAGATTTTCCTGACTTCGCAAATTTATTGTATTGTTTATATATATATATATATATATATATATATATGTTTATGTATAATAAGTGGTATATAGCCGTGATAGTCTGTAGTAGAAATATAGGTAAAGAGAAAGAGTGACGCTTTTAGATAGACTTAACTTGTGTGTTAATAAACAAGTCTATCTAAAAGGCGTCATTAGTCTGTCTAAAAGGCGTCACTCTTCCTCTTTAACTTATACCGGTTAACGAAACTGTGGATTATGTAACGAACCTGGTGCCAAAAGTAACCCCAGCCGAAAGAGATTTATTATATCAACAGTAGCATAAAGGAACGACAGATGCTAAATGCTCTCTATATATATGCATAAATCTAAGCAAGTACCTCAAAGGTACACGAACATTTACCATAATATGTATTTTACCACACGCAACTAGTTCATGTTGTCTGAATACCAAATTTTCCCAGCAAAACTATCCGGGCACACCGACTTGCTCTCTACAATGCGCCTATTTATACGTTGTTATGGTTCTGTGTATGAGTAAACACAGTCCAAGTGTTTGTTAACCGTAACAAGGTTTCATGACAAGAGGTCCGATATTTCACATGTGCGACATATTCCAAACAAGGAGGACAGAAGCGGATCACCCGCCCCCCTTTTTTTCCCAGTCGCCGCTATCCAGATCAATTTTTACGACCGGAACCCCCCCCCCCCTCCCGGACATGCGGAATTTTTTAAAGGGTTTGTCATACGTCCGCATGGGTGGGACCCCTCCTTTTCCTAAATATTGGATCCGCCTCTGGACAAGGAAAATGTAAGTTAAAACTCAGAAGAGGACCAGTTGGCAGTTTGATAAATCTTGATTAGTGAAGTTCCGGGGTACGACCACCAGGTGGCGTGTACGATCCACTGATCGCGCCGGCAAGATGAAAAATTGTTTCCACTTGTGTGCATGAGCAAGTAAACAGTTTCAGAACAAAATACAATATTGTTAGGTAGCACATTTGACAAAGACCCATATATCCTTAATATCTCGTAGGAACGGAGTCGTAGTGACACAATTTTCGGTATGGAAGGAGATTTTGGGGACATCTAACTGTATGCCGAATTTCAGATTCGTAGGTCCAACGGTTTCAAAATGTGCCCTGTTAACGGACGGCCGGACTGACGGACAAAAGGCCGTGACTATATATATATATATATATATATATATATATATATATATATATATATATATATATATATACATACATATAGCTCAGATGACTTATAGTCAGCTGAGCTAAAAACCCATTGTTACACTTCAAGACTGCCTTATATCTGACATGTTTTTGAATATATTTAGTATGCATATTTTCCCATACATTTCCTATGTATATACCAAAATTAGGTCATTATTGTATAAATTGTTGAAGTTATGGGTCCGAACATAATGCACATTTTAAAAAATCAGGAATTATATTTACTCACTTAACATAAGAATTACTGAAGCTAGAGACTTTTTTCAGGGACTTCTTTTCTTTATTTAATCAAGATTCAATTGTATTCCGAAAATTAGGAAGTTATTCTTATAAATATCAGTATCTTAAATTTTGCCCAACTTTGGCCATGGCACATTTTTTCCCCTGTAGGCACTATTGATTTAATTTTCACATCATGCTCACGAAAGGATTTCAGCTTCTCAATTCTGAAAATCGAAAGTATTTGACCAAAAACTGTAGCTTTTATTAAAGTTTTTGTGAGACCATGTCACACCTAGGCTATACTGAAACCCCTCTGTATGTCCTCTTGTTGACCTATCAGGCCAATTATGCATGCTTGAAGCGAGGCGTACTCTGCAGCTAACCAGCTCTTGGGTGGCTTCAGCAGGATCTATCTGTTCAACCTGTCTCCTATAGTAGTTATTTTGGCCAAAAACATAATAAGAAACAATAATTAAAAAAAATTATTGGTTTATAATAAAAACTTTAAGAATAATTAATGGAAAAGGTATTTTAAAGTGAATGAGTAACAGGGAATTACTTTGCAATTGTATTTGAATATGAATACAAATATTCAATAGTTCCATCATTAAAATGAATAAAAATACTAATACAGGTAAAAAAATATATCTGAATGCAAGTGCATATACTTTCAAAATGTACATTTATAATATTGTTTTAATAATCATTTATTTCAATTATATTATTAAAAAATCTTTTCAGATGCTACTTTTAGTATTTTGTAATTAAAATTATATTTTGCCCAATAATTGCAATTAATTTTAAAAATATAAAAATGTAGTTAAACTCATGTCATTTGTGCTAGTGCTACTCTTGGGTATAGGTAACCTGTAATTATTGAATAACAGTTTACTCCTTTGTAAAAAGCATGATAATTAACCTAAATCATAGTGGACTTTTTTTTCAAATAATTCTGCTGCAATGTAGATAAAATTATTAGGCAAGGTCAAAACCTGTGTGACAATAGCACACCTTTTCCAAATGTTGAATAATATAAATGACATCAGCCCTCTTCCCTCTCTTAGAATATTATCAAAATCTTTACATAACTAGAGTTAAACGCCATCATCCTCATAAATCAGTTTATATTACCACCAAAAAAAATTGTCTACCCCTTTTTTCAAATCATATTTTATAATCATAAATAACAGCTGAGCGCCGTGACCTACGAGTCCCTTGTTTTAAATCTTGTAGAGTGTATTTTCTGGTAATATATATATGTGTGTGTGTATATTCAATACCTTTTCAGTCATTTTCACATATTTTAACATCATGGATTTTTTTAATTTTTTTAAAGGTAGACTTATATAAGAATACAGTAAAGGTAAGCCACATTTAAGTGGATTAACATTAACTATAAGACACACCTCAAAATCCATTTTTGTTTTTTCTCTATCATGTAAGTCTGCCTTAAAACTGAAATTTTTTTTAATTAAATTTTTCAATCAGAAAGAAACAGATTAAAGGAAACACAAAAGTAATGGTTTTGAGATCTTATGTAGTTTAATATTAATCTACTAAAAAAGTGGTTATAAGATCTGATATGAATTTGTAACTTCTTTTTTATTTTATTGAGGATATTTGCCATTGATACTACCTTAAGGAGATCATACTGTACGTCAGAAGCGGATCCAGGATTTTGGAAAGGGGAGGGTCCAACCCAAGAAGACTAAAAGAAAACATAAAAAAAATCCACTGGTCCGGAAAGGAGGGGGACCAGGTCGCAAAATTTGGGTTTAAAATCCTAAAACAAAAGTTGCTTTGGCTGAAAAAAAGGGGGTCCAGACCCCCTTCACCCCCCACCCCCCCGGATCCGCCACTGTACTTCTTAACAACTAAACATTTTGGGAACGTAAATAGGTCCCTTTAATGCAAAATTATTGGGGGTATTCTCTATTTTCATGTAGGTCCAATGCGACATAAGCAGCGGCAAGTACATCCATGGTTCGGTATAACAGCTGGTGCATGCGGTCTTCCGCTGCAGTTTAATCAGCTTTGTCAGCAACCCTACCGTCTGGAGAGCCGTCCCTTAGCAAGGAACACACATCGTTTCCATTTGTTCTAGAAAGTTCTTGCTTAAAATCCAGACAGGTTCTGTTAAAATTTCCCCTCAAGCCCCAAACAAGGTCACTGTGACCGATATTCTCCATGCTTCAAGACAAAAACATAATTTTTAGCATTTTGAAAGTCAGACTTTCTCAGCTCTTAATTATGTTGCACAATATTATGGTTTATTGTGACCTATAATGAGCGTCATGACCAAAGGTCATAAATGTCCATTTTCTTTTACTCGAATTTTCAGTCTTAACGCTCTGCCGAAGGTTTCTTCTTATAAACGTGCGTCGTAAGGAATAGGACTGTCAAGCGGTACAAATTGTTATAATATATAAGTGAAATGTTCACTGTTAAAAAAAAACAACAAATAATGCAACATGTTGGTGTAATCTAATATTTATTTTTGCCCGATAAAAAGGGTGTATATTATAGATAATATAAAAAGAACATATGAAATATAACTATGACATTTAAACTTGTAATAATACAACTTGTTAAATGTATAAAAAATAATTGAAATTTTTTTTTACATCTTTTTCATAAACAATCTCTAGGAGAACTCCACGAGTATATAGATTTATATGTTAATGTTCACTAATGTTGGCGACCCTCGAAAGGCCAGCAGCAAAAGTATCCTTCAAAAGGCCGAGTTAAGACCCATATGCCATTTGTAGGATTTGTTTCAATATAAGCCATTGAGTGATTGATGAGAAAAATTTAATAAAGTATGTAATCTTTATTCATATTTGGCCGAGACTTTGGATGTACATGTACTTATTGCAATTTTTGTCCAAGACATTTCTACAAAACGGAACAGGCGAAATTCCTTGATATTTGATGATTTAACAACCGAAGCTCATTTGCCTATTTGACAATTCATCACAACGTGAGATCATGGGAAAATGAGCATGAAAATCGTAACAATATATATATCCACCACCACCCTGACAAAATATGGCCGGTATTCAATTTTTAAGATATATCAGTGTGGGAAGACAAGTGAAATTTAAAGGCAGCATTTCACAGGTGGGGGATAGTCGATCAAATTTTATGTAAAGTGAAGAAAATTATATATATGAAGTGCAGCTGAGTAAAGGTTACGGTCCAAGAACTGGACAAAGCTGGCGACAAATAAAACCCTCCGTGCTGCTTGTGATTTGACCGGACACCATTTCCTATCCAGGGTGTCTCACTGTTCTTCGTGGTTTGGTCAAACGTCAAGGTCACAAGGTCTTTCCCGTTTTTATTTGTTTCTTTGCCTTTATTTGCAGTATCTGTGACGGAGACCTGGGACACTCTGTCCG
The DNA here is from genome assembly GCA_026874595.1 of Sipunculus nudus. NCBI lineage: Eukaryota > Metazoa > Annelida > Sipuncula > Golfingiida > Sipunculidae > Sipunculus > Sipunculus nudus. The sequence continues at coordinate 9,071,730 of CM049308.1, forward strand.
GGAACTTGGTGATTTTATCGTAAACATTGGTTATTGTCGTGCTGTGAACATCATTGTCCAATACAGTTACGTCTGTGACCCCACTTTTAGCGTCCGTGGCCTCGTTATTCGAAGAATCCGTTACTTTGTTGGTAACGTCCTTTGTCCATGCGGGGAAATCAGTTACTCTATTTGCGGATGCGTTTCCTGTAGGCACAATCCCTCTTATCCAATCCACAAAATAGCTGACATTGGTATAAACAGATGGGTAATTGGCCGAACAGGGGGAGGTGTCATTTTGTTCTCTAACAACGTATGACGTCACACCAACCACGTGCCAGTCCTTTTGGTCTCTATAGCGACAGAACAGAGGTCCACCGCTGTCTCCCTACAAAATAAAAACACATTTTTCAGTAATTCATACTTTAGACATCAATGAAGATTCAAACTGTAAGCAGTACTGCAAGCGACCATAAACAACACACTTCGTAGGCCTACCTAGTGGTCATACACTGCATTCTGTGTGTGTGTGTGTGTGTGTGTGCGTTGTGGTCACCTAACATACTCATTGGACCTACAAGTACGTTAAATGATTTAGAATAAAGGTATTTAACGTAGCCTTGGGCCCTGTTTGGAGGATATTAATAGATCTATCTAACTGGCTCACCAGAAATGCATTGTTCAATTATATAAATGTAATGACAAAATGTGATAGGCCTGAACAATATGAAGTAACAACCAAACACATACGTTTGGTGCATTTATCTGTCTGATATATATCGCTAAACGTCACACTGGCCAGTTTAAGTTGTTACAAACTATGCAGACTAAGTTTTATTATATCCGCATAGCTGTTACAAAAACATTCCCATTACTTTTTATGGTCTCTTTAAGCAATTTTAACTCTTGTGAGATTACCAGCAGCTAGTTCTGACTCAACCGCGAGATGGCGGCACTTGCAGCTAAAGCAAACTATTGAAAGTCGTCAACGTACCAACAGGATGAGTCTTGACATTTTTGTACATACCGTGCAAGGGGCCTTGACGTGGTAAGGATCATACACGCAGACATTGGATTCTGACACGGGACAGCAGGAGTGGTCTTGCAGGATATCTTTACACTTAATCAAACTTATGACCTGAATACTGGCCTCCTTCAGGGTAGACGGTAGATTCTTGGTGTGGCCGTCTGAAAAAAGCGAGATAAAGGTCTGGCCTCAGGGTGACTGCATGGTATATTTGGATTCTTTTATCGATTGTATTTACTCCTAAAGACACCGTCTTCTCAAAACACAAGCGGAACATGTAGAAGAAGAGTCTTGGTAAAGACATTGCGTAGTTAACTGAACTGTTGATTCAAGTTTAATTATTTGCCATTCATATATACCAAATGCAGTGGGGAAAGCTGATTTTCAAAAATGTAAAATGAACCATTAGGAGCACCATGGGTCGAAACGGAACAATATCACCAGGAATATGAATGACCACGTGGGTGCAACGCGTGTATTATGGGAAAAAAAATGAATGAGTGAAAGTGTTATAAACATGAAGTCAGCGACAGAATTATTTCTGGTCACAAATGAATTTTCAAGTGAAGGTATAATGAAGTCCTCTCTCACTTTCTCGCTCCGTGTGTGTGTGTGTGTGTGTGTGTGTGTGTGTGGTGCGCATGCATTTGTCTGTGAGTCTGGTGTGATCACGAGTGCATGCGTAAGTGTCTGTGCGATATCTTGAATCTCCAAGATCCTGTCTCTTGGCAAAGAAAATAAACATGACAACGCGGGATAAATTACTCATTATTTGTTACCTGTCATGCCCCAGCCAGTAATGTAACATTCCGTTCTCGTCAAGTTGAGCTGACTGTCAGCTAATAACGCAGCTTTTACATTTTCATGTAACTCAGCCGGTTCCTCCAACTCTAACACAGAGATGTCATTCCTCAAGGGCCGATACGAGGGGTGCTGCCAAAGAAAAAGAAGAATAGAATTGTAATATCTGTGGAATTTAACCATTCAACCATACACACATATGTACATATATATACAACAGAGGGGGATATACGATTACTAAAGCACCGCAAACGTGTATAATACGCCCGTCGTGAATCTGGCGACCTCGAGCCTTATTAAATATGTGTGGGTTTTGATAACACTGTAATTCAGGTGAGAAACTATTGGCAAATATGTATAATGAGTTTCACCAAAAAATAATAGGATTTTTGGTAACTCATCTAGTACCACTGAGGGTGACTAAAATGATAAATATACCTCATCTTAGTCACCACCCCATGTTTGCACTTGGTTGGATCCTATGCTCAGTATGATTTGTGTCTATTACACGGCCTATAGGCCTAATGCGAACCTGTGCATTGGGAAATACACCAGGTATAATGCTTCAATGCTGGACCATTACTTTTCATGTATATGAACAATGCAAGTACTAAACATTTTGAATAAGAAACAATTAGACAAACATCATTGCTGAAATTCTGGCATGGGTGCACACAACACAAAAACGATTGTAGCTGGCACCACCAGTCTTGTATACTTTGAAGCTATCAGAGATATACACATATGCCAATTTTTTAGACTGATATATCAAACCCTTCCTGAGAAATAAGCGGACACACATTGTGCAAAAATTATTGTAGGTGGCACCACCAGTCTTGTATACGACAAAGCTATTCGATATGTATAAATAGGCCAAATTTCAGGCTGATATATTAATTTCCTCTGTAGAAATAAGCAGGCACATACACTGTGCAAAAGTCAATGTACGTGGCACCACCTGTCTTGTAAAGGACAATACCATCAAAGACGCATAGACAGGTCAAAATATCAGTCAAATATATCAAACTTCCCCAGAGTTTGATGCACTGGGCTGACAAGGCTTAGGTGAGTAAGGCATTTGCCCTCGAGTGACCTGTGACAAATTGCTGCCTCAAGCTACTGCACTGGCTTGACTCAGTTAACTTTTGACCTGTACCTGGCTGCACTGAGTGAACTTTTGACCTGTTGCATAATCTGACACAGTTGGCAGTCTGCCAAAGCTATAAATAGATTCAGGCTGAACTTTGGTGCCAAATATGATGCAGTGAGCAGTCTGCCAAAGCTATAAATAGAATGTAGCTACTGCACTGAGTTAACTCTTAACGTATACCTGGCTACACTTCTTTTATGGAGCTGACATCATCTTGGCTAATGGCCAACATCAAGGCACTGTCAATCTGCCAATGGTAAACCAAGTGCTGCCATCTGAACACAAAAGTGGTCCCTACTTGAAATTACTTTGAAATTTATTTCCCAATACAAATTGCTTTTCAGCTGACTTTTTATTAAAAAGAAATCAGGAATATATGTAAAATTATTACGGATGCATACTGAATGCAAAATTAAAATACAGATATATCTCATTGATTGCAAATTCTTGAATTAAGTTGAGTAGGGATACCAATAATTTATAATCCTCGTACAGTTGTCTTTATATAGCCACAGAGAGCTGAATATCCATGATCCACATTGCCTGGTATGATGAATAACTTAAATCATAAATCTAAATTTTTTTAAAAGCTTTTTAAAAAAATTTGTCAAAATTAACCAAAGATAACCTGAAATCTAAATGTCTAGTGGCATGATGAAATAGATGCTGTAATAGATGCTGATAAACTGGTGCCAGGCTAGATGTAACAGCATCACACAGCTAACATATATGGTAAAATGACTCAATTCAATCTCCATAATTCAGCCAAAAATCATTCATGTCGAACCATTAATGACAAGTATTATAAGAATTATTGTAAGAATTATTCTTGTAAAATATTTAACAAACTGGCTTCAGTGGCAACAGTCGAAAAATGTTTCGCAGGTTTATAACTCATATAGGACGATACAGCAAACTGGCTAAATTCAGCTTCCCGTAACTCAGCCAAAAAGCACTGAACCAAAACCATGTGAACAAACTTGAATTATCAACATCTGAGGATAATTAATGTGTGAGATATAAGAATTTGGCCCAGTGGTTTTTGAGAAGAAGATCTTTATAGCCACTGAGCTAAAATGGGCTGTTATGGCATATGACTAAATTCAGCTTCCCATAACTTAGCCAAAAGTCACTGAAAAGAGACCATTTGAACAAACTTCAGAAAGGACCAACCTAGGATAATTTCTGTGCGATATTAAACATTTTGGCCATATGGTTTCAGAGAAGAAGTTTTTTGTAGCCCTCAGTGTGATACAGGCACTGATGACCCTGTACAAAAAAGGCCGATGCAGGTGGCGCCACCAATACCTCAATTTCAGATATGACCTATGTGACCAACATTGGCATAAAAATTGGTGATGATAGCTACAGCCGTTTCTGATATTTAAATTTTAATATGCTTTTTTGCACAGTTAACAAAGTTCACCCTCTTGTATCTCGGCCAAAAATCTCCGAACTGGAATCATTCGAACAAACTTGAGAAATATTGTTCCAGGGATATTTCTGTGAAATATTGGACAATTTGGCTGAACAGATTTTTAAAGCTTTTTTAGCTTTTTCCCTAAAAAATCTAAGAAAATGCAGTTAGAAAAAAAAAATAAACAAAATCCGATATAGTTTTTTGGATGACTGATTACTTGCAAAAAATTTGGTGATGCTAGCTCCTGCCGTTTTTGAGATAGCTATGGTTAACGTACAGACGACGCACGACGCACGACAGACGACGCACGACGGACGACGCCGCACCATCGCATAAGCTCACAGGTTCGCTAAAAAGGGAGAAACACAGTATATCGGATGTCGCATTTTTTTTAAAACAAATTTTTTTTATGATAAACTGATTGCATAAATTCCAGTTTAAATATGATTATAAACCTAATAAAATGGGACCAGTACACAAAGTATTGTGGCCGCTACGTATACACTAACTGCTTCGATTATGAGCAGGACGACCGGTCTTTTCTTAGACCAAAATACACAATAACTAAAGTAAAATACACTTACAATTGTCCATATGTTGCAGTTGTATAGAAAATAAGATACCTTTACCAAGATATATAAGTTTTAAAGTCACTCTATCCGTGGAACTGATAATAAAGCAGCGTTTTCCGGAATATACGGTCGTATCGTGTTTAAATACCACTTATCTCCATATATAGGGAGGTGACGAAACAGACGTCCGTTAATGGTGCCAGACGTTTCGTCGCTGCAGGCGGCTACTCACCAAGGTGCCTCCAAAGTGTGGTGACCTCTGACCTCACTTATAATGTATGGATTTTGCTTGAAATCAGAATTAGGCGAGATATTTTATTGATTAACACCTCTAATCAAAATCCTTCATATTCGTCTTAAGTTATCGCGGCGAAACCACAAAGTAGCCAAGTGACCCGTGACCTTATTAAATATGCGTGGATGTTGCCCATAATCGTACTCGGACGAGAAAATCTGTTGGTAAGTAGTTTTGGTGAAAATCCATCAAAGGTAAGTTATCGCGGTGACACTAAAGTTAACGAACGGACGGACGGTGGGTATTCTATAGTACTCCCGTCGTATGACGGGCGTATAAAAATAAGTGTGCGAGTGACAGATGTCGGCTAAAGCCCGCGATAGCCAATTAGTGGCTCAATCGAAACGAACCCTTGTGTACCGCACTGACGTTCATGTTTCTAGTAAACAGAAGAACACTATCAAACAATCAAAGTAATGTAATTTTATTTATCAGTTCCATCTTTGTGACAATAATCACGATCACACAGTGCGTGGATTCCCCCAGTCAGCAGGTTTTAGATATGAATCGAATATAAGTTTATTTTTCTAACAAACACCGCAAGTTTCCTTCAAATGAAGAAGGCAATGTAGCCAAAGAAGAGGAGCAAAGAGGGGCAGAAATATACAGGGAGACATTAGAGAAACTCTTGATGGCTTATATTGACATCGCTTTCAAAGGACAGCGAATTATCAGTGCCCGTGTTATCAGTAGATTATATAATGATATATATTTTCTTTTGTTTATAACACGCGTACAACTTCAGTTGATCATCGCAGAGTCATGGAGTCTTAAATATAGAGAATAGAAAAGAGCAACCAAGCTGAAACATTTTATTAACAAAAAACATTAATAATATAATCTTAGGAAAATTTGCCCTGCAAATGCACAAGTTATGGTAACAGACAAGAAGAAGCCGGGGGAGGCATCTGGTGGCAAACAAGGAGTGGGACATCCTTTATTTAGTTTTGTGGAACCACCCGGTCCTTTCAATACACGATTGCTGAAAGTCTGACTGCTTATTACTGGCTTTCGCGACTTACTAATCCATTGTACTCTAATTTCAACAGTGGTTTAAGCATAGGAATTAGAAAATTATGTGTGGACATTAAATTCGCAATTCTAATAATTTCAAGATATTTGAACGGCGGTCATGATCAGGTATTATAAGGTTTTTGCTTACAATATGAATAGATTTAACTTTTCTTTTTTGGCCAATGGTGATGTTTTCCAAGTCGTGCCTTCCAAGAACCACGTGGTAAGTTATTTCCCTGGAAACAAAATTACAAGAGACATAAATGTGCATCCTGCATGAATTATACACCAACAATGCCAGAGGTCAAGATACTTCACTAGGTCAAGTCTGACAAATTAATGAAATTATTTATGCATGGCGGTATATTCTGACCATTTAGCAACCTTGCATTTTGCTGGTTCAGTACTTAAGTGATCACCAAGATAATAAATGTCAACAAAAAAAAGAAACCCTTTAAACATGGAAGAGATTTCGATTCACCGAATGCCCGTTAATGAAGTTGATACCCACAGGTAGATTATGGATGCCACCCCTAAAAATAATTATCTTTGCTAAATGTAGCCCATTATCCAAGGACTGATTATGATATATGTTATTACCTCCATATTTTTCGATTATGGACCATCATTTTGTCAGGCACTTTGAAAGGACCATTGATAACAGTAGCGTACATACCACCGTCTAATCATATATATATATATATATATATATATATATATATATATATATATATATATATATTAAATGCACTATATGTCCTACATACTTAAACTAATATATGCATTAAAGAACAACCTACAAGTCTGAAACGCCACTTACTTGTTAGAAACGCAGTGCGCAGCTGTTAGAACGAAGTTTCCTGAAAGTAGTACGGCTCCACACCTGTGCTTCCCGTATATTTGCAATGACGCCTGTGCCGGCCAATGACCGATGTATTCTTCCTCGGCGCCGAGAATAAAGTTGTGGGTATCGTGCGGCGGGTCCAACTCTTGCCCTGTCAGAAAATGTTTGAGAAAAGTCAGAATTTGACAGTAATAAAATCATGACAAACGGCTGACAAAGATACGTTCAAGGTTTTTATTCAAACTCTCCACTGGTCTGTTTCCGCAGATCTTTCAGGTCTTAAATTATTTTACGATTTTCTTTTTTGTTTTATGATAGACAAAATGTAACTGTTCATCTTTACGAATTTTACGTATAGACAGGGGTTTGTTGACATGTCTTAATCGAAATAAATAATAACAGTCGAACCAAGGGTGTCAACACATGCACAACTTTGTTGATGAGTATGTTTCAATGACAGTAGACTTACCTTCAACTATATTTCTTCTGCCAAATATGGCGAACAGCACGACCAGTAGGAGGCGCCGCAAATCATCAGTGGAAACCTGAACGAATGAAAAATAAGATTTGTGTCGAAAACAAATTAGAACATATACATAAACAGTGTCACGCCACTTAAGATGTGAACACCAGGTTCTTTTAAAAGTCAAACCAACTGGATGAATCATTCACATACGTATACTTCAAAAACTGAATAAGACATATGTAAACAAAACAAATCAATATATTAAAGACAGAAGTAAGCACCAAGTCCATCAGACACACTGCACGGAGTAGTCCCTTTGTTTACGCTTCTCCTGATCACATGACCAATCAGTCCGCTAAAAGTTACACGGAACACTAACAGTCCGCTAGAACAAAGTCGTCCCTTAACACGTACCAATGAAGGATTTACGGCCTCAGTCGGGATAACGACATTACCTGGTCTCGCAATCGTGAAGAATCCTTAACGAACACATGGTGATATAAATTACTTGTAAAATTCAAATGATAATGTATTGGGTGTCACATTAGTCCTCAGCAAAATTTCATCAAATTCCGTCATGTTCATAGTAATTAAGGTTGCTAACAGGCAACCCGACCAACTAATCAAGTTCTAAATGAGGCTTGAATGGTTGACTTTAAAAGGTACACATATATTAGCAATACCATATGTATTATCTCACACTTTATTTTGGCTGAATACAAAAATTTCCATGCAAATCTTGATTTGTGAAGTTACGCGGTCCGGCCAGAGGATCGTTACTGATTGCGCCCGGTGCAAGTTTGTTTAAACATTTGTACAGGAGTAAACAACAACAGTCTCATTACGAAATACTGGCAAACAGCAAAATGTTTTTATGAGAAAAAAACTATTTATAACTAATGTATATCTAACTTATCCAATATTTGAATAGGTCCCTTCAAATTTAATAATATCTTGCATATTGTGGCTATAGAATCCGTCCTACATGTTGGATAGATAATTTAATATAACTTCTAATAGTGAGAAAGACAAACGTGAATTAGAAATTATAAATGGGCCAATGAGGAAGGCCGGAGATGCAAAGGTAGAAATTAAACTGGTCATTCGATTTGCAAAGGGATCAACGTTGGACAGGTAGCTTAGGACACGTTCTATAGTTGGGCTAATCCAAACCTCAGATAATTGTATATTTTTTTATAACTAACCTGCAGTTTGCTGGTTAAATCCATCACGTTTCTCTGTTTGATACCTGACTTTCTTCTACGTTCAGTTCAAGCCGCCTTGTTGATTTCACCAGAGCAGACGATGTGCTAGGTCACATGACGTGTTATTCTGGCCAACCATAAAGAAGGAATGGAACTGCGCAGTTGATGTAACGTCACTCGGCGGGTTCACTTCAGTGAGTCTGATCGTTTCACAAGGACATGGATTAGAAACAAAAGCGGGACAGCTGGTCTGTGTCGACTGATTGAGCGCTCACTCATGTGGGATAGTGGAGTGACCATCAAGCCGGTTTGAACTGAACCCTATTACGATGAGGATTTTGGCTTTTTCAGTGGGCGTGGCACATTCGTGCACATCCATTGGCGTAACCAGGAGAGCGCGCAACTCAGGCAAAGAAAATTTAAAAAAAATTCTACTGCGTCTGCCTCTGTGTTAGGCACAAAAACTAACGCCTACTGTTCAACTACTACAATGGGTATCGTTGAAATCAGTGCAGTAATTTTTGCTTAATCCTATTGATTGACAAACATACAAGGATGAAATTTGGTCTGTTTTGCTGAGGTTAACAACAAGGACAAATAATGTCTAGACTGAGTTCTCATGAATTCATTGAAGCAAGGCGGTGTTCTGGACACAGTGGGATCCGAACCTAATCGGTTTAAAGCAAAATCCAAGAAAACCAGGCCGGCTTGTCACAGGCAAACTCAGTCGAGCGGATCAAGAGGGTCGTCCTGTGATTTTTCATACGTGTGACTTCACATTTCCAAGTCGTGCACATAATACGGAAAAGTACTCCGCCTAAAGTTATATTCAAGGTAATTACTGGAAACAATCTCATCAACAGAATACACAGGTAATAATTACTTCCTTTATTTCGAAGGCCACAGCAAGGTAGGAGTGAATTTAAAAAACCGGTATATATTTGCTGTGTAAATATAGATATTTCACTTATTTGGCAAGTAAATTGTACATATTCCTTATATGATAATATGTAATGTTACATGTTCCTTAAAGCGAATTTTTTCAGTTTTTTTTTATGAATGCATGGATTCGCAATGTCGCCATTCTTAAAGGGACCTATTCACATACCATTTATGTCAAAATATATATGGAATAAAGCCTGTCCTCCTTAAAATATTATGGTTTCTGTCAATTATATTTCGTTCAAGTTCCGTTTCGTAACTCCTGTACACGAGTAGAACTAAACATGCCACCTTTTCAGTGGCGCATAACATAAACATAACGCGCACGTCACCTGGTGGCCATACCGCGCAACTTCACAAATCATGATTTTTTTCCAAGATTTCTAAAGGTTGTCCTTCTTTGTTTCTTCTGTAATGTTTCTTCCACTTGTTTGACAGTAGTCGCGCATGCTCAGCATAGGTGGCCACACAGGCTTGCCAAACAGACACACGTTGACTGTGTTTACCTACACACAACCATAACAAAGTGTACAAAACAGGTGAACTTGAGATAGTTTGTCCCTGTGCCGGGATGGTTTGTCGGGAAACGTTTGTATTTAATAAAATTAACTGATAAATCAAGAAGAAACATATTATTGAAAATGAACCTTTAAGAAACAATTCTTTTATCATATGGGGCTTTTTATAATCTGTGAGAATTTATTCTGGTTTGTGTATTTTACATTCAATTCAGCATTCTGGTGTCATGGCGTACATTCTCCTCTCTCTGGTCATCCTAACTATTACAGCGAAATCTCCCCTTTTTGCTGGTTAGTGGTAACATTTTATTCTTATTTATATCTGATACGTTCATACCATTTTGTTCATATACATAAATATATATACATATATATTTACTTGAGTGTACATTCCCATATAGATACTTTTTTCCACGTCATTACTTTAGCCTGTTTTCCGATAGTTTGTGTAGTCATCATATATTTCTGAGTATTCGATCATTAATGTGTCATGCATGTTATCAACTTCTATATTGTACTTATGTCTTTATGTCTGTTGTATGATATGTTTTAAACTCTAGCAAAACTTCATTGAAAAAAATGCATCCTGTTGAAACATATTGTAGTAATAATAATAATCATAATATTCATAATAATCATAATAATAATATATAAAGCACCCTTAAGAACACTTAGGACAACAATAGTAAAATATAAGCTTAAATTGTAACAGTAGTACAATAGTAAATTTAAACAAAGTACCTGTATGCCTGGAAATTAATTTTTTTTTTCAAATTATCCTGGCAGTCTCATGTATATATTAGGGCTGGGTATCGGACCGCCTCATCCGGTACAATACGTATTGCGATACAGTTAATTCGATACCGATATGTATTGACGATACGTTTCATTTTTCTTTGTATATCATTTCTTAATACAAGCTCTGTTTCTTGTTTTTATATGTTTTTTTTTATTATTTTAACACACAACATATTTACCATGCTATGCAGTTGAGCAGCTTAAGCTTGACATTAAATAAATAAACAAACCAGTTGCTTTTAATTATAAAAAATCTATCTAATCAAGCAAAATATCGATCTTCTTTGAGCCCTTAGCATCCCCCCACCCACAATTGTTTTATTGCATTTGGTGGGGCAGATCACAGGCTGTTTTTTTATTATGTAATTACACAGTTTTGTATAATTCTGAGAATATGAATTAGTCACTCTCCTGTTTGTACAGGATTTGTCCCCAGGTTTCAACCATTTATTTGACTTCTCGACGTGTCGAACGCGGGAATTCCGAGTAACCTATGACCGTTAAAAAATTAGAAATGACATATATAAAGATAGGATATATACGTGAATGTACCCCTTCCTTGTAGCAATATGTGATGTGAATATCAGTTCATTAATAAAGAGAAACGTTATTATCCTTCTCCTATTATCGCTCACATGCGCCTGCTTGTTATGGAAGTACTGACGTGCATGCGTATATACATTTATTAACAAGTCTTAAAAGCCAAAGCAACAAATAAATAGGTTGAAGTGCATTTAGGTTTATAATTTGTCATGGTTATATGTAAAGTTATAGTCAGAATGCTATTCATTAGCAAACAATCGATACGCCAATACAGCATGCAACGCATTTCGGTTATCGTATCGACGTCGTGTATCGATTCGTATCGATATATCGATATATTGATACAGCCCTAGTATATATAACTTCAGCTGTTGGAATATGAACAAAAAATGTGGAATACGATAAACGATATTGAGTATAGTCATTGAATAATATTTAACAATAATGAACCGGAAATAAATTCTCATATTATCGCAAATAATATCCATGCATCGGGGTGTTATCTTTCTATTGTCATTGTGAAATGTCATGATAACCTTAGGTGTCGCGGGTTCTATGTTTGAGAGTGATTCTGACCGGGTCAATCCACGCATTTGGGCCTCACAGCTTTCCCTTCAGGTCGGCAGACAACATTTGTGTGGGGCTGTCCTCATTTCTCGGAACCTTGCCCTGACAGCCGCTCACTGTACAGATGGTCTGTAAGTTACAGCTCATTATATTTTCCAGAAAATATTTATCCATGGGTGCCCCGTGATCTGCCGTGAAGTAACTCTCTAAAAAATAAAGGAATTATAATTTCATGACAGCTTAAAGCAACATGTTGTTTTATGTTGGCGTTAGGCACTGGCAGTTAGTGGATTATAAATGAAAGAGATAAGAAATAATGCAATTTTGTGGTACTTCGTTTTATCATACCATTGGATGAATCTTTTACCAGATAAGTAAAACGTGTCTCTAGTAGTTAACTGAATTGTTTAAGAAATGCCTGTTGTCGTTTATTTTTATTTCAAATGGTCAGTCCGAGTTTGTACGAGCTGGTGTTAGGTCGGCGAGGCGTAGGTAGTTGGGACAAGGGGTACAGAAGAAGGATTACCTACATTCACAGGGTGAGTAACACGTAGGGCTTTGGCAAGGTCGGGCTTTGAGGCACTTTATTCAGAAATCAATGCGGGCTTGCAATTTTTTCAATATTTTTGTTGTAAATTTTCGAGACAAAAATCCTTATGACAGGAGGAAACAAATTAAGATGATCACATAAATGGTCTGCTGAACCGGTAAAACCTCAGCATGATAACAAATGTTTTAAAATGTTTTTATCAGAATTTGACATATTTCTTGAACTAAAGGTCTACTTTTTTCTACTAAAAATTAAAATTGTCGTGCGGGGAACAAAATTGTTTAGCTCCTTGCCTGAGAAATCAACCTTTTTTGGACTTTGTGATGTCAGAATTTACCCATGACGCAACAAGACCATCCTTCTTGAAGTATATCATATCTGATATAATGTGATTGAAGTTTAGTAATCACACTGTTAATGTAATCACTTTTATCCTGCCTTTCAAACTGATTCGTTTCTATAGAGGATATGCAGAGAAAAACGTTCTCTTACAATCTCAGTAATTGCAATGGCGGACAAACTTGTGTTTTACAAGGAAAGTGACTCAACAATAAACGGAACATACCAATTATGTAGGCAAACCTTTATGCAACCTTAATTCCACAGGTGCAATATTACGGTATTATGCCATATTTACATTCTATTAGATGTTGAGCTTGACAGGTTCCTTTTCCTCACATTAAGTTAGGATTAAAAGAAATGAGATATAAGAATTCATGTAATCTTCTGTTCATGCAGGTATATGATATGTCATGTTTTTGTATACAAGTATCCTATATTTATCCGAAGAAGAATTTGATAATTAAAGCTGTCATGGAATATGAAAATAAACAAGAGAATATATGTTTTATGCGTCAACACCTGCTCTTAGATATAAGACATGTTACCGCATGTAATCTTCTTTTTTCCCTTTATCTGTCCATATTGATTTCCAGTATTGCTCTTTTTCATAGACTGAACTGGGGGCATGCACACTATTAGTCATAAATGACAGATTTGCATCTATTATTATTAATTTTATAAACTAATTTAACATTGATTATACAAATAGTTATTATAACTAATCGAGGTACTCTCCATGACTCACGCGGTGACGTTTGGTAGTGTCTGGAGGCGGAGGAAACGAGAATCCACCGATGGGCCACTATATCTCACTCACACAGCCACGCTGGGGATCAAACCCGGGTCGCCAGCGGAGAAAGCCGAGCGCTTAACCCCTCGCCTGTCAATGGTCACTATGTTGACCTCGACCTTACTTTTTCGAGGTCCTACACTACGGGAGCCTCCTTTATCTCTTTAGTCCCTCCCTGTTTGCGCTAGCTTTTCATAACGGAAGGTTTTCAAAAGTCACCTTTGGTCAGAGTATTTCTCAGAGGTAATATTTGCACCAGATTTTATTTTTTTACCATAACCCAATATTCAAGCTGCATAGCCTATAAGATATATTTCTGTAACTACTCCCTTGCATGTAACTGAATTGCATAGGGGGTAAGACCGGGGGGGGGGGGGGTGTCGTGAGAGCATTTGGAGACTTTCATTCCGATCGCTCGGCGGTTTCAGACATCATGTTTACCATCAGTGTTTCCGTTACAGCATCCCGAGCCTCTAGAACATGACGTGTCGTTACTACGGCTGGAGAGTCCAGTCGTGTTGTCAGACTCCGTGCAGCCCATCAGGCTGGCAGACGACAAGCAGACCTTCCGGGGCGCCAAGTGTTACGTCACGGGCTGGGCGGTACAAGGTAATCTGGAAAGGTTTTATATCACAAACACTTGTTGTACATATAGTCTGTGCGACGAACTAAAACAAAGGAAGTTGCGTCTGTTAGAAGTATTTAGCCCATAACTTTCATAACACGTTGGTTCTTATGTGATGATTTTAAAATTGCTTGATTCATAGTAATTACCATATTTATGTTTGTGATAACATTTTCATTTCAATCCCAACATCAGATTTTCTATATATTTAAGATATTTAAGGTGCATGTATCCATACCCGAAGCATTGTGTACCAATATGGATCGGGGATAAATTGGTAGTGGCGCACATGCTTGAAGAAATAGGCTTTGACTACAAATGCATTCCCATAGTATATATTCTGTTCCTCTAGACATAGATCTACAGACCTCATAAAAACTTCTTAGGCAATTAAAAAATACGAACCTGTATGGTAAACAATATCGTTAGTTGTGAACCTTTCTCGCAGAGAGCAGTTCAAGAGAAATGCAAGATGTCCTCCAGCACGTCGAAGTCAAGGTCATAAGCGGACGTCTGTGTGGCGAGATGCTCAAGGCTCCGTGTTGTCTCGGATTCCCTTCAAGTATTTGTGTCATCGCCTATAGCAGCAGCAAACCCGCTTGTTCAGTACGTTTGTAGTTTGCAAACTAATGATTACTCTTTTTGTTCCTGTTTTGTTTTCTCATATCCTTTCTCAGCATTTACTTATACTCTATTTTGCCTGATCAGGATAGTGAAGACACCAGTATTATATGGCCTGCTGCTCCTGAAATCTGAATATTCATGAACATTCATAACGATCTCTTCGCATGAAATCTCCTATGTTTATGTCAGCTTTCATACATTGTGGTAAATTAATGCAGGAGTACGTGGTAGCAGCCAAATAGGAAGATTGAAAAGTTGTTTTAAGCCTTACGTAGAGGTGATTTAGCATAAAATAGGTTGATGGGCAGTCAAAATAAGGGAACCATGTTTAATTTGTGGGATGGGTGGTGGGATAAGTGACGGGGGCCCAGTGATGCTTGTAATATCGCTCACCCGGTGAATACAGTGTCACGTGCCTGCGCCAGGGAGTCCAACAAGAAATGACCAACCTATACACCTGATTTACATTTATTTCAGGGTGATAGCGGAGGAGCCCTGTACTGTCAATATGGAGAGAATGGTCCACCGTTGTTCGTTGGTTTTACGTCTTGGGTTATCAAAGCCGGTTATATCTATAACCAGTGCTTACCAAAAAAGCCGTCCGTGTACTCACGTGTGAACCAGTATAGCGACTGGCTCAGCAGAATACGAAGACTAGTTAATGACACTGATCTTGATGAGGAGAAACATACGACCGTGTCTGGGAACACTGGTGCAGTTAAAAACAGCACAAGCGCAATATCAGAAGCCGATGTCACAACATACCTTACGGAAATTGGCAGAGATGTTACAAGCCTTCCCGGGGCCAGTGGTAACAAAATGTCTTCAGGTGCACACATTGACCCCTTTGGGAGAAGCGAAAGAAGCCCAACCAGTTCCTCCAATGGTAACAGTGGGTATACGAGTAGTAAGAGAAGAATGACTGGGTATTCTACAAACACTGAAACTGATACTGACATAAATATCACCACAGTAAGTGGAAACGGAAAACAAACGACTGGTGTCACAGTTAGTGGTGACAGGGACCTTACCACTGCCCTGAGGTTCCGCAGGGATTTTACTAGTCACGAAACCACGACTACTCACACGAGACATTCTAATTTGTCAAGCGGCGAAAACAATGGGGGCTACACCAGTCCTGTCAATGAAAATGGAAAATGGGGATTTCCAAGTTCGTCTACACCAAGTGTTAACTCGGGACAAACTGGTCCTTCCAAAGGCAGTGCTAGCAGTGTGGACACTACGGCATCCGTTGTTAGTGATAAAAGAGGACATACAAATTCCCTCGGCGACAGTGCGAGCAGTCAAACAGATTCCTCGACAATGAAATATGACAGAGGATACACTGATTCTCCTCCCACTGAGAATGCTGTGGTGAGTAATCGTGAAACGCCCAGGGTATATCCCACATACACTGGCGACGAGGATGACGACAGTGGCTCCGTCACAGCGCCTGCTAACCGGGGCTACAAGTTTGACACCACCGACAGTGATAACGAGAGATACAGAGTTTCTGTCGTCGATAGTGACCAAGAAGAATACTCACCTTACACTACAGAAAGTGTCTCACGATGGGATGAGATAACTTCTCCCCGTGATGGTGATCATGAATACATTAACTCGACCGTGGAAAGTCAGCCCGTAACAACTGAGGAGACTCAAGTGAATAAGTTAATAATCATAAGAAAAACTATCAGCGTTGGCAGTGCTCTGCGGGGTGATATATTTGCAGTCATAGCATCATCACTGAAAACACTGATTCTTATCACTTTTTGAAAATAAAATTTTGTATGACAGGAAGAACTCGTGAAGCCGGAAACCGGAAGATCTCGGACGGACAACAGAGGGTTCAGACAGTATTTTGTACACAAAGACGACCCAGTCGCCCGTGTGTTCGCAGTTTTGTTTGCATTGTTGCATGGTTTTCATATTTATTTAACGTCATCTATTCTACATCGAGATTTTACGAACAGTTTGATCTCTCGATCTGGCTTGATGCTTCAACCGTTTGAGAAAGGCATGTCATCGGGTAGTGCCAAATATCAGATTTCTTGCATGATTTCCACCTGTCTATTCCTATTATTGAAAAAAAGTTAAATGAATTTCATTATGGATTTATAATCCAGTATCTGAAATTATACAAGTATTTCACTGCGTATACTATTGGTCTACAAAACCGGATGGTATCAGATTCCAGGAAAGCTTGTGGTCCAAACAACTTTTTTTGTGTCCCTATTTTCCCTATTGTATTTGACAGTGATATCATTTTAAGATTGCCTGATGCATAATTTCCCACTATGTATACAGTGTACTTTTACACCAAAACGCAAAACAAAACATTCTGTAGTCATAAAAAATTATATTTTATTTTTATAATATAAAAGTGTTAAAACAAGTGTGACCGACCAGCCATATCTTGTAATCTTTAAAATATATATTACCTTTGTTCACGACACTTATAATGTCATTCATGTAACATGTTTATGTTTATTTGTATATAAAGACAAGTAAAATTCATTGGAGTACATCAGCTTTTTTCAGTCGTGAATATGTGTTTGTCCCTCATACGATATGATTCCGGAATCGAAATGTTCATGGCTACTCGTGGATGGGTCAGTTGAAGTCCTGTGATCTACCCCTGAGCCACAGACGCCCGAGAAGCCGCCTGGTGGCAAAACCCAGCAATCTTTGCAAAAAGGAGTAATAGAGAAATATCTAAATTTCAGGTCCACTCGCTCCTCGTGTCTGACCCTCTAATAATATTTTATATTTTCTACTTTTTAACTGTGTATTATGTACGAAGAAGAGAAGATTTTTTAAACAAAGACCGAATGCCTAACGCTTTTTAGAATGAGTGTTTAATATATCCATTTTCATCAAAATTTATATTGCTACTGTTTATATAAGTATACAAACTGACTGCTGGTCCTGTAACTTGTATAAAATAAGATCGCCAGTTGCTTTTACATTTTAGTAATAATTATTTGAACAACGGGATATTCATGTGTAAAATGACAGCGGGATCTATATGCTCCTATATTTTTAATGGCGGGAAGGTTTGATCTTGATTTTTATACATTACCCATTAATATACTGAAAATCAGTGCTGATTACTACGGTCTTGAAAGTATGATAGACCACCTAAGCAATCTCTCATCAGTTCGCTGATCGATGGTGTGAAGCGCATAAATAGCAGTTAATAAGAACATATACATAATTTGACAATACAGTGTAGCTACCTGGGAAACGGAGTAAAACTATCCGGATATGTTCAAGTTTAAATTTTACCCTCGTCACTTAAACTTCGACAAAGCGGATATTATTATTAAAGTTATAATAATAATTATGATAATGAAAATTATAATTATTATTATTTTTATAATTTATTTATTATTATTATATACCTATTTATTCATTCATCTAGTCCGTCCATTATCATTATCATAATATTATCATAATTATTATTAATATTTATAATTATTATTATTACTTTTATTATTAATATTATTATTTTTACTATTAAGCTATTTATTCATCCAGCTAGTTTATTTATTATTATCATCATCATAATTGTATCCCCAGGCAAAGTAGGGGACTACTATGGTTAAATGACGGTCCCGCCGCCGCAGATAAATCTTGTCTGCGCGAAAACTCAAAAAATATTTCAGGGATCTTTACCAAACTGGACATGAGCATAGATATGGGTGACAGGACGAAGCTTATTCAAAATGGTGCCATGACCTTTACTAGGAAAGTGACCTTGACCTTGAATAAGTCCATTTTGGGGGAAAATCACACAAGTTCTTATATATCTCAGGACATCTTGTATGGATTGATCCAAAAATCAAGTTGACCGAAGATCTTGGATAGCGTTGTCATGTACCGAAAACTGATGGCGCCACATATTATTCTTTTCTTGTTTTCTTGTTTTCTTATTAATACCTCCATCATTTCCAGTTGAGAGTACTGTGAGCATGATAATTCAAAAACTGTGGACAGATTTCTTTCATGTTATGCATGTACATAGATATGGGTTATGGGATGAATTATTTTTAAATTTGGGCACGAACTTTCCTGTGAGAGTGGCTTTGAGCTTGAATATTCTCATACCGTAAAAACTCGCATATAAGTCGATCTCGCATATACGTCGAGTATGAATTTTCAGGGTAAATATCAGGTAAAAATTTTTTTCAAGCCATTCTGGAGGTTAAACAGGTCTAAAGCAGCATACATGACCATCGAGAGTAGTGTGACAGGCCACTGGGGAAAGGTGAATTGTATGGCTGGCCACTCGTTTTTGACATTCATACCACTCCAATTTTTTTTAACTGTAAAAATGTCATTTGTTTTGTTGTGCAATCTATTTAAAAGTTATTGGGCATCATAAAGACTCTAAGATTAATAAATATAACAGGTCGATACTTAAGGTATTTTGCAGAAATGAAGATCGTCTGACACCCAGAATCGGCAGGTGCGCGATAATAGAACGGCCAAGGATTTCTCACACTTTCCGTCATTGCTCATTTATTTTAAACTTCTAATGATTTTTTTGTGTCAGATATCAATTAAACCATGATTATTTAAGCGTGTTACTTAAACAGGATTGTCGCGGACTTCTCTACATTTTATATAATCTAAATTGAAAAGAACGCGCGACCAAGCGAGTCGCCTGAAAAGGCCGCGTGACAGTGTAAGCTGTCCTCAGCTTGGTCATATCCGTGGATCAAGGGCAGGAATTTTATGATTTTTATTATACATTCTGAGAAAACACAAGGCCGTAAACGACAGTTTTATTTAAGTTTTAATTAACTCCGGTCTTCCTTGCATCCACAGACGGACGCACTAATGAACAATTACATGCGATATAACTGCATATATGCAGCGTAGGTATCCGGCATAGCGAACCGCAGAGTGAGAGCACGGAAGCCAGGGCAACACGTGGACAACACGACAGTCGTTCTTTGATCAAACTCCGTTTTCCTATCTTTTTGATGAAAGTTTTCGTGAATGAATCATATATTTCACATTCTGTGGAGTACTAATTTTGACTAAGTCTTGCAGGTTTTGTGTTCGTTTGTTCATAGCGATATCGATGTCAGGTTGAACTTCGGTCTATTTTTTTTCCCGAGCTTTGCTCAGTGCCGCAGTCATTCACTACGATTTGGGGTGATTTTTAAGTAGGAACTTCCGAACGGAGTG
Source organism: Sipunculus nudus (assembly GCA_026874595.1). Taxonomy (NCBI): domain Eukaryota; kingdom Metazoa; phylum Annelida; class Sipuncula; order Golfingiida; family Sipunculidae; genus Sipunculus; species Sipunculus nudus. The sequence continues at coordinate 9,092,001 of CM049308.1, forward strand.
ATAATTTCCCCCGCGTGTAAGTACACAGGTGAACAGCGTGACCTAGTTTGGGCTTCTTGGGACAGGCAGCCATCCCCGTACCGAGTGAGCGCTAATCGGTGCTGTAATCAGCCTTCTGTCACCTGTCTGTAGTTCAGATACCACGGCCCACAGGCTTTTACCGTTTACATGTTTGCAAACTTATGCAAGCACCAAATGTTTTTGTGGGGAAATATTGTAACGTTATTGGATGTCAAATACACAGGGGCCGATGCCCTGGATAAAATCCCAACTGATTACGCAATACCCGTGCCTCTTGCACTCGTACTTAATCGCAGTGAATGAAGCTCATTATAGCTAGACGCGGGTCATTTCGTGGTCGTCATCAACCATGTAAATTGCAAACATTTTAATATACTGCATTATTCAAGTGAAAGAACAGCGCAAATGGTCAAAATTTGAAAAAAAAAAATATTCGGAAACCTTATTAGACTGTATTTTTGGACCGAAAGGGGGACTTGTGTACCTGACTTCACCGGAAACTGATATCTAGTTGTCGATCAGTTAAGACATTCAGGCCGGCAGTTTGACTAAGTTCGTGCAAAATTTTGCCCCTCAGGCTTAGACCCGCACATAAGTCGACTCCCTTTTCTTGAATTAATTTTTTGGGAACAAATTTCTCGACGTATATGCGGTTTTTTACGGTATTTGGGTGAATATATTGTTTCTCAAGTCGATAGATGTATCTGTCTGAAAATCAAAATGGAAGATGTTAGATGATAAGTTGTTGAAAGAGACCAGCGACCTTGACCTTGGTTTTTAAGGTCAACCTGAAGGAACCTTGGTGGCTTGCCAAGTATCAGAATATGCTTCTGAAGATGGGGGGACCTATTTTAGAAGGGGGGGGGGGGGATTAATTGTCTGGGGATACTATGGCATCTGCGATGCCAAGAAATTTCAGGATTTTATGATTTATTTGTTAAACATAACTTCTTTCAAATCAATTTCAGTTAAGCTTGATATCAACTCAAAGATTATAAATTTCCGATGTTATCATACTACGTAGAAATAAACGTTTTGTAATATCAGTTTCATTAAATAATACAATTTCTGTTGAGACGTTACAGAACTGCAGTGTCCCTCCTTCGGTGGTTGTATAACAGTAGGTCTGCTTATAAAACCAAATCTTTCTTCTCTAGCATTAACGACTCAAATTATCATTTATTATTAATCACTTATGCTAAGCTGCTCATGAGTAGGATAGGGGATAAAATTAGCTGTGCACACACTTAAGCAAGTGTTAACACCTGTACGCCATGCACTCTACGCACGTGCAAGCTCGCATCCTGGTGTTATGTGGTTATACTGGAGTGATATAACGTGATATGATTAAATTAATAATTTCTCTATCTGTGATGTTTCTATTTATGGTTATGTAAGAAATAAGATAGAAAGCTTGATGTCTCGCCTTAAGTACTATCTATCATAACAGGTTAATATCTACTTCCGAGCTTAATGGAAACAACATCCTGAAAACAGTAATAATAAACGATGGATCCATTATAATATCCACCAATAAATGATTTATAAATAAAGTGGGCACCCCTATATAGTTTACAGTGTTTGAAAGTCCCACCTTTGTAAATAAGGCACTCAAGATGTCCACATTACAGAGGTCTCACCATACTTACGTTTGCTACTACGCTCCCGAGGCAGCGGAAATCTTGCGCTTCTAAAGAAGCAACTGATTTTCACGCTGCCAGCTTTGACCGTTTATGATATATTTAGACACCAGATGGCGATTCGTTGTCCACTGAAATAAACGTGCGTATGATGTGATAAGCAGCCAATCAGATGCCAATAAACAAACACTCGACAGGCATCCTGGCTCCGCCCATTGCTGCGCTTCAAGCGCCGCTTGATGAGTTTCTGGTCGAATTTAAATTGCTCCCTCTGCATGCTCGCATCATCGACCGATTCGATTATGACAGTATGACTGTGTTAGCATGGCCATGTAGCTGTTGTCTGCAGAAATGAAACAAGCCAGCGAGGTGTGCACGCAGCCTTAGTTGTTACGTTTCGTTTGAATTACAGCTCACCGGCCGAGCATTCTATGTGCCCAAGGCCCTAAGCAAACCACGTCAGGGGCAATTCTCTCTGAGCCTGTGGTCTGTTCAGACGGTTACGCTGGGGGATGAGCTGTCACTCAAAAAGAAATGAATATGTTTGGCTCCGTGTATTCCTCGCTTGGCTTTGTCTTCCAGCACAAGGTCTCATCTGATTGGACAAAAATACAGTGCTCCCTTCTGGTGTTGCAATTCAGGATACGAGGTCATAACAAACAGCGCCTTACGATATAGGTAGTAGCCCTATAGGTAAAGCGCTGTGTAAAGAGCGTAGTTTGCTACTAAACTGTGGCATTTATGTCGTTTAGTGTACAGAAGAATCTTGAACCCTTTCACGTATCTTTTATTAGCTATTCTCTCATTAGATTGTTGTCGTGGATAGTGGTGCGCTAAAGCAAAAGCTGAACAGGTCGAGCTTAAGCGGAACGGTTGGTCATAATGAAATTATGTACCCCGCCTACATTCGTCAGTAACGTAAAGATTAAAAATAAAGTGTCCATATAAGGCTTAAAAATGAAGTTGGTAACAATATAAATATAAAGTATTTGGTTGATTGACGTTATATACAATTTCCTTTCTTGACAAGTTAAGATGTCGTGGTACTGCTTGTAGAGTTCAGATCTCCTTCAAAGTGAATATTTTGTTTAACAATTGACAATACAAGTTAACATGATCAATCGTCACTGTCTGAACTATAAACTAGTGATTTTTCAATAGTAACGGGGTCTACCAGATGATGTAGCTGTTCTTCACGGCACATTTTTACGGACGGGAAGGGTAAGCAGAGACTGTCTCTAAACTAATCGTGGATGGTCATCCAGGCTGACCTGAAATTAAGTAATAACTTTAAAATGCTGTTTTTAATATGTTCCATTACTCCAACAGCCTTTTTTATTTTGATTTTTTATGTTTAATCCTGAAAATATGCTTTTATAAGTGACTTATGTCACTCCCGATAATTCGTAACTGGCTTGAGGAGAATCATTAAGGGGGGATGACCATGTAGGTCAATGCTTGGTAAATCCTCCATGACCCTGCCGTGTACCCTTTTGAAATCATATAAATTTTGCCAACTAAAATTTATGGGTTGTCACTGGTTAAGGTACTAAACCTGACTCTTGAAAACTCTAATTGATCACAGTTGTCAGAAAACATATGTGGAACAGCTTAGAATGCTGGGTGGATGCCAGGAACATGGTGTTGTGTGCTTGAGTATCTGTATCGAACACCATATATTCTGTCCCATCTGTTGGTGCTAGGCTGGTCTTGGCACCATTTCCTGTAGAGTTACGTTTGTTTGTGGTACTGTTTGTGTTTCAGCCACTTTAACTTTCGGTGGTGGCCTGGAGGATCGATTAAACTTGACACAGTTACTCGTTTAAATAAGGCCCTCGGTCTTTTCCTGGAAGCGCTCACAACAGGTGTAAATTCGCTAGATTACCAGTACGTCGGCAAAATGCGATACTCGCTCTGAAGTTCGTTACGGAGAAATCGACGTGGCCTTCCTCAGACACCGATAATCTACGCTTATACACATGATCTCTCTGCAGTATAAACTCTGATGCACGCAGGCCTGCCCCTGGACTGCAGATATCGTCAGGCTACACGAACTGGCGCACTGATTGGACATTTGTAGCTAATAAAGTCTTAATCACGTCTTATATATGCTTGCTGACGTCACAAGTCATGACCGTCTTCTGGCAATTCACCAATTTCTATGATGCCGACTGCCAATTATCACATGAATCTTAATATGGACACGCCTCCAGAGATAAATCCCTGAGACACCCAAACTAACCAGGTGCACATCATTTGAAGTCTACAACAGACAGTCCTTACTATAGAGACCGCAAATTAGAGACGGCTCACACGGAATTAAACTTAACTGAAATTAACATCAAACGAGACACCTAGGCACAAAATTTGGTGAGAGAGCTTTATCACAAGCGCTTGAATCACTGTTGGTATAAATAATCGCTTTAAACAGTTTTCAATCAACTATATAAACAAGCCCCTACCCTATACCAAGCGATTAACCAGTAAATAATGCTTGTCAGTAAGATGTTTATATATATTAATATATACAAGGCCGGCATCTTCATTTGCAACTGCTTTGCATCCATTTATTGGTACTTTCATGGAAGGCCTACACAGAAGCCATTGTTTGTACCAACAGGGATTCAAGCGCCTGTGACTTTATGTACATGTGTTAGTTTACAGCAATCGTAAAAGTTTTATCATTGTAATTAAAGAAGAAGGAATGTGATAATCTGGAGACACGTGTATGTTTTTTTAAATGTTATTGCTATTCAGACACATTTCCAAATGTTAAATATCAGAAGCGGAACCAGGGGTTCGGTGGGGGTCCAGGGGTCCGCATATTGTCACCGCATGCAGTATAAAAATTGGACAAGAAATATTTCCATCTAACCATGATGCTGCTGACTACTGTATCTCATGTTCATAGTATTTCCAGTTGCGGACATTCGCACACTGAAAATTGCAGAATTTTATGTTACCGGGCACCTGTAAAGTGCAGCATAACCAACGTTCCTCTCAATGACTCATTTTCTTTATGCAATGTTTCCTTAATAAATAGTGAGGAATTAAAGATGTGGTATAGTGAACACATCTGTCTGTATGATAACGAAATAGAAAATACGTGTGCCTTGACATTTAGTTACGAATGCTCTTTGACCAACATGAATATGTATGGGAAAATAACATAGATAAAAAGCCACTTGGGAGCGGCGGCCCACAGCTTGTGAGGTCGGCTCATGCAGTTGCAGAAGTCAAACTTTCTGAGGTGTTTTAACTCAAATTAGATTTGCCGGGGGCCATTTAGCTGCGAGCTTTTACCATGGACTGGAGATCTGCTTTCTTCGTAAGTTAATTATCTCTGCTTTTAAGGAAGCCTTACATTAATTTCTTCAGATCATGGTGAAACCCCTTAACTGACACTTTGTGTTTAATAACTGTCTTGAACTGTGTCATGAACACGTGTAAACATTGTTTCAGTTTTTCCCTGAATATTTTAATGCTACTCTCGGTCTCCTGTCATACATGTACATTTTCTGAAAGATTAGGAAGTGCTGTGGATTGTGGCCTACTGAAATTTGGGGTTTTCTTATGTAGTTGATTTTATGTATGTTTTAAAATATTTTAATTAATCTAAGGTATTTGACCAAAATTATTTATTCTAGCATACCCTTAACAGATATATTATACCTAGATACATCTTGTTAAAATATTGGTTAAACAAGGATTTTTTATTTGAAGTCTTAACTTTCAAACTTATGATTCTGTAAGCTATTTACGTTTGAAATATACATCAATATAGTATTCTAATGTTTACCCATAAAAGGCAGCCCCTAAAACAATAATGATATGCTTCTCAGAGTATACGATTACAATTCCACATTTTGGTAATTTCCATTCAAAATAAATAAATATTAAATCAGATTTTAAAAAAATCTTTATATGGTTAACTGGTTTTGGAAAATCCCATATATTTGGTTTTCATATACCACATTACAGAGAATAGTCACCCTTTAGCTTACGTTTGCATCATGCATGGGCTCCTAGTGAAAGAGTTTAGGTAATAAAAAGGAAAATATGAAACAGTGTGAGAGTGACTCGTGATCAGATTCCATTACAGATCAGATTATATCAGGTTATTAGACTGTCAGGTAAACAGCTATATCAAGTTCACTTTGAGTAAACGAAACATAGTTTGGACTAAAACCTCAACCTACTGGGCCTCAGTGACAAAATAAATAGATGAAAGGCCTACCTAACAAAAAAAGGAACCATTTCTCCTTATACTTTGCAAGGAAGGACATATGTTGATGTTTAGAGTACGATGTATAAATGGTCTTAGGGTGATGAGCACGGGCGATAATTAAGTTAAATAATTATAATATTTCCGTTCATTTAATAAAGGAGAACCTTACGTTCCAAACAGAACCCCATATATCGGAGCAGATATTTTAATTCAAATGTGTGCTGGGGCACTTTTGAGTCCTCATACGACTCTTCAACGGTCTTCATGCGGCGATGCGGCGTTAACAAACCTTATCCGGCCTACCTCCTGATACGGCGTACTACACAGGAACAAGAGGTGTTCAAAATTCACCTTTTGCGCGTTTACTGTCAAATACAGTCGTGACTTGATGATCCGATACCAACTGTTAAACCACCATTTATGTCGCATTGCAAGGTTGTCGGATTGTCAGGTCGCCAAAGGTGGTAGAGGTTTACGTTTCAAGGTGGATTGAATGTTTTCTAAAGGTAACTTGTATATACTATTTATTAATAATAATAATATATAGTATATATATAGCGCCAATTCTCCGATGGTCGGACTCACAGCGTCTTATTCTTAAGAACCTTGAGACCGACCACGTCACGCCGCTGCTCAAACGGCTCCATTGGCTTCCCGTCAAGTACCGAATATAAAAACAAAATTGCAGTTTTTGTTTACCGCCATTTTGATGACTCACTTCCATCATATTTGTCTAGAAATATAAAAATCTATCGGCATTTGCGTACGCTGCGCTCGGCTGGCGGAAAGCTTCTTAAAGTACCAAAGTGTAATATGAATGTCGGTGAACGTTCCTTCCATTTCATAGCCCAAAAAGTTTGGAATTCACTTCCCATTACACTTAGAAAATCTCCAACTCTTTTATCATTTAAAACTAATTTAAAACGTATCTCTTTCCTGCAAGCTTTTGGTAATTAATATGCATCATTTTTTTTCTTGGGTCAGGCACAAGGAGTAGAATTCCATGAAATCCATTATTTTTTCCTGTTATGATGAACTTGTACATATTTGAAATTGCTATGATATATATGAGTATTGTTTAATTCATATATCCATATATATATATACAGCGTTCGTTAAGATGGCATCAACATCCCCTGTGGCGAACCCCTGCCCATCCGTATGCCGAGCTTTGTTTTCATTCCCTCGAGGATTCTCTGACAGTAATTGATTTAGGAGGATCATCTTCTCCCTCCTGCTAGTTGTCACTGCCGCTTCTATCTTCCGTGTTATTGACCTGTGCCACAATGTCTGCGATCATCGGCATTTCTTCCCTTGGCTCTGTTGTCGCTTGCGCTGAAGGGTGCCTTGATAAGATCCTCGTTCTCCACTTCCACGTTTGTCTGATGTGTTTTCAGTGAGTCCGTCGGCATAGACAGGTAACATCCGTGTATACCGCGGGATAAAGTAGATGGCGTCTTTCAAGTTATTGCGCGCTAAATTCTATCCTTCTCATCGAAATCCCTCTAATGTCAAAATATGTCATATGGTTTGATTCCTAAGGAAGCTTCAAAGAACCAAACCTATCCCTCCCGTGGTTTGCAGACTAACTGATGCAAACTCACTTAATTAATGGGACTAACTGACACAATCAGAGAGTCCTGCGCATGGCCAGAACAATGGCAACGCTGGATTACACGCCTGCTTGAACAGTGCCCATGCGCATGGGCCTTTCGGTTGAAATGAAAGGAAAGTAAACTAGTCGGATTGTCATGTCAGAATATACGTTCATACCCTTCTTTGTATCATGGAATGTCATGCTGGAGAAGGAATCAATGGCTGTCGGTTTGTCAAGGCTAATGTTTATGGGTTCCGTTCGTTTTTATACAAAAACCGTCAGATTGCAAGGTTTTCGGATTGTTAAGGGTCGGAATGTCAATGCAAGTTGCGACTGTTTATCTCAGTGTTATGGCGTACCTGCCACATGAGGACAAATAGACACACTAGACAACTTGTGGGTAAACGCACACAGCCGTTCTACACCCCCAATTGTCTTACTGAAATATAATTAACTGGTACGACACATGAGGTTAAGGTATCGGTGTGAGTTAGTTAAAGGGGATAGCATGGTAATATAGGACATAAAATTATGCTTGTGTATGTATGTGCGCGTCTATGAATCGTGTTTCAGCAAACGAAAATGGCTGAAGTGATGGTTCAAATGTCGTATACCTCCTGTTGTAGAAGACTACGCCGGAATAAGAGGGCGCTTAATTAACCTCCTTTGTACGAGAGTCCCAAAATTGTACTTTTGATTTTTGTGGCGTAGCATACCTTCGGATGTTGCAGACGACGAAGGAAAATTTTCCAAACACGTGTCCGAACATTAAGGATGATGCCATGTAGTGGTACACTTACAATCTATATAGTTAAACGAAAATTACTATTTCAGTTATATGTGTATACATACCATTTTTTAAACTCAAGGGTCTACTCATTAACTTAAGTATCCAACATTAGAAAGTGAACATTCACAAATCTTGGTACTCATTAGCACGTGTAAGCTGGAAAGGGCATGTGCATTGTGTGCGTTCGTGTGTTTGAGTATGTGTGTGTGTGGGGGGGGGGGGGAGGTTGGGGGGGGGGGGGGGGTATACGTGCGCGTGTGACAGTTTTGACAGTGTAAGCACGCTACACATCTCATAAAACGATTCAAAACTATAAAGTAAACGCTTCATTAAAGGCCGTCATTCCTATATAACGTCGCCTTTACCATTCTATAGATATTCTTAATGATTATTTTATTCATTTCAGATTTTGACAGGCATTTTGTGTAAGTATAAACTAATTGGCCATTCATTATTAATACAGATTTTTCATTATATCTTTCCATTCTAGTTTTAACTTATAGAAAAGTGTAGACATATAACGCTCCCTTTTATATGCTCCTTTTTAACCAGTTTTGATATGTTTCGACAGTTTACACGCTCTCATTCAGCTATAGTTTAATCCAACATACTTAAATCTACCTTCGTCTTCATACCTGCAATTTGAATATTCATATATATCTTAAAAGAGTATTGTTACTCATAAATGAGGCTTTAATTACAATATTTAATATTAAATTTACTCATGTTATTTATTGCTGTTAATTTTTCTGTGATAAATGCTACTAGAAAAAAAATACTTTTTTTTTTATTTTAGTGAACCTATTGTATATTGTGTCAAGCATCATCACATTAGCCTGGCACGCTGTAGTTGCCAATAATTTGACACTGATAACACAAAAATGAAAAATGAAAGTCTTTGATGGTCATTAACTGAAAGGGGCCCTCATCTGTGCGTGTGTCTATGTGCGTACATGTGTGTATGTTGTATAACACTCCTTGGGTGTTTGTGTTTATTTTCAGCTGCCGTCAAAGGAACAACTCCAGGTAAGGCTCAGGTATTTTAATCGATACTCTTATATATACCTTCTAGTAATATTTTGTAAATAATAAATAATAAATAATAAATGTCCCATTCCTAGCTTATTGCCTGATATCTCAGCTACATGAGATGATGGTTAAACCCATATGTAACCGTTAATCCTGTTCAATATTCCCTTAAGATAGGATATAGTTATAATAGTGCTATGTAAAATATAAAATGAAGATAAGACACAATCTGTCCGGGACAGCTGTGCTGGGGCTATCCAAGGTTATCATGTTTTTTATCAGTATTTTAGCGCGGTTCATATTATGAAGATGATAATGTGGTCGTGGCGGATACTGAATAAAAACAGTACTGTAAGCGATTCTCATCTGTAGTGTGGGGTATCAGTATAATAAATAATAACCAGAAGGGGGGGGGGGGTCCAGGGGGTCTTCAAGAAAAACATACCGGTATATGAATTTCTTGCTGTGACCACAGCGCCACAAAATAAATGCCAAAAAAAAATATTTGTACATATCTTATTATGACAGTATCCAACTGAAAATAAAAAACCGAGCCAACATTCCTCATATAAGATAATTCATCTCCCCGACTCTGGTAAAAAGCGCGGTATAACGGGTTTATCAGCTAGTACATAATAAATGTAAAAACACACTTGAAGGGGAAAAGGCATGTTAAACGTGTATATGTCCGTGTGTGCGTCCGTATATAAGAGGCCAAGTTGTCTTTATGTACTGGGGCCTGTATTGCTCAATAAAATGCTTTTATATCGTCAGTTTCTATAAATTAGCATTAGGAGCAAGAAGACTAAAAGTAAATTTCAGCAGCAAATGAATTTTTCATTTTCCCTGATGAGAGACTGTCATGGTTTTCTCCATCAATCTGGATCTGTAAAATAACATAATTTGCCGCTAGATGGCAACACCTACGACTTAAAGTTACGCCAATGTCAAGTGTCTGCAGATTTAATTGTAATTTGTTCAAGTTAAAGCAAGCTATTTACCTGCCTCATCAATATCATTCATGTACTTTCTTGCTTATTTTGTGAATATTTAAATGAACTGCCGGTAATTCCTGATAGGAAAGGTTCATATAACGTCTGTGTGGTTGATGTATAAACTGTTAGCAAGCACGGTATATGAGCCCATGTTGACAAACAAAATCATTGACCGGCCATTAGTTGCAAAATGCCAATTGCAAAATCCCCCGGTTCGTCTGACTTGCCGTTAAATATACTTATTGAACAGGTTTGGTTTATTTTGGTGGGCTCCGATATGTTAAACACCTTGATATAAACTATATGAACAGCCTGTGTGATTGTGAGATTGGCGTTGACTGCCCTACTTTGATAAACGATTCAAAGGATTATCCTTGGTCAATAAACGTTAGATACCGGAAAAGGTCCTCTTTAAAAGAAGATAACATTGCCTCATTTTGTGTTTGAAAGGATGCCATAACATGGTTGCTGACATCGTGTTTGTCCTTGACGAGTCTGGATCCATCTACGAGAGCGACTTCTCACTCCAACTCAAGTATGTCAAGGACGTATCCAAGGCAATGGGCCTCGGAGAGGTAACAATATCCATATCACGTGACCGTGTATAAATTAAAGACGGACACTGAGTTTTTATGCAACAGATGATTACCTAATTTGATTCATCCACATTTACAAAGTTTCCCCCAGACACTTCAGGCAAAGAAGCAAATAAGGAACATCATTTCCAATATTTACTAAACTTGAGGTAATTGAATAACAATTAAAAGATTATTATGGGAAATATGAAGAAACTATCAAGTGGATGAGGACATCGCTCTTATCAAAGTTGTGCTTTATTTTCATATTAAGGGAGTGAAAGGGACATGTTTCCATCTTCCACGCTGAAACAAGACCCATAGCAGTTTTTTTAAAAATAAGAGTCACTCTTTTTTTAGAATTTACTGAAATTTACGCTAATAACTCTTTTCACTCTTTTTTGTAGCAGCACTGTTTTTTCTTACTCTTTTTTTCAGTGAAAATTTTTGAAATTTACTATTTTCTCCTGCTTCAACAGTCCAGATAGAACAAGAATGGGAAACATCGCAATTTTTGTGTGTGCAAATGTCCAGCATGTATCACAATGTGTGGAAAAAGCTATTAACTTCATGCGGGGGATGCGCAAAGTATATTTCTGACTTTTATATATTTTTATATACACATACTTAATATGCGAAGCACATCTTTATTCAGTTTGTGATAAAAATGTGGGTTTATCGTTTATTTTACTCTTTTTTCACTCTTCCTTTCAAAGAAGGCTACTTTTTTTTCACCAGAGCACGTACTCTTTTTGGTCATTTAACCTTTGGGAGGCCTGCATGGATTCATGTAGGAACTTGTTCTATTTGCATATCCACATTGCTAGGTGAATAGATCCGTATGTCGCGGAGTAACCGGTAAAATACGAGCAAAGTCTCTAGGAAAGGTACATTATGACAATGTTTTTGCAGAAGGGTGTCCATGTGGGAGTGTTAACGTTCAGTGACAGTCCTCGACCTCACATTGGTCTTACTCAGTACTACGACCAAGACGACTTCAACCAAGCAGTTGATTCTATCAAACAGAAGAGAGGAAAAACAAAAACCTACGACGCCATCAGGTAAAGTATGATCTAAGGGAAGAGCACATGTAGGCCTAAAAACCAGGAGATGGTGAGTTCGAATCTCAGCCAAACAAACGGTGAGAGTTTTACTATTGGCCACCTGCCAGGGTGAGTGTTCTGCAGGCTTAATGGGAAGACTGTGCCCCACAGTCGTGTTTCACTCACATACGAGTTCGCTATTTAGGGATTCCTCGGTGTTATGGCCCATCAATGAGGATTATTACATACGCATAACCGGCAGGTGCGGATACACCGAGCCGGGCTGACGCTGGGATAAAGACTCGTGTGTTACCGCCCTGTCAAATAGTCCGAAACCGGAATTGCATTCTGCAGATGTACATTCTCAGAAATACTTTTTTTAAATTTAGACGCTTACGTCCACAAAAAAGAATATTTTTATCACAGGCCAAGCAATAAATTCTAGTGGGAAGAGGTTTTACAGTTAAACAGTGAAATTTAGTATTAATTTATGAAATCAGGTATGTGCAAAACAGATTAAAGACCTAGGAATTTCATAGATTCTACTAATGCACAATTCCAGTTTTAGCTTTATGTCGTCAGGATTTCAATTCAACGTTTTAAATCTAGGTGGCGCTGGAAAGCATTTAATGTACAGAATAATAAATCCGTGGTGAACAATATAGGCCCACCAAGGTTTAGATAATATTGTTTACATTAGCCGTATGTAAATAAAAACACGTGTTATATCACCATATGAAACATGTAGCTATAGAAATTTTGTTAACATCAAACTAGACAATATCGATGTGAAATAAAAGTAATTATATTTTATTCTTGAAAACAATATATATATATATATATATATATATATATATATATATATATATATCCCACAGCCTCATGAGGACCATGTACTTTGGTGGTTCACACGCACGAAAGGTGCCTCATATCGCCATCGTCATAACAGGTAAGTTGTTCAGAGAGAAGCTACGTATAGATGTTAGTATGATTAACAGCATAATATTATAATCCTGTTGTCATTCATAGTCACAAACAAGCTAACAATGTAAGTTATGACCATAATGCCAATTAGCTCTGAGCTTCTAAGGTCAGTATTACCGCGTTAAATCACCGTAAGGTTATATTACTAGATTGTCTTTTCTAACGAAGTGCATTATGCGCAAGTACCAATTGTTTTATAAGGTACTTGAGACTAGCACAAAATAAAACATTTATTTTTCAGCTGAATACTTGAACACACTAATTCTTGACCATCTTCCATTGTTAATTATGTGGATATATCTAGTTATTTAGAGGTGTTTAAATTTTAAAGATCTGAGTGCTGGATGGGAGAAAGGACACACATTTATTTTGACATGTGCTAGAAATCATTGCGCCTAGCTTATCATGTACTCTGATATAAATATTATATATATATACAGTTGTATATAGTCATCATTGTTTTTTTCAAAAACTAATTAATTTATTATATATATATATATATATATATATATATATATATATATATCAATGACTGACGGACGTTTATCAGGAACTGTTCGTCAAATTGACACAAGATGGCGCTGATTTAGGTAAATTTTGCAATAGATAAGCGACGGTTCAACTGTACCATATTTATATGCCGTATAAATACACTGGAAATTTTACCTAACTCAGATGGTTCGTCCAACGACATGACCAAGACAATCAGTGAAGCGAACCGCGCGAGGGCTGACGGGATAGAAGTCTTTGCCATAGGCGTGGGCAAGGAAGGACACAGTTTCAACGAGACAGAGCTTGAAGGTATCGCCAACAAACCCAGCGGGAAGCATCGATACCTGTACCTTATAAAGGACTACAAAGCGCTGAACTCCGTAAGGAAACAACTGGTAGAGGAGGCTTGTAAAGGTAAGATGGTTTATCAATGTTAATGCCAGTGATGTACTCGAGTCCACATCATCCGAGTCCGAGTGCAAGACCTGGTCCAGGCCACTCGAGTCCAAGTCCGAGTCTTCGAGGTTCGAGTCTAAGTCCGAGTCCTCGAGGTTCGAGTCCAAGCCCACCTTCTTCTTGTCCGTGTCCAACACAAATATCCTTAAAAAACAAATTCAAATGGATATTTCAGATATTCATGTACATTTTTAATTAGTTCTAAAATGCTTTTTCTAATTTACATTTATGGCTATTGATGCTAAAAAAGCTTAGTATGTAGAGTGCAATTATTTTGTAATATTCCGTCAGTAGTTCGCACATGTACATAATTTTTTTTATAATATTTGACAGAGTTTTTTTCCTAATGGACTCGAGATGGTCTCGGCCTGATTTCTCGAGTCCTTACCTCCGAGTCCGAGTACAAGTCCGTGTCCAGGACCCTACAGTCCGAGTACAAGTCCGAGTCCAGGACCCATAGGACAAAATTCCGAGTCCATAAAAAAGTGGGCTTGTGTCAGGACTCGAGTCCTACATGACTTGTTTATGCTGAACTTCTTCCATCTTCCTACGATTAAGTCTTTGTTCAGCAAAGTCTGTTTTATCAAACTTAATGCCTAGATTGCTTCTTTGACGTGAAGTTCCGGTATTTTTACAGCAACATTACCATGAAGGATAATTATTTGTGGCTTTAAACACCAGACCCATCACAAACCAGATATAAGAGCTACACGAAAATTATCAAAATCAAATTCAAGCAGGTTTTTATTTTCACTTTGGACTTCCGATTGTGAAATTTTGTATCGTATTCTCAAGGGGAAGAATTTGGTTTAAGTTAGTGCTATTAGATGGCGCAATAAAAAAACATGGTACAATCTGTCTTAAATACGCGGCGATGCTAAGTCATTTCTTGTTATTCTTACCGAAGATATCTCTGATTACTGCATCGATCCCGGTTGTTCTAATTTTACCAATGCAAACAGGTAACACATATACAATACACAAAATACAATATTTTAAATTTAACTTGAACAATGACCAAGCTTCTGTGTAACAGTAATCTTCACCTTTTATTAATGCTAGTGTTGAATGTGATAAGTTATAATACAATCAGATGAATCATTGTTCTTTGTATATTCATTCTGCAGCCGGCAAGAGAACTCAGATGATCGAAGGTAAGATTACTCTACTGCTAATAAACTCCCTCCCTTTTCCACCTGTCCCTAATATACCCCTCCCTGTCCCACCTGTTCCTAATATACACCTCCCTGTCCCACCTGTTCCTAATATACACCTCCCTGTCCTACCTGTTCCTAATATACACCTCCCTGTCCTACCTGTTCCTAATATACACCCTCCCTGTCCCACCTGTTCCTAATATACACCTCTCTGTCCTACCTGTTCCTAATATACACCCTCCCTGTCCCACCTGTCCCTAATATACCCCTCCCTGTCCTACCTGTTCCTAATATACACCCTCCCTGTTCCACCTGTCCCTAATATACCCCTCCCTGTCCTACCTGTTCCTTATATACACCCTCCCTTTCCCACCTGTCCCTAATATACCCCTCCCTGTCCTACCTGTTCCTAATATACACCCTCCCTGTCCCACCTGTCCCTAATATTCCCCTCCCTGTCCTACCTGTTCCTAATATACACCCTCCCTGTCCCACCTGCTCCTAATATACACCTCCCTGTCCCACCTGTTCCTAATATACACCCTCCCTTTTCCACCTGTCCCTAATATACCCCTCCCTGTCCTACCTGTTCCTAATATACACCCTCCCTGTCCCACCTGTTCCTAATATACACCTCCCTGTCCTACCAGTTCCTAATATACACCCTCCCTGTCCCACCTGTCCCTAATATACCCCTCCCTGTCCCACTTGTTCCTAATATACACCCTCCCTGTCCCACCTGTCCCTAATATACCCCTCCCTGTCCTACCTGTTCCTAATATACACCCTCCCTGTCCCACCTGTTCCTAATATACACCTCCCTGTCCTACCTGTTCTTAATATACACCTCCCTATCCCACCTGTTCCTAATGTACACCTCCCTGTCCCACCTATTCCTAATATTTACTCTCCCTATCCCACCTGTTCCTAATATACACCTTCCCTATCCCACCTGTTCCTTATATACACCCTCCCTGTCCCACCTGTTCCTAATATACACCTTCCCTATCCCACCTGTTCCTAATATACACCCTCCCTATCCTACCTGTTCCTAATATACACCTTCCCTATACCACCTTTTCCTTATATACACCCTCCTTATCCCACCTGTGCGTAATATACACCCTCCCTATTCCAACTGATCTTATATACAACCTCCCTATATTACCTGTTCCTAATATACACCCTCCCTATCCCACCTGTTCCTAATATACAACCTCTCCCTATCCCACCTGTTCCTAATATACACCCTCCCTATCCACCCTGTTCCGAATATACACCCTCCCTATCCCACTTGTTCCTAATAAACACCCTCCCTATCCCACCTGTGCGTAATATACACCCTCCCTATCCCACCTGTTCCTAATATACACCTTCCCTATACCACCTTTTCCTTATATACACCCACCCTATCACACCTTTTCCTTATATACACCCTCCCTATCCCACCTGTGCGTAATATACACCCTCCCTATCCCAACTGATCTTATATACAACCTCCCTATATTACCTGTTCCTAATATACACCCTTCGTATCCCACCTGTTCTTATATACACCCTCTCAATCTTACCTGTTCCTAATATACCCCCTCCCTATCCCACCTGCTCCTAATATACATCCTCCCTATCCCACCTGTTCCTAATATACATCCTGCCTATCCCACCTGTTCCGAATAAACACCCTCCCTATCCCACCTGCTCCTAATATACACCCTCCCTATCCCACCTGCTCCTAATATACATCCTCCCTATCCCACCTGTTCCTAATAAACACCCTCCCTATCCCACCTGCTCCTAATATACCCCTCCCTATCCGCCCTGTTCCTAATATACACCCTCCCTATCCCACTTGTTCCTTATATACCCTCTCCCTATCCCACCTGTTCCTAATATACACCCTCCCTATCCGCCCTGTTCCTAATATACACCCTCCCTATCCCACTTGTTCCTTATATACCCTCTCCCTATCTGCCCTGTTCCTAATATACACCCTCCCTCTCCGCCCTGTTCCTAATATACACCCTCCCTATCCCACTTGTTCCTTATATACCCTCTCCCTATCCAACCTGTTCCTAATATACACCATCCCTCTCCGCCCTGTTCCTAATATACACCCTCCCTATCCCACTTGTTCCTTATATACCCTCTCCCTATCCAACCTGTTCCTAATATACACCCTCCCTATCCGCCCTGTTCCTAATATACACCCTCCCTATCCCACTTGTTCCTAATAAACACCCTCCCTATCCCAACTGTGCGTAATATACACCCTCCCTATCCCAACTGATCTTATATACACCCTCCCTATATTACCTGTTTCTAATATACACCCTCCCTATATTACCTGTTCTTATATACACCTACTCAATCTTACCTGTTTCTAATATACACCCTCCCTATCCAACCTGTTCCTAATATACCCCTACCTATCCAACCTGTTCCTAATATACACCCTCCCTATCCGCCCTGTTCCTAATATACACCCTCCCTATCCCACTTGTTCCTTATATACCCTCTCCCTATCCCACCTGTTCCTAATATACACCCTCCCTGTCCCACCTGTTCCTAATATACACCCTCCCTATCCCACTTGTTCCTAATAAACACCCTCCCTATCCCATCTGTGCGTAATATACACCCTCCCTATCCCAACTGATCTTATATACACCCTCCCTATATTACCTGTTTCTAATATACACCCTCCCTATCCCACCTGCTCCTTATATACACCATCTCTTTCTTACCTGTTCCTAATTTACCCCCTCCCTATCCCACTTGTTCTTATATACACCCTCCCTATATTACCTGTTTCTAATATAAACCCTCCCTATCCCACCTGTTCCTAATATACACCTTTCCTATACCACCTTTTCCTTATATACACCCACCCTATCACACCTTTTCCTTATATACACCCTCCCTATCCACCCTGTTCCTAATATACACCCTCCTTATCTTACCTGTTCCTAATATACACTCTCCCTATATTACCTATTCCTAATATACACCCGCCCTATCCCACCTGCTCCTTATATACACCCGCCCTATCCCACCTGTTTCTAATATACACCCTCCCTATTTCACCTTTTTCTTGTTTACACCCTCCCTTTTGGCCCTGTTCCTAATATACACCCTCCCTATATTACCTATTCCTAATATACACCCGCCCTATCCCACCTGCTCCTTATATACACCCGCCCTATCCCACCTGTTCCTAATATACACCCTCCCTATCCCACCTGTGCATTATATACACCCTCCCTATCCCACCTGTTCCTTATATACACCCTCCCTATCCCACCTGTTCCTAATATACATCCTCCCTATATTACCTATTCCTAATATACACCCGCCCTATCCCACATGCTCCTTATATACACCCGCCCTATCCCACCTGTTCCTAATATACACCCTCCCTATCCCACCTGTGCATCATATACACCCTCCCTATCCAACCTGCTCCATATATACACCCACACTATCCCACCTGTTGCTTATATACACCCTCCCTATCCCACCTGTTCCTAATATACACCCTTCCTATCCCACCTGTGCATTATATACACCCTCCCTATCCCACCTGCTCCTTATATACACCCTCCCTATCTTACCTGTTCCTTATGTACACCCTCCCTATTCGCCCTGTTCCTAATATACACCCACCCTATCCCATCTGTGCATTATATACACCCTCCCTATCCCACCTGCTCCTTATATACACCCTCCCTATCTTACCTGTTCCTTATGTACACCCTCCCTATTCGCCCTGTTCCTAATATACACCCTCCCTATCCCCCCTGTTCCTTATATACACCCGCCCTATCCGACCTGCTCCTTATATACACCCGCCCTATCTTACCTGTTCCCAATATACACCCGCTCTATCCCACCTGCTCCTTATATACACCCGCCCTATCCCACCTGTTCCTAATATAAACCCGCCCTATCCCACCTGTTCCTAATATACACCCTCCCTATCCCACCTGTTCCTAATATACACCTTCCCTATCCCACCTGTTCCTTATATAAACCCGCCCTATCCCACTTGTTCCTTATATACACCCTCCCTATCCCTCCTGTTCCTTATATACACCCTCCCTATCCCACCTGTTCCTTATATACACCCTCCCTATCCGACCTGCTCCTTATATACACCCGCCCTATCCCACCTGTGCATTATATACACCCTCCCTATCCCACTTGTTCCTTATATACACCCTCCCTATCTGCCCTGTTCCTTATATACACCCGCCCTATCCGACCTGTGCATTATATACACCCTCCCTATCCCACTTGTTCCTTATATACACCCTCCCTATCCCACCTGTTCCTTATATACACCCTCCCTATCCGACCTGCTCCTTATATACACCCTCCCTATCCGACCTGCTCCTTATATACACCCGCCCTATCCCACCTGTGCATTATATACACCCTCCCTATCCCACCTGTTCCTTATATACACCCTCCCTATCTTACCTGTTCCTTATGTACACCCTCCCTATCCCACTTGTTCCTTATATACACCCTCCCTATCCCACCTGCTCCTTATATACACCCTCCCTATCCGACCTGCTCCTTATATACACCCTCCCTATCCCACCTGTTCCTTATATACACCCTCCCTATCCCACCTGCTCCTTATATACACCCTCCCTATCCCACCTGTGCATTATATACACCCTCCCTTTCCCACTTGTTCCTTATATACACACTCCCTATCCCACCTGCTCCTTATATACACCCTCCCTATCCCACCTGCTCCTTATATACACCCTCCCTATCCCACCTGTTCCTTATATACACCCTCCCTATCCCACCTGTTCCTAATATACCCCCTCCCTATCCAACCTGCTCCTTATATACACCCGCCCTATCCCACCTGTTCCTTATATACACCCTCCCAATCCGACCTGCTCCTTATATACACCTGCCCTATCCCACCTGTGCATTATATACACCCTCCCTATCCCACCTGTTCCTTATATACACCCTCACTATCCCACATGCTCCTTATATACACCCTCCCTATCCCACCTGTGCATTATATACACCCTCCCTATCCCACTTGTTCCTTATATACACCCTCCCTATCCCACCTGCTCCTTATATACACCCACCCTATCCCACCTGTTCCTTATATACACCCACCCTATCCCACCTGCTCCTTAAATACACCCGCCCTATCCCACCTGTTCCTAATATACACCCTCCCTATCCGCCCTGTTCCTAATATACACCCTCCCTATCCGACCTGCTCCTTATATACACCCGCCCTATCCGACCTGTTGCTAATATACACCCGCCCTATCCCACCTGTTCCAAATATACACCCTCCCTATCCCACCTGTGCGTAATATACACCCTCCCTATCCCACCTGTGCGTAATATACACCCTCCCTATCCCACCTGTTCCTAATATACACCTTCCCTATACCACCTTTTCCTTATATACACCCACCCTATCACACCTTTTCCTTATATACACCCTCCCTATCCCACCTGTGCGTAATATACACCCTCCCTATCCCAACTGATCTTATATACAACCTCCCTATATTACCTGTTCCTAATATACACCCTTCGTATCCCACCTGTTCTTATATACACCCTCTCAATCTTACCTGTTCCTAATATACCCCCTCCCTATCCCACCTGCTCCTAATATACATCCTCCCTATCCCACCTGTTCCTAATATACATCCTGCCTATCATACCTGTTCCGAATAAACACCCTCCCTATCCCACCTGCTCCTAATATACACCCTCCCTATCCCACCTGCTCCTAATATACATCCTCCCTATCCCACCTGTTCCTAATAAACACCCTCCCTATCCCACCTGCTCCTAATATACCCCTCCCTATCCACCCTGTTCCTAATATACACCCTCCCTATCCCACTTGTTCCTTATATACCCTCTCCCTATCCCACCTGTTCCTAATATACACCCTCCCTATCCGCCCTGTTCCTAATATACACCCTCCCTATCCCACTTGTTCCTTATATACCCTCTCCCTATCTGCCCTGTTCCTAATATACACCCTCCTTCTCCGCCCTGTTCCTAATATACACCCTCCCTATCCCACTTGTTCCTTATATACCCTCTCCCTATCCAACCTGTTCCTAATATACACCATCCCTCTCCGCCCTGTGTCTAATATACACCCTCCCTATCCCACTTGTTCCTTATATACACCCTCCCTATCCCACTTGTTCCTTATATACCCTCTCCCTATCCAACCTGTTCCTAATATACACCCTCCCTATCCGCCCTGTTCCTAATATACACCCTCCCTATCCCACTTGTTCCTAATAAACACCAGTCCTATCCCAACTGTGCGTAATATACACCCTCCCTATCCCAACTGATCTTATATACACCCTCCCTATATTACCTGTTTCTAATATACACCCTCCCTATATTACCTGTTCTTATATACACCTACTCAATCTTACCTGTTCCTAATATACACCCTCCCTATCCAACCTGTTCCTAATATACCCCTACCTATCCAACCTGTTCCTAATATACACCCTCCCTATCCGCCCTGTTCCTAATATACACCCTCCCTATCCCACTTGTTCCTTATATACCCTCTCCCTATCCTACCTGTTCCTAATATACACCCTCCCTATCCGCCCTGTTCCTAATATACACCCTCCCTATCCCACTTGTTCCTAATAAACACCCTCCCTATCCCATCTGTGCGTAATATACACCCTCCCTATCCCAACTGATCTTATATACACCCTCCCTATATTACCTGTTTCTAATATACACCCTCCCTATCCCACCTGCTCCTTATATACACCATCTCTTTCTTACCTGTTCCTAATTTACCCCCTCCCTATCCCACTTGTTCTTATATACTCCCTCCCTATATTACCTGTTTCTAATATAAACCCGCCCTATCCCACCTGTGCATTATATACACCCTCCCTATCCCACTTGTTCCTTATATACACCCTCCCTATCTGCCCTGTTCCTTATATACACCCGCCCTATCCCACCTGTTCCTAATATACACCCTCCCTATCCGCCCTGTTCCTAATATACACCCTCCCTATCCGACCTGCTCCTTATATACACCCGCCCTATCCGACCTGTTGCTAATATACACCCGCCCTATCCCACCTGTTCCAAATATACACCCTCCCTATCCCACCTGTGCGTAATATACACCCTCCCTATCCCACCTGTGCGTAATATACACCCTCCCTATCCCACCTGTTCCTAATATACACCTTCCCTATACCACCTTTTCCTTATATACACCCACCCTATCACACCTTTTCCTTATATACCCTCTCCCTATCCGACCTGTTCCTAATATACACCCTCCCTATCCGACCTGCTCCTTATATACACCCTCCCTATCCCACCTGTTCCTTATATACACCCTCCCTATCCCACCTGCTCCTTATATACACCCTCCCTATCCCACCTGTGCATTATATACACCCTCCCTTTCCCACTTGTTCCTTATATACACACTCCCTATCCCACCTGCTCCTTATATACACCCTCCCTATCCCACCTACTCCTTATATACACCCTCCCTATCCCACCTGTTCCTTATATACACCCTCCCTATCCCACCTGTTCCTAATATACCCCCTCCCTATCCCACCTGTGCATTATATACACCCTCCCTATCCCACCTGTTCCATATATACACCCTCCCTATCCCACCTGTTCCTTATATACACCATCCCTATCCAACCTGCTCCTTATATACACCCGCCCTATCCCACCTGTTCCTTATATACACCCTCCCAATCCGACCTGCTCCTTATATACACCTGCCCTATCCCACCTGTGCATTATATACACCCTCCCTATCCCACCTGTTCCTTATATACACCCTCACTATCCCACCTGCTCCTTATATACACCCTCCCTATCCCACCTGTGCATTATATACACCCTCCCTATCCCTCTTGTTCATTATATACACCCTCCCTATCCCACCTGCTCCTTATATACACCCTCCCTATCCCACCTGTTCCTTATATACACCCACCCTATCCCACCTGCTCCTTAAATACACCCGCCCTATCCCACCTGTTCCTAATATACACCCTCCCTATCCGCCCTGTTCCTAATATACACCCTCCCTATCCGACCTGCTCCTTACATACACCCGCCCTATCCGACCTGTTGCTAATATACACCCGCCCTATCCCACCTGTTCCAAATATACACCAGTCCTATCCCAACTGTGCGTAATATACACCCTCCCTATCCCAACTGATCTTAGATACACCCTCCCTATATTACCTGTTTCTAATATACACCCTCCCTATATTACCTGTTCTTATATACACCTACTCAATCTTACCTGTTCCTAATATACACCCTCCCTATCCAACCTGTTCCTAATATACCCCTACCTATCCAACCTGTTCCTAATATACACCCTCCCTATCCGCCCTGTTCCTAATATACACCCTCCCTATCCCACTTGTTCCTTATATACCCTCTCTCTATCCCACCTGTTCCTAATATACACCCTCCCTATCCGCCCTGTTCCTAATATACACCCTCCCTATCCCACTTGTTCCTAATAAACACCCTCCCTATCCCATCTGTGCGTAATATACACCCTCCCTATCCCAACTGATCTTATATACACCCTCCCTATATTACCTGTTTCTAATATACACCCTCCCTATCCCACCTGCTCCTTATATACACCATCTCTTTCTTACCTGTTCCTAATTTACCCCCTCCCTATCCCACTTGTTCTTATATACTCCCTCCCTATATTACCTGTTTCTAATATAAACCCGCCCTATCCCACCTGTGCATTATATACACCCTCCCTATCCCACTTGTTCCTTATATACACCCTCCCTATCTGCCCTGTTCCTTATATACACCCGCCCTATCCCACCTGTTCCTAATATACACCCTCCCTATCCGCCCTGTTCCTAATATACACCCTCCCTATCCGACCTGCTCCTTATATACACCCGCCCTATCCGACCTGTTGCTAATATACACCCGCCCTATCCCACCTGTTCCAAATATACACCCTCCCTATCCCACCTGTGCGTAATATACACCCTCCCTATCCCACCTGTGCGTAATATACACCCTCCCTATCCCACCTGTTCCTAATATACACCTTCCCTATACCACCTTTTCCTTATATACACCCACCCTATTACACCTTTTCCTTATATACACCCTCCCTATCCGACCTGTGCGTAATATACACCCTCCCTATCCCAACTGATCTTATATACAACCTCCCTATATTACCTGTTCCTAATATACACCCTTCGTATCCCACCTGTTCTTATATACACCCTCTCAATCTTACCTGTTCCTAATATACCCCCTCCCTATCCCACCTGCTCCTAATATACATCCTCCCTATCCCACCTGTTCCTAATATACATCCTGCCTATCATACCTGTTCCGAATAAACACCCTCCCTATCCCACCTGCTCCTAATATACACCCTCCCTATCCCACCTGCTCCTAATATACATCCTCCCTATCCCACCTGTTCCTAATAAACACCCTCCCTATCCCACCTGCTCCTAATATACCCCTCCCTATCCACCCTGTTCCTAATATACACCCTCCCTATCCCACTTGTTCCTTATATACCCTCTCCCTATCCCACCTGTTCCTAATATACACCCTCCCTATCCGCCCTGTTCCTAATATACACCCTCCCTATCCCACTTGTTCCTTATATACCCTCTCCCTATCTGCCCTGTTCCTAATATACACCCTCCTTCTCCGCCCTGTTCCTAATATACACCCTCCCTATCCCACTTGTTCCTTATATACCCTCTCCCTATCCAACCTGTTCCTAATATACACCATCCCTCTCCGCCCTGTGTCTAATATACACCCTCCCTATCCCACTTGTTCCTTATATACCCTCTCCCTATCCAACCTGTTCCTAATATACACCCTCCCTATCCGCCCTGTTCCTAATATACACCCTCCCTATAACACTTGTTCCTTATATACCCTCTCCCTATCCAACCTGTTCCTAATATACACCCTCCCTATCCGCCCTGTTCCTAATATACACCCTCCCTATCCCACTTGTTCCTAATAAACACCAGTCCTATCCCAACTGTGCGTAATATACACCCTCCCTATCCCAACTGATCTTATATACACCCTCCCTATATTACCTGTTTCTAATATACACCCTCCCTATATTACCTGTTCTTATATACACCTACTCAATCTTACCTGTTCCTAATATACACCCTCCCTATCCAACCTGTTCCTAATATACCCCTACCTATCCAACCTGTTCCTAATATACATCCTCCCTATCCGCCCTGTTCCTAATATACACCCTCCCTATCCCACTTGTTCCTTATATACCCTCTCCCTATCCCACCTGTTCCTAATATACACCCTCCCTATCCGCCCTGTTCCTAATATACACCCTCCCTATCCCACTTGTTCCTAATAAACACCCTCCCTATCCCATCTGTGCGTAATATACACCCTCCCTATCCCAACTGATCTTATATACACCCTCCCTATATTACCTGTTTCTAATATACACCCTCCCTATCCCACCTGCTCCTTATATACACCATCTCTTTCTTACCTGTTCCTAATTTACCCCCTCCCTATCCCACTTGTTCTTATATACTCCCTCCCTATATTACCTGTTTCTAATATAAACCCTCCCTATCCCACCTGTTCCTAATATACACCTTTCCTATACCACCTTTTCCTTATATACACCCACCCTATCACACCTTTTCCTTATATACACCCTCCCTATCCACCCTGTTCCTAATATACACCCTCCTTATCTTACCTGTTCCTAATATACACTCTCCCTATCCCACCTGTTTCTAATATATACCCTCCCTATTTCACCTTTTTCTTGTTTACACCCTCCCTTTTGGCCCTGTTCCTAATATACACCCTCCCTATATTACCTATTCCTAATATACACCCGCCCTATCCCACCTGCTCCTTATATACACCCGCCCTATCCCACCTGTTCCTAATATACACCCTCCCTATCCCACCTGTGCATTATATACACCCTCCCTATCCCACCTGTTCCTAATATACACCCTCCCTATATTACCTATTCCTAATATACACCCACCCTATCCCACCTGCTCCTTATATACACCCGCCCTATCCCACCTGTTCCTAATATACACCCTCCCTATCCCACCTGTGCATTATAACACCCTCCCTTTCCCACTTGTTCCTTATATACACACTCCCTATCCCACCTGCTCCTTATATACACCCTCCCTATCCCACCTGCTCCTTATATACACCCTCCCTATCCCACCTGTTCCTTATATACACCCTCCCTATCCCACCTGTTCCTAATATATACCCTCCCTATCCCACCTGTGCATTATATACACCCTCCCTATCCCACCTGTTCCTTATATACACCCTCCCTATCCCACCTGTTCCTTATATACACCATCCCTATCCAACCTGCTCCTTATATACACCCGCCCTATCCCACCTGTTCCTTATATACACCCTCCCAATCCGACCTGCTCCTTATATACACCTGCCCTATCCCACCTGTGCATTATATACACCCTCCCTATCCCACCTGTTCCTTATATACACCCTCACTATCCCACCTGCTCCTTATATACACCCTCCCTATCCCACCTGTGCATTATATACACCCTCCCTATCCCACTTGTTCCTTATATACACCCTCCCTATCCCACCTGCTCCTTATATACACCCTCCCTATCCCACCTGTTCCTTATATACACCCACCTTATCCCACCTGCTCCTTAAATACACCCGCCCTATCCCACCTGTTCCTAATATACACCCTCCCTATCCGCCCTGTTCCTAATATACACCCTCCCTATCCGACCTGCTCCTTATATACACCCGCCCTATCCGACCTGTTGCTAATATACACCCGCCCTATCCCACCTGTTCCAAATATACACCCTCCCTATCCCACCTGTGCGTAATATACACCCTCCCTATCCCACCTGTGCGTAATATACACCCTCCCTATCCCACCTGTTCCTAATATACACCTTCCCTATACCACCTTTTCCTTATATACACCCACCCTATCACATCTTTTCCTTATATACACCCTCCCTATCCCACCTGTGCGTAATATACACCCTCCCTATCCCAACTGATCTTATATACAACCTCCCTATATTACCTGTTCCTAATATACACCCTTCGTATCCCACCTGTTCTTATATACACCCTCTCAATCTTACCTGTTCCTAATATACCCCCTCCCTATCCCACCTGCTCCTAATATACATCCTCCCTATCCCACCTGTTCCTAATATACATCCTGCCTATCCCACTTGTTCCTAATAAACACCCTCCCTATCCCACCTGCTCCTAATATACCCCTCCCTATCCACCCTGTTCCTAATATACACCCTCCCTATCCCACTTGTTCCTTATATACCCTCTCCCTATCCCACCTGTTCCTAATATACACCCTCCCTATCCGCCCTGTTCCTAATATACACCCTCCCTATCCCACTTGTTCCTTATATACCCTCTCCCTATCTGCCCTGTTCCTAATATACACCCTCCTTCTCCGCCCTGTTCCTAATATACACCCTCCCTATCCCACTTGTTCCTTATATACCCTCTCCCTATCCAACCTGTTCCTAATATACACCATCCCTCTCCGCCCTATGTCTAATATACACCCTCCCTATCCCACTTGTTCCTTATATACCCTCTCCCTATCCAACCTGTTCCTAATATACACCCTCCCTATCCGCCCTGTTCCTAATATACACCCTCCCTATCCCACTTGTTCCTTATATACCCTCTCCCTATCCAACCTGTTCCTAATATACACCCTCCCTATCCGCCCTGTTCCTAATATACACCCTCCCTATCCCACTTGTTCCTAATAAACACCAGTCCTATCCCAACTGTGCGTAATATACACCCTCCCTATCCCAACTGATCTTATATACACCCTCCCTATATTACCTGTTTCTAATATACACCCTCCCTATATTACCTGTTCTTATATACACCTACTCAATCTTACCTGTTCCTAATATACACCCTCCCTATCCAACCTGTTCCTAATATACCCCTACCTATCCAACCTGTTCCTAATATACACCCTCCCTATCCACCCTGTTCCTAATATACACCCTCCCTATCCCACTTGTTCCTTATATACCCTCTCCCTATCCCACCTGTTCCTAATATACACCCTCCCTATCCGCCCTGTTCCTAATATACACCCTCCCTATCCCACTTGTTCCTAATAAACACCCTCCCTATCCCATCTGTGCGTAATATACACCCTCCCTATCCCAACTGATCTTATATACACCCTCCCTATATTACCTGTTTCTAATATACACCCTCCCTATCCCACCTGCTCCTTATATACACCTTTCCTATACCACCTTTTCCTTATATACACCCACCCTATCACACCTTTTCCTTATATACACCCTCCCTATCCACCCTGTTCCTAATATACACCCTCCTTATCTTACCTGTTCCTAATATACACTCTCCCTATCCCACCTGTTCCTAATATACACCTTTCCTATACCACCTTTTCCTTATATACACCCACCCTATCACACCTTTTCCTTATATACACCCTCCCTATCCACCCTGTTCCTAATTTACCCCCTCCCTATCCCACTTGTTCTTATATACACCCTCCCTATATTACCTGTTTCTAATATAAACCCTCCCTATCCCACCTGTTCCTAATATACACCTTTCCTATACCACCTTTTCCTTATATACACCCACCCTATCACACCTTTTCCTTATATACACCCTCCCTATCCACCCTGTTCCTAATATACACCCTCCTTATCTTACCTGTTCCTAATATACACTCTCCCTATATTACCTATTCCTAATATACACCCGCCCTATCCCACCTGCTCCTTATATACACCCGCCCTATCCTACCTGTTTCTAATATACACCCTCCCTATTTCACCTTTTTCTTGTTTACACCCTCCCTTTTGGCCCTGTTCCTAATATACACCCTCCCTATATTACCTATTCCTAATATACACCCTCCCTATCCGACCTGCTCCTTATATACACCCGCCCTATCCGACCTGTTGCTAATATACACCCGCCCTATCCCACCTGTTCCAAATATACACCCTCCCTATCCCACCTGTGCGTAATATACACCCTCCCTATCCCACCTGTGCGTAATATACACCCTCCCTATCCCACCTGTTCCTAATATACACCTTCCCTATACCACCTTTTCCTTATATACACCCACCCTATCACACCTTTTCCTTATATACACCCTCCATATCCCACCTGTGCGTAATATACACCCTACCTATCCCAACTGATCTTATATACAACCTCCCTATATTACCTGTTCCTAATATACACCCTTCGTATCCCACCTGTTCTTATATACACCCTCTCAATCTTACCTGTTCCTAATATACCCCCTCCCTATCCCACCTGCTCCTAATATACATCCTCCCTATCCCACCTGTTCCTAATATACATCCTGCCTATCCCACTTGTTCCTAATAAACACCCTCCCTATCCCACCTGCTCCTAATATACCCCTCCCTATCCACCCTGTTCCTAATATACACCCTCCCTATCCCACTTGTTCCTTATATACCCTCTCCCTATCCCACCTGTTCCTAATATACACCCTCCCTATCCGCCCTGTTCCTAATATACACCCTCCCTATCCCACTTGTTCCTTATATACCCTTTCCCTATCTGCCCTGTTCCTAATATACACCCTCCTTCTCCGCCCTGTTCCTAATATACACCCTCCCTATCCCACTTGTTCCTTATATACCCTCTCCCTATCCAACCTGTTCCTAATATACACCATCCCTCTCCGCCCTGTGTCTAATATACACCCTCCCTATCCCACTTGTTCCTTATATACCCTCTCCCTATCCAACCTGTTCCTAATATACACCCTCCCTATCCGCCCTGTTCCTAATATACACCCTCCCAATCCCACTTGTTCCTTATAAACCCTCTCCCTATCCCACCTGTTCCTAATATACACCCTCCCTATCCGCCCTGTTCCTAATATACACCCTCCCTATCCCACTTGTTCCTTATATACCCTCTCCCTATCTGCCCTGTTCCTAATATACACCCTCCTTCTCCGCCCTGTTCCTAATATACACCCTCCCTATCCCACTTGTTCCTTATATACCCTCTCCCTATCCAACCTGTTCCTAATATACACCATCCCTCTCCGCCCTGTGTCTAATATACACCCTCCCTATCCCACTTGTTCCTTATATACCCTCTCCCTATCCAACCTGTTCCTAATATACACCCTCCCTATCCGCCCTGTTCCTAATATACACCCTCCCTATCCCACTTGTTCCTTATATACCCTCTCCCTATCCAACCTGTTCCTAATATACACCCTCCCTATCCGCCCTGTTCCTAATATACACCCTCCCTATCCCACTTGTTCCTAATAAACACCAGTCCTATCCCAACTGTGCGTAATATACACCCTCCCTATCCCAACTGATCTTATATACACCCTCCCTATATTACCTGTTTCTAATATACACCCTCCCTATATTACCTGTTCTTATATACACCTACTCAATCTTACCTGTTCCTAATATACACCCTCCCTATCTAACCTGTTCCTAATATACCCCTACCTATCCAACCTGTTCCTAATATACACCCTCCCTATCCGCCCTGTTCCTAATATACACCCTCCCTATCCCACTTGTTCCTTATATACCCTCTCCCTATCCCACCTGTTCCTAATATACACCCTCCCTATCCGCCCTGTTCCTAATATACACCCTCCCTATATTACCTGTTTCTAATATAAACCCTCCCTATCCCACCTGTTCCTAATATACACCTTTCCTATACCACCTTTTCCTTATATACACCCACCCTATCACACCTTTTCCTTATATACACCCTCCCTATCCACCCTGTTCCTAATATACACCCTCCTTATCTTACCTGTTCCTAATATACACTCTCCCTATATTACCTATTCCTAATATACACCCGCCCTATCCCACCTGCTCCTTATATACACCCGCCCTATCCCACCTGTTTCTAATATACACCTTCCCTATTTCACCTTTTTCTTGTTTACACCCTCCCTTTTGGCCCTGTTCCTAATATACACCCTCCCTATATTACCTATTCCTAATATACACCCGCCCTATCCCACCTGCTCCTTATATACACCCGCCCTATCCCACCTGTTCCTAATATACACCCTCCCTATCCCACCTGTGCATTATATACACCCTCCCTATCCCACCTGTTCCTTATATACACCCTCCCTATCCCACCTGTTCCTAATATACATCCTCCCTATATTACCTATTCCTAATATACACCCGCCCTATCCCACATGCTCCTTATATACACCCGCCCTATCCCACCTGTTCCTAATATACACCCTCCCTATCCCACCTGTGCATCATATACACCCTCCCTATCCAACCTGCTCCATATATACACCCACACTATCCCACCTGTTGCTTATATACACCCTCCCTATCCCACCTGTTCCTAATATACACCCTTCCTATCCCACCTGTGCATTATATACACCCTCCCTATCCCACCTGCTCCTTATATACACCCTCCCTATCTTACCTGTTCCTTATGTACACCATCCCTATTCGCCCTGTTCCTAATATACACCCACCCTATCCCATCTGTGCATTATATACACCCTCCCTATCCCACCTGCTCCTTATATACACCCTCCCTATCTTACCTGTTCCTTATGTACACCCTCCCTATTCGCCCTGTTCCTAATATACACCCTCCCTATCCCCCCTGTTCCTTATATACACCCGCCCTATCCGACCTGCTCCTTATATACACCCGCCCTATCTTACCTGTTCCCAATATACACCCGCTCTATCCCACCTGCTCCTTATATACACCCGCCCTATCCCACCTGTTCCTAATATAAACCCGCCCTATCCCACCTGTTCCTAATATACACCCTCCCTATCCCACCTGTTCCTAATATACACCTTCCCTATCCCACCTGTTCCTTATATAAACCCGCCCTATCCCACTTGTTCCTTATATACACCCTCCCTATCCCTCCTGTTCCTTATATACACCCTCCCTATCCCACCTGTTCCTTATATACACCCTCCCTATCCGACCTGCTCCTTATATACACCCGCCCTATCCCACCTGTGCATTATATACACCCTCCCTATCCCACTTGTTCCTTATATACACCCTCCCTATCTGCCCTGTTCCTTATATACACCCGCCCTATCCGACCTGTGCATTATATACATCCTCCCTATCCCACTTGTTCCTTATATACACCCTCCCTATCCCACCTGTTCCTTATATACACCCTCCCTATCCGACCTGCTCCTTATATACACCCTCCCTATCCGACCTGCTCCTTATATACACCCGCCCTATCCCACCTGTGCATTATATACACCCTCCCTATCCCACCTGTTCCTTATATACACCCTCCCTATCTTACCTGTTCCTTATGTACACCCTCCCTATCCCACTTGTTCCTTATATACACCCTCCCTATCCCACCTGCTCCTTATATACACCCTCCCTATCCGACCTGCTCCTTATATACACCCTCCCTATCCCACCTGTTCCTTATATACACCCTCCCTATCCCACCTGCTCCTTATATACACCCTCCCTATCCCACCTGTGCATTATATACACCCTCCCTTTCCCACTTGTTCCTTATATACACACTCCCTATCCCACCTGCTCCTTATATACACCCTCCCTATCCCACCTGCTCCTTATATACACCCTCCCTATCCCACCTGTTCCTTATATACACCCTCCCTATCCCACCTGTTCCTAATATACCCCCTCCCTATCCCACCTGTGCATTATATACACCCTCCCTATCCCACCTGTTCCTTATATACACCCTCCCTATCCCACCTGTTCCTTGTATACAGCATCCCTATCCAACCTGCTCCTTATATACACCCGCCCTATCCCACCTGTTCCTTATATACACCCTCCCAATCCGACCTGCTCCTTATATACACCTGCCCTATCCCACCTGTGCATAATATACACCCTCCCTATCCCACCTGTTCCTTATATACACCCTCACTATCCCACCTGCTCCTTATATACACCCTCCCTATCCCACCTGTGCATTATATACACCCTCCCTATCCCACTTGTTCCTTATATACACCCTCCCTATCCCACCTGCTCCTTATATACACCCTCCCTATCCCACCTGTTCCTTATATACACCCACCCTATCCCACCTGCTCCTTAAATACACCCGCCCTATCCCACCTGTTCCTAATATACACCCTCCCTATCCGCCCTGTTCCTAATATACACCCTCCCTATCCGACCTGCTCCTTATATACACCCGCCCTATCCGACCTGTTGCTAATATACACCCGCCCTATCCCACCTGTTCCAAATATACACCCTCCCTATCCCACCTCTGCGTAATATACACCCTCCCTATCCCACCTGTGCGTAATATACACCCTCCCTATCCCACCTGTTCCTAATATACACCTTCCCTATACCACCTTTTCCTTATATACACCCACCCTATCACACCTTTTCCTTATATACACCCTCCCTATCCCACTTGTGCGTAATATACACCCTCCCTATCCCAACTGATCTTATATACAACCTCCCTATATTACCTGTTCCTAATATACACCCTTCGTATCCCACCTGTTCTTATATACACCCTCTCAATCTTACCTGTTCCTAATATACCCCCTCCCTATCCCACCTGCTCCTAATATACATCCTCCCTATCCCACCTGTTCCTAATATACATCCTGCCTATCATACCTGTTCCGAATAAACACCCTCCCTATCCCACCTGCTCCTAATATACACCCTCCCTATCCCACCTGCTCCTAATATACATCCTCCCTATCCCACCTGTTCCTAATAAACACCCTCCCTATCCCACCTGCTCCTAATATACCCCTCCCTATCCACCCTGTTCCTAATATACACCCTCCCTATCCCACTTGTTCCTTATATACCCTCTCCCTATCCCACCTGTTCCTAATATACACCCTCCCTATCCGCCCTGTTCCTAATATACACCCTCCCTATCCCACTTGTTCCTTATATACCCTCTCCCTATCTGCCCTGTTCCTAATATACACCCTCCTTCTCCGCCCTGTTCCTAATATACACCCTCCCTATCCCACTTGTTCCTTATATACCCTCTCCCTATCCAACCTGTTCCTAATATACACCATCCCTCTCCGCCCTGTGTCTAATATACACCCTCCCTATCCCACTTGTTCCTTATATACACCCTCCCTATCCCACTTGTTCCTTATATACCCTCTCCCTATCCAACCTGTTCCTAATATACACCCTCCCTATCCGCCCTGTTCCTAATATACACCCTCCCTATCCCACTTGTTCCTAATAAACACCAGTCCTATCCCAACTGTGCGTAATATACACCCTCCCTATCCCAACTGATCTTATATACACCCTCCCTATATTACCTGTTTCTAATATACACCCTCCCTATATTACCTGTTCTTATATACACCTACTCAATCTTACCTGTTCCTAATATACACCCTCCCTATCCAACCTGTTCCTAATATACCCCTACCTTTCCAACCTGTTCCTAATATACACCCTCCCTATCCGCCCTGTTCCTAATATACACCCTCCCTATCCCACTTGTTCCTTATATACCCTCTCCCTATCCTACCTGTTCCTAATATACACCCTCCCTATCCGCCCTGTTCCTAATATACACCCTCCCTATCCCACTTGTTCCTAATAAACACCCTCCCTATCCCATCTGTGCGTAATATACACCCTCCCTATCCCAACTGATCTTATATACACCCTCCCTATATTACCTGTTTCTAATATACACCCTCCCTATCCCACCTGCTCCTTATATACACCATCTCTTTCTTACCTGTTCCTAATTTACCCCCTCCCTATCCCACTTGTTCTTATATACTCCCTCCCTATATTACCTGTTTCTAATATAAACCCGCCCTATCCCACCTGTGCATTATATACACCCTCCCTATCCCACTTGTTCCTTATATACACCCTCCCTATCTGCCCTGTTCCTTATATACACCCGCCCTATCCCACCTGTTCCTAATATACACCCTCCCTATCCGCCCTGTTCCTAATATACACCCTCCCTATCCGACCTGCTCCTTATATACACCCGCCCTATCCGACCTGTTGCTAATATACACCCGCCCTATCCCACCTGTTCCAAATATACACCCTCCCTATCCCACCTGTGCGTAATATACACCCTCCCTATCCCACCTGTGCGTAATATACACCCTCCCTATCCCACCTGTTCCTAATATACACCTTCCCTATACCACCTTTTCCTTATATACACCCACCCTATCACACCTTTTCCTTATATACCCTCTCCCTATCCAACCTGTTCCTAATATACACCCTCCCTATCCGACCTGCTCCTTATATACACCCTCCCTATCCCACCTGTTCCTTATATACACCCTCCCTATCCCACCTGCTCCTTATATACACCCTCCCTATCCCACCTGTGCATTATATACACCCTCCCTTTCCCACTTGTTCCTTATATACACACTCCCTATCCCACCTGCTCCTTATATACACCCTCCCTATCCCACCTGCTCCTTATATACACCCTCCCTATCCCACCTGTTCCTTATATACACCCTCCCTATCCCACCTGTTCCTAATATACCCCCTCCCTATCCCACCTGTGCATTATATACACCCTCCCTATCCCACCTGTTCCATATATACACCCTCCCTATCCCACCTGTTCCTTATATACACCATCCCTATCCAACCTGCTCCTTATATACACCCGCCCTATCCCACCTGTTCCTTATATACACCCTCCCAATCCGACCTGCTCCTTATATACACCTGCCCTATCCCACCTGTGCATTATATACACCCTCCCTATCCCACCTGTTCCTTATATACACCCTCACTATCCCACCTGCTCCTTATATACACCCTCCCTATCCCACCTGTGCATTATATACACCCTCCCTATCCCTCTTGTTCATTATATACACCCTCCCTATCCCACCTGCTCCTTATATACACCCTCCCTATCCCACCTGTTCCTTATATACACCCACCCTATCCCACCTGCTCCTTAAATACACCCGCCCTATCCCACCTGTTCCTAATATACACCCTCCCTATCCGCCCTGTTCCTAATATACACCCTCCCTATCCGACCTGCTCCTTACATACACCCGCCCTATCCGACCTGTTGCTAATATACACCCGCCCTATCCCACCTGTTCCAAATATACACCCTCCCTATCCCACCTGTGCGTAATATACACCCTCCCTATCCCACCTGTGCGTAATATACACCCTCCCTATCCCACCTGTTCCTAATATACACCTTCCCTATACCACCTTTTCCTTATATACACCCACCCTATCACACCTTTTCCTTATATACACCCTCCCTATCCCACCTGTGCGTAATATACACCCTCCCTATCCCAACTGATCTTATATACAACCTCCCTATATTACCTGTTCCTAATATACACCCTTCGTATCCCACCTGTTCTTATATACACCCTCTCAATCTTACCTGTTCCTAATATACCCCCTCCCTATCCCACCTGCTCCTAATATACATCCTCCCTATCCCACCTGTTCCTAATATACATCCTGCCTATCATACCTGTTCCGAATAAACACCCTCCCTATCCCACCTGCTCCTAATATACACCCTCCCTATCCCACCTGCTCCTAATATACATCCTCCCTATCCCACCTGTTCCTAATAAACACCCTCCCTATCCCACCTGCTCCTAATATACCCCTCCCTATCCACCCTGTTCCTAATATACACCCTCCCTATCCCACTTGTTCCTTATATACCCTCTCCCTATCCCACCTGTTCCTAATATACACCCTCCCTATCCGCCCTGTTCCTAATATACACCCTCCCTATCCCACTTGTTCCTTATATACCCTCTCCCTATCTGCCCTGTTCCTAATATACACCCTCCTTCTCCGCCCTGTTCCTAATATACACCCTCCCTATCCCACTTGTTCCTTATATACCCTCTCCCTATCCAACCTGTTCCTAATATACACCATCCCTCTCAGCCCTGTGTCTAATATACACCCTCCCTATCCCACTTGTTCCTTATATACCCTCTCCCTATCCAACCTGTTCCTAATATACACCCTCCCTATCCGCCCTGTTCCTAATATACACCCTCCCTATCCCACTTGTTCCTTATATACCCTCTCCCTATCCAACCTGTTCCTAATATACACCCTCCCTATCCGCCCTGTTCCTAATATACACCCTCCCTATCCCACTTGTTCCTAATAAACACCAGTCCTATCCCAACTGTGCGTAATATACACCCTCCCTATCCCAACTGATCTTATATACACCCTCCCTATATTACCTGTTTCTAATATACACCCTCCCTATATTACCTGTTCTTATATACACCTACTCAATCTTACCTGTTCCTAATATACACCCTCCCTATCCAACCTGTTCCTAATATACCCCTACCTATCCAACCTGTTCCTAATATACACCCTCCCTATCCGCCCTGTTCCTAATATACACCCTCCCTATCCCACTTGTTTCTTATATACCCTCTCCCTATCCCACCTGTTCCTAATATACACCCTCCCTATCCGCCCTGTTCCTAATATACACCCTCCCTATCCCACTTGTTCCTAATAAACACCCTCCCTATCCCATCTGTGCGTAATATACACCCTCCCTATCCCAACTGATCTTATATACACCCTCCCTATATTACCTGTTTCTAATATACACCCTCCCTATCCCACCTGCTCCTTATATACACCATCTCTTTCTTACCTGTTCCTAATTTACCCCCTCCCTATCCCACTTGTTCTTATATACTCCCTCCCTATATTACCTGTTTCTAATATAAACCCGCCCTATCCCACCTGTGCATTATATACACCCTCCCTATCCCACTTGTTCCTTATATACACCCTCCCTATCTGCCCTGTTCCTTATATACACCCGCCCTATCCCACCTGTTCCTAATATACACCCTCCCTATCCGCCCTGTTCCTAATATACACCCTCCCTATCCGACCTGCTCCTTATATACACCCGCCCTATCCGACCTGTTGCTAATATACACCCGCCCTATCCCACCTGTTCCAAATATACACCCTCCCTATCCCACCTGTGCGTAATATACACCCTCCCTATCCCACCTGTGCGTAATATACACCCTCCCTATCCCACCTGTTCCTAATATACACCTTCCCTATACCACCTTTTCCTTATATACACCCACCCTATCACACCTTTTCCTTATATACACCCTCCCTATCCCACCTGTGCGTAATATACACCCTCCCTATCCCAACTGATCTTATATACAACCTCCCTATATTACCTGTTCCTAATATACACCCTTCGTATCCCACCTGTTCTTATATACACCCTCTCAATCTTACCTGTTCCTAATATACCCCCTCCCTATCCCACCTGCTCCTAATATACATCCTCCCTATCCCACCTGTTCCTAATATACATCCTGCCTATCATACCTGTTCCGAATAAACACCCTCCCTATCCCACCTGCTCCTAATATACACCCTCCCTATCCCACCTGCTCCTAATATACATCCTCCCTATCCCACCTGTTCCTAATAAACACCCTCCCTATCCCACCTGCTCCTAATATACCCCTCCCTATCCACCCTGTTCCTAATATACACC
Source organism: Sipunculus nudus (assembly GCA_026874595.1). Classification (NCBI taxonomy): domain Eukaryota; kingdom Metazoa; phylum Annelida; class Sipuncula; order Golfingiida; family Sipunculidae; genus Sipunculus; species Sipunculus nudus. Next base: position 9,130,763 of record CM049308.1, read on the forward strand.
CTCCCTATCCCACTTGTTCCTTATATACCCTCTCCCTATCCCACCTGTTCCTAATATACACCCTCCCTATCCGCCCTGTTCCTAATATACACCCTCCCTATCCCACTTGTTCCTTATATACCCTCTCCCTATCTGCCCTGTTCCTAATATACACCCTCCTTCTCCGCCCTGTTCCTAATATACACCCTCCCTATCCCACTTGTTCCTTATATACCCTCTCCCTATCCAACCTGTTCCTAATATACACCATCCCTCTCCGCCCTGTGTCTAATATACACCCTCCCTATCCCACTTGTTCCTTATATACCCTCTCCCTATCCAACCTGTTCCTAATATACACCCTCCCTATCCGCCCTGTTCCTAATATACACCCTCCCTATAACACTTGTTCCTTATATACCCTCTCCCTATCCAACCTGTTCCTAATATACACCCTCCCTATCCGCCCTGTTCCTAATATACACCCTCCCTATCCCACTTGTTCCTAATAAACACCAGTCCTATCCCAACTGTGCGTAATATACACCCTCCCTATCCCAACTGATCTTATATACACCCTCCCTATATTACCTGTTTCTAATATACACCCTCCCTATATTACCTGTTCTTATATACACCTACTCAATCTTACCTGTTCCTAATATACACCCTCCCTATCCAACCTGTTCCTAATATACCCCTACCTATCCAACCTGTTCCTAATATACACCCTCCCTATCCGCCCTGTTCCTAATATACACCCTCCCTATCCCACTTGTTCCTTATATACCCTCTCCCTATCCCACCTGTTCCTAATATACACCCTCCCTATCCGCCCTGTTCCTAATATACACCCTCCCTATCCCACTTGTTCCTAATAAACACCCTCCCTATCCCATCTGTGCGTAATATACACCCTCCCTATCCCAACTGATCTTATATACACCCTCCCTATATTACCTGTTTCTAATATACACCCTCCCTATCCCACCTGCTCCTTATATACACCATCTCTTTCTTACCTGTTCCTAATTTACCCCCTCCCTATCCCACTTGTTCTTATATACTCCCTCCCTATATTACCTGTTTCTAATATAAACCCTCCCTATCCCACCTGTTCCTAATATACACCTTTCCTATACCACCTTTTCCTTATATACACCCACCCTATCACACCTTTTCCTTATATACACCCTCCCTATCCACCCTGTTCCTAATATACACCCTCCTTATCTTACCTGTTCCTAATATACACTCTCCCTATCCCACCTGTTTCTAATATACACCCTCCCTATTTCACCTTTTTCTTGTTTACACCCTCCCTTTTGGCCCTGTTCCTAATATACACCCTCCCTATATTACCTATTCCTAATATACACCCGCCCTCCCACCTGCTCCTTATATACACCCGCCCTATCCCACCTGTTCCTAATATACACCCTCCCTATCCCACCTGTGCATTATATACACCCTCCCTATCCCACCTGTTCCTAATATACACCCTCCCTATATTACCTATTCCTAATATACACCCACCCTATCCCACCTGCTCCTTATATACACCCGCCCTATCCCACCTGTTCCTAATATACACCCTCCCTATCCCACCTGTGCATTATAACACCCTCCCTTTCCCACTTGTTCCTTATATACACACTCCCTATCCCACCTGCTCCTTATATACACCCTCCCTATCCCACCTGCTCCTTATATACACCCTCCCTATCCCACCTGTTCCTTATATACACCCTCCCTATCCCACCTGTTCCTAATATACACCCTCCCTATCCCACCTGTGCATTATATACACCCTCCCTATCCCACCTGTTCCTTATATACACCCTCCCTATCCCACCTGTTCCTTATATACACCATCCCTATCCAACCTGCTCCTTATATACACCCGCCCTATCCCACCTGTTCCTTATATACACCCTCCCAATCCGACCTGCTCCTTATATACACCTGCCCTATCCCACCTGTGCATTATATACACCCTCCCTATCCCACCTGTTCCTTATATACACCCTCACTATCCCACCTGCTCCTTATATACACCCTCCTTATCTTACCTGTTCCTAATATACACTCTCCCTATATTACCTATTCCTAATATACACCCGCCCTATCCCACCTGCTCCTTATATACACCCGCCCTATCCTACCTGTTTCTAATATACACCCTCCCTATTTCACCTTTTTAGCTCAGCTGACTATAAGTCATCTGAGCTATAGTCGTGGTCCATTGTCCGTCGTCCGTCCGTCTGTCCGTCCGTCCGTCCGTCCGTCCGTCCGTCCGTCCGTCCGTAGATGTGGCACGTTTTGAAACCGTAAGACCTAGGAATCCGAAATTCAGCATAATATTAGATGTCCCCAAGATCTCCTACCAAGCCGAAAACTGGGTCTTTGCGACTTCGTTCCTTTGAGAAATTAAGGAAAAACCTCAATTTTTTACTTAAATCCTATTTTCACACTTCAGGACTGCCTAATTTCAAAACCACTCATCTGTTTTTCCTCATATTAACCATAAATATTCTTCTATATAGTTCCTATGTACATGCCAGAAATTAAGTCTGTTAAGTATAAATTCTTTAAGTTATGGGCCCAAACATAATGGACTTTGTAAAAAATCAGGAAAAATATTTACTCACTTAACATGAAAAATTTTGAAACTAGAGTCTATTTTCCCAAGTATATAACTATGTTTAATTAAGATTCAATTGTTTACCCAAAATTAGATCTGAATTTTGTAAATTTTTTAAGTAATTAGCATAAAAATAAAATCAGTACCTTAAATTTTGCCCAACTTTGACCATGGCACGTTTTTTTCCTGTAAGTACCATTGATTTAATTTTCACAGCATGTAAACATAAATATTTAATTTGTTTAAATCTGAAATTTGGATGTAAAAGCATGAAAATTAAGCTAGTTATTGATTTTTTTCTTGAGGCTCTATTGTAGTCATTTGCTTTGATTACAGATTACAGATGCAGGGTCCCACTCCAGGTCACTGGAAGTCAGCTATGCCAGGGTTTCTGATTTGTTACAGTCACTGGGGGAGATCCCCTGCTGTGACAGGTGTACAGTTATTCTGATATCACCACCCCAATCCCCCCCCCCCCCCCACAAACCCAACCCACCAAGTGTTATGCAGTATTGTTATTGTTTTCACTGTATCTCCTTAATTGTAATGCTGTTTCCACTCTGATATGCAAAAACTTTCCTTAAAAAAGTAATTCAAGGTGTAATCCAGAAGATGCAATGTTGTGTAATGTAACATTTTTAAAGAAATCATTTTTCTTTTAAATGATTTTACCAATCATATTGGAACCCATCAGTATGCTTAAATTATGATAAAATATGAAGCACATTATGGATAAATAAAGACACAATTCAAAATTGTGAAATCTAAATCAAGTATTTTTTTTAGACATTTATTGTTTTGCAGATTTAAAAGATATATTTTTGTGGTAAAAAATATATAAACATTTGTATGCATGATGTGGTGTTATCTGACAAGATTGAGATTTATGATGATGCAATTGAGAATTATGAATCAACTTTTATATTCAGATATATATTTTATATTGAAAATGTATAGAAATATAAACTTAAATTAAAAAAAAATTGATGTGATAAAAAAATGAGGATTTGTTACAAACATTTGTTCATTATTTTCCTGCATCAGCAGAATTTGAGATCAGACTTTGTTTGCCATGTTTTATGTTGTTAATTAGTTATATTTCAACTGTATACATTTCATAAAAAAAAAACATATTTAATAATTTATATTATACAAAAAAAAGATTTGATTGAACAAATGTGTAAACTACTGAAATGTCAACAGTTAATCGAAAAGCCAACTAATGATCATGGTAACTGTACAGATCATTTGTTCACAAACTGCTCACATGCTTCAGTTTCAACATTAGGAAACACTTGGTCAGGTCACAAAATATTATTTGCAACAATTTCTTGCTCATCAATACAAACCAATCATATAAACCAACAATGGCCTTTATTACCTCTTCCTCTTACACTTTATCTCCATTTGATATTATTTTAGATTTTTACCTTCAAGGTTAACGTCAGCTGAGCATAGTGACCCATAGGTCCCTTGTTCTTGTTTACACCCTCCCTTTTGGCCCTGTTCCTAATATACACCCTCCCTATATTACCTATTCCTAATATACACCCTCCCTATCCGACCTGCTCCTTATATACACCCGCCCTATCCGACCTGTTGCTAATATACACCCGCCCTATCCCACCTGTTCCAAATATACACCCTCCCTATCCCACCTGTGCGTAATATACACCCTCCCTATCCCACCTGTGCGTAATATACACCCTCCCTATCCCACCTGTTCCTAATATACACCTTCCCTATACCACCTTTTCCTTATATACACCCACCCTATCACACCTTTTCCTTATATACACCCTCCATATCCCACCTGTGCGTAATATACACCCTACCTATCCCAACTGATCTTATATACAACCTCCCTATATTACCTGTTCCTAATATACACCCTTCGTATCCCACCTGTTCTTATATACACCCTCTCAATCTTACCTGTTCCTAATATACCCCCTCCCTATCCCACCTGCTCCTAATATACATCCTCCCTATCCCACCTGTTCCTAATATACATCCTGCCTATCCCACTTGTTCCTAATAAACACCCTCCCTATCCCACCTGCTCCTAATATACCCCTCCCTATCCACCCTGTTCCTAATATACACCCTCCCTATCCCACTTGTTCCTTATATACCCTCTCCCTATCCCACCTGTTCCTAATATACACCCTCCCTATCCGCCCTGTTCCTAATATACACCCTCCCTATCCCACTTGTTCCTTATATACCCTCTCCCTATCTGCCCTGTTCCTAATATACACCCTCCTTCTCCGCCCTGTTCCTAATATACACCCTCCCTATCCCACTTGTTCCTTATATACCCTCTCCCTATCCAACCTGTTCCTAATATACACCATCCCTCTCCGCCCTATGTCTAATATACACCCTCCCTATCCCACTTGTTCCTTATATACCCTCTCCCTATCCAACCTGTTCCTAATATACACCCTCCCTATCCGCCCTGTTCCTAATATACACCCTCCCTATCCCACTTGTTCCTTATATACCCTCTCCCTATCCAACCTGTTCCTAATATACACCCTCCCTATCCGCCCTGTTCCTAATATACACCCTCCCTATCCCACTTGTTCCTAATAAACACCAGTCCTATCCCAACTGTGCGTAATATACACCCTCCCTATCCCAACTGATCTTATATACACCCTCCCTATATTACCTGTTTCTAATATACACCCTCCCTATATTACCTGTTCTTATATACACCTACTCAATCTTACCTGTTCCTAATATACACCCTCCCTATCCAACCTGTTCCTAATATACCCCTACCTATCCAACCTGTTCCTAATATACACCCTCCCTATCCGCCCTGTTCCTAATATACACCCTCCCTATCCCACTTGTTCCTTATATACCCTCTCCCTATCCCACCTGTTCCTAATATACACCCTCCCTATCCGCCCTGTTCCTAATATACACCCTCCCTATCCCACTTGTTCCTAATAAACACCCTCCCTATCCCATCTGTGCGTAATATACACCCTCCCTATCCCAACTGATCTTATATACACCCTCCCTATATTACCTGTTTCTAATATACACCCTCCCTATCCCACCTGCTCCTTATATACACCTTTCCTATACCACCTTTTCCTTATATACACCCACCCTATCACACCTTTTCCTTATATACACCCTCCCTATCCACCCTGTTCCTAATATACACCCTCCTTATCTTACCTGTTCCTAATATACACTCTCCCTATCCCACCTGTTCCTAATATACACCTTTCCTATACCACCTTTTCCTTATATACACCCACCCTATCACACCTTTTCCTTATATACACCCTCCCTATCCACCCTGTTCCTAATTTACCCCCTCCCTATCCCACTTGTTCTTATATACACCCTCCCTATATTACCTGTTTCTAATATAAACCCTCCCTATCCCACCTGTTCCTAATATACACCTTTCCTATACCACCTTTTCCTTATATACACCCACCCTATCACACCTTTTCCTTATATACACCCTCCCTATCCACCCTGTTCCTAATATACACCCTCCTTATCTTACCTGTTCCTAATATACACTCTCCCTATATTACCTAATCCTAATATACACCCGCCCTATCCCACCTGCTCCTTATATACACCCGCCCTATCCTACCTGTTTCTAATATACACCCTCCCTATTTCACCTTTTTCTTGTTTACACCCTCCCTTTTGGCCCTGTTCCTAATATACACCCTCCCTATATTACCTATTCCTAATATACACCCTCCCTATCCGACCTGCTCCTTATATACACCCGCCCTATCCGACCTGTTGCTAATATACACCCGCCCTATCCCACCTGTTCCAATATATACACCCCCCCTATCCCACCTGTGCGTAATATACACCCTCCCTATCCCACCTGTGCGTAATATACACCCTCCCTATCCCACCTGTTCCTAATATACACCTTCCCTATACCACCTTTTCCTTATATACACCCACCCTATCACACCTTTTCCTTATATACACCCTCCATATCCCACCTGTGCGTAATATACACCCTACCTATCCCAACTGATCTTATATACAACCTCCCTATATTACCTGTTCCTAATATACACCCTTCGTATCCCACCTGTTCTTATATACACCCTCTCAATCTTACCTGTTCCTAATATACCCCCTCCCTATCCCACCTGCTCCTAATATACATCCTCCCTATCCCACCTGTTCCTAATATACATCCTGCCTATCCCACTTGTTCCTAATAAACACCCTCCCTATCCCACCTGCTCCTAATATACCCCTCCCTATCCACCCTGTTCCTAATATACACCCTCCCTATCCCACTTGTTCCTTATATACCCTCTCCCTATCCCACCTGTTCCTAATATACACCCTCCCTATCCGCCCTGTTCCTAATATACACCCTCCCTATCCCACTTGTTCCTTATATACCCTTTCCCTATCTGCCCTGTTCCTAATATACACCCTCCTTCTCCGCCCTGTTCCTAATATACACCCTCCCTATCCCACTTGTTCCTTATATACCCTCTCCCTATCCAACCTGTTCCTAATATACACCATCCCTCTCCGCCCTGTGTCTAATATACACCCTCCCTATCCCACTTGTTCCTTATATACCCTCTCCCTATCCAACCTGTTCCTAATATACACCCTCCCTATCCGCCCTGTTCCTAATATACACCCTCCCAATCCCACTTGTTCCTTATAAACCCTCTCCCTATCCCACCTGTTCCTAATATACACCCTCCCTATCCGCCCTGTTCCTAATATACACCCTCCCTATCCCACTTGTTCCTTATATACCCTCTCCCTATCTGCCCTGTTCCTAATATACACCCTCCTTCTCCGCCCTGTTCCTAATATACACCCTCCCTATCCCACTTGTTCCTTATATACCCTCTCCCTATCCAACCTGTTCCTAATATACACCATCCCTCTCCGCCCTGTGTCTAATATACACCCTCCCTATCCCACTTGTTCCTTATATACCCTCTCCCTATCCAACCTGTTCCTAATATACACCCTCCCTATCCGCCCTGTTCCTAATATACACCCTCCCTATCCCACTTGTTCCTTATATACCCTCTCCCTATCCAACCTGTTCCTAATATACACCCTCCCTATCCGCCCTGTTCCTAATATACACCCTCCCTATCCCACTTGTTCCTAATAAACACCAGTCCTATCCCAACTGTGCGTAATATACACCCTCCCTATCCCAACTGATCTTATATACACCCTCCCTATATTACCTGTTCTTATATACACCTACTCAATCTTACCTGTTCCTAATATACACCCTCCCTATCTAACCTGTTCCTAATATACCCCTACCTATCCAACCTGTTCCTAATATACACCCTCCCTATCCGCCCTGTTCCTAATATACACCCTCCCTATCCCACTTGTTCCTTATATACCCTCTCCCTATCCCACCTGTTCCTAATATACACCCTCCCTATCCGCCCTGTTCCTAATATACACCCTCCCTATCCCACTTGTTCCTAATAAACACCCTCCCTATCCCATCTGTGCGTAATATACACCCTCCCTATCCCAACTGATCTTATATACACCCTCCCTATATTACCTGTTTCTAATATACACCCTCCCTATCCCACCTGCTCCTTATATACACCTTTCCTATACCACCTTTTCCTTATATACACCCACCCTATCACACCTTTTCCTTATATACACCCTCCCTATCCACCCTGTTCCTAATATACACCCTCCTTATCTTACCTGTTCCTAATATACACTCTCCCTATCCCACCTGTTCCTAATATACACCTTTCCTATACCACCTTTTCCTTATATACACCCACCCTATCACACCTTTTCCTTATATACACCCTCCCTATCCACCCTGTTCCTAATTTACCCCCTCCCTATCCCACTTGTTCTTATATACACCCTCCCTATATTACCTGTTTCTAATATAAACCCTCCCTATCCCACCTGTTCCTAATATACACCTTTCCTATACCACCTTTTCCTTATATACACCCACCCTATCACACCTTTTCCTTATATACACCCTCCCTATCCACCCTGTTCCTAATATACACCCTCCTTATCTTACCTGTTCCTAATATACACTCTCCCTATATTACCTATTCCTAATATACACCCGCCCTATCCCACCTGCTCCTTATATACACCCGCCCTATCCTACCTGTTTCTAATATACACCCTCCCTATTTCACCTTTTTCTTGTTTACACCCTCCCTTTTGGCCCTGTTCCTAATATACACCCTCCCTATATTACCTATTCCTAATATACACCCTCCCTATCCGACCTGCTCCTTATATACACCCGCCCTATCCGACCTGTTGCTAATATACACCCGCCCTATCCCACCTGTTCCAAATATACACCCTCCCTATCCCACCTGTGCGTAATATACACCCTCCCTATCCCACCTGTGCGTAATATACACCCTCCCTATCCCACCTGTTCCTAATATACACCTTCCCTATACCACCTTTTCCTTATATACACCCACCCTATCACACCTTTTCCTTATATACACCCTCCATACCCCACCTGTGCGTAATATACACCCTCCCTATCCCACCTGTTCCTAATATACACCTTCCCTATACCACCTTTTCCTTATATACACCCACCCTATCACACCTTTTCCTTATATACACCCTCCATATCCCACCTGTGCGTAATATACACCCTACCTATCCCAACTGATCTTATATACAACCTCCCTATATTACCTGTTCCTAATATACACCCTTCGTATCCCACCTGTTCTTATATACACCCTCTCAATCTTACCTGTTCCTAATATACCCCCTCCCTATCCCACCTGCTCCTAATATACATCCTGCCTATCCCACCTGTTCCTAATATACATCCTGCCTATCCCACTTGTTCCTAATAAACACCCTCCCTATCCCACCTGCTCCTAATATACCCCTCCCTATCCACCCTGTTCCTAATATACACCCTCCCTATCCCACTTGTTCCTTATATACCCTCTCCCTATCCCACCTGTTCCTAATATACACCCTCCCTATCCGCCCTGTTCCTAATATACACCCTCCCTATCCCACTTGTTCCTTATATACCCTTTCCCTATCTGCCCTGTTCCTAATATACACCCTCCTTCTCCGCCCTGTTCCTAATATACACCCTCCCTATCCCACTTGTTCCTTATATACCCTCTCCCTATCCAACCTGTTCCTAATATACACCATCCCTCTCCGCCCTGTGTCTAATATACACCCTCCCTATCCCACTTGTTCCTTATATACCCTCTCCCTATCCAACCTGTTCCTAATATACACCCTCCCTATCCGCCCTGTTCCTAATATACACCCTCCCAATCCCACTTGTTCCTTATAAACCCTCTCCCTATCCCACCTGTTCCTAATATACACCCTCCCTATCCGCCCTGTTCCTAATATACACCCTCCCTATCCCACTTGTTCCTTATATACCCTCTCCCTATCTGCCCTGTTCCTAATATACACCCTCCTTCTCCGCCCTGTTCCTAATATACACCCTCCCTATCCCACTTGTTCCTTATATACCCTCTCCCTATCCAACCTGTTCCTAATATACACCATCCCTCTCCGCCCTGTGTCTAATATACACCCTCCCTATCCCACTTGTTCCTTATATACCCTCTCCCTATCCAACCTGTTCCTAATATACACCCTCCCTATCCGCCCTGTTCCTAATATACACCCTCCCTATCCCACTTGTTCCTTATATACCCTCTCCCTATCCAACCTGTTCCTAATATACACCCTCCCTATCCGCCCTGTTCCTAATATACACCCTCCCTATCCCACTTGTTCCTAATAAACACCAGTCCTATCCCAACTGTGCGTAATATACATCCTCCCTATCCCAACTGATCTTATATACACCCTCCCTATATTACCTGTTTCTAATATACACCCTCCCTATATTACCTGTTCTTATATACACCTACTCAATCTTACCTGTTCCTAATATACACCCTCCCTATCTAACCTGTTCCTAATATACCCCTACCTATCCAACCTGTTCCTAATATACACCCTCCCTATCCGCCCTGTTCCTAATATACACCCTCCCTATCCCACTTGTTCCTTATATACCCTCTCCCTATCCCACCTGTTCCTAATATACACCCTCCCTATCCGCCCTGTTCCTAATATACACCCACCCTATCACACCTTTTCCTTATATACACCCTCCCTATCCACCCTGTTCCTAATTTACCCCCTCCCTATCCCAACTGATCTTATATACACCCTCCCTATATTACCTGTTTCTAATATAAACCCTCCCTATCCCACCTGTTCCTAATATACACCTTTCCTATACCACCTTTTCCTTATATACACCCACCCTATCACACCTTTTCCTTATATACACCCTCCCTATCCACCCTGTTCCTAATATACACCCTCCTTATCTTACCTGTTCCTAATATACATTCTCCCTATATTACCTATTCCTAATATACACCCGCCCTATCCCACCTGCTCCTTATATACACCCGCCCTATCCTACCTGTTTCTAATATACACCCTCCCTATTTCACCTTTTTCTTGTTTACACCCTCCCTTTTGGCCCTGTTCCTAATATACACCCTCCCTATATTACCTATTCCTAATATACACCCTCCCTATCCGACCTGCTCCTTATATACACCCGCCCTATCCGACCTGTTGCTAATATACACCCGCCCTATCCCACCTGTTCCAAATATACACCCTCCCTATCCCACCTGTGCGTAATATACACCCTCCCTATCCCACCTGTGCGTAATATACACCCTCCCTATCCCACCTGTTCCTAATATACACCTTCCCTATACCACCTTTTCCTTATATACACCCACCCTATCACACCTTTTCCTTATATACACCCTCCATACCCCACCTGTGCGTAATATACACCCTACCTATCCCAACTGATCTTATATACAACCTCCCTATATTACCTGTTCCTAATATACACCCTTCGTATCCCACCTGTTCTTATATACACCCTCTCAATCTCACCTGTTTCTAATATACCCCCTCCCTATCCCACCTGCTCCTAATATACATCCTCCCTATCCCACCTGTTCCTAATATACATCCTGCCTATCCCACTTGTTCCTAATAAACACCCTCCCTATCCCACCTGCTCCTAATATACCCCTCCCTATCCACCCTGTTCCTAATATACACCCTCCCTATCCCACTTGTTCCTTATATACCCTCTCCCTATCCCACCTGTTCCTAATATACACCCTCCCTATCCGCCCTGTTCCTAATATACACCCTCCCTATCCCACTTGTTCCTTATATACCCTTTCCCTATCTGCCCTGTTCCTAATATACACCCTCCTTCTCCGCCCTGTTCCTAATATACACCCTCCCTATCCCACTTGTTCCTTATATACCCTCTCCCTATCCAACCTGTTCCTAATATACACCATCCCTCTCCGCCCTGTGTCTAATATACACCCTCCCTATCCCACTTGTTCCTTATATACCCTCTCCCTATCCAACCTGTTCCTAATATACACCCTCCCTATCCGCCCTGTTCCTAATATACACCCTCCCTATCCCACTTGTTCCTTATATACCCTCTCCCTATCCAACCTGTTCCTAATATACATCCTCCCTATCCGCCCTGTTCCTAATATACACCCTCCCTATCCCACTTGTTCCTAATAAACACCAGTCCTATCCCAACTGTGCGTAATATACACCCTCCCTATCCCAACTGATCTTATATACGCCCTCCCTATATTACCTGTTTCTAATATACACCCTCCCTATATTACCTGTTCTTATATACACCTACTCAATCTTACCTGTTCCTAATATACACCCTCCCTATCCAACCTGTTCCTAATATACCCCTACCTATCCAACCTGTTCCTAATATACACCCTCCCTATCCGCCCTGTTCCTAATATACACGCTCCCTATCCCACTTGTTCCTTATATACCCTCTCCCTATCCCACCTGTTCCTAATATACACCCTCCCTATCCGCCCTGTTCCTAATATACACCCTCCCTATCCCACTTGTTCCTAATAAACACCCTCCCTATCCCATCTGTGCGTAATATACACCCTCCCTATCCCAACTGATCTTATATACACCCTCCCTATATTACCTGTTTCTAATATACACCCTCCCTATCCCACCTGCTCCTTATATACACCATCTCTTTCTTACCTGTTCCTAATTTACCCCCTCCCTATCCCACTTGTTCTTATATACACACTCCCTATATTACCTGTTTCTAATATAAACCCTCCCTATCCCACCTGTTCCTAATATACACCTTTCCTATACCACCTTTTCCTTATATACACACACCCTATCACACCTTTTCCTTATATACACCCTCCCTATCCACCCTGTTCCTAATATACACCCTCCTTATCTTACCTGTTCCTAATATACACTTTCCCTATCCCACCTGTTTCTAATATACACCCTCCCTATTTCACCTTTTTCTTGTTTACACCCTCCCTTTTGGCCCTGTTCCTAATATACACCCTCCCTATATTACCTATTCCTAATATACACCCGCCCTATCCCACCTGCTCCTTATATACACCCGCCCTAACCCACCTGTTCCTAATATACACCCTCCCTATCCCACCTGTGCATTATATACCCCCTCCCTATCCCACCTGTTCCTTATAAACACCCTCCCTATCCCACCTGTTCCTAATATACACCCTCCCTATATTACCTATTCCTAATATACACCCGCCCTATCCCACCTGCTCCTTATATACACCCGCCCTATCCCCCCTGTTCCTAATATACACCCTCCCTATCCCACCTGTGCATTATATACACCCTCCCTATCCAACCTGCTCCATATATACACCCACACTATCTTACCTGTTTCTTATGTACACCCTCCCTATCCGCCCTGTTCCTAATATACACCCTCCCTATCCCACCTGTGCATTATATACACCCTCCCTATCCCACCTGCTCCTTATATACACCCGCCCTATCCCACCTGCTCCTTATATACACCCTCCCTATCCAACCTGCTCCTTATGTACACCCTCCCTATCCTCCCTGTTCCTAATATACACCCTCCCTATCCCACCTGTTCCTTATATACACCCGCCCTATCCGACCTGCTCCTTATATACACCCGCCCTATCTTACCTGTTCCCAATATACACCCGCTCTGTCCCACCTGCTCCTTATATACACCCGCCCTATCCCACCTGTTCCTAATATAAACCCGCCCTATCCCACCTGTTCCTAATATACACCCTCCCTATCCCACCTGTTCCTAATATACACCCTCCCTATCCCACCTGTTCCTTATATAAACCCGCCGTATCCCACCTGTTCCTTATATACACCCTCCCGATCCAACCTGTTCCTTATATACACCCTCCCTATCCCACCTGTTCCTTATATACACCCTCCCTATCCGACCTGCTCCTTATATACACCCGCCCTATCCCACCTGTGCATTATATACACCCTCCCTATCCCACTTGTTCCTTATATACACCCTCCCTATCCGCCCTGTTCCTTATATACACCCGCTCTATCCGACCTGTGCATTATATACACCCTCCCTATCCCACTTGTTCCTTATATACACCCTCCCTATCCCACCTGTTCCTTATATACACCCTCACTATCCCACCTGCTCCTTATATACACCCTCCCTATCCCACCTGTGCATTATATACACCCTCCCTATCCTACTTGTTCCTTATATACACCCTACCTATCCCACCTGCTCCTTATATACACCCTCCCTATCCCACCTGCTCCTTATATACACCCTCCATATCCCACCTGTTCCTTATATACACCCTCCCTATCCCACCTGCTCCTTATATACACCCACCCTATCCCACCTGCTCCTTAAATACACCCGCCCTATCCCACCTGTTCCTAATATACACCCTCCCTATCCGCCCTGTTCCTAATATACACCCTCCCTATCCGACCTGCTCCTTATATACACCCGCCCTATCCGACCTGTTGCTAATATACACCCGCCCTATCCCACCTGTTCCAAATATACACCCTCCCTATCCCACCTGTGCGTAATATACACCCTCCCTATCCCACCTGTGCATTATATACACCCTCCCTATCCCACCTGCTCCTTATATACACCCTCCCTATCCCACCTGTTCCTTATATACACCCTCCCTATCCCTCCTGCTCCTTATATACACCCACCCTATCCCACCTGCTCCTTAAATACACCCGCCCTATCCCACGTTTCTTATATACACCCTCCCTATCCGCCCTGATCCTAATATACACCCTCCCTATCCGACCTGCTCCTTATATACACCCGCCCTATCCGACCTGTTGCTAATATACACCCGCCCTATCCCACCTGTTCCAAATATACACCCTCCCTATCCCACCTGTGCGTAATATACACCCTCCCTATCCCACCTGTGCATTATATACACCCTCCCTATCTTACCTGTTCCTTATGTACACCCTCCCTATCCGCCCTGTTCCTGATATACACCCTCCCTATCCCACCTGTTCCTTATATACACCCTCCCTATCCCACCTGTTCCTTATATACACCCTCCCTATCCCACCTGTTCCTTATATACACCCTCCCTATCCCACCTGTGCATTATATACTACCTCCCTATCCCACCTGTTCCTTATATACACCCTCCCTATCCCACCTGTTCCTTATATACACCCTCCCTATCCGACCTGCTCCTTATATACACCCGCCCTATCCCAACTGTGCATTATATACACCCTCCCTATCCCACCTGTTCCTTATATACACCCTCCCTATTCCACCTGTTCCTTATATACACCCTCCCTATCCGACCTGCTCCTTATATACACCCGCCCTATCCCACCTGTGCATTATATACACCCTCCCTATCCCACCTGTTCCTTATATACACCCTCACTATCCCACCTGCTACTTATATACACCCTCCCTATCCCACCTGTGCATTATATACACCCTCCCTATCCCACTTGTTCCTTATATACACCCTCCCTATCCCACCTGTTCCTTATATACATCCTCCCTATCCCACCTGCTCCTTATATACACCCACCCTATCCCACCTGCTCCTTAAATACACCCGCCCTATCCCACCTGTTCCTAATATACACCCTCCCTATCCGCCCTGTTCCTAATATACACCCTCCCTATCCGACCTGCTCCTTATATACACCCGCCCTATCCGACCTGTTGCTAATATACACCCGCCCTATCCCACCTGTTCCAAATATACACCCTCCCTATCCCACCTGTGCGTAATATACACCCTCCCTATCCCACCTGTGCATTATATACACCCTCCCTATCCCACCTGCTCCTTATATACACCCTCCCTATCCCACCTGTTCCTTATATACACCCTCCCTATCCCACCTGCTCCTTATATACACCCACCCTATCCCACCTGCTCCTTAAATACACCCGCCCTATCCCACGTGTTCCTAATATACACCCTCCCTATCCGCCCTGTTCCTAATATACACCCTCCCTATCCGACCTGCTCCTTATATACACCCGCCCTATCCGACCTTTTGCTAATATACACCCGCCCTATCCCACCTGTTCCAAATATACACCCTCACTATCCCACCTGTGCGTAATATACACCCTCCCTATCCCACCTGTGCATTATATACACCCTCCCTATCTTACCTGTTCCTTATGTACACCCTCCCTATCCGCCCTGTTCCTAATATACACCCTCCCTATCCCACCTGTTCCTTATATACACCCTCCCTATCCCACCTGTTCCTTATATACACCCTCCCTATCCCACCTGTTCCTTATATACACCCTCCCTATCCCACCTGTGCATTATATACTACCTCCCTATCCCACCTGTTCCTTATATACACCCTCCCTATCCCACCTGTTCCTTATATACACCCTCCCTATCCGACCTGCTCCTTATATACACCCGCCCTATCCCACCTGTGCATTATATACACCCTCCCTATCCCACCTGTTCCTTATATACACCCTCCCTATCCCACCTGTTCCTTATATACACCCTCCCTATCAGCCCTGTTCCTAATAAACACCCTCCCCATCCCACCTGTTCCTAATATACACCCTCCCTATCCTACATGTGCATTATATACACCCTCCCTATCCCACCTGCTCCTTATATACATCCTCCCTATCCCACCTGTTCTTTTATACACCCTCCCTATCCCACCTGTTCCAAATATACACCCTCCCTATCCCACCTGCTCCTTATAAAAACCCTCCCTATCCCACCTGTTCCTTATATACACCCTCCCTATCCAACCTGCTCCTTATATACACCCACCCTATCCCACCTGCTCCTTAAATACACCCGCCCTATCCCACCTGTTCCTAATATACACCCTCCCTATCCGCCCTGTTCCTAATATACACCCTCCCTATCCGACCTGCTCCTTATATACACCCGCCCTATCCGACCTGTTGCTAATTTACACCCGCCCTATCCCACCTGTTCCAAATATACACCCTCCCTATCCCACCTGTGCGTAATATACACCCTCCCTATCCCACCTGTGCATTATATACACCCTCCCTATCCCACCTGTTCCTTATATACACCCTCCCTATCCCACCTGTTCCTTATATACACCCTCCCTATCCCACCTGCTCCTTATATACACCCACCCTATCCCACCTGCTCCTTAAATACACCCGCCCTATCCCACCTGTTCCTAATATACACCCTCCCTATCCGCCCTGTTCCTAATATACACCCTCCCTATCCGACCTGCTCCTTATATACACCCGCCCTATCCGACCTGTTGCTAATATACACCCGCCCTATCCCACCTGTTCCAAATATACACCCTCCCTATCCCACCTGTGCGTAATATACACCCTCCCTATCCCACCTGTGCATTATATGCACCCTTCCTATCTTACCTGTTCCTTATGTACACCCTCCCTATCCGCCCTGTTCCTAATATACACCCTCCCTATCCCACCTGTTCCTTATATACACCCCCCCTATCCGACCTGCTCCTTATATACACTCGCCCTATCCCACCTGTTGCTAATATACACCCGCCCTATCCGACCTGTTGCTAATATACACCCTCCCTATCCCACCTGTTCCAAATATACACCTTCCCTATCCCACCTGTGCGTAATATACACCCTCCCTATCCCACCTGCCCCTTATATACACCCTCTCTATCTTACCTGTTGCTAATATACACCCTCCCTATCCGACCTGTTCCTAATATACCCCCTCCCTTTCCTACTTGGTCCTAATATACACCCTTTCTATCCCACCTGTGTGTAATATACACCATCCCTATCCCACCCGTTCCAAATATGCACCCTCCCTATCCCACCTGTGCCTAATATACACCCTCCCTTTCCAACCTGCCCCTTATATACACCCTCTCTATCTTACCTGTTGCTTATATACACCCTCCCTATCCGCCCTGTTCCTAATATACACCCTCCCTATCTTACCTGTTCCTAATGTACACCCTCCCTATCCAACCTGTTCCTAATATACACCTTCCCTATCCGCCCTGTTCCTAATAAACACC
The DNA here is from genome assembly GCA_026874595.1 of Sipunculus nudus. Classification (NCBI taxonomy): domain Eukaryota; kingdom Metazoa; phylum Annelida; class Sipuncula; order Golfingiida; family Sipunculidae; genus Sipunculus; species Sipunculus nudus. The sequence goes on from CM049308.1 coordinate 9,148,917, forward strand.
CTCCCCATCCCACCTGTTCCTAATATACACCCTCCCTATCCCACATGTGCATTATATACACCCTCCCTATCCCACCTGCTCCTTATATACATCCTCCCTATCCCACCTGTTCTTTTATACACCCTCCCTATCCCACCTGTTCCAAATATACACCCTCCCTATCCCACCTGTTCCTTATATACACCCTCCCTATCCCACCTGCTCCTTATATACACCCACCCTATCCCACCTGCTCCTTAAATACACCCGCCCTATCCCACGTGTTCCTAATATACACCCTCCCTATCCGCCCTGTTCCTAATATACACCCTCCCTATCCGACCTGCTCCTTATATACACCCGCCCTATCCGACCTTTTGCTAATATACACCCGCCCTATCCCACCTGTTCCAAATATACACCCTCCCTATCCCACCTGTGCGTAATATACACCCTCCCTATCCCACCTGTGCATTATATACACCCTCCCTATCTTACCTGTTCCTTATGTACACCCTCCCTATCCGCCCTGTTCCTAATATACACCCTCCCTATCCCACCTGTTCCTTATATACACCCTCCCTATCCCACCTGTTCCTTATATACACCCTCCCTATCCCACCTGTTCCTTATATACACCCTCCCTATCCCACCTGTGCATTATATACTACCTCCCTATCCCACCTGTTCCTTATATACACCCTCCCTATCCCACCTGTTCCTTATATACACCCTCCCTATCCGACCTGCTCCTTATATACACCCGCCCTATCCCACCTGTGCATTATATACACCCTCCCTATCCCACCTGTTCCTTATATACACCCTCCCTATCCCACCTGTTCCTTATATACACCCTCCCTATCAGCCCTGTTCCTAATAAACACCCTCCCCATCCCACCTGTTCCTAATATACACCCTCCCTATCCTACATGTGCATTATATACACCCTCCCTATCCCACCTGCTCCTTATATACATCCTCCCTATCCCACCTGTTCTTTTATACACCCTCCCTATCCCACCTGTTCCTTATAAAAACCCTCCCTATCCCACCTGTTCCTTATATACACCCTCCCTATCCAACCTGCTCCTTATATACACCCACCCTATCCCACCTGCTCCTTAAATACACCCGCCCTATCCCACCTGTTCCTAATATACACCCTCCCTATCCGCCCTGTTCCTAATATACACCCTCCCTATCCGACCTGCTCCTTATATACACCCGCCCTATCCGACCTGTTGCTAATTTACACCCGCCCTATCCCACCTGTTCCAAATATACACCCTCCCTATCCCACCTGTGCGTAATATACACCCTCCCTATCCCACCTGTGCATTATATACACCCTCCCTATCCCACCTGTTCCTTATATACACCCTCCCTATCCCACCTGTTCCTTATATACACCCTCCCTATCCCACCTGCTCCTTATATACACCCACCCTATCCCACCTGCTCCTTAAATACACCCGCCCTATCCCACCTGTTCCTAATATACACCCTCCCTATCCGCCCTGTTCCTAATATACACCCTCCCTATCCGACCTGCTCCTTATATACACCCGCCCTATCCGACCTGTTGCTAATATACACCCGCCCTATCCCACCTGTTCCAAATATACACCCTCCCTATCCCACCTGTGCGTAATATACACCCTCCCTATCCCACCTGTGCATTATATGCACCCTTCCTATCTTACCTGTTCCTTATGTACACCCTCCCTATCCGCCCTGTTCCTAATATACACCCTCCCTATCCCACCTGTTCCTTATATACACCCGCCCTATCCGACCTGCTCCTTATATACACTCGCCCTATCCCACCTGTTGCTAATATACACCCGCCCTATCCGACCTGTTGCTAATATACACCCTCCCTATCCCACCTGTTCCAAATATACACCTTCCCTATCCCACCTGTGCGTAATATACACCCTCCCTATCCCACCTGCCCCTTATATACACCCTCTCTATCTTACCTGTTGCTAATATACACCCTCCCTATCCGACCTGTTCCTAATATACCCCCTCCCTTTCCTACTTGGTCCTAATATACACCCTTTCTATCCCACCTGTGTGTAATATACACCATCCCTATCCCACCCGTTCCAAATATGCACCCTCCCTATCCCACCTGTGCCTAATATACACCCTCCCTTTCCAACCTGCCCCTTATATACACCCTCTCTATCTTACCTGTTGCTTATATACACCCTCCCTATCCGCCCTGTTCCTAATATACACCCTCCCTATCTTACCTGTTCCTAATGTACACCCTCCCTATCCAACCTGTTCCTAATATACACCTTCCCTATCCGCCCTGTTCCTAATAAACACCCTCCCCATCCCACCTGTTCCTAATATACACCCTCCCTATCCCACATGTGCATTATATACACCCTCCCTATCCCACCTGCTCCTTATATACATCCTCCCTATCCCACCTGTTCTTTTATACACCCTCCCTATCCCACCTGTTCCAAATATACACCCTCCCTATCCCTCCTGTGCGTAATATACACCCTCCCTATCCCACCTGCCCTTTATATACACTATCTCTATCTTACCTGTTCCTAATATACACCATCCCTATCCGCCCTGTTCCTAATATACCCCCTCCCTTTCCTACCTGGTCCTAATATACACCCTATCTATCCCACCTGTGCGTAATATACACCATCCCTATCCCACCTGTCCCTAATATACCCCCTCCCTATCCCACCTGTTCCTAATATACACCCTATGTATCCCATCTGTGCGTAATATACACCCTCCCTATCCCACCTGTTCTTATATATACCCTCCCTATCTTACCTGTTCCTAATATTGACCCTCCCTATCCCACCTGTTCCAAATGCACACCCTGCCTATCCCACTTTTTCCTGATATACACCCTCTCTATCCCACCTGCTCCTTATATACACCCTTTCTATCTTACCTGTTCCTAATATACACCCTCCCTATCTTACTTGTTCCTAATATACACCCTCCCTTTCCCACCTGTTCAAAATATACACCCTCCCTATTCCACCTGTATTTATATACACCCTCCCTATCTTATCTGTTCCTTATGAATATTCTCCCTATCCCACCTGTTCCTAATATACCCCCTCCCTATCCCACCTTTTCTTTTTATACACACTCCCTATCCCACCTTTTCCTTATATACACCCTCCCTATCCGCCCTGTCCCTAATATACACCCTTCCTATCCGCCCTGTTCCTAATATACACCCTCCCTATCCGCCCTGTTCCTAATATACACCCTCCCTATCCCACCTGTTCCTAATATACCCCCTCCCTATCCGTCCTGTTCCTAATATACCCCCTCCCTATCCCACCTTTTCTTTTTATACACACTCCCTATCTCACCTTTTCCTTATATACACCCTCCCTATCCGCCCTGTTCTTAATATACACCCTCCCTATCCGCCCTGTTCCTAATATACACCCTTCCTATCTGCCCTGTTCCCAATATACACCCTCCCTATCCGCCCTGTTCCTAATATACACCCTTCCTATCCCACCTGTATTTACATACACCCTCCCTATCTTATCTGTTCCTTATAAATATTCTCCCTATCCCACCTGTTCCTAATATACCCCCTCCCTATCCCACCTTTTCTTTTTATACACCCTCCCTATCCCACCTATTCCTGAAATACACCCTTCCTATCCGCCCTGTTCCTAATATACACCCTCCCTATCTTACCTGTTCTTAATATACACTCTCCCCATCCCACCTGTCCCCAATATACACCTTCCCTATTCCACCTGTTGCTTATATTTTTTGCATATTGTTGTATATGTTTTAGTTAATATCCTTGAGTGTACAATTATCTTAGACTTCAATGTAGGTATTGCATACTAATCATGTATTTATCTTCATGCTAAATGTTCAGCATTTTACATTTTTATTCTATATGTGTTCCATATCTAACGTGCTCGCTCACTCATCCCTAACGAGGATAAGCTCGGAAGACCTACCTGTTTAGGTAGATGCTCTCTCACTGCTATGCGGTGATGAGGGACATGGCGTTGCCACTACCTAAAGTCGAGTTTGTTGAGTCGGGTCCAAAATCTCCCATATAGGATGAGTGTAGTAAATTTGCCTTTTATGTGTATACAATTGTAATGTTCACTGGACCCAGGACCCTATTGAAAATCAGCATATTGTGCTGAATAGGCCATCCTCGTAAAATATCTTTAAAATAAATAAATAAATAAATAAATATACACCCTCACTTTCCCACCTGTTGCTTATATACACCCTCCATATCCCACCTGCTCTCTATAATTTAAATAATCCAGTTTTCCGGTGTTTTTTTAATCCTGTGACACTTAACTCTATAATTCTTGCAAAATCATGAATAGGAAAACATATCAAACGCCACCATGTTCGTAATTAATATATTGATTTTAAGTAATCAACTTGGGGGAGCCATCTACAAAACATGATCCTTGAATGTCACAAAGCATAATCTCGTATCTCGTAAAGTCTCGGCCTTTCAAACCATGCCGTTAGCTTCATTCTAACAACATTCACCTTAGGATCGGGTCGCATCCCGTGAAAAAGTCTGTAGTGACTTTTTAGTTTTTCTTCAGTGTTTTATATATATATATTTATGTGTGTGTGTGTGTGTGTGTGTGTGTGTGTGAAAGTGCAGAAGAGACGTATTAAACGTCGGCATCTCGTGGAGCTGGGTTAATCTCGGCGATCCCGCCACAAGCAATACAAAATTTATTTTGCACAAATACAAATACATGAATCGATACCCGCTTTTTTCATATAAAATTTTAGTTTTGCTCGCTGTTCCCCCAACAATAATCTTCCTTTAATTAATCTGTATTCAATAACCTTCCCATGTTTTTCAGGCTGTAGAGGCAGGAATAGGCTGGACGTGGTGTTCAGTGTCCCAGATCAGGCCGGTGTCATGGCAACCGAGGCCTGCGTCGACTTCATCAAGAGCGTGTCAGCCAAGGCTAAGATCAGCCAAGGTCTTGTGCAGCTTGGCGTCTCCAAGCAGTTCTGCAACCCGCGGCAAGAGGTCGCTCTACGCCATAGCGCTGACTCCAACCAATGGATTGAAAATTTGGAAGACCTGAAACTGAAAACTACCAATCTGGAAGACATCTTGAAAAACATCCGCCTGAAGAGTTTCAGGCCACAAAATGGCGCTCGGCGGGACTCCGTTAAAGTTGCCGTCCTCATCGTAGACAACAAGCTCGCTGACCCCGAGTAGACCTATGAGGAGGCACAGAAGGTCAAGGCCGCAGTGGAGGTCATGGTCATCGGCGTGACAAGCAAGGTCAACATGACGGAACTGGCACCGATCGCTTCCAGTAAATTCAAGCTGTTCCACGTCAAGACCTACGACCATCTGTCCAGCCAGCGCAGGGTCAAGGACGCCGTGGCGGATGCTCTATGTAGAGGTGAGATGTGACTTGACTGGTTTCTTCGTGTAATATGTAAAAGAGTGTACATTTAATTTGGGTCGGAAAAAAATTACATGTAATCGTATTGATTTATTTTTATTATTATTTACTTATTTGAATACATTCAGAGGGATTGTCTCTTCAGAATAAAATGTTCCTCACAAAGTTGTTATATAATATGAAAGTTACATAAAACACAACTCTGTCAACAAATGTCAGAGTATACACCAGAACTATGCTTATTTCTATAGACATTAACAATTAGAATATTTTGCCCAAGTATAATGATATTAAAAACGATCGTTCTTATGAGGAACATAATAGGAACATAATAGTTGTCTGGTTAACTTAGTTTCATATATGCACCTGTTTCTAGACATTAGTAATTCACATCGTAACATTTTTGTATCGCAGCTACCGAACAGTTCAGATTCACCTAGAGAGCGTACTCCTACAGGATCACACACACATTGAACTGCTGAGCCACTTATACCCTCAGGCGGATGAAAAACATTTTCTACTACGGATTTCCACGAACCTCAGTCACACAAACTGAAAGATCGTTTAACGACTGTCAGCAACTAAAAAACCTGCGACCAGGGTCAACCAATGACGACCAAAACCCAAATTATTGCTCGTAAATTTAATCGGAGATTAGTTGGTAATTTGCTGTACAACTGGTTAGCAGGTATCGTACGCAGGTTTTTTGATCATCAACAGCCGATTATCGACCGTTTGACTTCTCCAGCAGCTTTAGAATTAATGAGATCTTCCAGGCTGTCCCTCTATAAGACCCCTAGAAAAGATCATGAACAGGTCGGCGAGCATCGTAGAAACATCGGCCACAACTTGCCATCCAATTTTAGATTATAGGCGAGAAATCGCAAGTCACCAAGCAGTCGCCAACCGGCTGCCGACAGTCGTATGACCAGTAGACAATCGGTTCTCGGTGATCGAGAAACCTTCGTTCGATGCTCGCTATGCAATCGCCGGGAAAATTTTTTGCAATTTTTGGTGGTCGCCTCATTTTCTGGTTGCTGGCAGTCGTTAAATGGAGTATCTGTGACTGGGGATTAATGAACCGGGTTAAAACATCCGTAGGCACTCTTACCGTCCTCTTCTTTGAATAATTACACGCACAAGTTCTTGCCTACATTATGAAACACTGAGCACAGTCTGTAATAAATAAAAGATACTGCTGTATATCGAGTCCTCATCAAATATATATATGAGTAAGTGACACTGGATGCGTGCATTAGTATTTGCGTGCATGTCTGCAGCCGGTTCATGGGGGAGTACGTGACTATTCGAGTTAGTGGCTGGGCTAGTTAGTGCGTGAGTGACTACGTCAGGGACCGATCAAGAAAATGATGGATGAACGATTTTATGAGTCAGTGATTGGACAAGTGGGCGGGTTTTTTAGCTGAGCAAAAGGGTATAAGGCCAAAAATAAAAAAATAAAAAGGTATGGTTCTCAGGCACTTTTTTTCTGAAATCAGTGCGGGCGGGCGGTATTTTATTTTTGACCTTATTTTGTATGTTTCGATAAAAATGTCATATGATCAGGGAAAAGCATGAAAATAACAATTATTTGTAATATTGTAATACAATAAACTGTATTATTTATCTTCTTGAAAGATAAAAATCAAAAATTTTTTTTTAGGCGGGGGGTTAAAACTTACGCGGGCGGTACCTGAGAACCGTACCTTTTATTTATTATTTTTTGGCCTAAGCTATAAAGGCTAATTGAATGTAGTGCTCTGGGACCTCTAACCCACCCATATCAATGGCGAAGATAATCGGCTGAAGAGAACAAAAACGCTCAATGCCGAAATACCGCAGCCAATTTTCCATCTCGGAACGTTTAACCAATTGTACTTTTGCTTTCGAGAGTTTTTTGGTATACCCTATATGACTTTCATGCTATGCTGTCGTTGATTCACGCTTAACCTCTGTTACTCGATGTGTGAACCACGATTCCAAAATCATCTATCCACCCCTGATTATAATATGTATTCTATCGAGGGCAACTTGTTCTTTTCCAGAGTAACCACTCTTACCGTAAGCTTACTGTGATATCCCTCGTTAAAAAGAATGATCAAATGTAATGTTTATAAGTTCTTATATTGAACTATCGGAGAATTTCTGATATAATTCTCTCAAATATAAAAAAAAATATTTTGAAATACCTGTAACCCGGCCGGGACCCCCTAATCAAACCCTCATGTGCATGGGTTACAATGTCACGCTTCAGTAACACGGGTTCACCTTTTCAGTCTCTTAATAAACGCCGGGCTTAATGCGTATGAATGGAGCGGTCTCTTGGCAATAAAGAAAAGGCTTCATGTCAAATGGGAAAGAACCCTTTAAATTTAACTGGTGCTTAAAAATTATTATACTAATTCAGATTACCTCTAAAATTTAACGGATTTCTGTTAATGGGTGGTTTTACACTAACCTTCCACAAAATTCCATCAAAATGTGTCCAGAAAATTTTACGTAATGTCGCTAACAGACAAACCAACGGACCAAGGGGAAGTAATTCATCACCTACCTGGCGGATGTATATTAAAAACCATCAAATAGACATAATTGTGATAAGAAGGCACAGAGGCACAGATGTCAAGTTTGTTCAGACTCGTGGCCATGACCGTGGTTGTCTTTGCCGGAAAAAGAGCTCATGGAACTTCTCAAGATAATACCGCCAGACATGAAAAGGCACATGAAAATTCTCGAGATAACACCCTCAGACATAATAATTGAATTCTAAAATCGTTGCGCGGGGGGGGGGGGGGGGGGGGGAGGTCCCTTACAAACTTGTGTTTATTTGTTATACCAAGAACTTGAATAGTGTGCCATAAATAGTTAGAAGATTATATTGACTGACGACTTTTTTGCTGACGTTCTGGCCCCCACACTTCTCACTTGTGATTAACCTATACCATAAAATATATTTATTATATACAAGTTAGTCAGAAGGTGTGCATATAATATCTCTTTAAAAACCTACCGAATTATTCTGGACATATATACGCGCCAGGCGCCTATGTCGTTGGAAATGCTTAATCAGAGATTGGACTATGTATCCTTTAAATTGATGTCCTCAATTTTCTCACAGTAAGGCCGGCCTCACACATACCGAAAAACGGTAGACGTTGGGGTGTCGCCGGTCGGATATTTTTAAACAATACGGCAGGAAAAATCGGCTGACAATGCCAGTGTTTTTCCGGCTGTTTTTATCCGGATGTGATGACGGCACCGAACAAAAATCGGATGATTTACAACCTACCTTTACTTCTTTTTATCATTCCTGACACCAATAACAAAAATTAGAAGTGACCACAAAGACCGGAGAGATGTGGTGATCTGCACAAAAAATCGGTATAGATCTCCGGACACTCAACGCCTGGCGAGACTTGAAAGATTTTGCTGGCCGCTTAAAATAAATCGGTAGATTGAAGACCGACTTTAGGCATATAAGCTGCCGATTAAATATGATTACAGTGGCGTGTGATGCTCATTTAATTGTATGAATTTTAAGACTTCCCAACGGAACAAATCTTGACTTTTGAGAAATATATTTTTTCATGTTGGTGTTAAACAGTTCCATTAGGAAAAGACCAGGATAGTCAATTTAAGCTCACCTTTCGGCACATGGTCTGGGTCTGTGTGACGTTTTCAGGTACCCAGTCAGATGTATGGTCGGTCACGTGGGAGAAAAAAATGATATGCCGTCTGCATTAAGACGTATGACGTCGCGAAACTCTTTGCCAAAACAAATACCGTACAATTTGTCTGTTCTTAAGCTGTCTGTGCGCATAAATCCATTCCTTGGCGATCATTTGAATTAGTCGGCCTTGTGGTACCAAGAAGATTATTATGTATTCGTTGCGTGTGTGTATATGTAACTTTATGTTAAGTTTACTACAGACAAACATTAAACTATATTATAATGAGGTGATTTATCAGGTTGTGCATCATGAATGATAAAGGACTGTAAATAAATAACCAAACGAAATTTAACTACACATTTCATCACCTTATACCGTGCAGTGAGTATTAGAAAATATTCGTTTGTTGTTATAAAACTTCTCAGTATATATGCGATCTACTCAACACGATCCTTTTACTGATATGTATGGCAACAGTTTAATAAGTAATTTGTAGGGAAATTGAAAAATATATATATATATATAAATAGAAGTTGAATCCTGTGGTATTATTTTGTTTTCACTAATATTTCATTTATATAATATTTAAGGTTATGCTTGCAGTCAATAGGACACCTAAACTTTAACGTTCTTTATTATTTATTTATCATTTTTATTTATTTATTGGTATACGTATTTATTTAACGAGGCTATCATACAAACCCAATTAGTGCTAGGGCACTAATCTCCTTGGGGCCCTCGAGAATGATTACAAATAGCGTAAATGTTTATACATACATCAGTAAATACAAAAAAAAAATTACATAATATATATATATAAATCACAGTCTACTTCAAATAGAATAAATAATGCACATCAACTGTCTAAAAACGTGGAATTAATAAAAGTTTTGATTATACATTGCATGATAAAAATTACGTAAGGTTCAAAATCATAACGTAAACTGTAAATTATTATTCGCCATGTGTTGTGACCGGAACCGTCCCCGCAAAAAAACGATCATGCCGCCAACACGATACTCCAATGACCAAAGCGTTAGCTATTTGATAAAAGTATGAACTACGTGGGACTACATCCGGCACTTATTAGAACAATATATTGCCATGGTAACATTTACACCTCCTAATCTGTAAACCTGTGGTCCATGGTTTTCCATTATCGATAGAAATATAGAAATGCATGCTTGTTGTTTACAGTCCATTCAGTTTCGTCAATATCGTATGATTCACTTGATTCGGGTGGCAAAGACACGTTTATATCATTCCCATTTATATTTGTTCCCTAAGTGACATCATTTTCAATAATATCTGTGCATATGTGTTTTTTATACTTATATCATTACTTTTAAAGGAATAATTTTATGGTCTATGGGTGACTCTGTCCATTGAATTATTGTATTAGAATGAAAGTATGCGATTAGAATGGTGTATTTATCAATATAAGCCGTCAGGATTCCTGGTCCTACACATATTCACGGGGAAAGGAATAACAGTGGCGTATCCAAAGGGGGCGCCGCGCGGGCGTCCCACCCCCCCCCCCCCCGCCACGTGGAGCTGTAAAATCATTCATTTTATCAAGTTATTTTCCCTTATATTTACCCTCCCTTCATGCATATAACTTTAATAAAAACATTTTATTAATATTTTTTATAAGGTGGAATATATTACGTGATATATATATATTTATACATTTATATATTTAATTTGCAAAACAAAAATTTAAGAACCCTTCAACCGCTGAGCAAATTAAATATTAGCTCCCCCCCCCCCCCCCCCCCCCCCGTTCTCGAATTTCTGGATCCGCCACTGAATAATAAAGTTCAGACATCAGAGGCTCTTGTGGAGTGGAAACCGGGTTAACAGTTTGACCATGCCCCGCCCCCCTTATATACAACCTTTTGACCTAGTGTATTTATAAAAAGAAATAATGTAAATACGTTTCCTCAACATACTCTCTTCTCCCAGAAACTACATGGGGACCATTTGAGAAAAATGAGATGAGGCTATTCCAAGGAGTTCGGACAACCCCCTCCCCCCTCACTTACGACAAATAGAGGGAAAAAGCAACCAACTGATGATATCATAAGATGTTCAAGGCACATGTCTTTTACTTCTCTTCTAGAAGGTAGATGTCCCGGCATATCAGCAGTTCTCTCGAGTTAAGAAAGGAAGGATTTCAATAAAGGAGGAAATTATATAACAAATCGAACGTTCAAGCTGAGGGCTCTTAAACTGCTTCATTGAAACTTTATTTTTGTTTTCATTTCTGTTTGTTTGTGATATAAGCCGTGCATATTTGTAATAGTAAAATATGGCAAAGATAAGACACAGTGTATATTAGATGATATAGGTGTGGCCAAGGACCATAATCAAGGTGCACTCGGAAATCAAAGCACCACAGCAGAATCATTCACTACAGTCGGCCCACTGACTATAACAGGTCAAAAGTACTAATAGTTAATCTTAAATTTATCTACATGTTGCCGAGGCAGGTGGCTTCCTCAGTAAACAATCAGGCTGGGATATATGGCTCTGTATGTTCTACCATCACAGGGTTCTCTGTGGTTAATTAAACAATTTAACACGTGCGTTTCTTCCAATGCATGTGACCTGTTGGCTTAAGCTTATTTATTGGTATGAATTTTATAATTTTTATTTGAAGTCCCTGTTTTTATTTAATAATTATTCTTTGATTCTTTGTCATTGCATCAAATTAGAAAACACCAGTATCCTAAACTGTCCGCTTATACTGGTATTTTAACTGCTTTGATTACTTCCGATCTCTCAATTTATGGTTAAGTTTTAAGTATTATAACTGACAGCTTCAATATATTCCTTTTCATTCGTTCTATTTTATCACATCTCTTTTCTTAATTCAGTGTAAATGCATCAAATCTAGTGCAACAGACCTATACCAAAGTGATTTTTTTTATCTATATTGCTTTGACTAACAATTTTCTTGATATTAAAAGGACAATACACTCCATGTTTGCCGGTATGAGTAATGACGTCCCACAGCTGATGTACTAATGACATGTAAATATATAGCTGTGATCATGATTCACAAAAGCATCATCAACATGAATAGCATCACCTGCAATAATAAAACATGCAACATTTGTCCGTAATGAAAAGCTCATAAAACTTGAGTCGTATTACCCGGTGTGACTTGATCTGCGCAGCAATAACTGTTATAATCAGACTCGCGTTAATTGTGCAAATACAAGAGAACATATACAAGTATTTCCGGTATATTCATCACAGAACATATTGTTATTTGCGGTAACGTGTTCCATGGGTTATGTATGGTAAAATGATGTTTGCGGAGACGCCGCCATTTTCTCGTACACATTACTGTCTGAGGGGGCAGCACTTTGCTGTCGATAATTACTTGTCAACAATATTAACATTCCAGATGGGGAATCATGTTTTATCGCCTGTGTAAATACAAAATGATACATGATTATCCGTTACACACACAGTCGGCTAATATTGCGTGCGGGGAATCCTTGATGGCAGCCGTGTGTATTTGACGTCTCCTTCCTATAGTTTCATAAAAAAATCCTTTTTACTTCAGTTATCGTTAAATATTTGTGTTATGTTCTAAGTTGATTAATTACATGTATATATAATTATCTTGTTGGTGTGCTGTGTATATTATGTTATATAGAAGTTATGACAAAACATTCTCGAAATAATGAAAAAAAGCGTATTTTTTATTTCGTCTCATTTTCACTGAACTAGAAATCCCAATATCAAAAGGGTTTACACTGCAGTGATGGACGACTCGAGTCCGGACTTGAACTCGAGTCCGGATTCGAGTCCCATTTTTCAAGAACTCGACTTGGACTCGAGGATCCTGGACTCGGATTTGTACTTGGACTCGGATGTAAGGGCCCGAGAAATCAGGTTATCTCGAGTCCAATAGAAAGGAAAACTCTGGCAGATATATTAAAAAGATTGTGCACATGGGTGAACTAAAAACAGAACATTACAAAAAATAAGACTATACATACATACCAAGCTTTAGCTCTGCACCAAAGGCTACACGTAATTAAACGTTCATGGTAAATGGAACTTGTAAACATAAAATTTGCACTTTTTTATCTCAAATATCCCTTTTAAATTTCTTTAAATTATAAGGTTTGTAAGGACATTGACTTTGACTCGATTTCCAAATGACTCGGACTGGAAGAAGATGGAATTAGACTCTAACTTCAAGGACTTCCACTTGGACTCGGACTCTGACTCGAGCGGCCTGGACTCGGATTTGCACTATAGGACTCGGACTGTGTGGCCTCGACTACGTCACTGTTACACTATCATGATTAATGGCTAAAATCACACATTTACTTGTCTTGAAATCTAGAATGTCGTGTGATCTGTTCAAATCTCCATCTCTCTCTCTCTCTCTCTCTCTCTCTCTCTCTCTCTCTCTCTCTCTCTCTCTGTCTGTCTCTCTCTCTCTCTCTCTCTCTCTCTCTCTGTCTGTCTCTCTCTCTCTGTCCGTCTCTCTCTCTCTCTCTCTCTCTCTCTCTCTCTCTCTGGAGACCTATATACTGTACAAACCAGTGTATACTATTCTCAAATAATTACACTCCATTGCAATAAATGTAAGGTTTACACAGAAGCTGGATTTGAAAGCATGAATATTATTAGTAGCACAAAAATTAAGGAGTAACGTACAACAATATAACATATATTGATAAAATGTGTTTAAAAGCGAAGCGGTATTTAAAACAAAACACTGAACTTTTAACACAAAAAGCAATATATTTTGCTTGATTCATCAACAAACGCAATTTTTAAACTTTTGACAATCACCATTACACAGCAAATGACTGCTTTTCTTCATTCCTCTGATTAAAAAGATTTTTTGATGATTCTTTGTGATCAAGCTTAACCTTCACACATGGTCACAATGACTTAATATTTATTTGCGGATAAATGTTTTATGCATCACATGCTTTACTTTTGATAATATCAAACATAACAAGATGTGAGGCCGGAGAGAGCCTATATGGATACCTTCACCGGGAACTTAAACTTTCCTATTATACAGTGTCACTGACACATAGGTGAGCTACAGAAAAAAATAGCCACTAATACCGGTGAACGGTCAGGTGGTCGACCCGAACAAAGAAATGTCATAATGTTGCCAAATCCTTCGACTTAATATGTATAATTGTGATCCAGATGACCTCCAAAATAATATAAATTTTATGCTATCCTGAGCATCAAAGTCCGTCAGAATATTATGCGTAAAGAACTGTTAATCTATGCACATAATAACAATAATAATAATAATAATAATAATAATAATAATAATAATAAAAAATAATAATAAAGGTAAATTTATATTGCTTCATACAAAAACATACAAGTGCTCATGGTGCTTTGTAATAAAATCGAGTAAAACAATGAAAATCCAAATCAAAATTGTGCGAGTAAATCATTACATGCGTATAAAAATATTTTACAATATAATAATAAAACTTAAATATTCGTAAACTTTTGCAAAAATGCATATCAGCTTTAACAATACACGTAAAGGCTTAAATATATGCACAGACACTACACACAACTACACACGGCATGCGATTGCACATAAAGTGCATAAGCTCTCTTAAAAAGAAAAGATTTCAGCATTTTTTTAAATACATTAAAATCTGTTTGAGATCTCACATGTGAAGCAATCTATTTCACAGATCAGGTGCACGGTGGATGAAAGCTCTATCCACACTGCAATTCAGCCTGGTCTATGCATTATAAATGTACAACTAAGGACAGATCGCAAAGAGCATGTACCTCTAGCATTCTTTGGAAATAAATGTACAATATATTAACTTAATGCAATGTTATGGCTTTACGTGACTAAGTGTGTATTGTACTCATGCCAGTAAGTCAACTGTTCCCCGCTATGAGTAGTCTAGTATAATAATATTCTTCAGAGTACAATAATTTTGGTTGAGCTGTGTGCATATTTGACCTGTGACCTGTGAATATGAATATGCATGACCACAATACTGATAAAACAGCAGCTGACGGGTGTCGACCTTACAGTACCAGCAGCAAACAGACAAGTCCTGTAGTCGCCTAATACTGGCTTTGTATTGTTAAGCTGTACACATTGTAGCCATGCATCGACTGTCAGTTGTTTTGGTAAGTATAAACTTTTATACATATATCGATGTTTTGTCTTTTTTGTTTGTTTTTTTGAAAGCGTCTGTAGGAAATGTTAAATATTGAAAAATGACAAAAGAACACCTGTAACCAAGACGGGATAAGTAACAGCATATAACGTATCTTTTCTTCATCTTCATTTAAGTATTACAACCTCCTGCGGTTGAAGGACCAAAACTGTGGTTGCTGTTTTGTTCGCGAGGTTCACAAATTCACGATTTCGCGATATGAAAATTATCGCGATAATGAAACCTCCATGATTGAGATGTCCCAACGTCGAAGGAAAAGTTGTAAAGAATAAGTTTGGTATAATGAATCAAAATATATTGTGTATTTTCAAAGACTTACATTTTAAATGACATCAGATCTTTTCAATCCTCCGCGATTAGCACACAATACTTTTTCTTAATACATTTTTTTGCACAATATATTTGATATAATTATTTTTTATAATAATGGTTATACACTGTGTATAGGTCTCATTGTATTGTGAGATCGGGAAAATAGAACTCTCGCAAAACACTGAAAATTGAAAACATTTGAATCCCGCGAATATGAAGCCATTCACGGTAAACCTTTACTTTAAAATATAAGTAATTTTGTAACATTTCCTTCTATGTAATTAAAATTATATAGATTGGTCAGTACATAATTAATGTGGTTTCTTTTTTCCTAAATAAGGACAGCGTTAGATTATCTTACTGTTTCTTTCAGTGTACTGAGGGACATGTATAACTTATTGTGTCCATATGATATATATGACACCTTTCTGTTTACTTATTACAGGTGTTGGCAGGCTTATGTAAGTATATTTTTATATTTGTTTTATCTATCTATCTTTTATGATATGTGAATATTTTAGTACTTTGAAGAAAATGCAACTGGTGAGTATATTTATTCCAAGCGTGGCAGAATATAATATTTATCTGCATTGACCAGTACTTCATTATTTTTAACGATTGTGAAAAGGGTGAAATATGATGGAAGAACATAATAATAAAAAGTATATTTCATGTAAAATTCATCACGGCATACATTCAAAGCAATGTTGGTGTGATCTCCTCTTATCCGTGAATGAACCATTCATTTTGTTTTATCGTCTTCATACTACCAAGTCTCTGCAGTGGCTGTCCTTTCACAGACCTTGATTCCGTGACCCTTTCTGGTGTATATTTCATGAATAATGAATAAGGCAACTGAACCAACCAAATGACTAGCGGATGCAAGTATTTTGCGATGTTTTGATCAAACGTTCAGCATTGCCAGGAAGGCATCGGGAATCGAATTAACCAATCAAATTAGCCTGTTTCGACTCTGGTACATGTGTTCTTGATCAGACGGTGTATTGCTTACATTTTGTTCGTTGAACTTGTTTGGCAGTTGTGATTTCGCCTAGAACACCTGCAGATATGACACAGACACCGGTCATGTCGCGGAATCAAAGTCTTTAAAACCTTGGCCACAGACTTAGTAGTATGAACATGGTTTTAAATGCGTTCCTTTTATTCCCATGCTTGATAGGAAAAGTTGACTGGTAATCTAATGTTTCCTTTCTGTTGCTTTAAGAATTTCTGTCTAGTGATTTTGAATTTCAGTGAGAGTTTTTCATTGACGTGGACGTTTTAAATCCAAGCTGGTTAAAGCGCTATCCAAGATAATTATGAAGTATAGTTTGATTGATACAAAAAAATAACATAAAAGGTAATTTAGTAATGATAATGTGTTTTTTTTATTTCTTGCAAGGGTGAATATAATAGCAAGTTTGCATCCCAAGATTTCTAGAAGTTGCAAATAGGGACATGAACTGCAATGCAAACACGTAATATTTATCTCTTCTTTCCTTAACCAGTTCTTGCTTATCAAGAAAACCCTTGTGATAATATCAGTAAATCATGTTTATCTACATTTCTAAGACTGCTATGTGGAAGGTCCCTATCGTTGGATACCTCCTATATCGTGTTTGCATTCACTAATTCGGCCCAAATTCCCAAATTCATTCGTGCACAAGGTGAACGCGGTCCGAGTGGTTATCACTTTTATCAGTCACTGCGCTATATACTTAGCAACAATATCAGGCAATCCTCGACGAAATGAGCTTTGCTTTTCTATTCTGTAAAGTTTGTAAATAATATAATCCACCAAATGGGAACTTAGTGAATGTGGCAAAGTAGGGGGCGGGGACTATATCATATAAGTGGGCAGGGTGTTCTCAAGTACAACTGACGGTGGCGGCACAACTGTTGTCATACGAATTGTCTGTAGCCACGTTTCGAAAATGCTCGTTTTAAGTCTTGAACTGTCGGAAATTGTGACCTGAGAAGGTCATTTCTATTATTTCCCATAAATCCCGGAAAAAAATCTGACATTACTTCGCGAAGGGAACACCGCCGAGGCATCCATAAGAAGCTACGGCAGTGTATTCAGCTCGGCCACTCGGCCGGTGAACAACCCATCCAAAACGGGTTCCCGTCCCAATACATGAAGGGGTAATATGCTAGTACTAAAAAAAACTGTCAAAGACCGCATATCCACATATCTCTCACCGGATCTGGAGTGTTACCAGGACCCTGATAACTCGTTGGTAAATGGTACGTAAGCGCAGGAAATAAATGAATACTTGTGCTTCCAGGTTCATCGAATCCATGGTTGCACCACCAGGGAATAGAAGAAGGACAAAATTTCACCCATTTAGAAATTTACATTTAATTTCTCTGATGCTATACGGTCAATGACAAATTACCTCCAAAATTGATCGGATTGTTCCTCCAGTGTGTTTCGGACACTCCGCAAATGATTATCAAAACTCAAGTATTACATTTTTGAGTTGCTAGGCCGAGGTAAAAGTGATACCATGGCGCTTTTCTTTCTCCTTTGTGAACTGAAACAAACTTAAGTTATATACGTGTGCCGCATCGGGACAGTGTCTGTCAGTCAGATCTTTTACATTCTACGTGTTGGCTAATATTAGAATTTGGATATAAACAGTAACTACACCATAGATTATTAAGATTTATAAACCTCAGCCAAGCTTTGGTGCATGGGCGTTTCCAAATATACACTGTGAAATATACACACTGAAACTGTGAGCCGGACCGAATTCTATGTAGGGTCTGATGTATTAACGCCTATAATCAAACACGTACACCGATGAATTAAGGGAACCATGCGTAAAATCATACGTTTAACTGATACACAAAACCGTGTGGCCATTTTAGTTTTTGCATACTGTGGCTACGCTTTCGAATAATTGACATCATAACGAGGCTCGTCACGTGATGATCCATGGTGACTATTGTTGTACTCTTTGTCTGACCCAGGTCATTATGCCGTAAATAAATCCGACGTACTGTATTCCTGATGCGAGTTCAAAATCACATAGACTCAGAGATATATATGTAAACTTAATAACCCTGAAAATTGACCAATCATCATCGTTTACTGCCTCAGATTAACTGTGACCCCAGATATTGCCAGGACATGATACATCCCCCGCGGACCCGGGGTGAGACCACTCAGATCCCAGTGTTATTCAGTAGGAGGTACATTACACAGCTGTCAAACGCTTTCATTTATTTGACTAGTTTTGTGTTGTGATAACTAACAGCAAACATGTTTTAGATCGTCTCCCATTTGTAAAATAGTCTGTAAACTACGGATGATCACGGCAATTTTCAGTTGAGACCATTCTTTATATAAAACACCAGATACACTTTTCCTACCAACACCTGCTACCAAAACAGGAAACTCGGTCTGTGAACGTAAATGAGGCTCTGTATCATGTAAATACCACAGGAAAGAGAATTCTTATGCTCCTAGTCTTAAAAGACAGACAGACAGACGGACAGTATTCCAGAGATAGAGACAGACTCGGAGACAAACAAAGAGAGAGAGAGAGAGAGAGAGAGAGAGAGAGAGAGAGAGAACCAAATCAATGTTTGTTCGTTTTAAATGATTTTATTCCATATCTTTTACCTATTATCCTAAAAACAAGCAGATTTTCGATACATCAAAAGGATCATTTAGACTTCACACAATCAGAAAGAAGGATCATTGCATGTACACACATATAAATTAAATATACAATTAGATAACCATTTATGCACCTTCTGTCGCTTTCAAGAGGCATCCCATTTGGTTCAAATATATACACATTTATACATATATAAAGCGTTTACATTTACATATATTCATACATATAAAGTTGTCCTTTAGAGGGGACCCAGTTATTATGATTTAGCTTTTTTATGTTGGGCTTATTTTTTTTATTATTATTATTTCAAAACAATACAGATACACAAAAACATGTAATGATACAGTACAAAAGAACAACAAATGGCACTGCACACGAACAAGATACATAATAGGATATTCTTACAACAGGAGTTCAATATATGATATTTTTATCATGCAGTAGAGTAACATTTATAATCAATCATCTACACTCAGAAAGCTATTCAATCTGTTCCATAATAAATTATGTTGAACAAGTTTCCCTTTATGAATTGCTACTTGTCTCTCAATAGTATAGTATAATTTAATATGTTTAACAGCATCATTTAGAGACAAAGGGTATTCTTTACATCTTGCTACATAAATATAATATTTTATCAACAGGATAATTTTGTCTAACAATTTATCAGAACTTACATTGAACTGTATTATATCTCTAGCATATATCATGGGCAAGTTTAAGGTGTCTAACCATATAAATATTCCGACCATAGCTTTTCAACTTTAGAGCATTCACAGAATAAATGTATCAGTATTTCTTTTTCTTGCTTACAGAAGGTACATATGTCATATTCTTTTAAACCCATCTTTACCAAAGATTGGTTTAACGTTAAGATTCTATGTAGAATTTTAAACTGGAAATACCTTAATTTTGCAGATATAGTGGTTGAATAAAGATTTTTAAATGCCTCTAATACACTTTTTTTTATCAAATTCTGGTACATTTTGTTGCCATTTTAGAAAAGTATTTTCTGGGTGTACAATCTTCTGTTTAACAAGTTCACCATATATAAATTTTACTGGTTTCACCACTATTAATAGTTTATCAATCTTATACATATATACTATGGCTTCATTAATGTTTCCTTTAATTTCTCTTTTCCATCTAATTGGGATTGCATGTAATATGCTATTGTATGTCATTGTATTGATTTGATGCCCATAGTTCTGTCACATTTCTTGCAGAGTATAAAATATATAAGAATTATTTACTTTTTTAGTTAAATGGTGAACATATTTTATACCAGCATCATACCATTTCTATAAAATACAATTTTACCGTTTATTTTAAGATTAGAGTTAAACCACAAGGATTGGTTCAAGAATTCATTTACGGTTTTAGGATCATTAAAATTATATTTACACCATTCTTGAATAATTTCTTTCCAAAAAAGATTGACCCCTTTCAGCACTGATGTTTGGTTTACATCTTCAATTTTTAAGTTACATGTGAAAAGATACTCAGTCAAATTATTCAAGCTACAATTAACCAGTTGTCTCCATCCTTGTTCCAAACTGGAAGCCAGACATCTATTTATCCATGCCAGTTTTGTAGCTTGTAGTTTAGACCAGATATCTATTTTTTCTAGACCACCTTCATCCTTTGGTGCTATTAAAATATTACGTTTGATTTTATCAATTTTAGTGTTTCGTATAAAATTAAAGAGGGTAACTTCTACTTCTTTCAGGAATGAAGCAGGTGGATTTGGTAGAACTGAGAATTGATATTGTAGCTGAGAGAATAATTCAGATTTAATCACTGTTATTTTCCCCAAAGGCGTTAACTGTCTTTTTGCCCATATATCAATTAAATTCTTGATTTTTTCTAATGTAGGTATGAAATTCAGGTCACATAGATGTCACATGTTTTTCATTATTTATTCCAATTCCTTTTATATTAATATTATCTCTAATCCTGTTAGCCAAATGTTCTGCTAAAATGATATATAGATAAGGTAATAATAGACAGCCTTGTCGCACTCCTCTACCTAATTTTAAAAAAACTAGATATCCATCCATTATTTATGACACATGATGAAATATCCTTATAAAAAATTTTAATCCACTTGCAAAATGTGTCTCCAAAATTATAGAATTTCAATACTTTTTTTTATAAAAGGCCATTCTAAAAAATCGAAAGCCTTTTCAAAATCGATTTGCATTAAATTGGCTTTGATTTTATTTTTACCGCAGTAGCTAAATAAACTATAAATTCTACTATGATTTTCACCTATATATCTGTTTTGTAAACATCCAGTTTGGTCTGGATGAATTAATATTTGAAGTATTTTTTCAGTCTATTAGCCATACATTTAGTTATTAATTTATAATCAACATTCAGAAGTGATATCGGCCTCCAATTCTTTAGTACTAAGGGATCTTTGGACTTTTTTGGAATCAATGTAATTATACCTTGTCGCTGGGAGATATTAAATTTTCCGGTTTCAAAGGAGTGTTTATAAGCTGCTATTAAATCTTCTTTAATGTCTTCCCAAAAAAATTTATAAAATTCTACTCTTAGACCGTCAGTTCCTGGTGTTTTACCATTTTTAAAAGATTTCAAACATTCATAAAGTTCTTTTTCACTTAAAACGTTATCGCAAAATTTTATTTCTTCTTCTGATAATATTTTTGATTATTTATTAAAAAAACTCACCATACTGACCTTCATCAGGTGTCAAGTTGGCTGAAGTATATATTTTTTCATAAAAATGTTGTGCTTCCTGTAAGATATCTTTCGATTCAGTCATATATTTATCCTCAGATTTTAATTTAGTTATAGTTTTATTGTTATACAGTCTTTTTTTCAAGATTTAGAAGGTATTTGGATGGTTTTTCGCCATCCATTACCACTTTGCTTTGCAACGAAACATTTTATTATATATATTATAATTATTATATATATTTATTATATATATTCTCTATCTCTGATTTTTTTCTTTAATCTCTTAAATTATTTTTTCATCTGGGTTTCGTGAATATTGTTCTTCTAAGTACTTTAATTCATTTTCAAGTTCCTGTAGTAATGTCCTTCTCTTTTTATTTATTGTAAACGAGTGCGCTATTGTTGCCCCTCTTATCTTGCATTTAATAACATCCCACAGTAATGCTGGGTCTGTGTTTTCATTATATTCTTTGGTATCTCTAATAGTTTCTTTTATTAATTTAATATAATCTTTATTGTATAAATGTTGGGCATTGAATTTCCAGAAACCTGGTCCCCTTTTATGAAGATTCAGATCTAGTATAATCATGACTGTAGAGTGGTCGGTTTTAAAACTGGGTACAATCTCTGTTTATTGTACAACTCCTTGGAGACCTTTTGAAATTAGGAAGAAAACCAGTCTGCATAACAACGGTTTAGGTTTTAATCTTTTCCAGGTGTACTGCACTTCCTGAGGGTGAAAATCTCGCCAGATATCTATCAGATCTAGGTTTTTTAACCATGTGTTTATTAATTCGTTGGATTTAGAATGAGTCTGTGGGTTACCCCCCTTTTTGTCTTTCTCTATATTAAGTACTAGATTAAAATCACCCCCTAATATTCTATTATCGTTTGGTAGAGTTTCGATAATTTCCATAATATTATAAAAGAAACTAGGATCATCACGATTTGGATCATAGATGTTTACAATGGTACATCTTATTCCTTCAACAGTGATATCTAATACAATGAACTGACCAGAATCACTACATATGCTGTTGTGTATTTCATAGTTAATATTATTTTTCAGCATGACACATACACCTTTGGCATTACTAGCCCCATGTGAAAATATAATAGTACCACCCCATTCAGCCATCCATTTGTTCTCATCTTTGATTTTACAATGTGTTTCCTTTAATAATATTATTTTAGCATTTTTTTTATGTAACCAGTGGAAAGTTTCCCTCCTTTTTATTTCATCTCTTAGTCCTCTAACATTAAGCGAAATTATCTCTGTGAATTAAAATTAATGGGGTTATTTCTAATTTTATTCTAATTGTAGATATCATGAGAAACATGTATATACATGTTATGCTTAAATTATTTTGTAATCCTGATGTGAGTATACTATACACAAATATATACAATAACATACAAAACCACAAGAAGAACATATATATGTCAACAAATATCATACCTATTTCTGCCAACTGCTTAAGACGATGCATCCCTGCTTCTTTTTAATGTAACGGTATTTAACACTGCATGATTATCAAAATGTACATTAGTGAACAAAGATAGAGGCTAATAGAAGCGTTTCTATCACACATATACAGCATGAAATAAGTTCCGTATGAATTTCTGTTTTGCCTGTTTTACTGTTTTATTCTTAGACACTATTAGAATAATTGTTAGCCTTGCTCTATCTGACAATTGCAATATGTAGAAAACTTTCAAAATCTAAATTAGCATACCGGTAATTCATCTATAGTGTTTTGAATAGTAGTCTCAGTGCCATTGCTTATATCCAAAATATTAGATATTTATATTTTATCAATTTACGCACATTTCGTCTTGAGAGAGGAAAAAAAAATGTTCCTCTATATCAAACTTATTTTATATAATGCATGTTTGTTTGTTTTCAGGGTCCGTCCAAGCGCAGAATGCAGGTAAGCTAGAACATTTGTATCCATCGTGTTTGTCTTTCGATTCGAAACAAAACAACTTATTTGTGCAATAAAACATAACCAAACAACGAGGAGGTAATTGTAGAGCAAATGTTAATCCAGACAGGTAAACGAGGAAGCTCAGGACCACGTCCACGTTCTACATTATCGCAAGATTCTGAGTGAAATGTAAACCACTTATATTGGACCAACATCATTGATCACAAGCAAGAAGAGTGAGGTTTTCACGGAAAGATATAAAACATCAACAGAAACTAATGCTATATGCATGTACGGCCCTCTCTTTAACGTCTGGCTTTCCAGGAAGCAAAATAAAAAAATGCGATACCGTCCCACTGTCGAGGTAACTAACCTGGACAGACGTTATATTGTCCCACATGTATCTCTCTGTATATACTAATGTCTTTAGCGGATACTCTCTCAAACAGAATATATGTACCTCAGAACCTTTGAAAAAAAACATATATAGTGGTACATGTTCTTCTGTAAGGATGCTTAGATATATACGGTCGGTGGTGTTCTTCAGTGAGGAATAAAATTAGGGATGACAAAATGATTTTTGTTATTTGTTTTCGTAGTCTTGAAAGTGCATCAGTTTAGCTAATCTTGAAAATTTCTTTGAAAGTTCTTTCTATATTTTTGGTAGATATTTTTGCGCTGTATTTTCAATAGATCTGTTGATTAATCTTGAACACAAGCTTGTAAAGATTATTTCTTTGAAAAAATCTTGAACATTTCAAAACAATTGTATTTTTCATTCACTTCTGTACGACAGTCAGTTCAAACCCGCTTGTCATGAAATATTTCAATCTGCGACCTTCACCTGCGGAAGTAAATGCTTAAAAATTGCTTCTGATGAATATTTCTAGGGGACCAATTCTCAACCTCATTATGTAAAAATATAATCTTTGCTATGAAAGAGTGGAAATATATTTAAAGCTGGGGAGTCTTTTGTACAACTAAAATAAGGTATTTTATTTTATAGCATTCTGGTTAAAAGATCCTTCCATAGAAATTCTCGTTAAACGTTTAAGTCTCATTATTAAAAACTCCCCAAGTGTCCCAACAAGTGAATAAGGCTTTACGGGTATATACTATATACCAACATGACCGCTGATGTGCTTGGCTTTACGGGGATATGTTTGAGGAAAATTTAGTATAATTTAGTGGACAGCGTTTCAATCTGAATTAAAAGACATGGCATATTTGAGTTCAAACGTTGAATAAAATAAAAATTTTTTGTTAGTTATGCACATAGCAAAGTACATACAGAGTCGTGCAATACATTTATATTAATTATACTTAATGAAACAGAAAAAAAGCAAAATTGATAAAAGTGGGGTAAGGTAAAATTCTTCAATGGCCGGTTATTTTCAGCCTGCCGGCCCCCAATTCCGTTAGAAATTCGACTCCTGGTGTCACTTTAGTATATAGCCTTTCAGCATGATTTTAAGCTGTCTGTTCAGCATAAGATGTACTGTGTAGCATTTAGCATATGAACAAAATATTAGGCTTAACATCAAGTTAGTATTTAAGCTTTATGGAACATGCAAAAGCTTGTGGTTACCGAATCATACTTTTTTTTTAAACTATTCTTATGCATGAATATTATGAAAAGAAAAGAAAACTTGGATGAATGGACCGCTCAAGGGATTGTAAATGAGGCTATGCAGAAAAAAATGTCATGTCAGAATTTATGTCCTTGATAGACTTTGATACGACCCTGAAATGGCAATCCAAATCTTGTGGGTATCCTGATAATCATTTAATCGAGGAAGATTGAAACTAGATGACCATAGGTCGAACGCTTGCCGGAAGTTGAAATGACAAACAGACGGACAGACAAAAAAAACTGTCGGTTTTCTAACAATTGAGTGACTTTCAGAGCGACTGGTGAAAAGTTAGGCCTGTTGAACGACATATATCACACAAAAGAACATGAAAGCAGACATAGCTGACAACAAATGACAAACAGACAGAGATACTGACAAAGTGACACAAGCTTTAGACTATAGTCCGTTCCAGCACCCCTGTCCACCTGTTTTTTCGCGATTATCTCTACATAAGACAAACTTTCAAAATAATATTTGCACCAATGGCATGAAGAGGCAAAAGCGTAATTTTTGGTACCTTACCTACTCAAAATATAAATATTATTCACTTTACGGCCTGGCTGACATATCTCATATACATCCGTGGTTCATGGCGTCCCTAATAAGTGGCCATTGTTTATCCCCCTTGGATATGGATATAAAGTAATGTGACGTAACAGTGAAGCGCGTGCACGCGGAGAATACAAGTCTCGCTGTAAACAGGGGTCGGGAGCTCTTGATTATTGGTCCCATGAATATGGGCGCCTCTTTAGTACGTCACATCTATTATGACGTCATCACTAATCCCTGATATGCCCATTTCACAGATTAGTGGTACGATGTCGCAACAGAACAGACTTGTTACTCATAAAATGCTTTTAAATTGTTTACAGGAAAATGACATAAGGTACGCTATTATTTCTATAACAGTTAATTACGCTTTTTCCTCTTTCTGCCCTAAGATCAAAAAGTTTAGACGTTCTCTGATTATCAAAAAAATAATCACGAAAAAAAACAAGTGGACAGGGGTGCTGGAACGGACTTTAGATGACTTAACCAAATTATGGATAAGACTCAGAGGAAGAAAATAAGCTATAGTTTATGTAACTGAGGATTATAGTTTTGAAGATATGGCCAAAAATTTAATATTCCGGAAGGTCGTGTGCAGCGCCCCCTAGCGGTAAAATCCAGAAAATGAAAAATCTATTTCGAGATATTAGTGTAAGACATAACATGTACCAGTTTCAAAAGGATTCCTTCAAAACTGTGGCCTGAAGAATGGTATATGTAAGACACAAGAACCAGCAAGCAGGCGAAATTTAGGACAACTGACAAACAGAAAGACATACTGACAAAGTGACACAAGATTGAGACCAGATCACTTGACCAGGTTATTGAGACGACTCAGGGAAAGAAAATAAGTTATACTTTATGTTACTGAGGTTTATAGTTCTAGAGATATGGGCAAAACATGAAATGTTGTGGAGGTTCCAATGCAGCGCCCCCTAACGGCCATATCCGGAAAATGAAAAATACATCTCGAGATATTACTGTAAGACATAAGATGTACCAGTTTCAAAACGATTCCTGCAAAACCATGGCCTTTAGAATGCTACAAGTTAAATTCAAAAACCAGCGAGAAGGTGAATTTGAGGAGAACTGACAAACAGAGAGACATACTGACAAAGTTACACAAAGCTGATACCAGATGACTTACTCAGCTTATGGATAAGACCCAGAGGAAGAAAATAAGCTATAGTTCCTTTAATTGAGGTTTATAATTTCGAGATATGGCCCAAAAATGATATGTTCGGGAAGTTCGAGTGCAGCGCCCCCTAGCGGCCATATCTGGAAAATGAAAAATTTGTTTCGAGATATTAGTGTAAGAAATAAGATATATAAGTTTCAAAATGATTCCTGTATACTTGTGAAATCTAGGCTATCACTAAGCGATATCTCGAAAGATCTCGTTTGACGAGATATTGTACGAGATATTGCGAGACTTGCAGAATAATCAAACAAAACTACTTGTATACTTCCTGATGCAAAAAACTAGATCTTATTAACTTTAAAAAATAAGAAATAAGATATAAGACCCCTTATTTTAATTCGAATATCATGACTTTTTCCCCAAAAAGCGTAACCATGGTTACCGCAAATTTGAGACCGCTATTCACCAGAAGAAAGGTCTTGGAATGACGATTAAAATGTGCTTTAGTTGAAGTAGATACGACTAACAGTGACAGAGATATTTAGTAAAAACCGTTTTGCAAACTTTTGATGACCTTGACCTTGACCGTTGACTGATAATGACAAAATTCAATAGGCTTCGGGCACTTTTGGTTATACATCAACTATGTAAGTTTGAAAGCGATCGCTGCAAAACTGTGCATTTGCAAACAAACATCGTTACAAACAAACAAACAGACATACGCAACTGACCAACATGCTTGCCGAAATCGAAGATTTCCGGCAAGCAAAAAAGGTAATCCAAAGGCAGTTGCTATTCCGTTCTCACCGCTGAGCCACGTACAGGTGTATATTAAGTAACTTAGCGATGCTTGTTTTACCACAGCAGACATTATAATCTTTATCTTTGATAATGCATTGTTAGGCCGTCATGAGAATTACATCCAAGGTTTTTTTTAGTTTTCTCTTGTTGATCAAGTATGCAATTACTCTAATCATATATCAGGATAACAACCTGATCATAGGGAATACAGTTCACCAGTGTTATAATTATTAAGTAGATGAGGGTATATAGCGATTACGACTGCATCATGCGAGTAATCAAACTCCTGTTAACGTTACACGCGTACAAAGCCCAATACAGACCCGTATGTATTTAACGTGTTATATTGATAACCAGCTTACCACTGTTGTATGAACTCCATCATTGCATCGTTATATGTACACAAACATTTTAAACAGGAGCCTGCATTCAGGCTTCAGGTAGAATCTTTAATTCCTATATTATAACATGCAGGTTTCTTTATGTGGGGAGGAGCGGATAGGGGACCTTAAAATTAGGGGGTAATATATAGCTTATGCCGGGAGGCGTTTAGAAAATTCAGAGTGCAATGGGTGCAATCTGGGGTATATATCGGGGCTGTTTTATTTTCTGTATTATTAGTCTACTGTTCTATTTATCAGGTATTTAGGTCGGAAAAAGTTGTGAAAATTGTGTAGTCAAATTTATTATCCACCTTATTCTTGTCGAGTCTGTGTTAAACACAAATTGCTCGAGATACGTGTGAAATTGCACCATTTGCAGGCGCGGATCCAGCCCCCCCCCCCCCCCGTCCTCAACCACCAATATTTTTAAACCAATCTTAAACCATGACAGGTAAATTACTCTGAATAATCACCCAATGTTTATCTTCACTAGCCCCCCCCCCCCCCCCTGCAAAAGATCCTGGATCCCCGCCTGATTTGATATTATGGATTACAATATGGTCATGGTGTACCTACCCTGCCCCCACCAAAAAAAAAATAAAATAAAATGAAAGAATATACATGGTCCTCGCATATATCCATGACACTTTTTGAATATTTTTACAAGTCTTTCGTAGCCATATTAGTTCAACGATTAACAATATAATGACAATAAAGACAAATCACATGATTGTACAGGACGCCCACAAGATTCTGAAGGTCGTTATACACACAATTCAAAATTAATGAATCTTCATCACATTTGGCTCTTAGTTTAACCCATTCGTAATATGTTTAGAAATTACACCTTTGTCATTTGCTTTATACTTTTCTGTAACCTGTGTCTGTGCTAACATTTCTTTAAACATTAGAAACAAATAAGAGGAGCTGTTCTCTTTTTGTATACACAATACATATTTAAATAACATCAATACTTGAATGATCAATTAGTTATTTGAGTTGATCGGTATAATATCTTACAATATAAAATCAAGTGACAGCTTTGGCATATTAATATCTCTATTACGTAGCCATGACTTTGCTTTAAATAAAGGTTTTTGACAAACAAACATTCAAAAATAATATGAAGTATATTTTCATCATTATTCAAACAAAATGAATATCTGGGTATTTCCTATCTTATCCACTTGTACAGCTTCTCATTCCTTTGAATATAGTTATTCACCAGTAATACTTGAATTCTCTCATATGGGTATCAATAATTGTTCTATAGATACATCTTTACACCAAATATCAATGTAATTTGTCATATTCAATTTATGAAAGAAATTCTGAGATGTAAGAGGTTTCTATATTTTCAATCAATGCATTATATATTTTTCTCAAACATATATTGTCTATGTACTCAAGTCCATTGGTTATTACAATAATCTCTGTTTAAGTGTCAACTGAGTGTATCTCAGTATTCAAAAAGATTCTTTTCCCTTGACACGGTATTACTTTCCTCAATGCAGACCAAAAG
Source organism: Sipunculus nudus (assembly GCA_026874595.1). Classification (NCBI taxonomy): domain Eukaryota; kingdom Metazoa; phylum Annelida; class Sipuncula; order Golfingiida; family Sipunculidae; genus Sipunculus; species Sipunculus nudus. Next base: position 9,178,825 of record CM049308.1, read on the forward strand.
ATTTAATTAAGAGGATTTCATTGAAATATATGTTATCCATATGCCTTCCTCATCCACTTAATCTTTAATATAACAAATACCCAGACTATGCAGTCTCTAATTATACACAGACATTTTATTCTAAGATATATATGTGGTGTTCCACAATTCGTGTTGTTCGTGTTTTTATGGTTCCATTAACACATAATTTGCCTAGTCTTCAAAGCACCTGATATGAAATTTAGGTAAAATCTTAGGTAAAACACAAACATCAAAGTTACTTCTGACACATCCTAGTCCACAAATTCTCCTTAACTTGTGATTCTTTATCTCAGTAGTTATAGATGACTGAGTACATAAAAGCCGCCTGACCCACATAATTCTCTGTGTCTTTATCTTACATTCAATATCTGGGACATTGATTTACCCATTTTTATATTTTCCAATGGTAGTATTATAAATGACCTTTGGTCTTTAACCCCTCCATAGTTAGTCACAGAAGTATTTATATATGTTCCAGTGTATGTATAGCGGTATAAACATATTTGTCATACAGGAAACCTTTGATATTGCTAATGCACGGACAACTTCTTCCCTTCCATGTATTGAAAGACTCCGGCTTTTCCATATTGATACAGTTGTTGCAAGGTTATTCTCAACTTGTGTAAAATTATCTTTATTTACCAATTCCATATTATAAGAAAAATAATTGGATTGATGTTCATGTTTATTTTAAAAGTAAAGAAATTACGTCATCTTCATATCAAAGTTCTGTTACCTGCATGGTCTTCACAATAGTTCGAGATGAAACTGGTAAATGGACTCGATACTGCATTGTACCTTTGCACTTGCTGACCAGGACCTATAGTCTACCTAAAGTGTCTATTTTCACCCTTGTTGCTTCATACTAAGTTATTTTGCTCACTCATTTTATGCAGACAGAAAGATTGGTGTTTCCCCCTGAGTGGTCAAAAAGAAAAGGTTATGCAGTTGAATGTAATGATATTAAAATTTTGCAAACATATATTTTTCTCAGTAAAATATCTCCTCTCTCCATTTCTATGATCGAGGTGTCTGCCCCGTTTTAGCATTTTAAAGATAGCTCTGGGGTCAAACGACGACGTCATCAAGTTATTTCATGATTGCCAGGTAGTGCAATTCTGAAATTAGTCTGAGAATGTAGTGACTAGTCAAAGGAATTAACGATTATGAAAATATATAAATAAAGACACCATTCGGAATAAGCATGTGATTACTCCAGTTACAGCCATATTCTTCACGTTCACGATGGTCAACAAAAATATCCGAGAAAAGAACAGAAAAGGCTATTTAACATTTAAAGATTGCGAAATATTTTTTATATCAATGAGATATGTGGCCTTCTGAGAGCACTAAGCGACCTTTATTCTGTAATTATTATGCAACACGTTTGCCTACATCCAGATTCACGGCTGTGATGACCGTGCGGGGTTATCTGAAGAACATAAACTCTTTGTACACTCGTTCAATTATATCTGAGTGATCCATATAATAACTTACAATTCCCTCAGAAATAACTTGGTACACTTTACCGCAACAATAAACACTAGCTGGTAATCAAAGCGCATGAATATATTGACTCAGCTGGGCAGCTGATGACGGTGATGATCATGATGATTACAGTTTTCACAGGGTGTTCACACCCTTAAATATGCAGGATTCGGTATGTACAGGAAATATGATCTCTTTAATCGCTTTTTAATGGCGTATAGTAATATCACTTGAGGTTTTATTGCGCAACATGAAATCTAAAAACTGGACGCCGCCCATACAATGGTCTGAACACAATGTTGTTATTATACAGGCCTGTCTGTAAAGCAGTACACCATGCAGGGTGTACGTGTATTATCCAGTATAATAACAGTGTGTATGTTTTTTCTAACTTCATTCTTAATGATTTTCGGGTCAGTGTTCGTACGGCCATATATCAGTACTTAGCAAGACATGTTTTATAGATTACCTTACATTAAATCTTTCATTTATCATGATAGCTTGTCAAAATTAAATTATAGAAAATGCGTATAAGGGTAATGCTAGATAAGAACTAACAATAAAATATGGTGGATTTATCGATCATAGATGATATAACGTATTTTCAACAGAAATGTCGGTCAAAAACTGTTGTTTAAATTATCCACGGAAAAAAAACAAACCTTCAAAACGCATGTTTCGTTGCATCTAAGTAATGTTAAACAACATTTTCTCTTCCTAAAACTACAATTAATCACAGAGAATTAATATAAATAACAGCACAAAACACACTGAAGCGTAATACTTTGTTGGCATGGGACCGCCAAGTATACTCTGTGTCAGGTCTGTTTGTGCTGGGAATATAAATTAATAAACCGTAAGTCATGTGTATATAATGTCTGCTTTAGATACTTTAAATATTTCATGAAACATGTGCCAGGTCAGTTTTTTAAAGCTAAAAAAAGGAAAGATGGCGCTCCCACCCTTGGCTTTATTTTTCGAAAAAAAAGGGTGTTTTAATATTTAACCAGATCTGTAGTTAGAGCCTCCATGCCTCCTCTAGAATCATAATAATATACGTTCTTGTGTTGGCCTACACAGTGTCAAGGTTCATAAATCCAGTTCACAGGTGAACTTTGGAACAAGCCACTCCCTGATAACTATGAATGGCCGTGGTTCGCGGCCCAGACAAAGAAATATCCGTTATAAATGTACAGAACTCTCAGAATGAAAACAGTATGATGGTGATTCAAATTGTTTCCAAAATTATTTAGATCGTTCTTTAGTTATTTGCCAAACCCAAAAATATTTAAACAAAATGCGTTCATACCTTTTTTTTGCGCTAACTTCCTGAGAGACAAACAAATCAACCAACTTACCAAGGGAAAAAATAATACCTTCCAGGCGATGATTTATTATTACCATATAATCAATACTGACTCTCCTTGAACAGAAGTTATATATTCGATTTAATGTATTGGATATGGGGACTTATTTATTCAGCGCATAAGTCGAAGGGCTGGACGTTCATTATACGTGTTCAGTTTTGTTTTCTAATGTTACCTTTGCCATCAGTTCGTGCATAAATATATATGTATCTTTATACAGATTGCTCTTCTTTGCTCAGCCTTGTAACATTCTAATTACATCTTATTTTAATGTCTCTCCGCTTTAGCCGCAGAGGGACGCTCAAAGCGTAAACCAATGATAATAATAATAATAATAATAACAATAATAAACGATATCATAGTCATGACTATTATCATAATCATAACAAACCACGACGTCAAACATAATCATTAAAAAGGTGAAAGACTTGAGGTCTGCATTTCATTAGAATCGTCCATGCATTTCAACTGAATCTGGTGAGATTCTCCAGTGAGAAAGGTAATGGGGTTATCTGATATGAGGGGACAACAATTCATTTTTTATTTGTCTATATTATTAAAGAACTATCCGTTCATAAAAGGAGTTCCGAATGGAAGACCCCCCCCCCCCCCCGAGTTCCATGCACCTGTGTAATATGGCGCATACCAGATCACCCCAGCTCCGTTGTGTGGTAACAGCTAGTAAATCAGAACAAAGTATAACACAAAAAATGAATATCACTGTTAGGGTTCACATCAAATGTTCTCACACAGGACGAGTCAGCATGCGGTCGGGCAGCTGAGACTGTCAAAACAAAACAATACAACAGAAAATAAAGTATAACGAACGGGGCAAGAGCGTTCTGTCACACTTAAAATGCTATTTTGAACCAGAACACAGTGTTTTTGTAATTGTGGAAAACTAGTATTATTCATTTGTAACGCTATAGGACAATGTTTGTCTTCACGTTCCGTAAACGTGACTTGTTGTAAGGTTCATGTTTAGGTGCGATAATCTTTAAAATTTTTAATACGGATTGATCTCGCGTGGTGGGATTAACATGTAATCTATAAATAATAAAGGGCGCACCGAGGACCTAAATCATATAATCGTTTGTCGTGGGATTGAAACCAAAGACGCTGTCGTTGGGGTCGACACACTATCCACTGGACCCACAGGTTTATTGAATATAGGAATTTGATTTGATAAACGAAAATAGGTGTTAAAAAAAACAAAGTGGAAATAGTCCCGATTTTTTCACATTTGTATAATGATACTGATTTTCTATTGACCAGCTTTGAGAGCAACCCTGCCAAAATCACACAATGAATTTCTGTTGTGGAGAACCATTTCAGTGTCACGTGATAATGCAGATACATGCACATTGTTCTGGAAGTCACATGCGGTTCATCCAGACGTGCTTAATGTCCAAAATATAGCCATAACCGACCAGGTCGTAATTCTGCCATTCGCCTTAATGTACCCGTGCTGGTAAAATGATCAGCGATCCAATTGTTGTACAAAAAATGTTTTGCTGGGTCAACAGGGCGGCAGATAACCACAAAGCCATTTAGTAGTCCTTCATCAGACAAGGAACATTATCTGATAAATTTTATCTGTGGATGTAAATAAACCACAAACTCATATATCCAGACACTTTGCCTATGTCTATAAAATTTATCACAACATAATCCTAATCACGCTTCAACACATAATGTTATCATATCCAGTAATTTATGTCAATTTTCGCGGCATTTCACAGTATAGATAATGTAACGTTACCCGGATGTGGTCACCTGAGTAAACAATGGTTCATAATTAAGCATACCGTACATACATAATTGCAAAATTAAGTTCCGGCATGGACTATAGCCATGAATCTGCAGTTTACTCTACAAACTCTTGTGTCTGGCGAGTGACAAATCTCCATTCCACCGCATTGAAATATGTCCTATTTTTAAATAATTAAGTAATGAACCAAATACATTTATTTATTTTTTTTTTTTACTTTTTGTTACTTTTCTTCAATTAATTCAGTCACAGGCAGCTTGACACAATGTATTCATTGTAAACCTTATTTCGAGATAGTAACGGGCACTATGAGCACTTTTCAAACATTAGTTTTTAATTTTTATTAATTTAACATACTTTTTGTCTTTATTAACTATAAATAAATTACATTCAAATATGTATGTTGTATTAATATTTCATGCAGTAATTGTTGATAATGTCTATAATGTCTTGAATGAATGTTATGAATAATTATCATGATAATTTAATCATTTATGGGATATAAATTTTGTTGTATTGACGATTCCTGTTAGATGTGCCGATAAAGGGGAAAATTTATTTATTATAAGTTTATGTACATTAAATTCCTCATTTTCGCTGCTGATATTCATTATCATGCGCCCAGGAGGCTGTTTTTATTCATGTCAGTTTGTTGCTCTTGAGATGCATGACATATGATACATATATATATATATATATATATATATATATATATATATATATATATATATATTTGATTCAGACATAGAGAGGCAGTATTCATTTGACTGCGAATGCAGGTTTGAAGTGTACATGACTGGTTTGTCTTTTAGAATGTAACAAGGAGGAATTAGTGAACGCAGGTTTGAAGTACATGACTGGTTTGTCTTTTAGAATGTAACAAGGCGGACGTGGTGAATGCAGGTTTGAAGTGTACATGACTGGTTTGTCTTTTAGAATGTAACAAGGCGGACGTGGTGAATGCAGGTTTGAAGTGTACATGACTGGTTTGTCTTTTAGAATGTAACAAGGCGGACGTGGTGAATGCAGGTTTGAAGTGTACATGACTGGTTTGTCTTTTAGAATGTAACAAGGCGGACGTGGTGAATGCAGGTTTGAAGTACATGACTGGTTTGTCTTTTAGAATGTAACAAGGCGGACGTGGTGAATGCAGGTTTGAAGTGTACATGACTGGTTTGTCTTTTAGAATGTAACAAGGCGGACGTGGTGAATTCAGGTTTGAAGTGTACATGACTGGTTTGTCTTTTAGAATGTAACAAGGCCGACGTGGTGAATGCAGGTTTGAAGTGTACATGACTGGTTTTTCTTTTAGAATGTAACAAGGCGGACGATGTGAATTCAGGTTTGAAGTGTACATGACTGGTTTGTCTTTTAGAATGTAACAAGGCCGACGTGGTGTTTGTTCTGGACGAGTCCGGATCTATTTGGGGACCTGACTTTGAGAGACAGCTCAAGTTCGTCAAGGATCTGTCTCTGGAACTCAACCTGGGAAAGGTCGGTGTATCTTCGCGTCATCTAGTTTTGAATAGTGTCATGTATCTCCCACTAGGCGACGTTTGCGTATTCCACTGGCCGTTGGTTGAAAATGTACACAAACTCATGTTTACTTTCTGACAGTGATGTGGATCGACCATGTAATAAAATCTTTAGGTATACTTCAGAAGCCCCCACTGTGACGTACTTATCACCAGAGTTGGACATCTTACCCATATGTATTTCGACAAGCATAATCCAACCAGGCTTGAATATTAAAGCCGTGCTGTTAATTTTTTTTCTAATCTGGTCTAACAGTGTAGTTCTTTTCGTCATATGAGCCATTAAGACTTATTGAGGTAGTCCTCCTGCATTAAATAATTAACTTAAGTCATCACACTAGTAAACAAACACACACACACACACACAAACAGGGATGAACGCATGCCCTCCTAGCGGAAGCAACAAAAACTTGTCTTTAAAAGTTGTAAATAAAAATGTCCAGATTGCCGTGATTCGTCTTACACAGGAGGCCAGTCACATAGGCGTGTTGACCTTCAGCGACTACTCGAGGCCCAGAATCGGTCTGACTGATTACTTCATACAGGAAGACTTCAATCGCCACGTGGACCGTATCAACCAAAACAGAGGGGGGACCAATACTTACAAAGCTATCAGGTGGGAATTACATCATTACACAAAAAGCTATCAGGTGGGCCTTACATTAAATACAAGCAAATTTATCAGGCAGACATACCATCAATAAAAACACAGTTTTCAGGTGGGCATTATATCCAGTACACACAAATTATCAGGTTGGCATTACATCATTACACACAACGCTATCAGGTGGACCTTACATCAAGTACAAGCAAAGTTATCAGGTAGACATACCATCAATACAAACAAAGTTTTCAGGTGGGCATTATATCAAGTACACACAAAGTTATCAGGTTGGCATTACATCATTACACACAACGCTATCAGGTGGGCCTTACACCAAGTACAAGCAAAGTTATCAGGTAGACATACCATCAATACAAACAAAGTTTTCAGGTGGGCATTATATCCAGTACACACAAAGTTATCAGGTTGGCAGTATTTCAGTACAAACAAGCTATCAGGTGGGCCTTACATCAAGTACAAGCAAGTTATCAGGTAGACATACCATCAATACAAACACAGTTTTCAGGTGGGCATTATATCCAGTACACACAAAATTATCAGGTTGGCATTACATCATTACACACAACGCTATCAGGTGGGCCTTACACCAAGTACAAGCAAAGTCATCAGGTAGACATACCATCAATACAAACAAAGTTTTCAGGTGGGCATTATATCCAGTACACACAATGTTATCAGGTTGGCATTACATCATTACACACAACGCTATCAGGTGGGCCTTACATGAAGTACAAGCAAAGTTATCAGGTAGACATATCATAAATACAAACAAAGTTTTCAGGTGGGCATTATATCCAGTACACACAAAGTTATCAGGTTGGCATTACATAATTACACACAACGCTATCAGGTGGGCCTTACATCAAGTACAAGCAAAGTTATCAGGTAGACATACCATCAATACAAACAAAGATTTCAGGTGGGCATTATATCCAGTACACACAAAGTTATCAGGTCGGCATTACATCATTACACACAACGCTATCAGGTGGGCCTTACATCAAGTACAAGCAATGTTTTCAGGTGGACATACCATCAATACAAACAAAGTTTTCAGGTTGGGCATTATATCCAGTACACACAAAGTTATCAGGTAGGCATGACATCAGTACAAACAAAGCTATCAGGTAGGCATGACATCAGTACAAACAAAGTGACCAAGTAGGCATATATATATATATATATATATATATATATATATATATATATATATATATATATATATTAGGCTGTAAATAAACATATATACATGTAATATATATATATAATATTTCGAGTTTTTTTCGTTGCCAGTTACATGAGGGAAAGTTACTTCGGAAGTTCCTCTGCAAGAAAAGACGTCCCTAAAGTGGCAATTATCATTACCGGTAAGCCACTTCTTACAATTCACTCCTCTAATGTGGTGTCCATAAATCACTGAATTATGTGTTCTCACTTCAACTTCTTACGAAAATGTGTTTCTACATTGCCACTGAGGCCAGCAATAGAGGTCAAGTGGCTATTCAGGTTTTCTGGGGTGGCTGGTGATGTTATTATCATATCATTAAACATCTTATGTTTTTTTTTTTCATAATAAGTTAAAAACAGTTACCATGCGTGTTGATAAAAGCAGGTTAAAGTATGATATATTATTTTACGAGATATAATAATAAACTGGTACTTACAGCATCTGGTGCAAATATTTACTCGATGTTTGTCAAGATTTTATTAGGCAAAAAAAATAAAAAATATGGTTCTCAGGCACCGCCCGCGTCAATTTTAAACCCCGCATAAAAAAAATTATTTTGATTTTCATCTTTCAAGAAGATAAAATAATACAATTTTGATAAAATTCCCTGTGTTATGTAATGCTTTTACCTGATAAGCAAACAAAATTGTTATTTTCATGCTTTTCCCTGATCATATGACATATTTATCGAAAAATACATAAAAAAGGTAATATTAAAATATCGGTCGCCCGCAGTGGTTACTAAAAAAAGTGCCTGGGAACCATACCCATTTTTTGGCGTTAAATTTTTATTATATCTTATTAGAGATGCTCAGAAAGCATGTATTCATAGAATAACACGATATTTCTGATGGCAGTGTGTTCTATTCAATGAGATAATTTTCTCTACCTTCCTCAGATGGTTCGTCATCTGATATGGACAAGACGATCAACGAGGCGGACCGCGCAAGGGCTGATGGGATCACCATGTTCGCCATCGGTGTTGGTCAGATCGGGCGCAACATTAACTTCAATGAACTCAGAGGGATCGCAAACAAGCCATCCCAAAGCTACCTTTTCCTCGTTCAGGACTATAATGCACTGGACGCGATCAAATCTAAACTTGCAATCAAAACGTGCGAAGGTAAAATCAAATCCTGTTTTAAGTACTGTCAGTGCCAATCCCCACCAGAGGTCGCCCCTATATGCTCAGCTTCCCCTATGCCCACTGAAAGTGTTTTCATGATAAATATAAATCTCTATAGCTACGTAAATGAACCTGAAAAAAATGAAGGTCATCATATCCACATTTCTAAACAGGAAAATAATTGATATTTTTTTTATATTTTCAATATTGAGCAACACTATGCAGGTCTATTAGAATGTGAACTGTTTTTTATTCTTTATTTAAGCTTCTTTCCCCTTTGCAGAAGCTAAGAACACTTACATTCAAAGGGTTAGCATACTTCAAGATGAAGTATTTTTTTTATAATTAATCCATGGTGTGTTGATCACCGGAATTCAGATGAGCAGTAATTTAGGAAAAAAAAGGGGGGGGGTCCAACCCAGGAACAAATATATATAGAACCTAAAATATTGGTCCCCAGGTCCGGGAAAAAGAGGGTTGGGGGTCCAGGCCGTAGGATTTGGTCTAAAACCCTTAAAAAGTTTCCGGCGACAGAAAAATGGGGATCCGCTTCAGTTGAGGTTGCTTGATAATAGTTATGCAGAGGTATATGACGTCTCGATATGAGGTCAATTTCTTAGAGAAGAAGTCTAATATCTAAGGTTTTAAGGATTTAACACATTGCTATTGAAGGTAAAATATTGTGTTACCCTTCATTTTACTTTCCGCAGTGACCACTTTAAAACCTACGGAGCCACCAACCACCACTCCGACCACACCCCCTCCACAGATGATTGAAGGTAAGAAGTTCATGAGCATTTCACTCCCTATGTTACTCATGTCGAACTTTCTCTGTTCACATTTGTGATACAGCCTCAACCAATACAAAACTGAAGATTCCTGAATCGGGACTAATGTTGTTTTCAAAATTATTACTTTCAATTTTTCAAAGTTCTAATTATACAAACATGAGACACCAGACTGCTCCCTATAACGTCATCAACAATAGAATGATCAGCTCGCAAAAGGGGAGTACATACCCTCCATCCAAGACTAGTTAAATTGTTTGTAATATTGATCTTTAACAACTAACAGACATAAAATACAGCTGATCATCGGTGGGAGATATAACTTTGTGACATTACTTGGTGACTTTTCTTCCATTTCTGCCTAAGGGCCTGGTAGTAAGGTTATAACATCAATACATCCGAGCTCGGCAGAATGTTACGTTGATTTATTATTGCTGGTACTTGTACAGCTTAGTTCCAGCTTTAAACGGAGACGATGGTTGCGTAGGATACACCGCTTTATTCCCTTGTGTCAGATATAGCTCCACAATCTGGAGGCTTAAAAGCTTCACTGTTGTTTTGCGTCTGGCTGCTAAATTGACTTCTGTGGTTATATTGTTAAGGTACAACTTTATAAATTCTACATGAAGAATATATTTTGAGTGTTGAAGCTTTTTTCCGAAACTAAAACTAATGTATGCAAGATTAATGTTACAAGAAATACCACTAATGCTCATTGGGTGGACGGACGCGCAAGAGAAAATAAGGACATATAAAATTCTAAGACACTCAACATTTTCGGACACTCCAAAATATGTTCAAATATTATGATCAATAATGCATATGAATAACATTTGAGGTCATTCAATGTGTGAAACTGAAAAGTAACACTTTTATTCACATTAGGATGCAAGGGCTCTAACCAGTTGGACGTCGTGTTCAGTATCCCGGATGAGGCCGGCGTCATGGGAACCGAAGCCTCGATTGAATTCATCCAGACCGTATCGGAAGAGACCAAGATCAGTCCCGAACTCGTCCAGGTCGGGCTGTGCAAGCAGTTCTGTAATCAGCGAAAAGAGGTGGCGCTCCGTGACAGTCCGAGTTTGGCAGACCTTAAAGATAACCTAGACGCAGCCAGACTGAAAAACACCCACCTGGAAAACATCTTGGAAAACATCCGTGTCAACAGCTTAAAGTCAGAGAGCGGCTCACGCCAGGATTCTGCCAAGTTCGTCATCGTGATCGTCGACAACCAACTTGCCGACCCTGAACGTACTTACGAGGAGGCGAAGAAACTCCACGAGATGGCGGACGTGATCGTTATTGGGGTGTCACGTCATGTCAACATGAAGGAACTGGCGCCCATCGCTTCCGGTAAATACAAGGTGTTCCACGCCAAGACCTACGACGATCTCTACAGTGACCGCAGGATCAGAGACGCCGTGGTTGATTCACTCTGCCAAGGTATAACAACGCACTCCTTAAAGCCTTACAAACGTAAACGTCGGCAGCTCTACTTTTACATTGATTGACCGATGTTGAAACGTGCTCAGTCTTTCAAGTGTTTATACCTACCACGAATTACATTTTAAGATGTTATGTTCTGAGGCACCAAGCCCTTCAATTTAGACCCCTGCATCAATTTTTTTTTTATTTTAGACTAAATTTACCTATTTTGAGCTTCAGCCGCATGATCATTTCTTTTAAAAAATTTACTTAAAAAATTCATTCAAATCTTGTTTTGTAAGGCAAAAAAAAAATTCTCAGGCACCCCTCGCATAAAAAAATTTTATTTTGATATTCACTAGAAACTTACCAATTTAGAGTGTCAGCCGCTCGGACATTTCTTTCGAGAAGATAAAATAATTCAATTTTGATAAGATTTCCCTTTTGTATTGCTTTTACCTGGTTGGCCAAAAAATTGTTATTATCATGCTTTTCCCTGATCATATGACATTTTTATCAAAGAATACAAAAAAAGGTAAAAAAAAAAAAATCGCCCGCCCGCACTGAATTCTAAAAAAAAACAGTGCCAGAGAACCTAACCTTTTTTTGCCAAATATCGTGCTTTTACCTGTTTAGAAAAAAATTCTGTTATCCCCTGATGATATAAAATTGTTATCGAAGGTTTGCTGTAAAAAACATTCGCCCTCCCCCCCCCCCCCCCCCCCCCCCCCCCGTATTGATTTCTGATTTGTCTGGCAATCCAACCTTCAGCCTAATAGAACGTTAACATTAGTATTCATGTACAATCTGTAGGCTCGTGCATAACGACAAATTATATTTATTACACCTGGAAGCTGTTACTTGTATATCAGGGGTCACGTTTTTATTTTATAAATTTCTTAAAGAAACATATCGTTTTCCCAGAAATTTTTTTATCTAGTAAATCAATACATGTACCAATTCAGGTTTGTGACCAGTGGTTCATTAGGTTTGTAAATGACGTTGCATGAAACATCGTCATTTATAATCACCCTCATTAAAATATAATTGAAGACATTAACTTTGGCACATTACTTTTTTATTATATGACGAGTGCTTGTATCGCTTATCCAAACATTGTTCAACCAAAACATCATTTTGACTCTTACATTCATATATAAATATTGGTTTTTATCTGCCAGTCTTGTTGTAAAATTATATACAAAGACAGCTGCAATGGCATAATCACAGTAGGAGATCAACGACTATTATATGCTATTTTGTCCAGTTACCTAGCGGGAACAGTGAATAACTGTTTTATTTATTTGCAGGCGCGAAGAAAAATGGTTATGAGGAGCTTAAAGAGGAACTGAGGTGGCTGGAAGATTAAGATACCACCGTGCATGAGTTAAGCAACCGAGTAATAGGGAAACAGATGAAAAACAGAGGGGAGTGATCGGGGCGAAATGTCGTCACGCACGAGGATAATTCTAAAAAAACTGATTCTCTTAATAAGCTTAACAATGCTGTGTAATTTTAACGGCGTTTAAATTCGTTTAAATACGTCTGCTTACTATAAATCGGAAGTTTAATCCTGTCACAAGAGCTTGTATGTTTGTTCTGTTAAGAACTATTTTTGCTAAGAATGTTTATGTTTATTTCAAGAAAACTCCGTAATGACATTTTTTACACGTGCATTGTAAGATACTTCCCGCAAGTAAACCAAAATTGCTGTTCCATGTCATGCCAAAATAAATGCACTGCTTAATATTATTTACGGTATTACGTTGTACGTGAAATACCGCAAGCGTGGTAACATGTATTTCTTGGCTGTTTTGTACGAGACGTCTGCATGTGTGGCGTTTTTACGGCAGTGCACGTGACCTCTACATGTACTGCATACATAGACTGGGACATTGTCTGTCATTTTCTCCTCTGAACAAAGTGATTATACACAATGCACAATGCATCAAATTCCTCTATCGTGTTACACGCTTAAATTATAGAAAAATGTTCATTAACATCCCTTTAGACATTCCTACTATGATCTGAACACGACGTAGGCCTATATAATCCCTTTTGAGATGACTTTGGCTTCGAAAACAAAGATCACTACCTCTGTTAACTCGATATTTTATCTCTTCTATTCCATAAAAGTGTCTTTTGATGTGGTATAGACCATGACATACGTTTATGTGTGTGCCTCTGTGGACGGACTTCTGATTATGTGTGTGCCTCTGTTTACGAGGTACTTCTGATTATGTGTATGCGTCTGTTTACTAGGGGCTTCTTAAAATAACGATGTGCCTCTGTTAACGATTGACTTCTGATTATGTGTGTGCTTCAGTCTAAGAGGGACTTGCGGTTAAACGTGTGCCTCTGTTTATGAGAGACTTAACTGTGCTTATGTGTGTGCTTTTGTTTACGAGGGATTTGAGGTTATGTGTATGTGTGTCTCTGTTAACAATGGACCTGCGGTTACGTGTACATGTATTTCCTTACCCTGGATTTCCAAATGCCAATATTTATAATGCCTACAATCATAACGTTTATCTCTTGTTGTGGGTTTGGCGGCGAGTTCCTGCATATGCTACTCGGGTACTCGGGTGCCGTTTACGTGATGTTCCCAGATGCCTGGTTTCGGTTGTTAATGTGTCGTCATGCCATGGCTGGTGGAAAGGGGTGGACTGTTTCTGTGTCTTTTAGGTTGCCTCTACCCCCCCCCCCCCCCAGTGGTTAACTTGGGAAATCATTCAATTTCCTCGGCCACTTCTTGTCAAGCTCTCAAGTTGACTCGGTTCAGATGCACGTGGTCGCATCTCTGTCCTCGCCCTAATGTATCTTTTATAACAAGACCTGATACTTAATTGATAAAACCCTACTATCTTTAAGCGCGCAAGGCGAACGACCTTTCCAGACAAACTGAACACGCTTGAGTCCGTCTTTCTCGTGATTTAGTTCGACCTGCATACTGCAATGGAGACTAAGGTGTAAAAGGAGTATACTTTCACAAATGCTGCAAAAATACATGAATCATAGTAAAATTTATTACAATGAATTAAACTGTTATAGACGTCTTGAAAAAAAGACATTTTAGGCGTATATCAGGCGAATTGGTTAAATTTCAAACTACATGTTTTCGTTGCCTACGTAAATCCATAATCCTAATCCAACTCTCCTGTGTACTTCTTCAGAGCGTCATGCTTGACTAACACGGGTCACAGGTGCACAAGAACAAAAGTGGCCCCAATCCCGGTGAATGTCTCTGGTCTTCGCTTGGAATAAGAAATCACACTACGTCACAATAAAATAAACATGTATAATTTGAATTTAAAACATATAACGGTGATCCAGATTACCTCCAAATGCAACAAGGGACTGTTCCTCGAGTCACATTCCCCCCACTAGATATCATAGAATCTGTCCATGATATTTTGCGTACAAGGAAACATATAATAATTCCTGGCGACGTTATAATGATAAATATACAAAACAAAATCTCTTCAGGAATTCAGAAATTCCTAGATTGAGGATGTTAAATTGGATGAGGGATGAGGTTTCTTCGCGTATGTGATGGGTCCAATCACGCGAACAAATTAGTTTCAGTCCATGACACAGTCAGTCCATATTTTCCCCTAAATATAGTGAAATAATATGTAGGAATTTTTTATCATCGAGCTCTTTCTGATTTCAGGAGTCCTATATCAAATCCTGTACATGACAGGCTACGTAGGGGCACCTAAATATTGTACATAAATCTTAACCAATCAAATTAGCAATCCACACACATGTAATGGCGACGACACCTATGATCCGTCATCGTCCGTGGAAGTGAGCAGGGCTTCCTATCGGGTTTTGGTTTTTCTGTCACATTTGATTAGCATCAGTACACCACGTCTTCGACTTGTCCCGATATTTAAAATACCGACCAGCAATATTCTCTTTTCTCTTGAGGATTCCAAATACAACCACAAATGTATAATGCGCCACCTAGTCATACGTACATATGATATCCCACCAGCCAGTTACAACCAGTCACTCAAACTGGCCCCCGATTGCCCCTGTGTCTTTGAATACCCATAATACCCTGTGATATTGTATTCTGTCTATACTAACTTCACAATTTCTCTCTTCCAATTTTCTAGTCATGTGTCTCAACAAAAACAGAAAACAATTTAGCCAAAGTTTCATACACTCAAAAACGATTTGTGCACAATCAGACTCACAAGAGTATACGACTTTGCCGGTTGTGTATGTATATTATTTACTATACAGTTTCCTTGAAATTTAAAATTTTAATATTAAAGCTGACAGTTGAGACAAGTATAGTCTCGGTCATCCCCACAATTCCCAACTAAAAAGAGGTTCCTTTTGAGTAGAAAAGACCTCTGATAGAAGAGTGCATAAATTCCACCTACATAGTGTCTACTTTTGGCTACAGATGGCGCAATCTCTCAAGGTCCTTGCATGGCCGCATTATCATAACAATATCCAGTTAGAAACAGGAAAATAACGCAGTGAATAGATACTCTGTTAACCTTTTGTGTCATAGAGATTGACTTAATAATTTGCATTAGCTTGAACTGTTATCGTCTGTTATATAATTGAATACTACAAGAGTTAACCGATTTCCACCACAGTAATTTAAAGTCCATTGAGTTTTGTGATATCTTATCAATTGTTGATTTATTCCAGATCCTATGGATGGATTCATAGTCTTATTTTTTAATCATGTAACCAAAACTTTAAACAGATAACAAAAACCATTGGGTTTATTAATTTTATTTTTAATGTGAGCCATACTGGGCTCTATTCACCTTTTTTTATTGTGGAATCGTTAGGCCAAAAAAAATAATAAGTTATGGTTCTCAGGAACTTTTTTTCATAAATCAATGCGGGCGGGCGGAATTTTATTTTTGACCTTTTTTTGTATTATTCGATATAAATGTCATATGATCAGGGAAAAGCAAAAAAACAACAGGTGTTTTGCTAAACAGGTTAAAGCACTACATAACAAAGGAAATCGTATCAAAATTGTATTATTTTATCTTCTTGAAAGATGAAAATCAAAATATAATTGTTTGATGCGGGGGGTTAAAATTGACGCGGGCGGTGCCTGAGAACCATACCTTTTATTTTTTTATTTTTTTTTTTTTGCATTATTGATATTATGCTAAATCTTCTTAATATTAAAGTTATTATACCTGCGGTTTGACATTTCTGTTTGACATACCCTTATGTCTCGTGATTCTCGTGAATCGCTGCACCAATTCGTGAGTGTTGCTTTTATCTCGTGAATCGCTGCACCAATTCGTGAGTGTTGCTTTCGCAGACATATCGATCATGTGAATTTCAATGCAGATGGTGCCACCTCTGGTGACATACACTCTGTGAGGTGAAGTGGTATTTTCTGCTTATTTCCTGAATTAGTCAGAAATATTAAAAAATTTGCTTTCATCTCGTGATGAAATGTATATCAGTGAAATTAAATAAGTGTAACTCGAATGATTTTTTTTTCAAAATGGCTTTATCTTGCAAATACAAGTGTTGCCACTCACAAAATTTACAACTTCAGGCATTTACATACTTATGTGAAATTCCAGTACCAAATATCCCAGGACCACCAGAAGCAGTTACTTATAAAATTTACACTCATGTTTCATGGTCACAAGCATGTCAATAACGTATTGTTAACAACTGAAAATCTTTGTTTTATTATACATAAACATTCACGATATTTGAGTGAATGTGAGACCTGTATCTTGGGTCTCATGTTCACATCTGCATGTGTAGTTTACATCCACAGTTGCTCCAATTAAATACCAGCTTGTCGGGATAAATGAAAAGCTAATCATGTATTTCTTTCATCAACCCAGCTTGTATTTTGTATATATTTTCAACGTAAGGGGCGTTCTTGTCAAATGTTTAGTAAATATCATTCATCGGAGCACTGATTAAGTGGGGGGTGTCTCCTAATTTGAGAGCTCTCCAACTTTCTGGCATCAGAGAAGCCAAAGTATTCAAAGATTAACAGACTGGCGCCACCAAAAATATTGTGTTTGGCCCGAAAAGTCTTTTATATGACCTAAAGCTATCCATAAACTTTTGACATATAACTTCAAGCTGATACATCAAACCATTCCTGAGATACTAATCTGTAGATCCCCACCAAAACAGATGCAAAGATGGACAAGTCCCATGTATAGAATGATTGTACAAAAAGTGAATGTAGATGACGCCACCTATCTTGTGTACGAAACAGCTGTCCGGGAATGATGGTTCTGTGTATCAAACCACTCCTGAGATATGTGCGATTTTCACCCAACACAGACGCACGGATAGACCCTTCGCGAAAATGGTTATAGGTGGCATTTATGGTCTTGTGTGCGAGATGAAGGCATATCTATGGACATACAAAATTTCAAACCAATACTGTAATACATCAAACTATAACTGGTAAAGGTGCGATTTTTACTTAAAACAGACCTACGTTTGGATATCATGTGCGCCATCAGTCTATGTTAAACACCATTTCACATCTGACCTAACAACGATGCAAAATTTCGGATAATTCAATCGACGGATCTCAGAGGATTTCTTTCATGCAGGGTTGATATATTAACCTTACTTGGATCGGTGTAGGTTTATATAGCATGCACGGGCTTTGACTTCTATATAGGACGCTTCAGGGGTACCGTGTAACAACAGGTCGGCCGTGTAGACCTATAGTATGATCTGCAATGTCTATACGGGATCTATTGATGACCGGTTCCGTGTGTGATCTATAGGATGATACGAGCGCGGACTGGGATAATTAATTAAATGTCAGATTAGAACAGACACAATAAACCAGCTGACCGACCACCGACGTGTAAAGGTCACTGACCAAGCTGTATGCCACACGATAAATACGTCTGAGACATCGAGCCCTTAAAATATCCTAACAGCTGCTGGACCAGACATCATCATTAATTCTATAACCTGACCCACGCCCGGTCAGGGCTATAAACCTCCCCGATACCATACGCAGAGGACACGTATGGCGCCGGACTCCCTTGCATCGCCACCATGCATGTAGGAATATATATTATGGCTATGGCCGGCTTTTTTATTCGCAAGTCTGAAATTTCGCAATTTATTCATTTTGAACATTTCTTGAGGGTTTCATTTTCGCGATTTCTCCAAAACATATAAATCTAAGTTCAGCAGTATTTGAGTTTATTTATAAATCCTACAATGCTTCGCTCATTTTGGTTCAGTCATTAAATTATGAACTGTGTCACAGTCAATATTACAGCTTGTTTTACAATAATTAATGCTAGTATTTTCGAGGGTCAGTTTTGATACCATGCACGGATGAGGTTGCGGAGTATGTTGTTTACAGAGGTGTGATAACTATAATCCGTTAAACTTGTGCAGATGCGTCATCCCCTCTTGTTCATTTTATTTGCTTCGGCATTTTAATCGCGAAGGTTTCATATTTGCGATTGTTTCAGATTCTCAAATATCGCGAAGTAAAAACCCTCGCGAATAAAAAGCAGCTACATTATATTGGGAAAGCATTTGAATTTTTTCAAGTATTTAAACGCTGATTACCTCAGATATACGCCTTTGAGACGCGTGTGGGAGGATGTGAGTGAAGGTACATGTGTGTGTGTGTGGGGGGGGGGGTATGCGTGCGTGTAAGCATTTATTAGGTTGTGTTGCGGCTTAATATATGGGTTATAACACGTCTGATCCGGCGTAACCCTTATAAAGTGTAAAACGCAATAGAAGGGGTAAAAATTCATCTGTTTTCTTCCCAAAAATGACATTTCTTATCAAATTAGAAATGACTGTATATTATTATCTATTGCGTGAGTAGAGGATTGTTTTTAGTATAAATTAGGTAGGGGGACCTATCTTATATGGTAAATCAAGAAATAAGGCATATCAGGATTTTTCTCTCGAAAAAAAATAACAATAATGGCATTCACCACCGTGAAACCCTAGTACGCTTGGTCAAATGTTCTCTACCTATAAATCGAGATATTTAAAGGGTTTTGGGTTATCATTTTAATTAAAATCACTTTAATATCCATATTAAAAAATTATTAACATTAAACTAGGCTATGCTCCAAAGTAACTATATGGATACGTATGACACACAATATGGAAAGTATGTATACAATGGCATAGCTGCATTCCGCATACCTTTTACTTTTTATTTTTCATGGTTAGGTTATTTCGACTCTGTTATAGGCCTACATATAACAGTAGTAACATGATATCGCGCAATCATCTGAAATCATCTACCTGGAAAAGAGTGAACAGTTCAGAAAGATCACCTACAACAGATGTACCGAGAATACATTATACATGTGGAAGAACATATCGCAGTGTGTATGAATAAAACAATCATGGTCTCTCAGAGGTCAGAGGTCAAGCGGTGTTTGAACGTGTAAATAGGGCTGTGACTGTGAGTGGTTTCTCTGTACGCCGGGGGTAAAATCTCTGCTATACGTGTTAACCGGTGTAACAATCTATCTCATTTAATGTCCACAAGAGCTGCAAAAACGCCGTAATGACTGAGTGCGGGCGCTGTGGGTCGCGGCACAGCGGGACGCGCAGTTGATGCCGTCACTGTCGGTATGTTGAAGCACATCCGTTCTAGCCCGGAATTACCCGACCATAACGATATGGCCCGGACTCAATGAGGCCAGCAAGCACGTGTGAAAACAGGGTAAACACACAGACCGAACATGGACGGCACGGAGCTTACAGACAACGGTATCCTTGAAAGATGAACTATACTCAGGTAGGAGCAAAATACTGTATCACATCAGTTCAGACATACACAGACAGTTCACGGTCTCTCAAAAGGTGAATTATTTACTGGCAGTATATTTCTGCCAGGAATGTGTCAATCACTGTCCGACATATTGAGTCAGTCTCCTCGCATGGTGTTGAATGTCTCGCGGCAATCTCTTGTTTACTTAGTTGGTGCGCGGAGTTCATTCTCCAAGAAGCTTGTCAGTCAGTTCATGTTTTCTTATGATGTAACAAAATGTTTATATTATTTAATTTTCCTGATATATATTATGGGTAGTGTAACATTTGATTAACAGAAAACTGGCACTAATAGTTAATGATGTGTGGACACTGAGAATATCATGTATAAGCTTAGAAACATAGCATGGAGTCGCACACTACATATACCGGTATGTATAGGCTGATCGATGTTTTGTCATCCCAAGAGGACCGGACCTATTTGGTCGGGTCTGAATTCTGCCATCGTAGCTCGATAGTTCCTAGATTAATTTAGACTAACATTATATCTCCCACAAAACTTGTTATGGAATGCTTGCTTTATTGATGTTACCATTATTACCTTATCTCATCTCCACAAGATTATAAATTTATATATATTAAATTTAAAAATTACTGAAATATATATATATATATATATATGGGCACCATTAACTTTCACCATTTGGATGCTGTGCAAATGTAGAACGACGGCTACATTTGAGAAAATGACTGGCAAAGCTGTCTCCATACATCAAGGGATCTTGTAAATAGGACATTTCGATGGTAAGGTTAAGTGGTATGAGCGTCAAATGGACTAATTGTAGATGTGTCAGTCATTTAGGTCGATGGTATTTTAATATTTCCGCAGATGAAAGGCGTGAGGACGCTGTGGTTTGACGCCAAATTAGTCAAACATGGGATCTAAGGGGGTCAGCAATGGTACTCCAGTTGAGCACAATTAACAGTTCAAACCCCGGTGTATCCGTATTAAACCAACGTTATTGTTGTAACCGATGTCTGCAAATGAAACTTCAGTTTATAAGATTATCACTAAAGGCAGGTAGTTCGTGTCTGACCATGTAAAAGTATTGATTGAAGAAAAAGACGTCACAAAGTCGTACCTGTTATAGATAGTTGAAAGAGTTTTCGTCTGTTCTTCATCATTCGTTATTTTTCCATATATATACATATGTTTGGGGTCGGATTAACTTGTATAATGTAGCTTACTTATAAACTACAACCGCCGGAGTACTGCAGCCATGTGTGTATCTGTACACTTGCATGGTGGTTCTTATAGCAAGGACCATTAGGTTTATGGCACAATAAATATTAAATTCTATAAAAGACACAACAATAAATATAATACCGGCAGAGATGCATGCATGCGTGTGGTGACGTGTAATATTTTTCACACCAATCTTATTGTAATAACTAACTGATATTATATATGTTGTGTGTTCGAACGGTTTGACGCTGGACCATTATGGGTGACTCGTAGATAGTGGGTGCTTGCCTTATTTTATAGACAAGGTAAGGTTGGTGAAGTTACACCCGTTACATAACGGCCGGGGTACAGATAACCAGGTCACAGGGGTTATAACCACGGCCCCGTTAACGGCGACCTTTACTCTTGTATGTGAATGACTGGTCAGGTGGCGTTGGTCAGTCTACCTCAACCACAGGGGACATGCAGACTTACACATAAGGAATAAATTAATGAAATACACACATGTATATGTAGGTAAAAATCGTCTTTACATGTATATATATATATGTAAAATATCTCTCTCTGTCTCTGTCTCTCTCTTTATATATAATATATATATATATACATGTATATACATAATGTGTGTTATATTTATATATATATATATATATATATATATATATATATATATATATATATATATATATATATATAATTTTATATAAACTACCTACAAACAAAATCTGTAGTTTATAGTTTTAAACCAAGATATTGAAAGGTATTGTACCGGTATTAGAATTGAGAAATAGAGAGAGATTGATTTATCCTATATGACATGGGTCGGTTTATAAGGTATACTCTTTCCGAATCTGGTGGTTAACTTTTCTGTACCTGATGAACTTGCGTTAGTGTCACGTAACTGAATATTTGATATAATTTACACACGGTCCATCAGGCGCACCTAAATGAATAGAGAGTAGTTTATGAAACATAAGATGATGCTGCCCGGGGTCTTTACGTGCGTGTACGTTATGAAGTTCACCTCCACCTATACACAAACATGATTACCCATATTACACAAAACGACATCCTTGTAACATAACACCGGCGTCTCTGGAAAATTGAATCTGGTTCACCTGTTAAGGTGAGCGAGGCATGTCCTGTACAACAACACCAGCAGGTGGGGGCATTAACATATATTATGTATGCAACAAGTAGCCCGGACGATGTCAGTCCAACGCTGCAGGCTACGATATTATCGCTCAGGTATTTATACACAACACTAACACAGCGTCACTCTTGTCCATATTTAAGCTGTCCTGGAGGTTACGTTATCTGGAGGAATACCACGTGACCTGGTGAAGCCAGTGATGATTCGATGATGCTAGTATACACCATGATAAACGACAATAGTATTGAACAGGTTCGTGGGATTTTCTGATTATAGGAAACCTTAAAACGACTTATCCTTGGAGAAGGACAAAATGTAGGTACAATTGACAATTTTGTTATTTTATTAGGTCGGGTTAACCAAAGGCTTCGGGCTGTTTGTATGTTGAAGTAGTCATTAGAACAAGATCCATATACACACACACACACACACACATATATATATGTATGTTTATTTGTGTGTTAGTAGTAGTCCAGTTGTAGGCTAGACGAATGAAATTGACAATTTTGTTATTTTATTAGGCCTGGTTTACCAAAGGCTTTGGGGTATTTGTTAGTATAGTACTCATAAGAACAAGATCCATTTAGATAGATACATATATATATATATATATATATATATATATATATATATATATATATATATATATGACTGGTAAAACAAAATCAAAATGTTGAATTTCAGGTGGTGAAGACAATTATTCATATATGAATAGTTTTCAATCTGCAACTTTCTATAATTTCAATATGACCTACTCTATAGGGATTTGCTAATTCGACATATGGTTCAATATTAATATGAATCTGCCCACGCAAGACAATGTGATTGAGTCTGCTAATTAGACAATCCGCAACTCCAGCGGGCCCAAATTCTAATATTGTCCTTGTGACGTAGCCCGAGCTCATGCAGCGTGATGAGCTTTCATCAGACGACGGAAGTAATCAGTACGGTATGACCTCGAGGTTAGTACCGTAAGAAAACGAATACCTAATTAGCTTGATAATGATGAGAAGCAAGCCCCACTTGGTTAAGTCTTAAGATGATATGGCGTGTAGAGACAGGCTTATAAATGATGAAATACTCGCAGACAGCGAGAAGACTTTAAATATGAGACCATATCTGGTTTTGCCATTTGTAACAGTGTCGCCTTGCCACTCGGTACGATCATCAAACACTCCACTGAGGCGGTGTATATAAATAGACTCAAGGACGTAAATATAACAAGAGATGGCTGTATGAAGTACACACCTGTTAAAGCCATCTGCACGGAATGTTGACACCTGTAGAAATTCAGGTGAGTTTTTGTAATAATAATACAGTCAACGTTGGTGTACTAATAATAGACATTTGCATACATGTTTGTAGAATTGTTTACACAGTTTTTTATTCATCTTCTCCGAGTTGTCGTAGCACACATAAAAACACACACACATATATATATATATATATATATATATGAGACCATACGAGGTTATTCACACTATACCTTTTGCCTATCGTCTATAGAGGACCAACCAGTACGCAATCACTATTTGGTGAAGAGGACGCACTTTTGTGGTTATGACCTTGCCCAGGGGTTATATACAATATCAATATTATAGTATAAATCGCATTCCATGCAAAGTTTTATTGATATTAGCTGTTTATTATTCTGATAATTTTAAAGGTAAATTAGTTAAATACTTGTAGACAAGCCCTGGTTTGAATATAATTCTCACAAGCGACAAATACATTCCATTGATTGGTGCTAGTTCAAAAAGTTATCGACACGGCACGTTTCTTACGTGTCAGTCCGTACTGCAAGGTAACTTACACAAACGCGCGGCATACAAGGTCATATATCTGTAGAGTAATGCTAGAGTATAACAATACTCATCAATAGGTCCCGGTACCTGACGGCACAGAATGAGACATCCCTCGAGGTCACCTTGGATTTGTATTATGATCAGCTCCGATCTAGTGACACTTCAATAGACCCTGTGACCTCAATCCCTGTGTGCTTCGTTAGCTCCACGGGACCACTCTTTCACAGGCGCGCCCTAGGAATTTTGGGATCCGTTTCTATAACTTTATACCCGAAAGCATGTTGACAATAGGATACCAAGTTGATGATATCCTTCCCACAAAATGGAACAAAAAGAAAAAGTCAATGTGATTTTAAAAGCTATTGTAAATGTTTATTGAGACATGCCTGTCGGCATTTATCTTGTACAGGCGATTGCAAGCTCTGTGATGTATGTATGTCTGTTGCCGAGTATAATGAAGTAGGTCTACATCAGTATCTTGGCAACGTATCCTTGTGCCTTGCCCCCAAAAAGATAATATAAATATAAAACGGCTGCGGTTTGTCATCGGTTTAGGAGGTAATTTTTTGTGAGCTCAAGTTATCCCATTAACCATAACAGGGAGATATGAAACAGAGTTAACAACAGTATATTCTTTTTTAGGAAAACATTCATTAATATTTAGTCATATAAGTTTTCAGATAAAACAAGAAGCAATTAAACTAATTATTTTACTCATATTAACAGTTTTATCGACTGATACAGAGTTTTTATCATTATATTCGTTTTTAAAAAGACATTCATAAATATTTTAATATTTCGTCAAATAAATTTCAAGTAAACATGAAACAATTACTCTACTGCCTTTTTTTACTCATATTAACAGTTTTATACCGCCCTACGCCCCCCCCCCCCCCCACCCACATTTAGAAGGGGAGCTTCCAGTGATCGGTTTATGATTGCAAACAGCTGGTTAAGAAAAAAAAAATTATCAAAAGTTCATTTTTATGCAGCTCATAGTGTTAAGTAAACGCCTGTGGTATATTAAGGATAAAAGAATACAATATCTTTTTCATTGGTGCCATGATTATCGAGTCGACGCACGGAGATCCAGGCTGCTGTAACTGACAAGTACCCGTAGAACATTCAACTCTTAGTGTGAACCAAAACAACAATGACAGATACGGGGTAAACGTGAGGTTAATTACTGATTCACAGGAAAATCTGTGAACCATAAATATTTCAAAATTATTTGCCGGCGTCTAGCTCAGGGCATTATTCTTTACCCATTGGAAATAAAACCACGATTGTATTACCATATATATGGGTGATATTACTCTCCCTGTTATATGGATTGCAGGTATATGCATTGGACAATGTGGTGAAAGTCTGCAAGCATTGGTATGTCGTTTAACAGTATATATATATATATATATATATATATATATATATATATATATATATATATAAATGAAGAAAAATAACACTGTAAATTCACTACAGACTGTTTCAGGGGATGCGATATGATCCTCCGGTGAAGGTTATTTATATATATATATATATATATATATATAATCAATTAAATACATTAAGGTTCAATACATCACAGTGAAAGTGCTCTACCGTGCAGGGTAGCATTAATATATATATTGTGTAGGACTTGGCATTTCCACCTACAGTATAAAACGCTCTGTAATACGGATTAGCTACAGCTTATAAAATAGTATCAAATGTACCATTCTGCGCTTTTAAATATCAATTTCCTTCCATGTAGACATGTTCCATTATGACGATACCGATGGGACGTGTAACAGATTGGACGGATACTGGAATGACGCATCACTGGATTGATACTTGTAGTGATTTAAATAAAGCCTTCTTGCATCTGCATATAGAAGACCTATTGTCATCCATGGGAATGCCGATAACCACACAGTTGTTAATCGATTCTGTCAAAAGGAACTTTTGTTTCCGTAATTTATACCAAGTTATGAGACGCAATGTTTATGAGTAAATAAAAATGAAGGACATAGAAACTGCGATGGCAGATAGTTATATATATATTTAAAGAATCCTTTTAATTCTTGGTATTGTCTCTATTTTCTATAACAGTTGAACCAGGTGGTAGGTTTTATTTGTACATTTTAGTTTTTGTATTTTTTTAGCAGCACTTATGCATATTTCCTGAATTATGAGACTGTACAAGGGGTAAGAACATATTTCAACAAGCTGATTACGTTCATTACTTTAGGATGCACATGCCACAATCATATTGTTTAAGATCATCCATTCAGTTGTAGTCCGTTAGGAATCGCAACGGTTCTGATATGCTTCAGTTGACAGCGTGGCCTCGCTTTTAGTGTGTTTTACACGGTCCTGTTTAAGTAACACACTATTTGTCATCAAAGTGATACATCAAAAAGATAAGTAGCCTTTTCGCAATATGCATTGTTGATTAAAACAATAAACAAGATTGCGTTGGCAATTTTTCGCATAGTGATGCTTGGGTTATAGGTATCTATAGTCCCATAGACAGGCCAAGACATCTGGGAAACTCTTCCCGCTGATTAGATTAAAGACATCTCCTGGAGGGTTTTTGCCTTCTTTTAAAAGAACAGACTTTGAATTAGTGTAGATGGAGCGTGCTTCAATACATACCCTACTGGTGTAAGAGAGTGCTGTACGTGCTTTATCAGATAGACACTCCATTAGAAGGTGGGCTTTTGTGCGTTGTACTCTGACAGCTCTGTTGGTCTGCAGTCATCACACTGGCTGCAGACACGAAGCAGATGCCAGCACGGGCTGCTCCAGTACAAGCAGCCTGTCCGCTGACCAGCACAGAGTGAACCAGAACAGCTCAGGTCACGGCGGTCCTTCACTATAATCCACGTACCCTGCGGTTCACACGGCTAATTCCCGGTGTCAGCCAAGGGGTGCACTTGTTGAGGATTTACTATCATGAATATGATGAGCGGCATCATACTCCCACGACTTTGTCAGATTTGACATCACTTTGCTTACGATTTCCTGCGCTGCGCCAGCCTTTACAGCACTGCTAACGGACTTACCGTGTCACTTCATCAGCTGATCGTAATCCATGGCCAACCTTGCATACTAACACCGAAACACTGATAGCGTCCTCAAATGTAAATACCAGAGTTCAAAATAAGGTATGTTTTGGTTTTGTATTTAACATTTTGGACTACATGAGGTGGTTAACAATTATGATGTATGAGTACATAGGTGACGTCAATTTGAAACAACGGTATAAACGCATTATATAATTAATACATGTACGTGGTATTAATCTAGATATATAAAATCACAGGGAACTGTGGACTGAAAAGTATATTTGAGTATTCAGTTTTCATGATATCGGAATTTGACGGAATGGGAAATAAATTTCCTTATGGCGTAGCGAACCACGTCCTAATCAAATGACTGAATACGTGAGTACTAACAGAGACTGGTCACATGAGAAACCTGCATCTTCAAAAAGGCAGATACTATGGAAATTATCATATACTGTTTAATGTGGCTTATTAGGTAAAACATTTATTCCGTAAAATCAGGAGGATATTTTGGAAAAAAAATTATGATTCAACCTTTTAAAAGTTAGTCTGACGTGGTCTTTCATTAAGATATGTGCTCAAAGACAAAATGGACCCTTTTAGGAACAGTCATCACACTAATGATATGTATGTTCATTCATTTGGTTTTGTGCACTTTTTGCGCACGTGTGTTTCATTAGTGAGTGGTTCCAGGTGTGGGTAAACACAGCAGGTTTATCTAAGGACCGCTGAAGGATGAGGCATTTTGTCAAGCTGCAAGAAATATAAAGTGGGACTAATTCGGCGATGCAGAAAATTAGGCTCAGGGGAATGTCTCTGTAAATATGTGACTGTACACACCTCCCATTTGGCATAGCAAGAATCAATTAAAAGTATTGTCTGCAATATCTTTAAAATACATTTTGCTGGAAGTAAAAGAACTTTAATGCATGAATAGTTTCCACATCAAAGACAAATAAAGCAATTCTATATATACCATTAACTGAAGTATCCGTATTCTTGAAATCAGAACTAGTTTTTATACAGCAATATATATATTTTTTATATATTCAAATCTACTTTGTATTATATTGAACTAAATATATTAATAGACGAAAATATATTTTTCGATTCCTTGCATCTTTCTGCAGAATAATAAATAGAAATGCACGTAATACGTGCCAGAAATTAATACCAAGAAATTATGCCAAATTAGGGGACTGTCAGGGAAAATGAAATGTAAAATATATCTACTTTAGCTAACAGCAGTTATTATAACGCTGCAAGGGTACCAGCTGTCTGCATGAGGAAATATGAAGTTAGAATCCCATTTAAACGATTATATATATATAAATATATATATATATATATATATATATAGATACATATATATATAGATAGATAGATAGATTTATGTTTAATTTCTAAGATTTTGAAATGAAATGAAAATATTGGTTTAGCTGTATTTTACATTGCTAAGAAGAAACAATTTGTGCTAGAAGAGTTTCTGCAGTAAAGGCCCTTGATTATAATTGCTGTTTACAAGGAATGCTTTTTTTGGTTGCCTTTTCAATATGGACGGCAAGATGAGCGGCCGTTTGGCACCAGTTCCGGTCAACAGGTCCGTAGTCAATCATTGACAGAGCCCTTATTGGAAGTTCCATATGAATGGAAGACTTTGTTTACACGCTGATCTCATTGGCAGAAAATCCTGATTAAACAGGCTCCGGGACCTGAAAGGGCAGATTCTCTCGCTGCTAGAGTCAATAATCCAATATTTTTATCGGGGAAACGAAGCCAAGTAAACTCTGTAATACATGATTAATCCGTACAGAGTGTCGGTTCACGGTTGGCGTTTATTGATAATATATATGTATATATATATATATATATATATATATATATATATTGTGCAGTATCATATACATGTTTATTATTTTGATTACATTTTCTGCATCCTGCTATCATATTTGATTCAGCAAGCTGTATTTTATCAGTGCACATGGTCACCGCTGGCACCTGGTTTATATACTGCAGTTACGTGAACAGATCATTTATGTTTTATCAGTGTGCACGTTATCTTTCGCTCATGAAGCGTGTATATTTTCATATTCATTTAACCTGCAGATACAGAAAAACAAAAAAGTACATACCGTATTTCTACGATTGAGTAAAGTTTGACAATGAGGAGGTCAATGCGAAGAAATGTGTTCAAAAAGGTACAAGTAACACGTCTCGGCTGTAATTAAAATCAAGCGATAAGACGAAAATGAATGGCCTCCTCTGTATTTGAATAAAAATGCCCTAATAAAATGTTTATAAAATGATTATTTGCTTATTTGAAATCAATACTTTCTCTACATCATTCTGTTTAAGAAAACATTGTATCAAGTAGTTTTTGTTAGAATTTCCAAAATGTTTGGTATTACGAACAGATTTTAGTCAGTAAGGTGTGAATAATGCAGGGGGTAAAATCTTTTAAGCGAGTCTGTCAAGGCAAAGAAATAAAGCCAACGTTTTGTTGAAGTACAAACAATAAGGAGAGTACGTAGTTTTACTTTCACCGAACGACCTTGATGACATATGAGGCTCCATGTCACTTAGCGGACACCGTGACAAGTACACGGGTCCAGTACCCGGCCCCGACTCAATCAGCAGTCACTGGGGGGGGTAAAGCACGAGCGAGTGCCAGCACTGAAATCAACACCGGCACAGCTTGGCGGAGAGCTGAAACATTAACTCTTACCCACCACAGTACTTGATTTCTTCGGGCACTGGCATGGCATGTCTGAACTTACCAAATTTTCTCACACGTCAGGTGCACGCTGAAGGTATAGGCCCACTCAACCCATTTTCAGAAAATTGCCCAATCAGTAGTTAATGACTTTTTGCAGACAAGGATTTCGGAGACAGTTCTTTTACTAAGAACTTCGAAAAGCAATCAGCCTTGTTTCACTTTATGTGTGTCATCGACATTGTGTATTCACTAGAAGACTGTTGTGAGACGTAATATCCTAATTAAAGCCAGTAATTTATTTGACAGCTGAGATCATGCGGTTTAGTTAGAAAGTTGGCTTTCTTCAAAGAAACATGTGACACCACGTATATGACAACACTCGTGTCCCGTCTCTTGTTACGTACTTGTCCATGACACAGATAAAACATCATAAACACACAAGCAAAGCGCTTACTTTGCACTGCGAATACAGGGTTTGTGCTACGTACTTGACGTCATCTGGCATCTAAACATCCACATTTATGGGTGTAATGGATAACACGAACCCACAACGCCGGTGTTTAAAAGGTTCAACCATGCCCAGTATTTGGTAAGTGCTTGTGATAAACGATAAAGTGAAGTAAGAGATTATCTCAGAGCATTATGCAGATACAGAAAGAAAGTTTAGAGTGGATGTGGAATTTTTAACGTAATGTAAAGGTATTTTTTGTGTGGAGGTAATCGCCGCCATGTTTGATGCTAGCATATCTAGGTTGTACATGTATGTACATTTGCAGAGTTCCATTCCGGTTCCGGAATTTTTGGTAGGGCGAAAACACATGACTATCCTTGCATCAGTCAAGTTCAGTGTTCTGTACCTGTGGTCGTAGGGATGTAACGCCGAGGAACCCCTGAAAGGCGCACTAGTTTGTGAGTGAAACACTGCGGGATTCAATCTGTCTATTTAGCGATCGCGTTGGGTGAGGCCGGGTGCTCAGCCCCAAGACCACCGAATCCAACTGATAATGACCAAGTATTCAGTTGTCTCATGTGTGAAAAAAATCATCGTCAGAAAATTTCGTTTTCAAATAGTAAAAAACATTATTCTATAGGTATATAGCGTTAAGTACGTAATGTATACTCCAAGATGGTAAGATGCAATTTGCAGGAACAGGATGATAGAGAGAGAGAGAGAGCTAAAAAAATGGATAACTTGCCTGTATGGCAGGCATTGGTAATAAAATGGTATGCAGGATAAAAAGATAGCATCTCAGGAAAAAGCAGACAGAAATGGTATGCTTGTAGACAGGAAGTCAGCCCTTCATATGAGTTATAATGGGCAAATTTAGCTACTGTCATAACAGCGGGCGTTTCATCGGAGCCGATGATAGAAACACTTTGCCGCAGACGTGAACGTAAATGTATCTCAAGAGATATGCGGTCACTTTTTTAGGCCTTAAAATAATCTTGCTTTTCATAAGAACGATGAAAGAAATGTAATTCCTTTATAGCCCAAACATGGAAGTTCCACAAGAGTGTTTATAAATGACAGATAATATTATTTTTCAGAATAAAAAGAATGTTATATTTATAGTTCCAATAATTTCATACTTTTGAAAATAGGAAATCAAGGCAATAGCAGATAATCTGTGATACGCAATTAAAATGGAGAATTTTGAGTATGTTATTTTGCAGCATTATGTTTAGAAAACGAAAGTTTCTTTGATAGTCCAGAAATCGGCATATTCAGGATTGCAAGCATGGGGGGGGGGGGGGGGGGAGCATTGTTGGATGCACCGAAAAACCGTGTTGGCATTCACTTATTTTGCCCATATTCCCAGGTTCATTCGTGCTTAAGTGACTGTACATTTGTGAATATTCCTTGATGACGGTCCTGAATCTGGATCATGCGCCGGATCCACACCAAAACCTAATCGATTCTTCATTGACCCATTCCCGAAATGGCCTGGATATTTCACGTGATTCCGTTCATGAATGTGCGAGTTATCTTGTGCACAAACACAAACACACACACGAACGAAGATGAAAGCCTACTCTCCTGGCGGAGGCAGTAATCCACAGGAGCATATCCGAGAAAGGTTACAGGGGGAGGTGAACTTCGTCTGTGTAAGTTGATTCTTTGTCGTCACAGCTTATATACGGAATCATGGTCTGATTGAGCGTCAGGGAAGCACTGTGATAGACCGGTATTTGTGTTATCATCTGGCTCATTACGCCAGTACACGTTCACGGAACGCCGGGCCATGCACGATAGGATTGTATACATTTATATGATCAGTTTATAAACAGTACAGGATAAACGTGAAACCAACTATCAGAGTTTACAGAAGGGTATCCTCTGGCGCCTAAACAGCGACATTAGTATTTTGAGAACTCGTCCATCCCTTTTCTGGTTTGAGTGCCTATATTTGACATTGTTTTATAGATATGGCATTCAAGGTGGGCCACACAGTTTCACCTTTGCTGAATATTAAATAAGGTTCATTTTTTTAGTAACGCTGATAATAATCTGTTCTTTCATTCGGAATAGTCCTTAGGCTCCATAGCAACTTCATGCTACTAAATGTGACTGATGTATAAATTTGCCGCTATAGATTTGTCTGTCGTCTGCTGATATATATATATTTTGACTGGTACACAAAGCAATCCCGCATTTGTAATATCAGTATGAACGACAAAATGTGACACAGTTATGCACCGGCACGGTACATTCAAGTGGTGGCACAGTAAATGAGATGCAATTATGCATTTGAATGGTTCGGTTTGTTTGCATCCTTTTGTACCAATGAGGAGCGGTACTCATTTTGTGCAGCCTGTATCCTGACATCATTTTAATGTACCGTACTTTTACTGTTACACAGTGGCTGAGGCTGCATATTCAAATCATACTGAACATTTTATATAGTTACGGCCTCATGTGTAACATAAAGAGATAAAGTGATTAGGTGTACAACGAAAGATGGAAATAGTTGAACTATCCGGGTCCTCCAGCGGGTAAGGTATTTCATCTACATGCATGTAAGACTTATTTAAAGTTATTTGGGTTGCGTGCCGTTATAGCTGTATTATGCAAGCCATGTAAGGCTTTAGTGGACATGTATATATGGAGGTGTTTTCGTTAGCATACAGTTTTCAGGCAGCGTGTCTTAATTCGAGTACTACTGTCGTGCAACAGTGCTTATTGCCACACCTACACACACACACACACACACACATATATATATATAATAATGCTGCATTTTCTGTGAAAGTATTAAATTGATGAATAGCTTTAGGATTTTCAGCACATGAGACTGAGATAAAGAAATTAAAAAAAAAACTGTGACTAATACAGTATGCAATGTAAGCATGACAAAACAGCCAGAGACGCAGCATTATCGCGGGAGTGCAGTCATCAGCCGCAATAAGGAAGCAATTCATAAGAGGAAATAGGTAGAAGAAGCTGGCTGATAGCGTACCCCACGGAGTGATAACTTCCGAGGTGGGGGAGGTGGGTTACAAAGCGGGTGATGGTGTCACATACCTGTCTAATCAGCAAGGTCAAGCCTGCCAGCACGCAATGATAGCACAAACATGTAGAGCCGTCGTTTATATACACTGAGGTTCTTTCTTCACAAAGGGGGCGGTTTCTTTTAGTGATTCAAAGTTCTGTAAACTCTTTGCTGCAAATTTTCGAGAGTATTCTGACTCAACCTTGAATGTTGAATAACATGTAAATAATAAAAGAAAAAAGACGATACAATTGTGACAAACAACTGGTTTCTTTTGTATTTTGCATGTTTCAACCGTTAACTAAACAACGATCGTTACAGGAAAAAATGCTCTTTCTAAGATAGAAGTTAGAAGTATCAATTACCTAGCATATATATATTAAGATAAATTATATAGAGCTTAATAAAATATTATATATATGATGATTATAATAAAATAGAGATAATATGCATTACCTGTTTTATATATATATATATATATATATATATATATATATATATATATATATATAACCTATAGTCCAGTTATTTTACTTCGGAGCAGAAGCCCTCTTTAGTTAACAATGAAAAAAAAATGAAAGATAAAACTTCTGTTCCTAAATATCACAATGAAATTTTGTCATAGAGATATACCGTGTTGAAATCTTAAGACAACCCGTATATATATGTAAAACATAAGATCTATTTAGAAACCTTATTAACGTATCAACATTAGCTAACCAGTCAGACACCGACCTTCACCCTCCGTTAGTGGAGAATGCCAACTAGGTTTCTCTGCATAAGTTGCCATAAGTACGATCACCATTACAAGCGTCTTGGCAACAAACATGTTTATTGCACCGTCATATGGTTTTAAAAAAATGCCTAAAGGAGCTGATATTAAAAGGCAAATATCCTATCACCGCAGCCACACGGTTGGTGATGGGCTGCCCCCACGCTGAGGTCATCCAGTGCACATAAAGAATGTGATTGGTGTACCGGAAACTTGTACACATATAGTGTAGACTACCGCAAAGCAAACAAAAACACCGCCGGGTTCAGGACGTAAGTGACATACCAAGAGTTCTTCAGATACCCAGACCAGCTGTGCGGATGTAAGGGTGACAATTCTTTTATCACTCACAATATATACCATTTATATATAGTAAACACAGCGTATGATAGCTTATTGTATCAAAGTTAGTCTGTGTGTATTCCTTTCCCTCAGAATTATGTTATTTCATTTGGTACAAAAGGACATAGTGTGTGTAATAGGGCAACATTTATTTCATTGACATTTTTATGTAAACATGTATGGTGAATACGACCATACCCTAAAATTTAGATCAAGGAACATTTATAATAGCTGGACTGTATACGTAAAACTGTATACTTTAATGTAATGTAGCCGTGTCAGTTTTTCAATGTAGAGAATATATATATATAAATATATATATATATATATATATATATATATATATATATATATATATATATATACATAGGCTTTGGAGCGTTCTTAAAAATGTGTGTGTGTGGGGGGGGGGGCGCATTCTGGGGGCGGGGGAGGGAGGGGCTTATATTTATATATTCATATGTATGTATGTGTATATTATATATATATATTAATATATATATATTTATATATATATATGAAACAACTAATTATTTTTGTCATACATATTTACTTAAACGTAGTTTCGCACAAGTTTTTGATCTCAAGTTGATGAGGATAGATAAATAGATTGACAGATAGATTGATGAACAGACATATATTATATCGTAAATACATATTTCGTTCCTTGGTGCATAAATATAGCTTAACTGGCTTAACAGTTTGTCCTGCTGACTGAGACTTCAAAGAAGGACCTATTGTCCAATGAGAAAGCGTATATGGTATTATGTTTTCACTGCTAAAGACTTTCTTACACCACAGTGGAGGTCTCATATTCCCTTATAATACCTTAATTGTGTCCTTGGCGCTGTCATATAATATGAGACCTCGTAAAGAGTAGTTACTCCAAATAAAATTAGAGGCCGTACTGCTATCGGCAGTCAGCGTTATTCTTGGTTGCTCGACTTTTAAGACATTTTATTGATTAAGTTAGTATTAGTTAGTATATGTAATGCCGAAAGTTAAATTTCTTTTATATATAAATGTATTAATCAGAATATTGCATGCTTTCTAGAGTTCATAATATTCATTCATTTCATATTGAGCATAAAGAAAAATATAGTTTTGCTATTTAGTGTAACGTTTCATAATTTTTCTGGCCGATAATTAGTAAAATAAGAATTAGTAAAATAAGTTCAGGAATTATTCTTCAGGTAAACATTTTAAAGAATCTGACATTCGCGGTAAACTACATTTTAAAATGTTCAGTTGTTTTTATTCAGGCCGTGAATTCTACCATTGCAAAGTCATCTGTAAACAGTCTGTACATGCATGATACGTCACAGAAACAAATATTTAAAATGATCCGAAAATAATTTTGAACACAGTCCAGATTTCTAAACATCCTCTGAGGAGGCACTTAGCTGCGTTTGTAGGAAACTCGGTGCCCTGAGTAGATTAGGGTTAACTGACCATTCTAAGGAACATGATGTTCTAGTGTTCTGGTTTAGTGTAAACACGCTGATCTCATCATGTCGTCCATTTATCAGAGCCGGCAGAGCCGACACGCCACGCCTCATTACCGCCACCTGCTGGAGAGCTCGCAGTACTAATTATGTGCCCACTCTGGTTCCGGTATGTGGGGGCTCTGGACATGTGGCGGTTTTATATTTAGAAACACGAATGAACCAAGGCGCGTTACATATTGGTGAAATGTTTATTTGAATGGTTTGGTTCACCCGGGATTGTTTTGAATAACGGGTGAAGTACTCCGACCAAGTTATTCAAATAAACAAGCGCTAGTTTAAGCAGTCCAGCAAAAAGGTAAGAAGTTAATTATCATCGTGACTACTAATTAATGCTTACCTATATTCCAATGTGGCTAGGACTGTCCACTGAGAATATGACAGTTCATGGATTGATTGTGTGGAATTGCCAAGGACTTCACACATCATGAGTCGGAATGCTTGATGGTAAAAGAAACGATGTATATATATATATATATATATATATATATATATATATATATATATATATATATATATATATATATATATATATATATGAGTAAGTGAAGTAGATATATGATACCTTTATGTAGACTAGCTGGTGTTGTCACTCTTGACACAAGCTTTCGGGGGTAAATCACCTGAAGAAGGGGGCTGCACCCCCGAAAGCTTGTGTCAAGAGTGACGTACAACACCAGCTAGTCTACATAAAGGTATCATATATCTACTTCACTTACTCATATATACAGACTAGCACGGCAATTCAAACCTTATATATATATATATATATATATATATATATATATATATATATATATATATATACATATATATATATATATAGATAGATAGATAGATAGATAGATAGATAGATATACATAGATAGATAGCACCGTCATGCATGGGGTGTTATGTTTTAACAATTCAAAACACCACTAGGCCCGAATGTATGGAATACAGGAGTAAACGTTTTTGTATATTAACACTAATTTAAAGAGAATTTGTTGTTTCATATTCGCTCTGTTCATGACAGTTTGATTTTGTTAACCCATTTTCATTGTTTTACACGCATAAATAATTAAAAAATCACACAACAATTAACGCTTTTTTCTTATTACTGAAATAAGAAGCCCTTTCATTCAGCACGAGCTTAGTCAAGAAAGGATATCTATGGAAATACAAAATTATTTATTACTAGCCATGGACCCGTAATTTCGAAATGCGACCTTTGACATCCGAGTTTAAGTATGCAAATTTGCTGTCGCGTGGGCGGTTTCGACAACTAGGGAGAATAATCTTGTCGGGATTCGATAAGGGCTGGGGATGCGACACGAAAGTACTCCGAGGACGTGAATCTATCTGCGGAGGGAGTTTCGTGGCAGTGGGCGTGTATAGGCTAAGTTTGGAGCGGAATAACGTTTACTTGACCACGCTCAACTCCTTAAATTACAATAGGATACCCACATTATACATGGTATAGTGACAACATATTATATAGAAATATATATTATATATATATCTTTTTCGGATCTACATTTAAAGGCTATATACATGTATTTTCTGAATCATTTTACTGGCCTTTTACTTAATGCAGGGTGGAGTTTTAGGTTACGTTTCTTATCAGTTCTTACGTAACTACGTTGTCTCGGGTTCCCGAACAGACACTAAACAACACGAAAGGTTGGTCTGGGGATGTAAGGCTGGAAGGTTGTGGCACATTATTTTCAAGTAAATATGTAAAAACGTTCCCGTCTGGAACTTATTAGTGAGGCACTCTGCACAAAGCCATGTAGGTCGGCGAGTCCTTTGTAAGTATTTGTTTCTTTTCTGACATCATCAATGCCCAGAGCTCAGGAGGAAGCGATGAACCCACAAACGGTGACAGAACATGTGCTTGTTATTACAGGGCGCTTAGAAGCACACGGTCATAAATTACCACAAAACATGGCCCTGATGAAAGGTTTCTAAAACGCAGTGTATGGTTATAACTAATCTAAATAAACATAAACCGCATGATCATGCCGCGTCTGATCAAATATATTTTCGAATAAGATGGAAAAGTAATCGTTTGCTCATCCGAAAATATCTAAAGAACACATACATTAAGCATTCATAATATCGCGATATGTTGTATACGCCACACATCAGCTTTAATGTTGTGCAAGGATAATTATACGTATCTCCTTTATAAAATGGGTTTTTTATTAATATTTAATAAAATAAGCGCCCTTATGTTTTTATCAATATTTATCCCAAGTAGATCTATTTTATGGGATTTTGACTGCGGTGGGTGGTTTTGTTTTCGTGATTGGCACTGTGGAAGAGAGACGATAGTAGTTCTAATCCTTTATCCGGAACAGGTCCTGAATGTATATCCAGGTATACCTACCAACATATCTTCGTCATTCCTAATTATTTATCCTAAGTTAATGGTTCATTTAAACAAAGAGACGATTTCATTTATACCGAAGTATGGCGTCCTTAAATTTTCGTAGCAGCGAAGACGCGTGGTTACCGGAACAACCAGTTCATGTTTTTGTTTATATGTTTCAAAAAGTTTGTTGCGGTTCCTTAGCTGTATCCTAATGGAATTATATGTTTAGAATTATGCGTGAAAGTCCAGCCTAATTTACAATAAGTTATTATAACATATAAAATATGTAGTTTTAAAGGTGTGCTGTACATTTGAATAGCATCAAGTGTTATACCACAGGTATGATAAAGTAACATTTAATAAACCTTTTGTTAAGTTAAAATTGTAAAATTATTGAACAACAGGTTGTTTCCATATATTCACGGTGATACAGTAGTCAGGCAGACCATTTGCTGTGCAGCGACCATAGATCACTGGCCCTCGGGTTGAGTATCATCATTACTTAGTGGCGGCTGTTTCTCCAGATGCCGGTGTTTATGCAGAGCAGTCCGTCTCACCTGTCCACATGGCCACAAGCTGGACCTCGGACCGACTAAACATACACATGCTGAGCCTATCTCAGGTTCCCGCAGGGTTACAAACATCTACATTCACTTTGCCAGCGCCAGTCTTACATCATGCACGGATCTTGAAAAGTTTTAGCGCATGTAATTTTTGCCGTACTATTGTGAATGAATGGCCGCACTCTCTTCTTGGGTGGGTCTAGAAAGAAAAGTGTACCTCACGGCCGCGCCCCCTTGCCCTGGTGCTGAAATGACGACTATCATGTTCCTACACAAATATAAAGGTTTTATGTCTGGTTACAATAAGGTAGAAGTGGGCGCTTTCAGACAGACCTTGCGGCCATCACGGGCTGTTTTGTAAGCAAGGCCTATGTATTGCGCCTATACATATATACTTGCCTATGTATATTGTTCTATACCGGACAAGAACGCTCAGGATTGAGCAGAGGTTGATAATTGCTCTTCATACGAATAACTCTGTGATTACACGGGTCAGTGAGTTTTGCCTGGTATTAGGTACCCGAGATTTGATTTTATCTAGCATGTTATGAGCTGTTAACATGTCATCCAGAAAGTATGTCGTTGCACCAGAGGTTGTTGAATCACCACGGTTCACGGTGATGCCTTGTATAAAAGCATCTGGTAATTTTAGCGTATAAAGTGAAATGGTTAGGTTTACTTACTTTGTTAAAAGTTAAATTTTCCTGTTTCATTTTTTATGCTTCAACTAGTGTGTTAATTCAATAAAAAACAGGGATATCATGCGTTGGTATCATGTTTTACGATGAGATGAACTCTGAATTAGTGCTGCATGTTAAAAGACCATGCAGCACGATTTGTTATAGTTCGTCATATGAATGTTTTTTTTTCAGGACATCATCGAAGTATGCAAGGCTTTTAAAATCATTATGTATATTAATCTTACAATTTTCTGTTCGAATATAGGATATTGTACCACATCTCTCATTGCACAAACTTTTACAATTGAAATGATACGTTCTTTTTGGGTGTATTTGAGGACGGCCTCAGTAGGGATTTGTTGAACGGGTTGACAGAAATTATGTATGTGTTTCAGAGATTCGTGAACAAATACATAATTGTGTGGAACAACTTTATTTAT
This sequence comes from Sipunculus nudus, assembly GCA_026874595.1. Lineage (NCBI taxonomy): Eukaryota > Metazoa > Annelida > Sipuncula > Golfingiida > Sipunculidae > Sipunculus > Sipunculus nudus. Next base: position 9,219,066 of record CM049308.1, read on the forward strand.
AAAAGGGTTTGCTAATTGCCAGAATCTGAAAAAAGCGTTGCCTTTAACAAGCCCACATATGTTATCCTAGGATCTTTATAGCGACATTAAGGATTTGAGTGCAAAAATATCACTCGGCAATAAAAGAATTACATAAGTTTAATTTGTATTTTCAGGGTGAGTGATGCGAGTGGCGGGATGCCGTTGTTCAGGAAGTCATCCTCGGACTTGGGGGTCTTGTCCCAGCCTCACCGGAAGGCCCTGAGACTCTGCCGTATGACGTTGATCAAGGACCTACCTATAAATGACGTCATAGAGAAACTAACCAACGAGGATGGGTTCAGGGCTGACCTAAAAGACCAGATACTGGCACCATCTACGAGAGAAGAACGAGTTGCAGTGTTCTTGGACAGACTAGAAAGTCGCGGAGATCGGGCATTTAAAGCATTTCTTCAGGTTCTTCAGGAAAATCATAGGCAACTGCATTATGTTGTTGAGCAAACGTTGCATAATTCAAATGAAATGGACGAGGTTCGCAGTCAAAACAGGTCCTCACTAACTGGTGATACTGTCCGGAAGTTGTTGCGTAATAAGCGGGCCGGAAGTCACGACGCGGCGTTAGACGACCTTGAACTCTTAGGTGTGGAACACGAGGAGGACGAGGCGTATATTGAATGTTATACGGTGCCTGTGTGTACGAGACTGCGTGGTAAACGCTGGGTTTGTAACCGAGTAAGTGCTAATGCAAGTTTAGAAACTGCACCAATGGAGGAAGATACGACTTATATGGCAGTTTTAACCAAAGACATAGTGTGCCATAAAGTGAACGTGGCAGATATACCTGACCAGGTTCAGAAACCACCAAGTCAGTGTTCGGCATTTATTATTGATGCCAACCAAGAGGAATATATCCGGGGACCTCAGTCAAAATCTGCCGACAAAGAGGAGGACATAGGTACGACATCCGTGCCAGAGGTATTTTCGCCATGTCCTCCTGTCCCCCCAAAATCAGAAGAAGCGCTGAAACAAGTGGATTGTCATGGAAATCCTTCCCTAAACCAGGTGGCAGATAACATAAAGAAACCACCACAGGTTCTGCCAAAGCCCCGTGTTAAACCGCTTGATCCCTTCAGGAGTTCAGGGTCAGCTTCTGACCATGAACTGCCATCACCAAACGAACCGTCTGTCCCTCCTGTGCCCCCACGAACAAGTAGTAGATTAATATTTGAGACTGACCTGGACGGAAAATCTGACACTCCAACCCCTGCAAATCGTCGTCTAGCGAAGGTCCCGGAAGTGTCAGAATCTAGTGAAGCACTTCACTGTACAGATCAGCTACCGAATAGAGATAATTGTATTATCACGAATAATAAAAATGTTACATTTGATGAAGCCAGTCTATCTCACCACGATAGTGAGGCGCAAGAAACTGGGGCAACGTCTCCTGAAAAATCCACATCTTCAAGTGATAGCGAGGAGGTGGAGAGTGAGCAAGAAACTAAAGCCGCGCCTGCCACTAATGGCATCGCACCTTTAGCTGAACGTGAAGGGAGTGAGGAAGCTCTCGAAAGTGTTCAGTCGTCTTTACAAAGTATAGACCACAGTGACTTAAATGAATCTACGGCTAGTGGTGAAGCTGGCACCACAAATGGGTTGCCTTCAGAGGAAAAAGAAAGTCTATCAAAGACAAGCGAAGTGGTTGAAATCAATGGTGCTGATCTAACGCCGAACTTATTCACAGATGGAGTGCTAAACGGTAAGACAATGAACGAGGACTCTAAAAGCAATGGAATATTAAGAAGGGACGCGAGAGGAAAGAGTCCACCAGTAATGCGACCGGCTTTAAGAGCTCTCCCTAGACCAGCTGCAGAACTTCCAGTGGAAACCAGCAGTGTAATATCGGAGGAAGAATCATACTACGAAAGTATAGAAATCGGTGACAGCTCAACCCTTCGCAGTAGTGTATCATATATTGACCCAAAACGTTATGTAACTCCACCATTCCAGAAAATCCCTTTGGATTTTGTGTCTGATATAATAGACGATAAATACCAATCTTTCTTTGACACTAAAGCTATTCACGAAGCCGGAAAATTGCTCTTGCGGAAAGGGGACTTGGTTATTGCATCCAGTGAACCTGCATGGAAGAATGACACAGAAGGCACGGCTCTGACTGAAGAGTTGTCACAGTATCAAAATGTAATATTAACGTATGATAAACTAGGCCAGGCTTTGTATATCCCAACAGACTGTTTAAAACGACACGGGGATCCCGAAGGAGAGCCTTGGTATTATCCAATCAGAATCTCATCTCGCCAAGCTACTTTGTTCCTCAGTGCTGAGAAACAAGAAGGTAGTTTCATCATATACAAATCAACCAGTAATGGATCTAGTGCAATGTATAATCTGTCATTGTGTTCACCGGAAGGAGATGTAGTTCACTACCACGTGCAGAGTAATTCACATGGAGACTTGATGATATCAGGTGATGAGAGATCGTTCATTAACCTGCAAGATATGGTGTCTTATTATCAGAAAAACAAAGGACGGCTTGTCGCTCGCTTAAGACGACCGCTGAAGGAGATTCACTTTCCTCTGACACCCGGATATCATTTTGACAAAAAGTGGGAGATCAACCGCTCAGCTTTAGCAATTACTAGCAAAATACTTGGAAAGGGGTTCTTTGGGGTTGTGTGTGAAGGTGTATACAAAGGAACTGACGTAGCCGTCAAGGTGCTTCAAAAGCCGGATGCCAGTCATGTAGAGGAAGATGACTTCATCCAGGAGGCCAAAATGTTAATGCGCCTCCGTCATGATCACGTGATACGACTGGTAGGTGTCAGTGTTACGGCAAGGCCTTTCTTTCTGGTGACCGAGTATTTGTCAAAGGGGAGTCTTCTTGGTTGTCTGAGAAACGGAGAAATCCCTCCCGACAACATGGATTATTTGTTTGACATTTGTCTTCAGTTGTCCGCTGCAATGACATATCTTGAAAGTCAGCGGTTTATGTTACATCGTGATGTTGCAGCTAGGAACTGTTTGGTAGCTCAAGATAGATGCGTGAAGATTGCAGATTTCGGAAGAGCATGTTATGTACTTGAAGACTCTTACCAGGCTCCGAAATCAGAGAAAGTAGCTGTGAAGTGGGCAGCGCCGGAAGTGCTGTCGGAGTCGAGATACAGCACCAAATCGGATGTTTGGTCGCTAGGTGTCGTGTTTTGGGAAATATTCACGGGCGGGGAAAAGCCTTACCCCGGGTTGTCTGCGGAACAGACGGCGATTTACGTGATGGATGGAGGGCGCTTGGATAAGCCTTTAGGTTGTGCCAATGACATTTTCTCAATGATGCTTTGCTGCTGGCGCGACTCTCCAGCAGAGAGGCCTTCATTTGAGGTCCTGTATGATAAACTCAAGAGCAAATCCAGTATATATTATGGTGTTGTGGCCCCTCGACATTCCATGCCTACCACTCCCCCGGCCATCCACTCACAAAAGCCGCCTGCTACTCCTCCACCAAACTCCAGGAGATCCGTGTCCCATTCCAGGGGAGAGGACGGTGCGAAAGATGGCGGGGACAAATACACACGAGATGAGTCGTTCGGAACATCAAGAGAACATCTAAACAGTTCCTCTTCTGAAGCATCCCTGGCTAAAGATGACCTGTCAAGGAGTAACAAAATCAGAAAAAGTCTCAGCAGGGTGATGAAGCTGAAAACCAAAAAGAAGAAGGAGAGTTCCAAGGAGGACAATAAACCATGTGAATATGCAAATGACACATTTAATGGCAAACCACCCTCTGTAACAAATGTGTAGCGCAATTACATAGAAATCCTTTAAATGTCTATCAAGTACTCGTTAGGCATTAAGCATCACAGTGAAGCCAGACAGGTTACAATTTACCCACCTTATGTTTTGTCAGGAGAGGAATGATTTAGGGATTATATATGATAATTACATGTTTAATAAGTTTAAGGACTTTTGCTAGGGCATTTTATTCCTCGATAGACACGTATCAATCCATATATATATATATATATATATATATATATATATATATATATATAAACTATAGGATTTTAGTGAGTTTAACTGTGTGATTGTTAAAGTACTTTTGCCATAGACAAAGTTAAGCGTATAGACAGGGACGGGAGCTGCACACACAGTCTCAACTAAGGTCGATACACAAAACCTATTTTGAGATTAAAGGTTGAACAAGGGCCTAGGGAGAGGCAAATCTGGATGGAACAAAATCTTTAAGCGTCAGGTACACAATAAGTATACTGTGGGAGGGTTTGGATCTTGTCAGTTAAAACTAGCATCCGAACCATGACAAATTATTTTAGCATACATAAGCAGGAATTATGCTTACGTTAGAAATGTTCTAGAATTACACATTATCCTAAGTTAAAGTGTATATCGGGAGAGTTTTGAAATTTGAGTTTATTATAAATTTTGAGTCTATTTTGAAATTTGAGTCTATTATATATGTTGTGGTATGGAGATCTTTTAAGTTAAAATCACTTAATTACTTAAACAGTTACAACGCAGTTCAGCGTTTGAATATTGTTTTTGTTCATATAGGTCATAAATTAAAAATTATACGAACTGTTTCAAAAGTTCACTTTCCTCATGGTAAAAGTGTATTACGGAGGGTCCTGATCTTACATTTTGAATCTTTTATGTTTCTACTGCAATAAAGTGTTTATATCGCTTAGATAGATATTAGGTTTAAAATATATTCATATTTTCGGAATGTTAGAATTACACTTAAGTGCCCCTATATCAAGTGATGATATCGTTTGTTTTCACTTAATTTTCGGACAGAAGGAACCAGATATTTTGAGTGCTATCAAGGGGTCTTAGGATTTACCCGTGACCTCGTCTAAAAGCTCTCCTCTCCTAGACCCTACAATGTTATTTCATTTACAAAATGTTTTCATTTACAAATAAATTATGTATGTATGAATATGTTCTGCATGTGCAGCAATTAGAAAAAGAAAAATTATATGAATAAGCGTAATTCATTCTTGTTTGACTCGGACATACCAGAAATACATTTTCTGGGTTAAAAGACATCCACATCTTAACGTTATAGATACGCCTGCTTATAAATGGATGTACGTGTATAAGACAAACTGTTCATTTACACATGGTACCAGCATCAAAAGCCGGACCTATAGAACCTCTAATATATTTATATGTTATAATGATTATATTGTATACACCTGTGTATCTTATCTATCTACATCTGTTCACAAACAGGTTGTGTCCATATTGTCTATTTTGTATAAAAAATATATCTATACATGAAAACCTTTTTTATTTGTGCCAGCAGATAATGCTTTATCTTTAAGTACTATTCCCCCTATTTCGATTTTTGGCATGAGGAGTCCTCTGTCCAGTGCAGTAGCGACACCTGGTAGTGACGATGGACACTGTCCGCTGACAGTCCGGCCACCTCCGCGTGGGGTTGAGGTCTATTGTGCAAAATGAACAAACCCTGCGGGCAGTCACGGACTTGAGCATGTTTTTCCTGACATTTGACCCAGTCACCGCCTCACTTGGATGATTAGTAAGTGAATACATGTGACTCTCGATTCCTTGGGACTAAGTCAGCATGCAATAATGGTTAACCCCCCCCCCCCATTCTTGCAGGTAATCCTTTTGTTGAAAAGACCACAACAAGTGTCGCTGCAGCATCACCGTGCACTCCCCATCTTCAACAATTCTGGAAGCAGTTGTATTACGTAAACTCTCCATGGAAGCACGTGCATAATTTTGTTTATATTGACAATACGGCGTCTCAGATATTACACCGCAAAATAGATCCACAGGTTCATCAATATACAAAATAGGTTCCATGGACAAATATCTTTTGTTGGTTATACAGTCGAACCTCCCATAGTGGGCACCTCCCAAAAAGTGGGCACCTCTATAAAGTGGGCACTTTTCGGCAGTCCCATTTTTTCTCCTCTTTATTATGTTTAGCTAATGTGGGCACCTCTATATTCTGTATAGTGGCTCTTTTTCCCAAGCTTATGTGGGCTTTCATCGATTTTACAAGTTGAAGTATCTTCCTATTTGAACTTTCGGAGATTTATTTATTGTGAATATTTATTATGAGCAATCAAAATAACCATTAATTTAATATTACAGTTTATATTCCAACTATTAATGATAATGATCAAACAGATAAACAGAGGAGTATTAATGTCTGATTGCATATTCATAATAATCGCCTCAGGGCTAGACATGCACACTAATAAGACTACTTTAATGTGCCTGCACATGTTCCGGTCAGACCTCAGCCCAGACTGGCTGTTCCTGTGATGGTTTATAGCTAGAGTGATACCCCGTGATACACCACTAAGTCGCCAATCATATTAAATCGACTGATAGGCATGTTTTGGACTGACAGTCACTAGACTTTCTTATGTCTGCGAAGCAAGGTACCACCATAGTAAATATCATGAGTGGACACCCTGCTTATTCACCCTATGCAATGACTGAATACTCTGAGATAAGGTAATAGGGTAAGGTCTTCCTCGCCCAGTGCAATGTTTACTAAGCAGTTCCACTTAATGATCAACACAAAACACTGGTCATTCGCATGCATTGTGTCATATTCAATGTTACTGTCCATTTATAAAATGCCAATCCCAAACTGAAATGTAAAGGTATGGTTTAGCCATTTAAATGACAGGACCAATCCTTGCACGTTATGTCCATCAATATATGCCATAACACACACTAATATATATATATATATATATATATATATATATATATATATATATATATATATATATATGTATGTATGTATGTGTGTGTGTTTTATATTTAAAAACAAGGAGAGTTAATGAAGTATTCTTTGAACAGGAGCAACTGTAGTAATATTTCAAAGTAGGTGGCACCACTGAATGTAGCAGCTATTACCGCCATATATAGTGGGCACCTCTATAAAATGTCAGTTTTTCCAGTCCCAAGGTTACCCACATTATAGAGGTTCCACTGTATCTGGAATGTATTTTGTCGAAGCATACTCTATATTTGCTTTATTTACTTATTATTATTATCTTTTTGTAATTTAAGCTTCTCAGCGAAATGGCTCGATTTCAGTCCATAAGCGTGTTGTGCGCACGAATGTATGCATGAGATCTGTCCTGGACTTTCATAGACAGTTCTCATGCGTGTAGATTTACTGTTCGGTTCACCCTTCCGCTAGAGATCATTTCTACTCTTGTGAGTCCAAGTCTGCGCAGAGTGTGTCCGGATCTGTAACAATAAAAAACTTCTGTTTTTTTATGCCCCCGCCACAAAGTGGCCGGGGCATATAGTTTTACCCATGTCCGTCATTTCGTCCTTCCGTCCTTCCGTCATTCCGAAATCAAACAGTTGTACGGACTTTTTTTCGCAATGCCTGCAGATATTGGCCTGATTTTTGGTGTGTGAGCAGATAGAGCCCAGTTACAGATCGAGTTCGCGTTTCGTCCCGGTTGACCTACTTATGACCGTTTTACGGCTCCTAAACTTAGAAATTTTCATGAAAAATATGAAATTTCATGACAAATACACATGTACGGACTTTTTTTCGCAGTGCCTGCAGATGTTGGCCTGTTTTTTGGTGTGTGGACAGATATAGACCAGTTACAGATCGAGTTCGCGTTTCGTCCCGGTTGACCTACTTTTGACCGTTTTAAGGCTCCTGAACATAGAAAATTTCATGAAAAATATGAAATTTCATGACAAATACACATGTACGGACCTTTTTTGGCAATGCCTGCAGATATTGGCCTGATTTTTGTGTTGGCAGATATTGACCAGTTACAGATGGAGTTCGCATTTCGTCCCGGTTGACCTACTTTTGACTGTTTTACGGCTCCTGAACATAGAAAATTTCATGTAAAATATATATTTTCATGACAAATACACTTGTACAGACCTTTCTTCACAATACCTGCAGATATTGGCCTGATTTTTGGTGTGTGGGCAGATAATGACCAGTTACAGATCAAGTTCACGTTTTGTCCCAGTTGACCTATTTTTGACCGTTTGACGGTGCTCTAACATAGAAAATTTCATAAAAAGGTGCACATGTATGGACTTTTTTTGCAGTGCCTGCAGATTCAGGCCTGATTTTTGGTGTGTAGGCAGATAATGACCAGTTACAGATCGAGTTCTTGTTTTGTCTCAGTTGACCTACTTTTGACCATTTGACTGCTCCTGAACATAGAAAGTTTCATGAAAAATATAATTTTTTTGTACTGATAATGACAGTTACAGATCGAGTTTGCGTTTCATCCCGGTTGACCTACTTTTGATTGTTTTACGGCTCCTAAACATAGAAACTTTCATGAAAGACAGAAATTTTTATGGAAAATGCACATGTATGGACTTTTTTTCACAATGCCTGCATATACTGGCATGATTTTTGGTGTGTTGCTTGATAATGACCCGTTACAGATCGAGTTTGCATTTTGCCCTTGTTGACCTACTTTTGACCATACGACACCTCCTGAACCTAAAAAAATTTCCAAATTTTACAAATGTTTCTAATTTGCCCAAGGCGGGGGCATTCGTGTCGTTCCGACACATCTAGTTTTTTATCTAAAATGATAAAGTTTAAATAATTGCTTTATTTTTTAAGGGCTAGGGTCCTGTGCTAGCCTCTGTTGACGTCTGATTTTCTTGATAAAGTTCGCAATGCTGAATAGTTAGGCCCGAACACAGCAGACGATAAAGCGTTTTTCTACCGTCCCCAAAACCCATGGACATTTATACATATCTAATCTTCTTATCTAGAATTTGATAAAAAAATCAGGGAAATTTGTTATAATCCTTCATTTTATAGCCTCCTCATACCTATCAATGTCCACATTGTCCTATCAATGTTCTTACACTCTTTAACATTTAACTTTCATTGTTTTTTTTAATTTATAAATCACGCAGACTTCAGTTAAGTTTTATAAGCTCAGCTGACCCTAGAAACTTCTAAGTGCACACCCAAGGGGGTCAAAAAAAATCTCCTTGGAAACCTGAAATTAAGTCACTGTGACCTATATCCTCCGCGCTATGGGGCTTGACAGTACCCCCAGAATAATCAAAAATATATTACCCAACCTCCAATATCTTTATAATTAATGGATGGATTGTCATGAATCTTGCCTTAAATATTGACCATGACTAGTTTTGTCAGATCCCGAAAAGTAGTGGCTCCACCTGTATCTTTGTTATTTTAACGAATATTTTTCTATTTTTTACTATTAAATGACAACAATCATGTCAGTTTCTTAGCTGTTATTACATCTAGTGTCCCAAACAATGGTGAGTGTATTGATCACAAGTGGATGCCATATAGTAATCACCCTGTCTGTCTGTCTGTCCATCCACACAAATGTTTTTCCAGATGATAACTCCAGGTTGTATTGAAACATGGAATTCAAACTTGACTTACGTATGGCCCACTACAAAAGCAAGAACCTATATGATTTTTGGGTTACGAGGTCAAAGGTCAAGGTCACAGGACTCACTTATTTTTTATTATGGCTACGTTTTAAGCCAAGCTTTTCATCTCAAACTTTCCATTTTGCGCATTTAGATGACTTGCCAGTATGGGGAGAGCTTAAATGAATTTGGGGTCACATGGTCGACGGTCAAGGTCACAAGGGCCATCTGTTCAAAAATTAGTTTCCAGATGATAACTCCAGTTTAGTTTGACATATTGGTTTCAAAATTAACTTATATATGACTCACCACCAAAGTAAGAACCGGTTGGGTCCAGCGGTCAAAGGTTAAGGTCACTTGACTCATTTCTTTCGGATGCATTTGAAGCCAAACTTTTCATCGCAAACCTTCCATCTTCAAGATATTGCTAACCTGCCAATTTGGGAAGATTCTGTTCAATCTTTGGGTCATGAGGTCAAAGGTCAAGGTCACAGTACCCACTTATTTAGAAAGATTGTGGATGCATTTTAAGCCAAACTTTTCATCCCAAACCTTCCATCTTGCACATATAGCTGAGCTGGTAATATTGGAAGTAACTTATGGAATTTTGGGTCCAAAGATCAAGGTCATGGGGGCCATCTGTCCACTTATTAGTTTTTGGATGATAACTCCAGTTTGGATTGATATATTGGTCTCAATTTTGACTTGTATATGACCCACTAATAATGTAAGAACCCTTTTGATTTTCGTTCATAAGGCCAATGGTCAAGGTCACAGGACCCACTTCTTAAAAAAAATAGTTGATGTATTTTTAGCCAAACTTTCTGTCCAAAACCTTCTATCTTCCAGGTGTTGCTCACCTGCCAATAGTTGAAGTAACTTTTGGATTTTTGGATCACAAGGTCAAAGGTAAAGGTCATGGGGGCCATATATCCACATATTAGTTTCCAGATGATAACACCCGTTTTTTTTTGTGAAATATTGGTTTCAAACTTGACTTATATATGGCCCACCACTAAAGTAAGAACTGTTGATTAGTTGAAATGAAAATGTTCTTTGCGTTATACTTGCTGAGATGCATTTCGAGAAAAAAAAAGAAAAAAAAAGAACTGTTGATTCTGGGGTCATGAGATCAAAGGTCAAGGTCACAGGACCAACTACTTAAGAAAGATTGTGGATGCATTTTAAGCCAAACTTTTCATCTCAATCCTTCCATTATCTGAAAATTGATCAGGGCTGTCTTAGTCTAATCGTGTGCTCTTCCTACGACTTTCGTACGACGGTCGTAATAAAAGAGATTCCACAATTTTTTTTTTTTTTCGTAGACCTGTTGTATATGTGTTGTGCGATGAATGTGACTTTAATGTTCGGTTATCGTAAACAGTCGTAAGGCATCGTACAACAGACTTACCAGACCGGCCTGAAGTAAAGACTGACCTGCGACGTTGAAAAAAATTTGGAACATGTTCAAAATTCTATGACAAGGGTCTGCGACAGCATTTTCTTTCGTAGAACACCTGATTTTCGTACACCCACGACTATCCTAGGAATTACCCAAATTTTCTGTCATAGACCTGTCGTATACCTGTTGTGTGATGTTTGTGATTTAGGCTTAACACTTAGGCCTAAATTTCGTTGAAAGGCTTTCTCATTTCCAGGGAAAATTTAGTTGCTGCACGTATGAAAAACACATTGTCCGACTACACTGCTATCAAAGGAAATATTACATGTAACAAAATAAATGAGAAATAAAGGTAAGGGTACAGCTAATTTCATCAATACTTTTTGGACAGTATATGACAAATTTATAATTCATTTATAAATCAATAAAACATTTTATTTATGAATTTGTTACACCCAACGTGATATAACGTGCGTCATCCAACAGGGGGCGTGCCATATCAACTGTTGATTAGATTCGGGCAAATGCTTGTTCTGCCATTTGCCAGAAGAATAGTGCGCGGCGCCGCCTCCATATTGCGCCGCCGCAAACCGAGTTAAGATTAAGATTGAGCCGAGCCAGCCGAGTTTTCTTGAAGGCGCCGCCGGGGTTTCATTAAGCGAAAGTGAGCCGATTTTGTGCAGCTAAGTTTGGCTTGAGAAAATATTAATACAAAAAGATCTGCCCGAAACAAATGTTCAGGTTTTGTTTTTTCCTTTGTTTCTTGTCGTTGTTAGAAAACGGTGTGATTGTTAGTGTGAAAATGTTGGCTTATGTAACCACCAGGATAAACTATACTCGATATTTAATCACAAACTAGCTAAATTTTAAATGGATGCAATATGTCACACGTAATATAAACTAGATGTGGTCGGACAATGGTCCTCAGAGGGCCCCGCATTTCTGGTATTGCTGGACTAGTTTACATATGGGTGAAAAGTTTAGGTTAAAGTTGAAAAATATGAAAACCAGAATTATGTTTTCATCGATATACATGAGGGAAAATAATCTACTTGTTCAAATAATATTAAAGAAGATATGTCTGAAATAATGGGTGCAATAGAAAATCCCCGATTGTACTCTGTTGCCCACATTTGATTTTGAGCAAGTCTGTATTCCAATAGGTCAGAAGCCTCCATATAGGCACCAGTGATCCCTGTGAATTTGAGAAATATCAAGCAAGTTCTTGTTGAGATTTCGGGTGCGAAAGAAAAATCAATGATTGTGCTTTGGCAGCCATATTGGAATTCCGACAGGTCTTCAATTCGATAGAGATGGAGCCCTTATAGGTACCAATCATCTCTGTGAATTTAGGAAAGATGAAGTATGTTGTTTTTGAGTTAGCACGCAAAAGAAAATCAGCAATTGGGCTGTGGTGGCCAGATTGGAAATTGGATACTAGTAGGTCTGTAATTCAATAGGTCTGGTGCCCTTGTATGTACCAATCATCCCTGTGAATTTTGGAAAGCTGAAGTATGTGGTTGTTGAGTTATCACGTGCGAAAGAAAATCAGCGATTGGGCTGTAGCGGCCATATTGGAATTCCGACAGGTATATCATTCAGTAGGTCAGGAGCCCTCATATATACCAATCATGCCTATGAATTTGGGAAAGCTGAAGTATGTTGTTGTTGAGTTACCGTGCGCAAAAGAAAATCAGCGACTGGGCAGTGGCGGCCATACTAGAATTCCAAGAGGTCTGTAAATCAACAGGTCTGGAGCCCTTGTATGTACCAATCATCCCTGTGAATTTGGGAAAGCTAAAGTATGTTGTTCTTATCGTGCGCGAGAGAAAATCAGCGATTGGGCTGTGGTGGCCATATTGGAATTCCGACAGGTCTGTAATTCAATAGGTCTGGAGCCCTTTTATGTACCAAACATCCCTGTGAATTTGGGAAAAGCTGAAGTATGTTGTTGTTGAGTTATCGCGCGCGAAGGACTTGTCCTCAGTATGATATTTTTGGTAGTGTTATGATTATGATGATTTTGAGGCCAAATAACTAAATTCGAACTGCTGTTCAGTGAGCCTATGACAGGTTCAGTCAGTACAGACATGGAGGTAGAATCCCATTCCCCACCCCCCCCCCCCCACCCCCCGGGTCGCACCTTGTGATAAAAGGGGTCTCATTTGAGTAATGGTTTAGGTTTAAGAATATTTTAAACTGCCCATGTGCTGAGGAACTCTATCCTTTGAATGTCTACTTTATCTATTAACCTGATTTTATGTAGTTGAATTATGTTAATGTATTTAGATTGTAAGGATGGTCAGAACTTTTCTTAGTTCTAAATGAACAGTATATTTTATGTTGGTTAGAGGTCAGTATAACAATATTCAGTAGCTTAAATCCATGTATCTGGCTGGTCAGCCAGGCTTGGGGATTATGGGCTTTACAGGCCCCAGGCAAGGGGGGGGCATTTTTCGGCCTGACAGGACTGTTCTGTTTTCTCTAAATTCATTAATAGCCCTAGTTTAGTAGATTAGACAATTTCAAATGAAAGATCTTTAGATCACTATTTTCGCTAGAAATATCAATCTTCAGTATATTTATGGACATATTTTGTGAACTAACAGAAGAAAATAAACCTTACAATTACCACAAGGATGGACTTTTATAATGATTGGTGATGGTGAACAAAAGTACATGGACATATATGTAAAATCTACTTGTAAGAGCTAAAATCCCCCCCTGTTCTTCTAGATCTCAATGAACTTAACAGTAGTACTGACATTTTTTGCTGAAAGGTTATTACAAAGTGCCATGATCTATACCATGCTTTGGTCAATAAATTCTAATTCAAAAACCTAAAATGTAAAAAGAGCAAGCATTCAGATGATATAACAACCCCAAGGGTGATTTAGAAAATCTAGCAGTCAATTGGTGGGTGACTATGTTCACCATAAAAAATAAATAGAAAGAAATGTCTTTTATGTAACAGGCAGACTGAATGCAAATTAACAGATGATAGTGATGCCTTATGTAATGATTGCATATAAATCTGCCAACCTACCATCTTAACCAAAGGTTTCTTGATACAATAAGGCCACTAGTTTCCTGGCAAACAACTTCTTCATTAATGTTGAAATTAAAATGTTTATTTTTTTTTCCAAAACATTATGAGGTCAGTTCAAATTTTAAAATAAAATTCAGTTCAATGTTTTGAGAATAATATCAATTCAAAAACATTTTCTGTTCAAATTCAATTTGCAATTAAATAAATTACGATCTTTTGATTATATATTTCATCAGTGAGTGTGCAGATAGATTAAGCGGCATCCTGTAATTTATATCTGTTTCTGGCTTCAGGCAAACACCGTTTGTCTGACCACATAGAAAGCAGACACATAAATCCTGCTCAATTAAATAGAGTATGTAGGCCTCCATTCCAATTCATTTCATAAGGTTAATATCATTTAATTCAACTCTGATTCGTACAAAGTTGTCTTTAATTCCAATTCATTTCCAATCAATTCAGAGTTGACCTTAATTCTGGGTGCCAGGCCTGAGCTAAAAAGACTTGCTTTCACCAATAAAAATATGGCAACAACTATGACAGGTGCTGCCACCTAGCAGCAAATTATATAACTAATGAATGGTTCTCAGGCCATCCAGTTTTGAGTCAGCACCAAAGTTCTGGACTCTGGTCATCTATTGATACATGGGACCACGTTCTTATTTTCACATTATAATGAAAAACATTATTATTTAAGGCCTGGCAGGTCTAGAAACAAAGGAAGTACAACCTCACACTGATATGCTCCCAAACATGTCAATTTTAAGTGAAGCCACAGCTGTCAGAACTGGCAGTAACAAAAGCAGCATTTCCTGTATAAATCTGTATTTATTCTCCTCTCTGTACAACTGTATACATATCACATGCAAATTACATACACACTCCACGGACCTGATGAGCAAGACCAGTTTACTACATGAAACTCACACACTTAACAAACTAATATTTGAATAGTGTTTTAAAATTTTTATCTGTTATGTATTTTGTTTTCACTTAAAAAATATGCTGCCAACATACAAAAAATTTACCTTACAAACATTCTGATATTATAATTTATATCAGTGTCAATAACTGTCACTTACAGCACTAAATGTTAAAGGCAATGTCCAACTTTTCCCATGAGAAGTCCTGTAATTCCATCCATATTAAATAATCAGAAAAAATTTTTAGTTGAAGAAAATGACATATTCAATATTTACCAAGTAAGATAGTCACCTTCTTAAAAAAAGCTTATTTAAACATTGTCTAGTTAAACCTAACATAAATCATTCTTATCATTCATAATCTACACTTGGTTTCTACTTAACGAATAACAATGTACCAATATGGTCAGTTAAAATCTGTCCTGGTAATATGAAGGCAGAACAAGTGTACCCTTGAAAAGCCTGCATATTTTATCTACATTAACCCTAGCGCACACACAACTTTTTGGAAAACTTGTGGACATGAGATGGAAATTTGTTACTCAACATCATCCTCTTGCAGGTTGGGTGAAGCTGCTGAACTGGAAATTTTCTGAAACAACAAATACAGTAATATACAGTAATATACAGTAATATAATATACGACTGTTTATTCTGACTGCAGGATTTAAACAAAGGAATCTAAGAACATATTCAGACGAAACATATGTTAATAAAAAGACATTCTCAGAGGAGATGTATTCCAATTATAGGTTATTACTAAATATTTAAATTATAAATGACTAGCATAATTCCTCAAGCCAAATGTTAAACCGCAACTGCAGGATATCTGATGAACCTGTTATGTTTTTGCATTATTATTTGGGTGCCTTACCAATAGGGGTTATACGTACTTATTACTAATCTGCAATCATTTCATTGTCTCTGTGACAAAAGTATGGTTTATTGTTTACCTGTGTGATATTTGGGAGACTGTGCAACACCTGAAGGGTTTATTATTTGCCAGAATGATATTTGGGTGGAACACCTGTAGGGTTTATGACTCATCTGTGATATTTGGGAGTCTGTGAGACCTGCAGGGTTTATGACTCACCTGTGTGATATTTGGGAGTCTGTGACACCTGTAGGGTTTATGACTCACCTATGTGATACATGGGAATCTGGGACAGCTGTACTTTTAATTACTCACCTGTGTGATATTTGGGAGTCTCTGAAGCAGCAGCTGGAACACCTGTGGGGGCAGTGTCTGTTGCAGCAGCTGGAGCAGCTGTTGAGGTGTACCACATACTGCTACAGCATTACCTAAATGCTCAATACCAGACTCAATCTCTCCTGTAACAGGAAAACAATATTAGATTTAACCACCTAGGTCCATGTACAAGGCGTATTAACAATTCCTTCCAGATTTTATAGTTTCCACACATATAATTAATTTTATTTCAGCAACCACATGCTTCTGCTTTGATTCATATTCCAAAAGAGATCCTTTGGGAGTCAATATTCAATCATGAAAACCACAATTTGCTAAATCAACATTCCTAAAACAATTTTATTCACACTGAAATAGGAAGACATTCGTAGACTCAATGATGCATTTTTTTTCAACTTCATTACCAATAGGTGATCAAAATTAGTTTGAAGCATTGCTATTACCGATATTTGTTTAAATGATGGAGCACACTTTGTATATCATCATTACTCTAGTTATAAATTAAAATCTACAGCATGTTAATTCATATATATACAATGTGTGTAGTATTAACTATTAACAACTGAACAATGTGAACAGACTGTTCTAATTATATCACTCACCTGCAGCCAACAATTCCTCTCCAAGCTGTACTTCTTGCATGAAGAACCTCTGCATGGCTTCAGAGTCTTTAAAATCTGGAACCTGCAGGAACAAATCGAGTGAACACTCCATACAGGATATCACACTATATTTACAACAGTATAATACCTTAATATATATTTATATATTATCACTAGAAAGCAAATTAATTCAGAAGAATATACAAGCAGTATATATAGAATTGAATAAGTACTAATTAAATTACTGCATCTCCAGGTGGGTAATTTCTGATGTTCCCATGTTCAATGGACGTAAATTGGTGAGAGATTAATTACTGGAATGTTCATTATCTGTTCAGATATCTGAGAACTTTTGTAACTTAACAGGTCTTTACTTTGAGGGCAAAAGTCATTTATTACTGCCAGGTTCACCACAAGAGTGCATAATGCACTACAGTATGTCTTGTGACTGGGCTGACCTCATTAAATATGCACAGGTTTTGCTAAGAATCCAACTCAGGTGAGATGCTTTAATTGTTAATATTCACAGCCAGTTTCACGAAATACATCCAATTTCTGGATACCAGGTACAAGTGTAAGTCATTACAGCAAGACCAAAGGATATTTGAGTGGATATCTGGGTGGATGGTGCCTGAACTACAATATAAACTATCTATAAGACGGGCGTATGGAAACTAAATCTTGTCAGTGTAAATGTACCTTTGTTTGTCCTGCTCCTTGTGCAGACCTCTGTTTTGCTTTTCTTCTTTCTGAAAAGATGGAAACATGACTTGACAAAGACAAGAACTGTTGTATGTAAATTGAATCAGCTGCCTTCTGGTATCAGTCATCAATCTTGGTGCATAGTCTGCCATAGACATTTAATGTTTAAAATATGACACCCTTTGTATCATCAGGTCTGTGTATTAAGTGTCATCTTAACTCGTGAAAATACCTGTCTTTATATGTAATAAAACTCATAAAAGAAGAAGAGAAACTTTGGACAGTAAACATCTATTTCATGACATTGCATCCCTTTGATTATTTTGTTTTCTAGAGAGTACAACAAATTAGAAGTACTGAACTGGTGAAATCTAAGTTCTATGATTTTTTTAGACAGATTCATGTTTGCAGTCACCAAGGTGAAAAAACAGTCGACCCATCACAGATCATGACTCAAAGAGACATTTTGTTGCTGAAAGTGGCCAGGGCTGAACGGATAGTCAAAGGTGTCCCTCTCACAGCCACAGTGGCTAATTCATCATAACCAGCCGGTCTGATTCCAAGAGTCTCTTCCTATGCTGTACGAGAGCCCTAGAAGATCCTTTGAGAAATTCTGACTGGGATGAGCTCCGACTCAGTCTTGCAGGAAAACAATAATTTTTTTGCGAAGGAAACATCTAATGGTATATGACAGTATTGTGGCTCAATAACATCTTCATATAATGCAGCATTTATGATAATTACCTAAATTTTAAGACATTTCTAGGGTATTATTTTGATACTTAAGACATGAAACCACCTGCTAACGGTACCCCTATACATTGCCAGAACAAAGAGTCACAGGTTCTCTGTTCACGTGTATAATGATGGAAGAATCAAGGGGGTTTGAAGTGCACAATCAAGAACCACATGTCATGACATTAAATAAAATGATATTTGGGCTTTTGTGTGTATCATGTGCACTTAATTAAAAATTGTTTTACTTCATTCCGTTCCTAGTTTGTGTGGATGTCTGGGTTAAATCATTGGTTGCCTCATTCAGGACACTGTATGAATATAAGGAATGTCAACTTGTGACCAAGACAAATAAAATACATCCTAGATCCTCGTCACACTAAGCAGGCCCAATCCTAAGATGCAGGTACATCAGATTTTGGCGGTCCCCCTAAACACCCAAAGCACTGGTGTTTTGGGTACCTGTGATGAAACACCACAAAACACCCACTAAACTTCAAATCAGTAGCCAAAACGCAACACCATTCAATAAATAATCATGTGATGAAAATGGGCCAATTGCGATATTTCTGTACATTTATGTCCCACCCGTAACACCAAAATTTATTGTAATAGAAATCTTAATTATTTATCTTTTATACATGTACATAATCTGATATAATTATCTCAGAAATCTCCCAGCTCCCACGTTCCTCTATGGTTAGATAATGATAAATCAATATTACAAAGTCATCATAATCTGTCCCGCCCGTAACACACACAGTGTTCCACCTTGCTGGTCCCAGGATTTACTTGATGGAAACTTTCCTTTAACTTGCATGTACCTGAGGCAATGAGACACCTGATAGGTAGAATAAGTTCAGCTCAATAGTCTTACTGTTAAATATGTTTAGACAAAAAGTGTTACGGGTGGGACATATTTGATAGAAATACAGTTTTAATTAATATTTACATCTAATTTATACATTAATAAGACAATAAAACAAGTCACAAACCCAAAATATGCCATGGACTATTGAAAATCAAGGCACAGTATATTTCTTTTTAGAATATAATATGAGGAATTTGTCAAATTTGCAAAAAGAAAGTCTATGGAGGACCGTTACGGGTGGGACAAAGCCTGGTGATGCTATTTACTTTTACAACAGATATTTTTTAATATTCCTTTTTATTGATGAATTTAATGGTGAGAAAATGCTATAAAATAACCTGCACAGTCATTCTGTTATTCTGATGAAAAGTTGCAGCCGTTAATTTATAAAAATAACCCTGCATGGCTACTCTTTGAAATAATTGCTTAAAATATGCTTATTAGTACAGTCCATTAAGCACTGTAAAAGTACAGAATATGTTAAATAAATGTACTCATGTTTTCCCAACCTTTCAATTTTGCATGTTTCTTTTTGGAATCCATACCATTATTGTTACCATTATTGACCGTATCTGTCTTTAGTGTTACCTTTCACTGTTATATGTCTTTATCAACTAATTTACTAAAACATCTGTCAAAATATGCAGTTTCCCTTTAATATTTGCTTATATTTTAAATGATTTAAATAATCTATAATGTTGAAAACATAATAAATTAAATTAAATCCAGATTGATCCAGGGAAAGAAAATTTTAGACATTAAATTTAAATAAATAATAATATGATAAATTGCCTTCCTGAAAATCTTAAGTATTAACCAAAGAAGGCCTAAAAGTACATTAAAATATATATTAAAAGTATAGTATTACCTTTAAAATGAGTTGAAGAAGATACCATCAAGGTTAACATGAAAGGAGTTGTTAAATCTTATTTAATCTGCAGCGAGCAATATTCTTTGTCTTGTTACGGGTGGGACAATGTTACGGGTGGGACACGTTACGGGTGGGACAAAATGATGTATCTTTGATATGCTGTATAATAAATTCAGAGGACAGGCATACGTATTAGGCATGACAAAACAGTTCAGGTTTGTGCTTTTCTGTATAAAGGTTTAAGGTTTATCTATTCTCTAATTTCACACTGCTATTCCACTGTTACGGGTGGGACAGTTATGATTGACAATACCAACCTTTTTGGATGAAACACTTGATTCTGATTTGTTAGAGTGACATGTACCCCAGACACATATGAAATATTAATCTCACTTATATTCTGGTCAGTGTAACACAAAATGCAGTTCTTGGTTAATAATCATGACAATTGCAGCACTACCTGTTACGGGTGGGACAAAAAAAATATTTTATTTTAACCAAGACATCATAATTGATACCAAAATCCAAGTTTTGGATTTCTGTATCCAAGTTACTTCTTCATTAAAACTTTCAACCCTACTTCACTGTTTAAATTCATTTAGCAGCATGTATACAGCTGATAATTAAGGTCTGCATGGTCATAAAACTTATGGGTTTAACTGTGGACATGTTACGGGTGGGACAAATTGGCCCATAATTTGCTGCAAGTGGATAGAAACATCTTTTCTATCACACTAAAAAGTGATGGATGTTACTATCTGCATCATCTGAGATATTCTTAATTAGTAACTGTCTAACAAACAGCCTTATTTTTCTTTCTTTAACCTCAGACACTGTCATGTACAGATTTAGCGCAATTGGCCCAATTTTATATCTCTGCAATACTGTGTCATTAATTTATGATTTAAAGATGAGTGTTTAAGCTGTGGTCGGTTCACCAGCGGTCATGGCAGCTATTAATGGCAGCTATGATACTGCCCCCTAGTAGTGCAAGTCACAATCAAGCAGAGCACTTGTTAATTGTTGAAAACACTATTGCTTTCTTTTATTTTATATAATAGTGGCACAATATTGCACTGACATATGCAAGAGATGATAATTTATTAACCTTTGCTGGTGTTTTGCTTCTAATTGGAATTTAAAAGGGTGTTGTGGTTCAAGCGCCAGGGTTGCAGAGTTTTTAAAGTGAGTCTTGTTTTACATACAAAAATAAATATTTAGCTGAATTTCTTTGTCATTCGAATAAAGTACTTTATCTTCCTTAGATTACTTAAGTTTCTTTTTCATAAAGACAATATTTGATTTTACACAATTTTTTCCAGACAATTGTTTTAAGTTCCAGTTTACTCGGAAGTTTTTTATGTGGCGGTATTCAGGATCCTGGATATCACCACATTTAGACCCAGTTGTGGCTGTTGTAAACACAGAGCCACAGGTACCTGCCTTCATTTATCTAGCGTACAGGAGCGCATGCAGGTGACGACGATGTACCCATTTTAAATTCACTTAGCCTGTGGTTAAGCCCCGGGTGATTGGCTGGTGATTGTTTCAGGCCAGCTGTGTGCACTGCACATGTTACATCATCACTGCTAACTTACTTGCCTACCCAGCTGAAATGTAATACATGCACCTGGCCAGCTGAAACCAATCAGTGTGTTCCCTTGGTAACAATGCTGTCTATGGCCAGTGGTCATGTGTATGGAGTGGTCCAGTTACAGGGCACTCACACCATGCATCAGTGATGATGTAACAAATGCATGTATGCTGCCTCAAAGATCTTGAAACAATCAGCACAGGGGCACTGGGATAGGCACCCAACATCAGGTGTAGCCTACTCCTGTCCGCTAGATAAATGAAGGCTGGGACCTGTGGCTGTGTTAACAACAGAGACACAAGTGGGTCTACGCCGCATTTAATGAAGTTAATCCCGTGTGTGCAGAATCAGCTGTTTTTTTTTTTTCATCAGCTGTTGTACAGAATAGTCTTTGTTTTGCAAATCAAAATAGCTGACACATACATCAGTTAATGAAATAATGCTTTTCCAATCGTTTAAAATACTAATGTCAGATTTCCAAGCTTGGAGCCACTATAGAACGCGGGCTTTGCTTCTATTGGGGAAAATATAAATAAAACTGTCTCCTCTCAATCCCTATTTTAACTCTTACTTTTCCCTGTAGATGTCCCTACACTCAACTCTTCTAACATTAACAACTACTTAGCATCAGAAGTCGCCTGAACCGGGAATCGAACCTACAATCGCTAGACTAGGAGCCCTACAAGCTATTAAGTGAGCCGTGAAGACGAGATACCAGCAGGAGCAAGTTTTGTTCATTTATATCTGTGATTGAAGCGCCATCTATCTCGAAAATGGGAAACCATTTACTATTTGAACAGGAAAATTAAGCTTTAGGTGATGGCTCTGCCCCCACACCCCTGTTCAGACGGTGAACCCAGGTTCCCCGGACCCCTCCTCCTCTATATTATAATAAACTCTAGTTATGAGCAAAATTAAATACAGGAATTCTCAGGAAAGTAATATGTATCGGCCTTTTTCAGGAAACAATTTATTATGCGACACCCATTGTGCATAAGGTACAGGCGGTAGCTGGTACCACAGGCGCTTGAATCGCTATTTGTGTTGATATTGGCTTAAATCGTGTTCTATTTACCTTAACAACAATCCCCTACCGTTCAATGAGCTGTAAACCATGTTATATCGCTTGCCGGTACTTGTTTATATAATAGATACACAAGGCCGGCATCCAAGTCTGCGGACGAGTCTGTATCCATTAAGCGACGAGCAGACAGATTTAACCCAGATTACTATTTCCATCGTTATCAACCAATCAGGTGTTAGGTTCCAGGGGGGAATCCTTACTGCTGACCAAGATAAATGGGGATTTCCTCGTTTGGGGTAACAGCTGCTTAATGGATGCAGACTAGTTACAAATAAGAGCTCATTACAAGTGGTATTCTGTGTGTATTGGAATTGTTAATGCTTTTATAGAAAGAAGAACTGGCCATTTAACGCCTGTAAGTTTCTTCCCTCGAAAATCTTTGAAATATTCGGGAATTTGAATTGATTTCTTCTATTATCGCCAACCCACCGCAGACTTGGATGCCAGCTTTGTGTATCTATTATATAAACAAGTACCGGCAAGCGATATAACATGGTTTACAGCTCATTAAACGGTAGGGGACTGTTGTTAAGGTAAATTGAACACGATTTAAGCCAATATCAACACAAATAGCGATTCAAGCGCCTGTGCCGGTAAGCTGAAGCTCAGGGCAGAACTATAGAAACCGGGCTTCAGCCTACCGCCGGTAAAACGGGTGTCGCATAATAAATTGTTTCCTGGAAAAGGCCGTTACATATCATTTTCCTCAGAATTCCCGTATTTAATTTTGCTCATAGCTGGAGTTTATTATATTAGAGGAGGAGGGGTCCTGGGAACCTTGGTTCCCCGTCTGAACAGGGGTGTGGGGGCGGAGCCCCCACTTAAAGCTTAATTTTCCTGTTAAAATAGTAAATGGTTTCCCATTTTCGCGATAGATGCCTCTTCAATCGCAGATATAAATGAACAAAACTTGCTTCTGCTGGTATCTCGTCTTCACGGCTCACTTTGTAGCGTGTAGGGCTCCTAGTCCAGAGATCTTAGGTTCGATTCCGGATTCAGGCGACTTCTGATGCTTAGTAGTTATGTTAGAAGAGTTGAGTGTAGGGACATCTACAGGGAAAAGTAGGAGTTAAAATAGGGAATGAGAGGTGACAATTTTATTTATATGTTCCTCATTACAAGCGAAGCCCGCGTTCTATAGTGGCTCCAAGCTCAGTTTCTATAGTTCTGACCCAAGGTTTTCCGCATTTTACTTTGTGCCATATTTTTGATGGTTCGGGGGTCCGCACAGTTGTGGATTTCGCATGAAGTAACCGGCGTACTTACTTTCGCGTAGTTTCTTCTTGAAGTCTGGATCGCTCCGTCTCTTGTGGTCAAAATAAATACAATAACCTAGAAAACAGAGCCCTGCCCCTGCTGCCGCAATGCTGAAAGCGCTTTTAGACAACATTTTACTGGAGATATTCTAGATTTTTAACCGTCTTACTTCACGCCGTACAATGACCTTCACCTTATTATTGGGGGGGGGGGGGGGATGCACTCTCTAGCAATCAACCTATATCTCGCCTATACGGTGTGGTAATGCAGTAGTATGCTTGGAGATTAGTTAAGTTTAATACCGATTCGCTGATTGGTCATCTTTTATGGGTCTGTCTAAAAACCGGAGAATCCACGGAGACCCGGAGAATCCACGAAGAATTTTCAGTTTTTTTTATTTATATCACTGATAGTTTGGAATAAACATTAAAATCACTTAAAATCTGCAACAAAATTACTCTTAACACATTTTCCCACAGGTAAATGACTTCACATAATAAATTTCAAATAATTAAATATTTTCAGCACAAACAATGTGGTATTATGATTTATATATAATATTTAGTTGCTACAAGACTAATTAGCGCTTCTTAATTGTTTTATGCAACATTTTCTTAACATGATTTCCTACCTAGTTATCCATATGGTATTTAATTTTTCATACCAGTATAATTGTTTATAATATAAGTTAGTTAATCGGATAATAGGGTGTCAACCTGACTGGCCTGATACTAGTACGTGTTAAACGAGGCAAAGCGTTGGTGTTTGCAAAATTTATTAAAAAAAATAATAAGAATTCTTGATGTGGTCAAAATCAGGCTTAGAGAGATTGAATACTACTTTATATATATTTCTGTCTCATTTCTCTATTAATTGTCTTAGTACAAGGTTTATAGAGGATTTACAATAAGATATATTGGCCCCTGATACATTTTAGATAAGGCCTATATATATGTTCTCATTAAGACATTGGTCAGTTAGTAATATGCAGATTAGGATCGCCATTTACAGAAACACTGCTCTTTCCAATAGGCCTATCTCAAATACTATCCATGATATTCTAACGTCTACTATGTCTAGACGGAAGTTGTCATGGTCAAAGATAAATATAATAGCATGCTAAAAAGGATTTGGCGTACGTTTTTATTTTAAATTTTGAAATATGTATATTAAGTCATCATTGACGAAAGTTGTATTTTTCCATTAACTCATGAATTTGAATTAACATTCATAACTGTTCAAGCCTAAATATTAGGTTTAGGCCTACGTTTAAGTGGTAAACATTTAAATTAATGCATATCAATTATGGTTATGAAAAAAATTACAATTTTCATTTTTTTTGCAATATGCAAATTGGGTACGCCATAGTATAAATTTGTACTTTTTCTTAACTTGTAAATTGGTCAAATAATAAACCTAGACAGCTGTTTTCCTGGTAATGTGTGCTCAGTCTTCTCCATTTACAGAGCGACGTTAGGTTAGGGGGGGGGGGGGGGGGGGTTCTTTTGAATATACAGTATGCAAATTAGGGCCCATTTTCTCTTCCATCTTCGGAAATAGGGCTATGTCTGTTGTGAGGATAGGCGTGGTATTTAAACTTATATAGCTTCCAAGGATTTTAAATATCCAAAATAGAAATCCATTCGTGTTTAGTTCATCCAGATGAAAGGTTTAAGTTAAATTACCTCCAATCATCAATTTTCAACTAATTTTGGCGCAGTTCCTACAAGTTTCGCAAATCGGTGATTGGCATCAACATTTAATGAATGTTTATGGATACTTCCCGTTTGGGATCTGATGTAACATAAAATATATATGGTAATATTTTCAAAGATTACCTGCACAGTTTATGATTAATATGAAAAGACTGAGAACCTGCACCAACAGTAATAATTGAAAGACCTAAATCATATTTTGAAGAGCATTATAAAACAACTCCAGAAACATTGATATATTCATAAGACTGAAAAAAAATAAATTGTTTAGAATAATAACATATGCCTATTGAAATCAAAATCAGAATACCGATATATCTTACTCATGGATTTATCCTATATATAAGTTGAATATGAGAACCTATTATTTATACTGCCTGTGCAGCCCTGGGAGCTCATGCACAGTCTATTACTAAAACATTTATTAGCTTTGTTAACCCGTATATCTCACAGTCCCCATAATTAAGCCAAAACTATTTGAGCAACCTAATAGTAATGCTGCGTTCGTTACCGCTCGGAAATATGTTAATTACGAGTTTCCCAGTGGAAAATACCATCCGAAACTTGATCCAATTGGAACGTAACACTGGGAAACTGGGATTTTGCGGAGCATGTCGATCAGTCCCACTGAGCGGCCTTCACCTTTATTCACTGCTTTTAGAGATGCATGCAAGGAGCAAAGAAAGACACCAATATTTGACTGGTTTACACAAACGTTTTAAATTACATATAAAATTGAACAAATGTGACATGAAACATTTAATTAATCAGTTTTTGGTTACTATAACAACCCAGACATCCGGTCGGTGGGTCTTTTGTAGGGTACCGAACGCTTGCGCGACCTGCTATCTGGTAACTAATTACCTTATTTCCAAGCGGTAACGAACGTAGCGCTAGATCGGCCCTCTGACATTATGGCCAGATCACTGGCTTGCCAGAGTGCCTGGACATCTATCTCTAAGGATCGCATTATAAGGCCCCATGAGGATGCAAATATTTTCGTCATTTTTGACAACGCCTCATTGCTTACAAGTATCGTGTCACTTCAAATAAACCCACTAGACCTTTTAACAAGTTTCTTATCTCTCCAACGACACCTACCATGTGTGTGAAATATTCCGTTATAACCCAATATATTCGTTTATTGTTCTCCATGTATGGGAGATTTCTGCCTGCTGACTGTATGCGGAGATACGGTTATAAAGCGTGGCGTTGACTTGCAGGGCAGTTCTCAATTTGGCTTGTGTCACGACTCAGTAGGGGGCCCTACCGGAGATTTTTTTATTTATTTTTGGCTTTTCCCTGTAAAATGCAAGTCAATGCAGATAACCAATGAAGTAAATCTGATTGACAGATAACTGATTTTTGCATAACATTTAGTGATGCTTGCCCCTCTCATTTTTTGAGATAGTATGGGTTAACATACTGATAATACTAGACGGAAAGATGGACGCTGTTGCGCCATCGCATAAGCTCACAAGTTGACTTAAAAATATGTGGCGCTTTCAGCCTAAATATTCTAAACAATGTTAAATAACAAAGTACACAGCAAATTCTAGGGGAAAAATATAAGTGGAATTTGAGGGATGGTTCGTTCGATTTAGCGACTGGATTGCATGTCTGATAAAAACAACACTCAGTTTTATGATCCTGTGACTTTACTGCCATGTGTCATTCAGGAAATTACCATGAAACCTGAATAAAATATATAGGCATGTCACCAGTCACGATGGGCATTTCTAAGTTCAGCTTCCATGACGAATTTCAATGCAATCAATGCAGTCATCGTGAAGACACCTGTTGTTTTTTTCTGGCATTTTACTCAAAATAGATGAATGTAGCAACTCACGAGAGTACGACTGTTTTTTTTTAGGTATTGTGGGTTATTAAATAATTTCCCTACAATGCAGCTGAATACACTTGGCTTCAAAATACTACAATGTCATAGGAAAACAAACAGTGAAGAGGACAGACCCAGGCTTTTAAAATATGTTGGATTAGAATGTTTCAAGGCAAATTATACCTCCATGATTTTTTTTCTGAGGACTAGATTTAATATATAACATTTGGCAAGCATGCAAGCGTGCCAATAATCAGGCGACCTTTTTGTTGGATTGTGACACATTTAAAAGTATGACGGAACAAATATTCCAGACCGTCCCACATACCCTGACTACTGGGGGATAGTGTTGGTGGGAATTCAGGTGCAGTTTTTATTGACCGACGTGCGCTGATACGCCATCTGGTGGAGATACAGATAACTGAAAATGACAGTAAGTCATCTGAGCTATAGCGATCACTCTTTGTTCGTCGTCCGTTAACAGGGCACAAATCGTAACCGCTGGACCTGGAATCTTCTTACTTTACATCCAAAGAGGTCCATGAGAAATCTCCTTGGAAACCTGGAATTAGGTTTCTGTTGCCCATATCCTTCGAGCTATGGGGCCCCAAAGTAACCCCCCCCCCCCCCAGAATAGTCAAAAATTTCATACAAAAACTTCAATATCTCATTAACTACATCACTGATGGTCATGATTTTTGGCATACATATTGATCATGAGATGTTCCATCAGTTCCTGCAGACTGGTGGCGCCACCTGTATTTTTCGATTTTTTAACGAATTTTTTCTCTATTTTTGAGACCTTTAAAATGTGGACATCTGTTAACACAGCACAAATCGTAAAGACTGGACCTAGAATCTTCATTCTTGACATTCTGAGAGACCTATGAAAAGTCTCCATGGAAACCAGAAATTAGGTCTCTATTACCCACATCCTTTGAGCTATGGGGCCCAAAAGTACCCCCCAGAATAGTCAAAAATTTCATACAAAAACTTCAATATCTCATTAACTACATCACTGATGGTCATGATTTTTGGCATACATATTAATCATGAGATGTTTCATCAGTTTCTGCAGTATGGTGGCGCCACCTATAATTTTCGATTTTTTACGATTTTTTTCTATTTTTGAGACCTTTAAAAATGTGGACATCTGTTAACAGGGCACAAATCGTAAAGACTGGACCTAGAATCTTCATTCTTGATATTCTGAGAGACCTATGAAAAGTCTCCATAGAAACCAGAAATTAGGTCTCTGTTACCCATATCCTTCAAGCTATGGGGCCCAAAAGTACCCCCCCCCCCAGAATAGTATAAAATTTCATACAAAAACTTCAATATCTCATAAACTACATCACTTATGGTCATGATACAAAAGCTCAAGTATCAGAATAACCACTGCATTGATCACCAGGATTCTTTGCATGAATATTGATCATGAGATGTTCCATCATTTCCTGTAGACTGGTGGTGCCACCTGTATTTTTTCGAATTTTTTTCTCTTTTTTCAGACCTCAATGAAACTGTCATCTGTTAACAGGGCACAAATCGTAACCACTGGACCTGGAATCTTCAAACTTAATATCAAGGGAGGTCCATGAAAAATCTCCTTGGAAACCTGAAATTAGGTCTCTGTTACCCATATCCTTGGAGCTATGGGGCTCCGAAGTACCCCCCAGAATAATACAAATTGATACAAAAACTCAAGTCTCTGAATAACTACTGCATTGATCACCATGATTCTTTGTATGAATATTGATCATGAGATGTTCCATCAGTTCCTGCAAACTGGTGGCGCCATCTGTATATTTTTTTTTAAATTTTTACGAAATTTTTTCTTTATTTTTGAGACCTTCAAAGAAGCTGTCATCTGTTAACAGGGCACAAATCGTAACTGCTGAACCTAGATTCTTCTAACTTTACATCAAGGGAGGTTCATGAAAAGTCTCTGTGAAAACATGAGATCCTTCGTAGTAAGTACCCCTCAGAATAATTAAAAATTTGATACAAAACTCCAGTATCTGAATAACCAATGCATTGATCTCCAAGATTCTTTGCAGGCATATTGATCATGGAGTGTTCCATCAGTTCCTGCAAACTGGTGGCGCCATCTGTATTTTTTTCAATTTTTTCGGCATTTTTTCTCTATTTATGAGACCTTCAAATGAAGTGGTCATCTGTTAACATGCCACAAACAGTAACTGCTGTACCTAGAATCTTCTTACTTGACATCCAGGGAGACTAATGAAAAATCTCCTTGGAAACCTGAAATTAGGTTTCTGTTACTCATGTTCTCCAAGCTATAGGGCTCATAAATACCCCCAAGAATAATTAAAAATTTGATACAAACAAAAGCTCCAGTGTCTGAATAACTAATGCCTTGATAGCCATGATTCTTTGGACATATATTGATCATGGAATGTTTCATCAGTTCCTGCAGACTGGTGGCACTCCCTGTATTTTATTCAAATTTTTTCGCATTTTTTCTATTTATGAGACCTTCAAATGAAGTTGTCATCTGTCCAAAAGCCCACTGAAACCTATTTCTAAGGACTTTTCACAAAATTCATGATTTGTTTGCACTCTGGCAGTCATTTTGCTCATTGTTCAACATTCCTTGAATTCAGCTGAGCGTCATGGCCCATGGGCCACTTGTTATAGTAGGAGTCAGTGGGTTTAACACAAATAACAAACACAAAGTCCATTATTAACTGTTATTTCTCAGCTCTTACAACTGAATACCTCTATGCACTGTTGATAGATAGTATGTTATATATATATTTATATATACACATTAACACACATGAGGATTACATGGACAGATCCAATGAAGGGGTGATTGGGGTTGAACCCAAATTTTTACCAAGAAAAATTACTTATTTTAGTGTTTTTCTCAATTATTACACCACCATCCCAGAATTGTTTTAGGGTAATATTACTCCCTTTTTGACATTGTGGATCTGTCCCTGAATTAAGAGACAATGTATTGTACCTTATGTATTGTAAAATTCCTGTTGCATTCAAACAATTAACATTTTATCATGTCTGGTAAGATTACAAGAACAACCCCGCATTCACAAATTAAGCTGAGCTGCAGGTGTCTTATTGAATGTGCTTTGCAGTTTAAATATGAATTACTATATATAAAGAGTCATATTTTTACAAACTAAAATTCAATAACTGAACCTTAACTTATATACAAAACAGCATATGGATGATAGTTAATATATAAACACTCCAAGAAGAGTTGATGAATATTTTAGGTTTAACAAAGATAACAACTAAAATAACATATTTAATAATGATACAATTTATGAAGTGATGTTCTCAAGGTTTTCACAGGCATTTACAAAAATATATACAGTATTCAAAATGGCACCAGATCATTATGAGGTTTTTACAGTTGGTTTACAAATCACCAAGTGTGTCAGCATAAATTGGACACACAAAAGATTCACTTGAAAAAAAAAATCACCACCTGCACATCTCAAACCAGCTTTACTGGACACAATCTGTTGGTTGTTATTAAAGAAAGTAAAGCAGACATCAAATCTTCTCAGAACCTGTATCTCTCAGATCTGTGTCAACAGCTCTTGTAATTCATGATTTCAGCATGTGTCAGCTAAACATTTAGAGGTCCTATTCTAATATGCTATATCTATCAACTAAAAATAATCCCTTGAATCTTTAAAAAAGGTCAGAAAATGCCAATCCCAATGCACACAGGCAGTTTATTTTGTTTAAGTCCATGTGTCTATAATATTGGGGCCCTTGAAAAGTAATCCAAATACATTCAACCTTGACAACTGGGAGCAGGTCAGACGATACCAGAGTTTTGCAAAGGCTGTTTTGCAACAAGTAACCTTTAAACTACCTCCCATATGCAACCGACCACCTTAGGTAATGTGGTTTTTCCATTTGTCACCAGGGCTAGTTTACAAACAGCCAGTATATAAACAAGCTCAGACATCCATCATAGAGGCATTACAAGAATATTTTTTAACATGAATTACATATAGTTCATTAACATATTCGCAGAGTAAACCAGAAATAACATATTCTATAGAAAGGTATGTGAATAGCTGGCTTTAAAAATCATGTCTTGCACACATGTATATAGTGTTGATTTAATTATGACGTAGTATTGCCACTTCATCATCATTGTCCTCCATCAGAGAAATATCCAGTTTCTGCTGTGGCTATTATCAAGCTTTTCTGATGGGGATAAACCCAAGTTCGCTTCACAAGACATTAACCACATAGAGCACCACACAATATATTTAGAAAACTTGTCCTTCATACTATTCAACATCATCCTCGTGCCAGTTGGGTGACGCTGCTGCACTGGAAATTTTCTGAAATAATAATAAAAGTGGCACTGAGACCAGACATCCTATAATTTTTTTCCTAAATCATAGGAACATTAAAACTCGAAAATTTTCAGCCATAGAGCACCTATCAACATAGAGTAAAGACTAAGCATATGAACTTAAGGAAAACAAACTTTGTATATATGGACTATGCATACAGACTATGCAGACTACGGATATGCATTACACACTTATTGAAAACCACCTTAAATCTCTACGACACCTGTAGTATTTACCACTCACCTGTGTGATGTTTAGGAGTCTCTGTGACACCTTTAGGGTTTATTACTCACCTGTATGCATTTTTGGGAGTCTCTGTGACACCTGTAGGGTTTATACCTTACCTGTGTGATATGTGGGAGTCTCAGTGACACCTGTAGGGTTTATACCTTACCTGTGTGATATGTGGGAGTCTCTGTGATACCTGTAGGGTTTATTACTTACCTTTGTGATATGTGGGAGTCTCTGTGACACCTGTAGGGTTTATAACTTATCTTTGTGATATGTGGGAGTCTCTGTGAAACCTGTAGGGTTTATAACTTACCTGTGTGATATGTGGGAATCTCTGTGACAGCTGTAGGGTTTATTACTTACCTGTGTGATATGTGGGAGTCTCTGTGACTCCTGTAGGGTTTATTACTCACCTGTGTGATATTTGGTAGTCTCTGGAGAAGGAGCTGGAACACCTGTGGGGGTAGAGTTTGTTGAAGAAGCTGCAAGAACTGTTGAGGTGTGCCACACACTGCAACAGCATTACCTAAATGCTCAATACCAGACTCAATTTCACCTGTAAAGAAAAGAATGCATTGAAACGACTACCTTAGCAAATGTCAAGTTAACATTCCTGATAAGGACTTGGACATATCAATTAAAAAGTCAGCATTTACATAATATGTGAACCATGGGTCATGCTTCTGAGCTGCTAACCAGGTGTAAGGGTTCCTGCATGTTTAATTTTATAGGTAGATGAAGCTTGTCCATTATAGATGGTCTGACTCTGTCATATATTCATACATTGATTACTACTGAAGTGATCAAGCATTTCAGAAGTTACCTTCAGCACCTAGAGGGCTTAAGGGAGAAACAAATAGATATATGAATTTTAAAGCTTTAAAGGCTCAAAACTGTAAACTCCAGCACTGACAGGAAAACTTACATAAACTGACCAAGTTACAGAAATGGATTTCTAACCCTATTTCTAATTTATGTACTATACATTAAGCTGAGGGTATCATCTGTTTTTCAATAGTAGACATAAAGAAAAATGGAAAGAGGTTGCAAAAATCTACTTTTTTTATTCTACATTTTAATTTATGCATCACATCTGGGGATATCATACATCACGTTTTAAATGTTATTGCCATGTGTATGCTTACTGCAATGTATACTGTATATTACATTATGTTTCAAGTAAACTGAAAATAAAATATGGTGATAAACCGACCTGTGGCCAATAACTCCTCTCCAAGCTGAACTTCTTGCATGAAGAACCTCTGCATTGCTTCAGAGTCTTTAAAATCTGGAACCTGCAGTGATAATGTATATGTTGAGGGAAGAATGAGAATCTGGGAAGATCCTGACTTATATCAACTTGCATTTGTATGCTGAAATTTTTTTCACATAATTCTATTTTATGTGAGTGTATATTTTTTTTTAATTACTTAAACAATTCAGAATTAAGGTGAAAGAAAGATAATCAAAGCATCTTTTTGAAAAGAAGGAACATAAAAAATGAAAAAAAAATTAAAAGAGTTTAAAGCTGCCATAAACCAATCAAGATAGTTCTTCCCAGGAGAAATGAGATTTCTCAATTTTCCCTGGAGAGACTATAATTCTCATTATTTCCAGGAAGAATGAGATTTCTTATTTTCCCCCAGGAAGAACAGGAATAATTTCATATCATCTCTGATTCTCATTTTTCAGGGAATAGTAAGAATCCCCATTTTACCCCCGGAAGATTCTGGATCTTCCCTGATTCTCATTATTCCCTCCACATTTTTCTATCATATTTATATGAATGCAATGTTAACAAATCACAAATATAGGAACATTTAAACACATATTTTGTCAGATTTAAAACTCTGTGTACAAAAACTGACTTGTCTTATTATGTGTCCATCTATAAAGAACCTTTACAGTTATAAGTCAAGTTTAGTTGTACCTTTGTTTGACCTGCTCCACGGGTACTTCCTTGCTTAACTTTTCTTCTTTCTGAAATTGGGAAACACAAGCTGAGTTTTTTATCAAGTGTTATGGACATGGGAGAAAGTTTCTTCAGAAAGAATTCCATCCTTTATCAGGTCTTTTTTTTTCAGTTTGCTGGGAGGGGGGGGGGGGGAGGGGGGGGGGGGGTGGTTCTGTCAGCATCCAGTACTTGACTTTGGTGGAGAGTAAGGTCAACATGTTGCTGTTCCAATGTGTGTGTATTTTATTATTACTACCTAAAGATTATGGCCAATATTATACCGGTAAAAACTATGGTAAAAGTGCAATAAAGGGGACCTCACCTCAAGTCACTGTAAGGTTTTTTTTTGCACATATTCCACATACAAAAAGGAATGGCCACTACCACGGTCTCCAGCTGGCATAATTGTACTTGTATAACATCTATGAGCGTATTATGTCTATTTATATCCTCTGCGTTTTTTATTAGCAAAAAAAAAAAACACGGATCTCAGACTTTCCTGTCTCTGTTGCCATTGCATTGGCAAGGGAACTGCCCCAAGCACTTGTGTAAAGTCTCCTCTGATTGGTCGGCAAGGTCAGCTATGTTTACTGTGGAGGACAGGACAGCATTTTAATTCCTTTTCCTTGGTTTATCTGAATGTGAAGTCAGCCAGTGCCCAGGCCTCAAAAATCATTACCCCCCCCCCTCCCCCCCAATCCCCCAGGAATGTGGCCCATGACCAATCAAGAGTTGCAATCAAGTGATGTTCATGGCTGACGTCAACAATGACAGACAGGTGAGCAGTTTACTATGGAGGGGCCAGCTTATTTTTTTTCAAAATGCCCGCCTTGGTGTCGCTTTCTAGTGTCACCTGTTTTCGCGAAAGGACGTGCAGGGCCCGGCTCCCCTCTGTGGGGCCAAAAAATAAGGGCCAGTCACCATCACTATTAACGTTTGGTCTATTAACAAGGTGAGGTCTCCTGGTCCTAGGAGCTACTATAGAACGCGGGTTTGCTTCTTTTGAGGAACATATAAATAAAATTGTATCCTCTCATTCCCTATTTTAAATCCTACTTTTCCCTGTAGATGTCCCTACACTCAACTTTTCTAACATAAACAACTACTAAGCATCAGAAGTCACCTGAATCGGGAATCGAACCTACGATCTCTAGACTAGGGGCCCTACATGCTACTAAGTGAGCCGTGAAGACTAGATACCAGCAGGAGCAAGTTTTGTTGATTTATATCACCCATTTATATCTACGATTGAAGAGGCATCTATGGTGAAAATGGGAAACCATTTACTGTTTTAACAGGAAAATTAAGCTTTAGGACCCCGTTCAGACGGGGAACCTAGGTTCCCCGGACCCCTCCTCCTCTAATATAATAAACTCCAGCTATGAGCAAAATTAAATACGGGAATTCGAAGGAAAATTATATGTATTGTCTTTTTCCAGGAAACAATTTATTACGCGACATCTGTTGTACCGGCGGTAGGCTGAAGCCCGGTTTCTATAGTTCTGCCTAAACCTATACTGCACTTTTACCAAACCTTCACTTCAGTATCAACAATTTAAGAGTATCACTGACAACTGAAATATTTTTAGTCCAACAAGATTGATAGGTGATTATCATACTTACTTTCCCGCAATTTCTTTTTGAAGTCTGGATCACTCCGTCTCTTGTGGTCAAAATAAATACAATAACCTAGAAAACAGAGCCCCGCTCCGGCTGCCGCGATACCAAAGGCACTTTTTGACAGCATCTTGACAGAATGACAACAGCACGCTGGACAATGACCTTCACCTTTCTCTCCCTGATTTGACAGGAAGCCGCTTGTTCTCCAGATCAAGTATAATAAATAACAGTTGAATGTGGGTACACATGAAACATGTTTGGAGAGTAGTCAATTTGTCAGGCAGTGACTGATTGGTCAATTGACCGGCAACACCAGCCAATCAAAATATTTGACTTTGTGAATGTTGGGGCGGCACATAGAAAGGGACTGGCGCGTTTCCCGACAAGGACTGTATACGAGGGTTCGAGTTATAGCTGAAGTGAAGCCATAACAATTCTGTAAAGCCCAAACGGAAGCTGTGAGTTATAAGAGCAACTCTAGGTGCAATTTCAAGTCTTTTTAGTCACGTGTAAACTTGATCCAACAGTCCAATCTTCACTGGTTCTCAACATTCCAGCCGGCCTGTATCTGATGAGTGATGTCATCATTTACTGATTCAGTCATGCAGTCCTAAATCTGATGTTTATGCTTACAGTGACACCTGGGTTTTCCATTGGACGAGTCATGGAATATACATTTTAGCTTCAACCTCGAAAGATTGCCGAGGTTGTCTTATGACTGATTGTTTGTCTGTCAACAGGAATCCCCATTTATAATATCCAAATGTTGAATGACAACTGTTAGTGTTACACTTACATTTAATTTAATTTAATGACATTTTGTGGATAAGTTGGCAAAGGAGCAAGTGATATATTTGAATTTTTGGGAATTAGATAAGATTAAATGGAAAATATCATTAAAACTCGCTGGGAACTTTAATTCAAGAGACACTAAAACACAGCACTGAAAGTCACCAAATGAATTAAGTGATTCCCCAATAGATAAGTAAATATAAATTAATGTCAAGAATATTAATAGAACAAAGAAAACTGTTAATATATATATATGTATTAAGCATATTAAAGTTTCAAGGGCATCAGTGATATTAATATCACGTAGCATGTACCAACATTTATTGGAATGTTGTTCCTGTCAATATTCTAAACAATTGTTATTATAGCTTACATGTAAAAGAATTAGCAGATTTAATTTATTTTTTAACAGTTTTCTGGTACACAATAAAGATTAATTCTGAAATTCGTTAAAGCCAGCTGTGCAACTGCCTTATATGTACAGTGTGGTTTTTGTCTTACTTTCATTACTGTATATATATTTTAAATGAACTGTGGTAAATATTATATTTCTGCTGAGAAAAGTTCTGTTATGTGCATTTGAATAAATGTGTATATGACCACTTAAAATTCTCTAAATTTTATTCATTATAAATGAAACTTGCTACAGTGGAGAAATACTGTGCATTATAAGAATATTATATAACTAATAAGTCAATTGACAACATCAGTATAAATATCAACAATTTGCTATAATCTGTTACAGATTTCCCTCTAAGGTTAGGCTTTATAATGATGGAAGTTACATTTCAATTTTCATAAAATTTATGCAAACAAACTTTAGAGCAATCTGTGTTTGATAATAGATTCACACCTAAGTATACTATAGACACATTAATGTAGTATGCTGTATATCATTTGGGAGGATGTACAGGTCTGTATTTGATGAGAAATTTCATAATCCTAGAGGTCAACCAATTTTTACAGATCAGATTTAATTAAATTATAAATGATTATGAACACTTCTCAAATAATCATTCATTGGTTTCTGAATTGCTTTTGATGATCATATATGATCAAGGAAGCAACTCCCAACACTAATATTTATGGAAATATGTTTTGATTTGGTTTGGTTGGGGGGTGGGCAATGTCCTCTTTATTTAATCATTAAGGTAGGGGGGCTTTTGTCGACAGAGCTTTTTTCCATTGGGGCTTTTATCCTGGGGGAGGGGGAGCTCTTGTACTACATCCAAGTTCCATTGAAAAATTAACCACAGCATGAACAGAACAATACATCAACATATACAAAAGACAAAGGGACTGCTCCTCATTCTGTTGTTTGTCAAACACATGCTAGTGGTTGCTGTAACTGTGAAACATAGCCCTTGAGAAACTTGCTAATTGGATGTCAAGCTTATTGTCCACTGCCATTATCAGTGTAAGATTAAGATACCACAGTTCTTTACATAAGGGTTTAAAAAAAGCCTGTTTCTTGCATTATGTTAATTAACATTAAATTAAGGTGTAAATAACTTTATTGTAAAAAAACCTGCCCAACCTGTACATAATTATATATACTAGAATTAGAATAACATTGCAAGGGCTGTTTACAAGTATAGACAGTTTTTTTGCAAGGTCACTCATTTTGATCAATGTAGAATGATTTAAATGCTTTTATTTCAGATTGCATGTCACTGAAAGAGACAAAGCAGTACCATGTCTAAAGGTAAGCATAAGTTTGAGCCACCTTGATGAAGCAACCATGAAATTTATGAGGCAAAGTTACGAGCCTTCCATATTTCATTTATGAATAGAAGTGCCTTTTTACCTTCATGGTCTCTTCTGAAGAAAATATGGACTATCATTAATCTTTTTTAATAAAGTGTACAAGTATAACACAGCAAATCCAGTGTGTAACATATAAAAGCTAAACATTCTGTCATCTGAGTAGCAGTGAGTGCACCCTTGCATAATTGTTCTTAAGGACCTTGGATAATGCTGGTATACACCAAGAATTATAGATTGGATGCTGAGAAGATAACACCTGTAGGTGTATATAATGTTACAAAATGTTCAAGGGAGATCCAGCAAAGAAGAATTATGTTGACTGAAATCAGTGAAAGTTTCTGATGTTAATCAGACAAGTACATTACATTTACTTCACAGCCAGGAAGCCACGAGCCCCTAAGGCCCATGTGCTTGCTGACCCAGTCCCAGAAGGAGAAATCCTGACAGATATTTTCAAGAAACCGTGGAGGGTTGGACCAGCTGTAGGGAGCGGGGGCTTTGGACTATTGTACTTAGGTAAATTTGATTGTTGAGCTTTATGTCATTACATATCTAGGCTGTTCTTAAATTCTAGATGCTTTCTAACTGCTCTTAAAAGGAGAGAATGACTCCATTATGTCATGACATGATCTAACTTCTAAGTGATATTGGAAAAGAAGCCTCAGCATAGGATGTCTAGATGTTAATATGTGACCTTGCAGACATGATGATGTTTCATTTCACAGTTTATGTTGGTTTTAAAAAGTAAAAAAAAAGCAGTTTGCATGTTAAAGAGTAGTACTGAATGAGCCTTGCAGGTTTAACAGTTTGTACACAGTGATATTTGCATAGCTAGTCTGATTGAAATCACCTTTCTTTTATTTCAGCTGAACGAGATACTGGCAAAAGTGTGAGCAAAGATGCTGAATATGTGGTGAAAGTGGTATGTAACCTATAGTCCGACTAATTAGCATGTCAGTCTGATTTGCTGATGGAAAAATGTTTAGAAATAATGTGGTTGGCTTTATATTCTTGAGGCTGAAGTTTTTGCAATTTCTTCTTTTTGAACATTTTACAAGGGTTTCATTTTTGCGACTGCACTGTAGAACCTACAAAGTGGAAGTACAGCAGCATCTGTATTGATTTTATATTCAGAATGAATCCTACAATGCATCGCTCATTTGTGGTTCAGTCACCAAATTTGTGTCGTGGGCATTTATATATATACTGTCACAGAGTGTGTTTTACAATAATGAATGCATGTACATGTATGTATGTATGGGCTAGTTTTGATGCCATGCACAGATTAGGTTATGGATTCCGTTGTTTTCAGAGGTTTGATAACTAATCTGTTTGTGCAGATGACTCGCCTCTTATTGTTCATCTTAGTTGATGGGACATCTTATTCCCGAGGTTACATATTCGCAATTATATCACATTCGCAAATATCTTGAAATTGAAACCGTCGCAAATAAAAAAGCAATCACAGTATTACAACGAACTCCTGCTTAAGCTTAAATCAGACTTTTTAATCACTGGTCTTGATATTGTGCCAGTGCCCAAATGATATTTGGTCATCTTTGCACTTAAACATTTTCAAAGTATACAGGGAATCATATTTTCCAGTGAAGCTATGTGTTGAATATTGTTAACACTTTATCTGGCATGCTTGCAAGGAGGCTGTTTAGCGAAGGCTTCACTGAAGCCAGTCATGGTGTGCTTAGTATATATCTAAAGAAAAGCCACTGCTTGAATTTTGATTAATAAAGATTGCCCATTTCTTCTGTTTTATACCTGTTTTCCATAAGTCCTCAATACATAATATGTTCAGGTATTAGGGCTAGTCTAGAGTATGGTTATCAGTAAAATGTTCTTTAGATTTTCTCAGAATCCTGAGTTTAATTCATGGCACCATAAATCCATTAGTTGTTGGTGGACCAAAATGTGTTAAGAATAAGAGCCATTATGATCCAACTCTCAGTGCCTATTTAAGTACATATATTTAGTAGATAAAATAATTATTTCCTCTGGAATGATGGGATCTGCATATAAAAAGTAGCGATGATATTATAACATGTTAGCTGGGCCTAATACTTTTGCTGTTGTATTTTTGTTGTATTATTGTTTCAGGAGCCACATGAGAATGGTCCACTGTTTTGTGAGCTACACTTCTACCAGAGGGTGGCAAAACAAGACCTGGGTAAGATGTCTTAAATATACTTGTGCCAGTAACTATTATTGTGAAATATAATAGTTGAATGGTTGTTATACAGATTATATGCGGTCAACCTATCTGAAAGACCTCTTATAGGACCACCTGTTATTTAAGACAACCATTGAGTGAACTGAAAGCATTCGCATTTAATATAACAATCTGTCTAATAAGACAACTTCTTTCCACCAGTCATGCTAAGGTTTACATTTCACAAACCTAATTAAGTCCTTTTTATTTGTACAACTTTCTATTTCTATCTGCTGGCATCCATGGAATTTTGACAGTTACAGATGTATATTCCTGGCACCATTTATTTTATTTCAGTTCATGCCTGGCAATCTTCAAAGAAGCTGAAACATCTTGGAGTTCCCCTATATATAGCCTCAGGTTCTCATGAGAGGAAAGGTTGTAAATACCGCTTCATGATCATGCAGAGGTACGGCATGGATCTGCAGAAAAAGTTTGAGGCCTGCAAAAAAGTATTCCCAAGGAACACAGTCTTAACTTTAGGCCTCCAGTTGGTAAGTGGAACATGTGAAACAGACTCCTCTTTTCGGTAGGATATTACTTGGTACAAGTTGTTAGTTAGACGAAAATTCACAACTTTCTGAGGCTTTGATGGATTTTCACCAAACTTGCCATAACTACTTACCACCATACTATTTTGCCCAAGTTCAATTATCGGCAAAATCCACTCATTTAATAAGGTCACGGGTCACTAGGCTACTTTGTTTTGTTGCTGTGATATCTTATGAAGATTATGAAGGATTTTGATAAAACTAATCAGAAATGTAAATCATTAAATATCTCAGCTAAGTTTGATTTTCAGCTGAATCCATGCATATTAAATAAGGTCAGAGGTCACCACACTTTGGAGGCTGCCTGGTGACTTGCATACAGAAATCTTATGGATTTTCATGAAACTCATTATACATAATTACCAGTAGAGTTCTCACCTGAATTACCTCTCTTAAAATTCACATATATTTAATGAGGTCAGAGGTCACAAGATACATGATGGCCGTATAATGCACGTATGTGGTGCCCTTGTTTTTTTCCAACCTCATGCATACAAAACCTGAATGCCAGATTGCTGAATGATAATATATCCCCTTAATTGTAAGGTGACCTTCATCCTCATTCAATAGACAGTGCCACCAGCAGGCCATGGACTTACCTGTTAATTAAAAAAGACTGCTTGAAGTTTTCATTAAATTTTAATATTTTAATGAAGCGCAGTTATGCAGAGAAATAAGAAAAAATATATATTTTCATGTTTTGATTGATTTGATACATTTTGATCAGATGCTTCATATGCAGTAAAAGTTCTTGCTTTTTCTTTCAGTGATATTTTCAGTTGCTGGAGATGTTTGCAGGATTGTCAACAGAATGTGTGTTGATATCCAAATATATAAATATATAACTTGTAGTGTGTCATATAATAAGTTATTATAATCATTTAATATGATGTGATTTATACTTGTTTATAGCTGGATATCTTGGAATACATCCATGGAAAGGAATATGTCCATGCAGACATCAAAGCATCCAATCTGCTGATGGGATACGCAAAGGGAACAACAGAACAGGTGGGTATTGTTTGGTACATTAATACATATTAAACTGCTAGAGACTGGCTGATGATCGTTTTTAATCGATGGTTGGTTAATTGGTGCAAAATGATCTGACCATCAAACTTGCAATTCCATAATTGTATCCCCAGACAGAGTCGGGGGATACTATGGTTTTATGTCAGTCCTGCTGCTGCCACCACAGATAAATCTTGTTTGTGCGATAACTTAATTTTACCAAACTTGGCATGTGCATAGATATGGGTGAGAGGAGAAGCCTATTTAAAATGGGGTCATCACCTTTACTACTAGTCTAGGAGAGTGACCTTGACCTTGCATAGGTTCATTTTGGGGGAAAATCATACAAATTCTTAAATATCAAGTTGACCTAAGATCTTGGATAGCGTCATGTACCGGAAACTGGTGGTTACCTATTATTCTTTTCTTGTTATTGCACCTTTTAATACCCCCATCATAGCAACTAAAATTAACTGTAATATCCCATATGATACTTTTTCTGAGAGTTAATGTTCTTAGAACTCTCCTAATTTAAGCACCATATTCTGTTCATAGCTTATTAATGTGCGCACTGGTGCAACGTGCCTCATGGCTGACACCAAGAAATATTAGGACAGGACTTAAATGCTAATAAACTTGTCAAACACTTATATAAGTGTACTTTTGCTGTTATTTTGAGAGAAAAAAAATATTGAAGAACATATTGTTTTATATGGTTATATAGATTGGGACATAATCATTCAAAATATATCATTGGTTATCAGAAGAATTATGTGAACAATAATAGGGGAATTAATGCCGACATAGGCTCAATTTAAATTGATAAATTCACAATCACTATATTAGTATCTAATATCGTTGGATATCTTTTATAATTCACTGCCATAATCAAAATTAAGTTAGTTCATATTCGAAACAAATGAAATTATATGGATTAAAAATGAAGAAAAAAAATATTTGTAAAAGTAACTAGTAAAAATTAATCAATTTATGTATTATCTTTATTTCTTAAAGATTTGTAGTAATCAAATTAAGTAGTTTCATAGTCATATGTGTGTGTGTGTTTGTGTATTGGTGAAATAGGCAGATAAGCTGGAATGACAATTAAATGAATTTGAGGCCCCTTTACTATGATGTAAATGATGCAGTTCTTGTTAACCCTTGTTAAACAAATGCTTGTCTTTCCATACCTTATACTTCCCTGATTTTAGTATTTGGGTGTTTGCATCAAAGTATTTGAAAGTAATTGAATTGAAGTTTTGAAAGCTTAAGTGTTATAGTTCACTCAATATAAATGAATCTTTAAAAGGTTTTCATTTAAACATTGAATCTTAAAATAGAAACTGTGCAAGACTGTAATTAATGTTAAACACATGCCTGCCAAATCACTCGCGCTTATTACTCTTTTTTCATTCTTTATTTTTTTCAAAGCACTTTTTTTTCAGTGAAAGAATTCTGATATATATTATTTCTCTTCTGCTTTAACAGCCTAGTTAGAACAAGAATGGAAAATTTCACAATTTTTTGTGTCATTGTGCAAATGTCCAGCATGTGTCACATGTGGAAAATGCCATTATCATCATGCAGACAGATGTGTGTCACGCATGTTTCTGACTTTGGGAACGATATGCATCAATGTTTATGCACATTTGTGATGTGCGAAGCACATCACCATAAGCTCAGCTGACTAAAGTCATCTGAGCTATAGTCGTGGTCCATTGTCCGTTGTCTGTTCGTCCGTCCATCCGTAGATGTGGCATGTTTTAAAACCGTAAGACCTAGGAATCCGAAATTAGACATACTGTTAGATGTCCCCAAGATCTCCTACCAAGCCGAAAACTCGGTATTTGCGACTTGGTTACTTTGAGAAATTAAGGAAAAACCTCAATTTTTATTAAAAACCTATTTTCACACTTCAGGACTGCCTAATATCAAAACCGCTCATCTGTTTTTCCTCATATTTGCCATAAATATTCCTCTATATATAGTTCCTATGGACATGCCAGAAATTAGGTCTGTATTATATAATTTAAAAAAGTTATTGGCTAAAACATAATGCATTTTATAAAAAATCAGGAAAGATATTTGATCACTT
The DNA here is from genome assembly GCA_026874595.1 of Sipunculus nudus. Taxonomy (NCBI): domain Eukaryota; kingdom Metazoa; phylum Annelida; class Sipuncula; order Golfingiida; family Sipunculidae; genus Sipunculus; species Sipunculus nudus. Next base: position 9,262,956 of record CM049308.1, read on the forward strand.
AACACAAAACATGTTAAAACTAAGGACTTTTTTCCAGTAATATAACTTTAATTAATCAAAATAAAATTGTATCCCAAAAATTAGATCAAAATCTTTTACATTTTTTAAAATATTAGCAAAAAATAAAAAATTGGTACCTTAAATTTTGCCCAACTTTGGCCACGGCACATTTTTTTCCTGTTAATACTGTGGATTTAAATTTCACAGCATATACACATAAGGATTTAATCTGTTAAAATCTGAAATTCGAAAATAAAGGCTGCAAAATTAGGCTAGTTATTGAATTTTTTTGGAGGCTCTTGTGGTATTCCCTTACATTGTCAGGCAGTTCACTTTGGTCATTGTAGGTCATTCAGTGCAGTTCTCTATGCTCCCCAGGCAGTTGGCATAATGTTAGATGTCCCAAAGATCTCCTACCAAGCTGAAAACTGGGTATTTGCAACTTTGTTCTTTTGAGAAATTAAGAAAAAACCTCAATTTTTTATTAAAAACCTATTTTCACACTTCAGGACTGCCTAATATCAAAACCACTCATCTGTTTCTCCTCATATTTACCATAAATATTCCTCTATATAGTTCCTATGTATATGCCAGAAATAAGCTCTATATTATATAATTTTAAAAAGTTATGGGCTCAAACATAATGCATTTTGTAAAAAATCAGGAAAGATATTTGATCGTTTTACACAAAAAATGTTAAAGCTAAGGACTTTAAACCAGTTATATAACTTTAATTAATCAAAATTAAATTATATACCCAAAATTAGGTCAAAATCTTTTAAATTTTTTAAAATATCAGCAAAAATAAAAAATTGGTACCTTAAATTTTGCCCAACGTTGGCACATAAGGATTTAATCTGTTAAAATCTTAAATTTGAAAATAAAAGCTGCAAAATTAGGCTAGTTATTGAATTTTTTTTTGGAGGCTCTTGTTTTATTAGCTCAGCTGACTGAAAGTCATCTGAGCTATAGGGATCACCTTTTGTCCGTCGTCCGTCCGGCCGTCCGGGCGTGTTCCATCAGTTCCTGTAGACTGGTGGCGCCACCTATATTGTTTGATTTAATTACGATTTCTTCCTCTATTTTTGAGACCTTTAAGGATGCTGTCATCTGTTAGCATGGCACAAATTGTAACGACTGGACCTAGAATCTTCATTCTTGACACACAGGGAGACCCATGAAAAATCTCCATGGAAACCAGAAATTAGGTCTCTGTTACCCATATCCTCGAGCTATGGGGCCCCAAAGTACCCCCCAGAAAAGTCAAAAATTTCATACAAAAACTCCAATATCTCATTAACTACTTGACTGATGGTCATGATTTTTGGCATACATATTGATCATGAGAGGTTCCATCAGTTCCTGAAGACTGGTGGCGCCACCTGTATCGTTCAATTTTTTACGAATTTATTTCTCTATTTTTGAGACCTTTCAAAATGTAAACATCTGTTAACAAGGCACAAATCGTAAAGACTGGACCTAGAATCTTCATTCTTGACACACTGAGAGACCTATGAAAAGTCTCCATGGAAACCAGAAATTAGGTCTCTGTTACCCATATTCTTCGAGCTATGGAGCCCCAAAGTACCCCCAAGAAAAGTAAAAAATTTCATACAAAAACTTCAGTATCTCATTAACTACTTGAATGATGGTCATGATTTGTGGCATAACTATTGATCATGAGATGTGTCATCTGTTCCTGCAGACTGGTGGCGCCACCTGTATTGTTCAATTTTTTACGATTTTTTCCTCTATTTTTGAGATCTTTAAGGATGCTGTCATCTGTTAGCATGGCACAAATAGTAACGACTGGACCTAGAATCTTCATTCTTGACACACAGGGAGACCCATGAAAAGTCTCCATGGAAATATGAAATTAAGTCTCTGTTACCCATATCCTTTAAGCTGTGGCACTCCAAAGTACAGCTCAGATTAATGGAAAATTTGATATAAAAGCTGAAGTATCTGAACAACGAATGCAGAGATCACCATAATTGTTTGCATGGATTTTGATCATGGAGTGTGTCATCAGTTTCTGCAGCCTGGGTGCGCCACCTCTATTTTTTTTTTTATTATTCTTTACGAATTGTTTTCTCTTTTTTTTTGAGACCTTTAAAAATGTGAACATCTGTTAGCATGGCACAAATCGTAACGACTGGACCTAGAATCTTCATTCTCAATACACTGAGAGACCTATGAAAAGTCTCCATGGAAACCAGAAATTAGGTCTCTGTTACCCATATCCTTCGAGCTATGGGGCCCCAAAGTACCCCCCAGAGTAGTCAAAAATTTCATACAAAAACTTCAATATCTCACTAACTACATCACTGATGGTCATGATTTTTGGCATACATATTAATTATGAGATGTTCCATCAGTTCCTGCAGACTGGTGGCTCCACCTATATTGTTTGATTTTTTTTACGATTTCTTCCTCTATTTTTGAGACCTTTAAGGATGCTGTCATCTGTTAGCATGGCACAAATCGTAACGACTGGACCTAGAATCTTCATTCTCAATACACAGAGAGACCTATGAAAAGTCTCCATGGAAACCAGAAATTAGGTCTCTGTTACCCATATCCTTCAAGCTATGGGGCCCCAAAGTACCCCCCAGAGTAGTCAAAAATTTCATACAAAAACTTCAATATCTCAATAACTACATCACTGATGGTCATGATTTGTGGCATAACTATTGATCAAGAGGTGTTCCATCAGTTCCTGTAGACTGGTGGCGCCACCTATATTGTTTGATTTATTTACGATTTCTTCCTCTATTTTTGAGACCTTTAAGGATGCTGTCATCTGTTAGCATGGCACAAATCGTAACGACTGGACCTAGAATCTTCATTCTCAATACACTGAGAGACCTATGAAAAGTCTTCATGGAAACCAGAAATTAGGTCTCTGTTACACATATCCTTCAAGCTATGGGGCCCCAAAGTACCCCCCAGAGTAGTCAAAAATTTCATACAAAAACTTCAATATCTCAATAACTACATCACTGATGGTTATGATTTGTGGCATAACTATTGATCAAGAGGTGTTCCATCAGTTCCTGTAGACTGGTGGCGCCACCTGTATCTGTTAGCTGTCATCTGTTAGCATGGCACAAATCTTAACGACTGGACCTAGAATCTTCATTCTTGACACACAGGGAGACCCATGAAAATTCTCCATGGAAACCTGAAATTAGGTCTCTGTTACCCATATTCTTTAGGCTGTATGGCTCCAAAATACCCCCCAGAATAATAGAAAATTTGATACAAAAAGTGCAGTATCTCAATAACTACAACACTGATGGTCATGATTTTTGGCATACATATTGATCATGAGCTGTTCCATCAGTTTCTGCAGAGAGGGTGCGCCACCTCTATTTTTTTCAAATTTTTACGAATTTTTTTCTCTTTTTTGAGACCTTTGAAGATGTGGTTATCTATCAAGAGGGTACAAATTGCAACAACTGGACCTAGAAACTTCATTCTTGTCATGCAAGGAGGCCCATGAAGAGTGCCTGTGGAAACTTGAAATTAGGTCTCTGTTACCCATATCCTTCAAGCTATAGGACTCTGAAGTATCCCTTAGAATAATGGACAATTTGATACAAAAGCTGAAGTATCTGAACAACTAATACGGAGATCATCATGATTCTTTGCATGGATATTGACCATTAAGTGTTTTAATCTCAGCTGACTGTAAGTCATCTGAAGTATCCCTCAGTATTTTTTTTTATTTTTACGAATTTTTTTCTCTTTTTTTGAGACCTCATAAGATGCGGTCATCTGTTAACATGGCACAAATCGTAACAACTGGACCTAGAATCTTCTCTCTTGACATGCTGAGAGGCCCATGAAAAGTCTCCTTAAAAACTTAAAATTAGGTCTCTGTTACCCATAACCTCTGAGCTATGGGGCTCCGAAGTACCCCCCAGAATAATGGAAAATTTGATACAAAAGCTCAAGTATCTGGACAATTATTATATTGATCACCATGATTCTTTGAATGGATATTGATCATGAAATGTTTCATCAGTTTCTGCATTCTGGTGGCGCCACCTGTATTTTTTTCAATTTTTAGCTCAGCTGACTGAAAGTCATCTGAGCTTTAGGGATCACCTTTTGTCCGTCCTCCGTCCGGCCATCCAGGCGTCTGTCTGTTAACAGGGCACAAATCGTAACCGCTAGACCGGGAATCTTTTTACTTGAAATCCTGGGAGGTCTATGGAAATTCTCCTTGTAAACCTGAAATTAGGTCACTGTGACCTATATTCTTTGAGCTATGGGGTTCTGAAGTACCCCCCAGAATAATGAAAAATTTAATACAAAAGCTCAAGTATCTGAACAACTAATGCATTAATCACCATGATTCTTTACATGGATATTGATTATGGAGTGTTTCATCAATTTCTGGAGATTGGTGGTGCCACCTTTATTTTTTTTATTTTTTATGATTTTTTTTCTCTACTTTTGGGATCTTTAAACATTTGGTCATCTGTAAACAGGGCACAAATCATAATGACTGGACCTAGAATCTTCTGTCCTCACCTCCAGGGAAGCCCATAAAAGGTCTACATGGAAACCCGAAATAAGGTCCCTGTTACCCATATTCTGTGAGCTATGGGGCTCTGAAGTACCCCCCAGAATAAAGATTTGGTCATATATTAACAGGGCACAAATCATAATGACTGGACCTAGAATCTTCTGTCCTCACCTCCAGGGAAGCCCATAAAAGGTCTACATGGAAACCCGAAATAAGGTCCCTGTTACCCATATCCTTCATGCTCTGGGGCTCCGAAGTACTCCCCAGAATAAAGATTTGGTCATCTGTTAACAGAGCACAAATTATAATGACTTGACCTGAATCTCCTTTCTTGATATGCTGGGAGGCCCCTGAAAAGTCTCCTTGTGCACCTGAAATTACATCTCTTACCCATATCCTTCATCCTATGCGGCTTTGAAATACCCCCCAGAATAAACATTTGGATTTGTTAACAGGGCACAAATCATAATAACTGGACCTAGAATTTTATTTTTTGACATGCTGGGAGACCCCTGAAAAGTCATCTTGCAAACCTTGAAAATAGGTGTCTGTTACCCATATCCTTCATGCTACAGAGCTCCATAGTACCCCAATGAATATTGGATGATTTTATACAAGAGGTCAAGTTTGGAAAAAATATTTCATTCAAATTTGACATTCAGATGATAAAATTACTTTTGTCAATGTCTTCCTGGTCAGCTGAGCGTTATGACCCCTGGGTCACTTGTTCCCTTACATTGTCAAGCAGTCCACATTGGTCACTGTAGGTCATTCAGTGCAGCTCTCTATGGTCCCCAGGCTGTTGGCATAACAACAGCCTGGCAAGACTGTTGATTTAAGAAGACAAGATTTAAGACAAGATTTAAGAAGATATAAATACTTTGTAGCATTTCATTCATATCTCTTAAAGTTGGCGGGGCCTAGGTGTGAATAACACTGTTAAATTAGTATTAAAATTAGGAATATTGGTCAAACTTTGTGGGATTAATTTTTAACTCATATGGCCATATATTTATCTTTTTTACCTTCACACATTATTTGTTTATAAAATGTTACTTTTATATAACATTTACCGTAGGCCTATTTGTTCCCTAGGTGCATCACTAAATGGTTTAGCTCATTTCCATTATTCTATAATTTACAGAGTTTCATTTTAGCAGGGCCATTTTCTCATAGCTTTTCAAATGATAATATACACGAAAAACCAAAAGAAATAAAAACATTTTGCATTTACTAATATTTTCCAAAATTCAGCTGAGTAATGTGACCCATGGGTCCCTTTTTTTTGTCACTGGTCCTGTTAAAGTCATGAAAAAGTCATGAAATTTTGATTTGCTCAAAGTGTATGAACTCAGAACACTGAGTATATCAGCTGAGAAGATGCACAGGTCTGTATAGGGTCAAAAAGTTCATTTCTTCCAAAAAACCAATTTATCCCAATTATCAGTTGGTAGATGTCAGCTGATTTTTACTGATGATCAGTCAAGAAAGTATACCTGATGCCCTGCACTAATTACTGCCCTAATCACACTCAACCTGGTCATGAATATTATGAATGAATTTCCCAATTCCTGGAAAAATGGGTTTTAATGTACGCCTGAAATATTCTTTAAATTTGGGTATTGGTTAATATTGGCTGCCAACAACCATTTCAGCTGCCATTGCATTATAACATTCAGTATTACTGGTAGCCCTCAGTTTATACTGAATGTTTAGTTAAATATAAATTTTATTAAAGTTACATTGATGATGGATTGTACAACTAGTTATAATAAATAATATGAGGCACTCTCCATGGCTCTGGTGTTAGCACTCAGTAGTCGATAAGGGTGGAGGAAACATGAGGACCCAGAGAGAACCACTGCCCTTTGAAGGGCAACTGCAACCAACTCTCATAGTAACACCGGGAATCGAACCTGGGTTGATAGTGGATAGGGCCAAGCGTTTTACCACTCAGCTGTCCAAGCCCTCCTGAATGTTTAGTTAATTTGTGACCTGAATGTTTTGTTAATTTGTGACCTGGAAATTTACCTGTATGGCCAAAAAATTAAAAAGGTATGGTTCTCGGGCACTTTTTTTTCAGAAATCTCTGGGGGTGGGCGGCATTTTATTTTGACCTTTTTTTGTAGGTTTTGATAAAATGTCATACAATCACGGAGAAGCATGAAAAAAACAGATACTTTTTGCTAAACAGGTAAAAGCACTACATAACAAAAGAAATCTGATCAGAATTGTATTATTTTATCTTCTTGAATGATGAAAATAAAAATAAAAATGTTTGATACGGGGGTATAAAATTGACGTTGGCAGTGCCTGAGAACCATACCTTTTATTTTATTTGGCCTAAGGCCTAGAGAAACTTGAAAAGTTTCTGGAATTTTGATCCATCAGATTAGTATGAATCCTTAATACATTCAAGTTATAGGCAAATGTTTGATTTTTGTCTTTAAATTTATAGTACTGGAGGTATATTGTGGTTTTATAATAATACATGTACAAGATACCATGAGGCATCAAGTGGTGTTGTTCTAGGTGCCAATTTATTGGGATTATTATGGTATACATCTGGTCAGTTGTTTGTTGGGAATGAAAAGTGAACCGGGGATTAAAACTTATGAAAAGCCAGCTCTCTCCAGTTCTTTATTGATGTTAATATATGACATTATATGACGAGGAGCAAACACACCATTTTCACTGCCTTCAAGAGTCCCTCCTCAAAGCCAGTTGCTCTCAGCAGTGCAGTCATTTCAGAACTTGTCAAGTGAACTTAAGTAAATTCTTGAATGTTAGAGAGCAAAAATGAAGGCTGCCAGTAACATGATCAGATTTGTAGGCCAGAATCAGGCCAGACTGACGACTGGATAGCTTATTCTTTAGGCCTGTTGTTTCATAATCTTGTTTATTTGAATTCTTCCAGTTTAGCAAATAGATAGTTCTTCCCCATGGTCCATATAAGGTGAATGCATTTGTATTTTCGAGACTGACAAAATATGACTGACATAAATTTTTTTAAATATTAACAAAAATAAAAAATTGGTACTTAAAATTTTGCCCAACTGTGACCATGGCACTTTTTTTTCCTGTAAGTACTGTGGATTTAATTTTCACAGCATGTTTTTGTTAGCATTTTGTCTGTAAACACCAAAAATTTGAAACTAGTTGATCAAAAACTGTAGATTTTATTCAAGTTTTCAAGCACCAACATACTGTTTACATCAAGCTATTGCTATGCAGTTTGCAAGAGCTCAGCTCCCCAGCTTCAGCTCCCAGTTCCTAAAATTTGGCATACAATTAGATGTCTCTAAAATCCCCTACCATGCCAAGAATATGGGCACTAGGACTTTATACCTTCAAGATATTAATGAAAAACTTCTTTTTCCATTAAAAACCCATTGTTACACTTCAAGACTGCCTTATATCCAAACCACTGATCTGGCTTTAATCATATATAATATACATATTTTTCTATACATTCTCTATGCACATGCCAGAAATGATGTCAGTATTGCATAATTGTTTTAAGTTATGGGCCCAAACATAATGCACTTTGTAAAAAATCAAGAAATATATTTACTCCCTTAACAAGAGGATTGCTGAAGCAAGAGATTTTTTGTCAGGGATGTAACATTATTTTATCAAGATTCAATTGAATACCCAAAATTAGTTCTGAATTTTTCAAATTTTATAAGTTATTAGTATAAATATAAAATTAGTACCTTAAATTTTGCCAAACTTTGACCATGGCATGTTTGTTTCCTGTGGGCACTGTTGATATAATTTTCATATCATGCACACATAAGGATTTCAGCTTATTAGTTTAGAAAGCTGAAAGAAATTGGCCAAAAATTGTAGCTTTTATTAATGTTTTTATGAGACCATGTCAGACCTTAGCTCTCCCCAGCCCCTCTTGAGTCACCTGTATGTTGACCTTGTTGACCTTTCATCAAATTATGGACGCGAGGCATACACTTGGGCAGCCAGGCAGGTTATGGCCATCCACAGTTGATCAAGGTGTCCAACCCAACTCATCTAGTAGTTTTAACTAACAACATAACAATAAACAATAAATTAATAAATTTTTATTGGTTTTTAATATCAAATTAAAGAAAAATGGAAAAGGAATTTGTTAGCTGATAATAAATGGAAATTAACTCGCAGTTACTGATGATATAAGAATCTTGTATCGATTGATAGAATGTCACGTATTCCAAATAACACCATGCAGACACCTATGGTAATTTTTAGTTCAATTTTAATAATAAAAAAATAAATCATATTATTCATTACTAATCATTAGGGATCATATGAAGGAAATTAATGATAGACAAAGATGCAGTTGATAATATTAATCTAGATTCCTGCTGTGTCTAGTGTGTACACTGATGTGAAATTAGTCCAAAATGAATATATTACATTTATTTTTTTTATTATGAATAAAAGCCATAAAACCAGGTACTTATGATCATTATTTAAATGTGTGAATTTTGTATATTCTGGATTCTCAACATCATTGTTTGGTGAAAACTGAATAAATACCAGACATGGTGCTAATACTTTGCAAACGTATTTGAATACGAATATGAATATGTACTCCATTTGAATACGAATATGAATATGTACTCCATTATAAAATTTCTTGCATAAGAATTGGAATTCAGGTAAAAATGAAAGTATATGAATACCAGTGCAAATACTTTCAAAATGTATTCATGAATGCATTCATGAATATATTTTTTGTTATTATTTTAATAATTATTTCAGTTGTATTTTATTTTAAAAAATCATATGATTCTCTTAATATTTTTAATAAAAATTATATTTGGGACAATTTGTAATTATTTTTAATAAATAGTTAAACTCTTACATGATATGTTTTGCTTATAAGTTATATGGCCAAGTCAAAATCTGTGTGACAATAGCACTCCATTTGTTAATAAAATAAATGAAATAAATCCTCTTCCCTGTCTCCAAAGATACTATCAAAATCATACATAAGCTAAACACCCACAACTCATAATACAGCTTATATTTATTTCCACACAAAACAAGCATGTGCCTCATTTCTAAATCATATTTTTTTATCATATATAACAGCTGAGCGCTGTGACCCATGGGTCACTTGTTTTTATCTAATTTTAATGTTGATAAATTCAGGTTTATTTGGTGGATTATGGACTGGCACACAGATACACTGGTACAGGAGGTCATAAAGAATATAAAGAAGACCCCAGAAGGAAACATGACGGCACCATAGAGTTCACAAGCAGGGATGCTCACAAGGGTGTTGGTAGGTTCATTACATTAAACAAAAACTGGCAGAAAAATTTTAATTTGGATTTATACTTTATTTCAAAGAAAGTAAAAGTTTAAATTAACAAAATTATAACAGGTATGTAAAATTCACATAATTAGCATGGTTTTAAATGTCTGTTTCTTTTCTCAGAGGATAATTTTCTGTTTCTTTGTAACAGCCCCTTCAAGACGTGGAGACTTGGAGATCCTTGGTTATTGCCTTGTCCAGTGGTGCTGCGGTAAACTACCTTGGGAGAATAAATTAAGTGATAAAGATTATGTGGCAGCACAAAAGGTCAAGTGAGTCATCTTGCTCATCAGCTCAGAGATCATCAGATCTCTATGATTAACCAACAACTTGTCACCATTTGTTTTATACCTATAAAATCTAAGAAAACCTGACTTTTATGTATCAGCAGCTGCCTAAGTTAACTACCAGTATGTTTTATCATGATGTGCTTGATGTTGATCTTAACTATTAGATCCAATTACATTTAACAAAATAGACTGCTGAAAATTCACAAAATAATAAAGAACCAGGGATATTTGGTTATACACTAAAACAGTGACAAGAAAAACAGGTGTTCAGTTGTTCATTTTCATATAATATTCATAATTCATAGAATATTTTATATCAAGGTTTCCTATTCACATGCACAATCTCTTCTACATATGATCATACTTGTCATTATTTTGACATTTATTTTCAGTAATTCTACATATCAAACATTTGTTACAGGTACATGAAGGATATTCCTCTTTTCCTGAAGACGTGCCTTCCAAGGGAACCAAGTTCTGGTATGTGTTCATCTCACAGATAAAAGTTATTGTGTAATGATCTTAAATGTTAAACTGTGAGTATGCATTAATTATGCCTAAGATGTTTGTTCAACAAGTAAAACAGCATCCATCGGTTAACATGCATAAATAACTCAAGAGTATGAAAATGACTGCTCTATTATGTAATTTCATAACTTGAACATGTTATACAGTGAATCTAAAACTTATCACTGTTTCATTAATATGTTTATATTAATTAGGGCCCTGCCTGAAAAGCGGGTGCCCTATAGTAATCGACCTGTCCATCTGTCCTTCTGTCTGTCTGTCTGTCTGTCTGTCCGTCCGTCCACAAATTCTTTTCCGGATGATAACTCCAGTTAGGATTGACAGATTGAGTTCAAACGTGAAATATGTATTAACCATCAATGATGGAAGAACCCTATCTTTTTTTGGGGTCCAGAGGTCAAAGGTCAAAAAAGTTATTCACAGTTTGGTGTTAAATTTTAGGTCCCTCTTTCAGCAGGGCAGAAATCATAATTGTAACCATAATTTTTTGTTCCACCTTAACAGTAGGACAGGTCCTCATGTCAACAGCAATGAGGCATGATATATGGTCATAGTCAGCCATTTTTCTGTAAGTTATGCGGTAAAAACCATTACTGAACACCTAGTAAGGTTGCACTCTCTTAGCAAATATGCATGCAAAAGGACACACATTGTTAACACAATAACTCTTAAAAAGTATTTCATATAATGTCCTCATACTCACGGCAGTGATGGACCTTTTGATGAACTACATCATGTTTGAAGATGGGTGACCTTGATGGATTTTCAAGGTCACAGAGGTGATAATGCTAAAATGATAGCATTTTACACCAAATAGCTCGCAAACAATTTGACTAACACTCACAGAACTTGCACCAGTAATGTTTGTTATGAAGGGCTAGGTCAAGTTCGAAGATGGATGACCTTGACAGGGGCAATAATTCTCAAATGATGTTAATGCAATAACCAGCAAAGAATTTGATGAACAATCAAATTTGTTTCTGCACAATAACTCCCCTAACGTATGATGGATAGGATTCAAACTTAATATGTATCACCCATGGCCTAAGGGAGAAGCTTATTGATATTTGGGTCAGAAGGAAAAAAAAAAGTAATACACAGTTTGGTGTTCAGTTGCTGGTGTCTCCTTCAGCAGGCCAGAAATGGATGAATCTTTTTCGAGTCCCTTGTGTACAGCGGCATCACATTCTCACAGCATATTTTGTACAGACAATTTAAAGATTCCCCGGAAAAAGATACACTGGCCCAACGCACCACAGTGGCTCTCATTTAGACCATGTTTGGACAATCTATCTCCACTTCCAACATCTCAAGGAATTTGGGCCTATTATAGTGACCATCAACAAATTTACATTAATATTCATATGTAGCCATTCAACACATCACAGCACATCTCTAGACCCAAGCCCAAGAACAACTGAATCTCATTTCAAGAGAATGACCATTTTATCACTACTTACCAACAGCTGACTCTCTCTAATACTAAAAGGTTCATGTACAGACTCAAGCATATAATAAGGCTAATTCAACATACAAATACTGGAAAAATATTTGACACAGCCCAGTCAAGACTTCAACCAAGAATAATTGGCACAGGTAATACAGAAATACAGAAACTAAAAATGCATGCAGTTCTTTTATATCATTATTTTGATAGCTTTGAACATTTTCACTTTACAATATCTTTTCTTCCAGGTGATACATGTAGGCTGTTCTTTACAGGTTCTTTAATTTTCAAATATCACTCTTTCAGCCCATGCTACCAAAGTACACCAAATTCACAGTACTTCAATTTATAATGACTGCATCTTTTGTGGGGCCCTTACTGACCAGTCAGTTTTCTAGTTCAGAAATCTTATTTATTCCTTTGGTACTGGAGTTCGACTATCATAATTTAATAAAACTAGTGTTTATATACAGTGCATGCAGTGTCCATCTGGCCTGGATGCCTGTCCTTCTGCCCATTATTTTGAGGTGTTGGCATGATAACCTACAAGTGACTTGATGGATTTTCTTAAAACTCACCATAAATATTTACCAGTAAAATATCTTCCTTGAGTAGATTTCTGGCAAAATCTCTGCATATTTAAAGAGAACAGAGGTCATCAGACTTCTTGATGGTGTTGCCATGATTATTAACCAAGAATTCAGAAGATTTTTATGAAACATACTATGAATGTTAACCATTTAAATATCTCAAACAACTTTGATACTCCGCAAAGTTAGTGCCAATTTATTGAGGTCAGATGTGGAAAGATTATTAACAGGTGTGTCATGCATGCTTGTGGTGCTCCTTCACAAGGGTTCACACATAAATTGTCCAAACAAATGCAAATTGACCAATGTCTAACACATTTATTTTTATGTACACCTAAAAGGGACACTACCAGTGACAATGCAGTTAATCATTTTGTGCTTATTTGGAGGTAGGTGGATCAGCTACTGTAACTTTAATATTTGTTACATGATGTTGTACATAATATGATTTTTGTTTAACAGAACTTCAGCAGTACCTGGACTACGTAAACCAGCTGGATTACGAGGAGGAACCAGACTATAACCACTTACGAAAAATCCTGTCAAAGTCAGGTTGTAAAGCGTCCAATAAACTTGTGTTCAAACCAAGTTCACCGAAAAAAATGCTGTCGCCACCTCAGGTAAATTTTACAGGTGTTAATAACTTTTTATTATTTCTGGAAATCCCTGCTTATTGTACTGGTATTTCTGGATGACATTTTGCTAAGTGAAAAACTGTATTTTAAAATATTTATATTTATACTGATCAAAATGTAAATTGTGATGTTAGTGGATAGCAACTGTGTAAATGCCCAGTGTAAACTAAAACCTAAGATGATCTGACATCATGCATTATCTTTAAATAAGGACATGTCCTAAGGGTGTTTTCTCAGTGCTTATTTAATTTCTAAATTATAGACATTACATTCAGTTGTGAATTATTTGATCATCACAGACATTCATTTGTCACAGAGTCCTATGAAGAGAAAAAGTGGTGATTTTGACAGTCCAGTTCCAAAAAAGAAAAAGGCTAAGCCCCGGGCAGAAAGCTCAGCAAAAAAGGAAGCATCTAAATCAGGCAGAGGCAGAGCCAAAGTTGCCAGGTCTCCAAGATCTCCAGCCAGTAGCAGACTGAAGGCAAGTACCCCTGTAGCTGCAGCAGCCAGATCACCAAGAAATGGGGACATCATACCAGGCCTGGAAAATGGCACAGCCAGTAGAGGTAATGCAAAATAACTTGCACATCCAATATGATGGTTGATTCATTCATTATAAGTTTGTAAATATAAATCCAAGATCTGATGCGTTATTTGAGTTTATATATTTAGCCAATATCATTTGATATGTACAATATTTGGACTCAGTTTGGACTGTTTGTAAGGAAGAAAATGATTATTTATTGTTTTACTTATTTAATAAAGGACAACTTCTAAGATAATTGTAACATCAGATTCTGCATTTAAATTTAAAATATTGTGAATGAAATGAGAAGTTTTGGTATTTATCAGAGTCAAAATGACAACTGGATAACGGAAAGGGAAATCCTCTACCTGCTGACTCATTGTTTGAATAAATTAGTGTAAAACTGGTTTGCAACTAGACTCAGATCTTAGTTTATCAGATTTAATTTGCAAAATTCAAGAAGTTGTGTGTTTATGTTTTCAGGCAAGGCACAGACATACAAGCTAAAACGTCACAAAGGTGTAAAACAAGTGATGACGGTCGCAACGCAAACATCACCTGGACTGAAAGGACTGCAGAACCGGAGAAAAAGAGCCAAATGAGGCTGTGTTTTTACGTTCTTTGTGAGGGATGTTTGGTGTGTTTCTAAGCTGTACATAGACGGAGCTGTATTTGATGCAGTGGGCTTGAGTCCCACACATCAGCTGTGTGATATGATTGAGTACTGGGTGTTGGTCTGGCAGCTGTGCAGGCATGAACAGCTTACTTGTGATTGATTAATGCCGAAGTGCCACGTCCAGTGTTTTGCCAGTATACTTACAGATATGTCAACATGCATCTAAGATATTGTCTGCATTAACTAATTAGACAGTGGTAGCATCTAATGACTGGACTGTGCTGTGTGACTTTCAGATATGCTGAACTGTTTATAAAAGTGTATAGTTATGCAGTAATGTTTGTAATGTGAGCAAGACTGCTAACAAATTCACCTCAATGCATATAATATTATCCTTTCATTAAAAATAAGATCTTTAATTATGCAAACCATGTTAGGTTTACACTATTAATGGCAGATATGATTAGTGTTAAGATAAAAACAGATATATTTTTTTTTGTGAACATGTCAGGGGAAACTATTTTTTGCAAAATTTTTCTGTTGTTTTTTTTTTTAAATAGCATTTGCAGGGGCGGGGGGATCTCTCATAGGGATTTTCTTTCAAGTTAGAGGTTGTTACAAGCATTTATTGGAATTATTTTTGTTATTTTGGTTCAGCCATAAGTTAAACAGTAATAGAATTTTTTTCGCAGCTGGACTGGGTTGCAGCTACCTGTAACAGCGTAAATGAGAATCCTCCTCTAGTGGGACCAATAAATTGACTAAATAATCACAAAGACCACTCTAGTTGATATTAGCTTTGGTGTTAGAATATGGTCATGTTATATTAAATGTGTTTTAGCAATACAGCTGTACATTAAAAAATGCAAAGATAAGAATAACAGCTTTGTTGGTATTTTCTGCTTATGTTAAAGCCACAGCCTGAGAGCTGTTACATTGGTTTCTTGTGTTCTGTATTCATAGTCTAAAATCTTTTCATTATTTATGTATGTTGGATATATTACTATTAATGCATAATACTCAGAAAAATTTCTGTATTCGTAAACTGCTTAATCCTGTATCAACTAAAATCATAAGTATGCTTGCTTACTGGGACCTAGGGAAATTTAAGATAAATCATATAGATTGACATTTATGATATGTTATCATGTCACAAGTTCTGTTCAGTTTTATCTTCCTTATTGTACAGTGATATTATCATTTATGTTGCAGGCAAAAAACCTTGGATTCACTTTGACTATAAAAAATTTTTGATTATTATTTGCACAGAATTGTTAAAACAGAATTTCTCCTCGTATCCTTCAGAATGCTACTTTCTGTAAATGCACAAATAATCTTGCAGTTTATGCAGGCAGTTGGTGCTAGACGTGCCATGTAGTTTTCCAATAGAACACAAGGGGGCAGCTGTTGAAAATGCACCATGATTTGGTGTTACCTCAGTTCTGATGCACTTTGAGGTCTTAGTCTCAAAGGAAGACAATTTAATTTTTTTCTGCTAAATGCTATTGCTAAATATTTACTTTGCAGTTGAGAACTTGTTAAAAAGTGATTGATTTGTGTATGTGTGCTTTTTTTCATTAATCAAGATGGCATCACTGAAACATGTATTTGGTTAAATTTGGCTGGACAACTTGCATAAGGAGAAATGTTGTGGTGTTCATATATTTGTGACAAACTAGGATATTATATGCATGTAGGACCAGACAAATCAGTGTCATGTCTGAGTTAGGTTGAAGTGGGACTTGGTTTGCATGTAATTATTAAATCTGTTGATTTTGTTGTCTGATGATAAAATCAATGGCCTAGGTATGCTAGCTAGTACTCTGTATTTATTATATACAGGTAAACATTTAAATCCAGGTGTAAGATGCATGTGGACAAGCATGTAAATAAAGTTATTATTAAATTTTGGAGATTTTTGCTTGCCGGAATCAAAGATTTTGGCAAGCATGTTGGTCAGTTGCGTAGGTCTGTTTGTCTGTCTGCACTCTCCTGGCCACAATTTTGTCACAATCACCTTGAAACTTTCAGAGATGATGGACAACCAAAATTCTAGGTGCCCCATTGTTTTTGGTCATAATAGGTCAAAGGTCAAGGTCATCAAAACTTATCAAAACGTTTTTTTCTTCATATATTTGTGACTATTAGTCGTATCTACTCCAACAATAGCTTATTTTAATCCACATTCCAAGGCCTATCATCTGGTGTGTAGCTGACTCAAATTTGCCGTAACCATGGTTACAAATTTTTGGGGAAAAGTCATGATATTTGAAAATAAGGGGTCTTATTTTTCTAACTTTGTCAGTTATAAAGCTAGAGAGATCTAGTTTTTTGCATCAGGTAGCATTCAACTAGTACTACAAGATTTTATTACAAGTCTTGCAGTATCTAGTTAAATATCTCGTGAATAGAGATATTTCAAGATTTCATTCATCTTGCACCAAAGGCCACATTATTGCAGAAATTTTTTTGAAACTGACATATCATAAGTCCTACACTAGTATCTCGAAATTGTTTTTTCATTTTTTGAATATGGCTGCTAGGGGGCGCTGCACACGACCCTCACACACATATCATTACACTGGCCATATCTCTAAAACCCAAAGCCTTGATTACATAAACTATAGCTTATTTTTTTTCCTCTGAGTCTTCTCCATAAACTGATAATGTCATCTGGTCTCAATCTTGTGTCACTTTGTTAGTGTGTCTGTTTGTCAGTCACCTCAAATTCGCCTGCTTGCTGGTACTTGCATCTCACATATAGCATTCTACAAGCCACAGTTTTAAAAAAGCATTTGAAAACTGATGCATATTATGTTTTACAGAAGTAACTCGAAACATATTTTTCATTTTCCGGATATGGCCGCTAGCTCGCGCTGCACCTGACCCTCATTACACATATCATTATATTGACCATATCTCTAAAACCCAGTCTAAATTACAGAAACTATGGCTTATTTTCTTTCCCTGAGTCTTCTCCATGACCAAGTAATGTCATTTGGTCTCAATCTTGTGTCACTTTGTCAGTGTGTCTGTCTGTTTGTCAGTTGTCCTCAAATCCGCCTGCTTGCTGGTTCTTGCGTCTCATATATAGCATTCTACAGGCCACAGTTTTTTCAGGAATCCTTTTAAAACTGGTACATCTTATGTGTTACACTTATATCTCAAAACAGATTTTTCATTTTCCTGATATAGCCACTCGGGGGGGGGGGGGGGGGGGGGGGGGGGCGGGGGCGCTGCACTTTCACCTCCCCAACATATCATGTTTTGGCCATCTCCCCAAAATTATAAACCTTACCTACATAAACTATCGCTAATTTTGCTCTTCTTTACCTTCAGCATTTTTGTCTGGTAATCTGTTATCACAGATGTGTCATTTTACAGGCCACAACTTCTCAGCAAACGCTGAGGGTCATTCAAATAATAAAAAAACCAACAATATGTTCTGTCTGTCCGTCTGTCTGTCTTTTCAACTTCCGGCAAGTGCTCGACCTCTGGTCGTCTAGTTTTTTTCTTTTGTATCCTTATACAAAATCTTAAATAACCATTCTTTCTCAAAAATCTGATCACAAGACAGAATTTAATCCTTATTTTATCAACCAAATTAATTTTGCGGTTACCAGGTTTTCATGTGGGTTCTGCACCCATGTTCATTTTGAAGAAGAACTCCGAGACCCTAAGCCAGTTATTTCCGAAACCCAGCCAAATTATTTGCTAACGTGAACTGGTGCATAACAAAGACTGGTGGTGCCACCAATTTATTTGTTAACATGTGAACTAGTGCATAACAAAGACTGGTGGTGCCAACTGCAATCCTTGTCATGCAGTATGAATCTGGGTGTTGTAAAGATGACAGCCCATGTCTTCAAGATAACAACACATATTTCAGCAGTGGTACAATGTATTTGGCTGAAATTGTGCATGGTCCTAGATCTTGGATACCTCCATCTTGTACCTGACTAGTGGCGCTATCTGTACTTGTTTTCTGTTTGTTTGCTTTTGGTGAAAATCACTCATCTCAGGAGTGGATGGATGTATCAGCCTGCAATTTTGCATGTTTATCAAACATGAATAGCTTTGTTGTAGACCAGACAGATGGTGCCACCTGTCTTTCTTTTTTATAGTATACATTGATGCACTTTTTCTCAGTAGTGGATTGATGTCTTGGCCTAAAATTTGCATGCTCATCTGACTTAGCTGGATTTTACTTTTACAAGACCAGTGGCACCACATGCAGTTGGGTATTTGTAAAATACATTCATTCATTTAGCTGGTTTAATGTATCAGCCTGAAATTTCATGTCCACAGATTTTAGATACCTCTGTCTTTTACACAAGCTGGTCGCGCCAACTTTACTTAGCTTAGAATAAGATCATTCATAAACCAGACAGGTGGTGCCACCTACCTTTTCAGTATAGTAAAATATATTGCTTTTTTCTCCCGAGTGGTTTGGTGTATTCAACTGAAAATTTGCATGTCAATAGATCTTGGAATGGTTTATCTTGTATACAAGACTGCTTTGACCACCTACAATCAATTTCATCTTGTTTTCATCTTTAGATCTGTTTTTGGTGAAAATTACACATATACGAGGTGTTTAATTGGCACCTCTGATGCTACCAATGTCATGTTAAGAACATTCAATGCCTTACTATACAAATGCCTCTCTGATTTGGCATTTCCTTGTTTCTTTAAATTTCACTGAAGTCCTAGTTCAACAATGGTGTTTTTCCACCAGGTATGGGTTTTGATTGATTTTGGAATGTATGATTTCCATGCATGACACTTGGATGATGGGATTTAGAGCAAACATTACTTCATCGTGGATTTTTTTTTCACTCCAGGTGTTGGGTTTTATTGATTTGGAATCTGTGGTAATTGTTTTGCATATGAAACTTCAATTATTGGATTTGAACAAGATATACCTTAAGGGGAGGAACAAGGAATCCATTAATACTCTGAAAACAGAAAAAAACATACATCAAAACAAAATAAATTTAATACCAGTAAATCTAAGGAGTGATATTTTATCATGATACCTCTGTTGTTATGCACTTTGTCTTAGCCCCCCCCCCCCCCAAAAAAAAATAAGTCCACCTGCTGTTCTGGTTGCAATGCTTCTGGTTTTGCTTGTTTTGTATACAAAATATGAGTACCTTTCTGATACATTAAGTACAGCTGATTTTTGTCTCTGAACATAAGCTGTCAAAATAAAAGAGCCTGCTCTTCATATATCAAGACTTGTCCTCGGAGTTATGGCATCTTGTGGAAATTGTCCTTCGTCAAAGTGGCATTTTCACAGATGTGCCCTGAAAATCCAAAAACACTTTTTTTAAACAGTTTAATAGGTACTTCTCATTTAAAAGTAATACTGAGCAGTGTTGTCATCTTTGGACCGGGTGCATTATCCAAAGGATTGTTTAATTTGTCTTATTGCCAATATGTGGCAGCACCTGTTAGTTAACCCCCAAGTTGAGCTTTGGAATATTAAACCCTAAATATAAAACATAAGGCCAAAATAAAAAAAAAGGTATGGTTCTCAGGCACTTTTTTTCAGAAATCAATGCGGGCGGGCGCTTTTTTATTTTAAATTTTTTGGTATGTTTCGATAAAAATGTCAAATGATAAGGGAAAAGCATGAAAATAACAGTTTTATTTTGCTAAATAAGTAAAAGCCCTACAAAACAAAGGAAATTGTATGGTTTTATCTTCTTGAAAGAAATGTCGGAGCAGCAGCAGCTCAAAATTGGAAAATTTTTTAATGAAAATCAAAATAAAAAGTTTTGATGCGGGGGTTTAAAATTGATGCGGGCGGTGCCTGAGAACCATACCTTTAATTTTTTTTGGCCTAATACAAATAATTTTATGAGCCACTGTTTGATTTTCATACATTTCAGACATAAAAATTTTCTTTTACAAATAACATTATGGGTTAGATATTTTTTAAATAGGGCCAATGAAAGACTTAATGATTGAAATGGGACATATTTTTCCCCCCAGGAATGCATCTCAGTGTAAAGGCTAAGCAAAAGCACAATACATATAGTACATGTTTTTTAACTAATTTTCATCATCGATGCAATTCCTGGATAATTTTATTGAAAATGAATCAATACAACAAAAGATTCACATGAATACAGTGATCATAAACATCTATGTAAATTAATGTGCAGTAGTGGAGTCATATATGCAATCCGCAGGGCTTGAATAAATATATATTTATACCAAAAACGATTTTTTTTGTTTGTCCGGCTCATATAGAACTTTCACAAAATATAGAGTACAGTTATGGATACAAGTAATATCATTACTGTTTAAACCATATTATAATAGTAGGGAATCAATAAAACCATGTTGCTTGTGAGACATAAAAAAAAGTTTAGCTGTTGATAAAAGTGTTTTTTTTATGTGCTTCACTGCTGATTTTCTATTGCAGTGATTAACTTTTTCCATTTATTATCATCAACTGAATCCGAATGGACTGACCTATATCTCTCTATTTTTAAATCCCTGAGAAGCTTTATCTTAAATCTGAAGAAAGAAAGATTGTCCTCCTTACATTTGATATGATGGATATAATATCTAGCTTGCAACATGCAATAATTAAGTTGTTTTTCGTTAAAATTATAGAAGATACCAAATATTTTATCTTTCACATCAAACCTGTGAGATGTCGAAAATATATAATTCCACCAAGTTGTGAAAACATCCCAGAAAGATTTTACTTCTTTACATGTCGTGAATTTATGGATTAAGTTTTCTTCATTAATATTACAATATTTGCATAAAGATGAATCAATTATATTCATTGTGTGTAACCATTTGTTGTGAGTAATAATCCTATGAATAAGTTTATACTGAAAATCCTGAAGTTTTATTTCCTTTGTGCATGTATATGAACACTGAAATATTTTCCGAAAATCTCTTTGTAAAGGCATTTCTTCAATCCATTTATCTATGCATGTTGGTTGCTGGATTTTTAAACTAATAAAGTTATAATATGATATTTTTCTGGAACTTAAAGATATTTCTTTTTCTTGCTCTGTTAGATTATTAAGTTGAAAAAATTAAGAAATGGGACATATTCCTGTGGCTAGAAACTGAGAAAACATTTGAGATGGATCCCTGCACTCTTTCCTCCTCCTTACCTGAAAGAACTTTTATTTCCTGGTTAAAAAAAAAGAAGAAAAAAATTGGCACTAAAAAGAGCTCCATAACAGGATTTTATTTTTAAAGTTGACCAAAAGAGGGTCAAACGTCACCATTTTATTTTTGTTATACAGGAAATGTGATAGGACTATGTGGTCCAAGAAATGGCAATGACACAGGATTTAGTCCCATAGGTCTGATCAATTACACCACATGCAAAGGTGAAGCAGATATTCTTTCTTGCATCTTATCCAAGGACATTCAGCATCAGTCTATTAAAATGCAACCCCTTGATTAAACTGCCATTGACAAGATTGAAGATGCTGCAACTGTTTGGCTGATATATGCATCAGATCTGGTTTCTAAGCTTGACAGAATACAGTCCCACTTGTGCAGAACAAAAATGACAATGATAGTCAGAGGAAGAGTTACAATGATAATCAGAGGAAGAGTTACATTAACTTTTCACTTGATAAAATTATTTTCACCCTTTGTTTATTATGTAACCTTTTTCAAATGATGTACCTTCTTTGGATGAAATATATATTATGTATTAGCTGATACCTGATACCTATTTTTGTTAAAAAAAAAAGTGTTTTTTTTACAACTCAGTCTGAAATTTACTACTAAACTAGTTATATTTGAATCAAGACTTGGTCAAAGGTAAAGAATTGTTAATCAACTCAAAAAAAATCATAGGCCTATCACAGAGTATATGAAATCAATAGACTCAGATCGCAGTTGCATGGGTGGTCCAGTGGACAATGTGCAAAGTTTTGCGTTCTTACTAAATTGTGATCAAACTTTGAACCCCATCACAGATAGAACTTTACTGTATGTTACTCTTTCTTTTACATCAGACTAAATGAAAGACCTTTTCGGAGGTATGTGTTTTGTGTAAAGAGCTCTTCTAGTCTGATTCTTTTAAGCATGAATGATCTGTATAGAGTAAAATGTGTAGAATAAAAAATGTTCTCAAAGTCTCAATGGATAAACACCTGAGTAGTATGAATGATATCTAGAACATAAGAATTTCATCCTTATGAAAGAGTAGGACAAAAGGACTGAATATACTAAAAGTAGGAAAGAAACACATATGTAGTAAAATTATTCATACTCATAAATGTGAAATCCATAAAGGGATATTACTGAGAACTCTTTACTTGTGTGACAAGAACACTTTCATAACTGTTCACAGCCTGTTGAAATTGAATGTCACAAATAAAAAAAAAACTAGGAATGTGTAGAAATTTTGAAGAATAAGTAGGACTGAGACCAAAAAAGTTGGAAAAAGTAAGACAATTTTTTTAATCCTGAAATTTTAGAAATCTTCTTTTTTTTTTAAGGCGTTAAAAAAACTTGGCACTTACCTTATTACAATAGGGACATTCTCCAAATACTGTGTTGAAGCTCTGTCGGCTTGATGGCAAGGAGCGCAGCCACTAAACAGATAAATATTATCAGAGTGACAGCAATTTAACATCATAAACCAAGTTTTAAAACTACTTACTACAGTTGTTAACATTCATAAGAAATTAAACATTCTACATTCTCAAATACATAAAATTTAAAAAAATATAATAAAACAAAGTTTTCAGTGTATACCTACTCTTAATGTTGTGGAGATTAATTAAAGACATCCATAAAAGGAGTTACGAAGTTAAATATAAAGCAACTAAGCAACTACATGTATTGAATGTATTACAAACACACTGGAAGACATTTGTCTATGGCCTATACATCCTTTTTAAACCAACTAAAATTACGGCCATTTAGCAGCAGCAGAAGAAGTTTATGTTCGTCGAGCAGCTACAGGTTGCTGTGGTCAAGACCTCAGACATGTCCGCTCCTTAAGCATGTTCTCTGAGCCAACAGACGTGATGCCACACCAAGCCAAGCAAAGAGCCGCGACAAACCGCCACCGTACATCCCAAACCGGTGACCTTGTACGAAAGCTATAGCATCCACAGCCCCAACAAAGGCAGAAATAACCCAAATTCCCTCTACCGATCCCACCAGCAAAGACCAAGCCATGCCATTCAAGAGCCGTACCCTATCTTGTCAATGACAGTGTTTCGAGATGGAAAGGCATTTTATACTTGCAGTTTCTGCAATTTAGACCGTTTCAGCCAGCTTTTTTAGCCATTTAGTAAGTACATATTTGGACTAAATCTAATCAAAAGGAACAGTAAACACAGAAGCACAAATTCCTTAAACATATTTCTGTTGAATGAGGCAAAAAAAAAAAGGTATGGTTCTCAGGCACTTTTTTCAGAAAACAGTGCGGGCGGGCGACATTTTATTTTTTTACCTTTTTGTGTATATTTTGATAAAATATCATATGATCAGGGAAAACAAGAAAATAACAGAATTTGTTTGCCAAACAGGTAAAAGCACTACATAAGGAAATATTATCACAATTGTATTATTTCACCTTTTTGAAAGTTGAAAATCAAAATAAAAATTTTTTTATGCAGGGGGTTAAAATTGATGCAGGCTGTGCCTGAGAACCATACCTTTTATTTTTTTAGGCCTAAATGAAATCTTTCTTCTCACCTCGAAGAGACATGTCTGGTGGAAGGCCTGTTTGCACTGCACATTCTCACACTGTTGGTGGGGGATACTACCTTCCAGACGGTATGCGTAACATATCCCACACTCAGCATGCAACTCCTAGTGGCCAGAGAAGAAACTAAACCAAATTAATAGTTCAAAATAACACACAGGTGTGAAGGGCAGGGATATTATATTTAATAAACTCTAAAAAAAATGAAAGAATCTTAAGAACAATCATTTTCCTGATTTTAAGTGCAATCATAGACTTGCAAGATTTCACCATCAGTAAAAGTACATATTTGAACATACGTGTCTAACACAAAAATCTCAATTATTTGAATTGCTGTTTACCTTCAACAATAAACAGGTTATCTTATTATCTGTAATGTCTTCAAATGTTTTGTTATTACCACTAATATTATCATCATAATCATTATTTAATATAAGTAGTAATGCTGTTATTAAAAGTCTTTAACTATAAAATCTGAAGAAATTATTAATTAAACGTTTGTTTCCTTACCTCTTTTGTCATATCTGTCTTTGAAGGAAACTTGAAAGAAAGGATAGTTTTTAGATTCTGCAGCAGACTTATACTTGGGTCCCTGAAATGTGAAAAATAAGACTATCAAGTTCAAAAGTTGAATTACAGTCTGGGATAAAATGTACTATGTCTGTAGGGTAGACCTAATTGTATCCGCCAAAACAGAGTTTTGCGGATACTATGTTTCCAGCTGCACGCCGCCTCCGCGTAGGTGTCCGGAGAACTCCTCCGTAACCGCTGGGCAGAAATTTACGAAACCTGGGATTTTGTTCGGGTCACATGTGAACTGCTGCGCCCCTATTTTGTTTTGACCTCTGACCTTTCCTCTGCGCTCTGCGTCCATTTGTGCGTCTGTTTCCACACATAAACCCACATATCTCGGGAACCGTTTGAGGGATCAGGAAAATTTTTTTGCACAAATGTAGCCATTGGAGAGCTTTATAACATACACAAAAAATGGTGGCACCACCTGCAACCATGTTTGCACAGTGTCCATCTGTTCGTCTGCCTTGGGTACTCATATCTCTGCAGTGATTTGACACATTTCCCCTGAAATTCGGCATGCGTATACATCCTGGATAGCTTTTCTGATTTTATGACAGGTGGCGCCACCTACATTCAGGTTTACGCTGCAGACATCCAAGCTCATATCTCGGGAACCGTTTGACTGATTGGGCCAAAATTTTGCATGTGTATAGATCTAACATAGCTCTTTATCATACGCAAAACTGGTGGCGCCACCTGCAACCATTTTTGCACGGCTCCTGTCTGTTTGTCTGCCATGGGATAAAACTCACTTATATCTCTGCAGTGATTTGACTAATTCACCTGAAATTTGGCATGCGTATACATCCTGGATAGCTTTTCTGATTTTATGACAGGTGGCACCACCTACATTCACGTTTACACTGCAGACATCCAAGCACATATCTCGGGAACCATTTGACCGATTGGGCCAAAATTTTGCATGTGTATAGATCTCACATAGCTTTTTATCATTCGCAAAACTGGTGGCGCCACCTGCAGCCATTTTTGCACAGCTCCCGTCTGTTTGTCTGCCATGGGATAAAATCACTCATAGCTCGGCAGTGGTTTGACATATCTGCCTAAAATTTTGCAGGTTTATACATCCCCGACAGCTCTCTTGATTTTATGACAGGTGGCGCCACCTGCATTCTAGTTTATGCAGCAGACATCCAAGCTCATATCTTGGGAACCGTTTGACCGATTGGGTCAAAGTTGTGTATAGTTCTCACATAGCTCTTTATCATATGCAAAACTGGTGGCGCCACCTTCAACCATTTTGCACAGCGTCCATCTGTTTGTCTGCCACGGGCTCAAATCACTTATAAACATATAGTGGTTTGACTTATCTGCCTCAAATGTTGCATATGTATACAACTTGGATGGCTTTCTGGATTTTGTGGTAGGTGGCGCAACCTACATGCACCATTTGGCTGCAGACATCCATGCTTATATGCAACACTTCACTCTATTTCCCCTTGCCACTCAATCCATGCCTCACTTCACCCATTCCACTCTGATTTAGGCGGATACACATAGTCGCTTGTCGACTACCCGTATTCTAGTTTATCATTCCATTTAACAGGGCTGTGCAGATATAAGTATTCCTGACAAGACTCAATGCAATAACTGATGGCTCTGATAAGAAAACTGGAATTTATCTAAGTGTTCATGGAATTCATAAATTTTGAAGGGAACACTGATAGATATTATAATATACACTGAAAAGTTTTGGACAATGTGGATAAATGAAATGGGTTTTCAAACCATTTTGTGCATTTACATGGGCATCTAGCATGAATGCATGATGTATACATGTAAAACAATGTTTACAACAACATGCTGGCACAAGCATTCACACATGTGCTGTAACCCAGTTGGTGCTTCAAATGTAGGTCTAAACAATTTTGAATGCTAATTGAGCATTCACACAGCACTTTAAAAAGCAGAGCGAATAGTTCAGTTTGCATTGGAAATGGTTTGGAACCACCTCATAAACTGGATTCACAGCATTCTGGTCATTACAAAGCGGAAACACTTTGAAATGCCATATGGATGCTCAATTTGCATTGAAAACAGTCTGAAACCATTTTGCATTTGCTGTGTGAAAGAGGTGAATGAATGAATAATTGAATATTTTATTTTATTCAGAAATATAAGGCC
Organism: Sipunculus nudus; assembly: GCA_026874595.1. NCBI lineage: Eukaryota > Metazoa > Annelida > Sipuncula > Golfingiida > Sipunculidae > Sipunculus > Sipunculus nudus. The sequence goes on from CM049308.1 coordinate 9,289,878, forward strand.
TCGGGCCCATAGTTCCATATGTGCATAGATCACATGTAGAACAAGTGACCCATGGGTCATGACGCTCAGCTGACTGGGAAGAGATTCACAAAAGGAAATTTTATCATCAGAATGGTAGATACCCATTCAACTGAAGCATCAAACAGATTAACCAACAGGCTAAGATTTAGTCTGTATTTATATATCTGAAAAATAGAGAAAAAATGTGTAAACTTTAAAAACTAGAATACGGGTAGCCTACAAGTGACTATGTGTATCTGCCAAAATCAGAGTGAAGTGAGGCATGGATTGAGTGGCAAGGGGAAACAGAGTGAGGTATGTTGCATATTAGCATGGATGTCTGCAGCCGAAATGTGTATGTAGGTTGTGCAACCTACCACAAATCCAGAAAGCTGTCCAAGTTGTATACATATGCAAAATTTTAGGCAGAAAAGTCAAACCACTACATAGATATGAGTGATTTTAGCCCACGGCAGACAAACAGACAGACGCTGTGCAAAAATGGTTGCAGTTTCGTGTATGATAAAGACCTATGTGAGATCTAAACACAAGCACAATTTTGGCCCAATCGGTCAAATGGTTCCTGAGATATTAGCTTGGATGTGTGCAGCGTTAACTAGAATGTAGGTGGCGCCACCTGTCATAAAATCAAGAAAGCTATCCAGGATGTATAAACCTGCAAAATTTTAGGCAGTTATGTCAAACCACTACAGAGAAATGAGTGATTTTAGGCCACGGCAGACCAACAGACAGACGCTGTGCAAAATGTGCAAAAATGGTTGCAGGTGGCCCCTCCAGTTTTGTGTATGATAAAGACCTATGTGAGATCTATACACATGCAAAATTTTGGCCCAATCGTTCAAACGGTTCCCGAGATATGAGCTTGGATGTCTGCAGCATAAACTAGAATAAAGGTGGCGCCACCTGTCATAAAATCAAGAAAGCTATCCAGGATGTATAAAACTGCAAAATTTTAGGCAGATATGTCAAACCACTGCCAAGATGTGAGTGACTTTATTGCACGGCAGACAAACAAACAGACGCAGTGCAAAAATGGTTGCAGGTGGTGCCACCAGTTTTGTGTATGATAAAGAGCTATGTTAGATCTATACAGATTCAAAATTTTGGCCCGATCGGTCAAACGGTTCCTGAGATATGAGCTTGGATGTCATCAGCGTGAACGTGAATGTAGGTGGTGCCACCTGTCATAAAATCAAGAAAGCTATCCAGGATGTATAAACCTGCAAAATTTTAGGCAGATATGTCAAACCACTACAGAGAAATGAGTGATTTTAGGCCATGGCAGACCAACAGACAGACGCTGTGCAAAATGTGCAAAAATGGTTGCAGGTGGCCCCTCCAGTTTTGTGTATGATAAAGACCTATGTGAGATCTATACACATGCAAAATTTTGGCCCAATCGTTCAAACGGTTCCTGAGATATGAGCTTGGATGTCTGCAGCATAAACTAGAATAAAGGTGGCGCCACCTGTCATAAAATCAAGAAAGCTATCCAGGATGTATAAAAACTGCAAAATTTTAGGCAGATATGTCAAACCACTGCCAAGATGTGAGTGACTTTATTGCATGGCAGACAAACAGACAGACGCTGTGCAAAAATGGTTGCAGGTGGTGCCACCAGTTTTGTGTATGATAAAGAGCTATGTTAGATCTATACAGATGCAAAATTTTGGCCCGATCGGTTAAACGGTTCCCGAGATATGAGCTTGGATGTCATCAGCGTGAACGTGAATGTAGGTGGTGCCACCCGTCATAAAATCAAGAAAGCAATCCAGGATGTATAAAACTGCAAAATTTTAGGCAGATATGTCAAACCACTGCCGAGATATGAATGACATTATTGCACGGCAGACAAACAGACAGATGCTGTGCAAAAATGATTGCAGGTGGCGCCACCAGTTTAGCGTATGATAAAGAGCTATATTAGATCTATATACATGCAACATTTTGGCCGGATCGGTCAAATGGTTCCTGAGATATTAGCTTGGATGTGTGCAGCGTTAACTAGAATGTAGGTGGCGCCACCTGTCATAAAATCAAGAAAGCTATCCAGGATGTATAAACCTGCAAAATTTTAGGCAGTCATGTCAAACCACTACAGAGAAATGAGTGATTTTAGGCCACGGCAGACCAACAGACAGACGCTGTGCAAAATGTGCAAAAATGGTTGCAGGTGGCCCCTCCAGTTTTGTGTATGATAAAGACCTATGTGAGATCTATACACATGCAAAATTTTGGCCCAATTGTTCAAACGGTTCCCGAGATATGAGCTTGGATGTCTGCAGCATAAACTAGAATAAAGGTGGCGCCACCTGTCATAAAATCAAGAAAGCTATCCAGGATGTATAAAACTGCAAAATTTTAGGCAGATATGTCAAACCACTGCCAAGATGTGAGTGACTTTATTGCACGGCAGACAAACAGACAGATGCTGTGCAAAAATGGTTGCAGGTGGTGCCACCAGTTTGTGTATGATAAAGAGCTATGTTAGATCTATACAGATGCAAAATTTTGGCCCGATCGGTCAAACGGTTCCCGAGATATGAGCTTGGATGTCATCAGCGTGAACGTGAATGTAGGTGGTGCCACCTGTCATAAAATCAAGAAAGCTATCCAGGATGTATAAAACTGCAAAATTTTAGGCAGATATGTCAAACCACTGCCGAGATATGAGTGACATTATTGCACGGCAGACAAACAGACAGATGCTGTGCAAAAATGGTTGCAGGTGGCGCCACCAGTTTAGCGTATGATAAAGAGCTATGTTAGATCTATATACATGCAAAATTTTGGCCGGATCGGTCAAATGGTTCCCGAAATATGAGCTTGGATGTCATCAGCGTGAATGAGAATGTAAGTGGCGCCACCTGTCATAAAATCAAGAAAGCTATCCAGGATGTATACGCATGCCGAATTTCAGGTGAATTAGTCAATTCACTGCAGAGATATGAGTGATTTTAACCAAAGGCAGATGAACAGATGGACACTGTGCAAACATGGTTACAGGTGGCGCCACCATTTTTTGTGTATGTTATAGAGCTATCCAAGGGCTACATAAGTATAAATTTTATTTCCTGATCAGTCAAACGGTTCCCGAGATATGAGCTTGGAAAGCTGATAAAATCAAGTCCCAGAGGAGCTCTCTGGAAACGAACGCGGCAACGGCGGAGGAACCCGGTCAAAAACATAGTATCCACAAAACTTCGTTTTGGCGGGTACAAAAATACAGGTGGCTCCACCAGTCTGCAGAAACTAATAAAAACACTTACAAACATCAATATCCATGCAAAGAATCATGGTGATCTCCCCATTAGTTGTTCAGATACTTCAGCTTTTGTATCAAATTGTCCATTATTCTGAGGGATACTTCGGAGTCCTATAGCTTGAAGGATATGGGTAACAGAGACCTAATTTTAAGTTTCCACAGGCACTTTTCATGGGCCTTCTTGCATGACAAGAATGAAGATTCTAGGTCCAGCTGTTGTGATTTGTACCCTGTTGACAGATAACCACATCTTTAAAGGTATCAAAAAAAGAGAAAAAAAATGGTAAAAATTTGAAAAAAATAGAGGTGGCGCACCCAGTCTGCAGAAACTCATGGAACAGGTCATGATCAATATGTATGCCGAAAATCATGACCATCAGTGTTGTAGTTATTGAGATACTGCAGTTTGTTTTTATCAAATTTTCCATTATTCTGGGGGGTTATTGGGAGCCCCCCATAGCTCAAAGGATATGGGTAACAGAGACCTTATTTCAGGTTTCAGGACTTTTTATGGACCTCTCAGTGTGTCAAGAATGAAGATTCTAGGACCAGTCCTTATGATTTGTGCCCTGTTAACAACTGTTCACATTTTTAAATTCGTAAAAAATCGAAAAATTCAGGTGGCGCCACCAGTCTGCAGGAAGTGATGGAACATCTCATGTTCAATAGGTATGCCAAAAATCATGACCATCAGTCAAGTAGTTAATGAGATATTGAAGTTTTTGTATGAAATTTTTGACTTTTCAGGGGGGTACTATGGGGCCCCATAGCTCAAAGGATATGGGTAACAGAGATCTAATTTATGGTTTCCACGGAGACTTTCAATAGGTTTCTCAGTGTGTCAAGAATGAAGATTCTAGGTACAGTGGTTACGATTTGTGCCACGTCAACAGATGACAGCATCTTTAAACGTCTCAAAAATAGAGGAAAAAATTGTAAAAAAATCGAAAATACAGGTGGCGCCACCAGTCTGCAGGAATTTATGGAACATCTCATGATCAATATGTATGCCAAAAATCATGACCATCAGTGTTGTAGTTATTGAGATATTGAAGTTTTTGTATGAAATTTTTTACTATTCTGGGGGGTACTTTGGGGCCCCATAGCTCAAAGGATATGGGTAACAGAGACCTAATTTCTGGTTTCCAAGGAGATTTTTCATGGACCTCTCAGTGTATCAAGAATTAAGATTCTAGGTCTAGGCTTTACGATTTGTGCCTTGTTAACAGATGTTCACATTTTTAAAGGTCTCAAAAATAGAGAAAAAAATTTGTAAAAAATCGAAAAATACAGGTGGCGCCACCAGTCTGCAGGAAGTGATGGAACATCTCATGATCAATATGTATGCCAAAAATCATGACCATCAGTCAAGTAGTTAATGAGATATTGAAGTTTTTGTATGAAATTTTTGACTTTTCTGGGGGGTACTTTGGGGCCCCATAGCTCGAAAGATATGGGTAACAGAGACCTAATTTCTGGTTTCCAAGGAGATTTTTCATGGACCTCTCAGAATCCCAAGTTACAAGGTTCTAGGTTCAGCGGTTACGATTTGTGCCTGGTTAACGGACGGACAGACGGACAGACGGACGACGGAGAAAGAGTGATCGCTATAGCTCAGATGACTTTCAGTCAGCTGAGCTAAAAAACAAAATAGACAACATTTTCAAACTTGAAAAACAACATCACAAAGATAAAAGAAATGAAATAATAAAACAAATGATAATATATGATAAATGCATTCCAAAATATTAACAACAACAAAAATCATCATGTAGAGGTCATTTCAACCATATATATAAATATACATAAATATACAGTACTCATAAGATTAATAAATATACAAGTTAATAAATACTAATATGCATGTGCATACACATATTCTCAATACATATACATGCATAACTACATATTCAGCCATATGTAATCATAATATATATTTTATAAATACAAATATATCTATATTTTTACAATTTTAAATGAAATTTTACATATTAAACTCTCTTTATGTGGACAATTTTCTTAAATTTTAATATGCATATATAATAATATCTAAAAATTGTTCTACTCAGCAACCCAAGGACTCGCATTGAACAGTTTCCTGCAGATGGTCCGCATGATAAGCTTGCAAAGGGGGCCAAGTAGTGCCAAATAGCATTGTACCTCAATTGTTTTTATCCATATATATATATATATATAATACACATACATACATATATATATATATACACACATTATTCTTTTATTACTTGATCAAAGTCTTCATATATTAATATTTATAACCAGAGTAGACAAGTGACCATTCAACTATTTCAAATGGATAATAGGGCTGGGTATTGGTCCGCCTCTTCCGATACAATATGTATTGCGATACAGTTAATTCGATACCGATACGTATTGACGATACGTTTAATTTTTCTTTGTATATCATTTCTTAATAAAAGCTCTGTTTCTTGTTTTTTTGTTTTTTTTATTTTAACATACAACATATTAAGTATGCTATGCACTTAAGCAGCTTAAGCTTGATATTAAATGAATAAACCAACCAGTTGCTTTTAATTACTTCTTTGAGCCCTTATCATCCCCTGCCCCCCGCACATACATGTTTTATTGCATTCGGTGGAGCAGAGCATAGGCTGTTTTTTTATGTTATGTTTTGTATAATTCTGTGAATATGAATCCCATTAGTCACTCTCCTGTTTGTACAGGATTTGTCCCCAGGCTTTAACCATTTATTTGACATCTGATGCTGAACGCGGGAGTTCCGAGTAACCTATATGACCGTTAAAAAATTAGAGATTGAATGACATATATGAAGATAGGATATATACGTGAATGTACCCTGTTCCTTGTAGCAAAGTGTGATGTGAATATAAGTTTCATTAATAAAGAGAAACGTTATTATCATTCTCCTGTTATCACTCACATGCACCTGCTTGTCATGGAAGTATTGACGTGCATGCGTATATACATTTATTAACAAGTCTTAAAAGCCAAAGCAACAAATATATAGGCTGCAGTGCATTTAGATTTATAATATGTCATGGTTATATGTAAAGTTATAGTTAGAATGTTATTCATTAGCAAGCAATCAATACGACCAATACAGCATGCAACGCATTTCGGTTATCCTATCGATGTCGTGTATCGATTCGTATTGATATATCGATATATTGATACAGCCCTAATGGATAATCTGTTAAATTTAGTTATTAACTAATGAATTTTTCTCTTTTTAAAGGCATAGTGTACAAATGCTGCTAAACTATTAATAACATCAATATTTTTACTTGACATAAGAGATATAAAAGAAAATCTGCCAAATTTAGAAAGGTAAATATCTCTTAGTTCATTGTATAAAGGACATTTCATTATGAAATGATATTCATTTTAAACTATAGATTCTCCAAATTTCAAACAATAATTACAGATACTTTGTTTCCAGTGTATACTTTCATGTCTTCCTTTCTCAATTTGTAAATTATGTGAAGAGCATCTTAACCTAGCTAAACTAATCTTGTGACTATTATTTCTAACAACATTCAAAGATAGTCCCACAGAAAGAAGTGATTTAAATACAGAGTATGTTTCCAAACGCCTGTTATTTGAAATGTTACTTATCCATTCTTGTAAATATATGTCTTTGAGTCTCTGCTGTAACTCAAAGAGAAACAATTTTGTATCTCCTACATCTTGGTGTATCCAAACATAACCAAATCCAAGTGAAAACAGTACATTTAAAATTTTTGTTGCCTATGTTTTTCTCCCTAATTCATCAGGATGATATAACTTTACAAATAACTGTTTTGGGTATCTATTCTGTGTCATTCTTAATAATTTTGTCAAATATGTAATACATCTCAATAAATAATGGATTTTTAATGGCCACTATCCACATTCACCAAGTGCCGCAGCAGTTGGTGATGAAGAATTTATCTTAAGAATATATTTACAGAATTTAGTTTGTATTGATTCAATATTGTCACAGTTTTGTGTGAAAGGGGTAATACATGTAGATGCATATAATAATCATTTTTTTAAATATAATTACTGCAATCAACAGCACTTTCAGAAAAAGCAAAAACAGATTGACATACTTGTATAAAGCTTTATCTTGTAAATATCTGTAATAAAATTCATGAAAAAAATATACTCCTCTAGATGTGCACATGAATTTTAAGCCTATTCAGCCACAGAATGGACATTATCCTGAACATTTTCTATCATCAGTAAATGCACTTACCACTCACTGACTTTGTCATGTAGGCTCTCTTTGAGGGGCCCGACCACTGAAAGTGAAACTGAACTGAGTAATCAACATCAAAGACTGCCAATGTATTGACTCATTCTAATCCATACTAATAATAACCAGAGACTGATCTGACCATTAAAATCAGGACTTTCATCTTTCTTAACTATTACCTGTATTGACTTTTTTTAATATTCACTAGACTTTTCCTGGTCTGTAGCAAAAACTCTAAATAAAGAAGGGTCAAAAGCCTGACTTTAACATTGGTCTTGTAAAGCTGCTGTTTCTCCATTTTTTATATCTACATAGAGACTTTAACAAGTTTAGACAATAGGACATGTCAGGTGCTGTGCAGACATATGTCATGTCAGGTGCTGTGCAGACAGTCACCATAATGACAACTTGTTCTATAATCTGTCCCACCAAGGTGCACCCATCAGCTTTTGGTATTATTTATTTATAAACTTAGTTTATTTTGAAGAATAACCTGTAATTAAATCAAACCAGGCATTCAGGTAATATTTGCAAGGAAAAAGCCACCATACCATGCAAAGGATTTGAGTGACACAATTAATTTAATATCTGAAAACAGTCTTATCCTGTCACAACATATTGACTGAAGTGACAGGGTCAAGGACACTTTTTGACAGGCATTGATTGGATGGTACCATAAATATGATAAAATACATTGTCAGCTACAAGACACCATCCCAGGATGTCACTTCATGAGGAAATGTCTGGAAAAGTGTGAGGTATACATTTAACAATTTTGACTAAAATCTCTTATTGTCTATTGCCTGAATGCACATAATTTTCCGTCAATGTAACACAATAGAAATATCAGCATATGTCCTAATTATTGCCAAAAACCAATGGGTCGCTCATGGTGGGATGAAATGTAGAACTGGACAGAGATGCAATGACAGCCTCATAACCTTGGTATAACTATGATACTGACAAATTTTCAAGAATACACACATTTTCATATTCAGCCTCACAAACTGATAAAAAGATTATACAAAATGACTCACCATGGTCAGCTCCAAGGAAGTTTATCTCAGGGAGGCTGGTGGGCTGATCCGGGTGTATGGTTATTTGAACTGAGGCATTGTTTCCTATTATAAAAAAAAACCTTAGTGACACTGACACATGGGATGCTTGGCTGTATATCTGCAGATGTCTGTATTTAAGTGGAGAAGGCAACACCAAAAGTAGTTGTAGTACAAGGATAATGTCAAACTCAAGGGGACTCTGATTCATATTTGACATTTATAGATCATTTTTCACATCGATTACTGATTTCCAGATTTAAAATCTGGAATTCAAGGCACCCCAAAAGAAGATTATGGTTTCACAAAAACCATGAGCACCATGTTGGAACCAATCCCCCTCTAACTATTTATTTATTTTTTTTTAATGTTCTAATTTTTAGCTCCAGCCACTTTAGAATTTCTTTCAGGGAAATAAAATTAAATTTAAATTTGATAAGAATTTTGTTTGTTAGTATGTGAATATATACATGTATTTTTCATATATTGACAATGAGTTGCATGGACATTTTAGAGAAAGGATTGATGTACCTAATGCTATCCTCCTGTAGGTGGCAGCACATGTAGGGTTTTCAGGTTCCAGTATCCAGGTTTCTTTATCGAGCTCATCCAGCTGATCCCAGACACATGAGAACCGACTCACATGACTTACAAACTGCTCATACAGGCTGCTCAAGTTTGAAGTCTGAATAAAAGAAACAAATATAAATAAATATTTCTTAAACATGTCATAAGGCAAATGAGTGGATATTTTCATATATTGTTCAAAGGCAATCCTTTCATTGTTATATAAGATATTATGAATATCTGTAAAAAGACATATCTGCACAATTAAAATAAAGTCCAAAGTTATAAATTCTTTCATTTTTTTATGTATTTTATGCTATTTCTTTATATATTTGATTTGAACCTTTGGAGTACATATGGTTCTGAAATTATCTAACAACATGGAGGTTAAACAATATAAAGCTTACTGGTACTACTTTTGTACTAAATACAAATTGTTACCCATATATGATAAAAATTACCTCCAGGTTCCATCGGAACTCAAATGGTCTGGGTGTTTCTGCCTCACATTCAGGTCCCTTTACAGGATACTGGAATTTAGAACAGACTGCCTCATTATTAGTTGGGTTTCATAAAAATCCATACAATCCATCAAGTTTTGGGGCAACACTAAAAGTTAAATGACACTACTAATATCTTAATTAATGTAGGTCCATTAACATATCGACATATAAAAACAATTCAACACTCAACAGATAGGCAAACCAAATTTAAACAATAAAATTATTAAACAGACAAATGAACCAACAACCAACTAGAATACGGGTGGTTGACAAGCGGCTACTTGTATCCGCCAAAAAGTGGGAAGTGAGAAGTGAGGCATGGATTGAGTGGCAAGGGAAAATAGAGTGAGGTGTGTTGCATATTAGCATTGATGTCTGCAGCTGAAATGTGTATGTAGATTGCGCCATCTGTCACAAAATCAAGAAAGCTATCCAAGATATATAAACATGTAAAATTTTAGGCAGGTAAGTCAAACCACTGCGGAGATATGAGTGATTTTATTCAATGGCAGACAAACAGACCGAGGCTGTGCAAAAATGGTTGCAGGTGGCACCATCAGTTTGCATATGATAGAGAGGCATGTGAGATCTATACACATGCAAAATTTCAGGATGATACATCAAACCAGTCTTGAGATATAAGCCTGGATGTCTGCAGCGGGAACATGAATGAAGGTGGTGCCACCTGTCATAAAATCAAGAAAGCTATCTAGGATGTATACACATGCAAAATTTCAGATGGATAAGTCCAACCACTGCAGAGATATGAGTGATTTTATTGAAAGGCATTTGAACAGATGAAAGCCGTGCAAAAATTGTTGCAGTGGGCCACCATTTTTTGTGTATGTTATAAAGCTATCCAAGGGCTACATATGTGCAAAATTTGTAGCCTGATTGGTCAAACGAGTCCGAAGATATGTGGGTTAATGTGTCAGATGGACGCACTGGAGAGAGGAAAGGTCTTAGGTCAAAGCAAAATATTTTGGCACCAGTTCACAAGTGAACCGATAATAGTGTAAAGTTTTGGAACAATCTGTCCAGTGGTCTAAGAGTTCTATTCTGGAAACCAATGTTGTGATGGCGGAGGAACCCGGTCAAAAGCATAGTATCAGCAAAACTTTGTTTTGGCGGATCAATTATATGAACACAACCTCCCTATGTGAAGTCACAGGGTTCATTTTCAATACTGCTAACCTGAGGGGGGAGATGAGCTCTCAGTATGTGATTCCGTCCCTGGGAGTCTGTGGTCTGTAGATGCAGCTTCCTGAACCCTTCATCAATGTATGATAATCTGAAATCATAAAAAGACATACAGACCTTTTGTTATGCTTCATGCACTCTACAAACATTAAAATAAGATTTTATATATCTTATTTGTCTTGAAGAGAGGAGCTGTTTTGCAATTTAGTTGCTGGACCATTATCATTTTTTTGGGAGGAACATTTCCACCATATTTGGCATCAAAGATAGCTACCTATCAGCCTTTATGTACCCTGTAGTAAAAATGTTCTTAAATTTCCACTTTTGTGTGAAAGGTTAATTAAATGCACTCCCTATTAAACTAAGAAAATCTGGAATCATTATTCATTGTAAATCTGATCTAAAAACTAAATCTACAGGCTTTTGGTCCTTGAAATGCATCTGCATTATATCTTTATCATTCATATAATGGTTGAGAAAGTTGAGAGGTTGGGAGATAAGGTGGGGGGGGGGAGAGAGAGAGAGAGAGACTGAGAGTCTAACAAAGTGGGGGCATGGGCAGAGGTCCAGAAATTGCTTTATGAGAGGAATGTGAGTTGGTTTGTATTTGTGTTAGCATTGTGAGTCTCATTATCAGAGATCCAGTGCTATATACAGTATGAATATTATTTTTAATTATATCACATTATATCTCAGTCCTGGTGACTGTAAGACCAATTTTATATACACAGGATGTACCTTTGTCTTTGCTCATATCCCTAGCACAGTCCAAACAATCCACTTTACATGGGATCGCTTTAATGGAGATCAAAACAAAATTTGTTCTGTGGAGGTAACCTCCTCTGTTTTTCAAAACTATCTTTCAAAACTATTCAAAGTTGTGTACATCTGTAGCATTCCATTTTGGAATGGGACTACATGACAAGGTGGTAGCACACACTTCCTCTCATTTACATCAGAGTACTTTTAAACTAGGCCCAGTGGCTTAACCACACAGGCTACCTCTTCATGTGTTAATATCCCAGTTGCCTTGTTATAACACCAAGAACCACCCTAGGGGGGCACTCTGGCCATGGGGCATGACCTTCCCATAAAGCCTGCAAAGAGCTCTCCTTGGGTGGGGGCCGACCATGAAACAACCTAATGCTCTTCGGCTGAGATTTAATACCTGTGCTTTACCTCTAGAAAACAGAAGCCGTTGTCTGATTGGAGACAAGTACATAGCAGAGTTCCCAGCATTTCATGAAAGCAAAATCCCCTGATTATTTTGAACTACTTTAACATCTTTTTGCTCATTAACCCTGGCTGAAACTTCTTCAGTGATATTGCACTGAACACTAGTTGCAGAAAACGTTGTGAAACTAAAACATTATTATATAGACACTACCAAGTATTATATCTATTTTATGTACACATCCATGTGGTACCATGTATTATAGCATAAGCATAAATGGGCCAGTCATTCATTAGATATACACAACTTTAACATGAGACAAAATACACAAGACTGACCACTTTCTCATTTGGTCAAACAAATCCTCTTTTCCCTGATTTTACACTTTTTTTTTTTAAATTCTTACAATTTAACTGATTGGAAAAGTGAAACTAATTTCTCTCATTTCTCGAATTAAGGGGACCCCGAGATAAAGAAGTTTCCCTATTTCTAATGATACAATGAAATAGTAAAATTAATGAAAATTTAATTAATTAGTGTATTTAATAAGAATTTAAATAATTTGCCTCATTTTAACATAACACCACTGCATTACAAATATTTAAAGCAATTGTAGTTTTTAATAGAAAGTGCTTTAAAACAGAATTTAAACCTGCATTTAGAACATTTCATCTCTACTTCAGACAGATGCATTCAGTGTGATTGGTCAGTTTCTCTGACTGCATTAAAGTAACATCTTAAAACTCACCTTTTTTTGGTATATTTTTTTATCAAAAATCTACATTAGATAGTGACACTAAAGCAATATTGTGTGCTATCATTTGAATTTAATATCATTGTCACATATATTCCTCAATAAATTTATAGTTTAGTTCATAAGTATGTACTTTAATTGTATTATATTTAGAGAAAATGGATTTTACACTATAGAAAATAAAATATTATCATTATCATTATAATTGAAAATAACATGAAATCAGTTTTGAATTTCACTTTTTGTAATTATGGCAGGATCCAGGGCTATTAAGTGGTCACTTTGTTTGTTAGTACATCACTGATAAGGTGAGTGCACTAGCACTGGTGTGTGGACAAACTACCCGTCACTTGTGATAAACTGGACTACCGGTAGTATAGATTTGTCCAGAAATCAAGCTCACCTAGGAATCAATGCCCAAAACAGATACATTTGAAAATTGTATAAGCAACATACTGGAATATTATTTTGGAAACAAATTAAAATCTAAAATATGGAATAAGCATAATAATTCAGTACAACAACTTCCAGTAGCAGACTGTTTATATTTTATATACAGACCAGGTTATCAGTGTTCATTGATAGCTCTTCATTTTAATCCACAAAGAAAATCTGTCTTTAAAACTGAATCAGTATTGAAATTAGCAGAAAAGTAGTGCTCAATTGCCAGGGAGCACCAGTACTTATGAAAATGTGCTGGTCCTCCCACTGAAACAAGCAATCTTGGAAATGTAATTCATTTTATTCATTCTAACTTTGTAAAAGTAAAACTTAACACTATTGATAAACACAATATAAAGAGAAGTAGAGGCTACATGCTCTTTTTGGTAAGATATAATGTCATATACATATTCTAAATTATATAGTCAGTTATACAAACCATGGCTATACAGTTTAAGCAAAGTTATGATATCCTGTACAACTTTGTCAATGATATATTTTTCTTCTAACAGTGGCTGCTTTTTTGTTAACCTTTTAATAACCTGAACCTGTAACACAGATCTCCAAAATGAAAACAAAAAAGGAAGCATGTAAAATGAGTCCTGTCAAACAGCTCTTGCACAAAATGTCTTCAAGCCTTGATAAATCATTCTTGAAATGAAAAATTATTGAGTCTTTCCAAAAAATCAACTTTTGCATTCTTTTTGATCCAGTATGTGCTCTAATGGACAGTTCTATCTTGAACATGCAGGCCAGGACACAGATATATTTATCAATTTTATCAACAGATTATATCATGTTATCATAGCTACAGTTACTATTTTTCATTAAAATGTTGATTTATTCCTGCTGTCTTATTATTCTGACAAAAATTTACAACAAATTATATCAATCAATGCAGTCATGAGCCTATTTTTGATCATTAGGCAAAAAAAAAAAGGTTGGGTTCTCAGGCACTGCCTGCTTCAATTTTACCCCCACCCCTTGCCAAACATTTTTATTACCTTTTCACAAGAAATTTACCGATTTGTGCTCCAGCATCTCGGACATTTGTTGTTTGCAGGCAACAATTTAGTGTTTTTGACTAAAATTTGTGCATGAACTTATTTATAACAAGGTAAAAGAAAGCAATTGCCCTCTCTCGCTTATTTCTGAAAAAGTGCCTGTGAACCCAACCATTTTTTTTTTTTCCTTAACATTCAGTTTTATGAATTAAAATGCAGTTTTATTTATTACTTCCTGCCAGGAGCAAGGCCTGGAAATAAATCAATTCATAAATCCTTTAACTATTCATATTCACCTGTCACATATGTGAACTTACATGCACATTTACACAGTTATTTTAGCCAACAGTATTACTGCTATTTTTTTATTTTTTCCTCTATCAAATATTATGTAACATATAATCTTGAACAGAAACAACTTGTGGTTGAGGGATGGGTGGGAAAAGTTTTTCTGCACAACTGCATACATTTGATACAGTTTACTGCAATCACATCCATGTATATCAACTACCAATTACATTTCATCCTAATAATCTTTAATTTTGTGAAATCTTCTTTGTATTCAAAGGTTTAAATATTATAAAAATTAAAGGATAATCATTCATTACTTTCTTTTTCATTACTTTAGTCACATACACTTAAATGGTGGTACAATAGTTCATGCACATGAAACTGAAGCCTAATATTTTAAGTCCTAATAGTAGGCCAAGGCTTTGATTAATAAACAAATTACACTGTTTGCGCATGAGGGGTCAATAACCTGCCCACATGTACACCAGAGGTCATTGACTGGACTACCTGAGTCTCAGGTTTATAATGGTTCACTATAAATTTGTCTAAGGACTTAATTATTTTCATACATTTACCCAGTCACAATTGTTTCCTGGAAAACAATTTACTGACAAACACCAACAAACAAAAATGGTTGAAAGATAGGTGGGAAAAGTTTTTTTCATAACTGCATTCTTAATGCAATTACACACATATACATGTATATAAACCACCATTTAATTTCTTCCTTATATTTAATTTTGTGAAATCCTTGGGAACAGAGTTCTTGATATCATCAAAAGTAAGGGATAAGAAGTCACAATGCCCTTGTATCTGGATTATAAGATTATGATCATAGTGTCCGTCTTCTCAAAAGCGGTTGGTAAGAAGCCAGTACTTAATGGGTAAACAATAGGTACTGTAGATGAAACTGGACCCTAATACAGTCATAATAGTAGGCCAAGACTGACTCCTACACATGATACAAAGGTTTAAGTGTCAGGGGTCAATGGGCTGACCACCAGGAGTCACTGACTCTACAGGATTATCGGCCTCATTATGTTATGCTTCTGGTTCACTAAAAATTTGTCTATGGACTTCATTATATATTGACCAAGTCAAAATTGTTTAATGAAAGTCAATTTACTGACAGATAATATAAATATCATTGTGATTGTTTTCCCTAAAGTATGCCAAGGTAAGATATATAAAGATACATGATTAAAGAGTATCGCGGATCAACAACTTGCCAAATAATACACAAATAACCTCTTTATCCTAACCCCAAGTATATAATGGTCACACTCTTGGCTCACTACAATCTTGTCTGAGGACTTTGTTGTAGATCAACCAAATAAAAATTGTTTCCTGTTATACAATTTTCATTTTTATTTTTGTTTTGTTTCCCATTATGTTTGTAGAGGTTAGATAACTAAAGATACACGATTAATAAAGTGTCAGCCCTGGTCATGTGTCCCAGCGTCACTGACCTGTCTACCGGAGCCTCAGTCTCATTATGGTTACACTCCTGGTCAATTCTAAATTTGTCTAAGACTTCATTTATATTTACCAAGTCAAAACTGTTTAATGAAATTCAATTTACTGACAGATAATAAAAATTTCATGGATATTCTTTTTCCTTAAGTATGTCGAGGTAAGATAAATAAAGATACACAATTAATGAGAATCATGGATCAACAACTTGCTGAATTGTACACAAGCCGTCAAAGGTCAATAACCTGTCTAACCGAGCCTCAAGTATATAATGGTCACACTCCTCTATAGACTTGTCTAAAGGACTTCATTTTATATCTACTAAGTCAAAATTGTTTAATGTAATGCATTTTCACACAAATAATCTAAATTACTATAATCCATTTTTTTGCTATGTTTGCTGAGGTAAGATTAAGAGTAACTTTGTTATATATCAACAATTAAATACATGAATCTAAAATTTATTCACAATCGCACTGTTAAAGATTTATAAAACATTTAAAATAAACCAAAAAAAATGAAACTAATATTGTAACATTGTGAAAATATATTATCAAATGGCAAAAAATATACTTATATCATATATATATATATATATATATATCATTTTAACAATAAGATACCATAAAATAATAAAAAATTGTAAAAAATTCATTTTAAAGATAAAACTTGTGACAAATAAAAACTTGATGTATTTTTATGCAAAATAATCATCCTGAAACTGTATTTTATGACACTAAATCAACTGAAATTAAAATAGCTCAAACTGAACAAAAAATGGTAAAAATCTCAAAACTTGTAGTGACAGTTGTCAAGAACTGGTCTTGTTGATTTTTTATTTTTTTTTTACTATTTTACAGGGATGTAGGTTTAAATGGGGTACATGTTTCCAACTCAAACTGCAAATGTTGAGTCTATAAGGATATTTCAATTTTAGAAATTATTAATTCTTCTATGTCAGAGGTGTCAAGTTAGATATAAAACAAACCTAGAGATGAGTTCTAATTCCAAAAAAAAAACTTTCATATGGACATTTGGTCAGCAAAATTAATGTAAAAAAATATGTGAGAAAGTAACTTTAGAATGTTTCCCTATAAAATGTTTACTTGCAACTAATCTAACCAGATGATGGACCCCTGTTAGTATTCATGTATCAGTCACGTCTCTGCAGTTATTACATGAAAGTTAAGTGACCTATGACAATTATTGATTACATCAGTAAACTTTATCTAAAATTTTATCTATTTATGTTCTAGTTCTTCCTATGACCCCTGTGCATTATTGTTACATCAATGACCTTTCATTGCCCTGAACCACAAAATTGTTTATAAAACCTTTGCACAGCACAACTAGTATGTCATACTCCCATAACCACACACATTTATCCTATTACCCCTCCCCTCCCCTCCCCCACCCCTCCCTTCTGACTAGCTCTCAACCCATCCCTGCAGAGCTTCCTGATATAAGGTTTTCAGTTCAATTTTAGCATCAAATGGTGTGATCATAAACCAAGTTTAAGAGAATAATCACCAGATTTCAATGGGCACTTATTGGTGTATATAACTGAGTCCACTTTTTAGGGACTCAAACTTGGACTTTGACTCAGGGTGCTAACTTAGTTGTGTACTCATCACTAAAGACTTTGTTGTGTACTCATCACTAAAGACTTGGCAAAATTAGGTCGAGTCCAGCAGAAAATAATCTAACATATATTGTATATAAAAACACATATACATGCATGAAACACAAACAGAAGATTACCCAAAAAAAATTGATAAAAAGCTTTAGTTCAGCATCAGGAGTTAAATGTAATTAAACAATCAAGTAAAACACAAGTTTAATATATATTTGAATTGGACTCAGACTAGGAATCTGTATGAATATAAAATAATGTTGATGTATAATTCTACATATTGTTGCTGAGATATAAAACATATATTTTAGATATGCATGGTATAAAAATGTATTCTAAATATTAAATATAATATTGTCATGACCATGTAGTTCCATTAATATTATTTGGTGGTACCATGTGTGTGTCTTACCTCTCCCAGCCAAGTGATCCTATTTCCTCCACAAGTTTTTCACAAGAGACAAGATTCCCTTGATCACTGTTTTTGTTGTATGAAGAAAGGTCCAGCCTTTCCTTAAATAAAATAAAATAAATTTTTATTGAATAGGTTACAGAAATAACAAAATGGATGTAGAGTTTAAAGGGACCTATTTACATACCAGGTAAGTTTAATATAATGAAAGATAGTGTTTTCTCTTTAAAATATTATGGTATCTGTTAATATGTTGTTCTAAAACCAAATTGCTTACTCCAGTACACAAGCAGAAATAAGCTTGCACAAGGCACAATCAGTGGTTAACATCAGGACAAATGCAACCTGTTTACTATAACTCAACTTCACAAATTATGATTTTTCAAGCTTCAAACCAGTGATTTTCTTTATTTCTGATATCATATTTCACCTTTTTAAGGAGTTGCATGTACAAGATTTGACCTCTGGTCATATGCTGTCTTGTTATACTTAATGGACACAAGTGGACCGTTTTAAACTCACAGGACCATAACAATGTGTAAAACAGGGGAACTGGAGGTAGTTATTCTGTGTGCATGGGTGGTTTTGCAGGGGAAACTTTTGTATGCATCCAAAATGAACTAAAAGCATGAGAAAATGCACATATCATTACAAATGTTTATGTACCTTTAAGATTTAATATGATAACATGTGTGAGTGTGTAAACTTATTATTTGTTGAACGTCTTTGAATATCCAACATAATGGATACCATTATGTAGACTTTGTGTTCATGCATTTAAAGTGGTATTGTAATTTACAGTAGTGAAACTCTGTCATGCAACTTCTCTGTGGTCACACCTTATATTTGCCTAGTGGACTAATGTTTCCAGAGGAATCTGATATTATGTATCATAGCAGCATTTATTAGTGCCGACCAGAAATATCTACCAGAAACTATCAGAGTGAATTAGCCTCATGTCAACTCTGCCCATTAGAAATGTGTCCCCCACATACCTGCCTGAGGTCCAGCAAACCTGTCCCCAGGCAAGGATGTGTTAAATGCTAGTATTAACCAATGTGCTTTGTTTCTGTTTTAATATATGTTTGTTTTTGAAGTTGTTGACAATAAATAGCATTAAAGTACATTAATTATTTTTTTTTATTATATATATGACTGAGGACTGAACTTGTTTTATTTTGTTTCATATATATTTATAACACACACACATACACACAAACATATATATATAAATATATAGCGAGAGAGAGAGATTAATATAACATAAATGTGCATAACAACACATAAAGAGTGCTTTATCTGTCCACTGACCACACAAGAAAAATGGGAACTTTGACCTGATAAACAATTCATATTATCAACTTGAGCGTCTGAAAGTCAAGTACTTTGGATTATCAGCGATATTAGGTGGTTACATCTCCAGATGATGATCTGACTACGCATCACATACAAGTGAATGTCACTGTAACCTTCAGAGAGATGGATTAGGAATTTTGCTTGATACACAGTATCACTGGTGTTACATAACACAACAAATACTGAGCTGGCCACAATCATGATGACCAAG
Organism: Sipunculus nudus; assembly: GCA_026874595.1. NCBI lineage: Eukaryota > Metazoa > Annelida > Sipuncula > Golfingiida > Sipunculidae > Sipunculus > Sipunculus nudus. The sequence continues at coordinate 9,309,478 of CM049308.1, forward strand.
TTAAACCCTCGTTTAAGTAAATGACTAGTTGACTTTTGTAGTGAACGAGGATACACTGATGTAACTGTTGAGCATTTTCACCAGTCTAACCTGTTAAACCAAAGGGTCAGGATTTAAAGTGACCAGACCTTAAGATCTGGAGATTAAGGTCTCAGAACTCTCTCACGAACATGTGTCAAAAATGTATCATTTTTTTTATATAATTTATAAAATAATACTCTGGGGTCACTTCGCTGTACATATTCTGAAAGCTGAAATTGTACTCTACATTGTGGTACCAGTATTTTATAATTTCAAATATTGGATGATTTTATCTAGATTTTAAAATATTCAACTTTCTGGAATCTGGCTATGAAAATCATTACTTCCAGGATACCCATTACGGATATAGTATACACGTAACTCTGGGCACTCTGTAAATATGGGTAACAACCCCAGATGTGGGATTTTCACTTTCAAAATCATGATTTAAATGATAAATTAATTTTGAAATGTATTATCTTTTTAATTTTCACCTATAAAAGGCTCTCAATAAAACAAAAGGGCACAAAACTTCAAAACACTTTTCACAGCATACATGTATTCTTATATTTCTCAATGTTGAACCATTAAATGCTGAGAAATATTGTTTTTAATTTAAATGTTTTAAAATGTCAATCCATTTTGAAAAAAACCTCAAAGTATTCATATACCATATAATACAGCTTAATTTTAGCTTTCAGAATATGTACTTGTATCATATCATGTACCATATCATAGATGACGACTCTGGTTTAACTATTCCTATTACATTTTGAGGCAATGTATCATAGCAGAAAAAATCTTGAAACAAAGGAATATTTCATATAAAATCAAACTCACCAGAAGTCTGGTAAGTTCCACCAGAAAACTGCTCACAGAAGGGCATTGCTGCAATAGCTGGAAAAAATATGAAAAATATACATGATTGAAAAAAAAAAAATAATAATAATAATAATAATAAAAATCTGTGATAACAAAAATCAATAATGAGAACAATCCAATAGATAACACTTAATTTTAATATCTTAAAGTGTGTTATATCTATAGGGTTTAGATATAAAAATTATAATGGTATAGAATTTATAAAATAATTTTATATCTCTTACTATTATTTTATAAACGAATAAGATAGTATACAGAGTATGACTATGAAAAGATCTCTAATCCCCATGAGTTGAAAATTACATGGTAAGAACCAGTATATTTAGAATAGGTAGATATATATGTATCAAATATGTTATTCCTAGAACAGTTTTCAATTTTTGCTAAATGGTAGGAGAGAATGAGATTTGATAAACCCTTATATACATAAATTGAATGGTTTTGTGACACAAACTGAAATTAGGCAATAATAATAGGCATATGGCAAACAATGATGTGCTTGTCATGGTAGGTATGACATGATTAAAACTGCTCCAGATCAATGTACAGGCTTCCTACACATTCAGAAGACCATTTCTTTAGGTGTTTTTCATAACGTAATACAAAAATCCATGACCTTTCCTCCTTGACTATGGGTATTTCAGCATGAAGTTTGGATGCTGCAATATATTAGAGCATTACTGATTTATATGCAGAATTTTACCACAGATCATTACTGATCAGAGGCTGTCTCACCAGTCAAGACAGACATCAGCTAAGAATTTTGTGCATCTGCTTCTCCTAAACTAAAATTAAACATTTAACTAATTTGTACATGGAAGGTAGAATGACTATTAAAAGTGACTTATTATAATTAAAATGACTTGTTAAGTTCATGATTATTCATACACATACTTATAGACAGGAAACAAGCCATTGTGATACAAAAAATTTCAGCTAAAAATGTGTCTACAACAGGAACCATATCCTTATTTTTAACCATCATAAAGGTATTACTCAGTTATAATTCAGGTCCTGTAAAATGTAAATATCAGTAATTACACCTGCTCTAGAATGGCTTCATGTCCCTTCAGCAGGCTGACCAACTGAGCCTCCCCAGACACTTGAGCTCCTCTCAGATTCCCTGGCTGTAACAGCTCAATGTTCAGCATGAAAGAGGCACCCTGAAATACACAGACACTGCATGAAAGAGACAGCCTGATATACACAGACACGGCATGAAAGGGGCCCCCTGAAATACACAAACACTGCATGAAAGAGGTACCCTGAAATATCCAAACATGGTGTCCAAGAGGCAACCTGAAATTCACAAACATGGTGTGAAAGAGGCATCCCAAAATATACAAACATGGCATGAAAGAGGCAATCTGAAATACACAAAAACAACATGATAAAACAATCTGAAATACACAAAAACAACATGAAAGAAGCAATCTGAAATGCACAAACACAAAATGAAAGAAGCAATATGAAATACACAAACACAACAAGAAAGAAGCAATCTGAAATACACAAACACAACAAGAAAGTAGCAATCTTAAGTACAAAAAAAAGAATGAAAAAGGCATCCTGAAATACACAAACACAGCATGAAAGATGCACTCTGAAATACAAAATACACAATACATGCAATAATGCTTGAATTTGATATTACAAAATGTAGTTTCCTTATACATAAAGATTTGCACATTTAATTACACAGTGAAATATCAAACAGCTTAATAAGTATTTAATAATAATATTATATACTGAATCTTAAATTATATTGTAAAATGGTGGAGTTTTGCACAGTTCTGCACTTTTAGGGGTAAGATTTGTCTCAGGGCGCTTTGTTCATTTGTGGATTGATCGGGTGTGGTATATATATACCAATATATATATGTCCATTTTTCCACTACCTGTCATTAAGTAAAGTTCTTACATGTATACAGTACCTTTAAATGAAGAATGGACTCAGCAGTCACTGTGCCTGTCACACACAATATAATATAATTAATGAGATACCATTTGATCCTAACTAAAGGGTGAAACCCCCATACATCACATGCACCCTCAAGCACATCTTGGGACACCCACACACAACCACACCCTGACAGACACTGAAACAGGCAACACCCACTACAACATAAACAATTCATCTCATATCCCAAATACTTACCCCAACTTTCAAAAATCCTTCAAATTTGGTGAAATCTGGTGTTTTAGCTACCATGTAGGGGGCCACCTTCAGTGTGTCCATCCCTAAAACAACAAGTATATATCCAGTATATAGCCAAAGAACAAACTGAAGTACAAAAGTATATATGAGTTGCTTATACATATAGCCTGATTTGTGTATTTAAGCTTATGTGACAATCTTTTTCTTTTTTTTTTAATGACAACAGGGCAGAAAGGTATTCTGAAGTATTTGAGTCAGAGTACATGAGTAAAAAATTTGGACCCGAGTATTTGTTACAATGAATATATAATATATGTGTGTATGCATTATGCATATATCCGAATATTACAACAAGTCTATGTCTATACATTATCACAGGGCTTTAAATTTGTTGTCTTTAATGACATCATCTCATTTGCTACATAAGAAACCTAATACATATAAAGGACAGATCTGCCTTTTTAAGAGTCCTTTCTTGTGTGTTGCAAACTTTTTTAGCGCTCAATACTTGACCCACGTACCATGTACAAATTTGTCTGATAATATTTTTATTCAAGATCAGGAAACAATTCATACATAATTTGCATTGGTAAACAGATATCCATTCATATTTTTACATTGTTTCCATGTCAATTTGATAAGATTATGTACACTAGTTTAATTATTAGTAAAACAATGCATATAATCTGTGAAGATACTGTTTGGTAAAATCATGAAAATGGAATCTTCACAAAACTAGGAAAATATGAAAATCACGAAAATTTTACCAAATGAATTTGAAGCCAAACACATTATTCATGTTACTGCATGGTAATATGCAAATCAGTTTACTAAATATTTTCCCTTGCATAATATACAGAAAGAAATAATCAAACAACCCCCACTTTATGCTAAGTCAACATAATTCTTCCAACCTGGAGTGGGGTTTTTTATCCAGTAACCATGAGGACAAAATATCTCACTGAATACTAGATTATATTAAGTCTAATAACAGTTTTTTATTTATTATTTGCTTTTTTTCTTCTATATGTCTGTTAGATGACAGCTAACAAGTACAGGATTTGACAATATTGCAGCCAGCAAATATTTGTGCATGGATTTCTTACACAGATCAAAAGTTCTTGAGAGTACTCTAACAGGACTGAGGAAGGAAGGACTGATGTAAAACAAGGGACCTATGGGTCACTGTGCTCAGCTGACGTTAACCTTGAAGGTAAAACTCTAAAATAATATCTAATGGAGATAAAGTGTAAGAGGAAGAGGTAATAAAGGCCATGGTTGGTTTATATGATTGGTTTGTATTGATGAGCAAGAAATTGTTGCAAAAAATATTTTGTGACCTGACCATGTGTTTCCCAATGTTGAAACTAAAGCATGTGAGCAGTTTGTGAACAAATGATCTGTACTATTACCATGATCATTAGTTGGTTTTTCGATTAACTCTTGACATTTCAGTAGTTTACACATTTGTTCAATTGAATCTATTTTTTTGTATAATATATATTATTAAATATATATGTATTTTTTTATGAAATGTATACAGTTGAAATATAGCTAATTAACAACATAAAACAGGGCAAACAAAGCCTGATCTCAAATTCTGCTGAGGCAGGAAAATAATGAACAAATGTTTGTATTAAATCCTTATTGTTTTATCACATCAATTATTTTCTTATTTAAGTTTATATTTCTATACATTTTCAATTTAACATATATATCTGAATATAAAAGTTGATTCATAATTCTCAATTGCAGCATCATAAATCTCAATCTTGTCAGATAACACCACATCATGCATACAAATGTTTATTTATTTTTTACCACAAAAATATACCATTTAAATCTGCAAAACAATAAATATCTAAAAATAATACTTGATTTAGATTTCACAACTTTTAATTGTGTCTTTATTTATCCATAATGTGCTTCATATTTTATAATAATTTAAGCATACTGATGGGTTCATTTATATTTGTTAAAATCATTTAAAAGAAAATTGATTTCTTTAAAAATGATACATTACACAACATTGCATCTTCTGGATTACACCTTGAATTATTTTTTCAAGGAGAGTTTTTGCATATTGGAGTGGAAACAGAATTACAATTAAGGAGATACAGTGAAAACAATAACAATTACTGCATAACACTTGGTGGGTTGGGTTTGCGGGTGGGGGGGGGGGGGTGATTGGGGTGGTGATATGAGAATAACTGTACACCTGTCACAGCAGGGGATCTCCCCCAGTGACTGTAACAAATCAGAAACCCTGGCATAGCTGACTTCAAGTGACCTGGAGTGGAACCCTGCATCTGTAATCAAAGCAAGTGACTACAGAAAAAAAAAATCAATAACTAGCTTAATTTTCAAGCTTTTATTTTCAAATTTCAGATTTAGACAAACTATATATTTATGTTTACATGCTGTGAAAATTAAATCAATGGTGCTTACAGGAGAAAAACCTGCCATGGTCAAAGTTGGGCAAAATTTAAGGTACTGATTTTTTTTTATGCTAATAACTTAAAAAATTTACAAAATTCAGATCTTATTTTGAGTCAATTGAATCTTAATTAAACATAGTTATATACTTGAGAAAATAGACTCTACTTTCAAAATTTTTCATGTTAAGTGAGTTATTATTTTTCCTGATTTTTTACAAAGTCCATTATGTTTGGGCCCATAACTTAAAGAATTTAAAACTTTACAGACTTAATTTCTGGCATGTACATAGGAACTATATAGAGGAATATTTATGGTAAATATGAGGAAAAACAGATGAGTGGTTTTGATATTAGGCAGTCCTGAAGTGTGAAAATAGGATTTTAATATAAAATTGAGGTTTTTCCTTAATTTCTCAAAGGAACGAAGTCGCAAAGACCCAGTTTTTGGCTTGGTAGGAGATCTTGGGGACATCTAACATTATGCTGAATTTTGGATTCCTAGGTCTTACGGTTTCAAAACGTGCCACATCTATGGATGGACGGACAAGCGGACAGACGGACCAACGGACAAAGGACCACGACTATAGCTCAGATGACTTATAGTCAGCTGAGCTAAAAATGTCCAGTTATTTTGACAGTAGATTCTGCTATGGTCGTAAGGATATTAGAAAGTGCATGATGTCACAGTTGGAATTAGACTGCCTGGTACCAGTATTTAAATTTTGAGTGACTTAAAATATTTGGCCATGGTCTTAAATGTTTGACATTTGATGTCCTGTGTTCAGGTTGCTAGTATGTACTTTGTACTAAGTACTTCTGACCATCCACTAAACTTTAGTCAGGTAAACAAAATCTTCACCTTGCAGTGTCTGTAAACTGGTGCATAAGCATGAAGAGATTGTCAACTCATGAGCGAGTTGGTCTAATTGATCTTTATACATACTGTATCTAATCCCTTCCCCATTTCTTGGTTTTTAATTACATGTAGTACTAATCTGGGGCTCTCTAACATGAGAGCACAGTATTGTATGCAGTAACAATTCAAGGGTCTGACTGCTTTCATTAAGTCATGTTTTTTACCTTGTTATTTATTAGGAATTTTAATTTATTTATTTTGAACTTTATCAGGTTTGGCAGGGCCTCACATTATCTTTTGAATGTATTTGTCCTGTTAGGCAAGTATTATGTCTAGTTTTTTTACTGAATGTCCTTCCTGAATTTTTTAACTCACCCTGTGATTATAGTGATCAATCAGTGATCATAACCACAAACACAAAGTGTGTATGTTTTACATGGTTTTGCATATGTTCTGTTGCATGTTAGATAATAAACATATTCAAATGTTTTGTTAATAAACATACTTGCCACAGGCTAGTGGTTCAGCAATTATGTTGAACCCTGTCTGGAATTATCGCATTAGGTTCATGCCAGTGGTTTGTTCAACTTCAACAAAAAGCTTTGACGATCAAGTATTTATAGCTTATTTTTACCCTAGTTCATGCCAATGACAAGTATGGAATAAAGACAGTCAAATTACTTCAGGGATTTTTTAATGATTATATCTCAGAAATTTTGAATGCTTCTGTGTAAAAGCTCTAAGACTTAGATTTAACTAACATTCAATTAGCATTAAAATTTGCCCCCACCTCTGCACCCCACAGTCCCTAGAAGAATTTAAAATCAGTGGTCATACTGCTAATGTGTATATAGGTTGAGTGGTAACATAGTGTACTTATTGGTTAATAGTAATTTATAATATTACTTTTAATATTTGTAGTACTATATTATACTAAACAGTCTGTATTTCTCTATTAATTACTAGTGATTACTTAGTCTTAGGTAGTAAAATTTGAGTCATTGTAGCACTTATCTATAGTGCTGTGTACATATTGCATGCTCAGCACATATATTATATTCTACAAATTATAGAGAAATAAATAAAACAGATAGAGATATACTAATACTTAATAGTACTAATATTGTATGATAATCATGAATAATAGTCAATGCTAATAGTAATTGTAATAGACTAGTGTTATTTGTAAACAGCGGGCGTGACAATCTTGCTCTCATAGTGTCAATTTTTATGAGCTCTGTAGTGCAACCATCATGCAAACAACAACTTCAAACTGTCGCTCATTTACAGATAAACACATGCTTTCAAGAAACCATGCCAGATTGTATAATTATTGTACCTGTCAGACATAAACGCAATATTTTGGGGAGTCCAAACTCCGCATGGCTTTCTTGGCGGCACAGTCCGGATGACAGGTCAAAAGTCGCGGGGTCAAGTGGGCGGGGCTTCGCGTGTGGACGGACAAATAGTGTTCATTCATTACGACAAAAGGTCACGTGGCATAACTCCCGTACGGAGGGCTAGAATCGCAACCAGCAAGTGATAATATTTGTTATATATTAATCCGACCATGTCATCGGACTGTATAAATTCAGATCACGCAGACTTAGAAGTTGAGTTGGGGAATCGTCTTCGAGAGCTATCCACAATGACTACCATCAACAGACCCGTCGTGAAGTATCTGGGCGATGATGAAGACCACTCGGCCAGAGACAAGATACGGTGTGCCATCAGCCCGAGCCCGCACGCTGACGAAAAGCGGAGAGCCGAGCAACAGAAGGAAGCCGTGCTAGAGGTGTCTCAGGCTTACCGCAGCATCCTAACTAGCATAGGAGAAGACCCATCCAGACAAGGACTCCTTAAAACTCCACAGAGGGCGGCTAAAGCTATGCTATATTTCACCAAAGGATATGATGAAAAAATCTCAGGTCAGTTAAACGTTTATTAATATTTAGTTTATTATAAAGAATTTATTTTTTTTCTTTATATATTTAATTTACAAAAAAAAACATTGATTATTGATCATATCGGATATCCACAGTTGCCAAAACTTGCCATCTGTATAAACTTTAATGTAATATAACTCGGGTGCCATTTGCGCCTTACGCATTATGGTTAATTGTAGCAATAAGGGTCAGAGGGCATAAACAATATATAATTGACATTTGCACCGGAAATTATTAGTACATGAAGTTATGAAGGAGCCACAACTCCGCAGGATTGTGCAACTTTTTAATAATAAGTTGGTCGAAACTAAGACGTCACCTCTCATTTATACTTGACTACGTGAAGACTAACATGGCTAAAATTATGTCATTTTAGGTAATTGTGCATTTTTAGCGGGCTTTTTTTTTTAAATCTATACAAGTCTAATAAGACAGTTTACTATCATGTTAATTGTTATACATCTTAGAGTACATACCGTAACTAAAAGTGCAGTACAACCTACAGGTGACCTCCAAGAATCTTGCTTCCTAACTGATAATCTGTCCTTATTTTTTCTTGCTCCCACCAGGTGTTTACTTGATGATTCCATCAACATGCATACATTTGTAGAAGATACACATAAAAATAAGATGACATGAAACTTGATAGAAATTTGACAGTAAAACTTAGGTGTGAGTAACTAATGCCATTTTGTGTCAGGTCACCTATATTGCACTTTTACCCATCTTTGTATATTATGCATATATATATGTGTGTGTGTGTGTGTACAATAAATAACACTTATTTTTGCTTGATCATACATTTGTTAATTATAAATATTATATAACTGCTCTAAAATATTGTTGTTAAAAGCTGTGAAATAAGGCCTTACTAAAAACCTGTTAACATGTACAATTACCCCATTTTATATATATATTTATATTTATATATAATATATATATATATAACAGGTAACACAAAAAGGTTATACCATGGCAAAATTTCCAAAAATATTTAATGACTTACTGATATCAATGGTTAATGTAAGGCTGTAAATTTAAAAAGTTGCTACACAACTTCTCAAGCATATGTAATATTGCTTTCAAAGATTGGTCAGTGCTCATTTTGTAATACAGACACATACCAGCAGATTTTTTAATCAGTTTTAATAATGAAATATCTTCATCTCATAAAATTCAATTTAAAATAGGTAATAAAACAGTGAAACAATAGACCTTTCTTACAGGCACTTCTCCTGTATGACCATACTAGTGTGTCCTATTATAAAAAAATCTATATTAATTAAGCTATAGTCCGTTCCAGCACCCCTGTCCACCTGTTTTTTCGCGATTATCTCTACATAAGACAAACTTGCAAAATAATATTTGCACCAATGGCATAAAGAGGCAAAAGCGTATTTTTTGGTACCTTACCTACTCAAAATATAAATATTATTCACTTTACGGCTTGGTTGACATATCTCATATATATCCGTGGTTCATGGCGTCCCTAATAAGTGGCCATTGTTTATCCTCTTTGGATATGGATATAAAGTAATGTGACGTAACAGTGAAGCGCATGCACGCGGAGAATACAAGTCTCGCTGTAAACAGGGGTCGGGAGCTCTTGATTATTGGTCCCATGAATATGGGCGCCTCTTTAGTACGTCACGTCTATTATGACGTCATCACTAATTCCTGATATGCCCATTTCACAGATTAGAAGCACGATGTCGCTACAGAATAGACTTGTTACTCATAAAATGCTTTTAAATTGTTCACAGGAAAATGACATAAGGTACGCTATTATTTCCATAATAGTTAATTACGCTTTTTCCTTTTTCTGCCCTAAGATCAAAAAGTTTGGACGTTCTTTGGTTATTAAAAAAATAATCACGAAAAAACAGGTGGACAGGGGTGCTGGAACGGACTATAGTAATATAAATTATAATATTTGGTAGAGACCTGCAACCTCTCTAATATGGGGATATCTCTGTATCAGGCTATCACTAGTGTCCATGTATTGGGTGCTTCCACTTTACAAGTTACTAATATTAGGTCAGCTCCCAGACAGTATAAACTGGTATTCTGTTAGGAGAACGTCTTCATATGAGAATAACTTGATAAGATCTGGCCACAGCACCACTGTCCTGTGAGTCTCAATGATGTTGTTGTCCTTTAATTCTTTATCTATATGTCTAATGTCATCCTGGCCTGCGGTCAAGTGGTAGGTAGCATATCTGACCACAAGTCTAAGGTAAGGGTCACTGATCAGATGTTTGACATTGTTTCTGATCAGCTGATCACAAATGTCCAATTATGTAACTTGAACATGCGTTTACTGCATGATCCTTCTGGACACTAAGTACACCATCAAGGTCTGGCAGATGCCTCTAGTGATAACAGTTACTTTCAACTGATGTTAGTTTGTGTAATGCAAATAATTTGTCTCATACATCTATGACAGAGCTGTTAAGGCAACTTTTTTATTTAATTGAATATGGACCTGCAGTTTAAATAAAGTCATGGTATTCATATTCTTTGGCACAGATTTGTAAAATATATATAAATCTGATTCAAAGGCATTGTAAAGATTTAATTTAATAACATCCCACCCCTTAAGTCCGGTTCTACCTTTTATTTCTGTCATGTAATAAAACGTGTACATGCAATTTTTTGGCATGATCACACAAAATAGAATTATCTTTCACAGTCAGGTTCTGATAGCATTACATTTTTCATTTAGGTTAAGATAACCATAGTGGTGAATTAATACACCCTCTAGATTTTCAAGGTTCTGAAGTGCCCACCACATTTAGAGATCAAGGTTGGATCCAGGATTTTGATTATGGGATTTGTCCATTGCAGGAAGACTATGAAGAAACCTTAAAATAATGTTCTCTGGTCCAGTACAGGGGAGGGGATGCAAAACGTACACCAGTGGACAAATTTAAACTGGATCAGTGGGAGGTTTAAAGAAGATTTCAGTCTGAACAATTAATGCTCTCTTTGTAAAGATTAACACCTATTGAATAAATAGTAAAATAAACAGGTATTTAGAAAAACTAAATTCTATGTATCATGGAGTATCCAAAGAAAAATAAGTAAAATAATGGTAATTCTCTGTGAACAAGGTTGAATATATTTGTCACAGATTTTCAGAGTATATTTTTGAGCTATAGATTTACACTTTTGCTGAAACCTTAAGATGCCTGTTCTTATACTAGGCATATTAGGTATGCATAAAAAACAATTCTCACCTGAGAATAAAATAGTATTTGTCCAGATTACAATATGGCTATACACAGAAAAATAAACTTGCACCAGAAACAAAAGAAAACATAAACATAGCCTTGTGCACTACTATCATCAATCACGCTGGTGTCTAACAGTAAGTTACATCCTTTGTAATTCATGACAATTGAATCTTCTTTTCTTGACAGCGCAATATCGTACCTTAACCCTTTCCTGTTTACATTTATTTTAGATTTCCGACAAATTCTGACACTACTTATATTTACACTAACAGTGATATCTTTTCAAGCTTTTTTTATATCTTTATCAAATTTTTAACAGTTCCCACCAAGAGGGTTTGCTGAAGATTACTGAAAATCATGGAAACTTAGAAATAATATGCAATATTTTGTCCTGGAAAAATCTACATATATCATGGCATTCTAGTTGCCCATTTTGAGTGCTCTTTAGTGGCTTGTAAACAGTAAAGGGTTAAGTTATGGGGTCCTGTTATGTTAAAAAGAATCATATTCATCAACACACAGAACTGAAATGTTTATAAAAGAGGTGTAAAGAGACGCTAAGCTTGTAAGCAGGGTAGGAAATAGGAAAATTTTGTATTTAGCCAAAGTGAATTGATAGTGGTGGACAATACGCATTGTGAAAATTGACCAAGTACCTTTACCTATACATTTCTTTGATTAGGGACCCATTTGTAAAAAAGGCCACAGATTCTACACCTGCTTCACTTGGCTCTGTAGCTAATGTTGTTCAGAATAATTAAACACAGGGCATGACAATAACAGTTAACTGCTCTCCCAGGGCAAGTAAAAGTTCCAGGAAATGGCAGTAGGACAACATTAAGTGAGCTTGCAAGTGGGTCAAACATAAACCTTTCACATATTTTATTTCATTTTAACTAATTTTACGTTAGCCATTTTCTGTGTTGGAGAAATAAAATCATATTGATATATCTTTTTCTTAAATAAACTTTATATTTTTCCATGCAAATGGTGAAGAGAAATATTAACAGACAAATATTTGAACATGTTTATTGTTGCAAAATAATTATGTGTAACACACTTTTTGTGTTTGTGGTTGGGATCACTGATTATTGTAAGACCAGTAAAAATTCAGGTAGGACTTGTAAAAGCCAAATTTTACTTGTCCTTCTGGCAAGTACTTTTTTAAATTAATGTTGAGCCAGGAAATATAACAAGAAGTCCCCTAAATCCTGTGTCCACAAATCCTCCCAAACTCTTGTACAGTAAGGCCAGTGATGTACTAAGACCTATACAATTAGTGTGCTTGTGACATTAAAACCAGACCAATCTGCATTGACGTAGACTGAGCAAGTTGTTACTTTGATGCTGTAATGGGAATGCTCTGGTAGTTATTATTTGTCTGCCTACACTTAAATCACAGCCTGACATTGCTGCCTTCAGACTGTCCAATCAATCGCTCCATACTGCCAGGGCTGGCCGATCAGCCTACTGGACGCAGCAGTCTTGTAATGTTCTGTGTTAAGTGATTAATGGTGGCAAAATCGAGCATCATGACAAATTATATTTAATTCTGTCATAAAATTGAAGGATTGTGTTTTCACCTTTGTTAGTTGGTTTTTATATTGTTAGTATTTTTATATTTGCTTGTTTGTTTTATATTGAGTAATACTCGAACATATAAACAATGTTTTGCCACCTGGATTGTAGAGTTGGCCATGGCATATTAAATAAATAAGTTTTTTTGTTGTTCTGAGATAGTGAATATAGACAGGGATGCAGGATTAATTCTTCCTGCATGCAAATGGCTTCTCCTAATCCCCTAGTGTTGTTTCACAAGTGTTTATATCTGCAGTTATGGGTCATGAAATCAAACATGATGGTAAATGGGCAGCCCAGGGGACAGTTTGTACAATATCTGTTTATTACAGCAATAACTTGTGTGAAAACTTTAGAACTGGCAATGGTGTAGTGAACAGTTTAAATGCTCTCCTTGAATGTCCATACATTGAAGAGCTATTTCCATCATGGTCAGCACTCTTCTTGAGTTGTCGGGGACCACTCAGTAGCAGTGAAGGTTCCTTTGTTAATTAAAGTCTCTGAAGCTATCAGTTATTGATAGGAATCTTGTATTTATGTGTCTGGTTTCCTCAGCTGAGGTTCCCTTCTGTTGAAGCAGCTTTCCTCATTTTGGATCAACTTAATTAGTTCGATTATTAGAGCTATGATTTGACACAGTAACTTTCTACAGGAAAAGACAGACATGACTTTCTCTTGTCATCCTTGAAATCTGAGATACTGGAAGTTATTTCCTTTGTAACTGGTTTAAATTAGTAAAAAAAAAAACTTTTTATGTGCTTTCCTCCCATATTAAGTGCAATATTTTATATAAGGTTGAATATACAATAAATAAAACTTTACTATATCAATATATTAATATTTATAATATAATAATATTAATATAAATGTAATATTTCATCAATTTACCAAACATTTAGTCTTAATATACATTCTTCATAGTTTATTATGTAAAAATTTTGCAGATGGTACAAAATTTTAACATTTTCTCAGCTTATTATTCCTTCTCTGCTATTAATGATCGATTCAACAATCAATGTCAGGTTAATATTGTACATGGAGTATGGCTCATTTACTTAGAATCGTGTCATTAACACCCCTTCTCCTTCATGTTAGCATGTTAATTATTGTTATTGACCACATAGCTCTTGGTTATTTTCATTCTACAATAAAACTCAATATCTTTCCATAGTCCCACTCAGTTGCTGTCAGCACAGTTGGCTGTAGGTTTTCTTTGGTAGGAGAGCTGCGGGCTGCAGCATTTGGCCATACTTCCGCCGAGTTGAGGTGCTGATATTACCAGTCCCTCCGATCAATGAGGGTCATAGCCTATGCATTAAAGCCGCCTGTTTGACTTTCATGGAGCAGTATGTTCACCCGCTGATGACGGACATCCAGTTGGCATTAGGCTCCCCCGAACACTAAAATCAATACACTATTAGCAACCCTGAGAAGCCACACTGTGGTGCTCCCTAGAAAAGTGTTTTACTTGGTCTTATGGTGTCATTAATAAAAGTATGGACACTTTAAATATGTGGTCCATTACTTTAGCAAGCATGGCCTGTGAGAGCCAATGGTTATGAAGCACGCAAAACACACACAAGACACCATCGCTAATTGTTCTGATTAAATGGGCATCCATGGGTTGGCAATTCCCTTGTATTGAGAGGGCCTGAGGGAGTCAACTGATGATGTATTGGAGAATTTAACCACTCATGATATCGCTATACTGATGATGCTGTCATTAGAGCTGGATTATTAAAGAGATCACAGCCACTAGCTCATGTAATTGCTGTTTGAGCATTGACACTGACAGCTGTTTTTACTTTTTACTGAAGAGCATTCACAGAAATCCTTCTCTTCCACGAGACAGACACACTGTCCTTTTCTGTGTATTTCCCTTTTGGATGCTTTATAGAGTTTGTCAAAAGGAAATTTGCAGATGCTAATGATGGAACATAATTATTTCATGAAAGATAATATTTATGTATAAGTATAATTAACTAAAATACTTTAAATAAAACAAATAAAAGATAAATGAAATTTCACTAAGAAAATCAATAAGTGAATTAGTGAATTAAATGTTAGCCTTGATGATTTTTATAAAACAAATATTTATTGAATAAAATATTATTAATTTTTATTAAAAATGAAACTTTTTATTGCTCATAAGTATATTACGCTATGTTATACTAGTATTAGAATGACTAGTCAAAGACATCTTTTGCAACTGTCTAGACCTCTCAGTCTGAATGTATTTTGAGTCGAACCATTCATATCATGACTCACAGGTTGTTATTTGTGTAGACATATCAGTTGTTGGAATGTCATCCAGAATTGGCTCAATGTGTGGTAAAAGGAACTCAGTAATACAGACTGGTCACCTTGGAGCCAGGTTCTGTTTCAGCCCACGGTCCTGCTGCTGTATTACAGTGTATGTTGCTGTGGTTACATGATGACATTCCTTGCAGTCATGAACAGTGTATAAGTTGCAGTTTATCTGTACTCTTAACATGTAAATATTAATTGAATAATGAAACCAACCTTAGAACAGCTAAGGTATACCTCCCACAACAAAAGACAATTAGAACACAGTCAAATCTGTTAATTTTCCACAGGGTTTCCCCACTAGGTGGTCTATGGCCTCCAGCAAGGTCTGTCTGTCTGGCATCACAGTCAACATCTGGATACACATTTTGGAAACAGTCTATCTTTGATGAGTTCATAAAAAATGAATATTTATTTGATAATCATTATACATCTCTAATCTTCTTAATAATAATTTTTATCTTTTGAAAATCCTGTCCTAAGAAGTAATTAGGTGGATCAAACAATGATTAAATAGACAATTAAAAAGTATGAAAATCAAAGGTGTTACTGTTTTAGTACAAATAGCTTTTTAGATAGTCAATTCAGTTATATATTAAGTATAAATAAGATGTGCATCAAACAAATGTACACTGTTTAAAAACAATTACATTAATTTATGTTACATGCATTTAAACATTTTTTGTTATTAAATGTTATCACTTATGATAGTTTATACCAGTGATGTTGTATGAATGCTGAGTTCAGTTGCATAAAGGACAAGGTTCAGGGCAGGGTTCAAGTATGATCACCTTGTGACCAATGACCATACACTCATACTTAAAACTGATAATAGCAACTAAGTTACAGACCCTGACCTATACTGTGTAAGGTGTCATGGTAAATGTTAAATCACCCATGATTTCCATTTTGCTTAATTGCAGGCTCCATGTCAACTTTGTTGCTCTAGTTCTTCTCAAGAATAGGTGTTGCATAGTTTATAACATTCAAGTCAGAGGTCACATGGTATATTTGTTCATCTGTCTACAACCCATAATAGTTGTAGTTCCAACCTTTAACAGGGTTTCCCCAGTATGTGGTCTTTTGCCTCCAGCAAGGTCTGTCTGTCTTGCATCACAGTCAACATCTGGATACACATTTGGGAAACAGTCTATCATTGATGAGTTTAAAAAAATGAATATTTATTTGATAATCATTATACATCTCTAATCTTCTTAACAATAATTTCTATCTTTTGAAAATCCTGTCCTAAGAAGTAATTAGGTGAATCAAACAATGATTAAATAGACAATTAAAAGGTTTGAAAATCAAAGGTGTTACTATTTTTGCACGAAGAGCTTTTTAGATGGTCAATTCAGTTATGTATTATGTATAAATAAAATGTGCATCAAACAAATGTACACTGTTTAAAAACAATTACATTTTTTTTTTTTATATTTAATCATTTTTGGTTATTAAATGTTATCACTTATGATAGTTTATACCAGTGATGTTGTATGAATGCTAAGTTCAGTTGCATAAAGGACAGGGTTCAGGGCAGGGTTCAAGTATGATTACCTTGTGACCAATGACTATACACTCATACTTAAAACTGATAATAGCAACAGAGTTACAGACCCTGACCTTTACTGTGTAAGGTGTCATGGTTAATGTTAAATCACCCATGATTTCCATTTTGCTTAAATGCAGGCTCCATGTCAACTTTGTTGCTCTAGTTCTTCTCAAGAATAGGTGTTGCATAGTTTATAACATTCAAGTCAGAGGTCACATGGTATGTTCATCTGTCTACAACCATAATTGTTGTAGTTCCAACCTTTAATATTGTAAATACCTTTACGTATTGGGGGCTGTCATTTTGCATACACATTAAAGTCTGGATTTCACAGGTCACATTTGAAAATTATGGGTATTGGGCCAGTGATTCTGTGCATTGTTTCCCCATGTCCTATCCCCCCCCCAAAAAAAAAAAATTCCTGAAAATTGTTTTTTCTTGTCTTTGCATAATCCTGTATAAAAACACAGGTAAAAACATAACCTCCTTAAAAACCTTGAAACAGCTTTATATTTATGGACAAATTCAAGCATACACCATTACAATAAATATCCTAAAAGCTTTGGTATATTACAGAGGATAACAAGACTTGATCTGAATATATTGATTCAGTTAATACTGGACGTGCCAGGAGTTCATATAGCTTTCACAAAGTGCAAACTGAGTAATTGATTGAGTCAAGAATGTGTTCACACATTACTGAGATAGTTTATGACTCTGTCATCAGAGCAATAACAGGTAAATTTACTTTGCGTGCTGGCTGTTTAATCTGAGTTTATTATATGAATGGACACTATTCTATAGAGGTGCATGTAATGGGGTCCATATGCTTGAGTACATAGTACATGAATGAGGCTGGCCATAGAGATATGGTCAAACTATTACATTGCAAAGTCTAGTTAATGGCTTCATGCCATATAAATCATTGAACCATCATATCTATAAATGTATCACTGTCTTGTCTCACTTAGATCGAATATGAACCATAACTGTCCGACCCTTTTAGAGATTTAAGTCCAACCCACCACTTGGTGCAAAATCATTTTGGTGATAATTCTCTCTCATACTTTTATCTTTGAGCACAGGGCAGCTGTTAATTTCATTATAGATATATATGGCCATATTCATATGAATTTAAACTGATGATTTCAAGAGTACCAATTAATTAATCCTAATCTTTTTTTGTGCTTTTCTATCTTGATCATAAGATGACATCTTACCTTTTAGAATATTTACAAAAGCAATGTTTAATGAGATTTTCCCACAGTTTTGAATGCATATAGTCACCTGTTATTTTCCTCTATACCATTACCCGAGTGAAGATATGAATAAAATTATATAATATCCTCATATAAAGTAAAAAGGCATATTATTGCAATATTTCATGAGTTTAACATAGTATATTATTGTTTATATCTAAATTAATCTGTTCTTTATCACATAAATCCCAGAAACTTAATTTTAATAGCTCATTGCCCTTTTGACAATATTCTAAATAATTCATATAAAAGATAGCAGTTATTTACACCTCAAATTGGTAAAACATTACCTGTGACTTTCTGTAATTCTTTATATTTATTATGTAAACTTATGCTTCTAGAAAACATTTTAATGCTTACATAGCTGTTGTATTTATGTGTTTATTTTCATGTCATTTCAGATGTACTAAATGATGCTATATTTGATGAAGATCATGACGAGATGGTGATAGTTAAAGATATTGAAATGTTTTCTATGTGTGAACATCACTTGGTGCCTTTCATCGGAAAGGTTTGTAAACTTTTATAAATTCATCGTATCCTCTCCCTTATTTCAGAACCATGATTATCTCCTTATCTATTATCCCCCCTTCTCTCTCTCTCATCTATCTCTGTCCTTGTCTCTCTGCATGTCTGTATCTTTCTGTCTATGTCTCTTTTTTTTTCTTTTTTTCTCCTTCTCACTCTCCTTGTCTCTCTCTTTCTGTTCGCCTCTCACCTCTCCCTCTGTCTCTTTTTTATTCTTTCTCTCTTTCTGTTTTTCCTAGTCTTTTTTATTCTTTCTCTCTTTCTCTTTTCCCTTGTCTCTCTGTGTCTTTTTCTATCAATCTCTCTTTTATTCTTTCCTGCTTTCTTTCTCTCTCCATTTATCTATCTATCTCTCTTTCTTTCAGTCTATCTTTTCTCTTTTATTTTTTTCTGTCCTTCCCTTTTTCTTTCTCCTCTCTCTCTCCTCATTCTCTGTCTCCCACCTCTTTGCCCTTCCTACACACTAGTATATTTATACTGCATATGATCAGTCTACTGACACTCAGTGCATGGATATAATTCAGATCAAACAATCTGCGTTTTTAATCAAGATAATAGAAGCAAAGTCACATCTGAGAAAAAAAGTGTCAACCAAATGTTACCTCACAGGCAAATTAGCAAATCACTTATCTAACGCTGGTATGATTTGTTTTAATTTTTTGTTACCTTTTGTGGGTTTGTTTATTAATGGAAAGATGTAATAAGCTAATGAACAGCTCATCTTTTCTGTATCTTTACATCTACTGGTTATTTTTAGGGACTTATTTAAAGTAAACATTCTTACTGAGTGCTGTATCTTTGTTCATGGACCGCCCTGGGAGGGCAGGAAATGAGAACCCTGAGGGGGGGTAAATACAGATCAATAAAAGACACATGATATTTTAGTATGGCAAGCTCTTATAATGTTGTGATGCCCAGTACTGAATCACCATTAAACATGCTTGTATTTGACCAAATACATAACATTTTCAGTTATAATGTGATCTAGACATGAATTTAAGAATTCTACAACTGTCGAAGATATCCAAGTCACCTGTCATAATGTATATCAGCATGATTTTTAATTGTAGGATTTTTTGTTTTTCAAAATTCAGCCCCTATCAAATTTAACTTAATAAATCCAACAATTAATTGATCCGTCAAATAGTTCTGTTAAAAATCTGTTTTACATACTGTAATTACATATGATGAAATTTCTTAACATTTTCCAGGTATCTATTGGTTATCTCCCTAACCGAAGAGTAATAGGACTCAGTAAATTAGCCAGGTGAGTTGTCTTTATTGATTATATTGTCACAGGTATCTAGTGGCAGATCCAGAGGGTCCAGGGAATTCAGATCATCTCATTTTTGGAGCAACAACCTTTTTGTATTTTTTTTAAACCAATTTATTTGGATTGGACACCTCCCTTTCTGGATCAGAGGACCTTTTTAAGGTTTTCTTATTAGTCGTCCTTTCTAAATTTCTGGATCCGCCCCTGTTATTCCATTTTAGTGTATAATGATATATCAGCATTTTCTTACTGGATACATAAATAAATAAATATATATATATATATATATATATATATATATATATATATATATATATATATATATATATGTGTGTGTGTGTGTGAGTGGTAGGACTGAAAGAAAATAATGACAGATGATAGATTATCAATGGATTAATTCAACTGCATCTTTTAAATTTCCATAAAATATGCTAATTAAAGTCAGCATTCACATAATAACTTGATAAACTATGTTATCATGGTAATCATACAGATCCTTAGGTGTCATCAGTTTGTAAGGTAATGTTGGTAGTCAGTTTAAAAGTGGGCATAATAACAGAATGCATGGTTATAGGCAAATGCTGAAAGGTCAAGGTAAAAACAGGGTTCTTTAAAGATAAGTTTAAATGAAACTTACATTAAAAACAGAAAAAGCTCTAAAATTCCAAAATTTCATTTTACTAGGAAGTTTCTGGATCTCCTAAAAATCAATCTGTGCTTTACATATTCTTCATTTACAGTAACTTCTGAAAGACTGAAAAAAAACTGAATATTAAATACGTTACAAAGTTTGACAAAATAGGTAATGGTTTCTGTGGACTAAAGAAAAGATTGAAAATTCCAAAATTAAACACTTAGACTGATTATAAAGGAAACATTGTGAATCAAGATTATGGATAAAGCTATGGAATTATTGGTTTCCCAATGGAAGTATGCATTTGAATATTTTACTGCTGATTACTGGTCACATGATGAATCACATGGCGGCTCTGATACATCAGTTTCACCGCAGCGTTTTCTATGGCTTCCTCTCTCCGTGATCAGTTTCTATATTTAGGTGTTCTTAATCAATTTGAAGACAGATATTTATAGCCCAGTCAAGAAATCACTTTTGATCACTCTAATGAATTCACTTCAACATCAAAAGTCAGGTAACAATATTGGATATTATCATTGTACACTCAGTATTTAGCTGGACAACACATTGGGTTTTCTGCAATTTTGGAAGAAAGTGGTCGCTACATCCGGGTTTCTTTAATGTTTTCTCTGATCAATGGGGAACATGCAGCCCCAGGCATGAATAAGAGAAGCCATATCCGGTGCATGCACTCTGGCGAGCCTGTCACAGTGCATTACAGGCTGGAGCCAATCATATTTGATTCACCAGCAGTTTGGGAAAATATTCACGAATCAATAGATTTTATTACCTAAGAGCTTTATGAAGGCTGCTTAACTAGCAGACTGCATAGTGATATACATTTATGAAGGAGACTTTGTGTCTTATAAAGCAATAAGCCTTGTTTGATAACAGACTGTGTGTGTGTGTGTATACAGAGAAACAGAGAGAGAGAGAGAATGAATTCTGGATCAGTCTTATGTACAACTTATAGAATTTTATAACAAATGGGAATGCACATATAATACAAACAGATGAATAACAAATATTCCTGTTGCAAAAAGGCAGGGACTGAGCTAACAATTATGTGACACTGGAAAACAGTTATTGGCTTTATCATTACAAGCAGCTGTTAATTTCTTCTTCTGAAAAATAACCTGTTATAGAACACTCTCACCATCACATTGACGGACTTAAAAATCTATAATATATGAAACTTCCTACATACGTTGGATTTACACTAGTTAAACCTTGATCAGGTGATGGTCTGTTGCACAAGAATGACTCATCTTCACTAATGAAGTGTAGCTGTGATGAAGTGAGCTTGTATTAATGACATATCCCAGTATGTGATAAATTTCCAGGAATCCTCTTACTAAACTTATCCAGTCACTGAAAATGATTCAGTGTTCACTCACAATGATTAATAAAGTTTTTATAAAACAAAAAAAAAAAACCCTGTGCAGTTGTAATATCTTTAAAACATATAAGTAGTAGACAGAATTTATAATTTATAAATGTCCTACAAAAAGAAGAACGGGTGACATTTAAAGAAGAGTTAGTGATGAAGTATTGAAGTTTAAGTAACAGAATGGTAGATATTCAAGAAAATAGAAAGGGGAAGTCCCAACGGTTGAATAGCTTATCACTCACATAATCTTACATGATTTAGATGATTTCATCAATTAGGTCTGACTACTCTAGGATTGTACATCTGATATTTGTCTTACATTATTTTAAAATAAACTTATTTAACAAATTAATAAAGACTAAACAGTCTGGATGACAAACAAGTTGGTTTTCCTCAAGTTCTCAATGTTAAAATATACCTCTGTTTTTAAGTAGGTGGTAACTCATATGTTGCCTTAGTGACAGCATGGTTTATTTTAGCTGTTGAGTCCTGAATATAAATTTTGTAAAACCATCTCATACTCAGCTAGGAGAACCAGTATAATACAAGTTTACAACTGTGCATTTGAATGTTTTGGTTTGTCATGTATATTATACAGATTACTTGTTTTGTTGTTTTTACAGGTAAATATTTAGTCATGGCAATATATCATAGTCTTTTTTCTTTGTTTCAGAATTGTTGAGGTGTACAGTAGGCGACTACAAGGTGAGATACAACTTTGACCTACATTACATGCATTAGTGAGCATACATATAGCTCCCAATGTTTACATGTGTTGTTTTTAGAAATTGAATGTACATTCTGTCTATATGAGATATGTAAGATAATGAATAACTGGACAAATATTGATGATTTTGTTCAAATAAAGCAGAATAATACAAATAATATTTTAGGACAATTAATAAAATATATTTTTTCTGTTAAAATCTAAAGCAAACCAAAATATTAAAAAAAAATATTGTATGCTTAGATTTTGTTTATTTATATTAAAAGGATCTATACAATAAGGCACTGGATTACTTTACTACTATCAGATCAATATAATACAAGTTAAAACATGTTTAATGTATTAGAGTATAATCATACACACAAAAACAGGATCTTCAACTGAATTCTCGTTTAATATGGTTGGTGATTTCTTATTGAACAGAATATATATATTAATATGGTAAATTATAAAGTAAATTACAAATGTAGTGCAGGATTTCTTTAAATGTCATCCTAAGACACTGTGTCTTATTTTGTATTTACAGTTCAAGAAAGATTAACAAAACAGATTGCAGTAGCCTTAACAGAAGCACTTCAGCCTAATGGTGTTGGAGTCGTAATTGAAGCCTCGTAAGTACTTACATTGTACTTTCCTCAGATAAAGCAGATATAATTCTGTGATTCACGGCAAACATAACCTGTGTCACAAATAGGAGAGTTTGTTAAATAAAACATGCACTTAACGACCTATGTAAAAGTACAACACCCCTCTCTTTCTGATGGCAAAAGAAGTCGTGTGGCTTCTATTTTTTGTGGATTTTTTTTGCTATGAAAACCGGGTCCTTGGTTATGTTGCTTATTTTTAATCCTTCAAAGAATTTTTGAAATATCGAATATGGACAAGGTCATTATGTTTGGAATGATCCTATGCACCATTTTGAAGTCACTTTTTCAATTTTTCTTGGCAAGCTTTGCAAAATTCCACATACTGTGTCTTGACTGTAGTTTATATAAATCACACTATATTTTCTTTACCCGCAGTCCACAGAACAGTTAACTTTTTCAGTGTGGCCCTAAGCTTTTGTGCAGTTTTGCTCACAAATAGAATTATGTGATTTTTCTAAAATACCCCTTTTACTTTGTGAGAAGGGACCTTAATGAGGAGCCTAACTCATGGTTCTCCAGCAAACATTATCTACAGGACAGAATGTTCAAGCAGAGAAAGAATGCTAGAGTTTTCTAACTGACTTCACTAAATAAACTTGCTGTATTAATGATGCTGTCAATCACTTTTTACACTAGGTCACTCTATACACCAGGTCACAAGTTTTATTATTATTGCTACCACATTATAATTGCCAAAAGGGTCCATGCCAAAATGTTAACTCCTAAACATCCTATAGTTATATATATTATATGTGTGACTGTGTGTGTTGTTTCATTTCAAAGTGTCTACTCTCTAATTAGCAGTCAGCCTGATACAGTGTCTTTCAGTATGGTACACCAGTACTGGTAATAGGGTAATAATATATGTGAATAAAAGTATTTTGGTATTTTCTCCTTCTCACAGAAATCAAATCTATTTGTTCACTCTTTCTTATTAAAAAATCAACTTTATTTTCAATTTAACGATTATGGATCTTTATTTATGATAAAGTATAGACAAAATTTTAATTAACAAAAAATCTGTATGATAGATATACACAAAAAAATCAGTAACCACTAAATAAAAGGCTCCTTTATGTTATCACAGAAGTCTGGAAGGTAGAGAAAATTTACCTTGATAATACTGAAATGATAGATAAATGATGATAATGAAATAATAATAAAGAATTAATAAAAAAAATGTATTGAACTTTAAGCAGTACCTTAAGCAAGAATATATTTGGTGCAAATACAAGAATATATTTTGTGAATCAGGTCATTTTATGCCATAAATATTTTAGGAATTAAAGTGTCAACATTTTGAGAGTATACATTTTCAAATCTTGCTACTAAAAATATAATCATATGCTTCAAATAGAGCTGAGACCATTAACACATTCAGGTATAAAAGATCTGTAGACAACCGTGATAATATATTGTACTGTAAGACTGTGCCTTCATTTATACCACTTAAATACTTCCTGGTACAGATTCACAAACAACATTTATTACTTGGCTGAACATGTTCAGATACAAGCATCTATCTACCCATTCACAGGACAACCTGATGTAATAAGTCAATGAAGCATGCTTTATCTTGTGCTTTGTAATGAACTCATGTACATTGAACACACTTAAGAAATTTAGAGTATAATCATCAAGTTTTTCTTGTTTTGTACCAGCCTGTATTTCCATTCATTTGGTCTACATTAAATTAATGTTAGCTTTTAGTTTGTCTTTACAAGGGGAGCTTGTAAAGATGAACTCACAGCTAATGCTAATATTCCGTTAAAAAACAATCTTAAACATATAGAAACAACAGGTCTTTAAAAAAAAGTTGAAACCTCTTACTGTATATCCCCTTTTTATGGCTGCTTATCTATTAATAGCTGCACCCTAAGTTTGCAAGGTCCCTTTAAGAAGTTCCCACTATGGTCCAAAAACTTAAAAACTCCCTTAAAAGCCGAACCCCAACTTTGTCCCTGGCCTAAGTGAAGAGATAGTCAGCTGCACTTAGCAATATAAATCACAACATAGCTGCTTCAATGAAGAATAAATTAAAGAGAATTGATTATAGAGGTTTAAAAAGTTTGCCAGATTATGCATGTTCAATATATTTAATGCTCGAGATAGTGATGAAATATCTGTATGTTACAAAAAAATTTTGCTAAAGTGACAGCATATGAACTTACTGTTGGTAAAGATATAACAAACTCTCCTACACATGGTACTCTGCTTTCTTCTTTCCCTTAACCACTGCTTGCTTTAGCCAATGTTGCTGGTTTTAACCACCAGTTGGGCGGTACAGGGCAAAAAAATTCAATCAGACAAATGATAGCAGTATATCTTATTCCAGCTCCTAGTTTGAAACCCGGTCTGATTGGTCTGATTCCACTCTTGGCTCCTTGCCAGTCACCCGGTGGTAAAACCAAGCAAACCCTACTAAAACAAGCAGTGGATAAGCAAAAGGAGGGCAGCATATTATTATTATGTAAGCAGTGTAACCATAACCAAATTATTTGAAGTCTTGACTCAGTCAGTGAACAAAGTTTCTTGTAATTCATTACCTCTCAGAGATAAGTTATGAAATTAAAATATTTAATTAAGATGTGAAAAAAAGTGGTGAATTTTACTGATGATTACTCAGTAAGGAATGTCTTTTTTTTTGCAGACACATGTGCATGGTGATGCGAGGTGTACAGAAACTGAACAGTCGGACGATAACCAGTACAATGCTTGGAGTGATGAGGGATGATCCCAAGACTCGGGAAGAATTTCTCTCACTAATTAAGTAATACTCTTGCCTAGGAACTATCAAATTATCACTTCACACTCCTAATTACACTCACCATCAGAGATATAGGAATATTACAAACCAGGCCAAAAAATCTCTTTGATTGACAGGTCGCTGTGACTGACAGGTGTCTGTGACTGGTGTTTATAATCTGGGAGATGTCTGAAGTGGAATAATATATATATATATATATATATATATATATATATATATATATATATATATATGGAATACAAGCATAATAGTATCTTTACAGTACAGATGTAGATGGTTTTGTAAAATCTCAGTTCCCTTGTCCTCTGCATGCATGTCTGAGGATAAACCTGCATTTTTACTGTGTCAGTCAGACAGGAAGTTCTCAAGTTTAGGTTGTCTCCACAGAATACCATTGTTTTCTGTTATTATAAACAGAAATTTTATATTAGGAATGCAATATTTACAAAAATATGTTTATTCAAATACATTTACATTCCATAAAGTGTCTCATAATAAGTTCCTACAAGACTTATTACATGGAATTTATTATGTCAATAATGATAATAAAAGTAAAAAATTTGGGTTCCTTGTGAAGCATTTATTTTATTAACTTTTTTATATGAAGTTTTTAACTATGTACGATTTGAAGAGGGTAACTTTATTCTGAGCAGTGTTTAAATTATAAACCAGCCCAAGATGGCCAACAGCATTTAGAAATGCAAGGATACCATATTGTAACATTTGTAATGCTTTATATAATAGGGGAATGTAGAAGTATATTTTAAATTGGAACAAAAATGTATGTTTCTTTAAGTGTGATCAATTCAATCCAGGATTTGAGATTTTTATATATAGCATGAGAGAGAGATGGAAAAACAAGGCTGAGACATTTCAGTGAAAAGTTATGAACAGTTAAACACCTCAACATATGACCATCTGGACCAGGTGGTTGTGTTGATGTTCATGTCAAATTCTCAAATGTCCAATCAAAAACCAAGATTCATTTTATTGTAGTCCTGTTGTGTCAAGCACTTTTACTCATGTGTTGGCCCTAAATGTGGAATGGTTGTCAGACCAAGGTTCACAGTAAATATATGTATTGCTGTTCAACCCAAATTGTCATTCTTTATTTAATGTGCTCTCTCATGGTCACATCTACTCTCACAGTTAACTGCATTGCCTCATGACATTAAACATTAACTCACAAAAACCTGAAATTTCTGTTAACATTCAGAAATTAAAAAAATGATCCTGAAGTGTGGGTCAACAGGGTATCTCTGTTTGCCCACATATTTAAAACATAAGCACCCTTCACTCTGCCATAACAGTCCCATTTCATGTACTTATTCAAATGATTCATCACTTTTCACTGAAATGTCCCTTGCAGAGCTCTGTATGGGAAACCTGTTGTGTTAGCAAGGCCAAGAATGTTTACATGATAGAGTTGGTCAGCCTACTTAGACTCATATATTGTATTGTTATTATTGTAATTATTCTATGTTAAAGCACAACTGCATTTAAAACTCAGGGAAGTATAGCAGTTTATTATATTTGTTTGTCACGAGTTTCACTCTATCATGAAATCAGATTCAATTCTACAAAGCCCCATTGCTGCTAAAATAGATATAGTTAGGATTAAGCTGAAAGAATAGTAGTACAGAAGTACAGACCTAGTTGGTGGTGTTTATGTACAGTCATTTTTAGCTTTCAGAAGTCTAATTTTGGTGAATTGATGTTTTTACATATCATGTGATTATTTAGGCGGCATTTTGTGCAATAATTAGTTGGTGCAAATCTAATCATAGATATGTCAGCAATTGCTACGAGCTTGAGTCCATTTCATCACTTTTTAAATCCAGGATTTCTCACACACTTTATTCACAAGGCACAACAGGACATTTATACTCTTTTTGAGAGTACATGTCCTAACCTGATGAATGATATATTCTTTTTTATTAACTTTGGCTTGGAAGTCTTCAAAGTTTTCTTACATTTATTCCTATTAGATCAGTGTCCAGTATAAAATAAGGTTTTATAGATTATTATGGTTAGTACATTCAAATTTTCTTTCAAAAGTCTCCATTTTTGGAATTGATCACTAAAATACCTGACTGGACTGGAACTCCTCTGCTTTCTTCTCTTAATCAGAACAATTGTCATCTTGGATATGAACTGAACTCTTGAGCTTTTTTTGATAAATTGGAAGCTGGCTCTGTGATGGAATGGACTTCATGTTAAGCCTTTACCCTCAGCAGCTTTCAACTAAAAATAATCTTATACATGACGTGGACCTGAATAAGGTGCCTCACGTCTTTGAATTATATTTGAAAAGATTTTATTGCTGCTCTTTTGATTTCACTAAAATAAGAAGGCTGGTTTGCTTAAAAGAATAAGAAAGCTGCTCATAGTGTAAAGCAGGGAGGCGATTCATTTTTTAACACAATTTTGTATATACCATTGGTTACCTTTATCTAATCCAGTTCTATTTACTTATACTCACTTTTGTTGCATGTAGTTATATTTTGTTTTAGATTGTGATTTTGAGAATTCCATAACTTGACCTTTTATGTCTACTGTTAGGAATATAATGTTATTAATTTCATATTTGATAAATTGTATATTTTTATGAGCAGGGTACAATTACCTGAGCATTTATACAACAGAAGGGATGTGTCATTTTTATGATAGGACCATTGATTTGCATATTATATGAATATGCATGTAGTGTGACCTCATGGAATTGTGCTGTGCTGAATAAAGCAATAAAGTACTAATATATGCCAGACATTTGGTTGTGTTAATGTATTATAAAGAATTGTGTGATTGCTGATGATGACATGCAAGTGCTCGGCATTAGTCCTGAAACTGGTTGCCTCTTTTGGTGGGGGAAATAATCGCAAATATGAAACCTTTAGGTACATGTCTCATCAAATAAGATGGGGATGATGAATTTGTACAGATAGATTACCTGTACAGTACAGCAACCGGAACCAGCCCATGCAAACAAATTAGTTATTATTAAACAAAAGGTTATCCTGGGGATATTGACTGTGACATAGGTCATAATTAAATGACTTTTCAACCTCAAAATACAAAAATATAAAAAAAAATTGCATCTTGCACAGTTCTCTTTCCAACATCTGCAGACAACATATGAATAAAATATACAGGCATTCCCAGCATACTCTTGCACCTGGGCCAGGATTGTGCCTTTTTCCCCTTTCTGATCTCCTAGCTCTGTCTCCTGGTATCAGGATAGCAGAGAGACTAAGTATGAGAGTTATTATTTTCCTGAGTTACCTATTTTTACAGGCAAACAAACATTTTGTCTAATGAATTAAACAGCATACATCTGGTCTGAAAAACCTTGACAATTGTTGAATTAAATGAAGGTATAAATGTATAAGATATTGAGTGCATCTTGTTTGAAAAGCTCAATATACCATTAACATACAAAAAAGTAAAAATTAAATAGTTGAGGGAAAAAAGCATTCCTTGTGATATATCCCTAATTAAATATTTGATGATATTAAAATCACAGCAGTAAAAAAAATATTAATATTAAAACATTAACAATTTAACATATCCATCAGTGATGTAGATGATTCCACACAATTCAAGTGCAAGTCCGAGTCAAGCCTCCATTAGAATCCAAGTCTTTGGTGGTCAAGTCCAAGTCCATCCTCTTTGAGTTAGAGTCATTGGATGAGTGCCTTTTTTTAAAATCCTATTTCACAACCAAAATAACGACATGTGGTGACATCTTCAGGTCACTTTGAAAACTAAAACACAGCCTCTATGACATGTAGAGACATCTTTAGGCGAAAATAAAAACTAAAACATTGATGGGCAAGCATGAATGACAACAAGAGGCAAAAGCGGAGGACATAAATTCAACAAATTTTTGTGTTTGTTTGTTTACACATGCCTTCTAGTTTACAGTTAATTTTCATTTAGCTTCAATTGCAGACCTTAAGCTTGGTATATAAATCTTTTTTTTTTTTAATATGTGACAGAATTTTCCTTTTGCTGGACTTGAGGACTTGGCCTGATTTCTGAAGTCTTTACCTCCGAGTCTGAGTACAGGTTTGAGTTTATTATGCTGCAGTCCATGTCCCTAAAAAAAGTCCAAGTCCTCTATTAATTTTTTTAATTATTAAAGTTGAAATTATAAAGGAATTTGACAATGGGGTTGTAACAGTTTTATACTAGAACTATATTATCTGGCTGACAAAAAATAATTTGTCATGTGATACAAAACTCTCAGGGAGCACACTGGTATATCAAATCAAGTCTCAGCAAATTTATAAATTAATAATAGTATAATAACTGTCCACAGGGTGTCACTACCAGACCATTC
Organism: Sipunculus nudus; assembly: GCA_026874595.1. Taxonomy (NCBI): domain Eukaryota; kingdom Metazoa; phylum Annelida; class Sipuncula; order Golfingiida; family Sipunculidae; genus Sipunculus; species Sipunculus nudus. The sequence goes on from CM049308.1 coordinate 9,340,022, forward strand.
TCTCATAGGAGAAATATGAGAAAACAAACAGAAAATTATTTTTTATCTAAATTTCAATCCAATAAAAAATTAAGTCAAATCTGCCTTGCCTCATGACCAAATTATCTACAAAATATTTTTCTTTAACATGTCCTTAACTAAAACAAGGCCTACAGGCCTAATGCGAACCTGTGCATTGAGATTACACCAGGTATAATGCTTCAATGCTGGACCATTACTTTTCAAGAACATGTGTAACATGTATATGAACACTACAAGTACTAAACACTTAGAACAAGAAACAATTAAACAAACATCACTGCTGAAATTCTAGCATGGGTGCACACAACACAAAAACTAGAATACGGGTAGTCAACAAGGGACTACTTGTATCCGCCAATAACAGAGTGGGACGGGTGAAGTGAGGCGTGGATTGAGTGGCATGGGGAGATAGAGTGAGGTGTGTTGCATAATAGCCTGGATGTCTGCAGCCCAAATGTGTATGTCCATTGTGCCACCTACCACAAAATCCAGATGCTGTCCAAGATGTATAAACATGCAAAATTTTACGCAGACAAGTCAAACCACTACTGAGATATAAGTGATTTTAGCCCACGGCCGACAAACAGACGGACGCTGTGCAAAAATGGTGGCAGAAGGCGCCACCACTTTTGTGTATGATTATAGCTATGTGAGATCTATACACATGCAAAATTTCAGAGGGATATGTCAAACCAGTCCTGAAATATAAGCCTGAATGTCTGCAGCATATACTATGTAGGTGGCGCCACCTGCCACAAAATCTAGAAGCTATCCAAGATGTATAAACATGCAAAATTTTAGGCAGATATGTCAAACCACTACTGGAATATAAGTGATTTTAGCCCACGGCCAACAAACAGACGGACGCTGTGCAAAATTGGTGGCAGGTGGCGCCACCAATTTTGTGTATGATTTAGAGCTATGTGAGATCTATACACATGCAAAATTTCAGGGGGATATGTCATACCAGTCCTGAGATATAAGCCTGAATGTTTGCAGCGTATACATAAATGTAGGTGGCGCCACCTGCCACAAAATTGAGAAAGCTATCCAAGATGTATAAACCTGTAAAATTTTAGGCAGATATGTCAAACCACTGCCGAGATGGGAGTGATTTTATCCCACGGCAAACAAACAGACGGAAACTGTACAAAAATGATTGCAGGTGGCACCACCAGTTTTGCATATGATTTAGCGCTATGTGAGATCTATAAACATGCCAAATTTTTGCTCAATCGGTCAAATGGTTTAAGAGATATGAGCTTGGATGTCTGCAGCCTAAATTTGAATGTAGGTGGCGCCACCTGCCATAAAATCAAGAAAGCTGTCAAGGATGTATAAACCTGCAAAATTTCAGGTGGATAAGTCAAACCACTGCCGAGATATGAGTGATTTTATCCCAAAGGCAGATGAACAGATGAACGCTGTGCAAAAATGGTTGCAGGTGGCGCCACCAGTTCTGCGTATGATAAAGAGCTATGGGAGATCTATACACATGCAAAATTTTGGCCCAACTGGTTAAAAGCTTGGATGTCTGCAGCTTAAACGTGATGTAGGTGGCGCCAGCTGTCATAGAATCAAGAAAGCTGTCCAAGATGTATACACATGCAAAATTTCAGGTCGATAGGTCCAACCAATGCAGAGATATGAGTGTTTTTATCCCAAGGCAGATGAACAGATGGACGCTGTGCAAAAATCTAAGAAAATGCAGTTTGAAAAAAATAAACAAATGATGACTGATGACTGATTATTTGCAAAATATTTGGTGATACTAGCTCCTGCCATTTTTGAGATAGGTATGGTTAACTAGAGATGATGCACGACGCATGATGGACGATGCAGCAACATTGCATAAGCTCACAGGTTGGCTAAAAATCCGATAATTTTTTAAATGATAAAGCATTTGCGAAAAAATTGGTGATGCTAGCTCCTGCCCTTTCTGAGATAGCTATGACACACGATGGACAACGGAAGACGGATGACGCCACACCATTGCATAAGCTCACAGATTTGCTAAAAATGCAAACACAAATTTAGCAAACAGCTGAAAGATATAGATCCAATAATCTGAGAATTCTGCATCTAGACATAATGTCTAGACGTCTAGACGCTGTGTCTAAACGTCTAGACACATTGTCTAGACACCCGCCAGAGCCAGGTCAGTTGCCATGGTGATGTCTGGACCCCACCTGGTTGTACTGAGTGACCTCTTGACTTGGCTGCTGAAACTCAGCATGTTGTCAAATCTGTTTTCAAACACAGAAAGCCTTTTTCAATTGACTACAATGCTTTTTTAATGCTGTATTTACCCAATCTATTCTTATAAAACTGGCAGAACCCTACCATAGAATAATTCTTGTAAATTTTAAACCAGTCAGCTGAACAGTTTCATCATAAATCAGTGTATAAGCTAGAAGATTTTAAAATTACATTTTCGCTTGTAAAAAACAATCTATGTAGGTGGCGCCATCAATACCTCAATTTCAGATATGACAAATGTGACAAACATTGGTATAAAATTTGGTGATTATAGCTCTAGCCGTTTCTGAGATTTTAATTTTAGTGTGCTTTTTTGGACAGATGACTAAGTTCAAACTCCTGTAACTCAGCCAAAAATCTCCGAACTGGAACCATTGGAACAAACTTGAGAGAGATTTTTCCAGAGATCATTTCTGTGAAATATTGGACAATTTGGCTGAACAGTTTCGGAGAAAAAGATTTTTAAAGCTTTTTTAGCATTTCCCCTATAAAATCTAAGAAAATGCAGTTAGAAAAAAAAACAAAATCCGATAGAGTTTCTCAGATGACTAATTATTTGCAAAAAATTTGGTGATGCTAGCTCCTGCCATTTTTGAGAAAGCTATGGATAACGTACAGACAACGCACAACGCACAACATACGGCGCAGGACGCATGACATATGATGGACGAGGCCACACCATCCCACAAGTTCCAATGTCAGTGGTAGATTTAATAATTATACTAATTATGTAATAACAATGTGTTTATATATGTTACAATGATGATATTTTAAAAAATAATATTTATTATTAACACACATATTAAACTCGATCTTTATTCATTTTGTCAGTAGTCTGGGAACCACATATTAAACCACCAGCGTGTCACACAGGGCAGTCTGGAAACAGCAAACCATTTATAAACAGGAGCTGGTCTGCGTGGCATTAATGTAATACCAGGCAGACACCTCAATCTACAAAATGTACAAATCAATACGGATGACTTGTTGAGGTAACACAGGGGACCCATACAGTGAGGGTGACAGATGGAGGACTCTATTACACCCAATACAAAAAGTCAAATATTTTTAGTTCCATAGCAGAATAGAGACAATTTAAAGATTATCTATTTTTTATGAAAGTGCCGCAGGGAAAACAATGTTTAAGTATGAATCTTATTATGCACAACAATCTTGGTCCGTTTTCACATAACTAGACCAATTTTTGTTGTTGCAAAAACAAGTCTTGAATCGAATGGTTTACCATTTTTACTGGCATTTCATGTTAAAATGGGATTTGGTTTCCTATTTCAGGTGAAGATTAAGGTCAAGACTGTAAATTTTTAATACATATTTTCTATGTCCAACACAGGATGGGCTATATATTATACATAAAAAGTAAAAAGATCACAGCTGCTAGTGCAAATTCAACTGTTAAAGGAACATAATCAGAAGTAATATTATTCTTATTCTTTCACACTATCAGTTAAGTTTTGCTTTATACAAACATTTAGCAGCAAAACCATTTCAGCACACAGTTTAATTTCCTCGCATACAACTGTTTAACACCTTGTTATAGCCCCTCGTGTTGGTAAACACTGTCTGTTTACCATGACAAGGCCGCGTGACCAGAGGTCCAATTAAGAGGAGCAACATGAAGTGTTTCAGCCAGCAGGACCATGTATAACATTTTTTGGGCCCAGTCAGTCAGGGCATCTCCTGTTGGCATGTGTTGTGGCTCCACATAGCACACAGCCCGACACACTGTGTTTATGTTGACACCTGCAATCTCACCCAGTTCATTGTTTTTAACACTTGTTTACAAAGTAAGCAAACAGTTTCAAGGCAATATTTTGGCAGGTACAGACTTATTTTAAAGGGAAGAAGCTATTTTTTGTTTTAACTAAACATGCTTAATAGGTGATTTTGCCCCTTTAATGTATAGTGAAAATAAGTTATCAAATGAAAGATGGGTTCTCTTCTACACTGGCAGGGTTTTATTTTAAACACTGACAATTCAGGTAATTGTATACGTTTCATTATCTTGTCAGTTCCTTTGTTATAAATGAGAGGTTTTTGCTGCACTGGTATATTTTAGTATTTAGATAATTAGCTTTGGTGTGTTTTTTCTAAGAAGATTTGATATATATTTGTATCAATGTGTGTATATGACCCGTAGATCATATAGGTGCTGCCCATGCATTGTCTAATAATGATATTTCTAAGAATAAATGAACGTCCATTAATCTTTCTGAACCAGAAGCATGAGCATTCACTACTGGGCTGTTGGATCCAAATGAACATGCAGGGGGTGTAATAAGGCCTTTCTGTCTGACTCATACAGGCAAACACATGCATGAAAAGGCATTTTTCATTTTTTACCAATCCGTTGGAAAGGTGAACACCAACTGATATATTTTTCACATTAGCAGCTGATAAGTAATGACACATATGACACAACAACGAAATATTTTACAGTTGTTATTCTACCAACTCCTATATTTCCTATAATAATGGCATATAATTTCATATACTTTCCAGATTCGGGCCCTCATCTCCTATATTCCTCCTGTTTTTTTTTCTCACTTCCCATTTTCTTCCCTATATTCAGTTCTCTTTGCATGCTAATATGCCTATAGGATGGCATGTAAGGTGGCAGAATCAGGTTCACACTGAGGGAAGTGTGACTGAAAGTATAATTGATGGTAGGATGCATCTTTAGAGGAAAAACAAATTTTTCTTTGGAAAAGCAAACCTGTATTAATGCCTTAATGTTGGAAAGGTGCATATTTCAGGGTATTACGATCCCTGAACATGTATATGTCAAGGCCCAGATTGCGATCTGGACGGATCTTAAATCTGTCCAGCCCAAATTGCGATCGCAGTTCAGGCCAGCCCAAACTGCGATCGCAATTCAGGCTGGCCAGATTTAAGATCCGTCCAGATCGCAATCTGGGCCTTGACATATGTCAGATCTTAGATCTGTCCAGCCTATATTGCGATCACAGTTTAGTCCGGCCCAGATTGCAATCTTGTCTTTCTTGCTTCAGGATCACAATCTGGACTGGACAGATCTAAGATCTGTCCAGTCAAGATTGCGATCCTAAACTTGACCAGCCCATATTGCGATCCATGCGATCCAAGTGTTTCAGCTTGTTAATTTATAGTTATTTTAAAATGTATAAAAAAATAAACTATGTCAAAATTTTAAAATTTTACTCAGACAAGTACTGATTAAATATGTCAATATGTTTCACTAATAATATTAAGACTTGTGGCTGTATCAGCTGTCACAAGACTATTTAAATAATCAAAATCTGTATTGCTCTGTATAATTCCTCTATTTATGTTAATAAAATTAAACTTGCCCATCTCTAGTTTTCTCCTTGTACAATTTATAGAGTGTTCTTATGCTTGAGTTATTTTTTATTCTTATAATGGTTTCATAGCTGAGATTACTTTTAATTTTTTTTTACATTTTTTAAAATAAAAATATTAAAATATGATAAAAAATCAGATCTTAGACAAGTTCTCGTTATGATTTCTGTAATGCTGATAATTGTCATAAGACCTTTGCTATGTCTAGTGCTTAGATTGATGTGAAAGTAGTCCAAAGTGAATATAATAGTTTTATGTTTAAATATAAATTAAAGCCATAAAACCAGGTACTTATGATCATTATGATCATATACTTATGATCAATTTGTGAAATTTGTAAATTCTGGATTCTCAAGAACTTTGTTTTGCTGAAACTGAATAAATACCAGACATGATAAGAATACTTTGCAAATATATTTGAATGTGAATATGAATATATGTACTCCATAATTTCATGCATAAAAATAGGAATACAGGTATAAATGGAAATATTTGAATACAAATGCAAGTACTTTCAAAATGTAATCATGAATGTATTCATGAATATATTCTATAATATTATTTTAATAATCATTTATTTCGGTTATATTATTAAAAGATCTTTTCATATGATGCTGTTATTATTTTTAATTTAAATTATATTTGACACAATATTTGTTATAAATTTATAATAAATAGTTATATTATTTAAGTTTTATTCTTGGGTAGGAATAACCAGTAATTATTAAATAAAAGTTCTCATTTGTAAAAATCAGAATTACCATGACTGATAATGGACAGGTTTTTTTTCAAATTATTCTACTGCAATGTATATAAAGTTATATGGCCAAGTCAAAACCTATGTGAAAACAGCACATCATTTCCAACTGTATATAATATAAATGACATAAATCCTCTTCCCTGTCTTCAAGGATATTATCATAATCTTACATAACTTGAGTTAAACAACATCAGCTCATAATGCAGCTTATATTACCACACAAAACCTGCACTTGCCTACCTCCTCTTCCAAATCATATTTTGTGAGAATATAAAAACCATGGGTTCCTTGTTACCTTTTTTCAACAACCATGCAATACTAAATGAGTTGGTGAAACATTGAATGTTTCACTACTGTGATATGAAGGAGTGAAAATTGCCTTTCTGTATTATAATTGTATTTATTATGGGAAAATGGTACAATGCAATACCAAATGAGTTGGTAAAACAACCAATGTTTCACTCCTATGATCGTAAAAGCATGGATCGCAATATGGGCTGGTCAAGTTTAGGATCACAATCTCGGCTGGACTGATCTTAGATCTGTCCAGACCAGATTGCAATCCTGAAGCAAGAAAGACAGGATCGCAGTCTGGGCCGGACTAAACTGCGATCGCAATTTAGGCTGGACGGATCTAAGATCTGGCCAGCCTGATTTGCGATCGCAGTTTGGACCGGCCTGAACTGTGATCGCAATTTGGGCTGGACAGATCTAAGATCCGTCCAGATCGCGATCTGGGCCTTGACATATACACTCCATGCATAGCTAAGTTTCATATTTCTTTCTTAATTTATTGTGACTGCAGTTGTTACTGTTCTGCTAATTCTGTGACATAGCTGCTGTTTAAGAAGGTAGTCCCCCTTTTGAATGAATATCAACTTATAAATAGTGTAAATGGAATGAACTGATTTTGAGTTACAAAACACATATAATGCATCATCCATTTAATTATGCTGAATAGTTAAGCTAAGCTTAATTTAAAAAAATTCTGAATGCTAAATTAGAAATGAAAATAAAGCTTGTTGATATAGGTATAGAAAAGGGACTAAAATTTTATTTGTTAATGCTCCAGCGCTTACAACCAGATAATGCTCTAGCACTGACTACTAGAAAATGCTCTAGCACCGACTACTAGAAAATGCTCTAGCACTGACTACTAGATAATGCTCTAGCACCAACTACTAGATAATGCTCTAGTACTTTTCACTAGATAATGCCCTAGCACTTCTCACCAGATAATGCTCTAGCATTTACTACTGGATAATGCTCTAGCACTTACTACTTGATAATGCTCTAGTCCTTTTCACTAGATAATGCTCTAGCACTTACTACTGGATAATGCTCTAGCACTGACTACTAGATAATGCTGTTGTCCTTTTCACTAGATAATGCTCTACACTTATCACTAGATAATACTTTAGCACTTATCACTAGTTAATTCTCTAGCACTTACTCTAGCACTTGCTCTTTCATTTACCTCCATCATATCCCTTTGGCTGGCCTGCTGTGGTTCATTTGATGACTAATGTTCACGATTCATGCACATAAACGGTAGAAGTCCCACCATCTAGTATTAAGTGCTAGAGCATTATCTATAGCTAGTAGTAAGTGCTAGAGCATTATCTTGTGAGAAGTGCTAGAGCATTTTAAAGTAGTATGTCTGGAGCATTTTCTGGAAGTCAGTGCAAGAGCATTACCTAGTGATAAGTGCTAGGGCATTATCTAGTTAGAAGTGCTAGAGCATTATCTAGTAGTCAGTGCTAGAGCATTTTCTAGTAGTACATGCTAGAGAAGTATCTAGTGATAAGTGCTAGAGCATTATCTGGTACTATATGCCCTGGCTATACGTGCCCCAGCTCTATAAGCCCTGGTTCTACATGGCCTAGCTCTACATTCTCTAGTTCTACGAGCCCTAGTTTCACATGCCAGTTCTACATGCCCTAGCTCTACATGCCCTAGTTCTACATGCCCTAGTTCTACATGCCCTAGCTCTACATGCCCTAGCTCTACATGTCCTAGCTTTACATGCCCTAGTTCTACATGCCCTAGTTCTACCTGCCCTAGTTCTACATGCCCTAGTTCTACATGGCCTAGCTCTACCTGCCCTAGTTCTACGAGCCCTAGTTTCACATGCCAGTTCTACATGCCCAAGCTCTACATGCCCTAGCTTTACATGCCCTAGTTCTACATGCCCTAGCTCTACATGCCCTAGCTTTACATGCCCTAGTTCTACATGCCCTAGCTCTACATGCCCTAGTTCTACATGTCCTAGCTTTACATGCCCTAGTTCTAAATGCCCTAGTTCTACATGCCCTAGCTCTACATGCACTAGTTCTACCTGCCCTAGCCCTACATGTCCTAGCTCTACATGCCCTAGTTCTTCATGCCCTAGTTCTACATGCCCTAGTTCTACATGCTCTAGCTTCACATGACCCATTTCTACATGCCCTTTTTCTACATGCCCTAGTTCTACATGCCCTAGTTCAACAAGCCCTAGTTCATGCAAGAGCATTACCTAGTGATAAGTGCTAGGGCATTATCTAGTAAGAAGTGCTAGAGCATTATCTAGTAGTCAGTGCTAGAGCATTATCTAGTAGTACATGCCCTGGCTATACATGCCCCAGCTCTGTAAGCCCTGGTTCTACATGGCCTAGTTCTACATGCCCTAGTTCCAGATGACCCATTTCTACATGCCCTATTTCTACATGCCCTAGCTCTACATGCCCTAGCTCTACGTGCACTAGCTGTATATGCCCTAGTTCTATATGCCCTAGTTCTTTATGCCCTAGTTCTACATGCCCTAGCTCTACATGGCCTAGCTCTACATGCCCTACCTCTTCAAGCCCTAGCTGAATATGTCCTAGCTGTATATGCCCTTGCTTCACATGCCCTAGCTCTACATGCCCTAGTTCCACATGCCCTAGTTCCACATGCCCTAGCTCTACATGCCCTAGTTCAACATGCCCTAGTTCTACATGCCCTAGTTCTACATGCCCTAGCTCTACATGCACTAGTTCTACCTGCCCTAGCTCTACATGTCCTAGCTCTACATGCCCTGGTTCTTCATGCCCTAGTTCTACATGCCCTAGTTCTACATGCAACAGCTTCACATGACCCATTTCTACATGCCCTTTTTCTACATGCCCTAGTTCTACATGCCCTAGCTCTACGTGCACTAGCTTTATATGCCCTAGTTCTTTATGCCCTAGCTCTTTATGCCCTAGTTCTACAAGCCTTAGCTCTACATGCCCTAGCTCTACTACCCTACCTCTTCATGCCCTAGCTGAATATGTACTAGCTGTAGATCTACATGCCCTAGCTCTACGTCTTAGCTCTTCATGTCCCAGCTATATATGCCCTAGTTCTACATGCCCTAGTTCCACATGCCCTTGTTCGACATGCCTTAGCTCTACATGCCCTAGTTCTACATGCCCTAGTTCCAGATGACCCATTTCTACATGCCCTATTTCTACATGCCCTATTTCTACATACCCTAGCTCTACATGCCCTAGCTCTACGTGCACTAGCTGTGTATGCCCTAGTTCTACATGCCCTAGCTCTACATGCCCTAGCTCTACATGCCCTACCTCTTCATGCCCTAGCTGAATATGTCCTAGCTGTATATGCCCTTGCTTCACATGCCCTAGCTCTACATGCCCTAGTTCCACATGCCCTAGTTCAACAAGCCCTAGTTCTATATGCCCTAGCTCTACATGCCCCAGTTCTATATGCCCCAGTTCTATATGCCCTAGCTCTTGATGCCCTAGTTCTACATGCCCTAGCTATACATGCCCTAGTTCTACATGCCCTAGCTCTACATGTCCTAGGTCTACATGCCCTACTTCTTCATGCCTTAGTTCTACATGCCCTAGTTATACATGCCCTAGCTTCACATGACCTATTTCAACATGCCCTATTTCTACATGCCCTATTTCTACATGCCCTAGTTGTACATGCCCTAGCTCTACATGCCCTAGCATCTAAGTGCCCTAGCTGTATATGCCCTAGTTCTACATGCCCTAGTTCTACATGCCCTAGCTCAAAAGCCCTAGTTCTACATGCCCTAGTTCTACATGCCCTAGTTCGACATGCCCTAGCTCTACATGCCCTGGTTCTACATGCCCTAGTTCTACATGCACTAGTTCTACATATCGTAGTTCTACATGCCCTAGCTCTACATGTCTTAGCTCTACATGTCCTAGCTCTATATGACCTAGCTCTACATGCCCTAGTTCCACATGCCCTAGTTCAACATGCAGCATTCAATTTGATGCTCTACAAAGTATTATTCATGGGAACCAATACCAGCTATTGACAGTCAGTGATACCAGAAACATGAGCACTGCATATGGTACATAATATGCCTGTCATGTCTTGTGACCTGATTTAATATGTGTTTTGCTGAGAATTTAATTCAGGTTAGAAACCCTATTGATAAATATTTATTATGAGTTACATAAAAATCCACCAAATATTTTTGTCTGGTGACCTTTGACGACATTAAATATGCATGGATTAGGTGAGATATTATTTTGGTTAATAGTTCTGATTTTACATCTAAATGCATTATGTTCCTGGTAAGTTATTGCAGCGACAAAACAAAGTAGCCTGGTGACCTCTGACCTGATTAAATATATGTGGATTTTGTCCATTATTGAACTCAGGAGAGATAAATATATTAGTAAGTAGTTATGGTGAGTATTGTGCAAATGGAAGCCCAGGTAAGTTAGCACTACAAGTTACAGGACGAATTTATGCATATACCATAAATACTCCCGTCATAGATGGGCGTAAAACAGATATCTATAATTTTATGTCAAATTTTAACCATCAGTCTCTATCTTTTCACCTTTGCAGACTGACATGTAAATCGAACAACTATTGAGCTCTAGTTTCTACAGTAATCAATTTCCATCACTAACAGATATGATTATTTTAACCCAGTGAAACAAAATTAGTATGTTAGGCTCAACAGATCTTTCATAACATACAGGGAAACTCTTTGCACATAAACCATCCAATTTTATTTCACTGTAAAGAATATACACCTGATACCCTTTTAAATAGCTTTTAATTAATGGATATAAATGAATTTACAAAAGGAGTTTGTGACAAATCATGATTCATCAACTTTTACTTTTTTTGCCTTTGTTATCACTGTCCTTTGGTTTTGCTGACCGAGCAAACTGAACCACAAGGGGTTTGCCCTTCATTTCATAACCATTTGTGTCCCTAACAGCCTTCAGAGCCACATCAGCACTGGGCAATGTCACAAAGGCCTGGCCCTTCATGCGACCTTCTTTCATAAGTCTTATATCAAACATTATCTTCTCTGCTTCAACATCCCATTTAACATATCGCCCAAACACATAATGCAGATCCTTTTCTGTCACTTGCTTGGCAAGGTTCTTTATGTACAACCTACTTGTTGGTTCACCCTCTTCATAACGTTTAAACACAGACATGGAACGCATCTCAGAGCTTGAGATACGCCCTTTCCTAAGTCTTCTGTCACTTATAAACTCTGACTCCTCCCAATCATCATTCCCATCATCCTCGGACCCTGCTGAGTCCTCCTTTGCAGTTGGCTGAAATTTCCCAAAACCTGTTGGCTCCTCTTCTGCGACTTTTTCTTGATCTCTGGTCTCAATTAGTTTTAATATATCACCATCATCAAGTGATGGCCAACTTGCACCCGGTAAACCCTCTGGTGGAGCACTTGCAACTGAATCAGTGACATCTTTAGTCTGTGAAAGATTAAACTCTATTTTCTTCATTGGGGCTGGCACAGCAGCATCAAACACTTCTTCTGGCTTAACTGGGACTGCACTTGGGTCTGTGCTGAGTTTGGCCTGCACTGGTTGTAAATGCTGAAGCTTGAACTTTTTCCTGGGTTTATGCTCTCTGTTAATAGCTGCAGGCCTTTTAAAGTTTATGGTTCTTGCCAGTTTGGCAGCTCGATCCTCCTCCTCACTCTCCATCTCAGATTCCTCGTCACTTGTGGGTTCTTCTGGTGGCGGAGCAGGAACCTCTTCCTCTGGAGGTTCAACCGGGAGTGGTGGGGTTGGAGTAATGGCACCAAACGGGGCTGGCAGATTCATCTTGTTCATCAGATGAAGTACTTGTACATAAAACTTTGGAACTGATGCAAGTGCATTTGCTATGTTTGTCAGTATACTCACTGTTGGTGAAGGATACATATACTCAAGCTGTGGACTATAAGAGTACTTAATCCCTAAATCAGCTGAAATACTATTTATTTTCTCTGCAATCTTTCTATCCATTTCATCCTCTGTTTTAACTGCTTTCTGTTTTATTATTTCCTTTTCACTTTCTGAAGTCTTGTATTTAACTTTAGGTGGTGGAGGACACCCTTGAAACAGGTTTTGATGGTGATCTTTGGCAAACTGTACGATAAGTGTTCTTCCAAGTACCTCTTGTTGATGGAGTCTTTGTAATGCTTCATTAGCACATTCTTTATCCTGGAATTTTGCAAAAGCTGTGTGTTTCATAGGCCCCCTGGTGCCCATGCAGCAAACCTGAGTGGCACCAAAGTACTGCAGCAGATCCTCTTGCTCATTTGCTGTGAGCTCCACTGGAAAATTCCGGATCATCAATGTGTCAGTCTCCATTACTGCAATCTGTAACAACATTTGGAAAGATCAGCAAAGTGGAAGGTACATGACAGTTTACATTATGCATGTTATGGCTATTTGATCAACCTGTTTGTTTAAAAATATTTCACCACAGCATACTTCATGACTTTGCTCAATCAAAAGAGCATGTCAACTTCAGAAGCATGAAGTCAAAGACCCAGAATGCCTCACAGAAAACTGCTTCCTGGAAAAAATTTGATAGTTTAATACAGTCGAGCCCACTTTGTGTCATATCAGTTAATAGAAAATCCGGTTTATTGTCACATAAATCTGAAATCCCAAACCATTTCCTATATAAACAAAGGTAAACCTGACCGTTTAATATCATGGAATATTGTCATAATCCTGTTTATTGTCATGCTTGTAACCCTTGGCAGTGAGACCTATTCGCAGTTAATATCACATCAAACGCCGACACAGCGATAAAGGAGGTGGTTAGGCGTATCAAACGATCACATCTCCCTCCTGTGAGCGGCAGACACTCCCCGTCATTTAGCTAATTAATGTCTTAAGATACAACGGTAATCCAGATCATTGCGTTTCTTTGTTTGTTAACAAGGGTGATGTTTGCAATCACATGTCATACAAAATGAACTCCTGGCCTTTGCAAGGCCGTGGCTTACACCTCGGTGACGTTTCGCCGAGATGTTATGAAGCATGAGTTGTAAACGTTGCTTACGACTGGAAATCCCCTTTAAGGGTCCACGAAAAGCTGGAGGTTTTGTGAGCACTGCAGGAGATACCCGGTCCAAAACCTCAATCATGGCGAAACTTCAGAATGTTGACAATGGTATGACGATACCCACTCCCCGAACAGTCCTATCATAAAGACGATCATGGAAGTTTGAGTCCCTAATAAGATATCCAGAAAATAAGGCGCAATAGTCGGGGAAGGAATTATCTAGTAAAATAGTTGCCTGAGCATAACGTTATAACTGTGTCGCATTTTGCAGGGATTTGAGCTCACGACCCAGACACTACATCTCTTTCTGTTGGCAAGTCGGAGTTTTGTCAGTTATTGCGGCATGCTGCACAAAACTTACAGGAAATAAATCGTCAGGTGCAAATAAACGTAATTTGATATGCCATCGTACAATAAAAATATTCATAAACATTTCTGTTTCCTTTTTATTGACGATTTATTTAATATCATTTGAGAAATAACTCTTCTTCTATGATTCAAAAGGACATGGATGTTGAAGCCCGCATAATGTCACATAACGGTTATTATAATAATTTATGCATGCACCACCGACATGACAATAAGCGGGCTTGACTGTATTATCAAACTTGGTTTAAATACATTAGCATCTATAAATGCTTTTGCATTTAAATTCAGCACTGCAAACATTGATTTTTAAATGCAAATGAAGTTTTAATATGCTATCTCAAAAAATACAATCATAGACACCCTTCATTATCCATTTCATCTTCTTTTTTAATTGCTTTCTGTTTTATTATTTCATTTTCACTTTTTGATGTCTTTAACTTTTCACATAACCAAAATTACTCTTAGACTATTAATATATACACAGAGGAAGCCAGAAATCACATAAAATTACTTTTTCAAAAGATATGTGAATGGGAATCCTCAAATTAACAAGAGTAGGCAAGCGGGCATAATACACTTGTCATATATCTGGTGACCTCTGAACTCATTAAATATGCATGAATTTTGAAGAGATTGTGATTCAGGTGAGAAACTATATTGGTTAATATGTATAATGAGTTTCATGAAAATCCATAGGATTTTTGTAAGCCACCAAGTTGCCTCCAAAGTGTGATGACCTATGACCTCATAAAATATGCATAGATTTCGCTGGAAATCGAACATAGGCGAGATATTTTATTGATTAACATTTCTGATGAGTTTTATCAAAATTAATTATTCTGATGTTAGCAGTTTTAGTTGGCATCATGGCAGTATTCATCACTGATTGTAGACCTAGGATCAATCCAGCTTCTACAATTTCAAATTTTCCAATTTAATAATATTCATGAATATTTACTTTAAATATAATCCAATTTGTCAGCAGGAAATATCAACTGTTGCCAATTCAATTCAAATAATTTTTACTCATTCAATTTAAAACTGAAACCAGCTGCAGTATTTTTACAACGAGGTCTTCCCAGCAATCTGTTTATATGCAAATTCAGTAAAAGAGAATATGCAGCATTCCTCATTCAGGTACATGTAAACTGGCTTCAGTGAATTCCTTTACATAAAGTTAATTTTATAATAATATATTGGGCGGCATGGAATGATGAAAGTTACAACCTCTCTATATTATTATACTGTATATACACTTCATTCACTTTTTTTTCACTTCATTCGACAAAACTTACAGGATAAAATAGTTCATTCACAATTACTTAATATTTAACAAGGTCTACAGGCCTAATGCAAACCTGCACAATGGAATTACACCAGGTATAATGCTTCAATGCTGGACCATTACTTTTCAAGAACATGTGTAACATGTATGAACAATACAAGTACTAAACACTTTGAACAAGAAACAATTACACAAAAATCAGTGCTGAAATTCTGGAATTATGCTCAAAACACAAAAACAAGATATTTCTTGGTACCGCAGGTGCCAAAGTATCCCCAGACAATTACCACCCCCTTTAAGAATAAGCCCCCCATCTTCAGTAGCATATATATACCGACATTTGGTAGGTGGCGCCACCTGTCTTGTTTCCGAGAAAATTTTCCAAGATGGCTCCATATGTATGCCAAATTTCAGACCACTTCCTTGAACTACTCCACAGAAATGAGCAATTTTAACTAAAAGGACATGTACAGATGGGCACCACACCAAAACATTTGCAGATGGTGCCACCAGTCTTGAGTACAAGATGAAGGAGTCCAAGATCTATAGTTATGCACAATTTCAGGCAAATAGGGCAAATCACTCCTCAAAAAAGGCCATTAAATTATTCTACAAAAACGGGAAGGTAGGTGGTGCCACCTGTCTGGTTTCAGAGAAAACTTTCCAAGATGGATGGACATGCTAAATTTCAGACCAATAACTTGAACCACTCCGGAGATATAAGCAATTTTAACCCAAAGCACATGTACAGATGGACACCACGTCAAAACCATTGTAGATGGCACCACCAGTCTTGAATACAAGATGGAGGTATCCAAGATCAATGGACTTGCACAGTTTTAGCCCAATCTGTCCATTAGTTTTAGACTTATAATGCCCACAGTACTGTCAAGTGGCAATGGTGGGGTATTAAAAGGTGCGAAAACATGAAAAAGACAGAAGGTGGTGCCACCTGTTTTCCACAGAATACAAAGCTATCCAAGATCCAGTTTGATTTTTTGACCAATCCATGCATCCCTTATTGAGATATTTATGATTTTGTGTGATTTTCACCATATACGGCAATATTCAAGGTCAATATAGCCGACCTTGCTTAACCCATAGTATCCCGACTTTGTCTGGGGATACAATTAATTGATGTTACGGATGGGACAAAGAATTTGCTATGTTTTAACAAGGCTAACCATTTAGCAGAAAAAGTTGAGATCATATTGGTTCACATTTTTAAAAGAATTATGGTGCTTTCCCCAAACTGTTTGAAGAAATGAATGGAAATGTGGCTGGTTGGTTTTGCTTTGGTGTACTTTTTTCTTATTAGAAATAGTCTGCTTTTTAATCATTTTTTCCTTTGCTTTCCTCTCCTTGTCCTTTTTCTTGTAAGCTTCAAGATCATTTTCTAACTTGTTTTCTTTCATACGTTGTCGGCACAACCGTGTCCTTTCAGCCCCAGACATAGGAGCCTTGGCTTGCTTAGAAGCACCAAAATCCATCCTAACTGCTTGACTGAAATGATCTCTGGACATGCTTGAGGGAGGTTCATAACAGCCTTGATTTGAAGTAAATGCTGTCATTCACCCGAGTCCTGTAATCTCCTAAAATCAATCAACCACCAACTTGAAAGAGCAGCAAGAATCTTACAGAAAGCTGAGTGTCATGCTTCATCAGCACTCGCACCAGGATGAATCTTTATAAGTAATTCATCTAATACTGATAAGATTGATACAAAGACTTCCTTAGCAAATAAACATGGGCACTTAAAAGCCTGATCTGATCAGATTCAGATCAAAGCCTGGGAATGGCTTTTCCTATCTACAGATGGTCAGTGGATGGCTTAATTAGGTAAAACTCATGAGGACAACTGTTAAAATGCTGTTTTTACTCATTTAGTAACCCCATGTGATCACCTACAATATAGTTCTTGAACTTATATTAGGTGCAAATTACTGAGGTAGAGAGTAACTGAGAAGAAGTTTACAGTATTATAGTTTCTCCACAGAAAAGTTAAATATGTCCTGTCTTTGACAAGATGTACCGTCCGCGACATTTATCTTATTACTCATTATTTAATTAATGGGTTGAGCATAGCCTATGTAATTATTAGAAGGAACATACTAAAGATGAAAAGAAAACAAAAAATCAAAGTCCAAATAGTTCTAATAAGTTTGTATTTAAAACTTTTAAAGTCAAATGTCACGGACGGGACAACTACGGGCAATTATTATACAACAATTCACAACTAATTAACTATCTTAATAATTTTCCAAAGTTCACTGGGCAACTACTTTGTTTACAATGGCAATTAACTGGATTGGACTCTTCATTATTGCAGTATCAGCATTTTAAATTTGTCCTGTCTGTAACAAGAAAATTAACTTTTAATTCCATTTTGGTAAAAAATAGGATGAAAACCAAAAATATTTGATAATATGATGTCAGCTATAAAAATTTTACGTAATTTTGTTTTTAAAAGTTGGGTAAAAGGTCTGTTTCTTTTAACTTTTTTTTCACAAGTGCTTTGTCACAAATACTGTGAAATGCCGTATTATTATTATTATTATTATTATTATTATTATTATTATTATATATATAAATATAATATTAATAAATATATATATGTGTTCTCTTATTGCAGTAGTAGAATTACTAATTTCTAATAATAATATTAATAATAATAATATTGCTCTAGCAAGAAATTCTGTTTTTATTCCCCCTGAAATGTTGGGCTGACAGTGTGAGAAATACTAAGCTATTGATGAGATCTAGAATTTATAGTCACAAGGGTTTTCCCTAGGGATGACATCACTGCCAAGTTGACAGTGCTCATAGATATATGATATCTTTGCAACAATCTACTGTTTTTTTTATTGAAAAGGAAAAAGAAAATGTTTTTCCTCCATGAATTGGGGTCAGTTTACACAAAAACTTTTATTAATATTTTTTATAGGCAATTGAGTATGGAATATGTTTGCTTGACCTAAAGTTTACATTGCCCTAAAATGCAAGTAAAAAATAACAAAGTGCAGTTTACTGCAACAAACCATTCAGGCCCGTATCTCCTGCCCTCTAGTAGCAAACAATAAAACTAATGGTGTGTGTGGTGAGAGAAATGTCCTTCAGTCCGACACATATCATACAGATGCTTACCTGACATCATTTCTTCCTTATTATTCCTTAATATAAAGGCCTGAAGGTTTGTTGCTGAAAAGGATACCAGGGAATATTCAAGGTCTTTTGATGGGTCTTATAACTGTCTTTCCCTATGAAAATGTTATTGTTTTTAAATGAAATTCACCCTTCCTTAGTACAAAGGCCCGCAGGCCTTATGCAAACATGTGCAATGGAATATAAATCAGGTGTAATCCTTACTTGACCATTATTTGAAAAGTACTTGATATTATTTCAAGTACTTGTCACAAGTAAATGTATACATGTACAAAGCAAGTACTGGTAAAAAACAAGGGACCTATGGGTCACGACGCTCAGCTGTTATATATGATAAAAAAATATTATTTAGAAATGAGGCACATGCTGGTTTTGTGTGGTAATAAATATAAGCTGTATTATGAGTTGTTGTTGTTTAGCTTATGTATGATTTTGATAGTACCTTTGGAGACAGGGAAGAGGATTGATTTCATTTATTTTATTAACAAATGGGAGTACTATTGTCACACAGATTTTGACTTGGCCATATAACTTATAAGCAGAACATATAATATAAGAGTTTAACTATTTATTAAAAATAATTACAAATATTGTCCCAAATATAATTTTTATTAAAAATAATAAGAGAATCATGATTTTTTAAAATGAAATATAACTGATATGATTATTAAAATAATATTAAAGAATATATTCATGAATGCATTCACGAATACATTTTGAAAGTATTTGCACGAGTATTCATATACTTTCATTTTTACCTGAATTCCCATTCTTTATGCAAAAAAATTTTATAATGGAGTACATAATCATATTCGTATTTAAATACAATCACAAAGTATTTGCACCATGTCTGGTATTTATTCAGTTTTCACCAAACAATGATGTTGAGAATCCAGAATATACAAAATTCACACATTTAAATAATGATCATAAGTACCTGGTTTTATGGCTTTTATTTATATTAAAAAAGAACTGTAAAAAATTCATTTTGGACTAATTTCACATCAATGTACACACTAGACACAGTAGGAATCTAGATTAATATTATCAACTGCATCTTTGTCTATCATTAATTTCCATCATATGATCCCTAATGATAAGTAATGAATAATATGATTTATTTCTTTATTATTAAAATTGAACTGAAAAAGCCATAGGTGACTGCATTTGGAATATGTGACATTCTACCCATCGATACAAGAATCTTATATCATCAGTAACTGCGAGTTAATTTCCTGTTATTATAAACTTACAAATTCCTTTTCTATTTTTCTTTAATTTGTTATTAAACACCAATAAAAATTTATTAATTTATTGTTTATTGTTATGTTGTTGGTTAAAACTACTAGATGAGTTGGGTTGGACACCTGGATCAACTGTGGCTGGCCATAAGCTGCCTGGATTCTCGCCTCAAGCGTGCATAATTTGATGAAAGGTCAACAAGGTCAACATACAGGTGACTCAAGAGGGGCTGGAGAGAGCCAAAGTCTGACAGGGTCTCATAAAAAACATTAATAAAAGCTACAATTTTTGGCCAATTTCTTTCAGCTTTCTAAACTAAAAAGCTGAAATCCTTATGTGTGCATGATATGAAAATTATATCAACAGTGCTCACGGGAAACAAACGTGCCATGGTCACAGTTGGGCAAAATTTAAGGTACTGATTTTATATTTATACTAATAACTTGTAAAATTTGAAAAATTCAGAACTAATTTTGGGTATTAAAATGAATCTTGATTAAATAATGTTACTCCCCTGACAAAAAAATCTCTAGCTTCAGCAATGCCCTTGTTAAGGGAGTAAATATATTTCTTGATTTTTTACAAAGTGCATTATGTTTGGGCCCATAACTTAAAACAATTACGCAATACTGACACCATTCTGGCATGTGCATAGAAAAATGAAAAATATGTATATAATTTATGATTAAAGTCAGATCAGTGGTTTTGATATTAGGCAGTCTTAAGTTTAACAATGGTTTTTTAATGGAAAAATTAAGTTTTTCATTAATATCTAAGGTATTAAGTCCTAGTGACCAAATTCTTGGCATGGTAGGGGATTTTGGAGACATCTAACTGTATGCCGAATTTAAGGAACTTAGAGCTGAAGCTGGGGAGCTGAGCTCTTGCAAACTGCATAACACTAGCTTGATGTAAACAATATGTTACATGGTGCTTGAAAACTTGATTAAAATCTACAGTTTTTGATCAACTGGTTTCAAATTTTTGGTGTTAACATTTGAAATGCTAACAAAAACATGCTGTGAAAATTAAATCCACAGTACTTACAGGAAAAAAACGTGCCATGGTCAAAGTTGGGCAAAATTTAAGATACCAATTTTTTTATTTTTATAAATATTTTAAAAAATTTTAAAAGATTTTACAAGTTTTATAAATTTGTATTAAAAAAACACTGAAAATATAAGTTAAAATATTAGAATTCTTAGTTGCAATCATTATACATCCAGTGTAGCTCATATTGGGTCATATTATGCATACACATATAATTTTATTATTTTTAAATCACAAATTTTTAAACTGAATTTAAAAGAAAATAATGCCACAACATGGCATCTACAAGATTATTCCTTGAATCACTATTAAAAAGTTATGCACGTTGGAGTTTTCAGTACATGCTTAATCTTATTCACCAAAATAAAATAAGATTCTGTAAATTTGGTAAAATAAAAACATCTTTTCAAATAAAGTATACACACTGATTGTTGAATGAGGGACAAACAATATCATTATGCTAATTACAATCTAAGCTTTAATTTATTCCTGGAATTAATAGTCAATTTCACACCTGGTGAAGTTTTTACTCTTCTCAAGGAAGATGAACATCCACACTTTCATAGCAATACACCACTTTGTGGACACAATTAATGTGCACTTTAATCATTGTAACCCTGGTGGTAAATACAAAATCTAAAATGTAGCATAGCCAAGAATAAAATGAAATACAGAAAATTATAACATTCATCTAGTTAATGCATCATCTGGGGGGGGGGGGGGGTGTTTGTGCAGGGCAGAGGGGAAGCCTGCTAGTAGTGGCCCCGAGCTGAGCCAAGACAAGCTGCCTGGGGTGGGTTACATAATGCAAGTGAAGGCTTTACTACTAGGTGGGCTAGATGTAAACAACACTTGACATGGTGTATGAAAACTTGAATAAAAGCTACTCTTTTCAATCAATTCCTTTGAAATTTCAGATATTAAAAGATTAAATCCTTATGTATATATGCTGTTAAAATAAAATCAACAGTGCTTACAGAAAAAAACATGCCATTGCCAAAGTTGGACAAAATTTAGGTTACTGATTTTTTATTTAAGCTAATAACTTGAAAAATTTGCAAAATTCAGATCTAATTTTGGGTAAACAATCAAATCTTGATTAAACAAAGTTTTATTCCTGACAAAAAGTCTCCAGCTTCAGCAATTCTCATCTTAGGTGAGTAAATTTATTTCTTGATTTTTAAAAAAGTGCATTATGTTTGGGCCCATAACTTTAAAAAAATACGCAATACTGACATCATTTCTGGCATATGCCTAGTGAAAGTATAGAAAAATATGTATATTATATATGATTGAAGTCAGATCAGTAGTTTTGATATTAGGCAGTCTTAAAGTGTAACAATGGGTTTTTAATGAAATAATGAAGATTTTCATTAATATCTCGAAGGAATTAAGTCCTAGTGACCAAATTCTTGGCATGGTAGGGGATTTTGGAGAAATCTAACTGTATGCCAAATTAAAGGAACTTAGAGCTGAAGCTCGGGAGCTGAGCTCTAGCAAACTGCATAACACTAGCAATATGTGACATGGTGCTTGAAAACTTGAATAAAATCTACAGTTTTTGATCAACTGGTTTCAAATTTTTGGTGTTAACAGTTGAAATGCTAACAAAAACATGCTTTGAAAATTAAATCCACAGCATTTACAGGAAAAAAACGTGCCATGGTCAAATTTGGGCAAAATTTAAGGTACCAATTTTTTATTTTTGCTAATATTTTAAAAATTTTAAAAGATTTTGTTCTAATTTTGGTTATACAATTTAATTTTGATTAATAAAAGTAATAATACTGGAAAAAAAGTGCTTAGCTTTAACAAGTTTTCTTATAAGTGATAAAATTTCTTTCCTGATTATTTACGAAATGCATTATGTTTGGGCCCATAACTTTTTTAAATTATATAATACAGACCTAATTTCTGGCATGTACATAGAAATTTTATAGAGGATTATTTGTAGGAAATATGAGGAAAAACAGATGAGTGGTTTTGATATTAGGCAGTCCTGAAGTGTAAAAATAGGTTTTTAATAAAAAATTGAGGTTTTTCCTAAATTTCTTAAAGGAATGAAGTCGCAAAGACCCAGTTTTCGGCTTGGGAGGAGATCTTGGGGACATCTAACATTATGCTGAATTTTGGATTCCTAGGTCTTACGGTTTCAAAACGTGCCACATCTACAGACAGACGGACGGACGGACGGACGGACGGACAGACGGACGGACGACGGACAATGGACCACGACTATAGCTCAGATGACTTATATTCAGCTGAGCTAACAACTTTAAACGTGTGTACAAGTACCTTGTCCACAAACATATACTTGACCAAAGCCTGATGTAGTGTAATCAGACAACCTTGCCTTTCTCATTTAGATGGAAGGTTCTCCGACCTCTTCTAAATACACAGGTGTTGTTGCATTGGGTTCAGCAAGTGCAATGAGCAGACTGATACACCACCAACTGTTTGCAGAAAGTTTCAGAGAAATCTCAGGTCCTAAATTTACTCTTGAATTCCTTAACTTTCACAAAGTTTATCCCTTATTATAGAAAAATCCACATTTTACATTTGCATTGACCAATTTGCATTGACTGGTTTGAACTAGAAAATGGACAGTTAATAAGTGACTTTGTGTATCCAATGAATCAGCGAGGCATAAACAAAGTGAGGCAAGGAATGCCTAATGAAGCGAGAGCGAAGAGATGCCAAAAGTATCTTTAGCAATACTACCTTATGAATAGAACTTGTCTTGTGGCCTCCATCTGTGGACATGCTACCACAAGCCATAATCAGAGTATACTGGTAAACAGGATGAATGAGAATGAGTTTTGTGATTTTCACTTACAATAGAAGCATAGATTAATGGCAAGCTTTAAGGTTGTAGGACAGGTGTCACCACTAGTCTTGTGTACGAGTAAGCTACCCAAAATGTATGGATATGCAAGATTTCAGGCCAATACAACAAACCATTTATGAAATATGGACATAGATATATGCAACACAACAAGCAAATTCGTTAAATTTATGTCCTTCGCGTCCTCCTCTTGTTATTTTAGCCTCCTGTGATCTTCATGCTTGCCTTCTAAATATGTTTTAGTTTTTTATTTTCCCCTGAAGATGTCTCCACATGTCAAAGTGCCTGTGTTTTTGTTTTCATTGTGCCCTGAAGATGTCTCCAAATGTATGTCATAATTTTTATTGTGAACTGGGAACAAAAGGAAAAGTTTTTTGTTTGTTTTGGAGATGGTAATAATAAATTTTCATACAGACACTCCAAACCAATCCTAACCAAGGTATGCATGGGAGCAATTACTGACCCAAATTTGAATGAATTCGGATAATATTTAGAAAAGTTATATCAGGGAAACAAATAACAGATGGACACACAGACTGACAAACCCAAATTATTATAGGTAGTGCCACCAGTTTGGTGCATCAGGAAGCTATCCAGGATGTATGAACATAAAAATTCTCAGGTCAAGATGTCAAACTAATCCTAAGATATGTGCATGGATGTAGTATGAGCCTGAAGTGCCATTTGTTGTTCCATTCACCAATGTAAGGAATGTAGCAACTAGAGGTAGAAACTGGTTGTAATACCATGTTTGATGACTGAAATACAATATAAAAGGGATCTATGATTGATTATCAACTGATATTTTAGGCATCTTCTAGATTACCATGAAATCTGCTGTATATATAATTATACCTAAAATATTAACAGAGTAAATGCAGTCCGACTTATACATCATTCTGACAGGTAAAGGTAACAGCCGGGTTGTTGACATTTTTTTTAATGCTCATGCTTACTGGGCTTGACATTTACGGTTAACCGTGTCCGGGCAAGTGAAAAATCCAGAAAATAGTGGTAGGGAAACTAGAAGTCGCCTCCTACTTGCCTGACTGGGCAAGTGGGTCCAACATAAAACTTTACCCATGCAAAGGCCTGAAAAAGGACCTTTGTGTTCTTGAATAAAATCAATAATATTTGTAGGGCAAGTAAAAATTCATGTAGGGCAAGTAAAAGCTAGATGTTATTTGGCTGACTGGGCAAGTACTTTCAAAAGTTAATGTTGAGCCCTGGCTTAATTTTAATGCTTTGAGCTGAGTTATAATTTTGACAGGTAAAGAATATTTTGTTCTGGATAATATGACAACTTCCCATTTGCCTAAATAATTGTTTGTGATTAATTTTGCAAAAATAACATTGATTTAATCGACCAATCATTGATATAATTGGTTAATTGGCACACCAACAATAGCAACAGTGTGGCTACAATTGAACAACCACTATCCAAGTCTCCCATGGGTCAAAGTTATTTAGGCATCCTCCTCCACTGGACTCCTGCCATTTGCCCCATAAGTTTTTGACAATTAGGAGTCAAGTGTGACCTTCTTACATGAGTAACTAGAATACGGTGGTCGACAAGGGACTACATGTATCCGTCAAAATCAGAGTAGTGCGGGTGAAATGAGGCATGGATTGAGTGGCAAGGGGAAATAGAGTTACATGTGTTACATATTAGAATGGATGTCTGCCACGTAAACATGATTATAGGTGGCGCCTCCTGTTATTTGAAAAATGCAACATGCAAAATTTCAGATGGAAAAGTCAAACCACTGCAGAGATATTTTGTGATTCTATCCCACTGCAGACAAACAGATGGACGCTGTGCAAAAATGGCTGCAGATGGCACAACCATTTTTGTGTATGTTATAAACCTATTCAAGGGCTACATTTGTGTTAAAAATTTTTCCTGATTGGTTGAACAAGTCCGGAGATATAAGCATGGATGTTTACAGCACGAACGTGAATGTAGGTGGCACCACCTGTCATAAAATCAAGAAAGCTTTGCCAAATGTATATGCATGCCGAAATTCAGGTAATTTGGTCAAACCACTGCAGAGATATGAGTGATTTTAACACAAGGCAGACAAACAGATGGATGCTGTGCAAAGATGGCTGCAGCTAGCGCCACCATTTTTGTGCACATTATTAAGCTATCCAAGGGCAACATTTGTGTAATTTTTTTTTCCTGATTGGTCAAACGGTTCCGGAGATATGAGCTTGGATGTCTGCAGTGTGAATGTGAATGTAGGTGGCGCCACCTGTCATAAAATCAAGAAAGCTATCTAGGATGTATACGCATGCCGAATTTCAGGTGAATAAGTCAAACCCTGCAGAGATATGAGTGATTTTAACCCAAGGCAGATGAACAGATGGACACTGTGCAAACATGGTTGCATGTGACGCCACCATTTTTGTGTATGTTATAAAGCTATCCAAGGGCTACATTTGTACAATTTTTTTTTCCTGATCGGTCAAACTGTTCCCGAGATATGTGGGTTTATGTGTGGAAACAGACGCACAAACAGACACTGGGCAGAGAGGAAAGGTCAGAAGTCAAGGCCAATTGGTTAGGCACCAGTTCACATGTGACCCGATAATTGATGTAAGTTTCGGAAAAATCCGTCCAGTAGTCTCAGAGAAGTTCTCTGGAAACGAACGCGGCGGCAGCGGCAGAACCCGGTCAAAAACATAGTATCCACAAAACTTCATTTTGGCGGATACAAATATATGGTGGCAAAGGATGATGCTATTGAGATGATAAATCCTATAGAGAACATACTTGCCAGCAAGAAGAGTAACACAGAAGACAGGGGGGTTTGCAGAGCATAAGCTATGGGCTGCTGATAGCCGTGAAAACCTGACTCTGTAGGCAATGATAATTTGGCTGGCATGCCTACTTGATTTGTGATACAAGCAATATTGAGGAATGCATCACAGTGGTCTTCCATCAGGTTGCATTCATATTGTGGTAAACAGTCCATAACTAGAATAAGGGTAGTCGACAAGCGACTACTTGTATCCGCCTAAATCAGAGTGGAACGGGTGAAGTGTTGCATATTAGCATGGATGTCTGCAGCCAAATTGTGTATGTAGGTTGCGCTACCTACCAAAAAAATCCAGAAAGCCGTCCAAGTTGTATACATATGCAAAATTTAAGGCAGATAAGTCAAACCACTACATGTATATGAGTGATTTTTGCCCTTGGCAGACAAACAGATGGACACTGTGCAAAAAAGGGTTTCAGGTGGTGCCACCAGTTTAGAGTATGATAAAGAGCTATGTGAGAACTATACACATGCAAAACTTTGCCCCAATCGGTCAAACGGTTCCCAAGATATGAGCTTGGATATCTGCTTCATAAACTAGAATGCAGGTGGCGCCACCTGTCATAAAATCAAGAGAGCTGTCGGGGATGTATAAACTTGCCAAATTTTAGGCAGATATGTCAAACCACTGCCGAGATATGAGTGATTTTATCCCATGGCAGACAAACAGACGGGAGCTGTGCAAACATGGCTGCAGGTGGTGCCACCAGTTTTGCGTATGATAAAGAGCTATGTGAGATTTATACACATGCAAAATTTTGGCCCAATCAGTCAAACTGTTCCCTAGATATGAGCTTGGATGTCTGCAGCGTAAACTTGATTGTAGGTGGCGCCACCTGTCATAAAATCAGAAAAGCTATCCAGGATGTATAAGCATGCCAAATTTCAGGTGAATTAGTCAAACCACTGCAGAGATATGAGTGATTTTAACCCAAGGCAGACGAACAGATGGACACTGTGCAAACATGGTTGCAGATGGCGCCACCATTTTTTGTGTATGTTATAAAGCTCTCCAAGGGCTACATTTGTGCAAAAAAATTTTCCTGATCGGTCAAACGGTTCCTGAGATATGAGCTTGGATGTCTGCAGCGTAAACATGAATGAAGGTGGCGCCACCTGTCATAAAATCAGAAAAGCTATCCAGGATGTATACGCATGCCAAATTTCAGGTGAATTAGTCAAGTCACTGCAGAGATATGAGTGATTTTAACCCAAGGCAGACAAACAGATGGACACTGTGCAAACATGGTTGCAGGTAGCGCCACCATTTTTGGTGTATGTTATAAAGCTCTCCAAGGGCTTCATTTGTGCAAAAGAATTTTCCTGATCGGTCAAACGGTTCCCGAGATATGAGCTTGGATGTCTGCAGCGTAAACGTGAATGTAGGTGGCGCCACCTGTCATAAAATCAGAAAAGCTATCCAGGATGTATACGCATGCCAAATTTCAGGTGAATTAGTCAAGTCACTGCAGAGATATGAGTGATTTTAACCTAAGGCAGACGAACAGATGGACACTGTGCAAACATGGTTGCAGGTGGCGCCACCATTTTTGGTGTATGTTATAAAGCTCTCCAAGGGCTACATTTGTGCAAAAGAATTTTCCTGATCGGTCAAACGGTTCCTGAGATATGAGCTTGGATGTCTGCAGCGTAAACGTGAATGTAGGTGGCGCCACCTGTCATAAAATCAGAAAAGCTATCCAGGATGTTTACGCATGCGGAATTTCAGGTGAATTAGTCAAGTCACTGCAGAGATATGAGTGATTTTAACCCAAGGCAGAAGAACAGATGGACACTGTGCAAACATGGTTGTAGGTGGCGCCACCATTTTTGGTGTATGTTATAAAGCTCTCCGAGGGCTACATTTGTGCAAAAAAATTTTCCTGATCGGTCAAACGGTTCCCGAGATATGTGGGTTTATGTGTGGAAACAGACGCACAAACGGACACAGAGCGCAGAGGAAAGGTCAGAGGTCAAAACAAAATCGGGGCGCAGCAGTTCACATGTGACCCGAACATAATCCCGGGTTTCGGAAAATTCCGCCCAGCGGTTACGGAGGAGTTCTCCGGACACCTACGCGGCGGCGGCGGCGGCGGCGGCGTGCAGCTGAAAACATAGTATCCGCAAAACTCTGTTTTGGCGGATACAATAATGTAAACATTATGCTACAAATGACAAGAGAATACATGTGAACTCACAACAAAACTGAAAACCCCGTCTCCATTGTAACGAGTCATTTCCTGTATAGCAGATTAGTTGGCTGCATCAGGTAACCCTTGCGAGTGATGCCTGTATTCATGCTGTCAGAAATTCAACAAACATGCAGAGGCCTTTACCAATATGCTTAGTTAAAACAGAATTTTTCTGGCTTATGTTTGGTGTTGTTAGAAAGTACCCTAAAAATGTTAACGATGACCTAGTCTGGTTCACGTCAATTGATAGTGTACCTGTAGGCCATGTGGCATTGTCAAAAAATGACAAAAATATTTGCATTCTCATGGGGCCTCATAATGTGTTCCTCAGACCTAGCTGTAAAGGCATGCAATCAGCCAGTAATCTGGTCATAATGTCAGAGGTATGATATGGCGCTAGGCTGCTGATAAGGCCCCCCCAAAAAAAGTTCTGCTTCCAATTACATGGACTTTTAAAAAAGGGTAGGTAGGTCAGAATTTTTTTTTTTTACAATTTTTTTTTATTTTGGCTTTTTTATATTTTAAAGACCATTCTTAACATGACAAACTAAGCAAAAAGCATAATCATGACAGACTTCAAAATAATATTCTCTAAACTCTGTGGTCACGCACTTTAGCCTGGTCAGCATTGGATGCCGACGCCAAGAAGGCATGATGATTTGAAAGTTCACTTTTCCTCTTTAAGCTTTGAACAACAAGGCATGACCTATTGAGATATATATGTAACATAAAACTGGTGATTGCCCATCACTTTGAGCAATGAAATATACTATTTAAAAATAAAAACGGGAGTCTTATCATCATTGAGGGCAGTTTCCATGTTGTCAGACCGATTGGCATGCGCCACTGATTCGGTGGACACTAGCGGCTTACAAGTGTCCTGACTGGTACCCACTCATTTATTGCTATTTAAAGGAGATAGAAAAGGCGGTTACAATGTACTTCCGGAGACAAGCTCTTGACAACATACGCCAAGCGGACCTCGGTTAACCGCTCCACGTTTTGTGGCTCAACTTTACATACATTTCAGTTTGCTGCCACCTAAAACGGTTATATTGTAACTGATAGATAAAATTATCAGTACGTTTTCCTTTTCTGTTTCATGTGGTGTGTCATCTTGGTATCACATGGGGTACGACCAGGCTTTGCAACACAGGTCCCATAATCATCATCATTTATGATAAAAAAACCATCAGCTATGAACTAAAGTACGCAAGCCTGAGGCCCTGAGCATATAATATATATATTTTTTTTTATCAAACTTGATTATACTTTTGCATAATTTTGATTCCAGTGATTCAAACTCTTGAATGACGTATTGGTAAAACTACAAATTTGGCAATAAACCTGTGTCATCCTTGGATCCTGGAGGACGCGACACTGTATGTTTACATTATTTTTAAGTCTCTTACACTGACACCCGGTGGCGCCACCTCAAGTATATGGTGGTGTACCAGTCTACACGCAAATTCACAAAAGTAAGCCGCTAAACTAGTGCCCACCCACTGATTCAGCAGCCATTGAACCGTACCTAACGCTCCGCACAGGCACGCAGTATCGTACTTGGGTTTCAGAAAAAAATTCACTGTGCGGAGGTTGCCGACAGTCGGAAGTCTTCGGTTGTGTTCTATATTTAGCATTCGGAACATTGTTGTAGTACATGGGAAGCTCTCTGATGAAAGAAACCGGCGGATTCAGGCGAGGTGTTCCTAGTGCTACTTTCTAAGACATGTTGAAATAAAGCAACTAGTGTCTTCAATAGACGCAAGGTGTTGCCACTCTGGATGCCATAATGGGTCCGTCAATGATGTTTACAAATGAAAACAAGGGACCCATGGGTCACGGCGCTCAGCTGATCGTGATTGGACTATAAATGTTTCTCCACTGTGATACTATATCGAGTCAAGAAAGCTTATGAATATCGTGTACATGTTGGGCTATTATAAAGGAATGTAATGTAATATGTGAGTAAATGATAAATGAAATTACCTGACTGATGGATTAATAGAGTCAAATAAAGTGGTTTATTTTTTATTTATTTAGGAGGGGTTGAAAATTGTGATATATTTGAGCAAATATGAATGCAATGACAGCAGTAATAAGCAGTAGTAGAATGATGATAAGGCTATTTGTTGAAGGATCTAAAGTGTATGGTAGTCTGCGAGCGTTTATTTTGACAGATATGATGTTATGATTAACTATGCTGATGAAGTGATTTATGAATATGTGACTGTGTGACACAATATCTCTTTAGTCTTGACAATGTACATTATTGTGATGCCCACTATGTCTACATATTACACAATATTGACATAATTTCTGGCATGTACATAGGTACCTATGGACGAATAGTTATACAAAATATTAAAGTATGAATATATCTGATTCATCTTGTTCTTGCTTACTGAGGCTAACTTTGGGATGGGGTTCGGAGAAGGGAAAAGTGAGGGCAGCACGAAGGTGGATGTAGAAATATTCTATTGTAATGTTTTTCATTTATATAAGAATATGAAAAGCTAAGAGGAAAGGGGCCCTCCTACTTGGTTATAGTAAAGTTCTAAATATATGATTGCAAACTAATACTCTGACAAGACTGTCATGAAGAAAAACAGTAAAAGTTTTGAGATACTGTGTTGCATACCAAAATTTACAGATGGACAGGCAAGTGGACAGAATGGACTAATACCTTTATTTCACTTTCAAGAGAATAATGCATTTAAGTTTACATATAATCCTATTTTTTTGAGCAGATCCACTTTTTCCATTAAGAAGTTTTTATCTGAATCATTTTTTTAATTACAGGTTTATAAATTTTTAATTAAAAAACCTGAAAATATAATTTAAAATATTAGAATTGTTGCAAAAGTTGCAATCATTATATATACAGAGTAAAAAACATTGGGTCATATTATGCATACACATATATTTTATTATTTTTAAATCATAAATGTTTAAACTGATTTTAAAAGAAAATAATGCCACAACATAGCATCTACAAGAATATTCTTTGAATCACTATTAAAAAGTTTTGAACATTGGAGTTTTCAGGACATGCTTAATTTTATTCACCAAAATAAAATAAAAGTAACTTTGATAAAATAAAACAGCTTTTCAAATAAAGTATACACACTGTTGGTTGAATGAGGGACAAACAATATCATTGTGCTAATTACTATCCCATTTTTAATTAATTACTGGAATTAATAGTCAATTTCACACCTGGTGAAGTTTTTACTCTTCTGAAGTAAGGGATTACTTATCTCATGAACATGCACACTTTCACAGCAATACACCACTTTGTGGACACAATTAAATGTACACTTTAATCATTGTAACCCTGGTGGTTCAATACAAAATCTAAAATGTAGCAGTCCAAGAATAAAATAAAATACAGAAAATTATAACATTCATCTAGTTTAATCACCAACTGGGGGGATGAGTGCAGGGCAGAGGGGAAGCCTGCTAGTAGTGGCCAAGCTGGGCCAAGGTAAGCTGCCTGGGGTGGGTTACATAATGCAAGTGAAGGCTGTACTACTAGGTGGGCTAGATGTAAACAACACTTGACATGGTGTATGAAAACATGAATAAAAGCTATTCATTCCAATCAATTTCTTTTGAAAGTTCAGATTTTAAAAGATTAAATCCTTATGCATATATGCTGGAAAAATTAAATCAACAGTGCCAAAGTTGGACAAAATTAAGGTATTGATTTTTTATTTATGCTAATAACTTGAAAAATTTGCAAAATTCAGATCTAATTTTGGGTAAACAATTGAATCTTGATTAAATAAAGTTATATTCCTGAAAAAAAGTCTCTAGGTTCAGCAATTCTCATGTTAGGTGAGTAAATATATTTCCTGATTTTTTTTAAAATTGCATTATGTTTTGGCCCATAACTTCAAAATAATACCCAATACTGACCGAATTTTTGGTATGTTCATAGAAAATGTATAAAAGAATGTGAATACTAAATACGATCAAAAACAGATCAGTGGTTTTGATATTAGGCAGCCCTGAAGTGTAACAATGGCTTATTTTTATGGAAAACAGAGGTTTTTTTTTCCTTAATATCTCGAAGGAACAAAGTCCTAATGACCCAATTTTCGGTATGGTAGGAGATTTTGGGGATATCTAAAATTATGTCAACAGCCTGGGGAGCATAGAGATGTGCACTGAATGACCTACAGTCCTCAAAGTGGATTGCTTGACAATGTCAGGGTATACAACAAGAGCCTCCAAAAAAATTCAATAACTAGTCTAATTTTGCTGCTTTTATATTCAAATTTCAGATTTTAACAGATTAAATCCCTATGTATACATGGTGTGAAAATTAAATCCACAGTACTTACAGGAAAAAAACGTGCCATGGCCAAAGTTGGGCAAAATTTAAGGTACCAATTTTATATTTTTGCCAATATTTAAAAAAATTTAACAGATTTTGATCTAATTTTTGGTATACAATTAAATTTTGATTAATTAAAGTTGTATTACTGGAAAAAAGTCCCTACCTTTAACACTTTTGGTCTTAAGTGACCAAATATCTTCCTAATTTTTTTACAAAGTCCATTATGTTTGGGCCCATAACTTTTTTAAATTATATAATACTGACTTAATATCTGGCATGTACATAGGAACTATATAGAGGAATATTTATGGTAAATATGAAGAAAACCAGATGAGTGGTTTTGATATTAGGCAGTCCTGAAGTGTGAAAATAGATTTCTAATAAAAAATTGAGGTTTTTCCTTAATATCTCAAAGGAACATAGTCCTATTGACCCAATTTTTGGCATGGTAGGAGATTATGGGGACATCTAACTGTATGCCAAAATTCAGATTCGTAGGTCCAACGGTGTCGAAACGTGCCAGTCTTACAGACGGACATCCAGATGGACGGACGGACAGACAGACGGACGGACAACGGACAATGAACCATGACTATAGCTCAGATGACTTATAGTCAGCTGAGCTAAAAATGGCTTCAGGGTTTTTATTTTTTTAGGTAGGGTGGGCGGGGTAACAAAAGGGTCGGTCGGGAACGGGAAGCAGAACATTTTTTTTTTTGCCTAAGGAAACATAAATCTTGAGGAACCTGCCAATTGTCCAGCTTATTGTCCACTGACATCATCAGTGTCAGATTAAGATACCCAATTGATGATCACTTGAAATTATTACTAAGTTGCACTCATTCATTTTAGAACTAAAACATACATTGAATTTTTTTGTTTTAAAAATATTATATGTTAGAATAAAACTAGAATATCAGCAAAAGCTGACAAACGCCCTCAGCCAAAAGAGCAGTATTTATGGGTGGTAAATGTAACAAGTATCCATGTAATATTTGCCCTCACATGGCTGTATATATCTGTACATTTGTCTCTTGTTCAAGTTGTGAATTGGAACTAGAGAGGTATGTTATAAATTGTAAGTCTGGCACCTAGTCTTTGTAAGTCATGCAGCACTTTAAGAGATCATCAAGGACAATGACCATTCCACAGTCCACCCAGTGGCTCCTAAGAAATAAGCTCCTTAGTTTTTTCTATTATAATCTGTGACCTTGAGCAGTAGGTCAAGGTAACCCACCTTTGAACTTGACCGAGATTTTGTTGAAATGTATCAGTACTGAAGAAATGAAGTTCCTGTGTTGAATACTTTTGGAGTAATCCAGCTCACAAGGCCAAAATGGAAAAATCCGATAAAAATTCTTTTAAAAAAAAAATTAGAAATTGGAGGTGGCACCCCCAAACTCATGCAGCAGTTACAGACACTCAGTGGCAATAATCATAGCATGTTTTATAACAATCAACCCAGTGGTTCCTGAGAAATAAGCTTCTCTGTTTTTTTCTATAATTCACTCTAAAACATTGAAAAATAAGTCAAGGTCACCCATCTTTGAACGTGACTGAGATTTTGTTAATTTACATCTGCAACGAAGAAATTAATTTCCTACAGTGAATCCTTTTTGTGTTATATCCTGCTCACAAGGTAAATATTAACACACGTTGGACAGACGGACAGCTAGGGTGATGACAATAGCCCTTCAGCCTCTAAGGCTGAGGGCTAAAAGCCTGTTTTTTACAAGTTTAATTAACATAAATTAAGGTATGGACTAAAACCTGAATGTCTGAAGTTGAATTCCTAACACCCTGTAAAGCTACTGGACATCACGATCCTATGCCAAATGCCCAACTGTATGGACTAACAAACAGAAAAATTATAACGTGTTTTTTCAGTGTAACATATATATATGAATGTATATAAACATGTGTACACTTGTATTAATTTAAGTTTATAGAACTACTTTAGAACTGCTCTATATTTACAATTATGGTAAAGTGAAATTATTTCATTAATCATCACGGTCTACAAAAATATATTCTTAAAGTTGAACATTACTTTGGATTGGCCTATTCTTATTGTCCCAGATGAGAAAGTTTAAAAAATTTAGTACAATACATTATTTATATGATCTTTGCTTAAAGGCCATTTATAACAAATGAAAAACAAGGGACCTATGGGTCACTGTGCTCAGCTGACGTTAACCTTGAAGGTAAAAATCTAAAATAATATCAAATGGAGATAAAGTGTAAGAGGAAGAGGTAATAAAGGCCATGGTTGGTTTATATGATTGGTTTGTATTGATGAGCAAGAAATTGTTGCAAATACTATTTTGTGACCTGACCATGTGTTTCCTAATGTTAAAACTGAAGCATGTGAGCAGTTTGTGAACAAATGATCTGTACAATTACCATGATCATTAGTTGGCTTTTCGATTAACTGTTGACATTTCAGTAGTTTACACATTTGTTCAATCAAATCTTTTTTTTTGTATAATATATATTATTAAATATATGTTTTTTTTATGAAATGTATACAGTTGAATTATAACTAATTAACAACATAAAACATGGCAAACATAGCCTGATCTCAAATTCTGCTGATGCAGGAAAATAATGAACAAATGTTTGTAATAAATCCTCATTTTTTTATCACATCAATTTTTTTTTAATTTAAGTTTATATTTCTATACATTTTCAATATAACATATATTTATATCTAAATATAAAAGTTGATTCATAATTCTCAATTGCATCATCATAAATCTCAATCTTGTCAGATAACACCACATCATGCATACAAATGTTTATTTATTTTTTACCACAAAAATATATCTTTTAAATCTGCAAAACAATAAATATCTAAAAAAAAATACTTGATTTAGATTTCACAATTTTTAATTGTGTCTTTGTTTATCCATAATGTGCTTCATATTTTATCATAATTTAAGCATACTGATGGGTTCCATTATGATTGGTAAAATAATTTAAAAGAAAAATGATTTATTTAAAAATGCTACATTACACAACATTGCATCTTCTGGATTACACCTTGAATTACTTTTTCAAGGAAAGTTTTTGCATATCAGAGTGGAAACAGCATTACAATTAAGGAGATACAGTGAAAACAATAACAATACTGCATAACACTTGGTGGGTTGGGTTTTGGGGGGGGGGGGGGGGGGGTGATTGGGGTGGGGTTTTTCAGAATAACTGTACACCTGTCACAGCAGGGGATCTCCCCCAGTGACTGTAACAAATCAGAAACCCTGGCACAGCTGACTTCCAGTGACCTGGAGTGGGACCCTGCATCTGTAATCTGTAATCGAAGCAAATGACTACAATAGAGCCTCAAGAAAAAAATCAATAACTAGCTTAATTTTCAAGCTTTTATTTCCAAATTTCAGATTTTAACAAATTAAATATTTATGTTTACATGCTGTGAAAATTAAATCAATGGTACTTACAGGAAAAAAACCTGCCATGGTCAACGTTGGGCAAAATTTAAGGTACTGATTTTATTTTTATGCTAATTACTTAAAAAATTTACAAAATTAAGATCTGATTTTGGGTAAACAATTGAATCTTAATTAAACATAGTTATATACTTGGGAAAATAGACTCTAGTTTCAAAATTTTTCATGTTAAGTGAGTAAATATTTTTCCTGATTTTTTACAAAGTCCATTATGTTTGGGCCCATAACTTAAAGAATTTATACTTAACAGACTTAATTTCTGGCATGTACATAGGAACTTTATAGAAGAATATTTATGGTAATTATGAGGAAAAACAGATGAGTGGTTTTGATATTAGGCAGTCCTGAAGTGTGAAAATAGGATTTTAATAAAAAATTGAGGTTTTTCCTTAATTTCTCAAAGGAACGAAGTCGCAAAGACCCAGTTTTCTGCTTGGTAGGAGATCTTGGGGACATCTAACATTATGCTGAATTTTGGATTCCTAGGTCTTACAGTTTCAAAACGTGCCACATCTACGGACGGACGGACGGACAGACAGACAGACGGACGATGGACAATGTACCACGACTATAGCTCAGATGACTTATAGTCAGTTGAGCTAAAAAAACATTACCTTTTCATGCTTCATGAAATTCAAATACCATTAACTGATATTATGCATGATTCTTTATTATACACAGCAAAGCTGTTATTTTAGGTTGTAACAAATATCAAATTTTTTTTAAAAGATATCTCAAATGAGAGTCAAATCTGTCGGTGGGACAGATAAGGACAAATAAAATATTGAAGTTTTCTACCAATTAAAAAACATATTTAAGGCAGTTCTGGAGTATCAAAAAGATGATGATTACTTAGAATATAAGGACTTCATAATTAAATATATGTTTATTGTGAATTCATGGCAGGGGTCCGCTAAATGATAAAATATTAAATTCAATACATATGTAAATACCTCTGTAAACATGAGTAAACAATTTATAGAGTAAATATGTACATAGCTCACAAATACTTTCTAAAAATGACAGATTAAAAAATAGATATTAGTCTCAAAAACATTTTATTTGAAAAAAGGCTTGACTAAACTTAGTCTTTGGACGCTTGGTGAATTTGTATGGTTGTGAAGAACATACTAAAGTTCAGTTTGTGCTAACATTGTAAGTTTTTAAAATTTACAGTGTAAATTGTAATACAAACTATTTAAGCAAGTGAAGTAATCCTAGACACCCTTACTGCCCAAGTCCTGGATCAGTACTGTAAATGGTGTAATGTACTAATGGCAACAGTTCCCTCCTCTCAGTACGACCAAAGCTGTTTTTCCTCTATTATCGCTCACATTTTCACCAAGACCCCCCTGCGGTTATCAGAGGAACCGTCTTTGTAATTGTCAACAATGAACTTGAGAACATGAATGATATTAGTGTATTGACTCACCTAAATATTATACTGTCCAATCATTGATGTCACAATTTCTAGGTCTCGTAGGCTATTCCTCTGAAGTTCTGTTCATCGGATTAGTAGGCCTATTGTTTATCGATTCGCCTGAAGGAGGCGCTGTAGTTCTCACAGGCCTCCTTGATGATTCTATTTTCTCGCAAGACGCATGGCGGGAGGGGTACAGAGGACAAATTGGCTATTTATTATGCATTAAACAATTTTTTTTTACTGTACATCATTTTATGATTAAATATTTAAATCTTAGATAAAATTGAAATATGTTCTTAAGAAAGCCAACAAAACATTTAAAGTTATGAATTCGTTTATCCCGTCGGCGTCAATGTTTCAAACAAAGATATTTTATATGCTTATTTCATTTATTTGGACAATTTGTTTTATTTTCAACATGAATCTTATCTTTCCTACTTTCGAACTCAACAGTTCTTAAACAAATATAATAGGATTATAGCTCTTTTGAGAATATAATCCCCCCCCCCCCAATATTATACGATTATAGCTTTTTTGAGAATATACCCCCCGCCCCCCCCCCCCCCCCCAACAAACATACACACGAGGCACATCCTTTATTAGGCATTACCAGGAAGTGAATACATGTATGATTTAAGTCGGCAGGTAACCTGGTTTAATCACAGTATCCGCCGAAACACAGTTTCG
The DNA here is from genome assembly GCA_026874595.1 of Sipunculus nudus. NCBI lineage: Eukaryota > Metazoa > Annelida > Sipuncula > Golfingiida > Sipunculidae > Sipunculus > Sipunculus nudus. The sequence goes on from CM049308.1 coordinate 9,378,646, forward strand.
TGGATACTATTTGCTTTCACGCGGGTTCCGCCGCTGCCGTCGCGTTCGTCTACGAACTCCTCTGTGACCCTTGGGCGGATCTTTCTGAAACCATACAAAACTAGAATACGGGTAGTCGACAAGCGACTACGTGTATCCGCCGAAATCAGAGTGGGACGGGTGACGTGAGGCATGGATTGAGTGGCAAGGGGAAATAGAGTGAGGTGTTTTGGATATTAGCATCGATGTCTGCAGCCGAAATGTGTATGTAGGTTGCGCCACCCGCCACAAAATCGAGAAAACTATCCAAGTTGTATGCATATGCAAAATTTTAGGCAGATAAGTCAAACCACTACTTGTATATGAGTGATTTTATCCATCAGCAGACAAACAGAAGGACACGGTGCAAAAATGGCGGAAGGTGGTGCCACCAGTATTGCGTATGATAAAGAGCTATGTAAGATTTATACACATGCAAAATGTTTGCCCAATCGGTCAAACAGTTCCCGAGATATGAGCTTGGACGTCTGCAGCGTAAACGTGAATGAAGGTGGCGCCACCTGTCATAAATTCAAGAAAGCTGTCAAGCAAGGATGTATAAACCTGCAAAATTTCAGGTGTAGGGCCTATAAGTCAAACCACTGCCAAGATATGAGCGATTTTATCCAAAGCCAGATGAACAGATGGACGCTGTGCAAAATTGGTTGCAGGTGGCGCCACCATTTTTAGTGTATGTTATAAACCTTTCCAAGGGCTACATTTGTGCAAAAGTTTTAGCCTGATCGGTCAAACGGTTCCCGAGATATGTGGGTTCATGTGTGGAAACAGACGCACAAATGGACGCTTTGCAAAAATGGTTGCAGGTGGCGCCACTATTTTCAGTGTATGTTATAAAGCTTTCCAAGGGCTACATTTGTGTAAAAATTTTAGCCTGATCGGTCAAACGGTTCCCGAGATATGTTGGTTGATGTGTGGAAACAGACGCACAAATGGACGCTGGGCAATGAGGAAAGGTCAGATGTCAACCAAAAATGAGGCCGCAGCAGTTTACATGTGACCCGATCATAATTACGAATTTCGAAAAATTCCGCTTAGTGGTTACGGAGGTTTTCTCTGGAAACCTAAGCGGCGGCGGCGGAGGCGTCCGACTGAAAACATAGTATCCGGAAAATTCTGTTTTGGCGGATACAATTATTGAGTCACATATGAACAAAGATTGGTGGGGCCAAATTATTGGCATATACAATCATTTTCCCGAAGTGTCAATCTCTGCGTCTTTTATGTGACTAAAGCACCTCTCTCAGAAGTGGTTTGATGTATCTTTGGTTTTCATTGAATTTTTGGCATGTTTAATGGTATAGGGCCTTCATAAATGAAAATTATGCAAATTTTATAAAAAAAAATAAAAATACAACGCGTAGAAATATCTATATCGCTAATTAAAATGATAACTTTGTCTTCAGGTGGGTAAGGATTTGGCGGGGGGGGGGGGGGGGAGTTGTAGAAATATTTATTTCTCTCATGAAAATGATACTTTGGCTTCGGGAGGGGGATGAGGTGTTGTAGATATATTTATTTCTCTCATAAAAAATGATAGCTTTGGCTTTTTGGCTTCGGGGGGGGGGGGGGGGGGGGGGGGGGGGGGCTTTAGGGGCTCAAGCTTTAATTGGCTTTGGCCTCATCCGTACTCTGTAGTGGTTTTGCAAAATGGACTGACATTTAACAAGTCCATCCATCTTGTGCAGATTTTCTGTACAGATGACAGGTGGCGTCACCTATTATTACATATTTGAAAAATACAAACATTGTCAATGGAAGGGTTCAATGTATACATATTGATTTAATATTTTTTTCCTTTCTTGACTTTTTTAAAGAATTCTTCAAACTGTGGACATTGGACTAAAGTTTTTTTGATTTTATGCAACATTTCAGCTACTGAACTTATTTCATTTTTGTATTTTTTTCTGAGAAGCATGATATATTCAGCTCATTGTGTGTTGGCTGGTTAATACTTACAATTAACGCTCGATCACACCATATTTTTGTTCCCAGAGTCTCGAGATCAAATGTGTGTGTGTGTGTTCTAAGCTCACTTTGCCCACTGGCACCACGTGTATCGGTGTTACTGAACTTCACTACTTCAATGCTGGGTGTTGATTGCATACAGAGTCAAGACAGCCTTTGCTGTACCATGCTTGGAGAATTTTGATTATTTTGAGGGAAGGTGACTTTCTAGTTATCCTTGGGTGGGCCAATCATCAACAAAGTACGGCAAAGTTCAAACACATGCAGGGATGTGAATTGTGTATGATACATGATTATGTATTTGTATGTTGTTTCTTTTGTCGACTGATACATCTGATACTTCTGATACTTTTAGATTTAATATTTCAAAACAAATAAATGCGTTCCTAGACAAAAAGCAGAGTTGATCATAAATGATTGCTTAATTACTGTATATATGTAAATATATTGCGTGATTATGGTTTACACTGTCAGGAATGTAAATAATATTTAGTTGATACACTGAGTTATTAATAATTGACAAAACCTGTTGTGCCTGGATTTTCTTAGAATTATTGTCCCCCGCTTCCGCGGAACGATGGACATTGATTTGTGTTTGTCTGTCTGTCTGTCCGGCCGTCAGGTTTTCGTTTCCGTGCGATAACTTTCCTAAATATTATCTGATTTCATTCAAATTTGGCGCAGTGAATGCTCTCTTGCATACTTTTTTGGGTTTGGTTTTTGAGTGTCTGTCTGAAAAATTTATTATCACCAGCACCAAAACAAAACTTTTCTTCCCAATTCACAACAAAACTTATGACGTGGAGACATGTTCAGGGGAAAATAAAAACTAAAACATTCAGAAGGCAAGCAGGAGACAACAAGAGGCGGAAGCGGAGGATATAAATATGAAAAATTTGTTTTTTTTTTTATGAATTTAAATGTGCAAATTATGTGCGTATAAAAGGCAAATCTGATTTAAAATATAACCTAAAAGGAAACAACTTGTTGTTTATGAGGCCATCAACACAACTTAATCCACATATTATATTTTTCCAGCGTTGTAATGGGTTGTTGAAAATACACAAACTTGACCCCTTTATGTTATCCTCTTGGGCATAGATATAGAATCACTGTTGAATGTAGCCCTGCAGCACCTTTTTCTTATTTCTCTTTATGGCAAACTCTACCGATTTGTTTCTGCAAAACAGTAAAGATGCTTTTCCATAAGTGCGTAGTCGGTATCCGTAGTCCGTATGCGATTTCCGCAAAAATCGCTTTGTAGACTTTTTAACTGGGCCGTTTCCATTCATCCGCATGCGTAGTACGTATCCGCACGCTGCCGGGAGCGATTTTTGCGCACTACGCATACCAATCATCGTGTCTATTCAGGTTTAGTACAGAGTTTTCCCATTCAGGCCGTGCTGTATGCACAGTCTCTATGTCCAGCTAGAATAAATGTCATTTCTGACATCAGTTTTCCGGAAACCAAAGATTTTGGCATTTGGCTGAATTTTGTTTTCCTTTTTTTTTTTATCACAGACAAAGTGTTTTTTAGATGACTGAAGCGTAAACATCACTGTCACCTATAAAATATTACTAATTATGATCTTTTAAACATTTTATTATTTTAATTCTATTGTTTTAACTTTTGATGCTAATATATACAAATGTACAATACATATATGGTGAAATGGCTTGCAAAAAGGAAAAACTTCAGCTATCGAGCACATATCAATACGAAGTACGGACTACGCATATACGTACTTATGGAAAACGAAATTTGCGGATACGGACTACGCATGCGGACTACAGATACGGACTACTCACTTATGGAAAAGCACCTTAACAAAGAACACATATTTGAAACAGAAAGCACTAACAGATCGCATATCTCCGCAGACACCTATATCCGCATGCCGTCAGGCCTCAAAACTTATTCCAAATCCCACCATTCCACATAAATTCACTGAATTCATTGAAAACATCAGGTGATATCGATCAATAACATATTTTGAAAAATGCCAATTGCCCATTCTTCCACAAAACGCTTAATGGAAACCATTTAGAACTTTTTGATATTTTGTGTTGTGAAAAACTAACAATTTTTTATAGTGTATATTGTTTTGTACAAACTTAGTCTGACTGATAATGCCTTTGGCTAATGGACTAACGAATGGACTAACTTGAGAAATAAAAATAAAAAGCAATACCAGATATTATTATGAGGTCATTGTAATTACACTGAACCTCAATGATGCTGACCACACCATGAATGAAGAGACGTCAGTTGCTCACTATAGCCCATAAACGTTAAAAGTACCTTCCTTTTTCGCAGAATATGACAAATTTCTCGATTGACTCGTTTTTTTGTTCCAAAGAGGAAGGAAGAAGGGACTACATTCTAGAGCCCGTGTGTTTATTTTTGGTTATGTTGTGCGGACAAATAAAAAAGAGACTGCCGGCAAAAAAAAAAGCGGATATGGATCATCCAGATACGAATTTCAATTATAAGCAACCCATCCCCAAAATTATAGTTTTTCGTTTGCACCAATATTCCGACCTTCCATAAAATTTCTTCAAAAATTATTGAGAACTTTCGAAGATGTGGATGGGACACACAAAAAACCCGGCTGAGGACATGACCCGCTTGCTTATGACGAAATTAGCGACCGCTCGTTTGAGTATTTTGTGATCGAGTTCAGCTCTCTGGATTGGCTGGTCTCTGCTGCTGGGGCTGGTGCCGGTACAAGGCCCGCTCGGGGCTTTGTGGATGTGGATGCTGTTGCTTTCCTCGGTTACCAGCTAGTACGGGTAAAACGGTGGCGGCCCTTTGCGACTCGATGCTTGGCTTGGTGGCGTCTCCTCTATTGGCTCTTCAAAATTTTGCTTAAAGAGCGCGCAGGGCTGTAGTCTTGGCTACAGCAACCTATAGCTATACTCGACAAAGCAAAAACATCTTCAGTCAGTCAGACATCACCCGCTATTAGATATATAGCATGCAACACCACGCTAATGTATTCTGACCTTGTGGTCAGTGGTAACTCGATCAGCACAGCACTAAGTTTGGACCGAGCCTTGCACCTTGCGCCCTTCCAACAACTTTTAATGACCCTGTTCACCCAATGGTATCTTCAGTGAACTAAATTTGAAACACACCCCATGATAAAGGCCTTGATATAGAGCTCAACGTAGATAAGCTGGTACATGCAGATGAACTGATCATGGAATCGTTACTGAAAAAAGTCCCGTGTAACTACACTGAAAACCAAAAATGTGTTTGGGAACACATTTAAATGTGTACGAGACTTGTATCTGAGATGAGGCATTAAAATGTGTACAGAAACATATTAATGTGTATGATAAATTTAATGTGTTTTGTAACACATCATAGATGTGTTTGGGAACACATATAAATGTGTTTCGGAACACACATAGACGTGTTTCGGAACACACACATGTGTTTGGAAACACATAGAGATGTGTTAGAGAGTTGTATCTGGGACGAGGCATTAAATGTGTACGGAAACACAGTAAATGTGTATGATAATATAAATGTGTTCTGAAACGCATTTGATGTGTTCTGAATGTGCTAAAATGTGTTCTGCAAAAGTTCCAAATACATGTAGCTTGCCTGGTCTTGAGACTGGAATAAGTAAGGAATAAAAGTATCTAATCCATATAATTCAGCTGTATATTCACCTGTAACACAGAAAACAAATAACAAAAGCAGTTACACAAATTTGAACCATTTATCATAATATTTTCACCGTATATTTATTCAGTTTATGAAAAAAATATATTATAGTCCTTGTCCTTATTGAATACAGAGACACAGGTCTCTAATGATGTTTTTCTGTAGTATGCAGGCCAAGAATCTGAGAAAAACACCCCAGATTATAACTAAACCAAGTGATGCACATACTATAATATACAGAAATGGGGTATATATGTAGAGTGCAAGTTGCCGAAATGTCATAATATATGGTAAATATAAGTTCAATGAGTCTGGAGTAATTGTGGATTCATCTATGATGTAGCTCCCTTAATTGGATCACCAGCAGTCTTGAGACAGCCTCATTTCGCTCCTCTTCTTGAAGAGCATAAAGACTTGGGTGGGCTTAAGTCCTATAAAATAAGAAAACGAACGTATAAGAAATTAAAAAAACAAACAGGCATGAAACATTGTGCAGTTGTATATTAGCATTTACTACTCGGGTGGGGAGGGGGGGGGGGCATATATGTAGCTAAGTCACCAACATAACAAGAGTGTGGCTGTATAAAAGCACGCTGCGACTGTGACAACCTTATAGGGTTACAAACCTGACCCTGTTCTACAACAAGCTGCCTGCTGTCTTATCAGCAGTTGTTACATGTGCCCTGTACTGAGCGAAGCTTCATGAACTTTGTGCATGGCCCTGCATGCATACACATGCATATACAGTGAACAGTTGGAATTATATAATAATAACGTCTTTGGTAATGTTAAGTTGTTAAGTACGACAAAAATATGTTATATACATGTATAATATAAATCTCCTTGCACATTCCTTGTAAACTGCATGACTGTATACATATTATTTTAGGGGCAATGTCGCAGGCAGGCAGGCATGCAATGCACGCATCATCATCTAAATCTGGATAATTAACACTCAGTGCTCTTACTGACTGTACATATAATTAAGACATTCCACATATAGCCGATTTTGAAAAAACAATACATTCTTAACTTACCTCAGACCTTGCAGCATGTACTCTGCCAGTTATGTCTGCTGAGATGATGGGCCACCCGAACAAAGACCAGACTGTTTTTGAATTTGGCGGTTATGTATCACGTGACAACCAACTCCCTCTCGGGGAAAGGCGCATACACATTACATGTGTTTTGAAACACGTACTCAAACACAGTAGATGTGTTCCCAAACACATTTCCAAACACATTTTGGAAAACAGATGTGTTTGAGCGGAATAATGCGTTTGGTAACACAGTGAGTGTGTTCTGACTAAAGGAAACACATTTAATGCCTCATACACAGCAAAATTTGATGTGTTTGAGTTCCGGAACGCGCTAAATGTGTTCCCGTACACATTTTTGATTTTCAGTGTACAGATCCGGGCTGTTTGTACATAAAGGGGTCGTACACCACGGGAAAAAACGTAAGGAAATACTGGAAAATCTTCACGCTTTTCCTTGTGAAGAGGAAGATATTTTCATAGCAGGTTATCAAAAAAGTGGTAAGTTGAAGTACTCCTACAGTATATATGAGGTACTCCTAAAGTTTATATAGGAGGTGTTCCTACAGTTTAGCCATTCCTATTAATCAAGGTACTCCTACTAAAGTTCATATATATGAGGTACTCCGACAATTCATATGTCATATTATATTAATGCCTTGTTTATTAAAGTGTTAGGTGGAAATATGTATTTTCCGGTGCTGTAATTATTTTATCCTTACTCTCAACTGATCAGCCAATTGTTTCCTGTCAGACATATTTTTAATGTAAAAAACAGAAGTTGGCCAAACAGATTAATGTTATAAATTAAAATATAATCGAATGCCTTTATCATTATTGAATAACCATTATTCTGAAATGAGTTTGAGCGAGGCGCTAATATTTTATAACGAAGCTTTAAATCAATCCTTGATTAATATGTAAAGATGATGATGTTCGCATACTCATTCCAGGGCCTGTCATACATAAGGTGTAAACGAGTAATAGCTAAAGCTCAATTATTTACTCATGGGCATAAACGTATAATTGTCAGTCTGACACTAGAACAAAAGTGTAAATATTGGAACACTTGCAGGTGATTTTTTTAATTTTCAACTGGATAAATAGAGATCAACTACACGTAAAATATACTTTGTTCTCAAATCAACCTGATATGTCAATTATAAATGAAAAAATAATAAGAATTATGTGGAAACGGAATCTTGATGTTTGCATGCGACTGGTTACTGATATATATATATATACAAAGTGTATAATCTTAAAAGCAAAGCTTCTTCCACAAGGATCCTATGCAATTCTTTTTTTTTTACTAAGTATATGATAAGTATATTTTAGCTGGCAGGTCCTATGCAGGAGGGGGGGGGGGGAGGGGGTCAGCCGGTACATCGTACCGGAGCCCGAAGAATTGCTTTAGGACACAAAAGTATATTTTAATTTGTGGAAATCTCATTTTTTTTGTTTTATATAAATATTTTCAAGAGGCCTGTATGAGAGGGCCCGGCCGGCCATTACTGTGTCCTGTAAGGCACTTAAAAATTCGAAAGTTTCGTTCTTCTTTCGTTCTTTCATTCATGGGGGCCCGGGGAAGTAATGGCGTTTCATATAGTAGCCAGTTAAAACGCCTGGAAATTTAAGAAAGTCTCATTTGATATAAATTGGTTAGATAAAATACAATTTTTAATCAGAAGTTACCCGAAATGGCCTTAGGGGGCCTGCATAGGCCGACTAAGTGCTTCTTTCCAGGAACAAGAAATTGCTTAAAAATTAGGACGTCTCTTTTTTTGGCTTGGGGGGGGGGGGGGGGGGGCTCAACGGGGCCCGAATTGACTATATATGGAGTTTTCTAGGATACAATTAATCTTTGAAAATGCGGAATTTTATTTGTCCTTGTTATAACTTGTATAGATTAAATCATGGGTGCTAAGAAAGGAATAAAGGGACTTGGGCCTAGGAGTTTCCAAAGGTACAAGAAAATACATGAGCACAATAGGGAAATCTCGTTTGTCTTAAAATGTGTTAGTTATAGCTAATGTATATATATGTTTTAATCCGGTGGGCACAATCGGGCCCGGGCGGGCAAAGATTTTTACATGACCCAATAAAATTATTGAAAATGTGGAAATTCCTGAGTGATTGGAAACTGTTGATTAGGTGCTTGTATATCATACTGGCCATGCAGATTTTCGGACTGATATTGAGTATGTGCATGGTACGACACATCCGTGGAAGAAATTAGCCCAGTAAATTATATTTATTTACACTTATCTTGCAGTGCGCGGAAAGCCGTTCTGATTCGGGCCGTATAGTCTATTCCTTTGGCCTTTTAAAATTTGAATTTTTCATTTTCTTTTTTTTTTATAAAGTAAATGTTGATATAATATATAAAGTGTTATAGTATATATAACGTCAATATAGTAATTACTTACATATTAATATCATATTTTTGTTGTGAGAAAATTGCTTTTTTTTTTAAAGTAACGTGTTTTTCAATTTTTAATGATTTGCTAAATATAAATGATATTTTGGGGAGGTGACTGAGACCCCTTTTACGTTACAAATAATGTTTGAAGGGGAGACTCACTTTATAAATCTGTTTCATAAATTCTATTCCTATATGCGTATACTATGATGTCGACTATCAACTTTTCATGAAGTCAACGCATGTAGCTTATTTTTGTGACAAATAAATGATGCGTTATAGATATACATGCCACATACTACATGTATATTGTATTCAACATAAGCAAATATATGCTTGGTGTCTTTATTTTAAACTTTTCTCACACATGGTGGATGTCTTAGAAAGTTAAAAAATAAGTTTAATGGTAGGTTTGATATGTTTCCTCGAACATGGTGCTGATTTATGTGAGCCGTGAGATTTTTTTTTTTTTTTATATTTATATGTCAGAAACCGAGTCTTTCACAGAATAATAGCAGCCATCGGTACCGCTTGGTGTATTGGTATGTTTATTCAAAGCTTGTCCTTTTGGAGTATATGATATCTTTGAAGAGGCAAACCGTTTGATGATGACGAAAAAACTTGCTTGCATAACTGGGAAACTGGTTATACGGTCCAATGGCCGAAACCGCAAGTATAAAGGCTTTGCGTCTCGAAACACTGTCGTTCACAAGATCGGGTTCGGCTCTCGAATGGCATGGCTGGGTCTCCGCTGCTGGGATCGGTAGAGGGGATGTAGGTTGCTTCTGGCTTTGTTGTGGATGCTGTAGCTTTCCTGATAGATCACCGACTCGGGATGGACAGTGGCGGCCTTTGCGGCTCTCTGCTTGGCTTGGTGTGGCATCGCGTCTGATGGCGCACAGGGCTGAGGTCTTGACCGCAGCAACCTGTAGCTGCTCGAAGAGCGTATACTTTCTTTGGCTTGGCTACGGCAAACCGTTGCTGGTACGGAATATCAGGCGGCAAACTGACACAGCTGCACTCGCTTTTTCTGCGTCGGTTTATTATGATCCATCAGACAATAATCATATAAGTAATCTATCAAACTGCTGTTAACGTTCCGGTAATTTTTAGCTCAGCTGACTTTTAGTCATGCTGCGCTATGGCGATCACTCCGTCCGTCTGTCTGTCCGTTAACCCGGCACAAATCGTAACCGCTGTACCTAGAATCTTGTAACTTGACATTCTGAGAGGTCCATGAAAAAATCTCCTTGGAAACCAGAAATTAGGTCTCTGTTGCCCATATCCTACGAGCTATGGCACTCCAAAGTACAGCTCAGAATAATGGAAAATTTGATACAAAAGCTGAAGTATCTGAACAACTAATGCAGAGATCACCATAATTGTTTGCATTGATATTGATAATGGAGTGTTTCATCAGTTTCTGCAGCCTGGGTGCGCCAACTCTATATTTTTCGATTTTTTACGAATTTTTTTCTCTATTTTTGAGACCTTTAAAAATGTGGACATCTGTTAACAGGGCACAAATCGTAAAGAATGCACCTAGAATCTTCATTCTTGACATTCTGAGAGGCCTATGAAAAGTTTCCATGGAAACCTGAAATTAGGTCTCTGTTACCCATATCCTTCGAGCTATGGGGCCCCAAAGTACCCCCCAGAATAGTGAAAAATTTTATACAAAAACTTCAAAACCTCATTAACTACATCACTGATGGTCATGATTTTTGGCATATATATTGGTCATGAGATGTTTCATCAGTTTCTGCAGACTGACGGCGGCTCCTGTATTTTTCAAATTTTTACAATTTTTTTCTCTATTTTTGAGTCCTTTAAGGAAGTAGTTATCTGTCAACAGGGTTCAAATTGTAAAGACTGCACCTAGAATCTTCATTCTTGATATTCTGAGAGGCCTATGAAAAGTCTCCATGGAAACCTGAAATTAGGTCTCTGTTACCCATATCCTTTGAGCTATGGCACTCCAAAGTACAGCTCAGAATAATGGAAAATTTTATACAAAAGCGGAAGTATCTGAACAACTAATGCAGAGATCACCATATTTGTTTGCATGGATATTGATCATGGCGTGTTTCATCAGTTTCTGCAGCCTGGTGGCACCACATGTATTTGTTCGGGCTTTTTTTCGAATTTTTTTCTCTATTTTTGAGACCTTTAAGGATATGAACATCTGTTAACAGGGCACAAATCATAACAACTGGACCTAGAATCTTCATTCTTTACACACAGGGAGACCCATGAAAAATCTCCATGGAAACCTGAAATTAGGTCTCTGTTACCCATATCCATTAAGCTGTATGGCTCCAAAATACCCTCCAGAATAATGTAAAATTTGATACAAAAACTCCAGTATCTCAATAACTAACCTGAAATTAGGTCTCTGTTACCCATATCCTCCATGCTATAGGACTCCAAAGTATTCCTCAGAATAATGGAAAATTTGATACAAAAGCTGAAGTATCTGAACAACTAATCCAGAGACCACCATGCTTCTTTGCATGGATATTGACCATTAAGTCTTTTTATTAATTTCTGCAGACTGGTGGAGCCACCTGTAATTTTTTTTTAAAGTTTACGCATTTTTTTCTCTATTTTTTAGATATATTAATACAGACACAATCTCAGCCTGTTGGTTAATCTGTTTGATGCTTCAGTTGAATGGGTATATACTTCCATTCAGATGATAAAATTTCCTTTTGCAAATCTCTTCCCAGTCAGCTGAGCGTCATGACCCATGGGTCACTTGTTGATTTTGTAATTTGTTTTGTCGTTTTTGTGAAAACTAGGTTTGGTGATAGTATAGATAGCATAGGAGTCACATACTGTTTTGTGGTTAACCTCTTGCAATTTGCTTGCTTTGAGGCTATATTGATGCGTGCTTAATTAGCTATGATTACAATATCAGTTGTTTTTTTTTTAACTTTGTTTATTAAACAAGTTGGCCTAATCTGTTATGTGTTTAAAGGTTTGGTCTTCGTCAGTAATATAACTGAAGGAGAATATTATATTTATATACAGTAATTATTATATTTATTTATAGTAACATATTAATGTAAAATAGCTTTCACGAAACGTTTCTTGCATTCTTATGTTTTAGTAAAGTCTCCATAATGACATGGTGTTTATCATCGCGGAGAAAGCAGGCCATATGTGCATGAGAACCTAATATACACGGTCTCAATTGCAGAACAAGTCAAGCATTCCCGTGCATGCACCCCCCCCCCCCATTTATTCCATTGTGTGTTAACCCTTCTATAAGCTACATTGTTTCGGCTTTCAGCCGAATACATGTTTGATTAAACCCATATAGCTGAAGGGCTATCCCAGAGAGGGGGCCCGGGAATCTTCTTGTACCCTCTCAAAAATTTCCTCTCAGAGGCCCTCTGTTGAACTTCTCTCGGTATTGTTAAAATTGCTTGTGAGCTCAGCTGACTTGAAATCAAATGAGATCCGGCCGATTGGTAGCAAGGCAAAACACTGTCATTTAAATATATACATATGGCCAGATATAGGCTGGATGGACTGTTCTATTAATCAGGGTATCAGAAGAACATGGGCCGATTTGTCCTGTACAAAAGACTGGTGGCCTGTTTTTTTGTCTGTTAAATTCCACATCACTACCACCAGAATAGTGTGAGATATCTCATTTAAAAAAATAATAATTGACATGCTTCTTTCAAATTTTGCGTATTCATATGGATATTCTTTATAGAATGCAGCCTATTTAAACTTTGAACTTTAAGGTCTATTCAGTTGCTATTTATATTTTATTGTGGAAACCATATACTTAACACTTTTTCATCAATATTATTGTTACACCCATAGCTTTAAAGAATCGCTCATATCTCAGGAGTTGATGGATGCATCAGGCTGAAAATTTACATATTTATCCATTTTGGATAGTTTTGTTGTAGACCAGATAGGTGGCGCCCCCTGCTGTTCCGTTTTTATGCAGTTTTTCTCAGTAGTGGATTGGTGTCGCGATCTGAAATTTTGCATTGTGTTTCCATCTGTAGATCTGTTTTTAGTGAAAATGGCAAATGTATGAGGAGTTTATTTTTCTTCACTGATGCCACAAATTTGGAGTCATGTCATGTCAGGAACTTTCAAGGGCTTAATGTCAAATTAAGACACCGTCGGCTGACCGCCGGTTGTATAATACGGCACCACCGGTTGTACAGTATAAATGGGCCTGCGCGCCACTTGCAGGGAGAGACCCTGGTGTGTTGTCTGGAATGAACATCGTGTTGAATAAACCAGTTTTATAGCCAACGTCTTTGTGATGCCACAGATAATTTCGAACTTATTTTACCTATGCCTCTGTGATTTAGGGGATACACGTAGTCGCTTGTCGACTGCCCGTTTTCTAGATGTCTTATGGTTTCCTTTCACTTATATATGTTCTTTGTTTTTATATTATAATAGATATAGATCACACATACATATATCTAACGATCCAGTAATGTAAACCTTTCAGTCTAGTCTAACGTTTTGTTATATTCTGATAATTTATACATATCAGTCATCATTTTATTTTATTTCAATGGACTGTTGCCGAGTCGAGTCAAAATCCCAGTAACTTATTATCGAGTCCAATTCGGGGAAATGTGATCAATAGCCCCAGTTTGGACTAAATTTTAAGCCCGCCGTTACAGCCACGGCCAGGATCAGAGTTTCTTCGTCCTACAGGGCAGCTCTTACAATTATTCTTGGTTGCAGATCAAGTAGCAAAAAAAAACACGTAATGTAATTTACGGTCATGGCGAACCAGGATTAAATGTTCGTAGGGGCTTCGTCCACAAGTCGTAGCCCAGTCGTGGAAATTCGTGAAGATATCGTAACAGTTACTTTGCCATCGTAACGGAATCGTGAACATTCTTAAAAGTATCAGGTTATATGGTACTGGCATCGTGTCCCTGTCGTAGAATGTGGTACTTGCATCGTCCTGGCGATTCGGCGTTAAAGTCGTGAAAGTCCTGTATCAGCCAAAAAAAAGGGTTTGGTTCTCAGGCACTTTTTTTTCAGAAATCAGCTCGTGAGGGCGATTTTTCCCCTTTTTTGTATGTTTCGATAAAAATGTCATACGATCAGGGTAAAGCATGATAATAACAGAATTGTTTTGCTAAACAGGTAAAAGCACTACATAACAAAGGAAATCTGATAAAAATTGTATTATTTTATCTTCTTGAAAGAAATGTCCGAGCGGCTGGAACTCAAAATTTTGGTAAGTTTCTATTGAAAATAAAAAAAAATTATGCGGGGGTTAACATTAATCCCATGTTTTTAAGAAGAATATTACTATACAAATGTAATAGAACATATACATTTACTTCTATTCCTTCAGGATCGAACTGGGTCCAAACTATCGTCAGAGCGATATGTCTAGCAGACCGCCTTGAGACCTTTGCTGTTGATGGGATGGCCGGTATAGCAAGGGGACCTTTTGAGTTCACCAGCGTCCAGGAAAATGCGGATAAATTTCCCCGTCCGAGGGTCTTTTTAACACACCTGGCGCCATCTGTGTTACCATCAGCGCTGAGGGAGAAATCAGGGAGGATTATCCACCTTATGCGTAACCCTTACGACGTCGCAGTGTCGTTTTATAATTTTTACCGTAAGAATCCGTTGCTGGGCTGTTACAAAGGCTCATGGGATGAGTTCTTTCCATATCTCAACGCCGGGAATGTTGACCACGGAGACTTTTACACTATTAATGAAGAATGGTTGACAAGTTCTAACGGCATTAATTTGATTCGCCTGCATTATGAACACCTTATTTGTAACCCACATCAGGCAGTTATCGCACTCGCCGAGTTTCTGGATAGACCGGTTACAGCTGAACAAGTTAACAAAATTGTCAAAATTACAAGTTTTAATGAGATGCGAAGCAGTTCTCACTTGATTCAGCAGCGTTCTCTGACCCAGAAATATCGCGGTTTATACGAAAGAGGAAAGTCGGTGATTGGAAAAACTATTTTACTGAGGAACAAAAGAAAGAGGCTGATGTCAGGTATCAGGCCTTTGTCAAGAAAACGGGCGTCACGTTCGAGTTTGAATAAAGATTGGAGTGACCTATTTCCGGGTCAAGTCAGAACAGTCCATTTTGTGGCGTCAAACCTTGCAGGCATAATTGTACAGGGCAGCAGAAAATATCAGGCAAAAAAAAATATGAGGTTGTATACAATATTTATAGCAGATGGGTGATAGGAGAAAGTTAATAAATAAACAAGGGTTGCAGGTCTAATGCGAACCTATGCAATTGTTTATAGAAGTAGGCCCTCAAGTCTTGAAAACGACGAAGGTATCAGAGATGTATACATATGCCCAATTTCAGGCTGATATCCCCTTCCTGAGAAATAAGCAGGGACAAAAACTATGCAAAAATTATTCTAGGTGGCGCCACCAGTCTTGGTGCCTAATGTTAGGCTGATATATCAAATTCCTCTGGAGAAATAAGCAGGCATATACACTGTACACAAGTAATTGTAGGTGGCGACACCTCTCTTGTGAACGAAAAGTAAATAAAAGACGCAAAGAAAGGTCAAAATATCAGGCCAATACATCAAACTTCTCTTGAGTTTGATGCTCTGGGCTGACCAGGCACTGGTGCCCGAGTGAACTGTGACAAATTGCTGGCTCAGGCTACAGCACTGAGTGAACTCTTGACCTGCACCTGGCTAGACTGAGGGAACTTTTAACTTTTACCTGGCTGCACTGAGTGAACTCTTAACCTGTTGCCTAATCTGACACAGTTGGCAGTTTGCCAAAGCTATAGATAGATCCAGACTGGCCTTTGGTGCCAAATCTGAAACAGGGGACAGTCTGCTAAAGCTATAAATAGAACGCAGCCGCTGCATTGAGTGAACTCTGGACCTATACCTGGCTGCACTAAGTGAACTCATGACCTGTTGCCTAATCTGATACAGTTGCCAGTCTGCCAAAGCTATAAATAGATCCAGGCTGACCTTTGGCCTGTTGCCAAATCTGAAATATTTGGCAGTCTGCCAAGCTATTTAATCTGGATTCTAAATGTCTAGTGGCATGATGTAATAGATGCTGATAAACTGGTGCCAGGCTAGATGTGGCTGCTTCACACAGCTAATATATATGGTAAAACGACTCAATTCAATCTCCATAATACAGCCAAAAATCGTTCATGCGGAACAATTAAAGACAATTATTATGAGAATTATTGTGGGGATTATTCTTGTATATTAAACAATTTGGCTTCAGTGGCGTCAGTCGAAAAACGTTTTGCAGGTTTATAACTCCTATAGGAAGATACAGCAAACTACCTAAATTCAGCTTCCTGTAACTCAGCCAAAAAGCATTGAACCAAAACCATTTGAACAAACTTGAATTATCAACATCTGAGGACAAACAATGTGTGAGATTTAAGAAGGTTTTAAGAAGAAGATCTTTGTAGCCACTGAGCTAAATTGGGCTGTTATGGCATATGACTAAATTCAACTTCCCATAACTCAGCCAAAAGTCACTTAACAGAGACCATTTGAACAAACTTCAGAAAGCACTACCCTAAGATCATTTCAATGCGATATTAAACACTTTGGCCATATGGGTTCAGAGAAGAAGTTTTTTTGTAGCCCTCAGTATGATACAGGCACTGATGATCCCCGTACAAAAAAGGCCGATGAAGGTGGCGCCACCAATACCTCAAATTCAGATATGACTCGTGTGACCAACATAATCATAAAATATGGTGATGATAGCTCTAGCCATTTCTGAGATTGAAACTTTAGTATGCTTTTTTGGACAGATGCCTAAGTTCAACTTCCTTTACTTGGCCAAAAATCACCGAACTGGAACCATTCGAAAACGTGAGAGAGATTGTTTCTAGGATTAATTTTGTGAAGTATTGGACAATTTGGCTGGATGGGTTTCGGAGAAGAAGATTTTTAAAGGTTTTTAAGCTTTTTACCCCACAAAATCTAAATTAATGTAGATAGCCAAAAAAAAATCATAGTTCGATAGAGTTTTTAAGATGACTGTTTTTTTTCTAATAAAGTTTGGTGATGCTAGCTCCTGCCGATTTTGAGATACAGACGGCGGACGCCGCCGCACCATCGCATAAGTTCACAGGTTCGCTAAAAAGTTGCATGTTATATGCGTGTGTCGTTGAAAGTGCTTGACATGTGGCGATTTCTTCTTTTCATTTCTTCTGTCCGTTTTTGCGCTAGGATTTTAAATACGACTGATTTTCATTAGTGGTTTTAGGCACATTACCAAACATAGATGACAAATTTGCACCTGATAATAATTTTTTACCTTTACCTCATTGACAAGGTCGCACTCTCCACACATTTTGATTGCCATGAATAAACCCTATATATATCCGTCCAGTTATTCCTCAGAAATTTAGGCGCAAGATATTATGGATCTGCCAAGGTGATCCACCTAGCAACTTGAATAAGATTTTGTCGGAAAACATCTGCCTTGAAGAAATGGAGTACCCGAGTCTAATTCTTATTTATATATTTTGCTCACAAAGCAATGAAATTTCGTAAAAAATTCAGAAACTGCTCTAACATGGCGCCACCAGCCTAGTGCAGCAGTTACAGGTCATCAAGGCTGATAAATATGTTACATACCATGTATCATAATTATCCTTCCTGTAGGTCCTCAGATATGTTTTTTTTCTAAAATGGCTCTGTGACTTTAAAAATAGGTCAAAGTGACTCATCTTCTAAGGTTGTCGAGATTTTGTTGATATACATCTGCCCTACATACAAATGAACCTGGGGCCTGGACAGTCGAGGGTAAAACACTCGGCTCTCTCCGCTGGGACCCGGGTTCGATCCGCGGTGTGGGAGTGGGTGTAGTTGCCCGTCCAAGGCCGGTGGTTTTCTCCGGGTTCTCCGGTTTCCTCCACCCATATAGACTACCGAACGCCATCATCGGAGCAATGGTGAGTGCGATAATTAGTTATAATAGCTATTTGTACAATCCATGTAAAATAAATAAGTTTATATTACATTTATTTATTTTTTAGACATCTCGCTCTCCATGTATAAGTTCAAGGACGGACGGACGGAGGGACGACGGAGGGACGGACGGGCTGCACGAGTGAAGAAAAGAGCCCGTCAGCCTATATATGCTGATCTATAAAAACTCCTTGGCAAATCATCTGCAAAAATGACCCCATTTGAGCATGATATTGGGGATGCTTCACATGCTCATAGCATTTTCTCTTGTAACAGGCAGAAACTCAAAATGGGAAGAATATTTCTAGTATTATGCCAAACTTTTATTTTGATGTTAAAATAAGTTTAGGATTAAAATTGCACTTTAATTTCTACTATATATACTTGTCTGTTATACTTGTCCGAGCAGTTTCTGTCTTAACTTGTTCCTAGTGTCTGTTCTCATTTCTAGTGTTCCATTACAGCTAATTCTGTCTACTAAATTATAGCATTATTTCTTTTACTGACAAATCAACCCATGTCCATGATGGAGCTGAATTCGTTAAAATGTGTAAGCTGGTATTTTTTTTCCTGGTATCACCCATCGCCATGGCCCCCATATCTTTCTCTTCCCGGGGAACCTACTTACCCATAGACTTCCAGGCAGAAACTATTCGAAAACTACTTGATTGCATCTGGCGCGAATGACTACCCGGACGCACGGAAAAAAGCAGTCCTGTTGCATTGCCTAGGCGCCCAGGGACAAATTGTCTTCTATTCTTTTTCTCCTGTCGATGACACTTACAATTCAGCTATATCATCGTTAGACCTGCATTTCTGTCCTGCTGTCAACGTAAGCTCAGAACGGTACAGGCCCCGTTCAAGAGCTCAGCTACCAGGTTAGGATCAATATATCACTGCCCTAACTTAATCGCAAGATGTGATTATGGCGACTCAGCAGATGAGATGATAAGAGACCAACTCATCGAAAAAGCAAATGATAATCGTATCAGAACTCGACTCTTACTTGAAACAAACTTGATCCATTCACATGCTTTTCCCATAGGAAAGCATATTGAAACTGCGCTCAGAGAATCACAGTGCTTAGCCAGTGCTGCCACTTGTGTGGGTACCCTAGTACAAACACTAATTTCATCTCCAGTTCCATGTCGGGCTCAGTCAATAAATTGTTTCACAAAAGTTTTCCTGCTACGTCTACTCACAGAAAGCCTCCATCATTCAGTGCCAGGCCATCCAGATCACAGCGTCAGCCGGCAACTAACTCTTTCTGCTATCGCTGTAGCAGTGCTAGTCACAAGGCAAACTACCCACAATGCCCCGCTCGTGAAAAAGAGATGTCGCACTTGCAAGAAAAATGGACATTTCAGTAAAGTTTGCAAATCTGCTCCACAACATGTGAACAGTGCTGATAATTCACAGACTAGTGATGAAAAAACTAGTACTACTATAAATACTGCTGGAGACTTGGTTGTGTTATATGTTATTGATGATGTTGCTTTCAACCCCTGCTCACAGAAACTAATATGTAGGGTAACACTTCAAGATGTACCACTTAAGTTTCTTGTGGATACAGGTTCACCTGTTTCAATACTTAATGCTAGTGTGTATCATGATAATTTTCCTGAACATGTTCGAAACCATGCATTTATGACTCTGCGTACCTATGATAAGTTTCCAATTTCAGTGGATGGAACCTTTGATATTTCTGTCAAATTCGAGAACCGTACCACTATGGGACGATTTTGGTTGTCATTGGTGGAGATTCTTTACATAGTCTTGATTTGGTTGTCGCACTACAGATAATTATTGCTTCCGCCCTGATTCGGTATCCAGTTCTGGACAGTCTACTATGGTCAATCGTATTCCAAAGATGGAAGAACTTAAACAGGATTTTCAGTCAGTCTTCAGTGGCCTTGGCCATGCCTCCAAGTTTAAGCATCGTTCAGTCCTCCGTGAAGATGCTATTCCGGTGTCGCAAAAATAAAAATTGATCGACATTGTACTTAGCGGCTGCTCAGGTACGTTTTGTTTCTTGATTACATGGTAGTTATCGGTGATACAGAAGGCAGCATGATACACGGCTGCGAGAGGTTATTCAAAGACTTTAAATGCTAATGGACTAACTTTGAGTCAAGCAAAATGTCTGTTTAAACAGAGTAAAGTTGAATGGCTTGATTTCAGTATTTCCAAAGATGGTATTCAAATGACATCAGAAAATATTGAAGCAATAACTAAATTAGTACCACCATCAAACCTGAATGAGCTACAAAGTGCTTTAGGACTGTTAAGCCATTACTCCAGATTCATATCCAACTTTGCTCAGCGTGCTTCCCTATTACGTAAACTTACCCATCAGGATGAGCCCAGGGAATGGACCCAGGAGCAGGACTCTTCATTCGCTGATTTGAAAAACTGTCTTGTTCATGCTCCTGTACTCGCTTTTTATCATCTATATTTTCCATCGGTTGTCACATGTGATGCATCAAATTACACGCTAGGAGCTGAATTGTCTCAGGTGCAAGAAAAAGGTGAGCTTCGCCCAGTTGCATTCGCATCTAAGGTACTTACTGAAGTGATAAAGAAGCCAATGCTTGTGTTTTGTATGTCAGGAAACGGGACCGCAACCTCGATCAGAAGCCTTCAGTTTACTCTTCGTACAGAGCATCAAGCATTAGAAGTTTTACTCTAATCTTCAGATGATAAAGGCCACAAACCTGCCAGGATAGAAAGATGGGCATCAACTCTTTTAGCTTACAATTTCACATTAGAATACAAGAAAGGATCTGCAAACATTATCGCTGATGCTGGAGAGCTACACAGTCGAAATTTATTCCTGCAGGAGAATTCAGTCCTTAGCATGGGGATCACAGGGGCCATTGCCATTTCCAAAGACGTTCTAAGTGCTGAAAATACCAAAGACCCTTCGCTCGCACTTGTACTTGAATACGGCAGAATGTTTGGCCTAGTAGAGCCAAGTGATCAAAGGATATTTTATCATTTAACAATATGCAAGATGGCTCATTTATCTTTTCAGGAAACTGTATCGGACGTGAGAATAGAGCAGTAATTCTGTACAGTCTCCGAGGTCATGTTATTACACTTGCCCATGAAGATCATTTTGGAATTGTCAAAACAAAACAAAAGCTCAGTTCTTGTGCTTATTGGCCAGGACAAGACACTGACATTGAAACTTTCCTTCGTAATTGTGCTGCATGTAAAAACAATGATAAATCAGCTAAACCATCTACTGCTCCGTTATCTCCAAGAAAACAACCAAACGGACCAAGGTTAGACTTGTCACTGTATAAACAGGGACGTTTTGAATCTACTTAGAGAGGTATGAGATTTCTGGTTACTTTGACCGACTATTACTCCAAATGACCAGAATCTTGTGCAACTTATTATATCACTACTTATGTTATTATTGACTTTCTTGTCTCCAGATATGCTATTTGAGGTATCCCAGAATCCATCACAACTGACAATGTTCAATTTACAAGCCATACCTTAATTTGTTTCTTTTCTTGCTAATAATTGTATTAAGCACATACGTACTCCTCTGTACCATCCGATGGCTAATGGTCCTGCTGAGAGATTGAATGGCACAATAAGGAATTTGTTAAAAACCAATACAAGAGATGGTAAACAGTGGTCAGTTGCTTTACGTAATGTTCTGTATACTATTCGTTCCACGATGCATGCCAGTACAAACTGCTCCCCACATTTCTTGATCACAGGGAGGGAGATGCGTACCAAGTTAACAGCTATGACACCTGACGCAGAAGCTGCATCAACACCTGAATCACGTCATATGCAACAGGGACAGGATGAAAACGTCGATATGATCAGAACAACCCTGTTAAGCCAACACGTTTTAGTGTAGGTGATACAGTAAGAATATACATAAGTGATGTAAAACTTTGTGGTGGGAATCTTGGATCACATTACTTAGAAGCAACAGTAATTATTGCCATAGACAGCAACATTGCTAGAGTTTCAAATGGCACTGGTTGGAATGAAAACAGACTTGTTAACTACCACTGTGTTAAAGATCAGTGTGTTCAAAACAAATTTAGTTCCATTAATACTTACTTGTGGACTTAAATTACTGTACAACCACAGCCTTTAATTGAAAAAACTGAAGATGTCGCCCTTGGATAGTCAATCTGTGGTCCCACAGAAACTCTTCCCGTAAGATATAATGTTCACCGCCCTAGCATAATGCTAAATTCATCGAGATGGAAATATGGAAACTGTTTATCGGGGTTATCCGTTCAATTACAATTCAAGTGGCTTTCCTTTATATTTCCCTCCCTTGATGAAAATCTTGATTAAGACATCCTCACACCATGCTTACTAGCTGTTCTCATATAGGAAAAAAATATATATTTTTGATTGCATGCACTGCTCATGTGTCCACAGATTCCTTTATCGGTAATTTGCGGGAATCCTTTAAGATGCTTTTGTCTGAAAGAACAATAATGAGTCCTGTTGTATTGTATAAACATTGTTTTGTCCTGATAAATAATGTATGAACACTTACGCCCTCCAGTTGGTTTTATGAAACAAACTCTGACCTTGGTAATAGTGCGACAAATTCAAAAGATCATTCTCAACTTGTAGTGAGAATTAAACATACCTATCAAAGGTGTCTTATTTTATATAACTCCGCTTGAAAACCATGTAGCTGACATATTTGTCGTGACTTTGAAACTTGTATGCTAAACACGGAATTGGTTGTAAGACAGGATTATCGGCATTTACCATAAACTTTGCCATTTTGAACGGCTACTTCGTTATTTTCAAACTGGGTTAGTATGTGCTTCCATTTTAGAAAAACTCCATCTTAAATTCTCTAAAATGGTTTTAAAAGCTAATAGATCATCCCAGACCGCTATAGTGCTTGGGGAGCTAGGTAGATACCCTATAGATGTATACATTAAAAAAAGAATAGTCAACTTTTGGAACAGAATCATCAATGCATGGAAAGCAGGAGAAACTTAGTTGTTGCGCGTATAGAATATGCTTGGCAAGACATCTTTATAACGCGGGTCATGACGCTCAGCCGACTGACATGTTGACAATATGTCCTTGCACAGACAACTAATTAAGATAATGTGAGTGGCATCATTGTTCATGCATATTAGCTTAAGTTCATCAAGACCCATAAGCACAACAAATCTGATGACAAACCAACCGGCCTTTCATGAGGAATCTGGCAATTTGTGTGCTTCTGGGATGCTCAAACATACCCCAAAACTCTGAATATATAGGTCACAGTGACCCAATTACAGATGGCATCACCAGTCTGCAGAAAGTGATGAAACATTCTATGACCAATATTCATGCAAAACATCATGGTTATCAATGCAATAGTTGTTCAGATACTTGAGCTTTTGTATCAAATTTTCCATTATTCTTGGGGGTACTTCAGAGCCCCATAGCTTGAAGAATATGGGTAACAGAGACCTTATTCCAGGTTTCCACAGAGACTTTCATGGGCCTCACTGCATGTCAAGAGAGAAGATTCTAGGTCCAGTCCTTAGGATTTGTGCCCTGTTAACAGATGACCGCATCTTAAGGTGTCTCAAAAATAGAGAAAAAAATTCGTAAAAATCGCAAAAATACAGGTGGTGCCACCAGCCTGCAGAAAGTGATGAAACATTCCATGACCAATATCCATGCAAAACATTGTGGTTATCAATGCATTAGTTGTTCAGATACTGGAGCTTTTGTATCAAATTTTCCATTATTCTGGGGGGGGGGGGGGGGGGTACTTCGGAGCCCCATTGCTCGAAGAATATGGGTAACAGAGACCTAATTTTAGGTTTTCCAGGGGACTTTTCATGGACCTCCCTGCATATTAAGAGAGACGATTCTAGGTCCATTTGTTATGAATTGTGCTCTGTTAACAGATGACTACATCTTTTAAGGAGCCCCATTGCTCGAAGAATATGGGTAACAGAGACCTAATTTTAGGTTTTCCAGGGGACTTTTCATGGACCTCCCTGCATATTAAGATAGACGATTCTAGGTCCATTTGTTATGATTTGTGCTCTGTTAACAGATGACTACATCTTTTAAGGTCTCAAAAATAGAAAAAAAAAATCGTAAAAAAAATAAAAAAAAAAAAAAAAAAAATACAGGAACGCCACCAGTCTGCAGAAACTGATGAATCACTCCATGATCAATATCTATAAAAATTACCATTTTATATACATATATGACCTCTAACCTTGCAGGAAGTGCTGTTATTAAGTATTGATAGTGTCAAAAAAATTTTACATTTTGTAGTAGCTTATCAATTCATCATTTGTAGAAGACCAGATCTTAATAACCGTTCATGGCAGGACCAGTGGACAAGCTTGATTAACTTACATGACACTGTTAAACTGAACCTGCAGAAATCACAAGGAAAATGTTGTAATACGAACTATTCTAATTATATACATTTCTATATGCTGCATATAAGTGTATATTATAAATAAATGCATTAAATGTGAGTAGCTATAGATGTGTGTAAATGCACAGGCTTACATGTATGCATATATGTTGTGTGTATATATGTGTATACATGTATATATATCTATGTATATGTTTGGCAACGTACATATATTCCTTCCAGTATTTTATATATAATGTATGTATTAACGTAAATGTACACCAGTGTATGAAATCTTATTATGAAGATACTCTAATAACAACAACAATAATAATCTATGTGATATTTCAAATAAATGCTGGTGCTCCATACAATCGTTGTATCGTCAGGAGCTAATAAAATTGTATTGTTTTGTATTGTATTGTATTGTGCTGGGGAAAACAACAACAAACCATGTAGGACAAACAAGACAATTAGGTCAGGTCGATATGATGTCCCCATGGACCATTCAAGTGTCGTTAATGCAAAACACTAGGATATATTCGGGTCGTGAGTGTGACGCACTGGTGGGTGGGGGGGGGGGGGGGGGTCTTTAAGTTCATAGACAGCTGATATCGTTGGCTCCATAGTCCATACAGTGTAATCTGACGTAAAACAAACGTAGTCACGTGATTTCAGACAAGGACTTTTTTAACCTTTGCCAGGTCATGCTTTATTTCAGCTGAAGTGTTGACTTCAAAGTGCATATATATGTTCGTGTGGATTAACTGCTTATGGATGCCTTATTGAAGAAAGTCCCGTGTGACGACAGACCTGGCCTGTTTGTGCATGAAGGGGTCGTACATCATGGGGGCACAAACAAGGAAATATTGGAAAATCTTCACGCATGGCCCTGCGAAGAAGAGGATATTTTCATTACTGGGTATCCAAAATGTGGTAAGATAAACCGTCAGTCGGTAACTAGGTCAAAGACTGACTGAGTTAATCTTTTCAAAGAAAAATATTACTGTCTCCGTTATATTTTAAACATTTATTAATAATAAAGACATGTAATTATACAAAAAATTATATATTTCTCTCCTCGGATTACGATGTTGATTTAACCTTTAATTATAAGGCCTGAATGCAAACCGACTTTATAATATTTATATATATTTATTAAGGAACGATATACATCTTCAATTACAATTATTCCGTGTCATACAGATGGCCGAGTAACATATCAACTTTGTACTGAAGCAAAAGATCGAGTCTCCAAGTAACTTGAGGTGAATAAGTCTAACAGTACCTATTGAGAAACAATATGGTTATTAAATCAATCAGAAAAAAATGTGAAAAATGATATCTGAATTTACATATATGTATTAACAATCATAACTGATTTTAGCAGCCTTATCACGGGTCATTAAGATTTATTCCTAAAATAAATAACATGAATGACTTCCTCTAGGAAAGCCAGGAATTCTGTGACAATATCGTGTAAGTATATATCCTTGTTCTTCAAGGCTATACGCCAATCCATCTCGTTTGTTATCTAAAGCCAGCTATTTACCTGCCAAATCGGTAGAAATTTGTGATTTCTGGCTTCATCTGTATACCTATTAATAAATTGCAGTAAATTTCTGTAACGAAAATTTCTAAAAATGCCTCCGTGAATAATATAAGATTGTTTATCTTCAAGCTGGTAGTATACACGCCATATTCGCCAATGTTGACCAACATTGACTAAAAGACGATGTAACCTAAGTTGGTTGATTTGCTTGTTGGTTGCATGTGTCGAAAAATTGAAAGGTAAACAGTTGAGAACGCCATTTACATAACTCACTGCCACCAGATGTCTTTGTTGAATGTGTCTGGATTATTTTGGCGCCAGCCTCCACATGCTCTAAACATGAATACAAACAAAACTGTGTGAAGTGGGATCGGCGTGTTCTGACCTATCTTCATAAAAAGTTCAAAGAATTAATAAACGTCAGATATTGCCCTTTCACTCGGTTGACACTTCACTCAGTGACAGTGTCAGCCATTATGATGACACCCATAGCATTCCACATTTAGTTTATTGTTAAATGGTGTAATGAAAATTGTCTTGTTGTGAATGTTCGAAAACAAAAACAACTTAATTGTAGATTTCAGGAAAAGAAGTGTTGATCAACCTGTCAATATATAAACGAGGTATTGTCAATAGAGATAAGTTCGTGACTCAGGAGGCACTTAAAGTAGTCTGGTAAGCCTAACATGACAGCCGGTACGCTGGTCGTAGAACCTCTAATGTCAGAGGGCCGGAATGGTGCTAGGTAGATACAGTCGAGAGAGCTGATATTTTTTAAATATTTAGGTTAAGTCATTGACAACCGGCTGAGTGTGGGGATGAGAAGCATGTGATATTGGTCAAAGTAAAAGTAAACACCGGTCATTTCATGGTCATTCTCTTTGCTTCATTTTTGTTATTGTTAATTATACAGGGCACAGTGGTCTGACATGTACATTTTCAGTCAGCCAGAACATTTTTATTTATTATGAAACCATCAATCCACCCACAATCCAAGGTCTACTTGCTGTTGGGCGATTTTTGGCTTCCATTTTGTCCAAGGTTCCATTTTGATGCTGTTCATTACTTTGTGTTCGTATATCTCTGACAGGATAAGTGTCATTGCATGTGCATAATCATTTTTAATCAATTCTGCAAAAATGCAAACGATTTAATCTTTTTGAAAGAAAATGACCAATCATCGATTTAATCGATTAATCTGCACATAGATAGTTAATAGGCCCCTGGATATTTTGATGAAATTTAACCTGAGCTAAATGATACATCACATTCATTACATAACATTAAGAATTACTCTGGACCTTCGATTAAGCATGTAAAAGCATTGAATCCATATTTGTTTTATATAAGTGATCTTGTTTAAATATTCAACACCCAAATGCAGTCAAATATAAATAGTGATAAAATGAGATTTTCAGGGGCATTTTTTAAATGAAGAATTACACAAGTGTTAGTCATGTGATATATCATCATGTCTGCAGGACCTTAGAACATTAATCTGTGTCTGACACTGAGTATGTGTTGCCAGACCTTTTTTCATAAGTGGATTATAACAATAAACATACACATCATCAAATTAATATTGACCAATAAGAATTACACTTTAAAACACAATGTAATTAAAAGTACTAACAAGAAAACATTCCAACAAAAAAAGAGTGCAGTAGGAGATAAGCCCATCCTATACCTAAATTAATATGTGCTAACAAATTTTCACAAGTAATTGTTTATAATATATATACATATGTGTGTGTGTGTGTTTTAATGCTTAAAAAAGATATAAATAGTATACTAAAAAAATCTCAATAACTTTCCTTAATTTTAATGCAGTTTTATTACTATCATGTTTTTAACTGACCTGTCTTATTACCTCATTTTACATAATTGTGTATAATTAGTTTCTGACTGCTATATGTAAACAGTAAATAAAAATTCAATGAGAGGCATTTAGCGTCATTTCCCATAGGGGAGATAGTTGATGTTGTTGTCCGTAATCGGCGTCGTTTTTTCCTCCATGCAATTTGAAACACTCTGTTTCAACGGAGTTCAAAAACTGATGACCTTGCCCTTGATCTTCAAGGTCAAATCAGCAGAATTATTGCTAGTGGTTTCTACGATTTCTTGTGAATTTTTGGTAACTTTTGAAGCTCTATCTGTACATTCCTAAAATTTGACACAGAAGTTGTTTCAACCAGGTTCTAAAACAGGATGGAAAATGTATGACCTTGATCTTCATTTTCAAGGTCAAGTTAGAATAGAAATTATTTGTTAACACTATAACTTTGAGCCACTCAGTATATTTTCATGAAATTTGACCCGTGAAAGGTTTCTACCAAAATCTCAGATTTAAAAAAAAAAATGGTGACCTTGACCTTCATGTTCAATGTCATATTTTGAGAAATCTAATAATTTTTCCCTAAAATTAGGGAGGGGAGACCTCTGTTTTTTTAAAACAAACTCATTCTAGTTTTAATAAATTGTGATAACATACTCGTTTCAAACAAACAAACATGCTTTATTCACCCAAATGCTATAAATAGATTAATTATATAATTAATAAAGATGTATGTAAAATATTTGGAAAAAAAATAAACTAGTTGATTTTAAAATGTTGAAAACATTTTAGGATATTGTGAACTTTCGCCTAATTATGCATTTTCAGGGACATTTACAAAATTACATTTTTTTCAGTGATTTTTTTTCTGTTCCTGTCTTCTTCTTTACACCACAGCTCACACATTAAAATCTGAACTGTGAAGGGTTCAGTGATGTTGGACGCGAATTGAGTGTAGACTTAGACTCAAGTCCAGACTCAAGTGCACTTTTCTATGGACTCAGACTTTAACTCAAACTCGGAGGCCAGTGCTAAAAAATAAATAAGTCCAGCTTGATTTCGATGTATCATGACTTTTTTAATCAAGAAAATTATTTTCAGTCAGACACGGACTTGGAATCGATTGGCCTGGAATGATAGTTAGAACTGAACTACAACACTGGAATTAAGAGTTTAGTTACTCTTAATACTAACCCTGAAGAAGCAATAATGTCAAAACTTTTGGTAAAATTGTGTTACCCGTGATTCAGTGTGATTTTGTTACTGGTATTCACACACCCTGTGCCTGTACACAGCAGACATGTCCAGGGACTCATTAAGACCTCATTAATTAAGACTGCATGTGGTGGACAGGGTCAGTGTGAGTGCATGCAACACCAACATCCAAGACTTTGGTGGCTGGTTCTGTGCTGCTCTGTGGAAGCAACATGTGGTCAGCCTGCTGTGCATGGTGGGGTCCTGGGCTGCCAACTATAGACGCTGGACAAGCTGCAAAGTAGAGACCCCGCTTGATCCAGAAATCATATGGTCACAAATTCAGTATGGTAACACTCCCTGGGAGCAAAACTGCAGATTGCACTCAAAATCCTATAGTTGCTAACAATATATGTAAATTTTAAAAATGGTAACAGAAAGATCCATTGTAAGAAAAAAATGAATAGTTTAGGAACATGCAAGGAATAATTTAGTCTCTGTAATCTGTGTCACAATTTTCCTGCATGAAATAATTATTTTCAGACAAAGAAGCTGTATACAGATGATGCACAGCAAAACATATCATAAACTATAAAATGAATTTTTGAAAACTAAGTTGTTCCTTACCAACATGTGCTTTATTTAATGTAAATTCCATAGTAAAACCACATACATTCAAGAGGAGACCACATATATCAAACTGTCCAAATTATATAGACTTGGCAGTGATCACTTTCTTGTTATTTTCTGAACATATTACTTTTCCTAATAATTCACTGAATATCACTAAAACTTACATGACAGGGGAGGGTCTATATTCTCTCTCTCTCTTTTTTTTTTTCTCAATTAATATATGTTCTGCGGATGTTCAAGTCCCCATCTTTATATTACACAAAGCTCAGAAAACAAAGTACACATATAGATAGAGTGTATATGGAATATATACTGGTAAGTCAAAAACCGTAAAAATACCCTCCCCAGTATCTGTAACATGATCAGTTGGTCAGGGATGGACACTGCATGGCCTGTAAGCCCCCCCCCCCCATATTGCAGTATATTACAATATGAAAATTATAGGAAATATATATATATATATATATATATATATATATATATAACTTTTATATCCTCAATTGATTATTTCATGCACGATTCGATTATTGATTAATGACTGGCTTTGATTAAATGCATTGATTATTCAATGCATTTGTTACACCCCTATTGATTATGATTTGTCTGTCTAAAATTTTAACAAAAGTTTGTTTTGTGTCAATTGCTTTCAAATTTCACAGTTTAAAAACTAAATTATGTCAACAGTGATGGGTAATGGTCAAAGGAGGACAATATTTATTTGAGTGAATTTACATTTACGTGATAATTTTACAAACTCCTGATCTTATTTCTGGTGAATACTTTAATGTATATTAAAAACATTTGTTTTCTTAAAAATAAAATTACCAGCATCAAAAGTAAACACTATAAATAATTGAGTAAATGTCTTTACTGCTGTTTTAATTTAACACATCATGTCCAAACTTCTAACAGTTACACGTATTGACCTAATTCCCCCATGTGCACAGAGAACACATATTTGAGAGCCTTTTTGTTAACCTATTAAGGCTATAAAATCATTGATTTTGATATTAGGCCACCCTGAAGTGTAACAAATTTGCAATGAAAATTGAAAGTTTTTTAAAATAATTTTCGAAGATTAGCAGGGTCGCAATTATCTAGATTTAGGTATATGGTAATACTTAGTAGTTTTTATGTCCAACTAACTGTATGCACAGTTGCAGGTCTGAAACTAAATAAGAGTTTTGATTTGTCTGAAACTATATAACTGTTTTGATTTTCTGAAACTATATATAACAGTTTTGATTTAATATATAAATATATAACCTCCATATACAAAACCATCATTTATATATATATATATATATTGGGTACAGAAACATGTCAATGTGGACGAAAGTCCCCCCCCCCCCCTTCACAATTTACATTTACGTGATAATCTTACTCACTCCTGATCTTATTTCTGGTGAATACTTAAAAGTAAATTAAAAACATTTATTTTCTTTAAAAAAGATTACTAGCATCAACAGTTAACACTTTATATATATAACTTAGTAAATGTCTTTCCTGCCGTTTAAACTTAACACATCATGCCCCAACTTCTACCAATTACACGTATTGACCTAATTCCCCCATGTACACAGAGAAAAAATATTTGAGAGCCTTTTTGTGAACTATTAAGGCTATAAAAGCAGTGATTTTGATATTAGTCTACCTTGAAGTGTAACAAAGTTGCAGTGGAAATTGAAAGGTTTTTTTTAATAATATCGAAGAGGAGCAGGTCACAATGATCTAGTTTTCAGTATATAGTAATACTTAGTAGTTTGTAAGTTCACACTAACTGTATGCACAGTTGCAGGTCTGAAACTAAATAACAGTTTTGTATGTCTGAAACTATATAACAGTTTTGATTTTATATATAAATATATAACCTCCATATAAAAGACCATCAGGTATATATATATTGGGTACAGACAAAAGTCAGTGTGGACATAAGTCCATCCCCCCCCCCTTCACAATACCCCCTAACTTAATGATAAAGAGGACAAAATCCCCCCCCCCTGAAAAAAAATCATTCTTTATTTCCTCCATTATACATGAAGATTCCAAATCCAATAATGTTGAAATACCTGAGCTAGATCACTAACCAACAACAACAAACCACGCTTTCAATAGTCATCAGGCACACCAGGTCATGTGAAACTATCCCCATAGAGGTGGTTTCTTAATTATCAGATATTTAAGAACATTTGTGTTTCTACTTGTGCAAGTTCGAGCAGCGTTAATTATGAATTTAATTATAAATTACTGATTACCTGTATTTTCATAACTTTACTAGTGTAGTTTATGTAATTATGTGAAGTATACATTGATATTGCTTATGTATATTAAACCAAAAATATAAAATATATAGTAAATTTGAATTTTGAGTGGTTTTGTATTAAGTAATTATGGGCATCAACTACGTAAAACCATTATCCTACACAAATGCAAGCATTCGTGAATGCTGAGGAAAGCATACAATTTTCCAGACACAAAACCTCCATCGGGTCACAATTGTAGTACTGCCTTGGCTTGGAAGACTTGTGTTTGATTTGCAAAGATATATTGAGTTAATATATATATTATTATAATCAGAATACACAGTGTATATATATATATATATATATATATATATATATATATATTATATATATAATATATATAATATATATATACATATATATATAATATATTTATATTTAAAATGAGAGGGACAGTCATACCTAGCTATACACAAAAACCGATCTGTGCCCAGTCAGAAGAAAGTGCAGCGTGATAGGCATCTGTACAAGACACATGAACCAGATATAGCAGTCATTGCTCCAGCTATCTATGTTGCATCATCTGGATATAAACACCACTGACCCTGTGTGACCAGTTGACAAGCTTTTCTCCCCACCCCTTTCCTTCCCTGGAAACCAAAGAAAGTAGTTCGGCAGTGATTAATGGCTCCCTACTGGGATCATCATCACACTGCTGATCAGGTGTGTATCAACAGATTACCTCACTGATGGCCTTTTAAGTACCAGTAGGGTGGGAGGAGGACCCCAGAATTTTGTCCAAGATTTTTAATGGGGATGTAGCGTCATGCATGCTTGGTTTCGGTATTGTCTGTTGGGGTTTTAATCTTAGGAAACAGGATAAGAATTGTAGTGTATTTACGGTGACATTATTTATTGTCATTGCATATGTATGCACTTCTTTGTCTATCGTCCTGATACCCGAGGTCATGGGTCACAGGGCATTGCCGGATGAATATTAAAGTATAGTTCTGTCGCGGCCGGTTGTTCTCGAGTTTGCCCTGCTGTATGTTTGGGTTGTTTGTATGAGAACCCACCATTATTGGCGACACCTGCCGGATTGTTTTGTCGGGTGATATATCTGTAACAACAGTCTATGTTTGGGAAATATCTGTTTATTTCCATGTACATCAGTGCATGCAACATCGGACCAGCATGGTCTCAAGCTAACGTAAACTGGCCGTATCTGATTTCCGGTTGTCGCAATACTGTAATGGAATTTACGGTTACCCTGCATTTAATTCGTGGATATTACATCGGGGATGTCTTATTGTCTTTTGAGACTGATTTTTATTGTAAACTTTGCGGATTAGCTCCGTCACAACGTGTTTTGTCAGTGCGGTGACACCAAAGCGCGAGACAAGATTGCGGCTGTTTACATCGGCGAACTTGACCCAATGGACGCAGATACAGAGAAATGGAACACTTAATGTCGAGCGTGCTGAACTGTTTATAAATGTTAACGCCATTGATCAAG
Source organism: Sipunculus nudus (assembly GCA_026874595.1). NCBI lineage: Eukaryota > Metazoa > Annelida > Sipuncula > Golfingiida > Sipunculidae > Sipunculus > Sipunculus nudus. Next base: position 9,412,093 of record CM049308.1, read on the forward strand.
ATAAAAAAAAGTACATGTACCTCTATTACTCAGTTCTGTGAGGTCATAGACTTATGACTTACTATGTAACTTGTTGGCTGCCAGATTACCGGCTACACAGACACTGTATACCGTTACGTCAGCGTTACAGAAACATTTGGCTCCATGGTCACTGGTGAGAGTAGAACGTTACCAAAAGTAAGGTGAAAATGTCAATGTGTATGTCGCTGAACTGAAAAGTCTGTCAAGGTATTGTGACTTTTATAACCTTTATGATGCACTGAGAGGCAGATTTGTTTGTGGTTTTTCTAAATCAATGATAACATTCAACAGAAGTGGCTCTCGGAACGTAATCTTACATGTGAAGGACAATGGCATAGAGAAACCGGGTGCTTTTTCATCCCGATCACTTAGGCAATCAGAGATGAACTACCCATAGTTAGAGAAAGAGGGTTTGGCCATTGTCTTGGGTACGAAAATTTCATGATTATTTGTATGGTAGACATTTTGTGCATGCTACAGATCATAATCAATTAGTTTCCATTTTCCACTCGGAGAAAGGCACACCAAAAATAGCAGCAGCCAGGCTAGCGCTGCAACCTTGGGCCATAATTCTGTTGGATCACAATTATCGTTTTAACTACATTAAGGGCTCAGACAATGTGAATGCAGACTGTTTATCAAGACTCCCACTGGACAACAAATCTTCAAAGGCTACAGACGGTGTTCATTTTTACCAACTCGCACAGATAGATGCATTACCAATGAGTGCAGAGATTCGCAAAGCTAGTCAGAAGGACTCTCTATTAGCGCGAGTGATTAAGAATGTTCACAATTGATGGGGATGATTAAAGTTAGATGGTACTGAATATACACCCTTCCAGAATCGCTGTAACGAACTAAAAGTTCGAAATGGTCGCCTCATGTGAGGTTTACACGTCGTGGTTTTTGTGAAGCTGCTGGCATGGATATAACAGGAGCTACCCACAGGTCACCCAGGCATCGTTCGCATGAAAGCCATTGCTCGTAGTTACGTCTGGTGATAAATAGACTTTGAAAGTACAGTTAAAAGGTGTCAGAAATGCCAATGTATAGAAGATACACCAACTAGAACACCGCTTCATCTTTGGATTTGGCCAACACGAAAGTGACAGAGAATCCATATAGAGTTCGCTGGCAAGTCCTGGGTCACATGTTTCTAGTTGTAGTGGATGATCATTCTTAATGGCCCGACTGATTTTCAAAATGAATTCAACGACCCCCCAAAGCTGAGAGAGCTGTGAAGTCGTTATGGCCTACCAGAACAGAACGTTTCAGATAATGCACCACAATTTGTGTCATTAAGAGTTTGAAGCATTTGTGAAAAGCAACCGCATTCGGCATATAGCATCAGCACCTTATCGACCTTCGACCAATGGCTTGGCCGAAAGGTTCGTCCGCTCTTTTAAGAAGGAACTGAAAGCAAGCCAGGGCTCCTTGTCTCTTAGAATCGCAAACCAGCTTTTAATGTATCGCAACACGCCTCACGCAACAACTAGCGAATCCCCGGCTGTTTTGTCTTGGGGAAGCCCTTACGTACTAGGCTAAATCTGGTTAGATCTGAAATTCGTGCTAAGGTGGGAGAGAGACAGTTTACACAGTTAACGCAATTGTCAGGGAACGAAAAGTATTTGGACCAGGTGATAAAGTATGTGTTCGTTTTTTACAGAGGTCCAGAGAAATGGAAAACTGGTACCGGTGTTATTGTAGACAATACAGGTCCAGTCTCATACACAGTATCAACCGAAACACAGGGTCACCCACTTCGGTTAAGTTAAAATAACAAGATGTAAGACGTCCAACAAGGAAGAGGTCACTCCCTTAGAGACTTGATTTGTGAACATTAACACTAATTTAAGAAGCATATCACATATTGCATTTCACTTTTTATTGTTGATGTTTTGCATGTGCACAAGGACTAAAAGTCTGGAACTCTTCATTTCCCATTATAGTTTTTAAGTACGATAATTCTCTTGTCCCTATGGACGCTATAAATGAACATTGGACATTACATTTTTCATTTTTTAATGTTTTGTATGTTCACAAGGACTAAAAGTCTTGAACTCTACACTTTCTGTTATAGTTATTTATTAAGTTCAGTAATTCTCTTTGTCACTAAGGACGCTATAAATGAACATATGTACTACAGTACTAGAGGCGGTGGATATGTAGTGTATTTACGGTGAACTTCATAAACTACATGTGTTTTTCTTGGTAATTGCATATGTAGGCACTCTTTTATGTATTAGCCTGATATCCGAGGTCATGGGTCACAGGGCTCTGGCGGATGAATATAAAAGTATAGTTAAGTTGCAGCCGGAGTTTGCACTGATGTATGTTTGGGTTGTTTGAATGAAAACCCAACAAGAATAAACAAGGGAATATTACAAAAATGGCAAGCGGATAGTGGGAAGAAACTTGATGACATAACCACAATGTATGAAATAGCAAAACTGTTTGATATAACGAGAGGATGAAAGGCAGGTCTAGAGAAGCGGACGGCTACGGCACCAGCTGTCAGTACTACACGTTATAAACAATTCCTCATGCGTGCCTTTTAAGAGCCTTTTTATCATTTGAATCTGACTTTTGAACATGTAGTAGCAGGTATCTGTTTGTTGTTGAGTATTTCAGTTTATCTCCTATTATCTTCAGTAACACTTCTAAATTTTCATAGAGAATCACTTCATAAGCATAATTAATAATATAACTTTGGCTTTATCTCAGGATAAAGCTGGGTCCAGACAAAAACCTGTACTTCTTCTAACTGTTTCCATACAGTATACATCCTCGCTTATCTGCATAAACAAAACATAATACCAATATCAATATATTATTTCCAGGTTCGAACTGGGTCCAGACCATTGTCAGGGCAATATGTGTTGCGGACAATCTTGAGACCTTTGCAACTGACGGAATGGTTAGTATGACAAGGGGACCTTTCGAGTTCACCAGAATCCAGGAATGTGCGGACAAGTTTCCCCGCCCGAGGGTTTTCTACACACACCTCACGCCCGCTGTATTACCATCAGCGCTGAGGGAGAAATCCTTGCGCGTGATCCACCTAATGCGTAACCCTAACGACGTGGCAGTGTCCTTCTACCATTTTTACCGGATGAATTCTGTTCTCGGCTGTTACAAAGGCTCTTGGAATGATTTTTTCCAAAATTTCAACAGCGGGAATGTAGACCACGGTGACTTTTATGCTTTCAACGAAGAATGGTTGAAAAATCACCACGGCATGAACATAAAACATTTGAAATATGAAGATCTTATTGCTGACCCAAAGCAGGTAATCACAGCTCTGGCCGATTTTCTTGATAAACCTGTAACAGCTAAACAAGTTGACCATATTATCAGAATTACAAGTTTTAGTGAGATGCGATACAGTTCTCACTTGAACACATACAAATTCCCTTAGGACAAACCCAGTTGCATAATGAGGCCTAGTTACGGATAACCCCGACCCCTGGCGGCCTCACGTGGTATTACTCCAGGCGACCGCTTCATCAGTTGTTTACTTGATTTGTGGCAGTCACGTGTGATAACAGCGCGGGCAGTCACAGCTGACACGACTGGGAGCTCAGGTAAACAAAATGACACGGCAGGGATGTCCAAAAATTGACACAATTAAGGAAAAGCCCCGGTTTTGATCGTCAATTAGCGTGAATGACTGCTCATATAATCACGATACACCATCTGTTGACAGGACCATTTCAGCGGTAAGTGTTTCTGTCCGGTGACCTCCGGCGGGTGTAAGCTGTCGAGTATGTTTTCAAGTTCAAAATTATGCAGGATACTTGACCGACAACCCGTTCAATCCCGTTTAATATTCCTTAAAAAAACATAAACAAACCAATTTCCCCATATATTTCTTGTATTTATGGTAATGATATAATATATGGAATAGCTCAAAGACAACAATAACAATTTAACTTAATTACTGTTTATATTTTATTGGACAAATATATTATTATAGCGTCAGTTCTGGGTGCTCCACTTCAGTGCTACAGTTTCACCTGTGCCCTTCTACCATATATTGAAATTATTATCATATTTTATTTTTATACTTTATTTCTTTGTTTCATTCAAATCTGTGAAAATGTTGATATAATGTATACTTGTATTTTCAGTTAATAGTTCCAGTTAAAATTTTAAAGCAAAATTTATTCATGAGGGAAGGCCCATTACCGAGTTATCTAGAACATCACTTCTTTTCACATATTAATATAATTTATGGTTTACCTATATGGTTGACTGAAAGAAAAATTGTGAAGGTATATTTTTTAATTTAATTTTATGTTATCGTTCCACTTTTTTGTTTTGATTTTTAAAAGTGAATATGTTTTTTCAAAGTCATCAGAAATTAAAGATCGTTGTTATTCATTTTAAGATTATTCATGCAATTAATGAATTTTTTGTTCAATGAATACACAATGTGTTTGTTACTTTCTTTTTAGAAAAAAGTCTTGTTTGGATATGGATTTTGCCTTAAAACAGAATCTACATTGTCGAGCTGGCAGCAAACATATCAGCATAAATCATCTTCATTTGAGGGAGAAGTTTGAACTGATGACATTACTTAGTACTGACTGTTAATCCCTTAATGTTCATTTTTTTGGTGACATTGAACAATGATGTCAGGGGCAATATAAATTTGCTAATGGCATATCATTTCAATCTTTTGACTATAGTGTTATATACTAAACTAGAAAGTGTTGCATATCATGTATGAAAATAATCAAAGAGAAATCTTTCAATACATGGTGTAAACATATATGCCAATTTTAGCTAATGTCAGTTTTTAACCCATCTGCAGAAATTAAAAAACTTATACATAAGAAATGGGTTTGCCTGGGAGTGCATTAGGATCATTGGAACAAAGAAAATTATCCTTTTTCAGTGATGTAATCCACTGTCTAAATGTTCATATGACCAGTAAACCCTCAGCTTTCACAGTTCCAGGTTTGTTAAAAAAAATTACTATTTCGTTAAGCATTCCCTAATATATTTTAGTGTAATATATATTTCATTCAGTGATATGAATTTTCATGTACATTTTATATTTATTAAAAACAACTGGTAAGTTTATGTGTATGTGACCATTCTATACTATAGAACTTGTTCTCTAGAATATATGTACAATAAAATTATCATTATTTTGTTTAATCTCATGTTCTACTGTCTTTTAATCACATGTGTTGCACAATCTTCCTTTTGCCTCTGTATGTGTATGATTAGTTACCATGTGAATGTCATAAAATGTGGTGTCTACTATATTGATCTGAAATGGCTTTGAACCTACATTAAGGCTGACAATGTACATTTATTTGACTAGCTTTGCCCTGGGACCACCTAATTTAATTTTGAAAAGCATGAACTGCAAACAAAGACAGGCTTAACCTTTGCTGTACACATTACTACCTATACTACACAACTCATAATAAGGCATTTCATACATTTGTCTATGTATTCAAATAAACATTATATATATATATATATATATATATATATATATATATACAAACAAATACAAACACATTTCAGGTAATTTTAAGTGTACAAAGAAGTATCCACATCCTTATCAATGTTGGCAAATTTGTTGTCATGCAGTTTTGTTTTATACATTAATCACACAAGAAACACTTTGGTCTTTTAACATTTGATAAAATATGTATTAACAAAATCAACCATACATTCAAAGTTCAATCATCTGGTATCTTTATGTCCTGTGATTCACAGGTTGCACAAGCTGAAATATTGTCTTAACATTCTAGGCACATATAATGTTATCCCTGTCTTATTACCTATTGGTCTAAATACTGCGAATCATTTTCCTTTGGGATTCACTTATTTTATTTTTTATGGCTTAATTATTTATTAGTGGAAAAGTAAGGTCATGACAGACTTAAATATTATATTAATTTAAATTAACAAATTAATATTCAAGGAAACTCTGGTTACACAGCTTTTTGACAACACAACTGATAACTTTATTTTGAGTACTCAGAATAAGTTGAGTTAAAATATCATTAAATAAAAAATAATTGCATGGAGCACACTTGTTTAACAATTTATTATTATGGGGGGGGGGGGGGGGGGGAGTTGCCCATGGCTCATAAAATATTTATAACTGAAGGCACTGAGTGGAAGTAGGTACGAGGGTTGTGCTAATGGTTTTATCACTGACACACAAATTTGAATAAACCAACTGTTAAGAAAATCCAGAACCAAACTCAAAATTATCTTCAGTGTAAATCTTTGGAACCAGGTCTGAGATAGTCCATCTCTGGACCCTTGTGTCCTATGTTAGACCTGATGGACGGACACGTAGGGTCCATGGCACATCTGCCAAATCCTAAGAGCACCATCGTTACAAAATATGTAACGATGGGTTTGGGGTCCGCCGCTGAGATGACAGGCCTAATCGCTTACAAAAACTGAACCTGGCTTATCTAGAGAACCGTTACTAACCGTCTACAAGTTTGATTGTACTTTCCTACTTCAAAAATATAATATTTTGATTCTTTTTCCTCACGGATCCTCTAAGACAGGCAGTCATGACCCGTTTACAATATGGAAGACCTACCGCGGTGCACTGTGGGACGGAATCGCACTCTCCATGCAAATGAAAGCCTGCTGTATGTCTGCATTCACTGCAATGGGGCCGGACCCTAAGACCTTGAGATGGTATCCAGCATTCAGATAGATAAGATAAGATAAGATAAGATAAGATAACATTTATTAGCCTTCAGTTCCAGGAATTTGTTGTTGACTTGCAATTCATTACATAAAAAATAAATAAGTAAATAGATAGATAAATACATAAAAATAATACATAAAAATACATAAAAATCACACATAACATATTGACTATGCATGTAAAATTAAGCATGTAAAAATGATAAAACAGATAATTCTGCAGGTAAAACACATAATTCAAAACATTAAATTTCTAAGAGGGTTGTGAGTTAAAAAGTTTAATACTGTGGTACGAGAGATTTTTTAAAACGAGTTGTTCTGCAGAATATTGTATCTAGGCGTTTACCTGATGGTAAAAAACGGAACTCTGAATATAGGGGATGTGTTTTGTCATTCATGACCTTAGATATGAAGGCCATTGTTTTGGTTTCACAGATTTCCTGGTGTGTGGCAAGAGAAGTACCAGTTATTCTACTACTTCTCTTCCTGGTATTATTCAACTGTTTCTTTAACTTATCAGATATATTTGTAAACCAGCACTCCAGTGAATAAGTAAGGACACTGGAAATTACTGAATTATAAAACATGATAATTATGGTTTTGTCAATATTAAGCTTTCTTAGATAATAAAGGTAATATAATCTTTTGTTTGCTTTCTTGGATTGATTCAACACATGTTCTTTCCAATTCAGATTTCTGTCAATAATACATCCTAAGTATTTATAATTTTCTACAATATCAACATCTTCATTTTTGATAGCAACTGGGGGAATTACAGATTTTGATCTCCTAAAATCAAAGACTACTTCTTTAGTCTTCTTTACATTTAACTGAAGGTAGTGTTCCTCACACCAACCAGTCACATATTGAATGGTTTTCCTGTAAAGCGATTCATCATTCTTGTGTATCAGGCCTAGAATGACAGTGACGACTTCTTTATTGCCAAAAGGAAAAGCCTAATGATAGAAATGACTGGATCTGTTCATTATCTTAAGGAAAATACCTAGAAATCGATGCCATAAAAGTTTGTTAGGCTTGCTGCTTTCCCTCATACAGATGTGGTCAATTTGATTATATTGTATCAATTGGAGTGTTTGTAACATTTCTATCTCTCTCTCTTTCTCTACCTCTCTCTTTCTCGTAAATGACACTGGAAATGTATTTTTTCCTCTCTTGTTAAATGACACTGGAAATGATTTTTTTTTACTGAAAACTGTACATTATCAAAATCACCTGAAATCGCTTTGTGTGTTTCTTCCTTCAATCCCCATCCCCCAAGCTATATATAAACATGGAACATATATAAAAATGATTTATCCCGAATAAATATGAAAACATGACATTATAAATTTTTTATCCATAAAAATTCAGCAAAAATAACGACTTATACTGGTAGGAATACACTATTTATTTATACATAGTCTATAAAAAGGCATACTCATCTTTGTGGGGATATAAAAATAAGTACAATCAAATGCGCATAAAAGCTAAAAATGTTATATATATATATATATATATATATATATATATATATATATAGAGAGAGAGAGAGAGAGAGAGAGAGAGAGAGAGAGAGAAGGTAGAGTTACCCTCCGTTGTAAAGTGCTCTATTGCCTACAGACTAGGTATAACTCTGAAGAAAAACAACACTGTAATATATATATATATATATATATATATATATATATATATTAATTCCATTCATGAGTCTCTCGCTGAATATATATATACTCTCACAATAAAAATACCAGATGATCAAATAGTTAAGAAAGTTCGGATACTTTATTAATTGTCACAAGAATTTAAGACTGTCGGCACCTGACTTGCTGCACTGGAGAGGTAAAGTAGGCCTATGTTTTACTATATTCATAATTTAATTTTATAATTTCCGTAAAGAAATGTAAAAAGTCAGGGATATCGTGATTCTGCTCAAGTACATAAATATGTATACTGTGTATAATACACATATATACCTTAAGTCGCAAAGGGGCATTTATTCTTTTAAAAAAATAAAAAGAGGCTCCCGCTGGTATTCTTGTCTATCGAGGAATTCCTGATACATGTTAGTACTTTAGTACTGGTCATAGAGAAACAAAATATAAGGTAATTCAGGTATAAAAGAGATAATTCCTCTTAAAATTTCTATTAAGAAAGCATATGAGGGCCGAAACATGCACTGCATGCATAGAGCGATGTCTGCATGCCGGGCGTGTGCGCATGCCTATATAGTAAATATCTATTGTGTCTATTGAAAATCTGGTAAAATGTATTTAAATAACAACTTACTTATACACTACAATATGTAAGAAAATATATCATTTATAAGAACTTTATAAATGCATATGCATGTTTATATATAATTAATTGATTTGTATAAATTACATATATATGTTATAACATATAACATATAATATACTTGTTTATTAAATAATATGTTATTGTTCACCAAGCACAATTATTATTGATTATTTTATGAAATTTGCGCTAAACAGCGGTACTTGTCTCAGACAAAAATATAAAATACCACATAAGTTTTTCATCTTCCATAGCGATTCCACATTCCGCCAAGCAAGTCTCTTTTGAAAATACCGCGTGACCGCTTGCGCTTGCCGCCCGCTGTAGCGCATGCCATAATTTAGAATGTATGTCAGCTGTACAATAAATGCAATATTTATGTTTATGTTATAAGAGAATGCGCTCAGTCCGATAACTGTTTTGTATGCATGTCATGTTATAAATAAAATGCGCTCCGTCAACATTTTTTTGTTAAGAACTAGATGTCGTATAAAGCGAAAAGCATGCATTATAATATTAGGCTTATATATATATATATATATATATATATATATATATATATATGAGCTCCTTTCACACACACATGCACACACACATATTTATGTATGTTAAGTGAGAATTAACGCAATAACTGAATTCCTGATAAAAGTCTTATGAAAAAGCCTCTCAAATTTATAGAGTTGAGATATATACAATAATATACGGATAAAAAGTTCATGGTTTTCTTGTAACGTTTATTTTAAACGTAATTGGTTATAAGTTAAGATTTAGACAGGCTTTTTCATATTATAAAATAAATACTCCCCGTTCACAGTTACGTTAAAAAACCAGCTCGTTCCTCTGTGACAATCGATATGCATCTTGTTTATAATCGTATTGATTTCTTAAAATGATTGCGCTCCTGTAACACGACGCTGTCTGAGTTTTTACCTCACTGCGCAGATGTAGGCATGCACAAGACAGCTTACAGACTTGACACATGAGACATAAATATCTCTAGCGAAAATAAATTTAATTTTAGGTGAATTCTCTTTAACCTTTCAAAAGAATATAGTTTTCAGATAATCAACATTTTATATTGGACAATGGATCGACCCAGCGGAGTTAGACACAGGCCGGGCCCCGGGCCAGTACATCTGCATGTAATGGTTAAAAAAAATGACATTTGCAGAATGTGTATAGTGGTGCAATGCAATGTTTGTGTACCTTGGCAAACGTTTAGTCTAAGCCATATATATATATATATATATATATATATATATATATATATATATATATATATATATATATATATACTTCGCATTAATAGCAAGTACATTTGTGCATAATTTTGTGTTAATTTTGGATGTAGCAGTTTTTGGCTATTTTAATCACACAAATAAGTAAAATCTTAATACAAAACGCCTAAAATAAGATCGTTTATATTCATTACAGTGCTTGGTTGGGCAAACACATCTTGTCCACCATATTTTTTTATTTCCCTGCATATGCAAGCGTGTTTGTGAAAATCGTAAAAGGCTGTATATATGGTTATGGCTTCCATAAAAAAATTATTGAGAAATTAAATTGATTGTACAATAGGCTTTTCATGAATTCTTGTCTAATGTCATGTTTTAATATGTATTCGGGATAAATCCTTTATTATATGTTTATATCTTGCCTGGGGGAGGGGGACGGAAGGAAAAGATCACAAAGTGAGCGCGAGAGAGAAATATTACAAACAAGATGTAGAAATAGAGTGGCTTATCAAGAAATATGAGAACAAGGGAGTGCTAATATGGGTTAGCAGAAAGTGGGTATATTAAGAATTAATAAGTTCTTTTGTTCTTTTTTAACAATTTTCTGTCATATATTTATATATATATATATATATATATATATATATATATATATATATATATAAGGTTTATTACTGGTATACATGGGGAGGGTCTTCCTCCAATATTGAAAAAAATTATAAACTGTTTCCTCGAAGTTATGACCCGGCAGAGCGTTATAACGGAAAGATTCGATACGTCGGTAAAGAAATTTTGGGTGCTGTCTTAATTATTGAGCATATCACGTACAGATATGCACATTATGAATTAGAAAGTAACAAACTGTGGTAAATTTTATAATTTAATAGCTAGGGAATAAAATAATCTGAAAAAAAATGAAAATTAATTACAAATATCTGGGAAAAATTAAATAAAAAGAGAGATGTTTCAGCTCAAGGGGGTGGGGGGGGGGCACCCCTCTTGATCCACCACTGTCATACAATATGATTAAATTGACCACATCTGTATGAGGGAAAGCAGCAAGCCTAATAGATCTTTATGGCACCGATTTCTAGGTATTTTCCTTAAGATAAAGAACAGATCCAGTCATTTTTATTATTAGACTTTTCCTTTTGGCAATAAAGAGGTCGTGAATGCTGGATACCATCTCAAGGTCTTAGGGTCCGGCCCCATTGCAGTGAATGCAGACAAACAGCAGGCTTTCATATGCATGGAGAGTGCGATTCCGTCCCACAGTGCACCGCGGTAGGTCTTCCATATTGTAAACGGGTCATGACTGCCTGTCTTAGAGGATCCGTGAGGAAAAAGAATCAAAATATTATATTTTTGAAGTAGGAAAGTACAATCAAACTTGTAGACGGTTAGTAACGGTTCTCTAGATAAGCCAGGTTCAGTTTTTGTAAGCGATTAGGCCTGTCATCTCAGCGGCGGACCCCAAACCCATCGTTACATATTTTGTAACGATGGTGCTCTTAGGATTTGGCAGATGTGCCATGGACCCTACGTGTCCGTCCATCAGGTCTAACATAGGACACAAGGGTCCAGAGATGGACTAGGTCTGAGAGTGACAGCAAGCCGGCACACTGGTCCCGCGTTATCGCCTCAGACAGGTGTCTGATTCCGTGCACGTTCCCCTCTCTGCACTTGTAGTTGTACCCGCTTGATCACTGATAATCCCTTGCTCTACGTACCCGAGATGGTGCAGGAAGTATGATCAACAATACTTGGACATAATAAATCCCGGCAGAAAAACAAACGAGAATGAATCCGATACGATGTGTTGACAGATACATGGAAAACACCACGTGAAGCTATTGTTTTGGTAATAGTGGTAGCGACCCAGAAACATCTGCGCATGCGCAACGACCAGGTCATTGTATTCATGCAACCTAAATAAATATGCATGAGCCTGTAAAAGGTTCGTTCCATTACGTTACACACTTTTGTAAGTGTTGAACTTAAATTCAGCAACCCATCCGAACTTTGATTCAGATATTTCGCCGTTTGTTCGGAAAGGGAAGGTCGGTGATTGGAAAAACTACTTTACCGAGGGACAAAGGAACGACGCTGATGTCAGGTATCAGGATTTTGTAAGGAAAACAGGAGTCACGTTCAGGTTTGAGTAAACTCAGCCACAGTATGAAAACACTGACATATTACGTTCGTAAATTCTAATTAATAAATGGTAAGAAATGTTGCATGTTGTTTGTTTGATTCAACAGCAACATATTTGCAACAGATTCTAAAATTATAATTCCAGCCTGTAATTATTTGTGTTGACCATGGCTTCACGAACGGGTACACCCCACGATATTATACAACATATTACTATTTTTTCTTTATATAAATAAAACTTGTTCCTTGCAAAAACAATGCAGCTGTATGTATTTGTTACCTAACCGTGTAAGGCTTTATACAAGTAATAGGTCAGAGATTGAGGTTAGAGTTCCTTATTCTAAATACACGTTTGATTTTTATTTATATTGAAATGGGAGTTATAGATTAGGAGTGGTAAGTTTTCATTTGTTGTGACCATGCTGGTTTATACTTAAAGATAAGACAACTATTATTACAAGAGTATTTGATGACACATACGGATAATGTTGACGATAAAAATGTTGATCCGGATCACAATCTGGGTCCAGGAATTTGCTAAGAAAATGTTGCCTTTTTTTACAATGCCATATGAGGGTAAAGAGCTGTCAGTATCCTATAACGTTCAATGATTGTCCTGCTGTGTTTGACCCACATTTCTGACAATGCCATATGCGGGAATGAGATGCTTTGCGGAGGTCTGCACGAGTCCAAATTTTCAGTTTAATATATTCTTCATACCGAGATCAGAGAGTCCGAGCTTGTGACTTTCTAATCTATTTGGTTCATATCAATTTGCATTTAATATATAGCATTCAAACTTTCAGAATTCGAATATTACGGCTCCGCTGAATACTATCAACAATTTTTACAAAAGTCATAAGTAAATGGTTTAGCTGTTCTTTTGTTATGTACAATAACTCACCACCAGGTATTACAGCCTGAAGTCTTTGAACAGTGGTCAAACTGAAGAAGTCGCCCAAGAATGATCAAGTTGTGGACGGGAAAGACCCTTCCTTCAGCTCAGTACAGCTGCACTTATATAATGCCACATGCGTTGAAATGTCTTCGGTGAAAGTTGTCATGGGACCTGACGCTGAATGCAGCCTGAATGCAGTCTTGATCGAGACTATGGTGAAAGCTATGTGGGGAGACCTCGTTTGTTTTGTTATAATCCTTGGCATGACATATGATCAGAAACAAGCATTCTCTATAGTTGCACAAAAATAACATTAAGCTGTGTCCATCACGTTTTTTTATTTTTTTTTTCATCTTATTTTTTTCATATCCTCTAGTCAACCTTGAATCTGAAATATTGGTCATGTAAGTTCACCCTGAACGTTAATTTCATAACCTGGTTTGGCAACAGGATAAGGAGCTTCCTTATAACACGTCGTAATTTTCAATGGCTATTTCATCGTTTTCATGTGCGTTTGTATGAGCCATGACGCAGCTGATCCCTAGGTTCTGCTGTGTGGCCAGATGACCACCTGGGACCCAAAGAGATTTGGCGAAGGGTTTTATTTCTTAAATGTCCAGCGTTTCGTGACAGCTTCGTATGTTAGTTAATCTTTACCAAACAAGATTATGTATCTTCTCTCACTGAAGTCATTTCTGTCCGGTAAGATGTAGAAAAAAACCTAGAATCTGTTTTGAGAAGGGCTTGGAGATTTGCTCTAAATGATAAAACTTCAGGTTATTCAACTCTATTAGATAATGCAAATATGTTTAGTCTTGAGGTAACCCGGGTACAAGGAATCGCGGCAGGGGTTTATAAGACATTATAGGGCCTACATGGACTAAATGCCTCTTATATTGATAAATATATTACTGTAAACCCTGCTCTTATTATAACACCAGGCCAGAATTATTTTTTTTTCTCGTGTTAACACCACTTATTATGAAAAACATTCTTTTTCTTTTGTTGCTCAAAAAAAAAAAAAATGGAATAATCTACCTACTGATATAAGGGTCTCAAAGTCCCTCCTTTGCACTTTTTAAACAAGTTAAAAAGAAATGGCAATTCGATACTAAAGTATTCTAGATTCTATGCATACTTTTCGTAATCATGTGTTTTATATATGTCTCTCATGGACTAGTCTAATACCTTATGGATAATCTCTTATTAGTGTATATCAACTATTTGCTCTTATTCGTTATCTGTTATATATATTGTTACGGAACCTAATATAAACAGATCACGTATGCGTGATGAACACAAATTCTGTAACGGAGATAAAAAAAATCAGATTCTGTAACACTAGGCAGCGTGAAAACAACCCTAACATTACCATACACTAAATTAATACAATTATACAGTAAAACAGCGGTATAGCAACAAGTCAATACTATCACATAAAAAATAATGTATGTGCACAGTACCTGGATACCAACACCATCACAACGATAAGTCCTTTAAATGTAAACTCTCGGAGAATGACAGTCAAGTGGAAAGTTCTTGCAACAACCCAGAAAGTAAACTGAAGTCCAAATGCATAAAATCCAGGAGAAAGTCTTTGAAAATCTATAATTGCCGCATTAGTCGGATAAGGTCCTGACACACGCTTCTGCGTCCGCTGGTATCTGCTCTGCTGCCTGCTCCTGGTTTTAAAACACAGCCCCTTTATATACCTTCACACCTCAAGCCGAGAATTTTCCACTTCTCGAACAGTCTATGAGATCTTGCACAACACAGTAAGCACGCGTTTCAGGAATTCTCTAGAAAAACAGCGCTGTGTGTATCTCTACATGCCAGGCTCATCACGTGACCTCGGCCAGGCGTGAAAACCCAAGGCTAAACATGACAACGAGAGTTCAACCAGTACGGATTAAACATAGAATGTAACACGCGGCCAGACACGAGTGCCACAACAGGAGTTACGCCCGTGTCACATAATAAAAAGAGCACCTGTAACAATATATACATGTGTATATATATATATATATATATATATATATATACCCAGTCGGGAATTTGACATCACGGTGATCTCACAATGGCATCACATATTATATCACATGACCTCATCGTGTGACCTCACTGTGACATGAAATCTGTAACCTAACACTGGTATCACAGTGATGTCACACGCTTAGGTCACATGGTGATCATACTGTGACTTCATCCTGATATCTCTTTCTTGATGTCACAGAGATGTCACATGCTGATGTCACCACGACATCACAGATTAGCTCACACAGACCTCATGCTGTGACATCACTGTGACATGAAATCTGTAACCTAACACTGGTATCACAGTGATGTCATACGCT
Organism: Sipunculus nudus; assembly: GCA_026874595.1. Lineage (NCBI taxonomy): Eukaryota > Metazoa > Annelida > Sipuncula > Golfingiida > Sipunculidae > Sipunculus > Sipunculus nudus. The sequence continues at coordinate 9,427,752 of CM049308.1, forward strand.
TAGGTCACATGGTGATCATACTGTGACTTCATCCTGATATCTCTCTCTTGATGTCACAGAGATGTCACATGCTGATGTCACCACGACATCACGGATTAGCTCACACAGACCTCATGCTGTGATCTCACTGTGACATGAATTTTGTAACCTCACACTGGTGACACAGTGATGTCACACGCTTAGATCACATGGTGATCATACTGTTATTTCACCATGATCTGTCTATCTCGATGTCACAGAGATGTCACATGCTGATGTCACCACAACATAACAGATTAGCTCACACAGACCTCATGCTGTGATCTCACTGTGACATGAATTTTGTAACCTCACACTGGTGACACAGTGATGTCACACGCTTAGATCACATGGTGATCATACTGTTATTTCACCATGATCTGTCTATCTCGATGTCACAGAGATGTCACATGCTGATGTCACCACGACATCACAGATTAGCTCACACAGACCTCATGCTGTGACCTCACTGTGACATGAATTTTGTAACCTCACACTGGTGACACAGTGATGTCACATGCTTAGGTCACATGGTGATCATACTGTGACTTCACAATGATCTGTCTATCTCGATGTCACAGAGATGTCACATGCTGATGTCACCACGACATCACAGATAAGCTCACACAGACCTCATGCTGTGACCTCACTGTGACATGGATTTTGTAACCTCACACTGGTGACTCAGTGATGTCACATGCTTAGGTCACATGGTGATACTGTAATTTCACTTTGATCGCACTCTCTTCATGTCACAGAGATGTCACATGCTGAGGTCACATGGTGATCATTTTGTGATATCACCATGACACCTCTTTTTCTCTGTCTGTCTGTCTGTCTGTCTCTCTCTCCCTCACACACACACCCAATATACAAAACATCCAAATCAGAAAAGACACATAAAATTATAAATTTTATTTCTAATGTTTCACAGTATGTCAGGTTGCACTGATTGTTACACACGACATATATGATATCGGAATACTTCTCCTTTCACTTATTTGCTGCCCGCCTCAGTCCCGTATTAACATTGGCCAAAAAGACCTCTTTTTGTCTGGACACTTCTGATAGGACAGATGTTAGAAACATCCTCTCTGGCTCTTCTGGGCGTTAGTTGATCTTCTTTGTTAAAAGTCTTCAGACAAGCTAAAACAAAACAGCCTTAATTTCGTTTTGTGAAAATTATTTACACATGATAAAAGAATAAATTCAGTAGTATGGCTTTGTTTAAGATATAAATGTCTCCAATCCCAATCGGCCTCCCCCAAAAGTTAAAGAAAATATCTCCAAAGTTAGGGGGTTACATGCAATCATCCTAGATTTCTGTAGATTAGATCTTGAAGATCAAGGTCACAAGTCACCAGTTTTCAAACACTTCTAACACTTGAAGGAAACATCTTGTGTGTCAAATCTGAGGAAAAATCTTCAGTAACTCATATGTGACAGGAGTAACTTAACATAGATTTCCTCAGAATTAACCTCGTTCAGGAAATGGATAAATTATACTTGTTTCACATTTGAGGGGGGAAATGCAATACTTGTTTATGATAAATGTATCTTGTTAACAAGAAATTCTAATGATGACTGATGGCGGGACTATAAAACAAGGGACCCATGTGTCACGGTGCTCATCTGAAGTTGACCAGGAAGATAAAAATCTATAATAATAACAAAAAGCGATGTCTTGGAGGAAAAGGAAACATAGGCCATGGTTGGTTGACATGCTAGGTTTATATTTATGAGTAAGGAATAAGAGTGATCAAACAAAGAGTGATCGCTATAGCTCAGATGACTTATAGTCAGCTGAGCTGATAAAGGGTTCTAAGTGGAACCCATTTTGGTTCTTTGGCTTGTCACATATTTGGAACCCATCTTGGTTCCCTGAGGAACCCTGAATGTAGGTTCCTTCTGGAACCCTCAAAAAGGGTTCCCTGGGGAACCTTTCAGGTTCTGTAAATACATTTTTGGTTCCTTGAGGAACCTTGTATGGTGCTAATTACTTCCGCTGGGTCTTTGCAAAACCATTATTAAGGTCCCTTTTTAAATTAACCAGGAATGGTTCTACAGACATTAACTGGGTTCCTTGACTTATTTGTTCCGACAGGAACTTTGACAGTTTATACATATTCTGGGTGAACCTATTACACCAAACCAGACAGGACCAATTCAAAGTCACTGCAGGGCGAGATAAAGGAACAGATCTAGCACGATTCCTTTTCCTTGGCAGAGGTATGCCCTCAACTGGCATGTCATTCCACTTGGATATTATGACACTTTAATGGGGGACTTTTTTTTTTATCAAATGGATAGTAACTGTAAAAAAACACAAGAATAAAATACGGGGGTAAACATACTTTATTTAACTTTAAACGAAGCAATTCATATACTACATATGTGCAGTTCAGAACAAGCAAATGATTGGATGTAGCATTCAGGATTTCTCTCTTAGAATGGTAACACAGGGTACTCCAGAAATCCTTAAATTGGTATTACCTCTTATATGTGTGCTTCAAAGTTTATGTTGCAGTAACTTTATAGAATAGGTTTTCTGTTTCCCTTTACACATTTAACTGTAAAAATCCTAATTAGTTGATCCTTCTTGGGCCAGTTGAGGCTTATAATGCAATATACGCAGCCATCAATTTCATATTCGTTTAAACGTGACTCTGCATCCACTTTCTCCATGAATACCATCAGCAACGATGAAAGCATGACATGATTCTTCTGCTATCGATTCTATAACACCAGCATCATTGTTGATTTGGCAGCATATGGCAGGACATCGTAGGTTAATATCAACCAACTGCATAATAGCCTGTCAAAGAGACAATTTAAATTTTCAATTGTAAGCAAAGCAATCAGATGAATTTGACTTGACATTTTTACTGTAATATTATTCTCTTTTGAATTATTGAATGGGACATTCTCAAATTTAAAGCCAAGCAGTTTTACAAAGTTCTTTTGAATAAAGTGTAATTGATGTAAAAATAATAAAATTGTTTCAAATGAGAAAACTCAAAGTAGGTGAAGTGTTCTTATTAACATTATTAAACACATTTCTAAATAAAGAAATAAATATATTAACAAATTCTATAATGAGTTCAGCCATACGCAATGTGTGTGACTACCTTCATTCACTATCAGATAAAAAACAGCAAATGTGACTGGCTTCACACTCGATGTGAATGTGCCTACCATCACTCCCTATTAGATATCAGGTGAAATGTGGTTATCTTCACTCAGTATGTGCCTGTCTTCACTCGCAGCCGAATATCAAAAGCAAATGTGGCTGGCTTCACACTCGATGTGAATGTGCCTACCTTCACTCCCTCTTAGATATCAAGTGGAAATTTTGTTGCTTTCACTCAGTATGTGCCTGCCTTAACTTCCTGTTAGACATTAACAGTTAATGCGCTGGCCTCGTACACACAAAATGCATGTGCCAAACTTCATTTTATAACAAAGCTCAGATGACTTCAAGAAGATAATAAAGCTGGTCATATCGTTCTAGGACAAATTAAACGTGTTATAGACAATCATAAAATATATAATAAATGTATAGTTTATGACAATCTGCTCAGAGCTGGTTTTCTTGTTGCTGGGACTTTTGTTGTTATTTTAAATGTTGCATGCGTTTTTGCACTTGGCAAGATAAATTGCTTTGATACTACCACCATGACAAATTTCAACATTTCGTCTTCAGCTCTTCATACTTCATAATTGGTCTTTTGTTTAGCGAAGAGTCTTCACTCACCCTGAAAATATAGAACAATATTTATTTAGATTGAGCGGATGTGAATTGTGACATCATTTTTTTATTTAAATCAATGGAGTTACCTACGAATCAGTGTGTTCATTTACATGTATATCATGCCTTAATGACATAGAAATATGTGACCCATTGTCATAACGCTCCACATTATATTAGAGTCTATCATTTACAAAATTGTTTGTTACATTTTTGGAGAAATGTATTGCAAATTTCAGGAATTTATAAATGTATGTCTGCATAAATTTTTTTTCAATTTCATACTTATACCCAAAAAAAATGAAAAAAAAACTTGTTGGCTATTTCAATTTAAACTCTGCATGATGACAGAAAAAGAAAGCACGACTTCATTTTCCAAGGCAAAATGCTGAATGATGAGATAATGAAGCCTGTAAGTATTAAAAAAATAAAGTTTAAGATGGCTATATTTTAATCAAACAATGGATAAATATGAGATCAAAATAAATTGCAAACCCGAGCATGATTTTGTTGGGAAATTATAGTTTATTTTTGTACAAATTTGAAGCAACTTTGTAAAATGTTACAACTATTACACCATATTCTTTGAGATCTCCGGCCAAGCCATTTAGCAAGTTAACAAGAATAAATGTGTGAAAATGGCAAAAAAAAAAAAAATAAATTGTATATACATTCATATAATATATTTTGTAATCATAATATTTATTTATTATCTATTTGTTCATAACATGGGACTCAAGGGGGAGGGGGTCCTAATAATATCCATAATATTAGTGGTACTGTATTAATTTCCCATAATATTTGAGACAGCATTTTTGGTAAAAATAAATAGTACTACTTTGAATAAAGGCCCATTTTCTACTGTGTTTATATCTTAAAATTGGTCACTTATTGTAACCACATTTTCTTCGATAAATATTTCTATTGCATTTCAAACAAGTAATGTTCTGCTCATAATGAAATTCGGTCACATCATGTTCTTCTGTAAGAAAGGCAGCTGGTCAATCATGGTGGAAAAGTCAAAAGTGAATGTTGTCTGCATGGGAGGGTATTCTAAAGGTATTCGCTGTACAGCAGGCCAAGCTGGGTCTTCATTGAAACAAAATGTATACACAGCAATGTCATAGTCATACATACAGTCCAGCAATAAACATGTCCGACCTCCTGAATCTTCACACTACTAGTGGGCCGTATATTTATCCCTCCAGCAGGAAACCTGCCATCTTGTCATTTCGGGTCTATTACGGTCACTGATGGCCAGGACTGACCAGTACAACAGATAGACAATTAAAGCCAGTCCATCAGATAAACCTGCTGATAATAAATATTACAGTCGGGTCTGCTTCCAACAACTTTATAAATCAAGATCAAATAGTTTCTGTTAGTTAAAAAGTCTTATACTTATCTGATTTTCAAATATTCTTCAGTGCTGTGCCCTTTCCACATTCAGCTTCTTTTAGCAAAGAAAACACGGGTATCGTGTATCGTGCGCAAAAGGTTATATGACTCCGTCTGAGGAACCCTTCACGTGGCTGTGGAAACTGCTTTATTGAAAAGAATGCTGTCGCTTGCACAGAACCATTTTAACGCATACAGAACCACCAAGTTTCCACCTGAAACTACAGAGTTCCCCAAGGATGCCCATGGAACCCTTATTTCTGAGAGTGTGTTACATAACCTGTCATGACTGGTGCTGGCATGGCCTTGCTATACACAACATAGGTTTCAATGGTCACATTATATTATGTAAACCTTTGTTTTTATTGTAAAGGTTGATATGAATTCATACAATTGATGTTTTTATTTCAGTTAATAAATATTTAACATGCCCAACTCAAATTCATTCTTTATTGTATAATTTACTGGGTGTTCTGATCCATGTATTTTAATGATCTAATACATGTATTAAACAAGGGACCCATGGGTCATTGTGCTCAGCTGAAGTTGACCTTGAAGGTAAAAATCTAAAATAATATCAAATGGAGATAAAGTGTAAGAGGAAGAGGTAATATAGGCTATGGTTAGTATGATTTGTTTGTATTGATGAGCAAAAAATTGTTGCAAATAATATTATGTGACCTAACCATGTGTTTCCTATGTTGAAACTGAAGCATGTGAGCAGTTTGTGAACAAATGATCTGTACTATTACCATGATCATTAGTTGGCTTTTTGATTAACTGTTGACATTTCAGTAGTTTACACATTTGTTTAATTGAATCTATTTTTTTGCATAATATATATTATTTAATATATATGTATTTTTTTTTATTTTATGACATGTATACAGTTGAAATATATCTAATTAACAACATAAATACAGGGTAAATAAAGGCTGATCTCCAATTCTGCTGAGGCAGGAAAGTAATGAACAAATGTTTGTATCAGATCCTCATTTTTTTATCACATCAAATTTTTTTTTATTATAAGTTTACATTTCTATACATTTCCAATATAACATATATAACTGAATATAAAAGTTGATTCATAATTTTCAATTGCATTTTCATAAATCTCAATCTAGTCAGATAACACCACATCATGCATACAAATGTTTATTTATTTTTTACCACAAAAATAAATCTTTAAATCTGCAAAACAACTAGATATTTCTTGGCACCGCAGGTGCCATAGTATCGCCAGACAATTAATCCCCCCCCCCTCTTTAAGAATAGACCCCCATCTTCAGCAACAATTAATTAATTGAAAGGCCATAACCCCAATTTATATATACATCATCCCATAACCCATGTCTATGTACATGAATAATATGAAAGAAATCTGTCTGATAGTTTTTGACTTATAATGCTCACAGTACAGTTAAGTGGCAATTATGGGGGTATTAAACGGCACGAAAACAAGTAAAAGAATAACAGGTGGCGCCACCTGTTTCCGGTACATGACATTACTATCCTAGATCTTCGGTCAAGTTTTTGGACCAATCCATGCATCCCTTATTGAGATATTAATGATTTTGTGTGATTTTCACCATATATGGCAAAATTCAAGGTCAAGGCCACTCATAGGAAAGGTCATGACCCAAATTTAAATAAACATCATCCCAGAACCAATATTTATGTATATGCATAATATAAAAGAAATCTGTCCATTACGGTTTGACTTATAATGCTCACAGTACTGTCAAGTAGCAATTTTGGGGGTATTAAACGGCACGAAAACAAGTAAAGAATAATAGGTGGCGCCACCAGTTTCTGGAACCTGACAACCCTATCCATGATCTTCCATCAACTTGATTTTGGGATCAATCCATGCAAGATTTCTTGAGATATCTAAGAATTTGTGTGATTTTCCCCAAAATTAGACATATTCAAAGTCAAGGACACTCTCCTAGTCAAGGTCATGACCTCATTTTAAATAGGTGTCGTCCTCTCACCCATATCTATACATATATCAAGTTTGGTAAAGATCCGTGAAATATTTTTGAGTTATCACGCCAACAAGATTTATATGCGGCGGCGGCGGCGGCGGGACCGGTATGAAAACATAGTATCCCCCGACTTTGTCTGGGGATACAATAAATATATATAAAAAAATACTTGATTTATATTTCAAAATTTTAAATTGTGTCTTTATTTATCCATAATGTGCTTCATATTTTATAAATTTAAGCATACTGATGGGTTAAATTATATTTGTTATAATCATTTAAAAGAAAATTAATTTCTTTAAAAATGCTACATAAACACAACATGGCATCTTCTGGATTACATCTTTTTAAGGAAAGTTTTTGTATATTGGAGTGGAAACAGCATTACAATTAAGGAGATACAGTGAAAACAATAACAATTACTGCATAACACTTGGTGGGTTGGGTTTGCGGGGGGAGGGGGATTGGGGTGGTGATATGAAAATAACAGTACACCTGTCACAGCAGGGCTTCTCCCCCAGTGACTGTAACAAATCAGAAACCCTTGCATAGCTGAATTCCAGTGACCTGGAGAGGGACCCTGCATCTTTAATCTGTTATCAAAGGAAATGACTACAATAGAGCCTCAAGCAAAAAATAAGTAACAAGACTAATTTTCAAGCTTTTTTCAAATTTCAGATTTAAACAAATTAAATATTTATGTTTACATGATGTGAAAATTAAATCAATGGTACTAACAGAAAAAAAAGTGCCATGGTCAAAGTTGGGCAAAACTTAAGGTACTGATTTTATTTTTATGCTAATAACTTAAAAAATTTACAAAATTCAGATCTAATTTTGGGTAAACAATTGAATCGTAATCAAACATAGTTATATACTTGGGAAAATACTCTAGTTTCAAAATTTTTCATGTTAAGTGAGTAAATATTTTTCCTGATTTTTTATAAAGTCTATTATGTTTGGGCCCATAACTTTAAAAAAAACAAGTGACCCATGGGTCATGACGCTCAGCTGCCAAGCATGACCTGTGACATCATGGACTGAGATTCACAACTTCCAGTCAAATTTTGAAGAACCAATTTGCCAATTTGTTGAAAGTTTTCTATGACAACAGAAATATATATCACCTATGTCTGGTTAAAACACAGTGAATTGATGGTCTGAGGAAAATGCATGATTGTTAAGCTATCAGGAACTATTCCAACAGCTTGCTTGAAACCTGTCATTCTCAAAAGGAACACCACAAAGGGCAAATATAAGATCAAAATATATAGCAAAAATCAAGGAAATCCATGCAAGAATTATTGAGAAACAGTTGCTTCTGTATGAATTTTTATTCAATACAAGCCAACTGTACTGCACTTTTATAAATGATGGAAATATTTATTCAGAAATATTTGACCCAATCCTTTACAAGATTACATAAATATACATCCAACTGCATTCACTTTAACTGTTCTTGAGATAATATGATCAAAAGGAATTAAAAGATGGTTGCCTGGTGGCCATATTGGACTTCTGACAAGTCTGAAATCAGACAACAAACATTCTCTAAATCGGACCAAACATTAAAGAAAAATTACTGAAACTGCCCTGAAGAAAGAATTTCTAAGGTGGCTAACTGGCAGACATAATGGATTTCTGACAAGTATGACATTTGATATCCCACATTCTCCAATAAGAGACCAAACTTGGGGCAAATTATCCAGTAATAAATGCCCAAAATAATTCAAAAGGCATGTCCAGGCCCTCATATCAGATTTATAGATATGCAATTGTAAAAAGTGTAAGTCCAATATTTTTATTATCACTCTGCTTTTAAATGGGGTCAGCAGGGTAGGTAAACTGCCAAACCTGAAAGAAAAGAAATGCAGAAAGCATGACTAAGAGTCTTGAAATAAAACAAAAAGCCATCCTAAATCAAGGTACACATCCACATATTATGAGAACAAACACTTGCTTTTATATGTGGTAATATATATTAAAATATTCAGATATCTAGGAAACTAAGTTTATTGCTAGGATTCCATAAAATAAACTGCAAAATGTTCCCATCATCTTATAAATCAGTAGCTAAACCTTAATACTATACTCTCATAGTCTTAATGCCTGGCTGAAGCATTCTGACAACAGTGTTTTTGTTATGAAGTAACGAGGTACTTATCACTGAGCCTTATCACTTAATAGGCTGATACAAAAGGGAGTCTTGTGTCACCAGTGTCACTCACAATTACAGCCACACAGGGAGATGTACCAGCTGGAGTGGGATGGTTATATATACAAGAAAAATAGAGATGGTCTATAAAATAAGTAATTGTGAACATCCCTGACCTATGACCTTGGCCTTTTGCCCATATATCAACTGGATTCTTTCTAAATGATGGGTAACTACTGACCACTTAAATCTGGTGTAATTACTTGGCAACCAATGAGTGAATAACTTTGACCTGCAACCTTTAACCTGCTGACCAGCTGACCCCAAAATCAATAAGTTTTTTATTCAAGCAAAAAGACCCATAAATATGAAGTTTGAGTCAAACTGAGTGATGCATAGATGTGGCATATGTGAAAGACTGAAGGTTTGGGTTGAACGGTTACACTTGAAATATGCTCACAAGCATTTAGAACAATTAAATATTGTGACCTTGACCTTTGACTTTTTGACCTCAACATCAATAGGCTTCTTCCCTTATTGGTAGGTAAGCCATATATGACAGATGGAAGGTACAGATTGAAAAGTTTGCCTGAAAATGACTCCACGCAAGAAGTGGGTGCTGTGAACTTGACCTTTGACCTCAAAATCAACAGGTCTTTTCCCCTGTTGGCAGAGAGCGATATCAGTGCTGGAAGGTTTGGAATGAAAAGTCTAGCTTGAAATGTGTCCACTACCTTTTCAAAGAAGTGGATCCTGTGACCCTGACCTTTGACCTTGTGACCTCAAAATCTATAGGATTCTTCTCCAACTTAGTAGGTGAGCTGTATGTGAAAGATCAAAGAATTGGGATGAAAGGGTTGGCTTAAAATGCATCCACAGGCTTTTCAAAGAAGAGGCTCCTGTGACTTTGACCTTTGACCTTTTGACCTAAAAAAAATTATGGTTCTTCCCCTGTTGGTAGGTGAGCTGTATGTGAAAGATGGAAGGTTTGGGATGAAAATTTTGTCTCAAAGAGTTATTTCTGGGGGGTGCAAACACACCCCATAACTTCGAGAATATAGGTCGCAGTGACCTAATTTCAGGTTTGCAAGGAGATCTTTTTATAACCTCTAAGACTGCATAGGGTTCATGGCCCTAGCCCCTATGGTTACGATTTGTGCCCTGCTAACGGCCGGACGGCCGGCCGGACGGACAGACGGAAGGACGCCGGACAAAGACCCATCGCTATAGCCCAGCATGACTGAAAGTCAGCTGAGCTAATTATACTTAATAGACTTAATTTCTTGCATGTACACAGGAACTATATATAGAGGAATATTCATGTTAAATATGAGGAAAAACAGATGAGTGGTTTTGATATTAGCATGTTTTCCTTAATTTCTCAAATGAACGAAGTCGCAAAGACCCAGTTTTCGGCTTGGCAGGAGATCCTGGGGACATCTAACATTATGCCGAATTTTGGATTCCTAGGTCTAAACATGCCAGATCTACGGAGGGACGGACGAACGTCGGACAATGAACCACGACTATACTTCATGCAGATGACTTATAATCAGCTGAGCTAAAAATCAATTTTATCAATAAACTAGACATTTCTTGGCACCGCAGGTGCCAGAGTATCCCCAGACATAGTAGGCCCCCCTCCTACAAGAACAGACCCCCATTTTTAGCAGCATATACTGACACTTGGCATATTTATTGTTTATTCCATCTAACGATCCACAATCTTGTTGAAGATGTTGGTCCTGTGACCTTGATCTTTTTAAAGATGTGTCCTGTGACCTTGACCTTTGATCTCATAACCCCAAAATCAATTTGGGTCTTGCTTTTCCAATGGGACATATGCAAGTCAAGTTTGAAATCTATACATCAATAAAGCAGGAATTATCATCCAGAAACTTATTTTTGGACAGATGGCTCCTGTGACCTTCACCTTTGACCTTGTGACCTCAAAATTGATAGTGTTCTTCCTCTCTTGGCAGGAGAACTATGTGTGTAAGATGAAAGATATGAAATGAAATGTTTGACTGAAAATGCATCCACATCTTTTTAAAGATGTGTCCTGTGACCTTGACCTTTGACCTCATGACCCCAAAATCAATTTTGGTCTTACTTTTCCAATGGGACATATACAAGTCAAGTTTGAAACACATACATCAATAAAAGCAGGAATTATCATCCAGAAACTAATTTTTGGACATATGGCTCCTGTGACCTTCATCTTTGACCTTGTGACCTCAAAACTGATAGGGTCTTCCACTCTTGGCAGGTAAACTATATGTGCAAGAGGAAAGATCTGAGATGAATTGTTTGGCTGAAAATGCATCCACAATCTTTTTAAAGAGGTTTCCTGTGACCTTGACCTTTGACCTCATGACCCCAAAATCAATTTGGGTCTTGCTTTTCTAATGGGTCAATAACAAAGCCAAGTTTGAAATCCATACATCAGTAAAAGATGGAATTATCATCCAGAAACTAATTTTTGGACAGATGGCTCCTGTGACCTTCACCTTTGACCTTGTGACCTCAAAACTGATAGGGTTCTTCCTCTCTTGGCAGGTGAACTATATGTGCAAGATGAAAGACCTGAAATGAAATGTTTGGCTGAAAATGCATCCACATCTTTTTAAAGATGTGACCTTGACCTTTGACCTCATGACCCCAAAATCAATTTGGGTCTTGCTTTTCCAATGGGACATATATAAGTCAAGTTTGAAATCCATACATCAATAAAAGCAGGAATTATGATCCAGAAACTAATTTTTGGACATATGGCTCCTGTGACCTTCACCTTTGACCTTGTGACCTCAAAATTGATAGGGGTTTTTCACTCTTGGCAGGTGAACTATATGTGCAAGATGAAAGATCTGAGATGAATTGTTTGGCTGAAAATGCATCCACAATCTTTTTATAGAGGTTTCCTGTGACCTTGACCTTTGACCTCATGACCCCAAATTCAATTCCGGTCTTGCTTTTCCAATGGGTCAAGTACAAGTCAAGTTTGAAATCCAAACATCAATAAAAGAAGGAATTATCATCCAGAAACTAATTTTTGGACAGATGGCTCCTGTGACCTTCACCTTTGACCTTGTGACCTCAAATCTGATAGGGTTCTTCCTCTCTTGGCAGGTGAACTATATGTGCAAGATGAAAGACCTGAGATGAAATGTTTGGCTGAAAATGCATCCACATCTTTTTGAAGATGTGACCTTGACCTTTGACCTCATGACCCCAAAATCAATTTAGGTCTTGCTTTTCCAATGGGACATATATAAGTCAAGTTTGAAATCCATACATCAATAAAAGCAGGAATTATCATCCAGAAACTAATTTTTGGACATATGGCTCCTGTGACCTTCACCTTTGACCTTGTGACCTCAAAATTGATAGGGATCTTCCACTCTTGGCAGGTGAACTATATGTGCAAGATGAAAGATCTGAGATGAATTGTTTGGCTGAAAATGCATCCACAATCTTTTTATAGAGGTTTCCTGTGACCTTGACCTTTGACCTTATGACCCCAAATTCAATTTCGGTCTTGCTTTTCCAATGGGTCAAATTCAAGTCAAGTTTTGAAATCCAAACATCAATAAAAGAAGGAATTATCATCCAGAAACTAATTTTTGGACAGATGGCTCCTGTGACCTTCACCTTTGACCTTGTGACCTCAAAATTGATAGGGTTCTTCCTCTCTTGGCAGGTGAACTATATGTGCAAGATGAAAGGTCTGAGATGAAATGTTTGGCTGAAAATGCATCCACATCTTTTTAAAGATGTGTCCTGTGACCTTGACCTTTGACCTCATGACCCCAAAATCAATTTGGGTCTTGCTTTTCCAATGGGACATATATAAGTCAAGTTTGAAATCCATACATCAATAAAAGCAGGAATTATGATCCAGAAACTAATTTTTGGACATATGGCTCCTGTGACCTTCACCTTTGACCTTGTGACCTCAAAATTGATAGGGGTCTTCCACTCTTGGCAGGTGAACTATATGTGCAAGATGAAAGATCTGAGATGAATTGTTTGGCTGAAAATGCATCCACAATCTTTTTATAGAGGTTTCCTGTGACCTTGACCTTTGACCTCATGACCCCAAAATCAATTTGAGTCTTGCTTTTTCAATGGGACATATATAAGTCAATTTTGAAATCATTACATCAATAAAAGCAGGAATTATCACCCAGAAACTAATTTTTGGACAGATAGCTCCTGTGGCCTTGACCTTTGACCTTGTGACCCCAAAATTTATATGGATCATCCATTATTGGCAAGTGAGCTATATATTCAAGATGGAAGACCTGGGATGAAAGTTTGGCTTAAAATGCATCCAAAGTATCTTTTAAAATGCCAGTCCAGTGACCTTGACCTTTGACCTCATGACCCTAGAACCTATAGGGTTCTTACTTTAGTGGTGGGCCATACATAAGTCATGTTTGAAATCCATATGGCTATCAACACTGGAGATATCATAAGAGGTGTGTGATTTTCACCATATATGGCAATATTCAAGGTCAAGGCCACTATCATAGGAAAGGTTATGACCCCAATTTAAATAAGCATCATCCCATAACCCATACCTATGTATATGCATAATATAAAAGAAATCTGTCCATTAGTTTTTGACTTATAATGCTCACAGTGCTGTAAGGTGGCAATTTAGGGGGTATTAAACGGCACGAAAAAAAGTAAAGAATAATAGGTGGCGCCACCAGTTTCTGGAACATGACAACCCTATCCATGATCTTCCATCAACTTGATTTTGGGATAAATCCATGCAAGATTTCTTGAGATATTAAAGAATTTGTGTGATTTTCCCCAAAATTGGACCTATTCAAGGTCAAGGACACTCTCCTAGTAAAGGTCATGACCTCATTTTAAATAGGCGTCGTCCTCTTACCCATATCTATACATATACCAAGTTTGGTAAAGTTCCGTGAAATATTTTTTGGGTTATCGCGCCAACAAGATTCATTAGCGGCGGCGGCGGCGGCGGCGGGACCGGTATGAAAACATAGTATCCCCCGACTTTGTCTGGGGATACAATTAACATCTTTAACAATTTTTTTATGTTATATGGTTTTAATAAGATTCCCGCTATATTTGGCTTGTAGACAGAAGTGAAAGTTATCACAATAATTTTATTTTTCTAATGGAAATTGAACCCATAAAACTTATAACTTATACATTACTTATGGTTATAAGAATCCTACCATTTTTGGTGAGTACATTAATGTGAATGTTTTCAAAAGTTAATTAAACAGTTTATTCTTTTAATATATATTAACCAATTTTAATTTGTGACATTGACTAAAATTGAATAAATACTCATTAAATAAAAATTTTTATAATGAAACTGCCAAAATGGTTTATACTTGCAACATTAGAATTAGGCAGGATAAATGTTAGGTATCATATTGTCACATTAAATTATTTGAACTTTTGGGAAACTTGTTATCATATTTCATTTTTGGCCACATAATATAAATGGTTTCAGTTAATTGAACATTTTTTTTCTTTAAGAAAGGGTAACATTTGATATAACTCCTAGAACCAATTTCTTATTTTCCTTTGTCATTTGATTATTGACCATGCGTCACATGTAAAAGTATATTACTTCTTGTGCCTGTTTCAGTCATTTAGTTTAGATAATTTATTGAGATATGTTGTCACCTTTATTGTATCAAGCTTCTCTAAAAGATTAAGTGCATGTTAAACTACTACACACTTATTTATAGACTACCTTGGATTCTGGACTTACTTTCAATAAATATATATATTATGTAAATACTATGATGCCATATTAGACAGAATAACTGAGTTTTTGATAGGATTATGCATGTTTACAATTTACATATACATAAAAGAAAGTTTGGTTGTATAATTTAATTTAATGCCAAAAATTTAAGTTCTCTAATATATATAGTAAATCCTGAGTTACAAGAATGAAAAACAAAGAATCTGTGGGTCACGGCACGGATTCTATGACCTTGGCTTTTGGCCTCATGACCCCTAAATCAAAAGGGTTCTTACTTTAGTGATAGGCCATATAATAGTCAAGTTTGAAACCAATATTTCAGTCCTTTGATCTCATGACCCCAAAATCAATCATATTGATTTTCTATTTGCACGTCACCTATATTTGCTAGATGTAAGGTTTGGGTGAAATGTCTTGCTTAAAATGCACCCAAAATCTTTATAAATAAGTGGGTCCTCTGTGTTTAATCTTTGACCTCGTGACCCAAAAATCAACAGAGTCCTTACTATACAGGTGGGCCATATATTACTAAGTTTGAAACTGACATGTCTAAACTTGAGTTATCATCACGAAACAAATTTAAACGGACATACAGAAAAACGAACAAATGGACAGACGGACGGATGGACAAGGTGATTACTATAGGGCATCCACTTGTTCTATTAGGTCCCAAATAACACATGGTTTCATGACACTAGATAAAATCACATTTGCATATCTGATAGTTTCAATATAATGTGGTAGTCTCATAAAAATCATTAAAAAAAAGAAAAAAATACAGGTGGCGCCACCGGTCTTTAGGAACTCAAGAAACCAGTCATAATCAATAAACACACCAGGTTTTGGGACACTAGATGAAACCACAGTTGAGAAAAAGTCATAATTGCTGTCTTTTAACGGTCTCAAAAACAGTAAAAAAATCGTAAAAATGAGAAAAAAGTGGCGCCACCAGTTTCCGGGAACTGACAAACCTTGTCATGGTCATCTTCAAGGCAAGATTCAGGGCAATTCATGTATTAGTTATCAAGGTTTTGAATCAAATTTTCGATTATTCGGGGGGGGGGGGGCGTATTTACCAGCCCCATAGCTCGGAGTGACCTAATGATTCCAATGCGACTTTTTATTGACTTCCCTGGATCTAGCTGACCACTTTAATGAGAGCTGAGTAGCAATGAATCACATCCTTAAGTATTTTCTGTTATTTTTGTAAAATGCACAGTGAAAATATGATTGGTTAAATAATAATTTTTTTATCATTTATATTTTATTAATTAATTCATACCCCTTTAAATCACCAACTGTAATTTACATAAAATTATTGAAACAGTTTTTAAACACATTTCTCCAAATTTTTCTTTTTACATTGGTCCGATTTTTTTTTCACTTAAAACTGCTTACTCTTATTTTTACAAATGGTATCTTAAGATTGTTTTACAAATATATTCATAAAAGTATCTATATATACAATATAACTTCCGCGTACAGCCACACTTAATGCAACAATATCCTATATCAAGGCTAGATTTCCCGGCCCCATTTGATTCCTAACCCTGCATGCTCATTGCTGTATTATAAGGCCTCTCCCTTTTTCCCTTTTTTATTACATTTTTTAGTCCCAGTGGCGGCCTGTATAAAGGAGTGTATATATATATATATATATATATATATATATATATGTGTGTGTGTGTGTGTGTATATATATATATATATATATATATATAATAATTCAACCTGAAATATAAATTAAGGAAAGAAATGATACATGTTAAATTTGATTTTTAAATAAGGACCATATCGTTTAAAATTTGTCGTTCACAAGTGACTGCACCTTAATGTAATACATGCAGTACGTTCAGTACATCAAATTTAGTTTTACCTAATACTTTATTTGTTTCATTTTATTTTAATATTCAATTTTGCCATTTTTGTTTTTTTTTACTCAACTTCAATGTTATTTAGAAATAGGCCTATATGAATGTGATTAAAATGCTATGTTCGTGTGCGTCATTAATGTCATTATAAAGTAGATAATGAAGACGAAATAAGAGGGGAGGGCAACATGCTATTTGTCAGGATATAGTAAGGCTTCAGTGAATAAGGGCTTTAGAAGACAGCCTAAGCACTGTAATGGCTCAAGTTTATAAATGAAGTGAGGAAGAAAGAGAGAGGGAGGAGGTGGGGTAATAAGGTCTGTGTATAGGGCATGTTAATCTAAGGAATGCAGCAGGTTCAGTCTAGGTCAGACAATTATGGCTTTGGCTTCCTTGCTTGTGGAGTTCGCGTAATGCCCCCTGACATGCAGCTCCTCAGGATCCAGTCACACTGATATGTCACATTATTATGATCAACTACTTGTATAGAAAACTTAGTATATAATCTCACACACAGACACACACACACATTTGAATACATATATACACAAATACCGGTTATTAAAAAACACTTACACACACACCGTGACTATATATATATATATATATATATATATATATATATATATATATATATATATTCAAATATAAACATATATGGATTTATTAAATTAACCTTATAACCACATTTCAGACCATCTTTTTTGTATATACAGTAGGTCAAGATACTATTGAATCTGACTGGCTAGCTGGCCAGGAAACCTCCCCATTTACTTTTACCAAGGAAACGGCTGATTTTTATGCAACCCGCACAATTAGTCTTGTTAAAATTATGTACCAATTTTTTTTTATCATATAGCTTTGTAGGTATTAAAGCAGGAAGGAATGAAGAACAAAGATATACTCACAATGCTTAAACAGGTGTCTCGGTGGTTTCGGCTGCAATGCTTAGTTTCCCGCCAGAATGTTGGCATCACAAGGACACAGAAAATAAAGACGACCCCAGTGCCAGGGGGCGAGGGGTTACCGGTACACGAGTGCGCCTAAGCGGATCATTTGACAAGTGACATATGACAGTTGATGTGAGAGGGCCGCAGTGCTCACAGAATGAGCTTGCTATCATGTACAGTCCACCAATTAATGGTTCCTGGTTAAATTGCAAGTTTGGAAATGATAGCAGTCTATACCAGATTCTTGATTGATAGCAGTTTATATATACACCAGAAAGGAATGTATGTGCATTTGTTGATGCATGTATATAACATTATATAACATATCTTTATTCCCCTTTCAGCTTAATCTATTATACAGGAATATATATATATATATATATATATATATATATATATATATATATATATATATATATATATATATATATTTCAATTAAATATTGACTCTCCTTGTATGTATCAGATTTTGAAATGTTAATAAATATTAACAATATATTTATGGCAGGTTTAATATTCATCCGACAAATAAGCACAATGTACGGTCATACTAATAATATTAATAATAATAATAATAATTATATATATATATATATATATATATATATATATATCAAGGGCAACGGGTTGTTAGGTCATTGCTGATCAGTACTGCATGCAGCTAAACTAATCCCTCCCCCCCCCCCCCCCTTTTACGTATATCATTCTGTCTTGAATACACTATTTTTTGGAACACTCAGCAATCTTTTTGTTGTTTGAGAACACGTCCATTGCAGGACCGGTGGTCTCATTTAAACAAGCAATTAAGGGTCTGGGTATAGTCATTTTTAGCGCAATTGTACTTTCACTGAAAGTGAATTATGATTTATTGACAATTGTATTACCATAAACAAATATTGACAGCTGCTTCTATGTCTGTAAAATTCATGTAGAGCAATAAAATTACAAGCATATCCAAAGGTGATGTGTAGGGTTAAGAACATCCACATTGACAATCGTAATATAAATTAAATATAAAATGTTGAATAGTACTGTTTACTATGTTTGCTATGATATAAATTTTTCACTATATGTGTGTATAGGTTGGGGGGGGGGGGGGGGGCTTAACGATATAGAGAAAGGTATAATATAGATAAATTAATTTCATATATAAGAAGGAACATTTCATCATAATAACCTTAAAACATTTTAAAAGCATCATATAGAAATATTCTATTTGATTAAATTGTAATTTTAATTTCTACCTTTAAAGACAATATATATTCATTACCATATATAAGAAAATTTATATTCAATTTTGCTGGTTGTATATAGAATGTATAACTTTTATGATTCAAACATTTTCCCATTAAAGCCATTTTTATATTAAAAACTGTTTAGGGCATAATTCTGAAAGGGTTACATCATTTGTTTCCTGTAAAACATTCTTATTTTTTTAATATATTACGAAAGTCTTTTGTTGAAATGTTTTAAAAGTATTTGATGTGCTACATAGTCAACACCTACAACAAGACAAAATCAACAATGCCATACTTTAGCATAACGTTGGTGTAATAGGGTAAGAGGGAACAAATTCATATCCCACCGATACCAAATATTTTACCGAGTTTTGATGTTTATAGCGGTAACTGCATGCTGCCTCTAGCTGCCATTTATTTCAAGGCCCGTTGTTATACTCTTACAAATATATATCTACTTTCATATTGCAGAAATTTATTATTTTATTACTATCTTACAACCATGCAGATAATTTGCATGATTATATACATGGACATTACCACTGTGATGATCACACATATTAAAACAAACATTGCATGCATTTTTTTAAAATCTGCAATAGTTTTTTTACTATTATTTTTATAATCTTTTAAGCATATATTTTTATGTTTTTATGTAACTAACTACGGACATGATTATAATGTAATGTATGATTGTCTAAAATAAAATAATAATAAAAATGATGATATTTTAAAATAATAATATCTGTTTACACTTTTTATTTTTTTGTGTTTTAAGGATTTATTATAACTCAAATTATGAATTTCAAGAGACTACTTAAAAATGCATTTATTATAACCTGTATGCAAACATGACCTCGGTCTGTCTCCAGGTCTGTGCCTTTTAGAAATTATATCCTGGTTTTTTTTACATGTTTCCATCATGAATTTCCCGATGTTAGCTACCCAAAGTTTGTTCTCAGCTTCATTTGTTGATCCCATATCTTATGCCCATGCAGTTTTTATATAGTCATGCGTAAACCAACCCGCCAAAACTCCTAATGGTTTATACCAAATTATTTTTATTAAAATTGGAACTAAGCCGGCTCGGTTGGTTTCCCCCTTATCATATGGGTCTGAATTAATAAAAGTACAATAAAATGCACTATTACCATTTTTATTTTGTTCCCTGAATTTACATAAACTTCTGCCAGGAAAACAAAGCTTCTAATTTTTATAATGTATTTTATTGCTGGTTATAATAGTGCCGTCATGCACCTCATGAAAATGTTGATATAGTACGTCTTTAATTTAAGCAATTTAATAACAGCTATACACAAGTATTTGACCTTCACAATGATTTATGACATTATATGTATTGCATATCATTTGAAACACACTTCATGCCCTTGTATCATTAAAAAATATTAAAGGCCAAATAAAAATGATTCCCCTAAAAAGCATGCATGCACTCATACCTAAAAAATATTGATGCCAGTTTGACGTCAATTTGACATCTAAAACTTGACATCGATTCGATGTCATATGAACATTAATTAGATTGACGAATATTAATATATATATATATATATATATATATATATATATATATATATATATATATATATATATGTTACGCCCCAGATGTGATATTGCACATTAAATAGGCCATGCATGAAACGGGCAGTTATTTTGCCCATTACGTGAAATGGGCAAAATCACTAAATTCTGCTTGCCCATTTCATGAAATGAGCAACTTAACAATCGGCAATATATTTCTCAGTTCTGTAAGTATTAAGGAATACTATAATTGAATGTATAATGTGCATGGAACACCTTTCCCTATTTTGATTGAGTTAATCGTAATTGATAAAGTGAAAAAAGACATATTTGCAGCTAACATTTTATAGTATATAGTTATATGTATATATTGATATAAATCTAGTTTTCAATTATTAATATATTAATGTACATAATTATTACTAAGCTATATTTTACATTATTTATTTATTACCAATTACATTAAATTATTTTAGAAACATGAAATATGAGTAACTGATATTGGTAAGTTTCATCAATCCCCTAGCTCTATGGCCTGATAATCACTTAACTAATGAAACCTTCAAAGTACTTGTATGTACTCATTAACTGACCACACTGAGTTGGTACTGAGTTCATGCTTTGTAGGTTGTTTTTTTTCAACTGCTAAATAAAAAATGGTCTTTGTGAATCATAGGATTGTTACTAACTGTTGGCCTATATAGTGACATCTGAGTCAGAAGTATACTTTGCTTGCCAAGTTATTTTCAAATGATTAGCCAATTGGTATTTTGGTGACATTCAAAGCCTATATTAATATATTATTAACATTCCAGAAAAGTGTGTAGATGCACATTTGTGAATTTCAGACCTAAAAGCTGTTTGAACTTACATTACATGATGAGCTTAGATAAATATTATACATATTAAGAGAATATATATTTTTTCAACTTGTAGATATATCACATTAAACATGTAACTGAGTTATATTTGATTTTGATTTTTATAGCCCTCATAATCTGAAAATATTTTAGACACTACTGAAAACAGCATCTCATTTACATGATTATGAATACCTGTACTAGAAATCAGAATTAATGTTTTCCATAAAGCAACAGATCAAACTCAATTAAAGTGCATGAACCAATTATTTTATATAGCAATCATTTAAACATTATTAAGATGAAATAATTATTGAAACCTGCCGTTAAATAAGTGTTTCGATATGTTTTCTCTGAGATGTGAGAAAATAAACAATATTATAGTATAGACTGGTAAAGTATAATATATAAGTATATATAGATCTTAAAAGTTTCAAATTAAAAACCTTAAACATTTCTGCTGAAACCCATTCAAGTATTTTAATACATCAAATATTGAAAACCCTGAAAGGAAACCATATTTTCACTTGTGCTACGTTAACAATTTACTTTGATCATCAAACAGCCATTGAAGAACCTGAAATATTTAAATGTTTCATATGATGATTAACATTAGATTGTGAACCCCACGATTACTACTAAAAATATCAAAACATATTTACTGAAATATAGTGAAATGTATCATTGTCATTGGAGCTAAATATTATTATATTTACTTATACGGTCAAGCTGACTTGTATGATATAATACGTGTTTATAATAAAAATAAAGTGTAGAGAATTATTCAAATGTTTTGTTTTCATCTGACACAAAACAGGGTTTTTTTACATATATGCCTTATCTAATATTAGCTAGAATGGGTAATCAGAATCCACTAGAGATTTAAAGTTTTAAAAGGTACGCATTTCATGAAATGGGCAACAGTTTTCTTGCTCATTTCATGAACTGGGCAAGCAGCATTTAGTGAATGCCCATTTCATTGGGCAAAGTGGTTGAACATTTCACGAAATGAATAAAATAATTGCCCATTTCATGATGTGGGCAATTTCACGTTTGGAGTGTAACATGTACATCATATTTCCTTTTAAAATCGATTTCCTAATTTTCTTATTCTACTTCTAGAGAAAATACCATCAAATAAAATCTGAAATGACATTGAAATGCACGAACTCATTCCATGCTATCACTGTGAGCTCACTGTGTGAATTCACTGCGGTGCCATTTCATCCAGTGATATAACCGTGAACTCACTGTTGTGTAACATGCTTGAGCTCACTGCTATATACTATCACTATTAGTCTACGGCCGTGAATTAACCGCGGTGTCACATTTTGACGTCATCCTGAGATATCACTCTGAACTAACTGTTGTGTAACAGACATGACCTCATGCCATGATATCACTGTGAGCTCACAGTTGTGAATTCGATGTGGTGTCAGATTTTTGACGTCATCCTTTGATATCATTGTGAACTCACTGTTGTGTAACAGACATGAACTTATGTCATGCTTTCACTGTGAGCTCACGGTTGTGATTTTACCACGATGTTGTAACGGACATCAACTCAAGCAATGCCATCACTGTGAACTCAAGATTGTGTTTTCATCACGGTGTCACATTTTTAACGTCATCCTGAGATATCACTGTAATCTCACTGTTGTGTAACATACATGAACACATGCCACGACATCACTGTGACCTCATCGTTGTGTAACATACATGAGCTCACTGCTATACCGTCACTGTGCGCTCACGGTTGTGAATTCTCCGCGGTATCACATTTGTATATCATCCTGAGATATCATTATGGACACACTATTGTGTAACATACATGAACTCCATGCCATGTCATCACTTTGAGCTCACGGTTGTGAATTCAAGATGATGGCACATTTTTGACGTCATCCTGTAATATCAGTGTGAGCTCGCTAATGTGCAACATACATGAGCTAATGCCAAGATATCACTGTAAGCTCCCGGTTGTGAATTAACCATGGTGTCACATTTTGACGTCATCCTGTGATATCATTGTGAATTCACTCTGGTATAACATACATGAGCTCACTGTTATGCTATCACTGTGAGCTCACGGTTGTGAATTCCCCGTGTTTTCACATTTTGACGTCATCCTGTGATATCACGGTGGGCTCGCTGATGAGTAACAAACATGGACTCATGCCCTGATATCACTGTGAGCTCATTTTTAATGTCATCCCGTGATATCACTGTGAACTTGCTGTTGTGTAACAGACATGAACTCATGCCATGATATTACTGTGAGCTCACGTTGTGAATTCACCGCGGTGTCACATTTTAACGTCATCCTGGGATATCACTCTGAACTAACTGTTGTGTAACAGGCATGACCTCATGTCATGCTATCACTGTGACCTAACAGTTGTGAATTCATTGTGGTGTCACATTTTTTACGTTTTCCTGTGATATCATTGTGAACTGATTGTTCTATATCATACATGAGCTCATTTCTATGCTATCACTTTGAGCTCATGGTTTTGAATTCACCGCGGTGTCAAAATTTGACGTCATCCTTTGATATCACTGTGAACTCACTGTTGTGTAACAGACATGAACTCATGCCATGATATTAATGTGAGTTCCCAGCCGTAAATTCACCATGCTGACACTTTTTGAAGTCATCCTGAGATATCACTCTGAACTAACTGTTGTGAAATACACATGACCTCATGTCATGCTTTCACTGTGAGCTCACAGTTGTGAATTCATTGTGGTATCACATTTTTTATGTCATCCTGTGATATCATTGTGAACTCACTGTTGGATAACATACATGAGCTCACTGCTATGCTATCACTGTGAGCTAACGGTTGTGAATTCACCGCGGCGTCTCATTTTGACGTCAACCTATGATATTACTGTGAACTCACTGTTGTGTTACAGACATGAACTCATGCCATGATTTTACTGTGAGCTCACGGTTATGAATTCACCGTGGTGTCACATTTTTGACGTCATCCTGTGATTTCACTGCGAACTCACTGTTGTGTAACAGACATGAGCACACTGCTATGCTATCACTGTGAGCACACGGTTGTGAATTCACTGCGGCGTCTCATTTTGAGACGTGAGCTCACATGCTATTATAT
Source organism: Sipunculus nudus (assembly GCA_026874595.1). NCBI lineage: Eukaryota > Metazoa > Annelida > Sipuncula > Golfingiida > Sipunculidae > Sipunculus > Sipunculus nudus. The sequence goes on from CM049308.1 coordinate 9,452,403, forward strand.
CATTTTGAGTTCACTGTTGTTAATTCACAGTGGTGTCACATATTTTGCCTCATCCTGGGATATCACTGTTAACAGAAATGAACTCTAGCAATGCCATCATTGTGAAGTCATGGTTATGAATTCACTGTGGTGTTACATTCATAACGTCATCCTGAGATATCACTGTATACTCACAGTTGGGTAACAGACATGAACTCATCCCATGATATCACAGTGAGCTCGCGGTTGTGAATTCACCGTGGTGTCACATTTTTGATGTCATCCTGTGATATCACTGTGAACTCGCTGTTGTGTAACAGACATGAACTCATGCCATGAGATTACTGTGAGCTCACTGTTGTGAATTCACCGTGATGTCATATTTGACGTCATCCTGTGATATCACGGTGGGCTCGCTGATGAGTAACATACATGAACTCGTGCTATGATATCATTTTGAGCTCACTGTTGTGAATTCACAGTGGTGTCACATTTTTTACCTCATCCAGGGATATTACTGTGAACCCAATGTTGTGTAACAGAAATGAACTCCAGCAATGCCATCATTGTGAACTCATGGTTATGAATTTACTGTGGTGTTACATTTATAACGTCATCCTGAGATATCTTTGTGAACTCACTGTTGGGTAACAAACATGAACTCATGCCATGATATCACTGTGAGCAAACGGTTGTGAATTCATCGTGGTGTCACATTTTTGATGTCATCCTGTGATATCACTATGAAATCACTGTTGTGTAACAAACATGTACTCATGCCATGATATTACTGTGAGCTCACGGTTCTGAATTCACCGTGGTTTCACATTTTTGATGTCATCCTGTGATATCACTGTGAACTCACTGTTGTGTAACAGACATGAACTCATGGCATGATGTCACTGTGAGCTCACGGTTGTGAATTTACCGTGGTGTCACATTTTTGACGTCATCCTGTGATTTCACTGTGAATTCACTGTTGTGTAACAGACATGAGCACACTGCTATGCTATCACTGTGAGCTCACGTTTTTGTGAATTCACCGCGGCGTCTCATTTTTTAGACGTGAGCTCACATGCTATTACATCATTTTGAGTTCACTGTTGTGAATTCACCGTGGTGTCACATTTATTGCCACATCTTGGGATATCACTGTTAACTCAATGTTGTGTAACAGAAATGAACTCTAGCAATGCCATCATTGTGAAGTCATGGTTATGAATTCACTGTGGTGTTACATTTATAACGTCATCCTGAGATATCATTGTGAACTCACTGTTGGGTAACAGACATAAACTCATGCCATGATATTACTGTGAGCTCACGGTTCTGAATTCACCGTGGTTTCACATTTTTGATGTCATCTTGTGATATCACTGTGAAATCACTGTTGTGTAACAGACATGAACTTATGGCATGATATCACTGTGAGCTCACGGTTGTGAATTCACCGTGGTGTCACATTTTTTACGTCATCCTGTGATTTCACTGTGAACTCACTGTTGTGTAACAGACATTAGCACACTGCTATGCTATCACTGTGAGCTCACGGTTGTGAATTCACCGGGGCGTCTCATTTTGAGACGTGAGCTCACATGCTATTACATCATTTTGAGTTCACTGTTGTGAATTCACCGTGGTGTCACATTTATTGCCTCATCTTGGGATATCACTGTGAACTCACTGTTGTGTAACAGACATGAACTCATCCCATGATATCACAGTGAGCTCGCGGGTGTGAATTCACCGTGGTGTCACATTTTTGATGTCATCCTGTGATATCACTGTGAACTCGCTGTTGTGTAACAGACATGAACTCATGCAATGATATCACTGTGAGCTCACGGTTGTGCATTCACCGTGGTGTCACATTTTGACGTCATCCTGTGATATCACGGTGGGCTCGCTGATGAGTAACATACATGAACTCATGCTATGATATCATTTTGAGCTCACTGTTGTAAATTCACCTTGGTGTCACATTTTTCACCTCATCCTGCGCTATCACTGTGAACCCAATGTTGTCTAACAGAAATGGACTCAAGCAATGCCATTGTGAACTCATGGTTATGAATTCACTGTGGTGTTACATTTATAACGTCATCCTGAGATATCATTGTGAACTCACTGTTGTGTAACAGACATGAACTCATCCCATGATATCACTGTGAGCAAACTGTTGTGAATTCACCGTGGTGTCACATTTTTTATGTCATCCTGTGATATCACTGTGAACTCGCTGTTGTGTAACAGACATGAACTCATGCCATGATATTGCTGTGAGCTCACGGTTCTGAATTCACCGTGGTGTCACATTTTTTATGTCATCCTGTGATATCACTGTGAACTCACTGTTGTGTAACAGACATGAACTCATGCCATGATATCACTGTGAGCTCACGTTTGTGAATTCACCGTGGTGTCACATTTTTGACGTCATCCTGTGATATCACTGTGAACTCACTGTTGTGTAACAAACATGAACTCATGCCATGATATCACTGTGAGCTCACGGTTGTGAATTCACCGTGATGTCACATTTTTGACGTCATCATGTGATATCACTGTGAACTCACTGTTGTGTAGCAAACATGAACTCATGCCATGATATCACTGTGAGCTCACGGTTGTGAATTCACCGTGGTGTCACATTTTTGACGTCACTCTGTGATATCACTGTGAACTCAATGTTGTGTAACAGACATGAACTCACTGCAGTGACCTAACCATGAGTTCACAGTTGGTTCATAGTTATGAACTCACACCCGTGACTCTCTAATGATATCACAGTGATCTCGAGGTTAGCTCACGTCTTGACTGGGTATATATATATATATATATATATTTATATATATACTCTTGTTTGAATTATTCTAGTGATAGTGGTCGGTATTAATACCCTATGGCTCATGTTTTACTGTTTGTATACACTGATCTATAATAAATCTGGTTATGCCGGTAACACGTTTAAGTTTCTAGACTTTACGGTAGCTCATAGCGCTCTCCTGCTTTAGAGGTAGTCGTTCCAACCACTGAGCTAAATATAGTCTATATTTAGTTCAGTGGTTCCAACCAGTGCAGGTTATCGGCTTATCGCCCACGAACGCTGTTCAAACTGTAGCCTAGACTCCGCCACAGCGTGAGTATATATCTCTTGTATGCGTAATTTTGTAGATTCCTGGGAGCCACTATAGAACGCGGGCTTCATGAAAAAACACATGAAAATATAAATAAAACCGCCTCTTCTCACTCCCTATTTTAACTCATATTTTCCCCTGTACTATACTATAGATGTCCCTACACTGATATCAACTACCAACATGAACTACCATTGAATATCTGAAATTGCCTGAGTAATGAATCGAACCTACGATCTCCAGAAAGGGGCCCTACACGCTACTAGGTGAGCCGTGAAGACGAGATACCAGCAAGGGTGATTTTTGTTCATTTATATCTGCGATTGAAGCGCCATCTGTCGCAAAAATGGGGAACCATTTACTATTTGAACAGGAGATTTTAGCTGAAGATGGGGGCCACACCCCTGTTCAGGCGGGGAACCCCGGTTCCCCGGACCCCTCCTCCTCTAATATAATAGACCCCAGTTATGAGCAAAATGAAATTCGGGAATTTCTCAGGAAAATATGATGTGTCGGCCTTTGTCAGGAAACAATTTATGCGACACACGTTGTGCATATATAGGGTACCGGCGGTAGGCTGTGGACCGGTTTCTGTAGTTCTGCCGATTCCTCTATCTTTAAATGAATGATACTTTGTATTTTGTAAGAAATTCCTTTTAAGCGCGCCTTCACTTCAATCTTGTATAGGTCCTGGTTTTGAATGTCAGCTTAAGTTAGCGCGCCGCTCATGATTTCTTATTCGAAGTTTTCTATTTATATAAAAACTATATAGGCCTAGTTACGTTTGCGGTATCCTTCATATATAAATACTGTACTGTCTAGTATATTAGACGTCCATGGCGTATTCATTTGATATTGTACGTATATTGTACAATATGTCCTGTAATATCCAAATGTGAAACATGCAGCGAATATGTGTTATATATTCGGTCCTTTAATTAACTTGTTAAGATTTTTAAAGTAACTGACCATGGCATAGTGTTTGACATAGGTTTAAATATTCAATATATATACTGGATAAGACAATGGTAGGAGCCATGAGATACATGCTGGAACCATACATATTATGTAGTGTTCATAATAATTGTCATATCTTCATAACTTTGTTTCTCAGTAGTGAGTATTGCTTTCTTTCTTTTTGTAGTTTCTTACCAACAACATCGCATCCCATTCGCATCACATCGAACTCGCATTTGCATGCTAAGACCTACTTGGCACAAGTTAAGTCAGAACTTGGTTCTGTGCAGTGTATTTTTGGGAGCAATAAAGTGGTTAACTGACTGTATTCTCGTTGCTTCAGTGCACTGCAATGCATTGTATTGTATTGTATTGTAAGGGGAGCAGGCGGATTCATGAACCCGAAGCTGTCGTGACACTATGCACATAAAGAATATACCTACACAAGTGAAGTTATAAATATTTATGAGTGGGCTTCATGAGACAATCTTTGATCACATCCGAATCAGAGTGAGATTAGTTCAGCCAGTGCATGGGCAACTGATATCGTGGGATCAATGTGTAGTGTATTCTGATCGTACATTCATAATCATCTTTAATCAAGCACGGACACACGCGACCTTTCCTTGGATAAGCTTTCACAGCGCGGGAGTTTGATTCAGAAAAGTACAATTGCACACGTTTCTATGGAATAACTGGTTATGGAATCCTTACTGAATAAGGTTCCGTGTAATGACAGACCCGGGCTGTTTGTACATCAAGGGGTGGTACACCATAAGGCCAAAAATAAGGTTATACTGGAAAATCTTCACGCCTGGCCTTGTGAAGATGAAGATATTTTCATTGCAGGTTATCCAAAGACTGGTAAGTTAAACGATCAGTTAATTGAATGTGTTATAGCTACACAAGTCGAAAATGATCCTCTGTAGAAGTTGCTCGATTTACTGTTTATAAAAATTGATTTTTAATACTTCATGTCAACTTACATGCATCAACATGTTTAAACATTATTTTAATATCCTGGTTATAGTGCAAATCAGGCTCGAATATGTAGAAGTGGTAATATTTCATTTACAAATAAAACACCCAATTCTTATCCAAATGTTCTAATTGGCGCAAAAACAGTCATTCATCAAACTGTTTCCATACAATATACATCCTCGCTTATCTGCATAAACAAAACATAATACCAATATCGATATCTTTTTTCCAGGTTCGAACTGGGTCCAGACCATTGTCAGGGCTATATGTGTTGCGGACAATCTTGAGACCTTTGCAACTGACGGAATGGCTGGTATATCAAGGGGACCTTTCGAGTTCACCATTGTCCAGGAAAGTGCGGCTAAGTTTCCCCGTCCAAGAGTTTTCTATACACACCTAGCGCCATCTGTGTTACCATCAGCACTGAGGGAGAAATCCCTGCGTGTGATCCATGTTATGCGTAACCCTCTCGACGTGGCGGTGTCTTTTTTCCATTTCTATCGCATGAATTCTAATCTCGGCTGTTTTACAGGCTCATGGGAAGAATTCTTTCCGCATTTTAACACCGGCAATATAGACTATGGGGACTTTTATTCTTTTAATGAAGAATGGTTGAACAATTCTCACGTACTAAATATTAAGCACTTGAAATATGAAGACCTTATTGCTAACCCACAAGAGGTAGTTACCGCTCTGGCTTTGTTTCTAAACAAACCCATTACAGCTGACCAAGTGAATCAGATTGTCAAAATTACAAGCTTCGAGTCGATGCGGAGCAGTTCCCATTTGAACTTAGATTCATTATCGTTCGCTAACCCAAAACTATCGCGGTTTATACGAAAGGGGAAAGTTGGTGATTGGAAAAATTACTTCAGTGAGGAACAACAGAAGAAGGCTGATATGAGGTATCAAGACTTTGTTAATAAAACGGGAACAACGTTTAGGTTTGAATGATTACAACGCAGCATGAAATCACTCGATGTATATGATTTGATATCTAAAGTTTCATGCAATTCAATCACAAATTGGTTATAAAGTGGATACAAAAGAGAAAATAAACAAAAAATAATGCTCAGACCATGTACACTGTTCGTTTAAAATAATGTATTTTTTTAGCATTTTCATATTTTGATAAGGCGATAATCTTTTTATTGTAGACTGTGATTTAATTTTGAATACAATGCTACCGGCATAGGTGAATCCGACAAATTTTGTTCACACAACAACTATTTTTTATGACTGTTAAAAATTCGTTTATTCCCTGTCTTTTCTTTGGTAAATACATAAATATCGCAGACACTGTCACATGAAATGATGACCTTCTGTTCCTGTGCTGGAGTAGGGGGGTAAACCAATCATGTGCATTGGTACGTTTTACAAAAAAAATTAAATTACGGCCACCAATGGGACCTCGACATTTTCGAGGTGGTGTCAAAGCGAGGTCTTATATAAAGAGCAAAACAAATCTGGACCGTGATCACGTAGTCTTTTTTAGGTGGTCGCTATAACTGAGGTGGTCGCTAGGCGAGTTATTACTGTAAATGATATATGAACATGTTATGTATTGTATTCTATTTTTCCTTTAAGTTTACGTTTCAGAATATGTTTCGCAGAAGTATATTCTGCTACCGTGAGTGTAATTCATATTGTAATGGCATACCCATTTATGTTTTCGGGCATTATATGATGGAACAAACTCGGACATGCTTATACTATTCCGTAGAACCGTTCATAAATTACATTTACGTGCGGTCACAAACTGTTGATTTACAATATTGTATAGTTCCTTCATCAACCCTGATTCAGGGTCTAGTCGTATTTTACCTTGATCGCTATAAATACATGTGAACCTGCCGTAATACACTGATAAGGTGTCATTCAGCAGGTGTGTTGTAACTTAAAGGGGCCTATTCCGATATTTGACCTTTAAAACTTAAAAAAAAAAAATCTTTAATAAAAAAACAAGAGCTTTAATAAAATTAGGCCAGATATCACCGCACACAGCTTACTGGTTTTGTTTATATCAACGTGTTTATAATATGTGTAGGCCCACCAAAATAATTAAAACATATTCAACAATGGCAAGTCAGATAAGCCAGAGCTTTGCAAATGGCGATTTGCAACAAGTGACCTTTCAACCTCTGCATATAAGCAACCTACCCCCTTCGGCTACATGTTTTTTTCCGTTAGTCAACAAGTTGTTGATAAACAGGTTCATTAATCCTTCATGGAGGTGTTATAAGTACTTTATAACCTGAATTAACCTCAGATCAATAATATATACACAGCAGACATGGCCGACACTTCTACTATAATCGATATTTTAATATTTGTGGGTATTATTTTTATTCATCATAAAATATTCACGTTTCTGTAACGATTAAAATCATTTTTCAAGCGGTTATGATACCTTAAACCTTATCACAGGAAGAATTTTTTTTTGTAATTTCATGTATGTAGTTTGATCACTTAAAGCAAAAAAAAACCTCGCACAAGACCATAAAACGCATATTTGTTACAAGTAAAGTAAAGAATACCACATATACATTAATCTCTACATGCACATGCGTATAAGGTTTGCAAGTATATGGCAGGCGTTGAAATGCTATGGGTTAGTCGCCTGCAGCGACGGAACGTCTCACGTACGACTGTTTCGTCGGCTCCCCATATTTAGAGATATAAGTGGTTTTTGAACACAATACGATCGTATTTTTCGGAAAAGGAAGTTTTATTATCATTTTCACGGATGGGGTGACATTAATACTTCTTCACCATGCATGGCAGTGAATCATATTTTTAATACAACTGCAACATATTTGCAACTGTAAGTGCATTTTACTTTAGTTACTGTGTACTTTGGTCCAAGAATACACGGGTCCTACTGCTCATATAACCGCCATGACAGAAGCAGTAATACATACTTAGCGACGACAATGACATAGGCGGATGCGGGGGGGGGGGGGGGGCACGTGCCCCCTCTTTTACGTTCCATTTTTTCTTTGCTGCCTTGTATATTTCGTACGTCCTTTTCAATCAAAAAGTGTCTATCAATGTCATAGGAGATGTTATATCAAATTTTCCCCCTTTCCAACCATTCCTTCAATTATCTCCCGTGGCTGGAAACGTAGAGATAGTATCTGATACCTCTTGGTCAAAGGATTGTCAGACGCGACTTCCATCTTTTTTTTCACTACGATAAGTTATGCTTCAGTTTATATTACAATTTTAAGATGTAACTTGTAATTTTTATTCCCCCCCCCCCATTTTGGCTGACAATTTTATACTGAACACATATCCTTGTTGTATTTGTTCCTATTTATGGAGATGCTGAGTAAGGATAGAAGTTTAGTCTTATATTTGTGCCCCCCCCCCCCCCCCCCGTATATAAAATTCTGGATCCGCCACTGAATGCTTTATGACCCTGGTCCCGTTTTATAAGGGTTTTAGACATATTTAAATGGGAATTTGTGCAATTAGCTTATCATAACAGAATTTTGTCTTTAAAAATTAAATTGGTGGCGCCACCTGCATCGACTTTTTTTTCTGTACGAGGATCATCGGTCTTCAGTACATTAACCCATACTTTCTCAGGAATAGCGGGAGCTTGCATCCCAAAGTTTTATGTAAAATTCTGTTACAATATATCAAATATTGTGGGATTGAGCGTTTTGTGGTGCCACCTGCAATAACTTACATTTTACAGGGGGAAAGCTAAAAAACTTATTTATAAATAAGAATAATATTTATAAATAAAATATTTCACACAAATAATCCCAGCTGTCTCAAGTTTGTTCAAATGGTTTGGGTTTGATTAATTTTGGCTGAGTTATAGGAATGATTTTGATCATAGTCATTTGGCCAAGTAAGCACACTGACATAATCTCTGAAACGACAGGAGGAGCTAGCATCACCAAGTTATGTGCAAATGTTGGCCACATGACTCCTATTTGAAATTACAGCTATAGTTGTCATAGAAAGCTGAAGTTGGTCTTGCTGCTTTTACAAAACCTATTTCAAACTGAGGACTGCAATACTCTTCTTCTGCAAAACTGTTGTTTCAACTTCTGTAACATTGCAAAAACAATATTCCTAGGAGACCTTTAAGTGTACTTAAATGGTTGTTGGCAGAAATATTGGACCTTAAAAATGAAAGACTACCTCTTATTATTCTAAACATTCTTATATAAACAAACTTATGGACATGTCAGCTTAAAAAAAGCTTTGGCAACAAGCCAAAGGTCAGTCTGGATCTAACTATAGCTTTGGCCGACTGCAAACTGTGTCAGAATATTCAACAGGTCACCCAGGTACAGGTCAAGAGTTAACTCAGTGCAGCCAGGTGGTGGTCAAGAGTTCACTCCGTTCAGTAGCTGGAGCATGCAACCAACCAACCAAAAGAAGTATACGCTCATCGAGCAGCTACAGGTTGCTGCGGTCAAGACCTCAGCCCTGTGCGCTCCTTAAGCACGTTCTCTGAGCCAACAGTTCCAGTGCCACGCCAAGCCAAGCAAGGAGCCATAGGGGGCGCCCTCTTCTCTCCAGGGTTGAAGTCCTTGTTAGAAAGCTACAGCACCCACAGCCACAAAGCCCGAAGCAACCCGCATTCCCTCTACCGATCCCAGCAGCGGAGACCCAGCCATGCCATTCGAGAGCCGAACTCGATCATTGTGAACGACTTAACTTCGAGACGCAAAGCCCTTTTACTTCCGTTTTCGGTCATTTGGACCGTTTAACCAGTTTCCCAGTTATGCAAGTTAACAAGTTTTTTCTTCATCGGCAGCTGGAGCATGCAATTCGTTACAGGTCACTCGGGGCAACTCCCTTTCTCACCTAAGCCTGGTGAGCCCGGTGCACCTGACTCAAGAGAAAATCAATGTATGGGTATAATATTTTGACCTGTCCATTTATCTTTGACGGCTTTCTTCTTCACAAGATTCGTGTCACCACCTGCAATGACTTTTGCACAGTGTATGTGCCTGCTTATTTCTCAGGAGGGATTTAATATATAAGCCTGAAATTGTGCATATTTATACATATCGGATAGCTCAGGTGTATACTAGATTGGTGGCTCTACCTAGAATTATTTTTGTGTTGTGTGCGACCATGCCCGTATTTCAGCAGTGAAATTTGTGTTTTTGGTTCATGTTCAAAATGTTTAATATTTGCATTGTTCATGTACATGTACTTGAAAAGTAATGGTCCAGCATTGACGCATTATACCTGGTGTAAATGTCATTGCACAGGTTTGCAATAGACCTGTAGGCCTTGTTACAGTATTAATAAAGGACAAATTACAATACGGCAGATGTTGCCTTTTCTGAGAATGTAAATATTGATCATGTTTGGTTGGCTTTCCATCTCGCATCAACTTTACCAGAATTGAGCGTTTTGTTTCCGGATCCTTCCAGTAAACTAGTTTTTTTTGTACATTTCAATCTTTTGTTTAAAAGAATATTCATCCTTGTACTATCGTTATAAGATTCTGAGTATTTTATATTCAAATGGGTTCGGTGTTTTAAAATTTTCAGTCTGTAGCGGATGCGCATCGATTGCTCACAAACGTTTAAGTGGGTATATGGTCGAGACCTTCAGCGATTGTTATCTGACAGAAAGACTCGTAAGTGTAAATACAATGTATGTATGCGTCCACACGTATACGATGAAGCATATATATAAAATAATAATGCTAGTCAACAATACATTCCTGGAGGGTGCTGGTTTTATCAGACAGACCAGTGATTTAGTTGTGTAAATGGAAATCCAGGATTGGGCGTCTTTGATACGTTTTATGAACGTTTGGTCTTTTCGTATATGTTCATTAGAATTTTGTGGTTAATGATATGTTTGTTTTGTTAATAAACCTTAAAGGACACTGCTGATCTCTGTGGCTCATTCCTCTGGTCATCCTCCTCCCCTGTATACGCACGCTTTTAGTCAGGCTGGGAACATTTTAACATTTGTGGTCGATACCTTCAGTGGTTGCTATCTGAAAGGAAGACTCTAAAGTGTGAATAGACAGTATATGCGCCTGCACGAACAATGAAGCATAAATATTCATTTCGCTTCATGAAGTAATCAATAGCCAGTGGCATAGCTGGGGATGGACGCTTTTGATAATGTAAAAGTTGACCGTATTTGCATTGGTTCGTTCCATCTCGTATCAATTTTCATGCAGTATTTAAACTTGTTATCCTTTTACCTTACGTTGAATAAAGGTCACATATTTCCATTTTCTTAAGTTTGAATATAATTTTAAACTTTTAAACAATATATGAAAGCTTAGATCTTTGCCCCAGTGAATCTGTCCAATCTGGAAATGTTTCCACTAGGCCTGAATAAATAAGCCTTTTAGCTTTATACCAGACTTTTTAATATTCATAGATCAGCTGACTGTAGGTCATCTGAGCTACAACAATGACCCTATATGTCCAATCTCTATCCGGCAGTCCATCCAGGCGTCTGTCATCCCAAACGGGAGGTGGCAGATTAAAACAAAAGGAGGCACAGTGTCTGGTACAAAACTATCATCTCTTACCCTAGGTGTAACTGGTATCCACATAGAACATAGAAGAGTTTTTTAAGAATATTTTCTGAAAAATACAAAAAATTAAAAAGGCGTTTGCATGTATTTTAGTAGTGAGCATTTAACAATTACACAATGGTCATTATCAAATTATATAAAGTCAGATCACAGCTTAAATTACATCTCTCTAGCATGATTCCTATGAGATGATTATTTTTTATTTTAATTAAAACCTTTTTGTATATACATATTTGTGTATTCCCCTTTAGTTAACATGACATAAACGCCCATTTCTGATTTATTTTGGTGAGGGAAAATGTGTAATATGCTACAGCTCTCATGAAATGTTATGATGGCTCACATGTCCCAAAATATAGCAGGTCAATACAGGTGCGCAGAAAGATTAAGATCTCTGTATACCATTACATGTACATTATTTGTGGTTATCATCTTCACTACTTCTTGACCACTTGATGGCAGTGCAAAATCTACGGGTGAAATAACAGAACCCCTGGGGACACAAAATCACTTTCACCCGACATAAATGCCATAAATCTAAGAGAAAGTGCCTTATTTAAACATCTTTGTTTTAACTCATGATGCCGTTTGTAGATAAACAAGTTTGTATACATCCGTCAAATAGGCGTTATGAGAACTTTTCTGAAGAGGCACTACTTAAAGTTCATTATTATATACGGATAGTAAGCCAGTGCTATAGAAAGGGAAGGTGAGTAGCAGGCTTTAAAATCAAACTGATCGTGCCTTTTCGCCCTCTTCTGTTAGCCCTCTTCCGTCAGCTACTGCTGTCTATGCCTGTCCCACTCTTTTCACAGCTTTTCTAAACAATAACAAGTCTGAATTGCACGAATTATTGTTTATACAAACAAGATTCGGATACCACGATAAAAAAGGTCGCACTACCAATATATCTGACGATTTTATTTGTATTTCTTGAAAAGTACATTTTGATTATGGTGACCTACTAAGAGTCCTTGTGTAACTAACCCGAAAACATGAAAGGATGTACATTATTCCAACGTATGTCCCTGTCATTATACTAATTTTGAATGCATATTATGATCATTATGTTTTTGTAATAATACATTTTAGTCATTTTTTTTTAAATTTTTCTGCATTTCGTTGTCGAATAAAATAGTTATATGAAATTGAGAATTTTCTTTTTTACCATTTAAATAATAGTTCTTGTAATTTAGTTGAGGGAAATGAGAATCTGTTGTGTATTAGCTGACTTTTTTGCAAAACTGATAATTTTTTTTAATATTATGCGAGTGAACCGGTCAGGGTTGGTTGGGCAATACTTGGCCGGGTTAATCCGTCAATATAATCTGTCCAATCACTGCAATTATAAGTGCAGAAAACATTTTTACGTGACACTACTTAATGTTAATTCATGGTATAAATAACGAATAAAACCTGGCCAACTCTTCTACATAACAAGTTCAGTGTTGACACTACAAAATTATTAAAAATTACCGCTAGTAGCCAGATAATTGCTTTTAAATCCATAATTATACAGTCATTAAATATTATCCACTTTCACTGAAGTCCTGAGAATCCTTCATGAAAGAACCATTAAATAAGTACCAATATGAAAATTTGAGAGAAATGATGGACTGAGATTCTACAGGTCTATATTCCATCTAAAGGCTCATTATTTTTGTTTAACAAGTTTAATAATTGCTATAGGTGTCAATATATTAATCATAAGACATGCCTCTTGTTTATATTCACATAGTGAAAAAGTATTGAATCGTATTTATCAATGTATCACCCATGCTAGTTCAAGCAATTACGAATGGTCAGTTGATTTCATTATATTGCCCATAAACTGTAACCCCATAAAAACCGGGTTTACAAAAATAAAACAGTAGGCTGGGCTTTAAGCTTGATACCCCGGTTTTGACCAGCCCTGGGGTCGGTGCCCCCCTCGTGGATGGCGTGACCCCTTGGTGGCTCCCCCCCCCCCCCCCCCCCCGCCACAGTCGGTTACCCCCTGCTACGCCGCTGTCAATAGTCATTGTCATTGACCGCAGACAACCTTTGCTCAATGAACAATGCACTCTTGACCTATACCTCATTGAATAAACCAAATTTCGAGGATATAAGAAACCTCCCATCTAGGCATATGATACAGATACAGCTGGAGTTCCGACATACCTAAACCACTTGATCATGGAATCACTGGTGAGGAAAGTCCCGTGTAATGACAGACCTGGGTTGTTCGTGCATCAAGGGGTTGTACACTGTAAGTCCCGGAGGAAAGATATACTGGAAAATCTTCATGCCTGGCCTTGTGAAGAAGAGGACATTTTCATAGCAGCATATCCAAAATGTGGTAGGTTTAATCGTCAATCACAGCTCGGTACAATTTCGAAATTAGCTACACTACTGGGTATATAAAATCTTCTCGGGTAATTTTTAAGGGAGAACCAAAGAATAAACAATTCGGGTTTAGAGAAAAGTTACACGCAGGTACCAAAATCTTGTGACATCCGCGTTCTTGTCCATTTCTTGTTTTGAAGCCTACGCCATCAAACACTGGATAAATGTATAGCTGTTGCTTTAAGTTGCGTTGCTTATTAATTGACTAAATCGATGAATGATCGTTTTCTTGCAAAATCGATTAAATCGATTGCATTTTAGTGAACGAAGGTATCTTCTTTTTAAATGAAACAATAATATAATACAGCCACCACCTTTACAGTTTAGGAATTGATCACACGGGCAACACAACTGACTTAACTGACAGAAAAAAGAAAAAAAAAAAACACAACTGACTTAATACATAATCAGCTAAGAAGGTTTTGCCGTTCAGAGTATTTCACATCTTGAGTTCATGTACAAATTTTAACCCTCAATACCTGTGTCTCCGTATGATTTTCCAATAAAACACCATTTCTGAAAATGCAAAATTTTGTACTAATCAGTTAAAAGGTCTAATAAATAATGTAAAGCAGCCATGTTTTTCCGTATGGCAATCAAATCAATAGCGAACAAGAATAGGCAATACATGCATCCTATAAGATGTGATCACACAGTTCATGTAAACTTGTATCTCTGTGTCCTATTCCGTGTTATTAAAAAGCATTTTATATTTATTTGTATTGCCATCTGATAATGTAAAATGACATTTGCATTAGATATATCTGGAATATTTGCTTTTAAAGGCAACCCAGATTTTTCCCGTTCATGCCATGGTACCCCTTGTAGCTCTTTTCGCTTTCTTATTTCTATCTGAACGAACTTAGTAACTATATTAATGGAATTCTATATTGTATCCCTCCAGGATCGAACTGGGTCCAGACCATTGTGCGCGCTATATGTGTTGCGGAGGACCTTGAGACCTTTGCTGCTGATGGAATGGCTGGAATAACAAGGGGACCGTTTGAGTTCACCAGCGTCCAGGAGCATGCGGATGAGTTTCCCCGTCCACGAGTTTTCTACACACACCTGGTGCCCTCTGTTTTACCGTCAGCGCTAAGAGAAAAACCCATACGCGTGATTCACCTTATACGTAACCCTTACGATGCCGCCGTGTCATTTTACCATTTTTACCGCACGAATTCTAACCTCGGATGTTACAAAGGTTCATGGGATGAATTCTTTCCCTACTTCGACACCGGAAACTTGGACTTCGGACACTTCTACACTTTCAATAGGGAATGGTTGAAGAATTCCCACCTGATCAAAGTGAAGCTGTTGAAATATGAAGCGCTTATTACTAACCCACACCAGGTGGTTACCTCTCTGGCCGAGTTTCTGGATAAACCTGTAACAGCCGAGCAAGTGGAAAAGATTGTAAAAATAACTAGTTTTGATGAGATGCGAAACAGTTCACATTTAAATTTAGAAGCGGGGACTTTCTGTAACCCAAAAACTTCGCGTTTTATTCGAAACGGGAAGGTCGGTGACTGGAAAAATTACTTCACTGAAGAACAAAGGAGGAAAGCCGATGTCAAGTATTGGGAATTTGTTGAGAAAACCGGCGTCACACTCAGTTTTGAATAAATAAAATGTCACGCAGAAGAAGATTTTGTCCTTTGGTAAACGCCAATAAATATCTCTTGCAATAAAGGAAAAAAGAATGTACAATATTAAAGAACAGTTATTTGAATATCGCTAACTTAATACAAACTTGGGTACTAAAAGTATTTATGCAGGCATTTACCAACCGTTGCGTACATGCAGTAGAAGTACTGTTTGAGAAGTTCGCGAATCGACCGCATTTACCTGTCGTGGAAAGGATGAAACTGAAGCAGAATTTTAGTTTTATATATAGATCTGTTCATGCCACGTGTCGTGAATCAAATTTGAATAAAGCAGACGTCGCACATATGCATCATATTCTACAATATACACATAAGTACGAACCTATGACTTTGTGATTGATACATCCTTCAATCATTGAATGAGCTATAAGACGTAGTATACTTAATAAAAATGTTGAGCGAATCTGTGTTTCGTTGTTGTACAACCGAGTTCTAATGGGCTCTAGATGAGCCGGAAAGGGTAAATGTAACTGCTCTACACTTACATTTACTATACATATGTAGGTAAACTTTTACATCGGTATATAAAAAATAATACATTTCATATAAATGATATCCCTGTTTTTATAAGGCGGTTAAATCATTATATCATATTAGATATGTCGATAAGCGGTTATTTCCGTTTTAAGCATTACAGTTTCTTTGGTTGAAGATTATTCCTTGGAATAATGAAAGAGGCAATCGTGTTGCAATCTGCAATGTGGTATGTTTAGGTAAGGAGGCTGCTGTTTAGGGGAAACCGTCTCATGGTGATGAAGTTTTGCGTGTGCCAGTGTTGGAAATTGAGTGCTTTCATGAGATTTTGAGGCTTTGTGACACAGTGTAGGATATTCCATCTACCCCTAAGCATACACCCCTATTGGGACATTGGGCTCTTCCACCGGGAGATTCGATAAGCGGATGAGAGACCGGGTGGGGGTGGGGGGGGGGGGGGCAGTTAGGTACTAGACTTGAGAGGAGGCTGGAGATGTTAAGCCACGGTGAAGCTATAGTAACGTAACCGGCATCTCTCCGTCTCTTTTCCAAGGCGCTTCCCAAAGACCGGCAGTTTACTCTCAACTGGGCATACTAAAATCCTACATTTGAGACCTTTCGGCCATTTTAGGTGGACTTAAACTGTAAATATAGTGTTGTTGTATTTTTAGGGTAATATCCTATATTAGGCGAGCGTACCAACTTACAAACTTTCTTTTGTAAGTAGCGGTCCGAACTTTTCTCTCTTAAATTTTAAATTTCAAAACAGATTAGTCGATGGGTATGTTCCACCGAGACACGAATAGATGAGTTTATAATGTACAGTGAAACTCCCACTTGCGGACAACTCAGTAAGGCGGACAACTCACTAATGCAGTCACTAAATCGCAGTCCCTTCAAATTTGCCTCTATATTATGTTTAACATTAACTCAGTAAAGCGGACAACTCACTATCCCAGACAAAGGCCAAATCACGACCCTCCATAGCGGAAAGATATCGCGAGTTCCATTTGTTCATATATATTCGGAGGGAGATGGCGCTCTGAGGGCGTGACCCTCTTTGACCTGTTTTGGTGAACCATCATGATCTTACATGTGAATAAACAGTCCAAATTGTTGTTTAGTTTTATAAATGTGTATATATCACGATCATAACTTTATTAAGATTAGCCGGTCAATCAGAAAAAAAACTAAGCTTGCTAACAGTTTCTCAATTGACAAGACCACTATCAAAGACGAAAGTTTATTCATTGTGACCGGCGTCCGGCCCGGGGAACCTAAACTAGTTAGCGATAGTTTGCACTTTATTATTATGAATGCGTTTCGATACTATCCTTTAACAAATAATCATGCTGTCCTGATGCTGTCAATAATCATTCTTCAATATGCCTAGTGCAACCATCCATGAACTATGCATACTTAGAAGATGAAGCATCGTACGTCGAAGTGAAACTGCCTAAATTATGGTGTGAGGCCTAGCTGATAAAGTTGAAAGAAAGAAAGTGTTGTCTTTCCTTTTTTTTAAATTATATTTTATAAATTACAAATGAATTCATAAGTTATTTTGATGATGATTAAAATAAAATTTATGTATTTCCAATTAAGCATAAACATAATCAAACAGAGGATGTCAGTAACATTCAATGAAGAATTGACGCAATATGCCAAATTCCTCTAAACCGGACAACTCACTAATACGGACAAAATTTCCAGTCCTTTGAGTTTCCGGCTTAGAGGGGTTTCACTGTTTTACAGCCGGACTAACCTACGATGGTCAGCCAACTCCTCCAAAAGGTAGTTGACTCCCTGAGGGACCAGGCGGAATCTAACAGGTACGTGATGTCGCAGACTTGATTGTCTAGAATGATCAATTCAATCGAGCCTATCACATGGACTTCTTTCATTAAATCCCGTGCTTGGTTACCCGCAGTGGAACTAGGGTATATAGATTTAGACGGCGATGATGCCGCCATGATAGAGGTTTTGAGAGGCACCTTAGTGGATAAGATTAGGGAACTTTTAGATGATTTTTATATAGAAAAAGTTGACTTGCATGATGCTTTTGGAGAACCCAGTATCCCTTTAAACAGGATGTCATACCTAAGTGGAATTCCATTAAGGACTATATAGAAAGGACATATCTCCCTGACAATGAACTTCAGAAATTGAGGAAGAGCCTTAGATATACTAAACAAGACCCCCGGTCCACGTTACAATTTTATAATGATTGAAATTTGTTGTCGAATGAAATAGTTATATGAAATTGAGAATTTTCTTTTTTTACCATTTAAATAATAGTTCTTGTAATTTAGTTGAGGGGAATGAGAATCTGTTGTGTATTAGCTGACTTTTTTGCAAAACTGATAATTTTTTTATTAATATTATGCGAGTGAGCCGGTCAGGGTTGGGCGGGCAATACCTGGCCGGGTTAATCCGTCAATATAATCTGTCCAATCACTGCAATTATAAGTGCAGAAAACATTTTTACGTGGCACTACTTAATGTTAATTCATGGTATAAATAACGAATAAAACCTGGCCAACTCTTCTACATAACAAGTTCAGTGTTGACACTACAAAATTATTAAAAATTACCGCTAGTAGCCAGATAATTGCTTTTAAATCCATAATTATACAGTCATTAAATATTATCCACTTTCACTGAAGTCCTGAGAATCCTTCATGAAAGAACCATTAAATAATTACCAATATGAAAATTTGAGAGAAATGATGGACTGAGATTCTACAGGTCTATATTCCATCTAAAGGCTCATTATTTTTGTTTAACAAGTTTAATAATTGCTATAGGTGTCAATATATTAATCATAAGACATGACTCTTAATAAAAAATGTTTATATTCACATAGTGAAACAGTATTGAATCGTATTTATCAATGTATCACCCATGCTAGTTCAAGCAATTACGAATGGTCAGTTGATGTCATTATATTGCCCATAAACTGTAACCCCATAAAAACAGGGTTTACAAAAATAAAACAGTAGGCTGGGCTTTAAGCTTGATACCCCGGTTTTGACCAGCCCTGGGGTCGGTGCCCCCCTCGTGGATGGCGTGACCCCTTGGTGG
The DNA here is from genome assembly GCA_026874595.1 of Sipunculus nudus. NCBI lineage: Eukaryota > Metazoa > Annelida > Sipuncula > Golfingiida > Sipunculidae > Sipunculus > Sipunculus nudus. The sequence continues at coordinate 9,471,608 of CM049308.1, forward strand.
CTCCCCCCCCCGCCCCCCGCCACAGTCGGTTACCCCCTGCTACGCCGCTGTCAATAGTCAATGTCATTGACCGCAGACAACCTTTGCTCAATGAACAATGCACTCTTGACCTATACCTCATTGAATAAACCAAATTTCGAGGATATAAGAAACCTCCCATCTAGGCATATGATACAGATACAGCTGGAGTTCCGACATACCTAAACCACTTGATCATGGAATCACTGGTGAGGAAAGTCCCGTGTAATGACAGACCTGGGTTGTTCGTGCATCAAGGGGTTGTACACTGTAAGTCCCGGAGGAAAGATATACTGGAAAATCTTCATGCCTGGCCTTGTGAAGAAGAGGACATTTTCATAGCAGCATATCCAAAATGTGGTAGGTTTAATCGTCAATCACAGCTCGGTACAATTTCGAAATTAGCTACACTACTGGGTATATAAAATCTTCTCGGGTAATTTTTAAGGGAGAACCAAAGAATAAACAATTCGGGTTTAGAGAAAAGTTACACGCAGGTACCATAATCTTGTGACATCCGCGTTCTTGTCCATTTCTTGTTTTGAAGCCTACGCCAACAAACACTGGATAAATGTATAGTTGTTGCTTTAAGTTGCGTGCTTATTAATTGACTAAATCGATGAATGATCGTTTTCTTGCAAAATCGATTAAATCGATTGCATTTTAGTGAACGAAGGTATCTTCTTTTTAAATGAAACAATAATATAATACAGCCACCACCTTTACAGTTTAGGAATTGATCACACGGGCAACACAACTGACTTAACTGACAGAAAAAAAAAAAAAAAACACAACTGACTTAATACATAATCAGCTAAGAAGGTTTTGCCGTTCAGAGTATTTCACATCTTGAGTTCATGTACAAATTTTAACCCTCAATACCTGTGTCTCCGTATGATTTTCCAATAAAACACCATTTCTGAAAATGCAAAATTTTGTACTAATCAGTTAAAAGGTCTAATAAATAATGTAAAGCAGCCATGTTTTTCCGTATGGCAATCAAATCAATAGCGAACAAGAATAGGCAATACATGCATCCTATAAGATGTGATCACACAGTTCATGTAAACTTGTATCTCTGTGTCCTATTCCGTGTTATTAAAAAAGCATTTTATATTTATTTGTATTGCCATCTGATAATGTAAAATGACATTTGCATTAGATATATCTGGAATATTTGCTTTTAAAGGCAACCCTGATTTTTTCCGTTCATGCCAATGCATGGTACCCCTTGTAGCTCTTTTCGCTTTCTTATTTCTATCTGAACGAACTTAGTAACTATATTAATGGAATTCTATATTGTATTCCTCCAGGATCGAACTGGGTCCAGACCATTGTGCGCGCTATATGTGTTGCGGAGGACCTTGAGACCTTTGCTGCTGATGGAATGGCTGGAATAACAAGGGGACCGTTTGAGTTCACCAGCGTCCAGGAGCATGCGGATGAGTTTCCCCGTCCACGAGTTTTCTACACACACCTGGTGCCCTCTGTTTTACCGTCAGCGCTAAGAGAAAAACCCATACGCGTGATTCACCTTATACGTAACCCTTACGATGCCGCCGTGTCATTTTACCATTTTTACCGCACGAATTCTAACCTCGGATGTTACAAAGGTTCATGGGATGAATTCTTTCCCTACTTCGACACCGGAAACTTGGACTTCGGACACTTCTACACTTTCAATAGGGAATGGTTGAAGAATTCCCACCTGATCAAAGTGAAGCTGTTGAAATATGAAGCGCTTATTACTAACCCACACCAGGTGGTTACCTCTCTGGCCGAGTTTCTGGATAAACCTGTAACAGCCGAGCAAGTGGAAAAGATTGTAAAAATAACTAGTTTTGATGAGATGCGAAACAGTTCACATTTAAATTTAGAAGCGGGGACTTTCTGTAACCCAAAAACTTCGCGTTTTATTCGAAACGGGAAGGTCGGTGACTGGAAAAATTACTTCACTGGAGAACAAAGGAGGAAAGCCGATGTCAAGTATTGGGAATTTGTTGAGAAAACCGGCGTCACACTCAGTTTTGAATAAATAAAATGTCACGCAGAAGAAGATTTTGTCCTTTGGTAAACGCCAATAAATATCTCTTGCAATAAAGGAAAAAAGAATGTACAATATTAAAGAACAGTTATTTGAATATCGCTAACTTAATACAAACTTGGGTACTAAAAGTATTTATGCAGGCATTTACCAACCGTTGCGTACATGCAGTAGAAGTACTGTTTGAGAAGTTCGCGAATCGACCGCATTTACCTGTCGTGGAAAGGATGAAACTGAAGCAGAATTTTAGTTTTATATATAGATCTGTTCATGCCACGTGTCGTGAATCAAATTTGAATAAAGCAGACGTCGCACATATGCATCATATTCTACAATATACACATAAGTACGAACCTATGACTTTGTGATTGATACATCCTACAATCATTGAATGAGCTATAAGACGTAGTATACTTAATAAAAATGTTGAGCGAATCTGTGTTTCGTTGTTGTACAACCGAGTTCTAATGGGCTCTAGATGAGCCGGAAAGGGTAAATGTAACTGCTCTACACTTACATTTACTATACATATGTAGGTAAACTTTTACATCGGTATATAAAAAATAATACATTTCATATAAATGATATCCCTGTTTTTATAAGGCGGTTAAATCATTATATCATATTAGATATGTCGATAAGCGGTTATTTCCGTTTTAAGCATTACAGTTTCTTTGGTTGAAGATTATTCCTTGGAATAATGAAAGAGGCAATCGTGTTGCAATCTGCAATGTGGTATGTTTAGGTAAGGAGGCTGCTGTTTAGGGGAAACCGTCTCATGGTGATGAAGTTTTGCGTGTGCCAGTGTTGGAAATTGAGTGCTTTCATGAGATTTTGAGGCTTTGTGACACAGTGTAGGATATTCCATCTACCCCTAAGCATACACCCCTATTGGGACATTGGGCTCTTCCACCGGGAGATTCGATAAGCGGATGAGAGACCGGGTGGGGGTGGGGGGGGGGGGCAGTTAGGTCCTAGACTTGAGAGGAGGCTGGAGATGTTAAGCCACGGTGAAGCTATAGTAACGTAACCGGCATCTCTCCGTCTCTTTTCCAAGGCGCTTCCCAAAGACCGGCAGTTTACTCTCAACTGGGCATACTAAAATCCTACATTTGAGACCTTTCGGCCATTTTAGGTGGACTTAAACTGTAAATATAGTGTTGTTGTATTTTTAGGGTAATATCCTATATTAGGCGAGCGTACCAACTTACAAACTTTCTTTTGTAAGTAGCGGTCCGAACTTTTCTCTCTTAAATTTTAAATTTCAAAACAGATTAGTCGATGGGTATGTTCCACCGAGACACGAATAGATGAGTTTATAATGTACAGTGAAACTCCCACTTGCGGACAACTCAGTAAGGCGGACAACTCACTAATGCAGTCACTAAATCGCAGTCCCTTCAAATTTGCCTCTATATTATGTTTAACATTAACTCAGTAAAGCGGACAACTCACTATCCCAGACAAAGGCCAAATCACGACCCTCCATAGCGGAAAGATATCGCGAGTTCCATTTGTTCATATATATTCGGAGGGAGATGGCGCTCTGAGGGCGTGACCCTCTTTGACCTGTTTTGGTGAACCATCATGATCTTACATGTGAATAAACAGTCCAAATTGTTGTTTAGTTTTATAAATGTGTATATATCACGATCATAACTTTATTAAGATTAGCCGGTCAATCAGAAAAAAAACTAAGCTTGCTAACAGTTTCTCAATTGACAAGACCACTATCAAAGACGAAAGTTTATTCATTGTGACCGGCGTCCGGCCCGGGGAACCTAAACTAGTTAGCGATAGTTTGCACTTTATTATTATGAATGCGTTTCGATACTATCCTTTAACAAATAATCATGCTGTCCTGATGCTGTCAATAATCATTCTTCAATATGCCTAGTGCAACCATCCATGAACTATGCATACTTAGAAGATGAAGCATCGTACGTCGAAGTGAAACTGCCTAAATTATGGTGTGAGGCCTAGCTGATAAAGTTGAAAGAAAGAAAGTGTTGTCTTTCCTTTTTTTTAAATTATATTTTATAAATTACAAATGAATTCATAAGTTATTTTGATGATGATTAAAATAAAATTTATGTATTTCCAATTAAGCATAAACATAATCAAACAGAGGATGTCAGTAACATTCAATGAAGAATTGACGCAATATGCCAAATTCCTCTAAACCGGACAACTCACTAATACGGACAAAATTTCCAGTCCTTTGAGTTTCCGGCTTAGAGGGGTTTCACTGTTTTACAGCCGGACTAACCTACGATGGTCAGCCAACTCCTCCAAAAGGTAGTTGACTCCCTGAGGGACCAGGCGGAATCTAACAGGTACGTGATGTCGCAGACTTGATTGTCTAGAATGATCAATTCAATCGAGCCTATCACATGGACTTCTTTCATTAAATCCCGTGCTTGGTTACCCGCAGTGGAACTAGGGTATATAGATTTAGACGGCGATGATGCCGCCATGATAGAGGTTTTGAGAGGCACCTTAGTGGATAAGATTAGGGAACTTTTAGATGATTTTTATATAGAAAAAGTTGACTTGCATGATGCTTTTGGAGAACCCAGTATCCCTTTAAACAGGATGTCATACCTAAGTGGAATTCCATTAAGGACTATATAGAAAGGACATATCTCCCTGACAATGAACTTCAGAAATTGAGGAAGAGCCTTAGATATACTAAACAAGACCCCCGGTCCACGTTACAATTTTATAATGATTGAAATTTGTTGTCGAATGAAATAGTTATATGAAATTGAGAATTTTCTTTTTTTACCATTTAAATAATAGTTCTTGTAATTTAGTTGAGGGGAATGAGAATCTGTTGTGTATTAGCTGACTTTTTTGCAAAACTGATAATTTTTTTATTAATATTATGCGAGTGAGCCGGTCAGGGTTGGGCGGGCAATACCTGGCCGGGTTAATCCGTCAATATAATCTGTCCAATCACTGCAATTATAAGTGCAGAAAACATTTTTACGTGGCACTACTTAATGTTAATTCATGGTATAAATAACGAATAAAACCTGGCCAACTCTTCTACATAACAAGTTCAGTGTTGACACTACAAAATTATTAAAAATTACCGCTAGTAGCCAGATAATTGCTTTTAAATCCATAATTATACAGTCATTAAATATTATCCACTTTCACTGAAGTCCTGAGAATCCTTCATGAAAGAACCATTAAATAATTACCAATATGAAAATTTGAGAGAAATGATGGACTGAGATTCTACAGGTCTATATTCCATCTAAAGGCTCATTATTTTTGTTTAACAAGTTTAATAATTGCTATAGGTGTCAATATATTAATCATAAGACATGACTCTTAATAAAAAATGTTTATATTCACATAGTGAAACAGTATTGAATCGTATTTATCAATGTATCACCCATGCTAGTTCAAGCAATTACGAATGGTCAGTTGATGTCATTATATTGCCCATAAACTGTAACCCCATAAAAACAGGGTTTACAAAAATAAAACAGTAGGCTGGGCTTTAAGCTTGATACCCCGGTTTTGACCAGCCCTGGGGTCGGTGCCCCCCTCGTGGATGGCGTGACCCCTTGGTGGCTCCCCCCCCCCGCCCCCCGCCACAGTCGGTTACCCCCTGCTACGCCGCTGTCAATAGTCAATGTCATTGACCGCAGACAACCTTTGCTCAATGAACAATGCACTCTTGACCTATACCTCATTGAATAAACCAAATTTCGAGGATATAAGAAACCTCCCATCTAGGCATATGATACAGATACAGCTGGAGTTCCGACATACCTAAACCACTTGATCATGGAATCACTGGTGAGGAAAGTCCCGTGTAATGACAGACCTGGGTTGTTCGTGCATCAAGGGGTTGTACACTGTAAGTCCCGGAGGAAAGATATACTGGAAAATCTTCATGCCTGGCCTTGTGAAGAAGAGGACATTTTCATAGCAGCATATCCAAAATGTGGTAGGTTTAATCGTCAATCACAGCTCGGTACAATTTCGAAATTAGCTACACTACTGGGTATATAAAATCTTCTCGGGTAATTTTTAAGGGAGAACCAAAGAATAAACAATTCGGGTTTAGAGAAAAGTTACACGCAGGTACCATAATCTTGTGACATCCGCGTTCTTGTCCATTTCTTGTTTTGAAGCCTACGCCAACAAACACTGGATAAATGTATAGTTGTTGCTTTAAGTTGCGTGCTTATTAATTGACTAAATCGATGAATGATCGTTTTCTTGCAAAATCGATTAAATCGATTGCATTTTAGTGAACGAAGGTATCTTCTTTTTAAATGAAACAATAATATAATACAGCCACCACCTTTACAGTTTAGGAATCGATCACACGGGCAACACAACTGACTTAACTGACAGAAAAAAAAAAAAAAAACACAACTGACTTAATACATAATCAGCTAAGAAGGTTTTGCCGTTCAGAGTATTTCACATCTTGAGTTCATGTACAAATTTTAACCCTCAATACCTGTGTCTCCGTATGATTTTCCAATAAAACACCATTTCTGAAAATGCAAAATTTTGTACTAATCAGTTAAAAGGTCTAATAAATAATGTAAAGCAGCCATGTTTTTCCGTATGGCAATCAAATCAATAGCGAACAAGAATAGGCAATACATGCATCCTATAAGATGTGATCACACAGTTCATGTAAACTTGTATCTCTGTGTCCTATTCCGTGTTATTAAAAAAGCATTTTATATTTATTTGTATTGCCATCTGATAATGTAAAATGACATTTGCATTAGATATATCTGGAATATTTGCTTTTAAAGGCAACCCTGATTTTTTCCGTTCATGCCAATGCATGGTACCCCTTGTAGCTCTTTTCGCTTTCTTATTTCTATCTGAACGAACTTAGTAACTATATTAATGGAATTCTATATTGTATTCCTCCAGGATCGAACTGGGTCCAGACCATTGTGCGCGCTATATGTGTTGCGGAGGACCTTGAGACCTTTGCTGCTGATGGAATGGCTGGAATAACAAGGGGACCGTTTGAGTTCACCAGCGTCCAGGAGCATGCGGATGAGTTTCCCCGTCCACGAGTTTTCTACACACACCTGGTGCCCTCTGTTTTACCGTCAGCGCTAAGAGAAAAACCCATACGCGTGATTTACCTTATACGTAACCCTTACGATGCCGCCGTGTCATTTTACCATTTTTACCGCACGAATTCTAACCTCGGATGTTACAAAGGTTCATGGGATGAATTCTTTCCATACTTCGACACCGGAAACTTGGACTTCGGACACTTCTACACTTTCAATAGGGAATGGTTGAAGAATACCCACCTGATCAACGTGAAGCTCTTGAAATATGAAGAGCTTATTACTAACCCACGCCAGGTGGTTACCTCTCTGGCCGATTTTCTGGATAAACCTGTAACAGCCGAGCAAGTGGAAAAGATTGTAAAAATAACTAGTTTTGATGAGATGCGAAACAGTTCACATTTAAACTTAGAAGCGGGGACTTTCTGTAACCCAAAAACTTCGCGTTTTATTCGAAACGGGAAGGTCGGTGACTGGAAAAATTACTTCACTGAGGAACAAAGGAGGAAAGCCGGGGTCAGGTATCGGGAATTTGTTGAGAAAACCGGCGTCACACTCAGTTTTGAATAAATAAAATGTCACGCAGAAGAAGATTTTGTCCTTTGGTAAACGCCAATAAATATCTCTTGCAATAAAGGAAAAAAGAATGTACAATATTAAAGAACAGTTATTTGAATATCGCTAACTTAATACAAACTTGGGTACTAAAAGTATTTATGCAGGCATTTACCAACCGTTGCGTACATGCAGTAGAAGTACTGTTTGAGAAGTTCGCGAATCGACCGCATTCACCTGTCGTGGAAAGGATTAAACTGAAGCAGAATTTTAGTTTTATATATAGATCTGTTCATGCTACGTGTCGTGAATCAAATTTGAATAAAGCAGACGTCGCACATATGCATCATATTCTACAATATACACATAAGTACGAACCTATGACTTTGTGATTGATACATCCTACAATCATTGAATGAGCTATAAGACGTAGTATACTTAATAAAAATGTTGAGCGAATCTGTGTTTCGTTGTTGTACAACCGAGTTCTAATGGGCTCTAGATGAGCCGGAAAGGGTAAATGTAACTGCTCTACACTTACATTTACTATACATATGTAGGTAAACTTTTACATTGGTATATAAAAAATAATACATTTCATATAAATGATATCCCTGTTTTTATAAGGCGGTTAAATCATATCATATCAGATATGTCGATAAGCGGTTATTTCCGTTTTAAGCATTACAGTTTCTTTGGTTGAAGATTATTCCTTGAAATAATGAAAGAGGCAATCGTGTTGCAATCTGTAATGTGGTATGTTTAGGTAAGGAGGCTGCTGTTTAGGGGAAACCGTCTCATGGTGATGAAGTTTTGCGTGTGCCAGTGTTGGAAATTGAGTGCTTTCATGAGATTTTGAGGCTTTGTGACACAGTGTAGGATATTCCATCTACCCCTAAGCATACACCCCTATTGGGACATTGGGCTCTTCCACCGGGAGATTCGATAAGCGGAGGAGAGACCGGGTGGGGGGGGGGGGGGCAGTTAGGTACTAGACTTGAGAGGAGGCTGGAGATGTTAAGCCACGGTGAAGCTATAGTAACCGGCATCTCTCCGTCTCTTTTCCAAGACGCTTCCCAAAGACCGGCAGTTTACTCTCAACTGGGCATACTAAAATCCTACATTTGAGACCTTTCGGCCATTTTAGGTGGACTTAAACTGTAAATATAGTGTTGTTGTATTTTAAGGGTAATATCCTATATTAGGCGAGCGTACCAACTTACAAACCTTCTTTTGTAAGTAGCGGTGCGAACTTTTAATTTTAAAATTCAAAACAGATTAGTCGATGGGTATGTTCCACCGAGACACGAATAGATGAGTTTATAATGTACAGTGAAACTCCCACTTGCGGACAACTCAGTAAGGCGGACAACTCACTAATGCAGTCACTAAATCGCAGTCCCTTCAAATTTGCCTCTATATTATGTTTAACATTAACTCAGTAAAGCGGACAACTCACTATCCCAGACAAAGGCCAAATCACGACCCTCCATAGCGGAAAGATATCGCGAGTTCCTTTTGTTCATATATATTCGGAGGGAGATGGCGCTCTGAGGGCGTGACCCTCTTTGACCTGTTTTGGTGAACCATCATGATCTAACATGTGAATAAACAGTCCAAATTGTTGTTTAGTTTTATAAATGTGTATATATCACGATCATAACTTTATTAAGATTAGCCGGTCAATCAGAAAAAAAACTAAGCTTGCAAACAGTTTCTCAATTGACAAGACCACTATCAAAGACGAAAGTTCATTCATTGTGACCGGCGTCCGGCCCGGGGAACCTAAACTAGTTAGCGATAGTTTGCACTTTATTATTATGAATGCGTTTCGATACTATCCTTTAACAAATAATCATGCTGTCCTGATGCTGTCAATAATCATTCTTCAATATGCCTAGTGCAACCATCCATGAACTATGCATACTTAGAAGATGAAGCATCGTACGTCGAAGTGAAACTGCCTAAATTATGGTGTGAGGCCTAGCTGATAAAGTTGAAAGAAAGAAAGTGTTGTCTTTCCTTTTTTTTATTATATTTTATAAAATACAAATGAATTCATAAGCTATTTTGATGATGATTAAAATAAAATTTATGTATTTCCAATTAAGCGTAAACATAATCAAACAGAGGATGTCAGTAACATTCAATGAAGAATTGACGCAATATGCCAAATTCCTCTAAACAAGACAACTCACTAATACGGACAAAATTTCCAGTCCTTTGAGTTTCCGGCTTAGAGGGGTTTCACTGTTTCACAGCCGGACTAACCTACGATGGTCAGCCAACTCCTCCAAAAGGTAGTTGACTCCCTGAGGGACCAGGCGGAATCTAACAGGTACGTGATGTCACATACTTGATTGTCTAGAATGATCAATTCAATCGAGCCTATCACATGGACTTCTTTCATTAAATCCCGTGCTTGGTTACCCGCAGTGGAACTAGGGTATATAGATTTAGACGGCGATGATGCCGCCATGATAGAGGTTTTGAGAGGCACCTTAGTGGATAAGATTAGGGAACTTTTAGATGATTTTTATATAGAAAAAGTTGACTTGCATGATGCTTTTGGAGAACCCAGTATCCCTTTAAACAGGATGTCATACCTAAGTGGAATTCCATTAAGGACTATATAGAAAGGACATATCTCCCTGACAATGAACTTCAGAAATTGAGGAAGAGCCTTAGATATACTAAACAAGACCCCCGGTCCACGTTACAATTTTATAATGATTGAAATTTGTTGTCGAATGAAATAGTTATATGAAATTGAGAATTTTCTTTTTTTACCATTTAAATAATAGTTCTTGTAATTTAGTTGAGGGGAATGAGAATCTGTTGTGTATTAGCTGACTTTTTTGCAAAACTGATAATTTTTTATTAATATTATGCGAGTGAGCCGGTCAGGGTTGGGCGGGCAATACCTGGCCGGGTTAATCCGTCAATATAATCTGTCCAATCACTGCAATTATAAGTGCAGAAAACATTTTTACGTGGCACTACTTAATGTTAATTCATGGTATAAATAACGAATAAAACCTGGCCAACTCTTCTACATAACAAGTTCAGTGTTGACACTACAAAATTATTAAAAATTACCGCTAGTAGCCAGATAATTGCTTTTAAATCCATAATTATACAGTCATTAAATATTATCCACTTTCACTGAAGTCCTGAGAATCCTTCATGAAAGAACCATTAAATAATTACCAATATGAAAATTTGAGAGAAATGATGGACTGAGATTCTACAGGTCTATATTCCATCTAAAGGCTCATTATTTTTGTTTAACAAGTTTAATAATTGCTATAGGTGTCAATATATTAATCATAAGACATGACTCTTAATAAAAAATGTTTATATTCACATAGTGAAACAGTATTGAATCGTATTTATCAATGTATCACCCATGCTAGTTCAAGCAATTACGAATGGTCAGTTGATGTCATTATATTGCCCATAAACTGTAACCCCATAAAAACAGGGTTTACAAAAATAAAACAGTAGGCTGGGCTTTAAGCTTGATACCCCGGTTTTGACCAGCCCTGGGGTCGGTGCCCCCCTCGTGGATGGCGTGACCCCTTGGTGGCTCCCCCCCCGCCCCCCGCCACAGTCGGTTACCCCCTGCTACGCCGCTGTCAATAGTCAATGTCATTGACCGCAGACAACCTTTGCTCAATGAACAATGCACTCTTGACCTATACCTCATTGAATAAACCAAATTTCGAGGATATAAGAAACCTCCCATCTAGGCATATGATACAGATACAGCTGGAGTTCCGACATACCTAAACCACTTGATCATGGAATCACTGGTGAGGAAAGTCCCGTGTAATGACAGACCTGGGTTGTTCGTGCATCAAGGGGTTGTACACTGTAAGTCCCGGAGGAAAGATATACTGGAAAATCTTCATGCCTGGCCTTGTGAAGAAGAGGACATTTTCATAGCAGCATATCCAAAATGTGGTAGGTTTAATCGTCAATCACAGCTCGGTACAATTTCGAAATTAGCTACACTACTGGGTATATAAAATCTTCTCGGGTAATTTTTAAGGGAGAACCAAAGAATAAACAATTCGGGTTTAGAGAAAAGTTACACGCAGGTACCATAATCTTGTGACATCCGCGTTCTTGTCCATTTCTTGTTTTGAAGCCTACGCCAACAAACACTGGATAAATGTATAGTTGTTGCTTTAAGTTGCGTGCTTATTAATTGACTAAATCGATGAATGATCGTTTTCTTGCAAAATCGATTAAATCGATTGCATTTTAGTGAACGAAGGTATCTTCTTTTTAAATGAAACAATAATATAATACAGCCACCACCTTTACAGTTTAGGAATTGATCACACGGGCAACACAACTGACTTAACTGACAGAAAAAAAAAAAAAAACACAACTGACTTAATACATAATCAGCTAAGAAGGTTTTGCCGTTCAGAGTATTTCACATCTTGAGTTCATGTACAAATTTTAACCCTCAATACCTGTGTCTCCGTATGATTTTCCAATAAAACACCATTTCTGAAAATGCAAAATTTTGTACTAATCAGTTAAAAGGTCTAATAAATAATGTAAAGCAGCCATGTTTTTCCGTATGGCAATCAAATCAATAGCGAACAAGAATAGGCAATACATGCATCCTATAAGATGTGATCACACAGTTCATGTAAACTTGTATCTCTGTGTCCTATTCCGTGTTATTAAAAAAGCATTTTATATTTATTTGTATTGCCATCTGATAATGTAAAATGACATTTGCATTAGATATATCTGGAATATTTGCTTTTAAAGGCAACCCTGATTTTTTCCGTTCATGCCAATGCATGGTACCCCTTGTAGCTCTTTTCGCTTTCTTATTTCTATCTGAACGAACTTAGTAACTATATTAATGGAATTCTATATTGTATTCCTCCAGGATCGAACTGGGTCCAGACCATTGTGCGCGCTATATGTGTTGCGGAGGACCTTGAGACCTTTGCTGCTGATGGAATGGCTGGAATAACAAGGGGACCGTTTGAGTTCACCAGCGTCCAGGAGCATGCGGATGAGTTTCCCCGTCCACGAGTTTTCTACACACACCTGGTGCCCTCTGTTTTACCGTCAGCGCTAAGAGAAAAACCCATACGCGTGATTCACCTTATACGTAACCCTTACGATGCCGCCGTGTCATTTTACCATTTTTACCGCACGAATTCTAACCTCGGATGTTACAAAGGTTCATGGGATGAATTCTTTCCCTACTTCGACACCGGAAACTTGGACTTCGGACACTTCTACACTTTCAATAGGGAATGGTTGAAGAATTCCCACCTGATCAAAGTGAAGCTGTTGAAATATGAAGCGCTTATTACTAACCCACACCAGGTGGTTACCTCTCTGGCCGAGTTTCTGGATAAACCTGTAACAGCCGAGCAAGTGGAAAAGATTGTAAAAATAACTAGTTTTGATGAGATGCGAAACAGTTCACATTTAAATTTAGAAGCGGGGACTTTCTGTAACCCAAAAACTTCGCGTTTTATTCGAAACGGGAAGGTCGGTGACTGGAAAAATTACTTCACTGAAGAACAAAGGAGGAAAGCCGATGTCAAGTATTGGGAATTTGTTGAGAAAACCGGCGTCACACTCAGTTTTGAATAAATAAAATGTCACGCAGAAGAAGATTTTGTCCTTTGGTAAACGCCAATAAATATCTCTTGCAATAAAGGAAAAAAGAATGTACAATATTAAAGAACAGTTATTTGAATATCGCTAACTTAATACAAACTTGGGTACTAAAAGTATTTATGCAGGCATTTACCAACCGTTGCGTACATGCAGTAGAAGTACTGTTTGAGAAGTTCGCGAATCGACCGCATTTACCTGTCGTGGAAAGGATGAAACTGAAGCAGAATTTTAGTTTTATATATAGATCTGTTCATGCCACGTGTCGTGAATCAAATTTGAATAAAGCAGACGTCGCACATATGCATCATATTCTACAATATACACATAAGTACGAACCTATGACTTTGTGATTGATACATCCTACAATCATTGAATGAGCTATAAGACGTAGTATACTTAATAAAAATGTTGAGCGAATCTGTGTTTCGTTGTTGTACAACCGAGTTCTAATGGGCTCTAGATGAGCCGGAAAGGGTAAATGTAACTGCTCTACACTTACATTTACTATACATATGTAGGTAAACTTTTACATCGGTATATAAAAAATAATACATTTCATATAAATGATATCCCTGTTTTTATAAGGCGGTTAAATCATTATATCATATTAGATATGTCGATAAGCGGTTATTTCCGTTTTAAGCATTACAGTTTCTTTGGTTGAAGATTATTCCTTGGAATAATGAAAGAGGCAATCGTGTTGCAATCTGCAATGTGGTATGTTTAGGTAAGGAGGCTGCTGTTTAGGGGAAACCGTCTCATGGTGATGAAGTTTTGCGTGTGCCAGTGTTGGAAATTGAGTGCTTTCATGAGATTTTGAGGCTTTGTGACACAGTGTAGGATATTCCATCTACCCCTAAGCATACACCCCTATTGGGACATTGGGCTCTTCCACCGGGAGATTCGATAAGCGGATGAGAGACCGGGTGGGGGTGGGGGGGGGGGGGCAGTTAGGTCCTAGACTTGAGAGGAGGCTGGAGATGTTAAGCCACGGTGAAGCTATAGTAACGTAACCGGCATCTCTCCGTCTCTTTTCCAAGGCGCTTCCCAAAGACCGGCAGTTTACTCTCAACTGGGCATACTAAAATCCTACATTTGAGACCTTTCGGCCATTTTAGGTGGACTTAAACTGTAAATATAGTGTTGTTGTATTTTTAGGGTAATATCCTATATTAGGCGAGCGTACCAACTTACAAACTTTCTTTTGTAAGTAGCGGTCCGAACTTTTCTCTCTTAAATTTTAAATTTCAAAACAGATTAGTCGATGGGTATGTTCCACCGAGACACGAATAGATGAGTTTATAATGTACAGTGAAACTCCCACTTGCGGACAACTCAGTAAGGCGGACAACTCACTAATGCAGTCACTAAATCGCAGTCCCTTCAAATTTGCCTCTATATTATGTTTAACATTAACTCAGTAAAGCGGACAACTCACTATCCCAGACAAAGGCCAAATCACGACCCTCCATAGCGGAAAGATATCGCGAGTTCCATTTGTTCATATATATTCGGAGGGAGATGGCGCTCTGAGGGCGTGACCCTCTTTGACCTGTTTTGGTGAACCATCATGATCTTACATGTGAATAAACAGTCCAAATTGTTGTTTAGTTTTATAAATGTGTATATATCACGATCATAACTTTATTAAGATTAGCCGGTCAATCAGAAAAAAAACTAAGCTTGCTAACAGTTTCTCAATTGACAAGACCACTATCAAAGACGAAAGTTTATTCATTGTGACCGGCGTCCGGCCCGGGGAACCTAAACTAGTTAGCGATAGTTTGCACTTTATTATTATGAATGCGTTTCGATACTATCCTTTAACAAATAATCATGCTGTCCTGATGCTGTCAATAATCATTCTTCAATATGCCTAGTGCAACCATCCATGAACTATGCATACTTAGAAGATGAAGCATCGTACGTCGAAGTGAAACTGCCTAAATTATGGTGTGAGGCCTAGCTGATAAAGTTGAAAGAAAGAAAGTGTTGTCTTTCCTTTTTTTTAAATTATATTTTATAAATTACAAATGAATTCATAAGTTATTTTGATGATGATTAAAATAAAATTTATGTATTTCCAATTAAGCATAAACATAATCAAACAGAGGATGTCAGTAACATTCAATGAAGAATTGACGCAATATGCCAAATTCCTCTAAACCGGACAACTCACTAATACGGACAAAATTTCCAGTCCTTTGAGTTTCCGGCTTAGAGGGGTTTCACTGTTTTACAGCCGGACTAACCTACGATGGTCAGCCAACTCCTCCAAAAGGTAGTTGACTCCCTGAGGGACCAGGCGGAATCTAACAGGTACGTGATGTCGCAGACTTGATTGTCTAGAATGATCAATTCAATCGAGCCTATCACATGGACTTCTTTCATTAAATCCCGTGCTTGGTTACCCGCAGTGGAACTAGGGTATATAGATTTAGACGGCGATGATGCCGCCATGATAGAGGTTTTGAGAGGCACCTTAGTGGATAAGATTAGGGAACTTTTAGATGATTTTTATATAGAAAAAGTTGACTTGCATGATGCTTTTGGAGAACCCAGTATCCCTTTAAACAGGATGTCATACCTAAGTGGAATTCCATTAAGGACTATATAGAAAGGACATATCTCCCTGACAATGAACTTCAGAAATTGAGGAAGAGCCTTAGATATACTAAACAAGACCCCCGGTCCACGTTACAATTTTATAATGATTGAAATTTGTTGTCGAATGAAATAGTTATATGAAATTGAGAATTTTCTTTTTTTACCATTTAAATAATAGTTCTTGTAATTTAGTTGAGGGGAATGAGAATCTGTTGTGTATTAGCTGACTTTTTTGCAAAACTGATAATTTTTTTATTAATATTATGCGAGTGAGCCGGTCAGGGTTGGGCGGGCAATACCTGGCCGGGTTAATCCGTCAATATAATCTGTCCAATCACTGCAATTATAAGTGCAGAAAACATTTTTACGTGGCACTACTTAATGTTAATTCATGGTATAAATAACGAATAAAACCTGGCCAACTCTTCTACATAACAAGTTCAGTGTTGACACTACAAAATTATTAAAAATTACCGCTAGTAGCCAGATAATTGCTTTTAAATCCATAATTATACAGTCATTAAATATTATCCACTTTCACTGAAGTCCTGAGAATCCTTCATGAAAGAACCATTAAATAATTACCAATATGAAAATTTGAGAGAAATGATGGACTGAGATTCTACAGGTCTATATTCCATCTAAAGGCTCATTATTTTTGTTTAACAAGTTTAATAATTGCTATAGGTGTCAATATATTAATCATAAGACATGACTCTTAATAAAAAATGTTTATATTCACATAGTGAAACAGTATTGAATCGTATTTATCAATGTATCACCCATGCTAGTTCAAGCAATTACGAATGGTCAGTTGATGTCATTATATTGCCCATAAACTGTAACCCCATAAAAACAGGGTTTACAAAAATAAAACAGTAGGCTGGGCTTTAAGCTTGATACCCCGGTTTTGACCAGCCCTGGGGTCGGTGCCCCCCTCGTGGATGGCGTGACCCCTTGGTGGCTCCCCCCCCCCGCCCCCCGCCACAGTCGGTTACCCCCTGCTACGCCGCTGTCAATAGTCAATGTCATTGACCGCAGACAACCTTTGCTCAATGAACAATGCACTCTTGACCTATACCTCATTGAATAAACCAAATTTCGAGGATATAAGAAACCTCCCATCTAGGCATATGATACAGATACAGCTGGAGTTCCGACATACCTAAACCACTTGATCATGGAATCACTGGTGAGGAAAGTCCCGTGTAATGACAGACCTGGGTTGTTCGTGCATCAAGGGGTTGTACACTGTAAGTCCCGGAGGAAAGATATACTGGAAAATCTTCATGCCTGGCCTTGTGAAGAAGAGGACATTTTCATAGCAGCATATCCAAAATGTGGTAGGTTTAATCGTCAATCACAGCTCGGTACAATTTCGAAATTAGCTACACTACTGGGTATATAAAATCTTCTCGGGTAATTTTTAAGGGAGAACCAAAGAATAAACAATTCGGGTTTAGAGAAAAGTTACACGCAGGTACCATAATCTTGTGACATCCGCGTTCTTGTCCATTTCTTGTTTTGAAGCCTACGCCAACAAACACTGGATAAATGTATAGTTGTTGCTTTAAGTTGCGTGCTTATTAATTGACTAAATCGATGAATGATCGTTTTCTTGCAAAATCGATTAAATCGATTGCATTTTAGTGAAAGAAGGTATCTTCTTTTTAAATGAAACAATAATATAATACAGCCACCACCTTTACAGTTTAGGAATTGATCACACGGGCAACACAACTGACTTAACTGACAGAAAAAAGAAAAAAAAACACAACTGACTTAATACATAATCAGCTAAGAAGGTTTTGCCGTTCAGAGTATTTCACATCTTGAGTTCATGTACAAATTTTAACCCTCAATACCTGTGTCTCCGTATGATTTTCCAATAAAACACCATTTCTGAAAATGCAAAATTTTGTACTAATCAGTTAAAAGGTCTAATAAATAATGTAAAGCAGCCATGTTTTTCCGTATGGCAATCAAATCAATAGCGAACAAGAATAGGCAATACATGCATCCTATAAGATGTGATCACACAGTTCATGTAAACTTGTATCTCTGTGTCCTATTCCGTGTTATTAAAAAAGCATTTTATATTTATTTGTATTGCCATCTGATAATGTAAAATGACATTTGCATTAGATATATCTGGAATATTTGCTTTTAAAGGCAACCCTGATTTTTTCCGTTCATGCCAATGCATGGTACCCCTTGTAGCTCTTTTCGCTTTCTTATTTCTATCTGAACGAACTTAGTAACTATATTAATGGAATTCTATATTGTATTCCTCCAGGATCGAACTGGGTCCAGACCATTGTGCGCGCTATATGTGTTGCGGAGGACCTTGAGACCTTTGCTGCTGATGGAATGGCTGGAATAACAAGGGGACCGTTTGAGTTCACCAGCGTCCAGGAGCATGCGGATGAGTTTCCCCGTCCACGAGTTTTCTACACACACCTGGTGCCCTCTGTTTTACCATCAGCGCTAAGAGAAAAACCCATACGCGTGATTCACCTTATACGTAACCCTTACGATGCCGCCGTGTCATTTTACCATTTTTACCGCACGAATTCTAACCTCGGATGTTACAAAGGTTCATGGGATGAATTCTTTCCATACTTCGACACCGGAAACTTGGACTTCGGACACTTCTACACTTTCAATAGGGAATGGTTGAAGAATACCCACCTGATCAACGTGAAGCTCTTGAAATATGAAGAGCTTATTACTAACCCACGCCAGGTGGTTACCTCTCTGGCCGATTTTCTGGATAAACCTGTAACAGCCGAGCAAGTGGAAAAGATTGTAAAAATAACTAGTTTTGATGAGATGCGAAACAGTTCACATTTAAACTTAGAAGCGGGGACTTTCTGTAACCCAAAAACTTCGCGTTTTATTCGAAACGGGAAGGTCGGTGACTGGAAAAATTACTTCACTGAGGAACAAAGGAGGAAAGCCGGGGTCAGGTATCGGGAATTTGTTGAGAAAACCGGCGTCACACTCAGTTTTGAATAAATAAAATGTCACGCAGAAGAAGATTTTGTCCTTTGGTAAACGCCAATAAATATCTCTTGCAATAAAGGAAAAAAGAATGTACAATATTAAAGAACAGTTATTTGAATATCGCTAACTTAATACAAACTTGGGTACTAAAAGTATTTATGCAGGCATTTACCAACCGTTGCGTACATGCAGTAGAAGTACTGTTTGAGAAGTTCGCGAATCGACCGCATTCACCTGTCGTGGAAAGGATTAAACTGAAGCAGAATTTTAGTTTTATATATAGATCTGTTCATGCTACGTGTCGTGAATCAAATTTGAATAAAGCAGACGTCGCACATATGCATCATATTCTACAATATACACATAAGTACGAACCTATGACTTTGTGATTGATACATCCTACAATCATTGAATGAGCTATAAGACGTAGTATACTTAATAAAAATGTTGAGCGAATCTGTGTTTCGTTGTTGTACAACCGAGCTCTAATGGGCTCTAGATGAGCCGGAAAGGGTAAATGTAACTGCTCTACACTTACATTTACTATACATATGTAGGTAAACTTTTACATTGGTATATAAAAAATAATACATTTCATATAAATGATATCCCTGTTTTTATAAGGCGGTTAAATCATATCATATTAGATATGTCGATAAGCGGTTATTTCCGTTTTAAGCATTACAGTTTCTTTGGTTGAAGATTATTCCTTGAAATAATGAAAGAGGCAATCGTGTTGCAATCTGTAATGTGGTATGTTTAGGTAAGGAGGCTGCTGTTTAGGGGAAACCGTCTCATGGTGATGAAGTTTTGCGTGTGCCAGTGTTGGAAATTGAGTGCTTTCATGAGATTTTGAGGCTTTGTGACACAGTGTAGGATATTCCATCTACCCCTAAGCATACACCCCTATTGGGACATTGGGCTCTTCCACCGGGAGATTCGATAAGCGGAGGAGAGACCGGGTGGGGGGGGGGCAGTTAGGTACTAGACTTGAGAGGAGGCTGGAGATGTTAAGCCACGGTGAAGCTATAGTAACCGGCATCTCTCCGTCTCTTTTCCAAGACGCTTCCCAAAGACCGGCAGTTTACTCTCAACTGGGCATACTAAAATCCTACATTTGAGACCTTTCGGCCATTTTAGGTGGACTTAAACTGTAAATATAGTGTTGTTGTATTTTAAGGGTAATATCCTATATTAGGCGAGCGTACCAACTTACAAACTTTCTTTTGTAAGTAGCGGTGCGAACTTTTTATTTTAAAATTCAAAACAGATTAGTCGATGGGTATGTTCCACCGAGACACGAATAGATGAGTTTATAATGTACAGTGAAACTCCCACTTGCGGACAACTCAGTAAGGCGGACAACTCACTAATGCAGTCACTAAATCGCAGTCCCTTCAAATTTGCCTCTATATTATGTTTAACATTAACTCAGTAAAGCGGACAACTCACTATCCCAGACAAAGGCCAAATCACGACCCTCCATAGCGGAAAGATATCGCGAGTTCCTTTTGTTCATATATATTCGGAGGGAGATGGCGCTCTGAGGGCGTGACCCTCTTTGACCTGTTTTGGTGAACCATCATGATCTAACATGTGAATAAACAGTCCAAATTGTTGTTTAGTTTTATAAATGTGTATATATCACGATCATAACTTTATTAAGATTAGCCGGTCAATCAGAAAAAAAACTAAGCTTGCAAACAGTTTCTCAATTGACAAGACCACTATCAAAGACGAAAGTTCATTCATTGTGACCGGCGTCCGGCCCGGGGAACCTAAACTAGTTAGCGATAGTTTGCACTTTATTATTATGAATGCGTTTCGATACTATCCTTTAACAAATAATCATGCTGTCCTGATGCTGTCAATAATCATTCTTCAATATGCCTAGTGCAACCATCCATGAACTATGCATACTTAGAAGATGAAGCATCGTACGTCGAAGTGAAACTGCCTAAATTATGGTGTGAGGCCTAGCTGATAAAGTTGAAAGAAAGAAAGTGTTGTCTTTCCTTTTTTTTTTATTATATTTTATAAAATACAAATGAATTCATAAGCTATTTTGATGATGATTAAAATAAAATTTATGTATTTCCAATTAAGCGTAAACATAATCAAACAGAGGATGTCAGTAACATTCAATGAAGAATTGACGCAATATGCCAAATTCCTCTAAACAAGACAACTCACTAATACGGACAAAATTTCCAGTCCTTTGAGTTTCCGGCTAAGAGGGGTTTCACTGTTTCACAGCCGGACTAACCTACGATGGTCAGCCAACTCCTCCAAAAGGTAGTTGACTCCCTGAGGGACCAGGCGGAATCTAACAGGTACGTGATGTCACATACTTGATTGTCTAGAATGATCAATTCAATCGAGCCTATCACATGGACTTCTTTCATTAAATCCCGTGCTTGGTTACCCGCAGTGGAACTAGGGTATATAGATTTAGACGGCGATGATGCCGCCATGATAGAGGTTTTGAGAGGCACCTTAGTGGATAAGATTAGGGAACTTTTAGATGATTTTTATATAGAAAAAGTTGACTTGCATGATGCTTTTGGAGAACCCAGTATCCCTTTAAACAGGATCATACCTAAGTGGACTTCCATTAAGGACTATATAGAAAGGACATATCTCCCTGACAATGAACTTCAGAAATTTAGGAAGAGCCTTAGATATGTTAAACTAGACCCCCGGTCCACATTACAATTATATAATGATT
This sequence comes from Sipunculus nudus, assembly GCA_026874595.1. Classification (NCBI taxonomy): domain Eukaryota; kingdom Metazoa; phylum Annelida; class Sipuncula; order Golfingiida; family Sipunculidae; genus Sipunculus; species Sipunculus nudus. The sequence continues at coordinate 9,493,305 of CM049308.1, forward strand.
ACTTTCGCCGAGCCACCCGTAAGGCATATCCGAGTAGCCACACGATCGCTCAGTGATGAAAAAGAACTGGTCAGATTATATTCCAAGGAGTTAATCAATAACCGGCTAGCACTGGCCTCCTGTATACATACAACTTTTGATTTTCGATACAGACACCCCTGGCAAAAGCGAGAGAACTTGCATGTTACAACGAACTTGACCGTGCCAAACTCCATGGACTTTGACCCAATTAGGCCCTCCTGCCTTAACCCAACTCGCATGGACGGGCCTGTAGAACGATTTCAGGACTTGTGCACTATCGAGCGCACCGCACCAAATGTTTTCTATTCGGGCACACAGTCGCGGTGTAGACACCATATCTCACGGCCATCAGCAGTTAGTTTCAATAAATCCCAACGCTCGGTTTGGCAATCAAAGTGCCTGATCAGTCATTATCAGACGCGGTGGCCGAGTTCTTAATAACTCGCGCCGATCTCCCAATCGGGAGTTTCCAAACACGGGGTCTGTGATCCATACAGTAGAGGACAGAAATTCCGCTGAAATTCCAACAATGAATCCCCAATCAGGCCGGCAACTAATAGGACCAACGGAAACACAGAACTACACCCTGTCCTAGCCAAATGAACCTGTGAGAACTGTACCAGTGCCACGTGGGCGTCCTTTTCTTTCACTGTACTTTAAAAGCATAGGCGGCGGAGATGGGGGATGGAGGGGTCATGACCCCCCAGTGGTTAAAGTGGGGGAGGGGGGGGGGGATATCATATATTATATCCCCCCCCCCTGATTTTACACCAGGAAATCTATTTATTTAACTATCCCTATGTTGTATGTGGGCATGCGGTTGTAGGCCTATTTACAGGTATCACTTGTTTTATGGGGTACAGGGGGTCATATATACCTATACGGACACTTGTTAAGGCTGTTAGTCTGATCAAGTAGACTGTACTGTACCCCACCGTACAAACCATGCAGCTGACCCTTACTCTGCTGTCAAAACAAACTTACTTGGCTGGGCCGTGAAATATCATATCTGGCGCGAAGCCTGGTAACAGATCTGCTGTACCCCCCCCCCCCCCCCCCAACCAGTCTGCCTGCCTGACACACACTACCACTGGTTGAATGTGTTCACTCAAGGCAAAAATAAGTCCATCTGTTTAATATTTATATTAAAGTATTTCTGTGTCATACTTGTGATTCATATTTTACAGAAATTTCCATTGGTACATAAACAACAATTTATAGCTAAAATATGAAATAGTATCCATTGTTTGTTCAAATATATCTTTTACATCTCCCATGATTAATTGTCTTGTCAACAAGGTTTGCAAGGGTAGTCTAGCCTGTGGTTGTTCAAGCTGCACAGCCTATCAGACACCGAGTGAAAAGTGTATTACATTCTAATTCTAATGTATTTATGGCCTGTTGGCGTGCAGTTGTACTCCAGACCACACTTGACTGAATATGACATCCAAAAGACCCATCCAATCGACAATTCACAGTTTTTTCAAGAGACATCGCCAAACAAAAGTGGATGGACTTATCCCAGGTAGTTTACTAACTTGGTATTTTAATACAATTAGATACGTGAGGCTGTATTATATGAGTTGTATTATGTAATATTCTGTTGGAATAAAACTAAAAGCTGTCGACCCACAAGGTTTTGTATATTAAAGCAACCCTCTCCTTGAAACTATTTAAGCACTGACTATATCAAACTCGTGTGTGTGTGTGGGAGGGGGATTAAGGTAGCCACTCTCATGACAGGGGCTGCTCCTACCTCTCTACCCCATTGATGCTTATAATAAATTGTCATATACAGTAAAACTTCGCTACAGCGGACAGTCATGGGACCGGGCCGGGGCGTTTTGTCCGATATGGTGGCGTGTCTGCATGTTATTTTGGGATATAGTTTATATTCTTTATTTCCTCAACATGGGACCGGTAATTGCTACATTAAGGTCATTATTTGATCAAAGATAATTTTGTAAACACTGATTAAAAGATGGATGACTTACTCTCGGACAGGCCGTGCTTTGACAAAATAGCCAGTAAAAACTTTCAATCGATCCAGTAAAAATCTTTATTTTTAACAGTATATTTAAAGAATTATAGCTTAACCGAAATGATAACATGTTATAAAGCGATTTGTAGCAATTCCTATGGGTGATTGAATTCATCATTAAAGTGTGATACTTTTTCACAGATGATGCCATTGGAAAAAGGCCACAGTGAAGTTTAAAGCTCATGAGATGAGCAGCTTACATCGCCAATGTTCATATTATGTGACAGTGGCCATGGCAGGTCCTACCATTAAGGAGTCTTTAGTAAACATCTGAAGGAACAGAGGTATCGGAGAGATATGTTTATGAAACAGTTGTCCACCATGAAAACACTGCTGAGGCAAGGATTAGCTCTTCGCGGTCATGCCGAATCTGAAGGAAATCTACTGCAGTATCTACAGATGAGATGCGAAGATTGCCCAGACATGATTAAGTGGTTGAATGATAATAACTACCTGTCTCATGATATTCAGGATGAGATGACGACAATGATGGGACTCTCAGTTCTGAGAACCATTCGTCATGAAATACGTGACAGCAAATGGTTCACCATAATGGCAGATGAAACAAGGGATATCAATAATAAAGAGCAGCTTGTGATCATCATCCGATGGGTAACTGACAGCTTTGACATCAGAGAAGATATGGTTGGATTGGTGACAGTTTCTAGTACAGCAGCAGATGAGCTGACTAGAGCTATCAAAGATGTGCTTACTCGCTGCATGCTCCCACTGACAAACTGTCGTGGCCAGGCGTATCATGGGGCTGCAAACATGATGGGAAGGCTGAAAGGTGTCGCAGCTCAGATCCAGTCTGATTACCCAGCAGCACTGCCAATTCACTGCTTTGCACACAAGCTTAATTTAGCACTGAAAGATGCGTGCAAATCATTAAAAGTCCTAAAAGATGCTATGGACATAGCCAAGGAAATATCCGACATGATCCATTATTCCCCGAAGCGGTATGTACTGTTTGAAACGATCAAGAATGACATCGCATGTGATGCAGCTGGATTGAGGCCACTATGTCCAACTAGGTGGACAATGCGCACAGGTGCCTTCTCATCCATACTTCATAACTATGCTGCTCTGGTGAGAACATTTGAGGAAACCAACAACAGTCAGCATGATGATTATGGCAGGAAACGGGTAGTCTTGTTGCAATGTTAGAGAAGTTTTCCACGTATGTTGAAAAGCGACTAGCTCATCTGGTGTTCACAGTTTTCCAGAAAAGGAGTATTAGTGTGGATGAGGCAACAGCAGCAGCTGATATTGCACAGGACTACCTGAACAAACTGAGAACTGAGGAAAAGTTCAAAGAGTTCTACTCATCCACTGTGAAGGATTCTGCTTCTCTTACACATGAGCCATGTCTGCCTCGCTACAGATTTGATGAAGGATCTGCACCTCACAGGTTTGATGACACTGAGGTTTACTTCAGATCATTGTTCTATGAAACTTTGGAAAAATTAGTCGTCGAGGTTGATGAAAGATTCAACAAGAGTACACTACAAGTCCCAATAGATATTGAAGCTATATTGCTGAAGGCATAAAATAACGAAGAGCCCGTAGTAACACCTGGTCTGCAACTCTACAAGGAGGACATAAACTTCACCCAGCTACAACATCAGCTCCATATGCTACCATGACTAATAGAAGCTGCTAAAAAGAGAGAACATACATTGGCTCCATTAAAGATTGCTACATTGATAGACTGCATGAAGGCTGTGCCTGGCAGTGCAGATATGTACTCTGAGGTTAGCAAAGTTCTTCGAATCTACTTGACCCTTCCTGTGTCAACATCAACAGCAGAACGGTCGTTTTCCTGCCTGAGAAGACTGAAGACCTACCTCAGAGCTAATAATATGACACAGAAACGCCTGAACAATTGTATGCTACTGCATGTACATAAAGGCTACACTGATGCACTTGACTTGTCAGCTATTGCACGCGAGTTTGTGAGTGCTAATTAAGCCAGGCAGAATTTTTTTTGGAAACTTTTGAGGACCATAGCCAGAGTCATGATTGTATCGCCAGACATAGTCTGGAGATACTATGGTTTAGGCACGGTCGCGCCGCCGCCGCCGCCGCCGCCGCAGAGATTTCTTTTGGACACAATAACTCAAAAAATATTTCACGGATCTTTACCAAACTTGGTATCTGTATAGATATGGGTGAGAGGACGACGCCTATTTAAAATGAGGTCATGACCTCAACTAGGAGAGTGACCTTGACCTTGAATAGGTTCAATTTACGGGAAAATCACACAAATTCTTAAATATCTCAAGAAAACTTGCATGGATTGATCCCAAAATCAAGTTGATCGAAGATCATGGATAGGGTTGTCATGTTCCAGAAACTGGTGGCGCCACCTATTATTCTTTACTTGTTTTCATGCCGTTTTATATCCCCAAAATTGCTACTTGACAGTACTGCGAGCATTATAAGTCAAAAACTAATGGACAGATTTCTTTCATATTATGCAAATACATAGATATGGGTTATGGGATGATGTTTATTTAAATTGGGGTCATGACCTTTCCTATGAGAGTGGCCTTGACCTTGAATATTGCCATATATGGTGAAAATCACACAAAATCATTAATTTCTCAATAAGGGATGCATGCATTGGTCCAAAAATCAATTTGACCGAAGATCTTGGATGGTAATTTCATGTACCGGAAACAGGTGGCGCCACCTGTTATTCTTTTACTTGTTTTCGTGCCGTTTAATACCCCATCATTGCCACTTAACAGTACATTTATAACCTGTGAGCATTATAAGTCAAAAACTAATGGACAGATTTCTTTCATATTATGCATATACATAGACATGGGTTATGGGATGATGTATATATAAATTGGGGTCATGACCTTTCCTATTAGAGTGGCCTTGACCTTGAATATTGCCATATATGGTGAAAATCACACAAAATCATTAATTTCTCAATAAGGGATGCATGCATTGGTCCAAAAATCAACTTGACCGAAGATCTTGGATTGTAATGTCATGTACCGGAAACAGGTGGCGCCACCTGTTATTCTTTTACTTGTTTTCGTGCCGTTTAATACCCCATCATTGCCACTTAACAGTACATTTATAACCTGTGAGCATTATAAGTCAAAAACTAATGGACAGATTTCTTTCATATTATGCATATACATAGACATGGGTTATGGGATGATGTATATATAAATTGGGGTCATGACCTTTCCTATTAGAGTGGCCTTGACCTTGAATATTGCCATATAAGGTGAAAATTACACAAAATCATTAATATCTCAATAAGGGATGCATGCATTGGTCCAAAAATCAACATGGTCGAAGATCTTGGAAAGTATTGTCATGTACCGGAAACAGGTGGCGCCACCTGTTATTCTTTTACTTGTTTTGTGCCGTTTAATACCCCATCATTGCCATTTATTAGTACTGTGAGCATTATAAGTCAAAAACTAATGACAGATTTCTTGCATATACATAGACATGGGTTAGGGGATGATGTATATTGAAATTTGGATCATGACCCTTTCTATGAGAATGACCTTTTCTATGAGTGTGGTCTTATATTAATTGTTGCTGAAGATGGGGGGCCTATTCTTAAAGGGGGGGGGGATTAATTGTCTGGCGATACTATGGCACCTGCGGTGCCAAGAAATATCTAGTTGTGCATGGACCCAGGAATAGTTTTTTTTTATTTTGTTTAATTCCTCAATTTTACACCAGGAAAGTTAAGCCTCTTATGTGCAGTCAAAGACCCATCGAAAAGTTTGACAAGACTGATCTACGACATAAGCAGGTTTTTCTTGATAATAATTCAAATAGTTGCATGATGAGACATCGAGTTTTACACGGCAGGAGCCACAACAGCTGTTATTATATTCTATCCTATTATATTAATTATAATGCAAATAATTGTTTTCATTTCATGTCAAAGGCATTTAAATAATGTTTCAAGAAACGGACAATAATTCTTTGTTAATATTTTTAGTACTTTAAAACAAGAAAACATGTAAACACAGTTATTAATACTATTCTTAATCAAAGGTTTACTTTTACATTGCATACATGGTACTTGCTGTGCTCGCTGCACTCACACTCTACAGTTTAAGATTGTATCCCCCCCCCCCCCCCCCACACACACACACAACAGCTACTTCCTCCGCCTATGAAAAGTCATACATTTTCGGCATTACTATACACAGCGGCATCTCGAAGTTTGAAACGATTTGCCGCCTTTCAAGAATTACAACGGCTCAATCCACAATTCCATTTGTTTTAAATTCACCTCCACATGTCCTGCAAGCAGTCACAAATACAAAATTGTTAGTCAGTGGGGTCACTTTTGTTCAATTCAGCACACTGCCACCACTTTACTTTTTTTGTGGTTCAGGACTTGCCTCATGAAATCATTATCGGCAGTGATGATTTAGATAAGGGGGATAGCCACATTGATTTAGAGTCTGACCAGCTCACCTGGTTTGATATATGTAACCCTATGTCCAGGGAACCCCCTATAACCCCTCCAGGTATTTTTCACACAATTCCCGAACTCTGTTCGCGAACTCATCCGCCAATATGCGGATGTGTTTGCTCAATCTGATGGCCTAATGCCCCTTTGTACATTGGAACCTATGAAAATTGAAACCAAGGGTGCTCCAGTGGCACAGAGGTCGTACAGGGCTCCACTGTCCACACGCCAACTTATCGAGGACGAAATTGATATTATGCGTAATGGTGGTATAATCCGCCCCTACTGCTCACCTTGGGCGTCTCCTGTCACTTTATTTTCTAAGCCGGGTACATACGAAGTGCGCTTTTGTGTTGATTATCGCCGGTTTAATTCAGTGAGAGTAAGAAGAGACAGGTTTCCACTTCCCCGCATCCAGGACATTTTGATTCATTACAGGGTGCAACCATTTTTACAACTTTAGATTTAAAAAGCGGGTACCACCAGTTGGATATATGTCCGAGGAATCAATAGAAAAGACAGCTTTTGTCACACACTGTGGCCAATACGAGTTCTTACGTGTTCCTTTCGGAAGTTGTGTAAGCCCCCCGTATTTTCAACGCCAAATACAGAGGGGATTGAAGAAGCTTTATTAGGGAAGTTTGCCATGGTCTATATAGATAAAATTGTAGTTTTCTCTAAAACCCCTGAGGAACACATGAAGCATCTCAAGCGGGTTTTTGAATGCTTAAATAAGTACAACCTAAAGTTGAAATCATCAAAATGCCATTTTGCTCAAACTTCGGTCGAATTGTTAGGCCACATTATTTCAGCAGAAGGCAGGGCCCCAGACCCTAATGAAATAGCTGCTGTAGCCAAACTGGCACCCCCTACTTAGGTGAAAGAAATCAGATCGTTCCTGGGTATGACTGGTTATTATAGGCAATTCGTGCCTGATATGCCAAAGTGGCTGATTCCCTGGTCGACCTCAACAGAAAAAAAATAAAATTTTCATAGACTGAAAACCATCAAGAGGCATTTGAGAAATTTAAGCAAATTTATTTATAAATATATTTTACCAGGATGGCCCATTCAGCATGTTCAGCTGTTTTTCGATTTGGTCCTGGAAATATCACAGAGAAATATACATTGACAAGGAGATATACATTACATACTCATATTAAAATAGTCATTGAAAATAAATAAAATGTTAAAAACAATGATCTAAACATACACATATTTAAAACATAGATTGCTACATATAACACAAATGTAATCATATACAATTATAAAGGTCGAGTAACTGAAATTCTTAGTTTAAAACATTGAAATCATCATAGAAAGGATTTATATAGTTGTTTAAAACGCTTTACATCAGTTACGTGTCTCAGATTATTGGGAAGTTGATTCCAGTGATGCGGGCCTGCGTAAAGAAAGCTTGATTTAAATCTGTCAGTTCTCGGTTTTATGATGGCAAGATTGCCACTGGTCATGTGACGTGTATTGTATGGGTTACGTGCATATTTGAGGCCATGTCTAAAGGTAGGAGGTGCATCACCAAATAAACATTTATAAACTAAACGATTTACAAAATAGCGATATCTCTGTTCCACGGTCATCCAACCTAACTGAATTATTAAAGATGCTGGAGAGATATTTATATCGAAGTTTTTTTGTAACAATACGGGCAGCTTTATTTTGGAGTCTCTGGATTTTTGACTTGTACGTTTTCGAGCATCCACCACAAACAGAAATACAGTAATCAATATGGCTTTGAATAAGAGAATGATATATAAGTTTTAAAGTTGGTGTTTGAAGAAACTTGCTAAGTCGGTAAAGGACATGTAATTTTGTGATAATTATTTTATCGTAAATATAATCTACATGATCCTTCGTTTTAAGCGGGAGTCGACGATTAAACCCAAAAGTTTCGTGTTATTTTCGGGAATTTATGTAACGTTATTAATGTCTGCCAAAGTTATGGCATACCCACAGACTGTCCTTGAATATAGGATGTATACCGATGCTACGGATAACGCCAAAGGTTGGGTCCTCGTCCAAAAACACGAAGACGTGGTCGAACGTTTCACGAGAATGTCTCTCATCAGCTAAACGATACACAGAAGATATACCCTGTGATTGAGAAAGAATGTCTGGCGCTGTTGTATTGCTTGATGAAACTAAAACCATAACTGTTTGGTAGCCTACACACGGCTTAATAGTTATGTAGACCATCCACCCTTGTGCGGTAACTAAAATTAATAACAGCAGGATACAGCGAAAGGCCCTTACTTTAACTAAGTTCAACATAAAAAACGAGTACAAAAGGGGAATTTTAAACAAGAAAGCTGATTTTTTTGTCACGCATTCCCTTACACCCAAAGTAGCTTTGTTCGACATTGACAGTCATGGTTCTGAGTAACAAAGCTCATGGCATACTTACGATCACCAGGACATGCAGATATTTAAAGCAGATAAGATGTTATATTTGGGCCCCAACGCCAGAAATTAAGCTGCATTAAAGTGGGGCCACAGTACCTTTTGTCTCATAGACGATGTCCTATATGACATGTCGGCCCCGACCCCCTGTTCCATATTCATTCCCGTTTGATTTTACCTTCTACCTTACACACGGAGGTCATTTGCTAATGCACACAGTCAGGTGGGCCATCTTGGTGTCGAAAACGCAGTGCACAGGTTACAAGAAAGTTTCACGTTCCCTAACATGAGAAAAGCGGTCACAGATTTTATTTCAAAATGTCCAGTCTGTATATTACAACAGACGCCCAATGACAAGGTAGCGGTAGGCGGAATGCCAGTCCCAGATAGTCTAGCAAAAGTCGTAGGTGTGGACTTGATAGGCCCATTTGTACCTTCAGCTAACAATAACCGGTATGATTTGGTTATTACATGTTACCTGACAGGCTGGGTCGAAGCGTACCCAATCCCTAATAAAACTTATCAGAGCGTATAGAACACGTTTCACAATCAATACCCTGCCCGGCATGAAGCCCCGAGGAAATCATACTTGATAACGGTGCGGAATTTACCAAAGCCTGGTGCGGTTATCTGGCCGAATTGGAAATTGAACATGTCGGCACCACACCCTACCACCCAGCGAGCAATGGAAAGTGCGAAATGGCCAAACAATGATTTCAAAAGCGGTATAAAACCAACCCTGTTGCTTGGAGGATGTTTTAGCTGATGTATTTTACGGTCACCGAATTTCGGTAAACAAATCCACGGGTTACAGCCCGTACTTTCTAATGTACGGCAGACAACCCCGCGCACCGTTAAATACTTTGCACAATACCCAGAGGTAATTCCCAGAAATTACCCCCAGACTGCGGGCCTTACGATCTGCGTGGGACCGAGCCAGAGAGTAGGTGCAGCAAAGTGGAATTTATGATAGAGTGAAATCCAAGAATCAAGCGACTGCGCATAACCTTCAAGAGGGAGACCATCTGGTTGTAAAAACCGGAAAACCCTTGACTTTTACCAGCAAGTGCGACCCAAACTGTCTCTTTCATCACAACCAAGGCTCCACTTGTAAATTACTCCATCAGCAAACGGGCGCCAGCAAAACGGTCCATAGATCAAGGTTCAGGAAATAGTTTGTTAGTATTGAGTGGCAGGCAATTTATAAGACACCGCGGAGGTCGGTTAAGTCCTCTCGCGATTCAAGACAAATCCCCTCACCAGGTGTCAGTAACCGTCAGCAACATTCACAACACTCAACATTGAACAATGGCACTGCATCACTCCAATAAAATCATGTCAAACATAATTCGGCGAAATTGCGTAATCGCAAGGAGAGGCCAGACAGGTTACCTAGCATCTACAAGAAATCAAAAGCCCAGGGCTCTGCTCACCCTGGTCTTTTGAACTCGCAAAATCGGTCAGTTAATCGCATTTAAATACAGTCCGATAAGGACCCAAAGCCAGTAAATCCTAGTGCCACCTCTGTCACAAACTACAGCTGTTCTTAAACTGACCTGGCGGCCAAAGTCAAAACGCAATATTCGGTACACTAACCCTTTGGCTTGGACCACCGATGGTTCTCCAATATGCGATGAGTGAGGCCCAGCAGATTGTCCGGTCGGGAAGCAGCGCATGACAGATGTACCTCCTCGTAGATCACCAAGAAACACACACAGAGTTGACTATGCTTTTTTTGCACCATGCAGGAAATGGAAGTCAAATATAGAATAACCCCCCCCCCCCCTTTTTTTTTGTTTTTGTTCAAGCATGATCATCCACACAGTGTACAAATTTAATCGTTATCATCATTCATCTTACGTTTTGTATATTATGTCCACATTGATATTACTCAGTAGTTCCCTATCCCCTTTTTAGTTGCTTACATTTGATTAACTGGTGTACCAAGGTGTAAGTATATATGTGAATATGGGTGTGTATAAGTATCTGTAAGTGTTATAGTGTTTGTATATACGGTGTATACTATGCACATAATATTATACAAAATTAATAATAATACAAAGTAATAATACTATAATAATAGTGATAATACAACAATCCAGAGTCCATTAGACACCTAGGCATTCCGAGTTACATAGTCCCAATAATATTCCAGTATGTTATTACCCGTGAAGTATATCTATTTCCAGATGACGTCTACATTTTTATTATATGAAATTAACCACACCATCATGGTCAGTAATACTGTTAGCAGTACTTATAATACAGATCATTATAATGCGGTAATTAATATATCTTCCCAGTTTATTATATATCAGGCGTACCTTTTTGGGGAAGAAATATACTGCTTTTTTGTTTTCTCCTTGCACAAAAGGATATGTTCTGACTCCTGCGCTCATGGATATGTTCATTAAGCCTGAACACAGGGGACATAGTTGCCAATAACAGCGAAAACACCAAGCCTATTTTTGGACAACTAACCTCAAAGCAAGCTGTAAAAAAAAAATTTTGTAATGCTCGAATGCTCATGTTCAGGGCCACGCGCTTGCGTTTTAATAATATACATACCAGTTACTTTCTGAGGCGCTGAGGTTATGCATGTGTCAGACATATTCATATATTATTGTCGAATGTAATGTATAATTCATGTTGTCTAATATACTTACCTGCCACAATTTTTTTTTTTTTTTTTTTTTGGGGGGGGGGGGGAGGGTGGAGGGTACACTGAACATATACCATAGAGTAAGTAAATACTGCCAGGCTTGTGTATGGAAAAGCAAAGAAACCTTTTGATTATTCCTGGTAAAGCAATATGTCCGGCCTGGTTTTTTCATCTGGAGGCTGCAGTGCTTTTTCGTCCATAAAGGAATTGTCCCGCTTAAGAAAAATAAAAAAGTTTCACTTGTTTTTCATTAAACGGGGAGGAAGTGTAGGATATATCATCTACCCCTTAGCTACACCCCTTTTGGGACATTGGGCTCTTCCACCGGGGGATTCGATTAGCCAGTGAGAGACCCGGGGGAAAGGCAGTTGGATACTAGACTGGAGAGGAGGCTGGAGATGTTAAGCCACGGTGAAGCTATAGTAACCGGCAAATCTCCGTCTCTTTCCCAAGACGCTTCCCAAAGACTGGCAGTTCACTCTCAACTGGGCATACTAAAATCCTACATTGAGACCTTTCGCCATTTTAGGTGGACTTAAACTGTAAATATAGTGTTGTTGTATTTTTATTCTGGGTAAAATCCTGCAACAGGTCATATAATGTACACATTTCAAGCAGGCGCTGGTCATTGGTCGCTCCCACACCAAAGTGACCGAGACCTGAGGACCATGGGTCTAAGTCAGAGACCACTCTGATGTTTCAGTCATTCAGTATTTCTAGTACTTATTTGGATAATTAATGATAAACTCGCGAAATGGCTGAAGAATGTGTCCATAACTTCGTTGCATGCTTTGTAGGTTAGGGCATACACACTCAGATATATTGAGGCACATTAAGAAAAGTCGCTATGTGCGATGCCACCAAGATCAACCTTAGCGCTGTCGGATATCCCATTATATGCATGATAACACCCCTCCGTGTAAGTGGGCGACCCAAACTGTATAGTAACAGCCAATCAGAACACCTCCCGACTTAAGGCGAAACCTGCTGCGACTCCTTGAAACCTTCCTATCGGGCTCCAAAGAGTACTGGCAGTATCATCATATTAAGTAGACAATTCATTCGGCCATTCTGGTATTTAAACCTTAAATACTGTGTTGTTTTATATTATCAGTGGGAAAAATTCCTACAGCGCAGCGAAATCAAAGTGCAAGTGCAAATGAATGTTTTCCGTAGATTTCCGGTGCTTTCAAAGAGAACAATTAGTGATATTTTAAAGCACATTACCAAAAAGTGGCTTAAGACACAACAGTTGTTGCTTATTTAAGTCTTCCAGTGCAACCAATTTGCAACCGTTAGCGGCCACTTCAGCTAAAAAATAAACGAGCTGTAGTATAAGGAATGGGGCATGGACAGACGTGTATCTCGTGGGAAGTGTGTTTTCTGGGCTAGTTATAACCAATAAATATTTAGACACGGGAATAAAATATAAACGGCTATAATTGTTTGATGTAAAATTGTAGGCAATAAACATGCCGTTTCGATGATGTAAGGATGATGTATTCAAAATTATCTTTTATTTCTTATGTTTGTCTGCCTTCTAATTTTCTGGGGAAAAAATGCCCCATCTTGCATGCAGGCCTCTCAAATATATAAACCACTTTCCGATATCTCGTTGGAACAAAATGCCTCCTCGTCTTGGTTTACAGTCATTTGACTAACGTTTAATTGTTCGAATCGGAATGTTATCCCTATCTCCTCGACGAACTTTTGATATTTTTGTTCAGCTTGACGTGTTTGTTCTTCATTGAAAACTAGTTTTTGAAAACTAGTTTTCAGACAATCTCTTGAACTTGTCGGTGACTTGGTCCAAGGAAGACCGCCAGGCCCCCCACATTGGCTCCGAAACAAAATTTTCGTTGGGGGCCCAATAGTAGACATAAATATATATATATGGATGGGGGCTTCAGATGGGCCCCTTTGTTCTCTGTATGTACATATATGCCATGATACCTTACCTTATTTAGTTTTCCAGTTATTAATAATTTTCCAGTTGATAAATTAAAATCCACATGGTATAATCTAAGTATATTTTTCATAACTAGTTAACCCTAATTCGTGATTACTTCACAATTAGTATCTCTGATTAAGTGTTCGGTGAGCTATCTGGCAAGGTAACATTTATTGCTGAGAGTATAATAGTCTTTGATTAGTAGCCATTTTAAGTGAAGACAAGAAACACACTCTGACTGGAATAGACAGCGATATCAGCACAAGCCTTGCAACCCCTTTTTCGTTAAGGTTCCCACTCACGCCTCTAGAAGGTATAAGTATACTTGGATGGCACCAAAAACGAGGTCTTGAGTCTCAGGTCCCGAGTCTAGAATTAGTTCTCCTGTGGCCTGCTGTTTTGATATGTTAAGCGTTTTTGCATGGTACGAACCTGTACTGCTAAGTTATATTGAATAAACACCGTCTTATAACGTCTGCCTTGAGTTCGAGATTGATGAGAGAACCTGTGAGTCGGCAACCCCTGACAGTATAGCACTGACAACTGTTTGTGACCAGGAGCTCCCGTGAAATACAATCTTTGCAAGTTATATAGGAAAGTAAAATTCGGTGCATCTTGAGAAGCCTTTCTACATATTCGATGTTTTCCCCATTATTTCCGCATCTGGTTACTTTTTTTACGTGTTCGGAGATTTTTTGCCAAAGGCCCAAATACCGATTCTCAAAGCTAGAAAGCCTACACTACAGCCCTACCTGACAGCGGGTCGTGAAATGCCCCGTTGAGCACACATGGCTTACACCCCTCCTGTACGACTCAAAAATTTGGGAAATACAAATATACAAGCTTCATACAGAAAAACAGAATGGGATTGCACGAATAACAGGTGTATAACAGATGTTCCAGAGAACGGGGATAATCCAAGTATAAAACATGTTCAGTTTTGAACAGCTTGTAGGTAATTCTCAACGTCAAGCCCATTTCGTAGTAGTTTAATTCTTTCCATGGCTCAAACGGTTGGATGTATGTGAAAAGATTGTACAAAATACCATAATGTATAATGAACCAATATGTTTATTTAAGATTTTCCAGGCTCATTGATATTAAGTTTTATTATGATTAACAAATCTAAGTGACCTTATATAATTTACTCATTAGCCTTCTTATTATGTTACTATTACAACTACCTGAACTTTAATTCATTACTATTATTATCAAATAAAAATATTTTTATTAAAAGTTTGCAATTTTACGTGATATACTCTGATATATATTAAGAGATAAGCCTGATAGTAGGAAAAGTCTGTTATGTTCGGCAATTCGACATTTAAGCTGACTTGTCAAACACACACTCACCAGATTTCGGATAGCCAACTAGCTATCTCTCTAATCAGTGTGGTCCTAGCGTTCGAGGGGTCAAGATGTGTGTAGCGTTGGTGTGTTATCTGATCTGTAAGCTGTGGGCGTGGCCCAGGGATTAAACAGAAACCCGTATTAGGGCCCAATCTGACAAGCGATGCCCTATAGTGATCACCGTGTCAGTCCGTCCTTCCGTCAGTGACATTTTCTTCGCGCTTGATAACTGAACAGCAACATACTGCAGCTTTCCCAAATTCACAGGGTTGATTAATCGGTACCTATGAGGGCTCCAGACCCATTTGAATAACAGACCTGTCGGGATTCTAATATGGGACCACTTCAGTGGTCCGTGTCTATCTGTATGTTCGATCAACCCCTTATTTTACAGTATTTCTCCAAAACCCCCTGCAGCTTTCTTCACACAATTTACATACATATTATTAATGTGGCTATAACGTGTAGGTGGGGCCATTTGAGGACTTTTGACATAATATATGTTAAGTCATACTGGCATCCCATTCCTGTCGTACAGTATCGTCCCCGTAATGTTTTTTTTTTTTTCACTGGCCAGGCCGACTGGCCACGAATCACCACGATTGTTACATAGTGGCGATACGGCGTCATATTCTTGAAAGTAAAACTGGGTTTTACACTTTTGTCCCTGTAAAGCAAAATCCTGGATCCGCAACAAAATGCTTTATGTACTGGTCCCGTTTTAAAAGGGTTCTAGGCATATTTAAATGGGAATTTGCGCAATTAGCTTTTCATAACACAATTTTGTCTTATAAAATGAAATACCCGTGATTCTGATGTTTTTCCCTTTCATAGACGCATATCATACAGAGCTTAGAATCCCAAAGAAGTGCATACATGAGGTGATGACTAAAATGTATTTTCAGATATATTAATCCATTAGTCACCCATGGTGGCTGGCTGAGGGCACAGTGGCACTCTCTAGTTCTCCCCTCTCCTGTGCACACACTCTTTTGAACATTCTGAGAATGATTGACTATATCAATTTTTTTTTAGGAATAATCAATTTTTATCTCTCTGTGATCCATTCCACCCTTACAGACACATAAGCGTTCAATCATCCGTTTTTAGCGAACCAGTCATCTAAAAACTCTATCGGATTTGCTTATTTTTGGTTATCTGCATTTACTTAGATTTTATAAAGAAAAAGCTTAAAACCTTAAAAAATCTTCTTCTCCGAAACTGTCCAGCCAAATTGTTCAATTTTTCACAGAAATAATTTCTAAATCAATCTCTCTCAAGTTTGTTCGAATGGTTCCAGTTCGGTAAAATGTGACCGAGTTACAGAAAGCAAAACTTAGTCATTTGGCTAAAAAGGATACTAAAATTCAATATCAGAAACAGCTGGAGCTATCTTCATCACATTTTATGCATATGTTGGTCGCATGACTCATATACGAATATGAGGTATTGGTGGTGCCACCTGCATCGACTTTATCTGTACGAGGGTCATCGGTCATCAGTACATTAACCCATAATTTCTCAGGAAACGCGGGAGGTAGCTTCCCAAATGTAAAATTCTGTCACATATCAAATATTGTGGGATTGAGCGTTTTGGGGTGGCACCTGCATTAACTTGCATTTAACGGGAAAAAAGCTAAAAACAAACTTTGAAAATCTTCTTCTCTGAATGCATTCAACCAAATTGTTCAATAATTCACACAAATTGTCCCAGCTCTCTTAAGTTTGTGCTAATTGTTTGGGTTAGATGAATATTGGCCGAGTAATAGGAATTTGAACTTAGTCATTTGGCCAAGTAAGCACAATGACATGACAATCTCTAGACAGGTGCTAGCATCACCTGGGTTTGTGCAAATGTTTGCCACATGACTCTTATTTATTAATTGCAGTTATTGTGGTGCCACCAACAAAAAAAAGACCTGTTTTTAACACATACCTCATAATTTAAACTCTTTCAATTTAAAAATATTTTATGATGAAACTGTTAAGCTGAAACGTTTAATTTTTTCACAAGTATTATCCTAGGGTAGGGTTCTTTCAAATGTATAAGAATGGACTGGGTTTGTTGATTTTTGGTAGAGTCATAAAAAGCTAAAGTTGGTCTTGCAGCTTATAAAAACCTATTTCAAACTGAGGACTGCCATACTCTTCTTCTGCAAAACTTTGTTTCAACTTTTGTAATATTGTCCAAAATATTCTTAGAAGACCTTTCTTTGAGTTTATTTAAATGATTGTTGGCAGAATTTTTGGACTTTTAAAAATGAAAGGACTACCTCTTTAATATTCTTAAACATTCTGATAAAAAAATCTCATGGACATGTCAGCTTGAAAAAAAAAACTTTGGCAACAAGCCAAAGGTCAGTCTGTATCTATTTATATCTTTGGCAGACCGCTTACTGTGTCAGATTATGCTACAGGTCAAGAGTTCAATCAGTGCAACCAGGCAATGGTCAAGAGATCACTCAGTGTAGCCAGGTGCAGGTCCAGAGATTACTCAGTTCAGTAGCTTGAGCTAGCAATTCGATCCAGTTCACTCGGGCAACTGCCTTTCCAACCTAAGCCTGGTTAGCCCAGTGCACCTGACTCAAGAGAATTTTAATGTATTGGCCTGTTATATTGACCTGTCTATGCGTCTTTGATAGCTTTCTCCTTCACAAGATTGATGTCGCCACCTACATTGTGTTTTGCACAACGTATATGCCTGGTTCTTTCTCAGGAGGGATTTAATATATCATCCTGAAATTGTGCATATTTATACATATCGAATAGCTTATTCGTATTCAAGACTTGTGGCGCACCTACAATTATTTTTGTGTTGTGTGCACCAATGCCAGTATTTCAGCAGTGATGTTTGTGTTATTAGTTCATGTTCAAAATGTTTTCTATTTGCATTGTTCATGCACATATTAAACGTGTATTTGAAAATGCCATTGCAAAGGTTCGCATTAGGCCTGTAAGCCTTGTTACAGTATTAATAAAGGGCCAATTACAATACGGCAGATGGAGCCTTTTCTGAGAATGTAAATATTGATCATGTTTGGTTTGTTTCTCGCATTAACCTCACCAGAATTTAGCGTTTTGTTTCCGAATCCTTCCAGTCAGCTGGTTTTCTCTTACATTTCAATTTCTTGCTTAAGAAGTATTCATCCTCGCACTAATGTTATAAGATTCTAAGTATTTCAGACAAATAGGTGCAGTATTTAAAATTTCCAGTCTATACCGGATGTTCTTGCAGTGTTAACAAACGTTGAAGTAAGTCTTGTGTTTGAGACCTCCAGTGGTTGTTATCTGAAAGGAAGACTCGAATGTGTAAATGGACAGTCTATGCGCTCACACGTACAATGAAGCATAAATATTCAGTTCGCTTAATAAAATAGTCAATAGTCATTGTCACTGACTACAGACAAACTTTGCTCCATGAACAATGCTCTCATAACCTACACCTAATTGAATAATTGCCAGGACATAAGGTACCTCCATGTTCCTTGGCTTGTTATGATGCAGAAACAGCTAGAGTGCTCAACATACCTCATCCACTGGATCATGGAATCACTGCTAAAGAAGGTCCCGTGTAATGACAGACCTTGGTTGTTCATGTATCAAGGGGTTGTACACACTAAGTCCCGGAAGAAGGAAATACTGGAAAATCTTCATGCCTGGCCTTGTGAAGAAGAGGACATTTTCATAGCAGCTTATCCAAAATGTGGTAGGTTTAATCTTCAATCTCAGCTCGGTACAATTTCGGAATTAACTACATTGCTTGGTTTATAAAATCTTCTCGGGTAATTTTCAAAGAATAAACAATTCGGGTTGAGTGAAAAGCTACACCCAAGTACTATAACCGTATGACATACGCTTTCTTGACTATTTCTTGTTTTGAAGCCTATGCCAACAAAGACCGGATGAATGTATAGCTATTTCTTTAAGTGGTGTGCCGATTAATCGGTTTAATCGATGATTGGTCGTTTTCTTTCAAAATCTCTTTAATCGATTGCATTTTTATATAATCAGATAAAACAATTATGTATGCACATGCAAAAATATAATTCTGTCAGAGATATACGAACACAAAGTAACGAATAACATCAAACCGGAACCTTGCGCAGCCAACATTCGTCCGACGGCAAGTCGACCTTGGATGCAGGTGGATTGATGGTTTCATTATGAATACCGATGTACAAGTCCCACTATTTACTGGGGTCAATATTTTAGGTACTAGTTTACAGCAAATTTTAAGGTAGTATAGAAAATACCTAAAAATAATCGATTCATAATCGATCGTCGGTCGTCAATCATCGATTATGATTTCCAATTCAATTCATTCCACTAAATTCTTTGGTGTATAATACAACCTCGAGTGAAGGTGGCCAACGACAATGTTAAAGGAAAGGCGTTTATATACCATCCGATGGTTGATAAATAGTACGCTTTTAAAAAAGGCCTAGACAAAACATAAATACTGGCGGACCCAAGAGTGTCATTTAGACGATCGTGGCACAGATTTATGCGATTTTGGCGATGAACGAAAGTATCCTCTTTTTTAAATGCAACAATAATATATTACCACAACTACTTACACATTATCAACAGTTTAGGAATTCATCACTCGGGCAATCAGTTCATATACAAATTCTAACCCTCAATACCGGTGTTTCGGCATGATTTTCAAATAAAACAACTGTTCTGAAAATGCTCTGTTGTACTAATCAGTTAAATAGCGGGCAAGAATATACATGAATCCTATAAATTATGGTCACACAGTTCCCGTTTACTTGTATCTCTGTGTCCTATTCCATGTAACTAAAAATTGCATTTTATATTAATTTGTATTTCCATCTGGTAATTCATAATGGCATTTGCATTTGATATATCTGGAATATTTGCATTTGAAGGCAACCCTGCTTTTTCCCGTTAATGCCATGGGACCCCTTATGGTTATTTCCGCTTTCTTATTGCTATCTGAACGAAATAATATTTATATTAATGGATTTGTATTCCTCTAGGATCGAACTGGGTCCAAACCATTGTGAGAGCTATATGTGTTGCGAAGGACCTTGAGACCTTTGCTGCTGATGGAATGGCTGGAATAACAAGAGGACCGTTTGAGTTCACCAGTGTCCAGGAGCATGCGGATGAGTTTCCCCGTCCAAGAGTTTTCCACACACACCTTGTGCCCTCTGTTTTACCGTCAGCACTAAGAGAAAAATCAATACGCGTGATTCACCTTATACGTAACCCTTACGATGTCGCCGTGTCATTTTACCATTACTATTGCACGAATTCTAACCTCGGATGTTACAAAGGTTCATGGGATGAATTCTTTCCCTACTTCGTCACCGGAAATTTGGACTACGGAGACTTCTACACTTTCAATAGGGAATGGTTGAAGAATTCCCACCTTTTCAATGTGAAGCTCTTGAAATATGAAGATCTTATTACTAAACCGCACCAGATGGTTACCTCTCTGGCCGAGTTTCTGGATCAACCTGTAACAGCTGAGCAAGTTGAAAAGATTGTAAAAATAACTGGTTTTGATGAGATGCGAAACAGTTCACATTTAAACTTAGAAGCGGGGACTTTTTGTAACCCAGAAACATCGGGGTTTTTTTCGAAACGGGAAGGTCGGTGACTGGAAAAATTACTTCACTGAGGAACAAAGGAGGAAAGCCGAGGTCAAGTATCGGGAATTTGTTGAGAAAACCGGCGTCACACTCAGTTTTGAATAAACAAAACGTCACGCAGAAGAAGATTTTTTCCCTTTTTTAACGCTAAACATTTTCTGTTGCAATAAATGGAAGAAGAATGTACAAAATTAGAAAACAGTTATTTAAATATCGCTAAATTAACACAAAATTAAGTACTAAAAGAATTTATGCAGGCATTTACCATCCGTTTGTTACAATTTCTGCTTGAGAACATAGATCTATTCATGTTACCTGAAGTTAGAATCAAATTTGAAAAAGCAGACGTCGCACATCTGCACCATATTCTACAATATGCACAATACGAACGTATGACCTTTGCGATTTAATACGTCCTACAGTCATTGAATGAGCTAAGACGTAGTATACTTTGTGTAAATGTAGAACGAATCTGTACTTCGTTGTTGTTCAATCGAATAAAAACATATATGTTCTTAAACCCTTTACTGTTCTCGTTTATTTAATATTTCTGACATATTCTTACACTTAAAATTTACGACATGGGTAACATTTTGCTCAGTATTAATTGCATCTTCAATCAAATGTTTTATAATACTATATAGAGGACCGCCTATGGTCATTAGAAATCAAATAATAGAAAACAAATATTCAGTATATTTTATCTCAGAAAACCCTGCCAGTGATGGCGTTTGTTTCATTCTTGGATGGACCTAACCTAACTGGCTCTAGATGAGCAGGAAATGGTAAATGTAACTGCGCTACACTTACATTTACTATGTAGGTAAACTTTTTCGTCGGTATTATATAAATGATACATTTTATATATATGATATCCCTGTTTTTATAAATAATCATTATATCATATAACTTATATAGATGAGCTGTTATTTCCGTTTTGAGCAATACAGTTTCTTTTGTTGAAGATTATTCCTTGAATTAATGAAAGAAGCAATCGTGTGGCAATCTGCAATGTGGGTTGTTTGGGTAAGAAGGCCCACTGTTTAGGGGAAACCGTCACATGGTGATGAAGTTTAGCATGTGTCAGTGTTGGAAATTGAGTGCTTCCATGAGAGATTTTGTGGCTTTGTAACACAGGTCATTTTATGTACGCTTTCAAGCAGGCGCTGGCCATTGGTTGTTCCCACACCAAAGTAACCGAGACCTGGAGGCCATGAGTATTAGCCAAAGACCACTCTGATATCTAAGTTATTAAGTATTACTAGTACTAATTTGGATACTTAATGATAATACCCGGAAGTTTGTTGAAGAATACGTCCATAACGTCGTTGCATGCTTTGTGGACGAGGGCATACACACTCAGGTATATTGAGGCACATTAAGATCATAAGGCGCTCTGTGCGATGCCACCAAGATCAATCGTAGGGCAGCGAAGACAACTTGCAAGTGCAGATGAATGTTATCTGTAGATTACCGGTGCTTTCACAAAACAATTAGATATAATTTAAAGCACATTACCGAAAAGTTGCCAAAGACAAAGACACAAACGTTGCTTATTTAAGTTTCCCATTGCAACCAATTTACGACAGGTAGCCACTTTAGCTGAAAAACCAATGATCTCTAGTACTAGGAATGGGGCATGGCCAAACCTGTATCTGGTTGGAAGTTTGATTTCTGGGCCAGTTTCCATGACAACCAATACATATTTAGACACCGGAATAAAATATAAACGACTATAATTGTCTGATATCAAATTGTAGGCAATTAACATGCGGTTTCAATGTTGTGAGGGTGATGTAATGCATTTAAAATTATCTTATATTTTTTATGCACGTCTGCCTTCTAATTTTCTGAAAAAAAAGTCCCATCGTTTATGCAGGCGTCTCAAATATATAAAACACTTTCCGATATCTCGTTGGAACAAAATGCCTCTTCATCTCGGTATACAGTAATTTGAAATAGGAATGTTATCTCTGTCTCCTGACCAATCGTTGATATTTTTCTTCAGCTTGGCGTGTTTGTTCTTCGTTGAAGTAATTCATGCACTCACCCACTTTGCCGCGCCGCAGAAACGGAGCGATTTCTTGCTTATAACCTGGTTCTGTTCTGAGTTGAGATGGGGGTATTCTTTCATCATTTGAAAACTAGTTTTCCAAACATTCTCTTTAACATGTTGGTCACTGAGACACCTTCCAAGGACGACCGCCAGGTATACCTCACCATACGAGCAGGTTCATATACCATGCCTTCACAGAATATATGTTTGATGTTCAGAGACTGAGACTTCGCGATCCATTCTTTATTGGGCTTATGACAGTTGAAGTGTGCATTATTTTCTTTGATGAAGTAAGGAAAAAAAGTCATCCAATGATCCTTGGTAGAAGCCTAATTGTTCGTACAGGCGGTGGAAATGATAGTAAACAACAGCGACGTCATTTGTATTACTCTATTTCTATTGGTTCGTAAAGCTGTTGGAAGTCTGTCTGGTAGTAGATGGTTGCAGAAGATATATGGCAGTGAAAATGTTGCAGCCTGATCCAGGAGAAGATATTCTATGGGTTGGAATGACAGGCAATCTATGCGTTACTCCTCAAATGTATATAAGCGGTCTGCACTCAGTATGGCATGCACTGACAACAGTTTGTGTCCAGAAATTCCCTTGAATATAAACTTTGCAGCTGACAAGGGGTTAGTAAGATTCGATGTATCTTTGGAAGTCTTTCTATACATGCGAGGTTTTGTCACCGTTATTTTCGCATTTGGTTACATTTTTACGTTTGGTGAGATGTTTTGACAAAGGCTCGGATACAGTGGCGTAAATTTTCTTTCCAGAGTGGGGGGGGGGGGGGGGGGGGGGGGTGACTTTGTATATATAAATATATACACACACAATATAATATATACCTTTTTCAGCATCTCTGAGTGACACAATTTACTATATATATATATATATATACGATTTATATATATATTTATATATATATATGCTTAATTATATTTCAAATAATTATAATATTATAGTAGAAAATGTTATTTTGTGAATTCTAAGCAAGGTTAAGACATAACATATCCTAATAAATGGATCCAAAGTCTTCAATTCTATTTATTAATATATTTCATTTAGCAATATTATAATATTATTCTCTGAAAAGTGGGGGGGGGGGGGATGATTACATTGGCCATCCCCCCTTGCCAAAAGTTGGGGGCATATATATACCCCCCATCCCCCCCCCCCCCCTATATTGAGCAGGCCCCTCCCCCCCCCCCCCCCATATTGACGCCCCTGCTCGGACAGCGAATCTCATGAAGAAGTCTACACTATACGGCCCTTCCTCAGTGCGGGTCGTACCACTTAAAAATCTGAGAAATACAAATGTACAAACTTCATACCGAAAAAAAAAAAACGGACGGGATTGCACTATTTTTAACTTTCCAGGGTTCACCACAATCGCCTAGACAGGTTTCCACACATTCCCTCGATATTCTGGTGTACCCCCCCCCCCCCCTTTGCCTCGCTTTATGATTCCCTTTTTAAGAATTCTCTCTCCGCGCCTCAGATTCAATATAAATTCAGCATTGTTTGAGTTAAATACCCCGAAACTGCTCAAGTGGAAAGGGATTGTGTTAGGCATTTGGATAGCCCCCTCCCCCCCCCCCCCTTACATTAGTTTCACACTTGTCGAATAACAGGTATATAACAGATCTTGGGGGGAATATTGGGTGTCCAAGTATAAAACATGTTCATGTTTTAACAACATGTTGGTAATTCTCAACGTCAGGTTCATCTCGTTGTACTGTCGTGCTATGCCCCAAAAGGTTGGTTGTATGTGAAAAGATGAAAATGTATTTTACCACTTGATAGAAATTAGATATATTCAGTGACACTTCTGAATATATGTTACTGTGCATAGGAAGTCTGATCTAATAAACACAAATTAAACTTTACCAATATTGTTATGTTAGAATTTCCGGGCTCTGTGATATTCAATTTCATTTTGATTTACATATCTAAGTGACATTATATAATGTACTCCTTACCTTTATATTATGTTACAATTACAATTAAGTGCACTTTAATTCATTACTATTATCATCAAATTAAAATATTTTGATAAAAGCTTGTCATTTTCCGTGATAATCTCTGATATATATTAAGTGATAAGCCTGATTTAAAAGAGTCGGTAATGTTCGACAGTTCGACATTAAAGCTGACTGGTCAAACACACACTCACCAGATTTCAAATAGCCAGCAATAATTATGTGATCTGGATGTAAAGACCAGTTTGGGACGTTCTCTAAGATTGACGGTGTAGTTTTAAACAAGTAGAGAACTGAGCCGTGACACGCGGGGAAATGCACTGCAGGGCACTGCAACGGGCATCCATCCTATCAATATCATGGTAAACAGCAGATACTGTTATAATTAGGCTATGAGTGATGAATTAACAAAAATAATTAACTCAAAAAGCGTAAATCCATCTGTGTGGTAACAAGTCGTTTCTTGTGTCGTGTATTAATTGGCTATCGTCCAGTCAACCGTGAGATATGATTGTATTCATGCGGTATAAAAATTCAACAAACAAAATTAGTTTTTTTAATAGTTGGCCTCCAGGAGCGTTAATATATAGGTTCTAGGCTGAAGAGTCGACAGATTCATATTTATTGTTAAATTTTTACTATAAAATCAAAAAAAGGTAGCAATTTTTGCTTAGAAAGGTCCTTTTTCCCTATTTTCCAAACTTGTACAACCTCTGTAAAACGGTGTGCTGTGAAGCTTTCTTCTGGATTTGCCTTCACTGAATGTTAATTACAGATTTAATGAAGGCCGTATAGGGATAAAAGCCAGAAGTCCAGTGACAGCTCTCTTCCACTTTGAAATATATATATATATATAATCATGTGGCGCATTGACTAGTCAACTTACATAAAATACCAAGCTAAAAGAGGGAGATGGATGACAAGCATGTGACAAGAAGGTGCCATTTGTGTAAACGGCGAAGTGCCAGCGCTGTCAGGGAAAATTATACCTGAGATACGGAAAGTGACTTAGGAGGAAGCCATGCTAACATTTTCAACATTGAGAAAACATTTTTGGCCACATATTAGTGAAATTCCGGATTTAGATTTCGAAATAAATAATCATGCAAAAGCATGCATTGCATATTTGTTGAAGCCGCGCTTACCTTTGAAGTAGCACAAATAATTTCCTTTCCTAAGTGACGAGAAGCAACGTCGATAACGCAATTCAGGTGATCTTAGAGGTCAACAGTTTGGAACAAATCAATATGTGTATGTTTGTTTCATGTGTTCCATTTTTCTTTACAACTGCTATATTTGTTTCATGTATGCTTGTGATGAGTACTCTTGCTCCGCAGGTGTCGGACACGTGACGTCCATTCTGTCGCCGGCAATGAGTTCAAGTGTCATAGGTTCTGTGTTAATCTTAGTGTGGTACTGCTTTTGTGTGTTCACTATACATGTATATATGTATCACTATATACCACCCCTGGGAGAGATAACGAGGGATAATAATGAACGTAAACACGGTAGTTATTGCATTGGATTAAATACACATGTTTATGCTATATGAATGTTTGTTACATTTTTTATGTACACAATCATACAGATGATAGGGAAATTACAAAACAACACTTATATAAATTGACTTGCTTTACTTAAATGATAATTTGAAATTAATACTTTAACATAACAAAATGGTCTGAACTCAAAATGGCTCAAACATAATGTACTTATTAAGGGTAAAAATAAAGATGTATATAAACGTAGTATTTTAACGGTTAAATATAAACTGTTGAAGGAGCTGTTTTTCATGATATAGCCTATACCAGTTTAGATCTACATGAAAAATTATAAAAATAAAATATTATTAATAATTGACGAAATATTTACACCTAATATTTTATGAAAGTTTAATTGAAGATGACACGTTTTATTCTTGTAAGAGTTATTCGCAGAACCTCCTATAAATAGGAAGTGAACATACTGGTATATCATGAGGTGAATACAATAATACCAAAATTATTTATCTGTCATAAATATGACATTTCAGCCAGGTTTGGCCCATATTTAACGTCTATGCATAGTAGCAGGAAGTAGCTCATGAGTCATGAATAAATATGCAAGGTGAGTATAGGACCCATGATTTATTGGATCCTACGGGGAGAAATCATAGGAAACAACCGATGAAAACTATGACACTATAGGTTACTAGCTTATTTATAGGATTTGTCTTGTCCATAAAATATATAAGATACACTACGTTTTGGGTCTGATGACACTGGGAACTTTTTTCGACAAAACAGAGAATTTCCCAAGTGAACTGAAGTATCAATAAATCAACTTGCCATATGCATGATACAAAGTACAATACCAAAGGCCCCTGTTCTTCTATGTTTACTAAGCATATGTTTAACAAAATTTGGACAGGAGCTTTTCGTCTATATGACGTTTCATTTTATTTTCATTAAATAAACATTTTCGTATTGCTGGTATTTACTAGAAACTCTTTAGAGAGTGTTCTTCTCTTACCTACGTCATTCCTGCATACACATAATTTGTTCTCATTAATGGTTCATATTTTGCACGCATATTGTTGTATAATATAGGAGAGAGAGAGGGTGGGGGGATGACTCGCAGGCGTGAGAGGGTATCCAATATTGGGACAACTTTTTTTATAAAGAAACACACACACACAGATTTATCTATATATATATATACCTTTTATTTATTGTATTGTTGACACATTTCAAATATATTACAATTAAGTATATACGGTTTTAAAAAGTTAGCTATGTTTACTATTGTTCAGAAACAGAGTATATGGTAATTTGAAACCCGTTTGAGGTATATAATGTTTCATAGTAAACCAAAGTCTATAATTCTAATTATCAATGTATTTCATTTCCAATATATTAATGTTATTCACTGAATATGTGGGGGGGGGGGTGATTTCATTGACCATTCCCCTTTGCCAAAAATTGGGGGTTTATATATCCCCCATCCCCTATATTGACGCCCCTGATAGAGAGAGAGGGAGAGTAGAAACTATACATTATTCAATTTTATTCCCTTTGATCTTTTCTATCGATGTTAAACTTATTTATAATTTAAGTATAATTTAACGTATAAGTTACCAAGATACAATGAGGTTTACTTGGAAGAAGGCAAACATTATGTATGTAATATAGACTTTATTGCTATATCGCTACTTGGCAGTAGCATAACTGTACATTTAAAATAAATCATATAGCTACCCCTTTTCCAAGAAATAGTATTTTATACATGTGTCATCATCAATGAGCGCCATCACCAAAGAGTCTATCGCTTCATAATTCTTTTGTTGTTTAAATCTGAACAAATATGATCTTATTTCTCACATACATGTGTGTCCTCTTTTTCTCTGAGGTCTGGTCCTGCAAGCATATGTGTATATGTTATATCTAAAAATCTCTTTCAGAAATATATACTTGCAACCTAATGCACCTATAGTCGTTGTGAGAATCATTCATTATTCGAATCGGAATGTTATCCCTGTCTCCTCGACTAACTTTTGATATTTTTCTTCAGCTTGACGTTTTTCTTCATCATTGAAGTAATTTTTCCAGTCACCGACTTTGCCACGCCTCAGAAAAGGAGAAATGTCCTGTCTGCAGTCTGGGTCAGCGTTCAGATGGGAGTATTCCTTCATCTTTTGGAAACTAGTTTTCCAAACAATCTCGTTAACCTGCTGATCGTTGAGAGACCTTCCAAGGAATACCGCCAGGTCCTTCACCATGCGAGTCGGGTCATACACCATGTCCTCATAGTAAATATGCTTGACATTCATATTGTGGCAATTTCTTATCCACCGTTTGATGTGGTCATAGCAGCTCCTGTATACAACATTTCCATTGATGAAGTATGGGAAAAAGTCATTCCATGAGCCTTTGTAGAAGCCTAATTTTTCGAACGTGCGGTGGAAATGGTAGTAAGACACGGCGACGTCATTTGGGTTCCGCATTACATGTATTACTTTATTTCTTTTGGTTCGTAAAGCTGTTGGAAGTCGGTCCGGAAGCAGATGAGTGAAGAAAATATTTGGTCGTGACAATTTTGCAGCCTGGTCAAGGGTAGTAAATTCTATAGGTTCCAATAACAAGCCATCCATGCCTTCTTCCTCAAATGTATCTATGCGGTCTGCTCTCAGTATAGCACTTACAACAATATGAGTCCAGGAGTTGCCTTAAAAAGAATGAAAAACCTGTATATATACACAGTGAGAGTAACAAACAGTGCTCTTTTAGAAGGCCACATTTGAGAGCAATCCTTTTATATGTTGCGATTTTTTTATTCACCAAGGGACCCATGTATTCACGGGTGTTCAGAGTAGGAACCCAACATTTCAGTCCTATACGTCAATGTTAGTGCTCAGTGCCCCGAGGATCTCACAAAATCTCATCATGTTTGACTTCAAATTCCCGGAGCGGTCCCTGTGGTACATGTGGAAATGGAATGTCGTGACAGACGTAAATTATATGGAATTTTCCCATGCGTAATGTGGAAAGGCACCCTTACTTATACCCAAGAAGAAAGTTCTCACATATTTTAATAAGCACATGTATTTTGTTTATCTTATATATTATATGTGATGTAGCTTGTGCGCACGTTATAATTATGTCGTTCGCGCCCGTTGGTACGTCTTTCGCACGCGATTATTATATTGTTTTGCACGCTATATTATCTCATTCACACGGAAGAAATTTCTTATTCGAACATTAACGCGTATACGCACGTGATAAATGCAGATAGGCAATACAATAAGACTTACATCTTAAATCCTTACGGTGTGTTTTTCTCTACAATGGATTAAGATTTATTTATACACACATATATATGAAGAGGGCTAAATACGCTGAGAACTGAAATAGCGCAACAACGGTCATAACAAAACTCATATATGACAGGCTGCTGAGACAATGTGTGTGTGCATCGGGGGGGGGGGAGCAATCCACGGGAATTCGGATATGTTATATCCTAAATTTTAATAATATGAAATGCAGAATTGAAGGCATCTACATAAATTTATCAAATAAGAAGTAAAGTTTGTTTAATCTATATTACCCTTGAAAATATTATTGGCCAATCGCATTCTACACAACTGCTGAAATATGTTTGCAGTGTCTGTTCTGGTCAGCCATAATCTACTAATTAGTTGAAATGGGACTAGTGAGAGAGTTAGAGGAATAAAGAGGAAATCTGACTGAAAGCTCCAGAATAATCACCGACATAGACCTGAATAAAGCAGGGTTTTTTTCATGGCAGTCATCACCACATTCGTCTTGCCCAAGCAGACCAAGAAGTCAAAGTTATTATGACGGATGCATAATTAGCCCACGTGATGCTTTACCCTTTATGTAGTCCAAGGTCAATGTCTAAGGCCGGAACACATTTACCTAAAAAACTGTTCATTTGAGCGGAGTCGCGTCGAGTCTTAACGTATATGCGTGAAAACGACGCGACTAACTAGAGTCGGCAATAGTCAGCGTCAGTTTTTTAGTTTTTGACAGTGTAAAAAAAAATCGTGTCCAGTTGATTCTCGCCGTTCAGAAGCACAGTCAGCAACCAATCACGGCTACGTCTCTGACCACATGAGTACCTCGTTCATGTGATGTTCTACAGAAGCGGATCCAGGGGAGGGGTCCAGGGGGTCCGGACCCCCCCCCCTTTTTTTTTGCAGCCACCACAAACTTTTTTTAAGGATTTCAGACCAATTTTTACCGTCTGGACTCCCCCCCCCCCCCGCCTCTCCCGGACATTCGGACTTTTATTTTTGGTTTTGTAATTAGTCTTCCTGGGTTTGACCCCTCCTTTTCCTAAATCCTGGATCCGCCCCTATTCTAGATCCGGTTGGAGCTTCATTACACCTTGTCATGGGGCCATACGTGGAATTACATTAACTATAATCCGTTCCAGTACCCCTGTCCACCTGTTTTTTCGCGATTATTTATTGGCAAGTCAAAGGCGCCCTAACTTGTTTGCACCAAGGGCGGAGTGAGTCACCTAATTCAGTTTTGATCGAGACTACCTTGGGCTACACCTTGTCATAGGACCTGAATTTGAATTACATCAACCTAATCACTTTAGTTTTGATCGAGAATACATTATATCATCGATCGTAAACGAGCTCCAACTGGATCTATATAATTGTATACCGATAATGACATGTATCAATGACTTATCTTCCATTGCCTCTAGCTTGTCTCCATTTTAAACCCTGCGCGAAGCGAGGGTTATTGTTTTCATTCGATTCTGTGTGTGAGGGTATGTCCGGACGATATCTGGAGACGGTAAAACATATTTCATTGAAATTTATCATATAGGCTGGTGTTGTGAAAGTATTGATGCAGTTCAATATTGGTGTAATTTCAAGCGTCACGCCACGTGCCGTTTCCCTGAAAGGTGTATGTTAACCAACGTACATCACGGCGGGAGGAGGGGGGCACGGTTATTGTTCGTTATATTTATAGTCAACTACAGCAATACCACGAAGTCCAGGGCATTTGTCAAAATATTCAGTTAAAAAGTTCCAAAGGAATAACACAGGGATCATTAAAATTCTATATCACTATATTTATCGCAGGGTTTGCGTTGCTTAATCGGACGCTTTTTTAGCTCAGCTGACTGTAAGTCATCTGAGCTTTAGCAATCACTCTTTGTCCGTCGTCCGTCCGGCCTGTCCGTTAACAGGGCACAAAATCGTAACCGCTGACCCTGGAATCTTCTTACACCTGGAATTAAGTCTCTGTTACCAATATTCTATGAGCTATGGGGCTCCAAATTACCCCCCCCCCCCCCAGAAAACTGGAAAATTTGATACAAAAGCTCAAGTATCTGAACAACTAATGCATTGATCACCATGAATCTTTGCATGGATTTTGATCATGGAGTGTTTCATCTGTTTCTGCAGACTGGTGGCGCCACCTGTTTTTTCTCTATTTTTTCTACCTTAAAAGATGCGGTCAACTGATAACAGGGCACAAATCATAACGCCTGGACCTAGAATCTCCTTTCTTGAAATGCAGGGAGGCCCCTGAAAAGTCTCCTTGGAGACCTAAAATAAGATCTCTGTTACCCAAAACCTCAGAGCTATGGGGCTCTGAAGTATCCCCCAGAATAATGGAAAATTTGATACAAAAGCTCAAGTATCTCAACAAATAATGCATTGGTCATCATGATTCTTTGCATATATATTGGTCATGGAATGTTTCATCAGTTTCTGCAGACTGGTGGCGCCACCTGTTTTTTTTTTATTTTTTGTGATTTTTTTCTCTGTTTTTGAGACCTCTTAAGATATGGTCATCCTTTAACAGTGAACAAATCGTAACCATTGGTCCTAGATTCTTCTTACTTGACATCCAGGAAACATGAAATTAGGTCTCTGTGACCCATATTTTCCAGTTTATGTGGTTTATAAGTACCCCCCAGAATAATTGAAAATTTGATATCAAAGCAGGGCACAAATCATAACCATTGGACCAAGAATCTTCTATTTTGACAACAAGGGAGGTCCATGAAAAGGTCTTCTTGGAAACCTGAAATTAGGTCTCTGTTACCCGTATTCTCTAAGCTATGGGGCTTATAAGCATCCCCAGAATAATTGGAAATTTGATACTAAAGCAGGGCACAAATCATAACCATTTGACCTTAATCTTCTTACTTGACATCCTGAGAGTTCCTCAAAAGTTCTCTTCAGAAACTTAAATTGAGGTCACTGTGACCTATATTACCTGAGTTACAGGCCATGTGTGAGTACCCCAGAAATAATGCAAAATACACACAAATTGCCAGATTCCTCAGGAGCAGCTGGATGGATTGTCATCAAATATGATGTGCTTATGGGTGTTGATGAACTTCAGCTAATATTCATGAACTATGATGCCACCTACATGATCTTAATTTGATGCTGTGCAAGGACATATTGTCAACATGCCAGTCGGCTGAGCGTCATGACCCATGGGTCACTTGTTAATTATTTATTTGAATGTACCGCCTCAACCGTCGATCCAGTTGAGTCGGGTCGTTGTGTGTATGCACCCCGCGCAGTTGTCGTCGGTCTGTAGGGTCCAAATGCGACAAAAACTCTTGTAAACTAGAGGAAACCTGTCCAGTCGGACCGAGTTGAGTTGGATCGCGTCGTATCGCGAAAGGTAATCATGCCCGCGGTTCCCTTCCATTCGTCATGATCAATATTATATAAAAATCGTAATATGCATGAAGCACCGTGAAGTTTGCTATTACCCTAATATTGTAAATATTTAATTTAAAAAAAAATACTCAAAATTAAGCTTTAAAGCTGAATTTTCATTCCAAATAATATTTATGGTCTAGCACACTTACCAGATTTCGGATAGCCAGCGATAATGACGTCATCCGGATGTAGTGGCCATTTGGGGATGCTCTCCAAGATTGTAGGTGTGGTAACAGGTAAATAAACTACGCCCTCGTGTTGCCATTCCCCAGGGCCCTTACTTGCCATCTGGATTCGTGGTTCTTCCATCACACTGGCAGACATGAATAACTTGGCTTCAGTGCTTTGATGAACACATGGGTATTTGGTATTTAATGACGTATACAATTCTATGTATATCCATTATAGTTGAGGCGTTAAACACAACAACCATAGAGCTATGAAGGCATTTCAAATCTTAGCGGCAATAATATAATTAACACAGAATAACAGAATCTGAGATATAGATATACAGCATAATTGATGCCTAGCATTGCATGTTATTCCAGGGCCAATATGTGAATAGGAATATAGCACACATGCATGCATGAAGAATACGGTTATTATGCAGACATGTTTTTGGTATGATGAAGACCAAGTGCATGAGTGGACCATTCCGACTTGGGAATGTTAGTATTGGCCTGAAAATAGGTAAACAAGTAATTCATACTAGTTGGCTGCATGCAGTAATCATCATTATCACCATCATCACTACCCCCATTATCATTATCTTCATCATCACCACCCCACCACCATGCGGCTAGGTGACGGAAAAATAATGTTAACTTATTAATTATTTATCTCATTTAAGAATAAATTATCTTTGTTTGTAAAAGATTTCTTGCTCCTCCCTTGTCCTTATATTGAGGTGAGTGTAG
Organism: Sipunculus nudus; assembly: GCA_026874595.1. NCBI lineage: Eukaryota > Metazoa > Annelida > Sipuncula > Golfingiida > Sipunculidae > Sipunculus > Sipunculus nudus. The sequence continues at coordinate 9,526,998 of CM049308.1, forward strand.
GCCTATGACGGGACGTATTATGGTATACCCGCCGTTAACTTTTAGTGTCGCCTCGATATCTTACCAGGGCTTTGATCGATTTTCAAGAAACTCAGCATAATCACTTATCATAAGTTTAACTCGCCCGAGTTCGATTATAGGCAGAATCCACGTTTATTAAATGAGGTCAGATGTCACAAGGTTACTTTATGGTGTCACTGCGATAACTTATCAGGAATATGATGGATTTAGATGAGGCTCAATAGAAATATGATATATAAACCAATATAATATCTCGCCTAATTTTGATTTCTGGCAAAATCCATGCATATTTTATGAGGTCAGCGCTGTGATGACTTGACAAAAATCTCATCGATATTCATGAAACTCAGTATAAAAAATAATCATTTTCTCACCTGAATTTAATTCTCGGCACACTTCACGCATATTAGATGAGGTCACAGATCACTAGTATTAAAATGGGCGTATTATCCACGTGTGTGATGCTCTAGTTTTTAAATTCTTCTGTGGATACTAGAAGAAACTAGATATATGAAATCATAAAGTAAGCGATCATTCGAGAATTTAGGTGATTTTAAACGAAATTCTGGCGTTGTTGTACTTTTCCATGGAAGAAATCCCACACCGTCTGGTACACGCGGCGGAGTGCTTTGCAAGGAAAATATCCTCGAAGAAAATGAAATGCGCTTTACTATTAATAAAGGCTTTCCTTATGTATCCTTTTTGTTGAAGTATAAGCAACGAAAAATTATTCAGCTGCCATGCAAACATTTCTGTAAACGACTTTTCTGTAAAACATATTTAAGAAGGAGCAGGCGTATATACATTCAGAAACATTATATTTCGTGGCTAAGAAAATATTGCATTAGAGCCGCCACATGCACTCACCTCTAAAGCAGCAAAATAAGTAATGATTGGCGACCCAGAAAAACAACATTTCATTGACTTTTGCTGCAGGGTGATATTTGAACTTGGCCCTCAAAATATGTTTGTAGTTTTTGTCCTTAGTATAGGACACTTGAGTAATACCTCTTTAGTACAATAACTCTAGCATTGCTATTGATTGATATTCATGCTTGCTTCGCATACAGGTACTTTCCATAATGTGTACTCTCAATTTTAGAGAGTGCATTGTAACCTCTATGTAAATACGTAAGTGATAGCGAATCAATTGTTACACAGCAGTCAGTATTTACTTAAGGTAAAAACTTAAGGTAAATCGCGTTATCTCATATATATATATATATATATATATATATATATATATATGGCTGATGTTTACAGCCCGGTACTGCCACCTGCCGAGCAAATATGAAACAACGGTGGCATTAACCAGTCTTCTTATGAAAACATATTTGTGTCGCATACACTGTGCCCTGTTTTAACGACTATATATGTATATGTAAAATGGTTGATAGATTGATAATTTAACTGATAAAAAGGGAACTGATTCACTAAAGAACTTAATTTATTTGATCTATAGCCTACTCTGTTTACTCAATTTGTACATTAGTATATCAAGAAATTTGAAAAATAAATCATGACTATAAATCTAATTTGTGTAAAATCACAAATTCAGTGTCACATTTTACATTTTATGTAATTACTGTTGTTTGGAAGATTAAATACATTTTAAATGGTGTTTTCCAATATATATATGCATATTACTGTTGCAATATATAATATTAGTGTTGTTAATAAGAATTATGGAAACGGAATATCCAATATTTGTGATATTACACAAACAGATAAATATCTAACTGTCCTGTAAGAGTAAACTTGGTAAAATGGACTAACCTGGAATCTGGGGGGCTTATATAGGTGATTATAAGGTCGTTTATTCTACATCAAAGGATATAATAATTAATGAATATCTTTATTATCTTACTAATAACACATTACTTATAATATTTGAAAAATTGCTTACTTGCATGGTTTGGCTATACATATTGTGTATTTAATTTTTATAAGCAAAGGTTACAATTATATAAAATAATAAACTTATTACAGGCTACTGTTATGTGGATACTGTTTATTGTCTAAGGAATATACCCAACATCCCCCAGTAATTACTCTACTTCACATATAATTAGATAATGGCCTTGTGGGTTATATTAGTGTTAAGCTGTTTATACAGCTATTCATCTAATTAGACGGTATGGCGTGGCTGGCTGTGCACTGATGCATAGACGGTGACTTAATACATCACATATAGTGGTCTGGTACTGCCAACCAGACCACACTGCCAACCAGACCAGTAGTGTTTTAAACCCTATTGACTCCAGAACGCCGTGTATGTGTATGTGTGTGTGTGTGGGGGGGGGGGATATATTTTTATTGGTGTTAAATGTGGAATAGGCCTATATTGATTCAGACATACAAACACGTACGTAGCATTTCAATAAAAGTAACTTTTATATACCTTCTAATTATAGAATATATATATATATATATATATATATATATATATATATATATATATATTATATATATATATACCTGGTAACTTATAAAGTTTATCCCATATCTTTAGGCCTACTAACTATATATGTAAATAAAAAAATAAAAAAAATAAATAAAGGTGAGACAAATAAATGCAACTAGCAAATTATTTAAGAAAAATGTTAAGAATCATAAAAAAAAATAATAATTTTTGGGGAAATTCTAAAATTGCAAGTTTTCAATAAACATATTTCTACGCAAATGTAATTACTGTATGAAACACTGCATGTATGTTTAAAACTGGACTAAATTTTAAAATAAATTTACTTTGGGCAATTTTCGTTTTGCGCATGCCGTTGTTGTACACACATATACAGTATATAATATATATATTTATATATAATATTACATTTATAATTAAGGGGGGGTTGCCTATATAGCTGTTTCTGCATATTATATAGTGTTTCATATTTTTATAATAAAAACCGGTAGGCTACCAGACAACTATTTGGTCATTTTACTGGATATATTCGCCCCTGAATGATTATGCAAGTGTATATATTTATAATATTTGTAATCGTAATATGTATATGCATTACATGCACGTTTCATCATCCGTAAGTTACGTGTAACATGGGAGTACTGATCGCCATCTGGTGGTGTATTAAGAAATTGTAGGACCGGTTTGGCGTGGACCGAGCTGAGGTGGCTCTGAAAAGTCACGCCGTGGCCACCGGTTAAACCAGACTAACGGTTCGTACCTTACACTATATCTTACTGCGTATTATAATTGTTAAGGACATCACATATTTAATCTTTACAATCACATGACCACGTGTGTTGATTTGTATTTTAAAGGTGAAGGTTAGTGAATTAGTGTACAATATCGATAGTCCCCCGTGTTTTGTGCGGCAGCCATGTTGTTTTCTGCGTGGCTCAGTGGTTTGGTCGTCAGTGTCAGAAATATGAATGTCACTGGTTCGAATCTCACTCCAGTAAAGAGCAGATCATGTCCCTACTTCTCTGATGTTTTGCTTGTGTGTACTTCAACTTACAGTGTTTCAGCTGGAATATGCTATAATGTCACTTATATATCTAATTAATCTATTCGATTATTTTGGGAGTGTCTGGCCATAGAAACTATAGTGCGAGTCTGTTGTTTTATGAGCGCGAGCATGGCAATACATTATAGTAACATACTGGCTTTTACTGCAGTGAATAGCGTTTAACCGTGTGCCGTTAAGTGAATGGAACCATTCTGGTATAACAAATAAAATTTATATCTCCTGAATGTTACAGTACAGAAAGTTGAAATTGAAAATGTTCACAATAACAAGTATTAGTATGGCAGTGTATGCATACTGTATGCCTTTTAGTTTAACTCTTGACCCCTGAAAGACTATTTTATATTAATGTTTTTGACTTTTTGTTCTTATATTTTTCTTTAATTTTCTCTGACATCTGAATGAGAATCATCAGTGTCATCAGACCACTTAGTATTAATGAAAACATATTACTTTTTTTTATTATTAGATATTTCAATTTAACTTTTAAAATTCAATAATTTCTAAACCTAGTTATATACATCCAAAACTTACATACATCTAGAAGTTATAATATATACTCAATTAGTGCAATAGTGGTGTTTATAAGATGGTAAACAACTACCTTGCATTTAATTCTTGTATTTAAAAAGGTTTCCAGTCAGTATACTCATAAGCAAGGTTATTAAAATAAAAAAAATATATCTTTAATCTACCGTTTTAATTGTTATTTTAGTGTATTTACAGTGAACTGTATTGACAAATTAATGCACAAACTGTTTTATTATTATTATTATTATTATTATTATTATATATATATATATAATAAAGAAAATGAATGACTGATCCATTATACTTACAATAAAAATTCAGTGCAAATATCAACTTTTATTTCATATAAGAATTTAAGAAACCAACATATCAGTTCAAATAAGCTAAGATTTATTCAAATAATAAATTGAGTCCTTGACTTTTTACCAGTGTATGGGTTCTCCAAATGATCTTTAACATTTCTTATTCAATTTCCTCTGGAAAGTCCCTAAAATGTAAATTGTCATTCTTATAAACAGGTCAAGCCTATTGTCCAGGCATGTTTGTACCATCCAGGGGGGAAAGGGGGGGGGGGGGGGGGGGTGATTTCCACTTTCTACAGTGTATTCCAGTTGGTGTTTGTATTTTTCATTTTTTGGTTTCCCAAAATATAAAATCCTGGTTTATTTATGTTACATGTTATGTCATGGTTAAGATTAACGTTACTGTAGCAAGTTTATTTTAGGATAAAAAATGTAATTTAATTAATCATAAAGCAGGGATCACAGGTTTTACCCAGCACCTGGGCATCCCTGGGTTTAACCCCTCATTCCTATTGATTAGAGTAATTTGCTCTGCACTGCCAAACATGAGTTATAATACTAATTAATAGTGTGAGAGTGGTAAATGGCTCCTTTTAGACAAGGATGATGTGGTCATAGGCACATTACACCCACTGTAATGTAGTCCTTGGCCCCCAGAGGATGTATTGTGACAATAAACATTTATATTTGTAGGCACTTTGTTTCCTATGAGTATTAAAAATGTGTACATAACTTCTGCTGCATAATCAGAAAGAAATTGAGCTTTGGCTATGTTAGATAAAAGCAAATAAATATTGAAAAAAAAAATTTGATAAATAAAATAGGTAACGCCCTGGATAAAACCTGGGTAAAATACTTTTAACCCAGGTTTTACCAATTGGGTTGGGGAAAAAAGATTTCACGGGGGTCAAATGCGAACCCTGTCATAAAGTGAATCATGGCAAATTTATCATTGATTATGTTTGTTTTGGTCAGGGTCAGTATGTCTAGTCGCGTGTGCTCACACTGCGGATGCAGCGACATCGATGTTGATGCTGCTCGTGGCGATGCGGTCTGTACAAACTGTGGATCAGTGCTTGAAGAACAAATTATCGTATCAGAAGTACAGTTTGAAGACACAGGAAAAGGCGGGTCGTCTGTGATTGGACAATTTGTGTCATCAGAAGGTAAGGGAAAGAATTATAGAATACAGATATATAACAAAGAGGTCTAAACAAATATGTATGGTAGTTTACTGAGCTTACAACATGGTACAATCACTGCAAGTAGGAGTCTGCAATTCTGGACAATTGGACTTGATTAAAGGGCTGGATTCTACATTTTAGGGACACATTAGGAAAAAGTTTGGTCTCTTACTATAAAGACATTCATGTGCAAACTTCCAACAGAATATTAGACCTGCAAAAAATATTTAACAAGCTTTAGTTCACAATTGGGTCTAAAATAAAGTTAAACAGTCGAATGAAATACATATATGTAAATTAAAGTCAACATCTCTAATTACTGTTTTATTTCCCTTTAAAAAGGAGATTTGTATTGGACATGGACTTTGACTTGAGCAGATTCAAAATGACTTGGACTTGAAGAATGTGAATTTGTACTCAGATCTCTTGGACTTAGACTCAAGTGGCCTGGACATAGACTGGCACTCAGACTGAGATGTTGTGGACTCGACTATGTCACTGGATCCTGGAAAGGAGTATTCAAGCACTGAAGTCTGAGTAATTTTTACTGAGCACTCAAGTGCATAATTTGAACTCCTGTTTTTGTGTGTGCACATACATGTCTGAATATTAATGCAAACTTCCAGGCAGTTTATCCATTTATATATATATATATATATATATTTATTTGTCATATATGCCTAAGAGTAGATTTCCACCCTGTTTATTTCTTTTCTTTGTTAGGAGAAAAATAAGCTGTCACAAAATCTATACATATATTGCATAAATACATACATACTAAGCATTGGTAAATATATGTCAATTTAGACTTTTACAGTGTTTTCAATTTTTTTCAGGGTTTTAAACCTTTTTTATTAGCTTGGGCCTCCTTTCTGGACCAGAGGTCCCCTTTTTAGTTTTCTTTTAGTTTTTCTGAGTCGGAAATATTTCTTAACTAAATAACTATAAATAAATTGATAAGATTTCTGTCAAAACAATCTTAATTTTACATACATTTCAATTCATTATTGGCCAGTTAATTTTTACCCTGTAGAAACCATTGCATTGTTCCACTGCCCAATACTCAATGACCCAGGTGTATTAATTCGATTTGATTGACATCTGTCACTTGGACCTGTTATAGATAACTGAGTGTGTAAGTCATGCCATTAAATGATTTATCTCTTTTATACATATTGTTGCAATGATGCAAATGGGAACATAAGGATGCAAAATCATGTAAGATTGATTACTTAGATGTGGAATATTTGATATATTTCAGGTAATAAGACTCCAAACCTTGGAACAAGTTTTCATCATGGAATGGGAAAAGAGTCCCGGGCCATCACCCTCCAGAATGGTAAGATACCTGTACCACTGATCAGTTGTCACTGTTTGACTGCTAAACATATGGTGCCTTCAGATTGCTACTGGCCATACTACTTATTTACAAGTTTTCTTTTTCTTCTTACACCATTTGATAAATGAGTCAAGAGGTTATGTGAAGTCCCAAGTGCATTCTGGGTAATCTTGATTCAAAAGCTTTTTAGTAGAGTGAGCAGCACCAAATGGTATATTTACTGGCAGGAGGCACAGTGGCACATTAATACAGCTGTAGCTGCATGCTGTCATGAGTCATGACTTAGCATCAAATAATTCTATATAATTCTCATTTTTACATGGAATAGTCAGCATGATGAAAAAGAGGATGCTCAGCAGAGCACACATCATCCAGTAGGACAGTCTGTCTGATTTCTGCACCTTGATAAAGCATAATTGGATGAAAACATAACCTTCTTGGTGGAGATGCGTAATGAGAGGGCATTCATCAGAGTGTGCTTGTAACTAGTTAAGAAGAAACATGCCAGAAAAGTAAAAGGAAATGAAAAAAAAAAATCATGGCAAAAGCTTGCCCTAATAAAAGGCTCATCCTATTTGTAAAAACACTGACAAAAGTGTGTTCCAAATTATATGTTTGAAGGGCAGATTTAATATTTTGAGATGAAAAAAAAATATTGTTGTCAGCAGGATCTGATAAGACAAATGTATGTTATTTTAATGAAGTGGCTGCTCTTGAAAATGTTTGTCTGATTGATGCAGTGCTGTCACGTAATACTGAGTCATGAGTGGCATACTTTCTTTTTAAAGAAAATGCTCTTTCTGTACTTTTATACAGTTTTCTAATGTGCTGATACTAATTATGTTTTTTTTTATCATCATCTTTCAGATGGTAATTTTTGTCCATTTGAATTTATATTCTGGAACTTCATGAGACTTAGAAATAAATACCTGTATCATTACAGTAGAGTGATGCTTGTCAGTTTCATACAGGATGACAAGAAACATGAAATACTTGGGACTCCTCATGTAACTGCAAATATAAACACATGATTGTTTTAAACAAATCACATTCATTAAGATCCTGTTATACTTTTGCATACATTTATCAGACAGTTTGATATTTGTCTTGCAGGCTTTAAATTGTACTTTTTTCCATTAAATCCTGAGCAGCTGTACTGATGATGTTTTCAATTTTAACCTTGTCAATTTTAATTTTTCCCCGTTAGGTAAGAAGAAAATTCAGCATGTAGGAAACCAACTTCGTCTTAACCAGCACTGTATAGACACTGCCTTCAACTTCTTCAAGATGGCGGTAACTGCACGTCTCACCAGGGGGCGAAAGACAACCCATGTGGTAGCAGCATGTTTATACCTGGTCTGTCGGACAGAAGGCACACCACGTATCCTTTTCATTAAACATTATGTTAAAGAGGCTTCATGGAGGTGTTTGCACTCGCGATACAAATATAACCTGGTGTTCTGCGCTCATGACTTGTGAAAGGTCCATGGAGACATCATATCTACCTGTCCTTTTTGTATGGAAGTTTTAAACCAGCTGATTAATGTGTGGTCTCCAATGTCTGTTTTGTCCTACGAGGCTTGTTGTTTTCGCAAGCACATACTAACCCAGTTGGAAAATAACAAGATAGCCATTCAAAATGGTGAAGTTTATGGTAAATTTATGTCAATAATCCTGTCTTACACCTGGTTCCGTTTTTACCATACAAGGTGCAAAGTCACAACTAATATGTCAGATACATGGTTTCTAGTGGAGTTAAAATATTGGTATGTTTAATTCTCACAACAAGTCGAGAATGATCTTTAAACGCAGTGTATTACATAATATTAAATGACCAGCCATATGTTGTCATGTTGATCAGGGGACATGACATTACACAACATTGTGCAAATGAGTTGTGCAAATGGTGCTTGATTTAATTTGAGCCAGTGATTGTAGTCAAATCCACAGGATATGAGTCCGAGTGCAAGTCTGAGTTACGGCATTTCAAGTCCTAGTTCAGGTTCTTGAGGTTTGAGTCCAAGTCAATCTTCTATGAGTCTGAGTCAGTTTGAACAAATCCAAGTTCGAGTCGGAGTCTCATACAAATCTCCCATTAAAAGAAATTGAAAATTTGGGATTATCATGCATATCTTTATGTTAGCTTACACATGCTTTTTTGTTGATAGTTTAATTGCATTAAGTTCCTGATGCAGAGCTAAAGCTTGGTATAAATTAGTGGTGGGAGTTGGTTCCTTTTTCATAATCGATCATCGGTTGGAACAAACCGACTGATGATTGATTATTAATCGGTTCAGACAAATATATGCAATTATCAAAAAAATATGCAACTATCTGTGAAACTGTACCTAAGTTTCACAGGCAGGTATTCTCCTCTTGCGCACAAGTGTAACTATCCTTCCACGTATAAAAACTAATTTTAAGGATCAAATTTAACGATCGGCAACGAAAGAGCATCTATGAATGTTAGGCCTATAAAGGGGCTGTTTTTCTAGCACATGAAGGCAGATTTTACAGGCCCAGGTGCGCTTGGGGCAGATTATACCAAAAAAAAATTGTAGACTAGTCTAAAAAAAATTCCAGCAGAAATCCAAACACTCGACCTGCCGGGTTAGCCCCAACAAAGAAATTTTTAAGGACGACCTAAACAGATGCACCTGGCAACGGTTGAATAGATTATTTCTAAGAGAATCTCGGAAAATTGGCATGGACCTGGAGAATTTATGGAGTATTTTAACGCCTTCCCGCCCATATTTTGCAATGTACATTTCATTAGAAAACTCTCCGCTTATTCTGCAGCTCCCTTCGAGTTCACAGATAATATATTCAATAAGTCCTACGTTCTCGTATCTACCGTGTCATACTCAGTTATATACGGAAGTTATTTGGGAACACAGACTCATTATATGAATATATAATTAAATTATATATTAAATTTTGCTTATAAAATAAAGGTATTCTGGAAAGAAAACATTCACTATAATGATGTAATCGATAGGTGCCTTTGATATTCGAGCGCTTGAAAGTGGCAGCAAACCGACTGACTTTTGATGAAACTCGATGATCGGCCCACCACTAGTATACATAGACTTTTCTTGTAATATTCTCCTTGCATTTCACACATGTATATAGATATTATATGAAAATACCTATACAGTATGTGACAAATCTTTATTTATGCTGGACTCTCGAGTCCTCACCTCTGAGTCCAAGTACATGTCCAAGTCCAGGAAAAATTGATTTGAGCAAAACTATTCCATTCCGCTGTTGTAAATGAAATTTCCCAAAATGTAAACCTCTTTGTTTCCTTAATTTTCATGCGTGACCAGTGCTTTAAAGTTTGATACATGGTACAGTAGTTTTGTTTAGTATTGTTATACTCGTTTTAAGGTTAGGTGGGAGGTCTAAGATTGACTTCCAAAGCTGGTCTCATCAGTTCAGGATTTAAATTTCAGGTTCCAAAGATAACTTACTTGGATGTCAAACTAAAATCACTTCCCCTAAAATAACAAAATGTGCCATATTAATGGATAGTTATCATGCTGGATGAAAGGATAAAAGATATTCACCATTTCCTTTCACTGAGCAATACTGTAGCCCTCTATACTATAAAAAGCCTAGAACTCAAGAACCTGACTAGCCTTTTTGGCATTAAGGGCTCAGAATAATATGCAGTGACTTTGGACTATTTAGAGAGAATACACTGATAGGTTCAATCATGAGCTTATAGCTGCAAGCATTTACTAGATGTTAATCAGGCTGCACATATAACATACCTAGCCACCTGAAATCCTGAATTTCTGTGTATACCCACAGTAGAGTGGCACTTAAAGGTGCCCATTCACCTACCTTTTGTAAAAGAACCTATGTGATTTCTGGCTTCCTCTGTTTATATATTAATGATCTAAAGGCTATTTTGGGTTGTGAAGGTTCTTAAAATGCCTTCCTGAAGGATGTAAAAGAACTTAGGTGATTTCTGGCTTCCTCTGTGTTTATATTAACGATCTAAGGGCACTTTTTGTTGTGAAAAGTTCTTAAAATGGCTTCCTGAAGGACGTAAGAACTTGTTTATCAACTACATGTTTGTAAACACAGCAATGTTGACAAACGGTAAAAGTGTTACTCAAGGTGGTAGGTAAAGTCACTTGTTGCAAAACGCCATTTGCAAAGCTCTGGCTTATCTGACTTGCTGCCAGATGCCCTTGTTGAATTTGTTTTATTTTTGGGGGCCCAAACATATTGTTACCAAGCTGATATAAACAAAACAAGCAGCCTGTGTGCGGTGATATTCACATTTTCTGGCCTGGCCTATTTTTATAAAAGCTCCAAGGGAATACCTTTAGTGTGTAAAGATCAGATAGTTGAATGTTCCCCTTTAATGTTGATTTGTTTGTGAACCATGTGTGTTTAATGTCTATATGGCATACATAGGATTAACATATGGAAGCAATATCATATTTCACAGAAGTTGCGCTGTTTTGAAAGTCACATAATTACCACATTTGTAACCAAGAGCTGATTATGTTAAAATCCATTTATTGGCAACAAACTAGGTGGAACAGAATCCCAGCTCTCATACTTTGTGTACTGTTAAAAGGATAAAAGTGACTTGATTTCTCAGAATAAAGAATTCAGTATCTATAAAGGGTTCCCACATAACTTTACCATTAATGACAGTAACTTGACTGAGAATTTTTGTAATATATTCATGACAAATGCTTTGTTTCTTTAACTTTAATAGATATGCTTCTGGATTTTAGTGATGTCCTGCAGGTAAGCAGACAGTTATTGAATATTCTCTCTCCCAATCCAAATTTTAATTTAGATTGTGATTAAATCCTCAATAATTCTTTATTTTATTAATCTTAATATTAGTGAATAGATTTACTAAGCTGGATAACTGCTGTGTAGAATGTGATGAAAGAATATAAAAGTCATATTTTGGCACAAAAGACTCCTAATCTATATAGGGTTTATAATGATAATGAGCTTATATATAGATCTGTAATGAGCTTATATTATCTCCAAGGATGGAGAAAGCATATATTTTGTGTAACAATGATAACTTATTCTCTACAGTAATTTATCAGTGAACATAAACACTGATAATTGATACTGGTTCATTTGATAAAGAACCCACATTCTCCTGATTAAGTGATAATTGATAAATTTGTTCATGTGTATAGTTCAGGTCAGTCTGTACAGAGTGGTACATCAGACTATTGCCTGCTTTAACTGGTTGTCTGTTCACAGAAATTCTCCATGTGTAGAGTTAAGTTAAATCTATGGTTTCAGTGACTGCATTTAGTATTTATTACCTGCTGATTACAGGTGAATGTATACAGTCTTGGGAGGACCTATCTACAGCTGTCCAAAGAACTGTGTATTAACATCCCTGTACTTGGTAAGTACACAGGCTAATTCTTTAACAAGTGGTTTATTTATATATACAGATGTGTCTCATACGTTTCTCTGCAAGTGTTGCATTTTGATATCTTTCAGCTTTTCATAACTCAAGCTACACCTTTTTATGTTACATGATAAATTAGTTAATATCTCATTCTGCTCATCCTTTAATGAGCCAGGGTAGCTTTTTGTTTCATTTGTGACTCATGTTTAAATCTTGTAAACTAATTCTTTTATCTGTTTTAAAATAATAAAAATAAAAATAGAAAAACCTAAGTTGGACAGACTGCCTTAACTTACCAGGAAACTGGAGTTTAACCAGACCTAATGGCATTGTGACTCAAGTTAAATCCCTCTCTACCCATCTGTTAAAATCAATACATGTACCTGACCAGGCATAAATGACCAGGCCAGGTGTGTATACCGGTAATACATTAGACTATGAGTGTGTCTGTCAGGTATTGAGTAGGCTAAAGACAACTCAAGACTGGTGCCATAACCAGTACATATGGATAATCCTTTGTATGGTTCATATTCAGACATTTCTGTGGTGCCGTTTCCTTTGATGTCATTACTATATTACACTTTTGTTTATATGTAACACTCTTTGTTATTAAATAATATTCTTTATGTCATTATAAAGCACCCTTTGTTATTATATAACACCTTTTGTAACCGCTTTGTTATTATAACAAATTTGTTATTATGTAACAATTGGTATGGTAGAAAAACTTAATACACACTGCATGAGCCATGCCAAATTCCTAGCTAAATTAAATCCTGTACGGTGATCAAGAATTTCTGTAATACAGATATCTCCATATTCTGAGTAAAACCCCAGGTCCAGCCATTGGCAATATTTCAATTTTGGATGCTCCTTTTTAATTCTGGATTCTTTTGGATGCTTCTTTTTAATTCATATATAAACATACTTGTTGGTTTTGTGTTTGAAAGTTCTTATTTCAATTCTCTCAAGCTCAAAAACAAAATTATCAAATTTTGGTCCACTTTCTCAATGTGTTTTAGTTTTTATATTCACCTCCAGATGTCTATACTTGTCATAGTGAATTTTGATCCTATTTCTAAATGTGCTTTAGTTTATATGTTCACCTGCAGATATCTCCACGTCATATTGCATCTGTTTAAATTATTTATCTACCGTCAAATTTTCTCCACTTCATAATTTTGGTTGCCTATTAAGCATGAAAGACAACAAGAGCCCAAGTGTAGGACATTAAATCCACAAATTTGCTTGTTTTATTTCTAAATTTGGCATTCATTTGGGCATTATACATTGGATCATAAAAGTGAACTGATATCTCTGTCAGATCTACAGATATATTCCTGACATCTTATATTGATCTTAAAATGGATAGGGCCAACAATTCTTCTTAACATATGTTGTTAACTAGTCAACTAAGCAGCCTAGTCTGTGGATCACTTGTTTCTTTAGTAATTTGAGGAAATTTGTAGGTTTATATATATGTATATATGTATATATATATATATTATAAAAAGTAATTCTAGCATACATGGTTTCCTCAGCAAATTTATTACCAACTTGGTTGGCACAGTCACTTAGTTTATTGAAAACCTGATAGGTGGCAGCACAGGTCAAGTGATGGCTCTGACTGGCTTATCCGAGTGATAAATTTATAGAACAGCAGTTTGTTTTAGTTCAGGGGGAAACATGAAGTAAACAGTGAAACTGGAAGTACTTTGTTTTCAGTAAATCAAGATACATAAAAACAGGAATTAAGAATAAGAAGAATGTTTAACATTAAGTTTTCTTTCATATGTAGTTTGTTTGATCCACCTGTAAATTGATTTACATGAACTTAAATTGCACAACACCACCATTTTAAATATTACTGATACTGTAAAAGGAAAATTCTTCCCATCCTTTCTTGGCAATACTTTTATTGAACATTTTCATACAAAAACATACACACAGATATAAAGAAACATAAGTTTTCCGGTCCCCTCTACTTTGTGTTATAAGTAAATAGTCATGAGAAACTGAGAGACTGGCCTTGTTTAAACATATATATCTGCCCCCCCCCCAAATATCCCAAAATATGAGGGATAAAAATGCACTACACCAACAGTCATGGTGTTTACATAAACCTTACTTTTACAGATTTAACCTTGCAGATCAAGGGCAATTTTATAACACAATTGAAATCTTGTTTGAAACAACTTGTGTGTCCAATTTGAGGAAAAAATATGTAATACAAAAAAATTTTGGGGTTCTAAAAATTCGATATTTTGTCTGATTTTACCTTGAAGATTGGATTGGATTATCATTAACATATCAGTGCACAGGTATTTATATATTTATATGTTCTTCAAGCTTAATTACATGTATTCGAAATATTTCAGTGTGTTAAGCAGGAAAATATCTTTCTGGCATCTCTGTGAGTGACACTTCATTGCATTCATAGCTTTTAGTCAAATTTCCTCAAACTGCAAGGTTCAAAGTAAAGATGCTGTCTGCATTTACAGGCACCCCAGATTACTTGCACCCCTGTCAGTACCCAGGATGCCCGAGGCAGTTTCATAATTGGGAAGTACAGAGTCAGTAATCTCTCTTATACGAACATCTTTTTATTACAGACAAAATCTAATTTTTTGTCAGTATCTGGAACTGAGAGTTTCTAGCTAAGGTAAATTCCAATCTCCAATGACAGATCTGTACTGTTGAGGTCAGAAAGTTAGGAATATTAGATCTCCTGTCTTCTTAACATAATAAACACATGATAAAGATTACCCATTAAAACTAGTGCTTATAGGGATGAAATAATTGATGAATCCAAATACTGCTAAAGTAAAAGATACTGAACATGACAGAGAACATATAACAATAACAAATGAAACACAAAAATTATACAGTTATTGATTTACAGAGCAGACTATAATACCTATCAGAACTCTGAATAAGATTTAACTTTTTAATTCAGCACTAAGTAAGGTTATTTACCACTGAATCCAGGGGTAGATATAGAGGAGGACAGATTGAGTGAGGTTGATTATGTGGATATAGATATTCAGATTGTATGGCTTGAGGATACTTAGTAGTGTGTACATTACCCCTGCCATGCAAGCATAACAGGTGGTCAGTACTGGGATTATAACCAATATCTCTGCTGTGGCTTGTCCTTACACTTTGACTGGACAATCCATCCAAGCAGTGATTGAAGTGACCCCTTAATCCATGAACATTTACCCTGTATGGATGTCAAGAGATTTGAGAGGAGAATAAATCCTTTTTCTGGAACAAAATCACAATTATGTTTGGGTCTTTTTTTCTACCAGAAACAATTATCCCATCTAGTTTCATGAAAATCATATGAAAGTTTATGGGCAATCACTACATACATATATAGAGTTCAAACATCCAGACTGCTAATTCTATATATATATATATATATATATATATATATATATATATATATATATATATTCAGATCGAGGTCTTGGCCTTGACATATATAATTGTGCATAATATATGCAAGAAATAAGAGCACAAATTCACCTATTTGGCTGCAATATCGCATGTTAATAAATCTGTTAGACCTTCTTAAAGCTAATAGACATAAATATATACAAAAAATATAATTTTTTTTTATGACTGAACTTAATCTAATATTTGAATTGGTGTCCATTAATTTACTGTCCTCATTGGTACTGAGAAAAGCTGTGGGTCCTGGCTGAGAGGTCCAGGACATGGAGAAAACATGTTGATTCAACATACAGCTTGGTTATTTTGTTATGTCATGCTATGTATTATATAAGGCAGATAACTTGCCAAACAATGTGTATTACCAGGCTGGATGATAAATAGTTAATCTCAATGTGCCTGGGGATACACAGCTCTCTACCCAACACTGATACATTTCATATGTTTTGGGGAAACACAAGTCTTTATCACTGGTAATAAATATGAATAAATTGGCCAACACCAAATAACAGGCTTTTCCTTCATAAATACTGGCATGCATTGTATGAGTATTGGACTGCAGGCAACTTCCAGAACCATATAAGTGTTTAAGAACATTTCATATTGTAGTTCTAAACACATGAATCACCTACATTATACTTATATATCAATTTTTCCAATGGCCCAACAGGGGAAAGTGTAATAGAAAATGTTGCTGTGAGATTAAAGTGAAATATTACAATCCATATGAAGTGCACAATAAATACACTGTAACAGTCTCACAAAACAAACTTAGCGTAGATGCAGTATTAAGTATTTATGGTAGACAAGAACTACTGACTAGGGTTTTGTATGTCCCCCTGTTTGAGTGTCAGTAACATCAACAGTAGAATATGAGCTCTGGTATCTGTCCTCCCTGAACTCCTGTGCCATTGGTACTGTCCGTTGAACATTGAAACTGAAATGTCACAGGTCCTGCAACCACCTCGGCCATACCTTCCTGTCCAAAATAACTAAGTTCAGCACCATGGAGTATTGCGCTGGCAGTGTAAAACTTCTCAGGGTCAATCTTTATTGGGTTCTCGAAGAACACTGGGAAAGTGCTGCTGGATCCGTCAGAGAAAAAACGAGTATTTCTGTGGCCGAGTACAACCCCATTTTGTTTGAGTTCTATTTTCACTTTATATTCGGCTGCACCATTACTTGAGCCATACAGTCCAAAACCTCCGATAAATATTCGCCGGTCAGCTGAGAACTGGATGCTGTCACATCTGCCTCTGTAGCGCCACTGGTTGCTGCGATATTCCGATGACTGAAACCTGTGGACTCTGTGTGGGGCAAGACCTCGGCGTGGGTGACTAACAAAGTTTACTCTAGGTTTGTGCTGTGCTGTGAAATACAAAAATATGTCAGTGGTTTCCTGTAGGGTTAGTATCCCTGACTGGGCAGCACTGTTGGCAAACTCTTCCAGCTTCATTGTGGGTAAACGAATATTGTACAGAGCATCACCTAACACCTGGCGCTTGTTCTCTGCTGTAGGCTCTGTATCTCGTCTATGGCACTCAGCTTCAGCCCAGCGGACAGCTGCAGCAAACAGCGACATTTCACTAGTATTCAAGGTTTCACGAGCGAGCACGGTACGCAGTGTGTCATAATCCATGTCAGTGAATCCGTCAGACTGTAATGATTCCTCAGCCTGGGCATCAATAACTTCCCAGCACCTTTGAGTTAGTTCTGGCTCTTCAAACAGTCGGCTCTGGCTTAGCAAAACGCATGCATTCCTGGCACTCAGACTTGTCTCCAGGTAATCCACACACACTCTGGCAAGATATGGCACGATGTATTTTTTTGCAGCATACAATGTTGATATGACTGTATCTGCCTCTAACTCCACTTTGTCACAGTAGAGATACCTTGAAGAAACGTACAAAACTGTTAAAATGTGCCACTGATAAATCCTGATTTAACTAAATTTTTAAAGGGATGTTTAATTCTAAATATTTTTTTCAAGTGAAAAGTTGAGCTGTGCTGTTGATAATATTTGTTGCCACAAATTTGATACATACGGTACCATTATCTGATACCAGTTTTATAATGGGGCACATATATTTTTCCATTTTATATCTTGTAAATAAGAGAAATATTTCTTGTCACACTCACAGAGTAAGGAGGATAACTTCCTGATATATTTGAAGCAGTAATGCTAAACAAATTGAAATTATACCAAATGACTGTTATCAGATGCTTTAAACCTGCAACAATTTATATGTAAATACTGTCACAATATATGAGATGTCACTATTTGTCACAGAAGTGAACAGTATGCTTGATTTTTGTTTAGTGAAGTCTGTTTATCTAAAATTCCTAAAATTAAATAAGTGGACCTTACTTGAGTAGATTTAAGAAGGCGGCAGGTTCAACATCAGGGATGTGGACCTCGTCTTGGTTGTCAGCCAGTCCCCCGTAAAACATGGCATAAAACACTGAGCTTCCCGTTGCTAGTACATAACGGTGACTTGGGATACGGCGAGCATTTGGGGCCTGACCAACCACGAACCACACATCAGCCATCAGCTCGTTATTAAACATGGCAGCATTTCGTTCCCTTACGGTGGTCAGCCCGGCCTGCCAGTTGTTGTGGTTGGTTGTGGGGATGTTTGCAGGCACGGCGTATGGAGGCACTACAGATATGCGAGGAGATCTGCTGCCGCAGTAGTGACGCTGATGTGGACTTGAGTATTTCTCCAGCGGAACTTCCTGGTTTCCTTCTTCTTCTGCATCTTGTTTAACGTAATCAGTCCTGAAATATGTAAACATATTACATCATATTGCAGATAAAACAATTTACCACTAGGACTTTAATGAAAAACGCTCATGAGACCCAGTGTCAAGTTTGTTGAGAGAACTTTGCCTTGGTCTTGACTTTGCATAGACCAAATTTGACTATTATTTTCCAATTTGTTATAGGGTGTGGGTTTAAATAAGTGAGTGGAAATGAGAATGATGTATTTGGCCAACTAGTTTAACATAAGTTATTGGCTTTTAGTTTAATTAAAGTTTGCATGGTGTGTCGGGGGGGGGGGGGGGGATGGAGGGCTGTCACTGTGTAGGGAAAAGCCCCTCCTGTTGACTCCTGTCAGTGAATTCTTATGATCACATTAATACTGGTGAAATTATTTGTAGTCCCGAAATGCAATTTTAATTCAATATTAAAAAGAACTCTTTAAAAACGCTAATGGACTTTACAAGCTATTTGTCTTGAATCAGTGTCCGTTAAAGGGATTGACCTAATGCCAACCAATCCTTAGTTCCTCTGTCGCAAGTGGTTGTGTCCTTTTTGAATGCTGACCCTCCCCAGAAAGGTGTTGAATGAATCAATACCAGTGCCTGTCAAACGAAACTGGGCGATAATGTGAGAAATTCAATTGTCGCCCCCATTTATACGGATTCGACTGTCATAACAGCCATCAATACGAAAGGCGTTGCTTGTCTCAGGAATAATAATAAACTTGTAAACGGATACTTACAACTTTTGTAGATTATTAGTGACGGAGTTAATTAGATAATCGTCCATCTTTTCCTGATCGGGAGACGGATTTGCCATAGCGGCCATCTTTGTATCCACAATCTGGGTCGGGCGGTGCTGCCATCTGTCAATGAATTGTGTAACTAACATGAATCACTTGACGCCTCGAATTTTGTGGGGAATGTTTCGTTCTACGTATTCAACAGTGGTTATTTGAACACATCAGTAAAACAGTAATGACATTGAGGGCTTTCATAACATTTTTATTGAATTAAATAATTAATGTGTAACACATTTTGTAATATTTCCTTGACTAAATTTATACAATTTTAATAAATCCTTATTGTCCGTTTTACAAATATATTAGACCAATCTGATTATTACATGGATATTTTATCAAATTTCTTATCCTTATAAGATATTAATTTTCAGTGTTTTTAGCTCAGCTGACTATAAGTCACCTGAGCTATAGTCGTGGTCCATTGTCCGTCGTCCGTCCGTCTGTCCGTCCGTCTGTCCGTCTGTCTGTCCGTCTGGATGTCCAACCGTAAGACTGGCACGTTTCGACACCGTTCGACCTACGAATCTGAAATTCGGCATACAGTTAGATGTCCCCAAAATCTCCTACCATGCCAAAAATTGAGTCAATATGACTTCGTTCCTTCGAGATATTAAGGAAAAACCAAAATTTTTTATTAGAAATCTATTTTCACACTTCAGGACTGCCTAATATCAAAACCACTCATCTGGTTTTCTTCGTTTTTATCATAAATATTCCTCTATATGGTTCCTATGTACATGCCAGAAATTAAGTCAGTATTATTTAATTTTAAAAAGTTATGGGCCCAAATATAATGGACTTTGTAAAAAAATGAGGAAAGATATTTTGTCACTTAAGACCAAAAGTGTTAAAGGTAGGAATTTTTTTTTCAGTAATACTACTTTAAATAACCAAAATTGAATTGTATACCAAAAATTAGATCAAAATCTGTTAAATTTTTTTAAATATTGGCAAAAATATAAAATTGGTACCTTAAATTTTGCCCAAGTTTGACCATGGCACGTTTTTTTCCTGTAACTGCTGTGGATTTAATTTTCAAAGCATGTTTTTGTTACCATTTCAACTGTTAAAACAAAAAATTTGAAACCAGTTGATCAAAAACTTTAGATTTGATTCAAGTTTTAAAGCACCATGTCACATATTGTTTACACCAAGCTAGTGTTATGCAGTTTACTAGAGCTCAGCTCCCCAGCTTCAGCTCTAAGTTCCTTAAATTTTGCATACAGTTAGATGTCCCCCAAATCCTCTACCATACTAAAAGTTTGGTCACCAGGACTGCATTCCTTTGAGATATTAAGAAAAAACTTCATTTTTCCATTAAAACCCCATTGTTACACTTTAAGATTGCCTAATATCAAAACCACTGATCTGACTTTGATAATATATAATGTACATATTTTTCTATTCATTCGCTATGCATATGCCAGAAATGATGTCAGTATCGTGTAATTGTTTTAAGTTCTAGGCCCAACCATAATGCACTTTGTAAAAAATCAAGAAATATATTTACTCTCTTACTATGAAAATTGCTGAAGGTAGACATTTTTTGCCAGGGATATAACATTATTTAATCAAGATTCAATTGTATTCCCAAAATTAGTTCTGAATTTTTCAAATTTTATAAGTTATTAGCATAAATATAAAATCAGTACCTTAAATTTTGCCCAACTTTGGCCATGGCATGTTTTTTCCCTGTAAGCACTGTTGATTTAATTTTCATATCTTGCACTGATAAGGATTTAAGCTTCTAAATTCTGAAGTTATAAAAGGAATTGGTCAAAAACTAGCTTTTATGAAAGTTTTTATGAGACCATATCACACCTTGGCTGTACTG
This sequence comes from Sipunculus nudus, assembly GCA_026874595.1. Taxonomy (NCBI): domain Eukaryota; kingdom Metazoa; phylum Annelida; class Sipuncula; order Golfingiida; family Sipunculidae; genus Sipunculus; species Sipunculus nudus. Next base: position 9,548,126 of record CM049308.1, read on the forward strand.
AAGCCCCTCTTTTATGTCCCCACATTGACCTTTCAGGCCAATTATGCATGCTTGAAGCGAGGCACTCTGCAGCCAGCCAGCTCTTGGGTGGCTTCAACTGGATCTAACTGTCCAACCCCCTCCACTAGTATTTGTTTAGGCCATAAACATAACAATAAACTTTTTTTTAATATTTGGTTTATGATAAGAACTTAAAAAAATAAATGGAAAAGGAATTTATAGTTAATGAGTTACAGGGGATTACCTTGCAATTACTGATCATTTATGGATCTTCCATGGATGGCCAAAATTGTATTTCAAATAACACCATGCAGTCACCATTGGGTATTTTTCATTTCAACCATAAAAATGAAAAATAAATAATTAAAATATATTGTTGTTTACTATTAGGGATTATATGAAGCAAGATAATGATGGACAAGGATGCAGTTGATTATATTAAATTAATCTAAATTTCCAGGTCTTTTCCAGGTCTTTAACTTGTTGGTTTATATTTATTACAAAATTAAAATAATAAATAAATATGTCAAAAATTTAAAATATTACTCAGACAAGTGTTCATTAAAGATTTTAATTTGTTTGACTTATAACTCATGGTTGTATCAGTTGTTACATGAGACTGGCTAAATAATCAAAATTTATATTGCTGGTCCTTTATTTCAGTTCATAAAATTAAACATTCCCAACTCCAGTTTGCTCCTGGTATGATATATTGGGAGTTTTGATCCTTGGATTAATTTTAACACATGTATTAGTTTTATAGCTGAGAATACTTTTTTTCCTGATACCATTTAAAAAATATAAATATTCAAATTTTTCCTGTTAGTGCTGTGGATATAATTTTCACAGCATGTACACATTAACTTTTTATCTGTTAAAATCTGAAATTTGAAACCAATTGATCAAAAACTGTAGATTTTATTCAAGTTTCCAGGTACCATGTCTTCATTGTTTGCATCAGATCAGTATAAATGCAGTGTACTGGGCAGTTACATGACACCTTCAGGTCTGACCTACTGCCACTGTGAGTGTCTGGGTCAGGCTGGGTCAGGCAGTAATTACCAGAGAGCCTCTCTTTCTCTCGCTCTCTGGCAGTCTAGGTCTCTCTTTCTCTCTCTTTCTCTCCTCTGCTTTTTCTCTTTCTTTCTCCATCTTTCTTTCTCTCTCTCTCTCTCTCTCTCTCTCTCTCTCCCTAATTGCCTCCCTTGCTCCCTCCATCCCATTCTGTTGACAGGTACTATAAACTAGATACATTAGCTATAAATGTTGATGCAATTTAGAAATGTGAATCAACTGAAATATTCACAATCACATGTATGTTATACTGTAAATTTATAGTAACATTCGGAAACTTGGATTAAAATTATGTAATGAAAAAAAGGAATAAATGCAAATATTGTTAATTTTTTCTTGGCTCAGTAGAATGGGGAAAAAAATTATTTGCTTTGTTTCTCCATCTTTCTTTCTGTTTTAAATATTTAATGTTCATGAATAAACCCTTAGGCTGATGGGCTATTGTCGTCACCCAAGCTGTCCGTCCGTCCGAGCGGCGTCCGTTAACTTTTACCTTGTGAGCGGGATATCTTGAAAAGGATTCACCGAATTTTATTTCCTCGGTAAAGATGTATATCGACAAAATCTCGGTCAAGTTCGAAGATGGGTGACCTTGACCTATTTTTCTACATTTTAGAGCTGATTATAGAAAAACACTTAGATGCTTATTACTCAGTAACCATTTGGTGGATTTTCACGAAACTTACTATGATTATTGGGACTGATAGTCTGTACCTGCTACACAAGTTTGGTGGCGCCACCTACAATTTCTGATTTTTATTTAATTTTTATCGGATTTTTCAACTTTGGGCTTGTGAGCGGGATATCTCTAAAAGGATTCACCGTAGGAATATTATTTTTTCGGTGAAGATGTATATTGACAAAATCTGGGTCAAGTTCGAAGATGGGTGACCTTGACCTATTTTTCTACGTTTTAGAGCTGATTATAGAAAAAACATTTAGAAGCTTATTTCTCAGGAACCATTTTGTGGATTTTCACAATACTTACTATGATCATAGGGACTGATGGTCTGTAACTGCTGCACGAGTTTGGAGGCACCACCTACAATTTCTGATTTTTAATTAATTTTTCTTGGATTTTTCAACTCCTTGTGAGCGGGATATCTCTTAAATGATTCACAATAGGAATTTTATTTCTTTGGTGAAGATGTATATGGACAAAATCTCGGTCAAGTTCGAAGATGGGTGACCTTGACCTACTTTTTAAGGTCACAGAGCTTATAATTGAATAAAACTTAGAAGCTTATATTTCAGGAAGCATTTGGTGGATTGTTATGAATCATGGTACAGACCTCTCCATTTTAAATTTATAACTGAGACATGTACAGATATACATCCATGTGAGAACAGATATTTAGTACTTGTTACTGTTACAACCTCTAAACACTGTTCTTTTGGCTGAGGGCTTTTGTCAGCTTCTGCTGATATTCTAGTTTTATAAGCACTGTTGAATTAAATTTCATATCCTGTATGTATATGCAAGGGTGTTGTAACTCTCACCATCCCCTTCTTCATCCCACTGAGGCTTTGCTCCTTGGCACTGTGAACAATAGTTCTATGGCTATAGCATAAAATTTAATAATTAATGAAAATATCTACAGAGAGACAGAGGCATTGTAACTCTGATCATAACACAACACCCCTCCTCCCCCCCCCCCCCCTTACAAGTCATTGCACCTGTGGAATGAGGACGTTATGGCAACTGTATACATATCATAAAATTGATAAAAAAGGTTTACCAAATAAATTGGATCTCATCAGACAAATGTGTAAACTGTTGAACTGTCAAAAGCTTATCAAAAAGGTAACCAATGGAAAGGCATGGTCAGGTCTCAAATATTATTTGCAACATTTTCTTCAATCATATAAACCAACCATGGCCCAGATTACCTCTTCCTCTCAAACATTATCTACATTTCATCATATTTTTAAGACTTTAACCTTCCAGGTGGTTCAGTACTGTTGACCATTTGTCCATAGGTACCTATGTACATGCCAGAAATTATGTCAGCATTGTGTAATATGTAGACGTGAGGGGGCATCAAAATAATGCACCTTGTCAAGACCGATCTTGTCAAGATATTATGTCATACAGTCACAAATTCATAAATCCCCTCATCAGTATAGTTAATCATAACCTTTTATCTGTCAAATTGAACTCTTGCAGTTTTCCATACACTATAGGTCCTTCAACAAATAGCCTTATCATCATTATACCACTGCTTAGCATACTGTCATTGCATTCATATTTGCTCTAATAAATTGCTTTTTTCGACCCCTCCCAAATAAATAAAAAATAAACCACTATATTTTACTCTATATTAATCCATCAGTCTGGTTATTTCATATATCATTTACTCACATATTACATTATATTCCTTTATAAAACCCAACATGACCATGATATTCTAAGCTTTATCTACTCAATATAGTATCACAATGGTGATACATTTATAGTCCAATCAGGATCAGCTGAGCGTCGTGACCCATGGGTCCCTTGTTTTTTGTTTAGACAGCTGAGCTCATTTACATATATATATATATATATATATATATATATATATATATATATATATATATATATATATATATATATATATATATATGCATTTCTAAAATAGTTAAGATACTCCCTTCAATAATGGGAATTTCCATTTTCCAACTTGGTGACCTGAGTAGGTTTGAAACTCATATGGTATTGAAACTATATGGAATTGTTAAAAGGTATGCTTGTAGGTCAATTTTTACCAGTCCAACTATATGTATGAGTATATGTATTTGTGAATATATCATACATGGATCTAATATGTATTTTTTATTTTTATATCCTTATCAGTATATTCATGAAACTGATTGTGGTTCTTCCTTCAGTGTTGCTTTAAAGCTGTATAGTCAGTCTGTGACTCACCTAAACATTCACCGTTTAATTGCTTAGCTCAAGCCCACTTTGATGCTTACAGATTCCTACCTGTACATCCACAGGTTTGCTCATCATCTGGAGTTTATTTTCTGTTTATAGATCCCTGTTTGTACATTCAGAGGTTTGCTCATCATCTGGAGTTTATTTTCTGTTTACAGATCCCTGTTTGTACATTCAGAGGTTTGCTCATCATCTTGAGTTTGAAGACAAGACACATGAGGTTTCTATGACTGCTTTGCGACTTGTGTCTCGTATGAAACGTGATTGGATAGCACAGGGACGTCGCCCTTCAGGACTCTGTGGGGCAGGTTAGCAAAATTTTCTGTTATCTCCTATGATTCATTTTAAACAGATTTTCAAAATAGAAGTGTAAAGTTAATACTTAACACTCTGTTTTTGTACAAGTTTGCATTTCAAGAAACGCATTTAGATTTTATTCATTTTATAGAATTTTCAAAAATACAGTGAAAGAAATTCCATAGAAATAATAATTTTGTTGATTGTCAGATAATCATGCACAAAGCAGCCACTGTACTCATTGTAAATATAGCTTATAATATCTTTTCTTTTTGTTCCTGAATACCACCTCTCTCTGTTATATTCATTTGTGATGTGCCAGTTAACCAATTATATGGATGATTGGTTGTAGTCTTTCATAATCGTTTAAATTGGTCACATCTTTTACATAATTGATTAATTTCAAAAGTTTATGTATTTAAGTTATAAAAGTCATTTTATCCAGAAAAAAAGACAAGTCTTAAAGTTTAAAACAGCATCAAAGCTGAGTTATGTGAAGTGAATAAGTGTCAACAACCTGGTTAAATCATAACCTTGACCTTACACCATTGTGTACAAGTCTGACTGCATTTACCTGGTCAATATTAAAGGTATATTTCTGTACAGCAGATTTGATTTTAAATAATCAATTAAACAATCAATCATTGGTAAATTGTTTCATTTATTTCAGTCAACAAACATGATTTTACAACCTTTCACATATAATCACTGATAAGAGAAACAGTAATATTTTGAATTATATAATTACCTGCCTGATTTGCTGTTTATTGATAAGATAATTAAGATATTTGGCCCATTATCTCTCTCAGCTCTCCTGGTGGCAGCCAGGATTCATAACTTCAATCGGACACTGAAACAAGTCCTCAAAGTTGTCCGGGTGTCAGAAACCACAATAAGGAAGAGGTAAAAGAATACAGACTTAAACCTGATGATATTAACTCATCTATGATGGCATCCAGTGCTTTTTCTTTGCTGTGGTTTGATAAAGTTTATTATTTTAATTACAATATTATGACTAAAAGGTAGACTCTGTCAGGCAAAATACCCTGCTGTGCAATATGTCTGTGCAAGTAGGTGATAATCATTTTATTTTACAGTGCTTTTGTTTTAATACATATTTTAATATTGAATCAAATCTCAGTCCTACAGAGTTCTGTTGAAATAAGGTATCATTGTATTAATTTACATTTTTTAGTTTTGTTGTATGTTGTATGTTTTAAATGTGCCATATAAAGATTAAGTGATGATGAAAAAAAAAAAGTTAAAAAAAACTTGATATGGTTAGATGATATGATGTCTTTAAAGCCCTTTTATGGATTTGGCACTATTAGGTCTTCATTTTTATAAAGAGTAACCTTATGTTTCAACACCTGTTTTTCCATCAGACTGAAGGAGTTTGGGGAAACACCTTCGGGACAGCTGACAGTTGAAGAGTTTCATAACATCGACCTGGAAGAAGAGAGCGATCCACCTTCATTTACTGAAGGCAAAAGAAGAGCAAAACTACAGGTAAAATAATAATATGTAAAATACAGGTAATAAATGATTATGTAGAATTACAGGTAAAATTATTAATATGCAAAACTACAGGTAATATAATTGATACATTAAACTACAGGTAAAATAATTGATACATTAAACTACAGGTAAAATAGTTCATACATTTTGGGAGACCTGGTGGGCATGAAACACATGGTTTTGTGTGGAGCTGACACTTTGGCATTTTAATACTGGAATTGAGTTGCATTTTAAATGGTTGGTATATGTTCTTATAAGGTTCTTTTGATACTTCCTCAAAATTTGGTAATTATTAGTAAAGTAACTTTAGGAGAGATACATTCTTTTTTAACTTTTGGTTTTTATGTTGGGACTGAAAATTTTGTCACCAGTTGTGTGGGCCAATTGCTTATTGTTAAGGTGGATTAAAACTTGAGTGCTTGGTGCCTCACCGCTCCAGTGGACACACACTGAGGCTTGCTGTGTCAGTGCACACCAGGTTACAAAACAGGTTTTTCCAGTGACCTGTTTTACCATGTTGTTTTGAATCAGGGTAAGCTCAGGCCAGTCCATCAGCTAAGAGAAAATGTGATATTTTGAGTGACCAGTATATGTTAAATGTAGGTTTTATATATATATTTTTAAATATATGATTACTGTATCAGAATATGCCAAGAGAAGACATGGGTGACCATAGAATTCACCCTACAGGCTGGATAGTGAACAGCCTAAAGAGGGCAGTGTTTTTTTAAGGGGATACAGAAAAACTAGACGATGGATTTGAATATGATTATAAATGGGTCTATGATGAACATTGGAGCTGCAAAGGTAAAGATCAAACTGGTCAACTGATGTCCATAGGATCACCGTAGGACAGATTCTATCATTGGGCCAGAAGGGTAGCGGGAGACAACGACAACAAGGTCAGATTGTCTAGTTCATCATCTGAATCCACTATTGTAACTTCAAACAAGGTCAGACTGTGTTCAGAGTCAGAAGATTTAGGGGACAACATGGGTATAGATCAGGTTTAGAGAGATATTAGATGAGTTTAAGAAAGATATCATTGCAGAATTCAGAATGTCAGTTGTTACTGGAATAGAAGAGCAAATAAAAGAAAGTCTGTGAAAACCCTGAGAAAAAAGAATAAAAAAATTCGGGGAAGAGGTCTCTTGATTACAGGAAGTAAATGCCACCTTGGTAAAGGAATATGAAAATGTTATTGGTATGGCAAAAGGGGCCAAAATACTAACAGTAAAAAATGAACAGTACTCTAGGAAAGAAAACATGAGAATAATAGGGGTAACAGACAAAGTTAGATATGGGGATACCAGGCAGGTGGCATTATCTCTGTGTTTTGGGTAGACGTGACATACAGATGAATACAAGAACTATTGATGTGCCTTACAAAGAATAGAAAGGAATCACATGGGCATCATCGTCAAGTTAATGAACAATGATGACAAATTTCAGGTCCTCAAGGAAAGAAAAGAACTTAAAAACAGTTTGGTTATAATTTTTGATGACTTTTATTGATATGCAGGGACTGTAAAATAGGATTAAAAATGACAGTAGAATTAAAGACACATGGACCTAGAACGGTAAGGTGTTTTGCCTGGTAAAAATACATAAAAGTAAACTACTGGGAACACTTGGATGAAAACCCGGTCAGATGACATGTAATGCATTAAATAATAATGAGCGAGTTTCACTTTATATATTGTACTTAAAGATGATTTATATATCACAAAAGTGTGTATATATAAGTATGTGTATATATATATATATATATATATATATATATATATATATATATATATATATATATATATATATATGCTTATACATTTTGTACCTTGGATGTTGTGCCAAGCTTGGTGAATTGGGGAAACCCCTGGTTTAAATTAATGTTATTAAGTTGGAGAGTTGACTGCAAGGCAAAGACAAGCTTTTTTCACACTTTTAGAAAAAAAACCAGGAAAATATGTTAAATATATCAATGCTTGGTGCACTATAAGTCAGGTAAATGTGACTTTTAAAGTGTTAAATAAAATATTAGTATCTAGGTATCTAGAAAAGTTCTGTAGAAATTAGTTCACGCAGATCAAACTGTCTTTGCCAGGAAGACATACTGGTGATTCAGTAAGGCTGACACCTGATATTATTGAATTTTGCATTAACAAAAATAAAACTTTGATATTATTTGGGGCTGATTTTGCTACAGCATTTGATTCACTGGATCAAGGTTTAAAGCTGAGTGAGTAAACTGTCTTGGATTTTGGCTAATGTTTATTAATTTGGTGACAATTAGTTTTAAGACATGGTAATCACAGATCCCCTGTTTATTGTCATTTTCATCTTTAATTGTATTGTGTTTACTGATTACAAAATTTTTGTAGTCAGTCTTTAAATGGAGGTGTTTTATCTTTTAAGCTGTTTGAAGATGACGGAAAGTTGCCAGAGCTAACGTCAGAGATCTCAAATGTTCAGGCTGAAATTGAGAAAGCATTAGAAGACAGCAGACCCAAAAAACGAGGTCCTTATGCAAATATAGACAAACCACCGCCAGCGCCATCTATAAATTCAGAAGATACAGCCAGTGCATGTGAACAGTTTATAGAAAGTGAAATTTTAACAGACGCTTTGGACTTTGCTTCGCAAAATGATGATGAAACACAGAAAGAACAAGTGAAAGCAAAATTAGAAAAATTAGACTCTAATAGTGACAATACACCATCTAAGTGTGTCAGTGACTCAGATAAATCTTATACAGGTTTTGTAAAAAGTGACAGTCAAACAGAGACAGATCTGGACAATGATAGGCTGCAGCAACAAGAGTTTGACAGTGTATTGATGCCGCCACCTTGGAGTAGTAAAGAAGAGGGCGGAGCTTCAAATGCTGGGCTCCGCCCTACAGCTGCCAGTTTAGGTTTAAAGGAATCTATAGAAGAATGTTTACGGGTTGACGAAAAAACAGGTAAGATGTACATTGACTAGGTATAACTTATAACATTTAAGTTAACAGGATAAATTTCTTTAGTGTTCAAGTGGTTATTGTTTGATTTGATTTTGACATCAAAAGGACTTTCATAAACAAATGGAATTTTGAAGACAAAAGGTCTCTGGATTTTGAGCTCGCTGAAACTATAATTGAAGACACGTGCCATGATGGTAATCTGTGTCATGAGTGACCTGGAGATTATGATCTGTATGATGCACATGATTGGTGCCTCCCGGAGGAACCAGTGACATATCAGTCTGAATGGAGTTCATCAAATGTTATGAAATCATGAGACTGAGCCAGCAAAATAAATGTTCATAGTAAAGAGTGATCCTGCTTACACAACTGCAAGTATGGTGGTTTGTAAAAACTAAAAAATGTGACAGAGTTATCAGGTAAATTTTAAATGACAGGTCATTAAATGATTTGCTTGAACCAAAAATAGTATTTTATGACCATGATGTGTTTAATTTACAGGGGTGGTTGTAAGGGATGGTTTCACTGGATAGTGAAATTGAGGTTATTAAATGTAAAATAGGTGGAGGACTTAAATGCAAAATGAAGCACAAGGAAGCAATTACTTGAAAGGGATTTTCTTGTATAACTGGCTCTGATATGAAATATTAGGAATATAATGTAAAATTATATCCGAGTTGTTCTATCATTATATTTTTAGATCATGAATTGGAGGATGGTGAGCTTGATCTTACAGGAATCGACGATGCAGAATTAGATGTTGTAAGTCTGCTTGAATAATTTAAAATAGTCCTAGCAAAAATAGGTATTAGAAGGGCACATATAAACTGTCTTGTCTTATTTACTTATCTCTGCCTCACTATATAGTAATGAAAGTTCCATTTTTTAGGGTGCAATACTTTATAAAAGAAAACTATTTCACTCCAAAGGGAAAAAAAATTAGATATAGTTAAACAGTCAGAAGCCATTAACCTCTTTGACCCTTAGGTCTGGTTGTGCTCTAAATGACCTTTAACCCCAAGCCCTAACCATGTTCTGGGTTACTTTAAAGTTTTGGCACATTCCTTGTCAGTCATCTTTCTTCTGGCTGTGTTTTGAGTATATGAATACAGGAAGTTTTGCTGAGTAATACCTGGAATGGTTTTGACTGAACTTGATACACCTGTCCACATTGTTAGAATCACCCCAAAGTTTTTTGGTGGCAGTATTGACTCATATTCTACAATTTTTCATTTGGTAAATTTGTTTTCACACTTGCACATTCAGGTGTGAAACTTTGGTCTTCAGATGGCTGTGCCAGCATGGTTAATTGACATGCAGTTTATGCTTGTAACTTCATAAAATATATTTGATTTCCTGTCGTAGTTTTGTAAATTTTAAACATGAATATGGACATCTGATTGGTTTCTCATTCTTTTTGTTTGCCATCAATTATCTGTATCCCTTGTACATAGAAGGCAGTCCTAATATAAATGAGAACAGTTTTAAGTAGTGACTAGGTGTAGGTTTATAGCAGTTAACACTCCACATGTATAACCCATTTGAATTTGTATTTCAGTCTGCTGATGGGGGCAGAAATTATATAAGATAAAACTAAATCTCTCAAATGGGGACCTTAAGCCAAAAAGTAAATACAAGATATGAGTTTTTAGGTGGTCCATAGCGATGTAATAAAGGGTCTGTGATTATGGCCCAACACATTTCGAGTTATCTCTTGAAAGCAGTGCTAATGGTCAATAAATTGCCAGTATGCATGGTTCTCATTCCTAATATAAAATGTCTAAATTTTAACTACCTGTGGAATAGCATATATATTTTGTTTCAGTTTATTTTAACACCTGAAGAGGCTGCCAGGAAGACAGAGGTGTGGATGAAGTTTAATGCTGCTTATCTCCAGGAACAGAAAGGTGAGTTAACTGACATACCCCTTCACAAAATGTCCCCATCACCACTGACACAAGAGAGAAGCTTATTGGAAAAAATCACCCTTAATTGACTTTTAGGGAACCCATGAAGACCACAAAGATAGCTCTCAAATTGTTCATTTTAAGAGTTCTAGACAAGTGCTTAAATGTCTGCATGCTGGTGGCTTGGATGTTTAGGTATTTGTCACAGAGTGGGTGTTTGCTGCTGCTCTGCTGGCCTGTCAGATTTATCATCTTGCCCTCAGTTTGTTTGGTCTGGAACTTAGTTGGATCATGAGTTTTCGATACTTTTGTGCTTGACTTAGAGTGGCTTTTACAAAATTATAGCTTAGGCTATCTCAGTTTTGAATTATCTCCATAAACTGAACAAAATAAATATAAAGCCCATGACTATCAGCTTTGACATTGTTGAGGGAGCCAGCTTGGCCTGGTTATGGCGGTTCAACAGTACAGCTCGGGCGCTGTCTTCCCACGTTTTAGCTTTGCTTCAAATCTTAGGTGAGGTTGATTAACATGTTTAAGAATTATATCAAATCAGACATCCTGCTGTATGTTCTCATTGTTGAACAGATCATGTTTTAATAAAACATTAATGGTTTTATAAATCTCTTTACAGAGAAGGAAGAAAGAGAAGCCAAGGAGAGAGAAGCAGGTGGAAAACAGGAGAAAAAGGTAACAGGACCTTCACTCCTAACACCGGGATAATATACTGCAGCTGTTTCAGATCACCTTCATGTTAACCACTTCTTTGTCTAGCAAGTTTTCTACAGTTTCTACACCAAGGCTGGCACAAGGCCAAGAATTGTAATCAGACCAATGAGAGCAAGGTATCCCATCATGCATCAGACCAATGAGAGAGGGGTGTCGAGGGTTTGAAACTTGGAGTTGGATGCACAATGTTGTACCACGCTCTCATTGGTCAGATTACAATTCTTTGCACTGTACCAGCCCTGGTGGTGAAACCTGGAGTGCCTTGCTGTACAAAGTAGCGGTTAAAGTGAAGGAGATTCAGAACAATTGCAGTTTTTAAACACTATGTGAGGAGTGTAGGAAAACAGATGAGGCAGCGAGGTAACTATGAAATGATACAACTCTGTTAATCAGGGCAAAACCTGCATCTTATTATATAAGAACTTACAGGTGGACGTCATATGAATGTTTACCATTTTTACCATGTGGCAAGTTTTAAGTGCGATTGATAAGATCAAGGATTTAGATACTCTTAAGATATCACTAGTTACTGTAATTACTCTCTCATAAAGTTATATCTGACAACCATTATATAAAGGTATCATGCTGTGCATACAGTGTTTCACTATGATATCATATGAAGGGGTAGGGCCTAGTGTAGTTAGTGGTTAAATAAGGTGTTGGACTTCTGAGCTGAAGGTCCCTGGTTCGAATCCCACCAGTGCCTAAATGGCATACTGATGTTATCTTGTTAGAACCTCAGAGATTTGCTATAATGTCTTAATGACAAGTTGAGACTTCTGGATTATTCCTAACCCCAAGAATATAAAATCTGTAATCCAGAAGGCTTAAAAATAATAACATATCATTCTTATCATATGGATACCTTAATCCTCATTTAGCAGACAGTGCCACCAACAGGCCATGGACCTATTTAAAAAAAAAAAGATATATGATCGGAGTTCTAAATACATTAAGGTGCCTCAAAAGGATTAGACATCACAGTTAAACAGTGTATGAGAATATCATATGTATATGTGTGTTTTTTAGGCTGATGCTATTTTCAAATTAACAATAAAAAATTCTTTGAATAAATGATAGCTGAACATTGGTTTATGATATTTTTAGTATAATCATTAAGTGATTAACAGTTAATGCTGTTTAAAGATTAAAAGCTTGGTGCATGACAGATTTGATTCACCATTCAACATCCCCTTCTGTCTTACTTACAGAAAAGGAAATACAAGAAAAAAACACCAATACAAGCATCAACAGCAGGGGAAGCAATAGAAAAAATCATACAGGAACGCAGGATCTCAAATAAAATCAACTACGACGTCCTGAAAGACCTTCGCGAACAGGAGCAGGTTCCTGTGAAAAAAAAGGATCCAGATCCGATCCTGAGTAAGATCCAGGTGGTCGGAGCAGTGACGCTGAAATCCACTACAGAAAAAAGGTAGAACATCTTTATTGTTTTAAGGTTCAGAATATGGCCAGCGGATGGTATGCATTCTTTGCAAAATGAATGTTTTGTCTATTGTATGATAATGGTGGAAATGGTATCGCTAAGCCCTATTGTTTAGTGTCTTTGTATGTAAATAGATATGATTTGTTCAAAAGTCAGCTGTGTATGAGGTGTTATTGTGAATTTAGTTGGCCAGGTTAAAATGACAGTTAATGCATGTCACACATAAAGGCATGCAGTCAGTGTTGTGAATCCTTGATCAACTTTGCTTATTAAAAATGATAAATCATAATCTAAGAATTATTTATTTACTGTTGGTTTCCAAAATGTTAGAATGGCATTCTGGAAAAATATGTGATATGGCATCAAAAAAATCTTTCTGTAGATTGTTTGTTTGACATTTAATTTTATATGCTTCTGACGTATTGGTAGCATAATAGATACTTTCAGTAATTTGTCTTGATAGTCTATTATTAAAGATTAAAATATGTAAATTTTAAACAGTTAAAAATAAAATAAATGTGAATGGATCATTTAACAATATACCTTCATTGTAGCCTGATGTGTTCATTCATTTTAGGTTTAGAAAATCAAGCATATCATTAGAAACAAAGTCTGAACCAGAGGTAAGTTATTATTAACTTTCAGTTATATAAATATTAATATATAATGAGTGAAAGATGAGTATTTTAATCCTTGTTATGCTTAAATGTCTTGTAGAAAGGAAATTTTCCCAGGTTTAAAATGGGGCCCAATTACTTATCTGACCTTCATAAACTAAAGGTAATCCCCTGGAGTTTTTATAAAAAATAGGCCAGAAAACATGGATATCACTGCACACAGGCTGCTTGTTTTGTTTATATCAATGTGTTTATAACATGTGGGGGCCCTCCAAAATAATCAAAACAAATTCAACAAGGGCATCTGGCATCTGCAGTTTGAATTTGACAAATGAACTGGGAAAATTGCTAAACTTTTAGTCATTGGTTGAGTGACCAGAGTGCCAGAACACCTTAACAGGTGCTGGAAGGTTAATCATTTTATACTTGCCTGCGCCACATGACCAGAACCCATTAGTCCTGGGTCAAGAGGGTTCACATGATAATTAAGACATGGGCCCTGAGCCCCAGCAGGGGGAAGGACTATAACCCCCAATCCTGACACAGCAGGTTCACAGTACCATCCTTCTGTTGTCTGTACAGGAGCCACCTGCCAAGAAGATGGCGCTTGAACAAGCGCCCTCTGGTGGGATGCAGGAAGTCATCGTGGAAACAGGACCAGTCGAGTATATCAAGGAAGGTGAGTACACTCACATGTTTTTTTTTTTAATTTTGTTTTGGTGGAGGTAAAGTCCTAAATGTTCTTATGCTGTCCTATCTAATTATTAATCTGAGTATGTACATCTGCAGTTTCATTTTGCTTTAGGACTAAGTGACAGGAAGGTACCACTCCCTTCCTAATATATGTTATTTTGTATCCTGGTATCACCTAGGCCCAGTGTCTAACACACCTGCAGATCCTCGTAGTGCAGCCATCCCTGAAAGACACTTGTTTTGTGAGTGATAAATGGCTGTGAGGCACAGCCTTCCTTCCCATTAAGTGTGCAGCGTGCTTACCCTGGGAGTCAAACATGAAAAGTCAAATCACTCCTTACCTGAGATTTGAACTCCTTACCTCCCAGACCTGTGTTCTACCCCCAGACCACAAAACCTTGTTTATCCCTCAGTTCCTGTGGTTGAGATACAGTTTACTGCATGATTATCACAAGTTAAGTATTTCACAACCATGGTGTTCTTTAAATACTTTGATTTAATTGAACAATATCATCTGATCCATTTTCATATTATCCCCCCCTCCCCTTCTATTGAGTGAAGATGTAACAACAACTCATTGTATTGCAGCATACAGGTCATTTTAGACAAACAGTTGCATTCTAATTCCAATTATCATATGACACAAATGTGCAGCCATAGATGCAGGATCGGCTAAAGCCATTTTGTGGTTGTTGAACAATGTACCATTTTGATCTCATATACTAAGTATATGAAGGATGATGGTTTCTAGATGGTTATATGACCCTGTTTTCTGACAACTTAGTGTACTTGTGTGGTTTCCAAATTGAAGCTTATCCAGTTATTGCTTACATGCAAAGTTTCCAAATGGAGCCAAGTGAGCCCTTCTGATAAAAAAGTATCCTGAAATCACTGAATCACTTGATATGTTGTCACAAACACTTACTGGAGAGTTTAATGATATCACCAACTTTTAGTGCTGATTTTTCTATTTCGCTGGTTACTGTAAAAGTTTTAGCAGACCTTGACCCTATGTTTCTGCTTTTGGCTCAATACTATTAATCTTTGCACAAATAAATGCATGTACCAGTACTTGGTGTGTGTGTGTGTGTGGGGGGGGGGGGGGGGGGTCCATGCCCCTCTCCATTATGTTTCTGGTGTAATAATGTCATTCAGTGTCTGATGCCTGAAAAAGAAACTTCTTTATCTTGATGTTGTTGTAAATTTCCTTTAAACACCCTGTTACCATGGTTACAGATCCTGGTTATGATGAAGAGGATGATGCTGCTGATTATTATGAGGAGGATGAAGAGCATGTCAGTGCAGCCCAGCTACTTGGTCACCACGGTAATGTGCAAATTAAAACATATGATCTCAGTCGCATCCCCCGCCTTAGATTTAATTATGACTATTCTTCTACTGAAGTATCCAGTGAGGTGTAGATTTGATCATTAAAAGTTAGCATGTCAGGATGTAATGAATCGTGAGATTAATAAAATGTACTGGTATATAGCATCAGTCGTCTAGTATAATGGAGCTGGGACAGTGACATTGATCCCTATGATATGCAAAGCTTATTCTTGCTTTCCAGCTGACATGGATGAAAGCAAATGGGCCTTAATTTATTAAATTACTGAAGTAAAGCAGGATGTTGTAAAAGCTGGTCATATTTTTAACTATATTTTTTTACATTATTAAACCCTTCAATCTTATATCCTTTATATGAGGTTATATGTACAGGGTCAGGGAGAGATAAATTTATTTAAGTTTGTAAAATCTTTAAATTCAACCCAAAAAATTATTCAATTTACAATTTTGTAATATATCATTTTGTCTTTTCAGTGGAAGAAGATGAAGGAGACATGTATGATGATTACATGGATTAACAGAAGATTCTGTATAGGTCCAATAAATTACAGCTGGTACACAACTGAATGCTCAGGGGGTAAAGCTATAGTTTAATGATCTGATATAAATATAGTGAAGGTCGTGCAAGATGTACTGTCAAGGTCATGTAATGTGGTTGTAACAGGACCAAACAGAGCTGTCCATTTGTAGAATTTGAAATATAATTGTGAGTGTTTTAACCAGGTTTAACTTCATACCTGGATGTGCAGTATCCATTGTGCTGTTTTAGCTCATGTCCATCTTAGGAGATAACAAGAAGTTTCCATGTATTACATCAATCATATGCAGAAATGCCTGCACGTCCGCCAGTTAGTACAACTTTTGCTCACAATGAGGCAGCACAAGTCCTACTAAACATCACTTCCGTGGACAAAGCCAAAGACACGTGACGATATAATCACTGCGCCAATTGTAATGAACACACAAAATGGTTCACATTAACGACATGTTTACATCTGAACTTTTCTTGGAAAACCACCAAGATAGTCTCTAGTAGGAAGCATTTTAATATTTGTACAGCTTAACGCAGTTGTGAGAATTGCCATTGAAGGTTTGGTCCACAAACCAGGAAGAGCGAGAAATATGGTTTTGAACTCTGTAGTCTTTACCATCCTACTCTTCTGTGATATTGACAGGGCTTATGTAATCAAAGATTGAATCGGCAAATCTCGCGCCATGTCTAAAATTGAAACCTCACGGACACTCTCACCTTCGCCCAGATTACTAATGGAAAATGTGTTTCATGTGGGTGCAAATCCAAAGATTCCAGTTTTTTGGTAGCCTGCCTGAATCAGTCACTTCACAGCCAAATGAATTTACCAAATATGCACGACCGTAATGCCAGGTCGTGGTTAATAAAATAGAGTTGTGTGTTTGCCCAATAGATGTGAAGTGAGAAAGTTTAATTTATTAATATTGTTTGAGATGTAACTCATGGTATGTGGTATTATGGAAAAGACGAGCTCGTTGAGTCTGACCTTTACACCTGTACATCATATTTCTAGCTTTGATGACTTCGCGTCATCTAAAGTCATAACAGCTAGTCCATCGTTCTTTCATGTATGTATGGTCAGTGAAGGTCACTTAATATTATAAGTTAATAACGGTTGTCTTGACTTTGTCACAGCTACTGAACCAATTTACACAATTTAATGAGGGTATATATGTGATGGTACTTAGTCAGTTATCAGAAATAACGGCCACGTCATGTTGTCTTCTTACATATGTGTTAGCTGACGTGTTTAACATAGCCCGTGGATACATGGGCCATGTATTTGTTAACTATACCGAGTATGTAATCTGAAATGTGCACTGTCAGCATGTAAAAAAGGTATTACGTTTGTTTAATGTAGCAAGACACTCGTGTGTAAACGTTTGTTTCCTTAGATACAATTTTGATAAAATAAAGTACATTGAGTCATTTATTGTACATTCATTGTTTACTCATTCTGTTGTTTCAGATGTCTCTGTTTTGGAAGAACATATTTTCATATGCAGTCAACATGTGGTCAAAATTTAATTATGTGGAAGTATGTTGTGACACATATTGTGCCCTTTAGACAGTGAGACTTAGTGCATGTCATAGCAAGCTATGTTTATTACAATTAAGTACGGGGTGTGAAGTTTATTACAAGTTTCTTGCAGAATTGAGTCTTATTTATTCAGTTATGTCCGTATGGATTATACACGAGAACCTACGTGCTTTGGCAGAATGAATTTGGGTTATACTTTTTAGTCGATCGTGAATGAACCATTCCAGAGGACATTCGAAAAGCGATTCCAAAGAAACGAGAACACCGCAGTCACGTGCCCGCCTTCTTCTGTAAATGTCAGATTCAGAGTTAAGTTAAAGCGTGGTTAATTATAATATGCATTTGTTAACTAAATACACACACAAAAAACGGATTTCTAAGTCAACGAGTCTGTCTAGACAGACCCAAGTTAAAGAAATTACAAAATCTTGATTTTAAGGTTATAATTTCGCCACGACGATAATGTTTGCCACTTCCATGAAAATGTCTTTAATAAATGCTGCACATGGTGAAACTCGATTCATTGACGTTGGGCCTAGTTTAGGTATCCTAAGCAAGACTGGAAGGTTGTACTTGCATGAACGCAAGATATTCCTAAAGAAAATGACATAGGCCTAATATATTAAGTTCATCTGATCAACCCTTGTAAAGTCCTGCATGTGGCACCCCCTTGCGGGTGGTATTGGAAGTCAGAAGCGTTTCGCCCACGTTTGCAATCTGTGACAATAAACTCCCACGCACACGGATGTTTGAGGAATCATTACGGTAATATTGAGCCACATACTTTGAACATCTGTGTCGCGAGGAAGCCAAGGCCCGTCCAGTCACCGGGGGACAGGAATAAACCTTGATACGACACTTTGAGTTGAGGTACCGAAGTGTATGTCAACATCTACGTGGTTATATATAAACTACAACCTATGTTGTAACCACCCACAGACACTTAAGATGATAAAAAAAACCATTAAAACCTTGTGATTTATTAGCGTGTATTAGTAGCTGAGATGTACTCCCATCACAGGATATCTTAAAGCCCATGAACTTAAGCAAATAATATCAGGAAATTCATTGCAGCTTTCTTGAATGTCTTTCGGCGTTTCGCCATACACATTTTCGCGCAAGATATGAAGAGTGAAATCAGATGAGAAATAAATTATTAAATGAGGCTGTCTTAATTATTGGCACGTCCTTGAATGTTCCCAGGGTTATGTAGAGATCCGGGAAACTCTTTATTGTGGAAAGAATTGACTATCCAAATACTCCCCATTCAAGTGCATATTTAGTGACAGAGACGACGGAAGGCTAGGGGACCTCAAAATAGAACGGGGAAAAGAATGCGAACAACAAAAATATTCACGTGTGGGTTCTTTGGCAACAATTGAGTCTGAGCGTCATCGGTGCCAAGTGGAAGCTTTTTGACTGGCGGTAATACAGGAGACCTGAGGTTGCTAAGACCTTCATGTTTACTTTTTATGATGCATTTGTTTCCTGCATACATTGAAGTAATATTGTTTACAAGTACCTGTATATATCAACGCCCCAGAGAGGCCCATATGTTTATAACCTGCTAAGGTTAGATCTGACCAGACGGGCCTACACTTAACGTGTTCAGAGTACATTCACTGAAATATTTCATTTGTATTTTTTGTTTAAGTAAGCCGAAAAATAAGTCGACCGACGTCGATGAACCGCATATGACGATATCAATTGTCAGCGGTACGGTAACATATATATAATGCTATAGAAGTCATAAGCTCAGTCACGCGCATGCGCACACACAGATGTCACAATATTTATCGATTTTATCTGTCACATAAGGAAAAGATTTAAAATTTAAAGTCGACATGTCTTTATACACATATTTATTATGATAAGCTATGCAAAAATTAAACATTTTAAAATGGATGGGGTATAAATATATGTACGTTCATGTATGAGGAACATTATATTTAAAAAAAAAGCACGAGTTCATTTACCAATACTGTCAATCCTTCGTTTGTCAACCCCAACATGATTCTTCGACGTATTATATACAAGCGTACCCCTCTACTTTTTATCCATTTTAATGGAGACAAATGCATTGGAGGTCTATTTTCTGTTCCCCTAATGACACGTGACTTTAGGACATCACATGACACGATATAAGCTTATACTGATCATGTGACCATCCCCCACGAGGTGGTACAAGCTGTGCATCAACATCCACGTGTATCCCATGTATCTTAATTTTGGTTTTTGAACAAATTTGAAGTTTCTGTCCCTAAGTGAACTCTCCTCTTAAAGTGAATTAGCTTTTAAAAGCATGGATCAGATGCCTTAGATTTATTTAATAAAATTACTTATATTGCATTCATTCATAAATAACCTTGCGCCAATAACCATCGTCACCATCCTGCCGGTACAGGTTATTTAGCTTCCTTCTTCCTACTCCGGAACAGTTGCAAAAGTCGCACATTTAACAATTTTAGTGGTTTTTTGCACATTGCTTGAAGTGTGGCTGATTTATCTCAATTCATTCCGTGGATATTTAAGTATTATTAATGAGAAAATGGTTCAAACGGCTGGAGAAAGCACAGTTCAGGGATTTGTTCGAATGCGGCGTTCGTCCGAGACTGGAAGCATGGGTTATACACGAGTCATCCTCCTGGCTGAGTGGGGTAAGTTCTTAACAGATTTATCCACACGTTTCCCTCTGCACTAACCTTTCTGGATGCATTGGTAAAATAAAAACCTTTGCCATTGCATTTTGCAAAGTAAAATCCTGAATTCCTGACCGGATCTGCAATTAAAATAAGAGAATCCACCCATTTAACATTCAAATTATAGGCTCAGGCGTTATATAGTGAGAGGTAAGTGCATTACATATATTGAAAAAGAAAATTATTTTCTCAGAACTTAACCCACACAAACATATCAAATAGAAATTTCTGTATATTTGTTAAACCAAATATACTGAATGATGTTGATAAGTATCAATGCTGATTTGTGAGCATCCTAATTTCGTTCCGACACGTTCTTAAACAACTTAAAAAATGGTGTCCTGGACCTGATGCTATGTCCTCTTTGTAATGTTATTATTTTAAAATATCTTTTTTCCCTGCCTCTTTACAAAAATGTGCTTTCTGTATAGTTTAATTAAGTGCCTAAAATCTTGCACTTTGTTCATTTATTTGATTCATGAGCCAAAATTATCCTGCCTTGGTGCCATAAAATTCTGATTTTTTCCCACTATATATATATATATATATATATATATATATATATATATATATATATATATATATATATATATATATCATATCTAATAATCTATAAATCTCGAATTCAACATTTGATTTATACAACGCCACTTGCCTAACAGGATTGTCTTCGCGGTTTGATTTACAAATGAAGTGTCGACCTTGTTTAATTTTTTAAATTAATTTTAGGGTGTCCATGTAAATGTACTGAAATAAAACCGCTATAGGAAGATATACGTTCATTCTAGCTCGTGGGATTGTTTGTTGGTGTGTATGTGTGTTGATCACATCTTAATGGACGCAATCGAGAAAAGGAATCTCATGAAATTTTCAGGGCATTTCGGGACTGGACCAAGGAAAAATCTGGAATATTCACAAATATACAGTTACTTAAGAACCTGGTTATTTGGGCCCAATACGTGAATGTTAACACGTTTTTTGAAGCATCCCACAATAAGGGCCCCCACATGGCGGAGGCTTGCATTTCTGAGAATGCAGATTTCTTCTTCTTCTTCTTCTCCTTCTTCTTATTATTATATGGCCTTACTTTTCTGTCATATACCTGATTTTACCTCCATGTATTTTTAACATGTTTGATGTTAAGAGCAAATTATAAGGTTCATAACATATGGACTCTAAATATGAAAGGGTATAATGTAAAAATACATTGTTCCAATAACCCCTACAATTACTCTTATGCAAGACAAATCATTTAACTTGTTGACTAAAAATCAGCTGATTGAATGTTTCCGTGTGAACTTCAAACATTAAAGCCTTTTTGAATCATTCGCTGTGTAACATAAGGTAACTGGTACCGTGCACGAGCCAAATTGAGCCCACACATACGGAAACGCAAAAATGTGTCATGATTATTAAACATGCCCACGTGTCATTAGTTGGCACTCAATATATCACGACACTTCATCATGAACCTACAGACCATCAAATTGCTCTATATGATTCAATTTTGTTTTTAATACTACGCATTAAATATCCAAGGGTACAAGTACATCATCAGTGTGTGTGTGGGGGGGGGGGGGGGGGGGGCAAAACCCTGGCACGGGGAAAACCAGTCCTGCGGGAGTGCTAATATATATAAAATTTTCATTATCATAAAATTTACACGACTCAGGGGGAAAAACCTAAAAATCAGGTGTTAATTTATCGTCATTAAGCG
The DNA here is from genome assembly GCA_026874595.1 of Sipunculus nudus. Classification (NCBI taxonomy): domain Eukaryota; kingdom Metazoa; phylum Annelida; class Sipuncula; order Golfingiida; family Sipunculidae; genus Sipunculus; species Sipunculus nudus. The sequence goes on from CM049308.1 coordinate 9,570,119, forward strand.
TTTATTACCCCAGCATCTAAGGTCGCCCCCTTTAGATCCGCCCCTGCCTTATACATTTTATTTGCATGTTTGACAAGTGACACTGTATATATATCAGTGGTTTTGTGTGCCGGGGGCTGTAGTCTGTGGTGTATTGTATATCTGTAGAGCGAGCACTGGCTTTATCGTGTTGGTATCTCTGGTCACTAAGTTCATGTTATGTGTCATTGACTGATGAACTCCCTGATCAGCTGAACAGAGTTGAATCAGATAAAGGTACATATAATGGTTTGAATATAATGTCACATCCTGCTGGGGGAGACCTATATATTAATATATATATATATATATATATATATATATATATATATATATATATATATATATATATATATATATATATAAGGCACCACACACATAATAACAAAAAGCACAATTTTGTTACATAGTGATGTTCTCTTAACTCTCTCTTAATTTGTGTCTTTCTAGCAATAATAACCTCTTGTGATATGAATCCTGCTTGGGGTAAGCTCATAATATGCATGATCACAAAAAAACACTACGAATTCTTTACCGGCGTAATATGTTATTAGTAGTGTATTACGTATAATTATAATAGTCAGAATACAATCGTATGTATAGTCAATGCGCAATATTAAAACTCCAGAATCAGTCCATAATTAGCATAGTCATCACGCTATGTTTAACCTCCAGAAACCATCAATAGTTAGCCTGGTCAATATACATGCAATGTTGAAGCTCAAGAGAAATAATATCGCGGGGCGAGCGCTCCATGCAAGCCCCCCCCCCCCCCTCCCCCACACTATATATAAGAAATAAAAGTAATTTTGTTTTGAAAAAAAAGTGAAAAAAAATCTTGTTCCCTAGATAATTGTATAAACTACTATGGAAATAAATCTTTCATTGGATTGAGACCTTGCCCTCATAACCTCAAAATCTTCTTCCCATATACTGGTGGGTGAGCTATATATGTAAAAGATGGAAGGTTTGGACAAGAAACTTTGTCCTCAAATGCGTCCACAAGCTCTTTTAAGAAGTGGATTCTGTGACCTTGACCTTTGACCCCGTGAACTATAGGTAGAAGGTTTGGAGGAAAACTTTTGCTCAGTATACATATATATGCATGTACAATCTTTTTCAATAGTGGGTCCGGTGAACTTGAGTTTTGAACCGTGACCTAAAATCGACAGAGATGAAAAGATGAATGATGAAAGGTTTGGGATGAAAACTGTGATGCGTGCACTTTTTCTAAGAAGCAGGTCCGGTGATCGTGATCTTTATCCTTGTGATATAAAAATCGTCAATGTTCTTCCAAAAGGTTTGGCTTTATTCGCGTCCACAAGCCAAAATTACGGACGGACGGAAAGACGGCCGTACGAAAAGAGGCAAATATATCCACTAGTGTAACTTCGTTGTGAGAGGATAATTAACATAGCCAATAAACAACAGTAAAACTCCCGAAAAAAATACAGTAGAGCGCCGTATTTCCGAATGCCGAATTCCCGAAAATTCGTTTTTCTGAAAATTAAAATGGGGAACCGAAAATTTATACGTATTTCCGAAATATTTTTTACGCATGTAAACACCTCAAATGAATTTTTGTAATAACGAGTCACAAAGGCCTGCAGTCAAGTGGTAGTAAAGCCGAGTGGTGAGCCTAATTAATTAGTTCTGGCTCGATACTGTGGCCGGGACAAAGGTGTGAAAATTACAGCTAGTCGTGCAACGCCAGGCTTCGTATACCCTTAGTAAGCGGCTGAGCAATTTATCCAAGAGCACTTGTATTATCAACCATATCTCGTTTTAAAGCAATCATAGTTCGTCGGCTTGGGCTGGGATTTCAGGCCAAACAAGAGTATGGTGAGGTATCATTCGCAATCGCTTGTGCTCAAGTAAGTTAAGAGGCCATAGCACGCGGGCCTGCCCGGCCTGGTCATTCAATTCATTCCGAGCAATTGTGTCACTTACTTAAACTCACCGTTATTCAGCTCTATCAAGAAAAACACCAATCGAACACGATCGTTTTATTGTCACTTACCAGAGATATGGAGTCAAAGAAAAGAAAACGGACTGCGTTATGCGTGTGCCGCACTGGCGCCGCCTGCGGGCTGTTAATGAAACTAACCGAGCTGCAATAATTGCGATGTCATTTGACCTTTCCCTCCAGTGAATTTGTTTGAAAAAATGGCACACAAGTATCCTAAAAACAGGTTAAAATGGGTTTTACCTATCAAACTCTGCAATAAATCCTATAGTTTTAGTTCCGGTCGTAAATTATGGGGTGGAATAGAAACACGGTGTTCCCTCAGTAACATAGCGTTAACCATTTACTGTCGTACGAAATTGGCCCTAGACCCCCAACCGAATTTCCGAAATTCGTTTTTTCGAAAGAAAAGCTTGTCCCCCCCCCCCCACGCTTTCGGAAAAACGGCGCTCTACTGTATATAATTAGCATTGTCGGGGTACAGTAAAATCGGAAAGAACACTATATATATAGCAGATATATGCCTAATTTAACTATTCTATATATAAAATTTAAACTGGAAATCAATTGAGACCAGGAAGTTTGATAAAATGTGCATGTATACATTTGTCTCTTTAATTACCACCAAAATATTTATATATGCGAACATGTTCATGCTGGTTATAGGCCTATAGCATGCATGCAATCCCTACATTAAAAGTCCTACTCCTCAACTCTGTCAATATATATATTCATATATAAATCAATATATATATTCTGGGGGCCTGAACAGTCGAGGGATAAAACGCTCGGCTCTCTTCGCTGGCGACCCGGGTTCGATCCCGTCCAAGGACGGTGAATTTTCTCCGGGCTCTTCGGTTTCCTCCACCTATACAGTCTGAGTCACAATCTGAGTCATGGAGAGTGCCGCGATTAGTTATAATAACTAGTTGTACAATCCATGTAAAGTAAATAAGTTTATATAAATATATTTCTTTATCAAAACTGGAAATGTGTTTGACTATATGTAGAGTTCATATTAAAGTTCCTCATAGACCTAGAGAGTATTTCCTCAGGGTGTGTACATGCGCTTTCAACGTGTACGTACATTGAGTATTTAAATATGGGGGAAGTAGAAAATGATATAACTTGTGTATCAGACAAACACTTGCATGGAACCTGTAAAAAATATACCGACGAGAAACTGAGTTGTTAACGATGCATGTAAACACTATTCCGCGTCGATCGCATGCACATATCCATCAAACTTATCCATTTATACACATTATATCTGTCTGTATATTCATTAGTAACCCATGCACCTATATAAATAAGAATTTTACTCAAACCTCCATGATAAATCCAACATGACCCACTTTTTGTTTATTATGTTTCCCCTATAATATGAAGTACGCGTCTTGAGTATATCTGAACAGTTCAATTTGGTTCATCTCAGCCCTCATCTATCGCTCTTGGATCCAATATTGGACACCGCATCAATATCTGGGTCACAGACATACAGCCATACTTATATATTAATGTGTCAGTTATGTTGTAAGGCGTCATAGATGTATGCATGTCAGTGCACGGAGTGTGTCTACATGTGCAGCTGTTACCAGAAGTTCACTTTTATATATACTTGTTATACACGATGTCTGGAAACAAAACTAGAACATGCTCTTCTCTTAAATTCAGAACCTTGGCCTCACGAGACTTTAACTCACCATACGCTCTTTACACAGCGCTTTAACTATAGGCCTACTCCCTATATCGTAAGCGCTGTTTGTTATGACCTCCTATCCTGAATTGCTACACCAGAGGGGAGCACTGTATTTTTGTCCAATCAGATGAGACCTTGTGCTGTAAGACACGGCCAAGCGAGGAATACACGGAGCCAATCATGTTCATTTCGTTTTGAGTGACAGCTCATCGCCCCGTTAACAGGCCACAGGCTCGGACAGAATTGCTCAAGACGTGGTTTGCTTAAGGCCTTGGGCACATATAGGATGCCCGGCCGGTGAGTTGTAATTCAAACGAAACGTAACAACAAAGGCTGCGTGCACACCTCGCTGGTTGGTTTCAGTTCTGTAGACAACAGATACATGGCTACGCTAACACAGTCATAATGTCATAATCGAATCGGTCGATGATGCGAGAATACAGAGGGAGCAATTAAAATTCGACCGTAAACTGCCATCAAGCGGCGCTTGAAGCGCAGCTATGGGCGGAGCCAGGATGCCTGTCGAGTGTTTGTTTATTGGCATCTGGTTGGCTGCTTGTTACATGATACGCACGTTTTTTTTTCAGCGGACAACGAACCGCCATCGGGTGTCTAAATATATCATAAACGGTCGAAGCTGGCAGCGTGAAAATCAGTTGCTTTTTTAGAAGCGCAAGATTTCCGCTGCCTCAGGAGCGTAAACTCACCATAGCAGGTTAATACAGGTCCTCAACAGATTTTCAGAGTGGGTTATTATAGGTATTAAAGGTGTTATATGTATGAGCCTCAATTATAAATATATATTTAAACAGACCCATGACTCTCTCCTTTCCAATAGGTTTTCGAATTAGGGAAAATTTATATCAAAGAAATAAAAACTATTCGTTTCCGAATCTATATAAACCCCATTAAAACATAAATAAAAAAATTAAAGCATTTTTAAAATTTAATGTTATTATTCATATAAAAATGTGTAAATCATGTATTCAATATTAATATTTTGCATATGAAATAATTTGCTGGGTCAGTTCCTATAGACTGAAAATTCGGTTCATGCACCTCATTGTATAAAATCATGGGATAGTATGTGTATGAAGAAGTTATATTTTAATAGAAAACCAGCGTTCCTTTCAATATGATGACATTATATAATTTTAGGCCAAGCTTTAATTTTAGGCACTTTAAACACTGAAACAAATTTTTACATGATTTTAAATGATTTATTTTGAATAAATCGTATATAAATCCCATTCACGTATATAAATTAGAATGTAACTCAACCCTCCATCCATGATAAATCCAACACGATACACTTTTCCCGTTTATTTTCCCCTAATATTTGACACGTGTTTTCATTATATTTACACAGTTCAGATTGGAACATATCAATCACCATCTATCGCTCTAGGATCCAGTGTTGGACACCGCATCAATATCTGGCTAATCTGGGTCACAGATATACAGACATACTTGTAAGTTAATGTGTTAGTGATGTTGTCTGTCGTCATATATACATGTCAGCGCACGGAGTGCGTGCAGCTGTTTCCAAGAGCTGTTTTACAATGTCTGAGAACAAAACTGGAACATATACACTTTGCTTAGATTCAGAACTTTGGCCTCACGAGGTTAACCTTAGCTTAGGTTACTATAAACGTCTTCACGAGACTTGCACAGTATAGGTTAGTATATTTAGGTACTCTATTTTTATATACGAGCCCCACTTACATGCGGAAACGTTTACCTAGCTATAGTCATGCACTCTCTTTTTTTCGGTAAGTTTTTGAATTAGGGAAAGTTATAGAAAAGAAATACAAAATATTCTTTCTCGGATCCATATGAACCACATTCAAAACAAAAACAAATTAAATGGCATTTCTAAGATCGAATGTTATTATTATTATATCATATATATATACTTATATATATATATGTATATATATATATATATATATATATATACTTATAATAAACATGTCTTATACAAACACGTATTTTATTTGTTAATATTTTGCATGTAAAATAATCTCAGTTCCTGTAGAAAGAAAATTCGATTCATGCATTACATCCAAGAGAATCAAGTATCTTCCATGTTTTATGAAGAAGTTATAATATAAAAACCAATGTTCCTTTCAATATGATGGCATTTTAATTCTAGGCCAAGCCAATGAACATTAGATTTGGTCGGGTAAATAATTCTGCGCTCCTTTCTTAACTTGGCCTAATGAACTATATTTGCTGAAAATCTTTTTACGCGCAGCTGAATTTACTTTGAATGAACAGGACGGGATTATCTTGGCCTAATTATGGGCGGATTCTGTAACATTTCGTCATGTTCCGGGTCGACAAGCCAGTTATATGGTCCAAATCTGTGCTTATAATACCGGTTGTTACGAGATCCTGGGCACATGTTACCGATAAATAGGCCTGTTGAGACGGACAGACCACGAAATCGGTGCTCATGTTCCCTTTTAATCCTATTATCAAGTAAAGCACGGATCGTTCGGTCTTAGAAGTGTGGCAAAGCGGTGGCAGTGGGCTTGTATCGGTGTCAACGTCGACCTGTATGTCGACAAACCGTGTCAGTTCACCTTTCCTGTCGCGGATTCCTGCCAGCGTCTGCTCAGAACGGGCATTAACTGTGCCTGCGAGACCCTGGCTTCCCACTACCAGACCAACGCGAGGTGATTGTCTCCAAACCCGCGCAGCATGCTGGGATTCCAGACACCAGACCGAGACAAGTCCTGCTTCGCGGATACAGTTCCTGGCCATTGTCTCGTCTGGTATGCTGTATCGATCAATTCAAAGGGCAATGCCCACCAATTGCGATTCTTATTTTCTTACGACTAAAGTATGCGTCTTACAGTTTTTCATTTTAAAAACCGTACTCCTTTATTTCAATGAAAAACATTCCCAGTCGAAAATATCGGTTTGTCAAGGCATCTTTGTAAATAATGCCCTCTTACAGCTAATCCCTTCTTCAAGCGAAACGGAAGGAGCTGAAGATAACTATCTTGATAGATTTTTTTTACAATATGTGTTTTAAAGCAGATATAATAAGAATTATCAGTTACAGACGTATGTAAAAGCATGTAGCCCGTATGTAGCGTCAGTGTTGGTTTATTATTTGAAAATCGCATATTGCATGCATGCATAAAGTATATACCGTTCCAGTACCAGATTTGTTACTTAACTTGTGCTTGTTTGTCATGTTCTTATACTAAATCTACACATTATATTATCATGCATGCAGGGCTAGTCCAGACACGATATCTGGAGACAATATATACTTGTATGAGCACTGACGATTTCATAACAAAATTCAGGGCGGATAAAGAGGGAGCACGTCCCCCTTTTCTGGCTTATAAATTGCAAAATATTTAATTGAAAAACAGCACCGTTTCTTCAATAATTCTGCTTGGGAGAGTTAAATGTGTAGAAAATCCGTGGTATATTCCCAGTAATGGGGTACACCTATTTATCCTGGACAGAGTGATGAACCCCCTATATTCTTTAATCCAGTAGAAATCTCCTGAAATTCACATATATGGAACAATACAGGACTTGGTGGATGTAGAATCTCGGATAAAATATTTGCAATGACAAGTCTGGCCAACGTGTTATATCTTGATCATATTTAGGGATTGTATTTTACGTTTTCTTCTGTCCCTCTCTTTGCCTGAAATATACTCACCGTGCACTTGTACGTTATCATGAGATATCATCAAACAGATGACACAGATAATTCTACACATTAAAACATGGATTTCAAATTTGGAGTCGGGAGTCAAAATACAGAGACCAAAATGTAAACGCTTTATAGTTATGCTTGCAATGAATGAATCAATTAGGGCCGAGTTAATACTCATTAGCACGGAAATAAATAGGTTAGAAGAACACCCTGGAGATGGTACTAATACGTGTATTTGAATCTGATCTAGGTTACCGAGTACAAATTTCAATGGGCTTATCCAAGGATGTCATACCAACCCTACACAAAATATCAATAATATCTGTTTAGAACTTTCTGCGTAAAATTGTAAACAGACAAACCATATATAACAGTATATATATATATATATATATATATATATATATATATATATATATATATATATAAATTGTAAACAGACAAACCATATATATATATATATGTATATATATATATATATATATATATATATGGTCTTGCTGTTGTTGAGTATCCCTTTTTCTCTACCCTATTATTGGTTATAGAGAAACTACAGATAAAGTCTGTATTATTGTGTTTAATCAGTCATGAAAAAGGGCACCATATATTACAAACACACAAAAAAATTATAATATTTTACACACACAGATACAGTTTATGGTTTATATCAAATTATTTCATTATCATCACCGACCGCCCTCGTATTAGTACAGTAACTCCCACCAGATGTCACTATGTTATCACGTTTGTAACAGGCTGGACGATCGTTCAGATAAGCAAATCCTACGCAAACCCATGTAACAGGTGTCCTTGGCCTGTGGTTGGCATTTCCTGATAAACCAGGAAACAGACATACGTTTAAAATCGTTGACCCCAGTAACAAATCAGCCCTCTTTACATATCGCTCATGGACCATATTCCAAAAATCATAGAACCGGCATAGTTAGCATACCTAGGCCAGACCTAGTTCATTATCTAAATCTGGTTTTGGTCTTTAAAAATTGATGACACTTTACTGTGAGTAGAATGATAATATTTAAGACCAATTACATCAATGGCCATCTTTGATTTGAAATCGGATTAAAATGGGAAATGTAAATAATAAGGTCAAATGAAATTCACAGGCATATTTTAAATCCTGTTTATTGAGAAGCAGAACTTGTTTAGGAGCTATAAATATAGAGTTACTTGTGTAAGTATTCGTATCCAGTTTAAAAAATATTTTTTCTATGCAATATATTTGCATATATGTCAAATCATATAAATCGAAACAAACTCACGAATTATGATTTGGGACTTAATGGATTGCTGATGAAGATATTGGCGATGACAACTCGGTGTGATCTAGCGGGGGGTTCCTGGCGGGCCCTGACTGTGCTGCGGCGCCTGTTCTGGGATGCTCGGGCTTCTTCGTTGTACCTGTGGGTGCTGCTGCTCTCCGGTCTCATCACGTCATTCTCAAGCTTCCCCCCTGGGCACGCTGGCGGCTGAAAGGGGTCTCTGCTTGGTCTGGTGGCTTCTGCGTCTTCCACTCCAATCAAAATTCTACGCCTCGGGAGCGCCCAGGGAACGGGTCTAAGACCCTCCTGACTGGAGCGCTCGGAGGGCTTAATACATTTTTAGTCAGTCAAACTCCTTCATATTTCACGGAATGAAAACACTTATCCGTCTTCGCAACAGAAATTATGGTTTTAATAGATTTAACAATGTCGATTTCCCATTAGAAAACAATCTTTAAAGGAAGATTAAAAAGAACACCATTGAAAATAAATCAAAGATATCACTAGTTATCACAAAACTACGTTTGTCATCACCAGAAAAGGACTGACTTTTCGACATATGTATAGGTATTGTTCGACGGTTTACCGAAATTAGGCATCCAGAGAACAGATTTATTTAATTCAAAAATAATTATTTTCTTGTTACACATTTTAATCGAGCCATCAGTTACATGTATATATTACAATGAAATATTGGCGTGTCATGTACCATACTTGTTAAATTGTACTAAATTCATTTTTCCTTAATATTCAAAAGTTTCCCTTTTAACGATTATTAGCTGACCCTGCCTTGATCAAAATTATAATACTGACTTAACATGACAAGATTCCATGTTTGGAATGCCGGAATACAATATATTCAAAATCTTTGTTCACTCCGTGAACATTCCCAATTTTAGCAAATGACAAATATTTATACACCCAGCTGCCTTCAATGTCAACAGCTGCAAAATCTTAATAATCACACATGTACTTTGAGTCGCTTTTTCTAACATATAGCAGTATAGGTATGACGGCTATAATGTAAAATCATTATCCCGCTAACACGTGTAACAAAATAAGGTATGTGCCAAAGTCTATAGCTGGACCCGGCTAATCGTTGACTAAAATAACGTCACATGACCCTGAATAAAGCCATCCCACAACATTACCTTATAACGAGATTAAAAACATACAAATGTTGCACATTCACGTTTAATTTAGGGCTCACCGATTGCTAAATTTCGAGTTTAATAGCCACATACTTAACGTCTTTTAAAGGAAACTGGATATTTATATGAACGTTCACAATGAGCCATCATTAATCGTTTACTCATAATTCTATGAATGACACACTAGGGACCCATGGGTTGCGACGCTCAGCCGTATAGGTCTATAAGGATATTTGTATTCGCATTTTACAAAGTGTGGGTTCTGAGACCTTGATCCGTGACCTTGTGACAATAGGCATCTCTTGCATTTCCACTGGTTGGTGATCCAAATTTGAAAGATGGAAGGTTTGGGATGAAAATTTGGCTTTAAATGTATCTAGAATCTTAATAAAGAAGAAAGTCCTTTGTCCCTGACCTTTGTCATTGTAATCTCATAATAAATAGTGTTCTTTCCTTATTGGTAGGTAACCATATGTGAAAGATGAAAGGTTTGAAATGAAAAGTTAGGCATTAAATGCTTAAACAACATCTTACTCTGAACAAGTAGACCATGAGACCTTGACCATTGACCTTGCGACTCAAAATCTACAGGTTTCTTCCCCTTTTATCGAATAAGGAGTTTCTGAAAGATGGAAGGTGTAACATTAAAAGTTTGACCAGCACTTCAAAACATATAGAGTTCCCAAAAATCCTATAATTTAACTGATTCAAGGTAAAGGTCACGAGATTCGAAATTTCCCTAAGAACTTGACCGAAACAACAGATGAGATAAAAATGTCGGTGGTTAAAATGTTTTGTGGTTCATTATTATTCTTGAACATCAAGATCACGGTCACCAATTTTTAAATCTGACAACGTAATGACTATCCCGGAGCTTAAAGAGCATTCTTATTTTCGTAACAATCCATCCATTCTTCAGAAATAAAGTATTTTATCAAATTTTCACTTAATATGGAGTTTTTAAGATAAAGGTCATTCTTATATTGAAGTTCACGATTCAAATTTGAATGGGCTTCATCCTACGATTCATATTAATGCATGTGCACATTTAAAGGAAATCTGTTGATCAGATTTTGAGATATTAACTCACACTCTTCTCTGATGTCAGTGATCTGTGCATGAAACGGCACAAGACCTCAAAAAAGATGGTGGCGCCACTAGTCCTCCGTATAAGAAAAAGAAATTATCCAACATGTACTTGCAACTTGATTTTTAGAACCAATTGATCTAGCCTGGCTTGACATATCTGCACATTTGAATGCATTTTATATTATTTCTGGGGTTCCCAAATACGCCCTGTTCCTCGCAGAATTTAGGTAAAAGAGACCTCATTTCAGGTGTCTGTGGAAATCTTTTTAGAATCTTTGATAATACAAAGGTTTATGATCCCAGCCCTTACGCTTACGATTTGTGCCCTGTTAACGGTCAACTGGACGACCGGGCAGACGCCGGACAAAGCGCCATCGCGATACGTCAGCTAACCTTTGTAGGTCACTCTGGCATGGTTAATCATTGTTACATGGAGACAGATGTAGAAGTCATCGTTTATAAGGAATGATGCTAGCTCCGTGTATCGCAAAACATTTGCAAAGGTTTGGGGGTTCGTTCGGATGTGTACGTGTGACGTTTAGTTTGCGGGGATATTTTGGTGAAAAGGCAATCAATATTGAAAAGTTCTTTACTCCGGTGGTTATTTATTAAGAAAGCAACTTATACACTTCGTACAAATTGCAAGGAAATAAAATTGAACCATAAACATAACACCTGAGAAAATAATCCATTTGTTACATTTTACCAACGAAATGACAAGGTCAGCGAGCTATTTTGAAAATCTTTGAATGGATACTAAAACACAGATATCTTAAATTACATTTTAAGCTGAAAAATGCAAAGTGCTATCACTTCTAGAAATAAAAAAAACTGAAATGTTGGAATTTCCTATGTGCTCAAACTGTTTAGTAATTAATAATTATTAAAAAAAAAGACGATAAATGAATATTCAAGAATCATCGCCAAAATACGGAGGGCATATGAGAGATCATTTTCCAATGTCATTGTGTGTTTACATCATCGTTAATTTGTGCTGCCATAGTCAGCTTTCCATGACCGGCTTGATCATGTATATATATCATTGGTTTAATTTTACTTTCACCAAAAGGCAGCTTGAAGTCAAAGCACTTGGTGGTTGTTCACGAATACGGCAAATATCCTTCAAATGATTGAATCTGCCTGGAGGCATTCTGGAAGATAACAATCACTTCTGACGCCACCAGTGGGAGATCAATAGCCTGACACCTGGTGGTACAGGTGCAAACAAAACACGGAGACGGCCTTCTTGCACTGCTGGAGTCGCGGTGTCTGCCGTTTCATATCATTCGGGCAAAAATATGTGAATATTAGGGACGACTAAGTTTAAAAGTGAATGCGCGTCTGTCTGTGGCTCTCGGACACTGATGCAAAAGAGATATGTTCTGTTTATGTCTACGAAGGACTGTTGACCTTGTGAGGTATATGGGTGATAAGGCGGTGAAGTGACTTAAATTATTTACCAAATTATGCTTTGGTGTCAAGGAAATCAGATAACGATTATAACTTGGAAACGCAGTTGCCATCTTGAAGGTGGCTATGTTCTTTTTAAGCAGTCAACAGCACCTTAAATGATTCCGATAAAGGTGTAACAATGCCTCCCCTAGTCCCTATACAGGCCTAGTCCCTGCTTGGATAGGTATTGTCGGTAAATATACCGACGTAAACAAACCATCAACATAAAACGTCATCATTCACAGCTGGAGCCTTCCTGACTACGCTATGACGTCAGAGTATGTGCTGCCTGGGCATAGAAACCCCAAGGCAAAGTATAAAAATGAGATGATTTATTCAGTTCAATACAGGCTTAACCGACCTTGGCTGATGAAATATTGACAGTGATAATATATAACAAGCACGTCTAGCCGTAACACGTAGAACTTTTTACGGTGCGATATATTGCGGATCACACACGGATCTTGCTGTCGGTAAAACATTAATGTTTTCTATCCAGGTAATGTACGACAGGCCCAGTTATACGACAGCTGCCTGGTTCAAATAGGTGCAGGCTGCGATTCAAAGAGCCAACTTCATTGGCACCGATTACTTTGCCGCGCGCTGTGTTGAACATAGCGCGCTTGATCGATAACCGGCGGACAGCATTGTTTGTGTACATGTGTTTTCAAAGTTTAGGCAGCGGCAATGATAAGTATCGACCAAGTATACGGCTAACCACAGTCTGTCTGGGACCAACTAAACAAAGTCTGGAATAAGGAAGTGGTGTTTTATACCGAGGCCGCCCGAAGACACTGGTTCAAGTGCTCAATAGATCGGTTCCATGTTTAGTAACCTCTAAAAAGCACGGGGATTACAAGCTTTCTTAGTGCTAAAGGCGCCTTTTGGTCTCATTTATAGATTATCAAATTCCGAAACACAAGTGCAACCGTGAAGTATCTTCATATTTTTACCAACACTTTTAAACCCTAGCTGCACGCTCTCTTTGCATTTTACGTATTTTGTATTATTTCGTTCGGCGACCTTCAAGTGCAGTTCAATCCATAAAATAAATATACCGCATGTTCACTTTCAATCCATTTGATATTCTGCAATCTGTTCTATAGAGTGAAAGCTGGGCAGGGTTCAAACGACTGTCTGGGACACAAAACTATTTATGAAAGAAAAATATGACCATGTGAACCCATGACACTGCACGTGCCAGAATGGATGGTAGAACAATAGTATAGGTACTGCATTAAGTTTACAAATAAAGTATTGACAATGGTTAATCATATATGGGAAATAACTTTGAGGTATTCAAAATTATGTAATTTACATGAGAATCATGCAGTGAATACATATATTCAAATCTGCCATATGCTTTTACTTTGCATGTTTCTATTTGATGGGTTTATATTACCACTGTTATTATCGGCATACTACTTATTTATTATATATTTAAATAGTATGTTAATAAGAGTGCATATGTAGATTAAATAAACGAATGAATGGTTTCGACCTGCGTGCACATTACTGGATTTGGAAATATTGACAGCTAGCCATAAAAATATTTCCATATTATTTCATGAAACTGAAGTTTCAGTATCAAACGTTGTTATCCATGGTATATATAATTCATTTGTTTACTCCTCGGGGTTAACACTTCCAAATAATATGCTAGACAATATTGTAGACACATATATGAAGATAATTAAGTAACCAATTCAGATGTTTTATGATAAAGGAACGGTCTTTGTTCATAAAGGGGAACGTATTCTTATTGTACATGTATAGATCATACTTTCCATGCAGATATATATATAGATATAACCTTTACCTTGCACTAAAATCTGTGAACTATAGATTACTTTGGTTATCTATAGTTCACAGACTGACAAACGAAAACATCTTCAGTCAGTCAGATAATTTTGGTTTAAAGAGAAACTTGTGTCGTGATCAGTACCAGTGTTAGCATTACGAATGGTAATTTATAAAAGGATGTAACGGGACCATTTGTTTTTCCTGAGACACTCCTAAGCAAGGACCGGAAACAGCTCTTGGAAAAGAAGGGACTCAGCACCGATGCTGTCGGAGGTAAATAAGTGTACCGGAAGTGCTAGTGGGCCTTATATACATTGCTCTCTCATACAGCAGTACATAGGGATGTTACGGCCTACGGACACAAAATCAAGCGATGCTTTGCGGTATTAAGCATATCATATTATATTTCCAGATGTTTTGGTTGAAAAGGAGGGGGCGCGCGCCCCATGCGCCCCTTTTTAGTCCATCCCTGACATATAAACATATAACAAAGTATATAGGTTACCTTAAATCTGTGATGGTCAATTAAGTGCATGTACAAATTGCTAACTCCATGTTAGTAACCAACGTTTCAAAAGACCACAAGGGATATTCAGTACAAGGTTCCTCTCACACGTGCGTTTAAGGGTTTGAACTTAACAATTCGACTTCATAATCCGGATCATAATCGACTGTAATAGACTTAAATATTAATAGTCTATTTATAGGGTATAGAAATACTGCAAATCTCCTGCTGAACCCAGCTGGTACAGTATAGGGGTTAGTTAATTGCATGGATACCTGGGTCAGTTAATTAAATACCTGTGACACCAGTACGTATGCATGGTTTCCGGATGTGTTCTTCTTTTCAGTATGTGTGACAGTGTGGGCTATTCAATATATATATTTACAAGAGGACCTTATCAAAAGCTCCTGCATGATCTGCAGAATTACACTACAATTTAGGAAGTGGTGTCAAGACAGGGGGGTGGTGCAATATATATCCCCCCACTTTTTTTCAAGGGAGTCAATGTAGTCCCCCCCCCCATAGAGTAATATTAACTATATATTGAAAATGAAATATATTAATAATTACAGAATTATTGACTTTGTTTCCTTTTCTGAGTTTACTATGAACTAGTCTAAATATAAATATATGGTTGTGTGTGTGTGTAGTAGGCCAAACGCTGATTACCCTCCCATTCGAGTCACCCCACCCCCCGGGAAGATAAATTGACGCCACTGCTACGAGGGTATGGTATAGCCTCATTAGTTGGCATCATGTAACCCGATTGCTAAATGGCATAAAATCCTGGGAGTCCAAGGTATATGTTCAGTGTTACTTAGTTTAAATGTTATATTTATTGTATTGATAATAAAAGTTCTTGTGTACACATATATGTGTCTGCTATTGATTTTCTCCAAGCGACAGTGTATATATTACGTGGTTCTTGCTTCATGCATATATTCATCTCCACAATAATATTGGGGTCAATAACTTAAGTGCAACACACAAAATGGGATTAATTTCAAAGAGTAAGCTGTCCATTGAATCTGAAACAACAGAAAATGTCAGGGTAAAGATATTTGTAAGGTGAGCAAGAAGCTTTATTAAAGCAAGCCATTCACCTACCCTTTCTGTTGAATTTATTATTTCTTATTTATTCGCATTACTCATTTCTTTTAATGAACTGTAGGGAATTTGTGTTAAGAAATGTTTCATGGATATAGCTAATTGTGTATCAACGAACTATTAGTAAACATGGTACATGTGCCAATGTTGACCAACAAAGAAACATGCCCCCAACATGTTATAAACACGTTTATATAAACATAACGAACAGAATGGGTGCGCTGGGATAAGCGTTTTATGGTATTTATAAAAAAAAGGATAAATGGGTTGTGTATAGTTAAGAGACATCAGATACGGTAATAGGGCCCTTTAAGCACAATAATTCTATGCTCACGCGAGTGTGTCAGTATTTAGTTTAGATTTTCAACAACAGAGGGCGCGACCTTTGAGGGTCAATAGGTGCACGCACGAGAAACATTGACTTCGTTTGCACAGGAGTGTCTACATGGTGGTATAAAACACCAATTTCTTTTTTTTTAGAAAGTCCCAGCTGATATACTGAAACGAACCGAATGCACTGTAGGTCTGATAGTCAGAATTTAAAATCCAGGTAACTCCATATTAATTACCAGCTGCGGTGATCACGGCCATTTTCAGATAACAAACATATTTTTTTTCCTACTCGGCGCTCGATCGCTGGACACCAGCCAAGTAGGTGCAGGCAGTGTTGTTTGGGTGTGTATGGCCTGTGCGGCGCTGTGCGGGCTTTGAGGGGCTCTTGTCTGAGTGATTTTCACCATGACACCACTGTACAAGACCGGCACTGTATTTAAAAAGCGCCTTTTACCTCGATCCACACTGGGTCTGGTAAGTAACTATGCTATGTTAAGATACGTTTATTTTTCGGTACACCACATATTTTTTAACTTAGTGTCTGTAAAGTCTAGCCAATGTCAATAAGTGATCGATCCTCCCGTGCAGCCGTCTGTGTTACCGACCTAAGGTGTAACATTCGTCAGAGTTCTCGGACACGCTCAGTGATTCAGTCAGGGAGTTCTGGTGTTGTTGTTGTTGTTCTTATCACGGATATATACAAGGTATAAAGTCTGTGTCTAACTGAGCAGTACACGCGGACAGGTCTGAACTTATACATGTGTATCTGCCTGATCCAGGACTGACTACACGAACTACCAATGGATTCTGTGAGTTACTACATATATACCTTTATATTTGATATCGGGATATTGAAATAACGGTTCAACTGCACATCATCTTAATATATGTATACTCTATGTAAACACTGGTATGATTAAAATTATTACTATATCAACTTAAATGATGCTAATATGAATGATGATAATGATGATTATTTTTCCTATCATCATGTTCCCAGAGTTTCTGATATTACTAAATATAATCATATTCCAAGTGGAACGAGTGATTCTTTATCCTATATAGTTTTTGTCCGAAACTTACTTTTGTTTCATATGTGCAATATTGTATACATTTATTATTATTATTATAATTATAAATACTATTATTACCATTATAGTTATAATAATAATAATAATAATAATTATTATTATTATTATTATAATTATTATTATTATTATTTTATTATTTTATTATTATATACGACACAATAACTCACACATACATATGCAGTCACGTGACGCCACACGTGATGATTTATTTCGGGAACCATTTGCAAACAGAACTCAGTCTTTTCATCAGAATTTTCATACACGCAAGAGCAAAAGATACATTTGTGCTCATTCATGAAGTCGAGTTAAAAAAAAAATATTCTGCGAAATTAAGCCTCCATGATTTAGCTGAGGTACAATATATACATGCGTGCAGATTATTGATTTCAACACATAAATTTCGGGCTCGAAGCCAACAGTTTAAGCATGGCAGTGATCATGATCCTAAGGAAACCGTATAGTATAAGCGGATCTAGAATCACCCATATATAAATATACAGTAAAGCGCCGTTTTTCCGAAAGCGTCGGCGGACAAGCTTTTCTTTCGGAAAAAAAAAACGAATTTTCGGAAAATCAGTCAGAGGTCAAGCGGCAAATTTGTACGACGGTTTTATATATATATATATATATATATATATATATATATATATATATATATATATATATATAAATGTGTGTATATACTCTATTGTTTACGTTTACCTATGTCTGTATGTTTCCTTTAGATTTCGGTTTTATATGTATATAAGTGCTCATACTTTCTTATCAACGTGTGTTTCTTAAAGCAGATTCGTGATAAATTAATTACTTTATTTTGGAAGACACTCTTCAGTAATGTTACCCTATACCTAAAATGTTGTTTTTGCGTGGTCTTTTTTTTTGTAGGACTTACAGCATTTCCCATTATATGTCTATACCAACTCCAGTGAAACTGTAAATTTAAAACTGTATGTTTACCACTACTTTATTTCATATTATATATTTAAAAATATTCATTATAAGTTTATTATTATATTTTTTATAATACAAATTATTTATTATAATATCTAATATTCTGGGTTTTTTTTAGTTTATATTTAAGAATTATTATGTGATTTCAGTTCTGATTATCAAACAATATATCTATAGTATATATTGTAATATGGAACAATACTTAATATAAAGTTTAAGACATTTGAATGTATCATTATTTGACAAATAAATAATTTAGTTAAAGCATTATACCATATTTGTATAAAATTTTAATATTATTTTTGTGGAATTTTATAACAATTTTATTGAAACAAATAATTTTGTGTTCTTTACAGTATATTTTGAAAAATCATTCCTACGTTATATATATATATATATATATATATATATATATATATATATATATATTTATATATATATATATATATATATATATATATATAAATCATATATATATACATATACACCAAGTTGGCGTTATTATTTATACTTAAGCTATCAAAATAAAAAAAAAACTTTTTATTAATTATAGCAATTATTTATTTATATTTACGAACCATTTGTATTTTATTCCTTTACGCGTATATTCAAACTATATTTCCTGTTAATAGCTTTCTTACAAAGGGGATTATCGCATGAGGAAATGGTTAAAATATATATATATATATATATTCTTTCACTATATCTTGTCATGATATGTATGGTTGTAGGGTAATCCAGGATTAAGTGTGTAGTGTAATTATATATATATATATATATATATATAGCATGTGGTCTGTGGTGGAAATGTATATACTAGTGTATATTGTTGCTGTATAATTAAATTTATTCATATATATTATATCCATATTCTATAATATTATTATATTAACATCATTATATTAAGATAATACATGGATATCATATGTAACACTTATATATATTATATTAAAGCCTATAAAATATATTATAACGTTATGTTTGACTGTATATATTTTATAAATATATATATATAATAAAATATATATATTATCTAAAATTATAATGTAATTTAATGAAATGAGTATGGACGATATATTCCGTGATATATATATATGTGTGTATATATATATATATATATATATATATATATATATATATACTGTTTCGTGATACTATTTCTCATGCAGCTGCTTTAACTATAAGAGAAATATACTTAGGAAACACTTTAACAGCACGTTTACTATATGTTTATGAAACGATTTGGAATACGAGAAATTTTTCTTGAATCAGATATATATATATATATATATATATATATATATATATATATATATATATATATATATATATAGAGTATAAATATATGTATGGCTAATATACATACATAAGTCTAAACTATATATACCATCAACTTCTATCCCCGACCCCTTTTATAAATCCTGGCGTGTAATATATATGCATATGGAGGGTTCAAGAATGAGTGGCGCTGTCATTTCCTAACGACAAGACACAGTTCAGTTACATCTGCAGGCCGACATTTTCATGCTGTCTGACATAAAATGGACCCCACGCATGCCCCCCCCCCCCCCCCCCCCCATTTCCAGGACTATTGGCCTCCCATCTGAGATGGGTCTTCATGGATCCCCCTTGGTCAAAATCGCTAACTGCTGAATATACATAACACTCCGTGCATGGAGGTAATGTATCCATTATTAAAAAAAAACCGATTCTGCCGTTTAAATCAATGATGGCGCACTTTGTAATCATTCACGAGCTGCCTCAAGGAATATAGTGGAGCACTCGGTCTACAACTTTGCACAGCTGGCGTGGACTGGCTCCCTGCCTCTCATTCTAACGTATGGGCACATTTCCAGGTTGTGGTCGCGTATTTTTATCTTAGAGAACTGACATGTCTAGACATGTAAATCTTTGAGCAAGTCTGGACTTTCTTTGTCTTATAAAAGACGGCCATACCGGCGTCGCTCCCATTCAAGCACTCCCCCCCCCCCTCCCCCAGAATATATGGTCTGCCTTATGAACATTTATGCCCTCCCTCTCTCTCTCTCTCTTTCTCTCTCTCTCTCTCTCTCTCTCTCTCTCTCTCTCTCTCTCTCTCTCTCTCTCTCTCTCTCTCTCTCTCTCTCTCTCTCTCTCTCTCCCCATTACTGTAATTTTTTCCCATCCATGCATGCATTATATGGGAATTTCGTTTGATGATATGAATGCTATGGTCTAAGGGTTTCTTATGGATATAATATATATATATATATATATGTATATATATATATATATATATATATATATATATATATATATGGTTATAACCTTTCCAGGAATTTCATCACAGGTTGTTCTAAATGAGTGTGTCCATGAATCCTTAAAAGCCTTGTCCGTTCAACAAGATCTGCAGCCTGACAACAGTCGCATTTATATTCTTAAAAATTTGATTCTATGTTTCCCAATGAGTGTTTATAAATTAAACAAGACTTAGGGCGTCACGTACGTATAGCTTTGTTTAGACTATAGGACGGGGATTCATTTAAAAGGAGGTAAAGATTAAAGAAGATTAAAGAGGATGTGTAATGATTAAGGGGATATATATATTCACATAACAGTGAATAGCAGTACACATATAAGTAAATATAATGTTTTCTCCTTAAAATATTACGGTATCTGCAAATAATTTTTCTAAAAACGCAACTTGCTTTTTCCTTAATAAAAAAGTAGGGAAAAACTTGCAATGGGCGCAATCAGTCAGCGTGCCACCTGGTGGCCGTACCGCGCAACTTCGTAATTCAAGATTTTTACTAAGCTCCCAACTGACGTTTCGTCTGTGTTTCTTCTTACATGTTTCTTTTTCTTGTATGGAATTGCCGCGAAAACACAAGATGGGACCTCTGGTCAGTCAGTTTTGTTTTATATATAGTAAACAGACACACGAGGATTGTGTTTACTAACACAGCACCATAAAGACGTATAAAACGGGTCAATTGGGAGTGTAAGCCCATGTGCCGGGATTGCTTTTGTATTCATCCAAAATAATACAACAACATGATATAAACATATATCATTGCAAATTGAATGTATACCTTTAAATGTTGAAGACGTGCAGCGAGTCTGTGCAGTCTGTGTTTTAACAATACAATCCCTTTTATTTAACCGAGGAGAGAACAATATTTAACAATTATTAAAAACTTCCATTATTAATACTTAGTTTACATAAATCACTACTGTGCATGTGTACAAGTAGTGGGACAGGGAAATGTGTGCCTGTATGCGGTGTATATTTATGTGGCACTTTGGACTACATCCATTAGCCAATTCAATCTCGGTATTATAAGGGCTTTTTAAAGGACCTCTATATAATACATATCTTTGTACTTCAGTGCCCTATACACAATCGATACCTCGGCCCATTTCAAGTTCTGCCTCCAGTTACCGTTATCCTGTTAACAACATGAACGTCGTATACATATTGGTTGGCTGCACGTGTGAAGCTTCCCTAGATATAATATTGTAAAGAGGTGCGTATGTACAGGCGTCACGCAACCGCCACACGCACTTAGCTAGTGGCTTTCGCCTGCATATAGGCATTTTATGATTTAAGCTTTAATGGAACCTAGATATATGGGAGCGTATATATATATATATATATATATATATATATATATATATATATATATATATATATATATATATATACGAATATATAGATGAATATTTGCGTGAAATGGTTCCTCAAAAATGCGTATATTAATGGTGTGCCAATTAATCGATTATATTGATGATTGGTTGTTTTCTTTCATAATTGATTTAATCGATCGCATTTTTGCATAATCGATCAAAAATGATTATGCAAAAGTCATATTATTCCGATCAAATGTATCTATTCTGTCAGAGATAAAAGAAACACTGGGCACTAAAAAGGGAACAGCATATAACTTGTGCAGCGATTAAGTGTCAACAACTATGACCTTGACCTTTTAGCGTGATGTACAGGATATAGACTGACTCGGTCAATTTTTTAGGTATAATGCTATACAGCATAATTCAAGGTAATGTAGATGGTGCATAAATATTGATTAATAATCGATCATCGGTCTTTTTCTATCTATCAATCATGGAAAATGATTTTACGACCGATTCTTACCACCAGTATATATATATATATATATATATATATATATATATATATATATATATATATATATATATATATGAAATTTTAAAAGTCTGCTACATATAGTTTTAGTATATGGAGATATAGATCAGCATCTATACAGTAAACCCTATAATACTTATAAACCACTGCATGCATGTGATGAAGCCATTTCGCCAGGTATCCCTCAGTTCTCGTAGACCCTATATAAGCATGCTTGAAAATCGCACCTGTGACTATATTCTCACGCATATATACTCACATAAGCCTACATATACGCTTACGAAGCAGCCACATATATGAGCCGTTTTCACGCACAAATATGATGACATACATGTGCATGGGGTTTTACACAGTTATAAACATGTACATGTATAGTACCAACGGATGAAGTGAAACTTACTGAACATTAATTACTTATATAAACGCTTCCATATATAGAGCACTATCACCCGGATGTACTGAACTCATGTTATGTGACCAATATATATGTTATATAAAAAGAGAAAAAGTGACGCCTTTTAGATAGACTAACTTGTATATTAACACATGCATATATTATAAGCTTTCGAAGCGCACAGGCATCTTCGTCAGGCCTTTTACCTATATACATTTCAACTACAGACTAACACGGCTATTCCATTAATTATCATATATATATATATATATATATATATATATATATATATATATATATATATTTCTTTACTTTGTTATAAAATAGCTTCTGAATAGATGCTTCAGTTATAAAGAATACTTCACAATACGCTAAAAAGCTCTATCTTTTACGTATACAGTAGGGAACTTGCAGGCGCGGGCTCGACCACCACCGCCCCCCCCTCTTAACCACCAATTGTATTTGAGCACTTACAATAATAAGGAAACAATCTACATTACGAATCTGTCGCCCAGTCCAGATAGTACATGCAGGGGCAATAGTCAAAACCAGATGCTATAATTTTTCATTTTATGTGGGTTCATACTTATTGGAGCATAAACATTCTAAAACAGTTTGATCGACATTTATATAATGACCGTCAAGGTCATTTCAAAGTCATTTTATGAATTTGCACAGAAAAAGGGTATTCCAGTAGTTTTTTTGTCGATATCTCTTCATATATCCTTCTGAAAATATCAACAGCGAGGTTTTCAGGGCATTCAGCATGTCACTTCAAACATTTCTGTTACCTTTGTGGTTTCAGTGTTTTAGCCGCCATTTTGAATACATAATTAGCGGTTTTCAAACAATGTGACTGAAGAAAACCCCCTGTTGTGACACAGGAAATGTTCGGTTATTGGGGGTCAAGAAATTCATTTCTCAACATATAAAGACTATATAACCATTTATTTTAAAGGTTATTTACTACTCTGACTATTTTATAAGTGACGATAAACATTAAGAAATGTTGTACAATATGCCTTGAACATAATGGAAGCCTATATATATAGACAAGCGCCCAATCTCCTAAAAAAGACTTACATGCACTCAGTCTCCAAAAATACTCGTAAAATAGGTGTTATAGCAATATTTTAAACCATGTGCTCGTGTAACCATGGAGTTGTCAACACGTGCAGGCAATATATACAAATTAAGGCGGGAAGGGGGAATTGGTTAGAACATTTTGGAAATTCGGACAAATCAAGAAGAAGAAAAAAGCTTTTTCATAAGCTTTTTATATATTTGTGTTTTATCTTTAGTGGAAATTCTGGCAAATCAACCATGCATCTTGGTCCACTAAACTAACACTCACACCGATGAGCCCCTAAATGCGCATGCCCATATATGTATATTTGGAATGACTCCAAGTGAATGACAATGCATGCATGGGGTGTCAATTGTAACAGGTTCTGCGTGTTGTCAAAACAGAGGGGTAAAGCATGGGAATAGACAGGATTGGCCACTGACTTCTAAATCTGAACTATTGACATATAGGCATTCTTTGTTTGCGCAGGGGTGATTCACCCGCAGTTTACTGCAGCTGTTGTAGACTTTTAGAGTGGAGCTGAGATATTCTGCTTAAACAATGAAAATCTTCGTAGTACCTGTAGCTGTATTATTCATACAGCATGAATTCAATATATCTTGGTGATAGTGCTCTAAAATATGAGAGCGTTCATAATAAATTATAAGGTCCAGTTAGTTGGCCTTCATCCGGTTTGTACTGCAGCACTGTTTCGTGAGAGCAATGTTAGATGTGGTTCTACATATACTCTTAATTCACATCAAGAGCTGTATCTGAAGAGTAGGAACAAATATATGCATGTTATTGCTCCCACGAAACAAACTGTTTTACAATCCGGATAAAGTCCAACTATATATATATATTATATATATATATATATATATATATATATATATATATATATAATCATAGCACGTTCGCCTTACACTTTATATATGTACACTGCGTGTATGAAATTCCAGAGTTTTACTTCACGAAAAACAAAAACACTATAAGAACGTGACACATTGCTATGCCATTTTAATTGGCAAACATTTAATGCATGCACATTCACATAGAGGAATGTTCCTGAACTCCAAAAGGAGCCTGTTCCCCTCCCTGTCTCCAGAATGTTGTTAAATGTTATTTATAGATTCTTCAATACTTTGAACCTACATGTCAGAAGAATAGAACTTGTTATAAACTCTTTGATATAGAACCAACCATTGAATCTAAAATTGATTGACTATATATATTAATATACCGTCAGGTATATATATATATATATATATATATATATATATATATATATATATATATATATATATATATATATATATATATATATACTTATACATGATGGTTGTGGTTTAGTGAGTGCATGCATGTGACCGGTTCTTGGTCTTGAGTATTTTCCTGCATGCTAGGTTCAGACTCACAGTCGTTCAGCGTACATGCAAGGTAACTGAATCTTTGTCTTATATAATCTATACCATGCTCACATGTGTGCATCCGAATTACGTGGAATGCCTATGCACATATCGTATTTTCACCTTTTCAAAAATGCATAAAACGTTTGTTAATACGCATGCATGAATAAAGAAATTAACACATGTCGAAGGAAAGATTTTTCCATAAATCTCATTCTATTCATATATGTCTTATAATTTTTCGAATTCCATAAACAATATATGATAAAAGGCTACAGGCTCAATAATATTCAGGAGGGTTAACACGTATATAGGTTTATCTGTAGCATACAGCATGCATGTTGTAAAATGATTTTGTTATAATTTGTAACACCCCAGCATGAAAGTAATCATAAATCTGATATATCTATAGTTGTCGAAAAACTGATCTATGTATATTCGACAGCTTCTGACATTAATTACAGATAATTCTTAATTGTACAAAATTTAACAAAGATGCTAACAGAAATACAAAAACCTTATGAATTAAGGTCAAAAGAATATAGTTTTACATTGTCATCGGTTTTTGCAAAGTGCGCGATGGCTGACCATGCAGCGCATTTCTCTATTTTGTAAAATGGATTAACGAAGTATTTTCTAGAAATGCCTTAAAAGAATTAATCTAATCCATTCTACATAATATATATTTATATACCCACGGACCACTACATAAGCTTCTAAATTACAAAATATATTTTTTTAAATCATTATTAACCTTCACTTATTACTCATTATTTATATATTTTTAATCGAAAAGTACCATATCCAAATGCCATGATTTATACATTTTTTTCGATGCATTATTTCCCCAATTTTGACCATAATTATTTCTTTGCATATATATATATATATATATATAAAGAACACAATGTAGTTTAAAAATGGCTCTTCAAAATGATTCCTCATGTAATAAACTAGACATACTATTTACTGAATATTAATTATACACTGAACCTGATAAGTTTGGTCATTTTTATGATAATATGTTTGTAATTAACTGTCAAGAAATTCGTTCGATTTTGTCAAAGAAGTACAATAACATGGTATAAATGTGTTGGGTCAAAGGCAAATATAAGGAACATCAATACCTGTTGATTTCCCGCATAATCGTTTGCACATGCATGCACTGTAGGTCAAATAAGATATATAAATACATGGTTTTGTTATCCCCCACATACTGCGGACAGTCGGCATTTATGTCTTCGCATCTGGCCTATATATATCTGGATATGGAATTTATCTTACGAATCATATTTTTTGTTTAATAATTGTTTGAGCTCACTGAATCTTTGGGACGTTAAAGCCCAGTCAAAGTGCCCCATTAATCCGAAATTGATTCACACCGAAATTATGTTTATGTTCTACTTACATGAAAAAAAATGTTTTAGACCAAGCAGATACGTGCATTCTACTTTAAAATATGAACAGTAACAACCACAGATAGGATTACATCACGTCTCTAATGAAAACCTGTACAAAGCATATAATCGTGGGCGGGAATAACTGACCTTGAGAAAAAACTGGGATTATCATGTGACATGGGGTGATCTGAGCTCGGGTCAAGGCGGTTCATTTCACCACAAGTTTTCCTGTTAAAAGTCAGTCAATCTGGGTGCATCCCTGCCCGAACGCAAGTGAAGGCAGGATGCTGATATGGGAAATTGAAGGAAGAAACATCCGGTAAAACCGTTATTGTAATCAAGCTCTCCCACTGTAGGAGGTAAGATTTTGAATTTAACCTTTAACCTCTATGTTGGTATCCGACAATGATTAATAACAAGCTGTTTCTAATGACTGTAGTTCTTTCTGTTCGGTTAAACTGCTTAGCTCTTGATCTGCGCAAGCCCATTAGCTGGATCAGCTTAAAAACTAGCCGACCCGCAAGCAGACATTTTGTTTACACGGTGTTACTCTATTGATTTAATCCAACAAACATTGTTAACAAGGACCTTTTAAAAACATCTTTATCTCTATCACGGGTACCCTGAATAAGTACGTTTATTTATCTTATATTTTTTGTCTTCTCTCTAGATACAATTAAAATATACCTTACTCTGGCGGATAATTCGGCCCATGCATGCGACAAAGACAATAAAATAATCCTAGGGTTCCGAATAAAACTTAACATACAAATAGATCTTGTCATAGCACTATTATGTTTGTTCTAAATTTGTTACATGATTTATTAAAGTGAGGGATATCTCCGTCAAAATAGCCATATGTCACTTAACTTAATGAAGTCAAATACAGATATTTAAACCTGTGATCTTCTTGTTTCTTAAACTATATCAAAGATATACGTGAAGGCTTCTATTTTTAGAAAAAAATACAACAAGATATTAGCAAATCTGACATATATATATATATATATATAAAACCGTCGTACATATATTTATACGACCGTTGTTACGTTGTTTGATTTTATCACAGTACATAGTTCTCCGTCTCCATGTGTGCCCTTTAATATCCTCCATATATGGAAAATGTGGATGGGGAATTTTCTTAATCATGTATATAATTGTAGTAATATGTGCATAGATATGCTAAGCTTTATGTCGACATATTTTTACTTAAGGGGCGTTTTACTGATGATAAAGATGATGAATTTTACATGAATATCCGTTTTATTTTTCCATTATCCGCTTGTATTCGTTTGGCATATATTTGTATAACTTTTTTCATTGTATACCACATGCAGACTTCGATAATGTAACATCCAACCAGGAGCATATACTATCAGGGTTACTAGAAGTCAGGGAAAAGTCAGGGGAAAATATTTATTCAAGATCAGGGAAAAGTCAGGATAGGCCTATTTCATAAAAAAAATTAGGGATTTCTTTTATATTTTAGGAAGTCAGGGAATTTTTTATGGCTATGACAATCGCAGTTAGTGATCAGGTTGAAAGAGTTTGGCATCTTTTTTCATCATCATCATATGTGGTAAGTTTGCAATATTAATCTTGTTTCCTTTTAATTTTTATATTAAAATCCAAGATTGATGATGCAGATTATATATACACAACATATATCAACAATAACTGATGGACCTGTTTCTGAGCAGTTTTTTTTAAAAGCAGGATCTAATGTATGATTCTGGTCTTTCATATGTTATCGAATGAAGTTTTGTGTTGGGCTGGCTGTAAAATGACGTTTTTGAGAACAAGTTCAAAGTCTGCTTAATGATTTATCATTGAAAAACAAATGAAACAGGGAATAGTCAGGGAAAATTCATGGAATTTTTTTCAGAGTTGGCTGCAGGCAACCCTGACATTGCAAACACATACATACCCAAAGATTTAAATTGATGATATATATATATATATAAATATATATATATATATATATATATATAGAGAGAGAGAGAGAGAGAGAGAGAGAGAGAGAGAGAGACAGACAGACAGACAGACAGACAGAGAGAGAGAGAGAGAAAGAGAGAGAGAGAGAGAGAGAGAGAGAGAGAGCAATGAAGAATTCTTAATCATTTGAACATAAATAAAAAGAGAGTAAAGTACAAATATAATCTGATTTACAGAGTAAGTTAGTTACCACAAGAATTTGTTCACACGTACACTTGCACGTTTCAATTCACCCATTATTAGTAAGTGCCGCCCGCCTATGTAAACGCCCACTAGCACACAATTTTCAATATGCTTATACATGCGTCACTGTCTCTTATTAATATACAGTTGATAACAAATACATGTGTCATATTACTTACTATACAATCACCAGAGGAACTGCATGCATGGGCACATATCATTAACGTTGTTTGAGAATATGTTTAATTCCAATAATTTTATTTAAGCTCTACTCCTATAATAGGAGCTATAATAAACATTTGCTTGAATTCCCAACCCCTGAGAATTAAACATACTCAAATAATAATATAAACATACCAGCACAGATAGTGTTAACCGTGTGCTCATGATGTTGCCCGTGCTTCCTGGGTGATGCGTCACCATGGAGGCACGCGGGCACGTGTACGTTCAGTACAGATGGCCTGCGTATATACACTGATATAGGAGCGGAGGCTATGACATGCCAAATGGGTGAATCATACAGCCCTGATATCAAGGTGCTAAAAAATAAGTTCCTTGATCAAGGTTTTTGTTAACTCTACCAACTTTGAGTGACAAATGATCTTTTTTCAAAGCCATGCACGGGCAGAAATTGGAAACGAAGATTATCTACAGTAAAGCAATATAAAATGTCTGTCAGGGAAATCCGGAAGCATTGGCCGAATTGCATGTCTTTCATACAAGATATAATAGGAATTATACAAAATTTATGTGGACCCTACAGCTCCATTAGTATACCACCAACTCCTACATAATGAACACGGCCATATTAATAAGGACTACCACCACCTCCACTATAATCAACACGACCATCATCTTTATAAACTCATTAGGACCAACTCAATTATACAACCACTACAACCACCACCAATTGCAGAACCACCAGTTATAGGACCACCAACTCCACCTCCCACATTATGAACATGAACACCATCATTATATGATCAGCGTCATCGCCTAAATTATAGGACCACCAACACCACCTCCCTCGTTACGAACATGACCACCATCATTATATGATCAGCGTCATCGCCTCAATTATAGGACCACCAACACCACCTCCCACATTATGAACACGACCACCATCATTATATGATCACCGTCATCGCCTCAATTACAGGACTATCAACACCACCTCCCACATTATGAACACGACCACCATCATTATATGATCACCGTCATTGCCTCAATTATAGGACTATCAACAACACCTCCCACATTATGAACACGACCACCATCATTATATAATCAGCGTCATCGCCTCAATTATAGGACCACCAACACCACCTCCCTCATTACGAACATGACCACCATCATAATATGATCACCGTCATCGCCTCAATTAAAGGAATACCGCCACCTGCTCCCACATTATGAACACGATCACCATCATTATATGATCACCATCATCGCCTCAATTATATGACTACCGACACTATCTCCTACATCATGAACACGACCACGATCATTATATATAACCACCGTCACCTCCTCAGTTATAGGACCACGAACAACACCTCTAACATTATTAACACAACCACCACCATCTCCACAAACACCACCTCCCATATAATAAACATGACCACCATCATTATTTGATCAGCGTCATCGCCTCAATTATAGGACCACCAACACCATCTCCTACATTATGATCACGACCACCATCATTATATGATCACCGTCATCGACTCAGTTATAGGACCACTGACACCACCTCCCACATTATGAACACGAACACCATCATTATACGATCACCATCATCGCCTCAGTTATATAGGACCACCAACGTACACCACCTCCCATATTATGAACATTACCAGCTTCATAACATGATCACAGCACCACCGCAGTTGTATGAACACCACCACCACTTCCAACATTTTGAACAGGACCAACGTCATTAAATGATCACTTTAACCACCTCTCTCATTATGTCCATGAAAACCATCAATATAAGATCACAAGTACCATCTCTAGTATACGACCACGACCTACTCCCACAGTAAGAACACGACTACTATTACTTTATAATCAGCAGCAACAACTCACTTGCAGGACCATCATCTTCTGATATAGTATGAGCATGAACACAGTCATTTTATGATCATCAGCACCACCTTAACCACCATCACCAACTTCTACATTTTGAACACGACCACCGTCATGATATGATCACCGTAACCACCTCAATTATAAGACCAGCGACACCAACTCCCAAGCATGTAAATTCTTGACAAGACCACCGTCATTATATGATCACCAGCCCCACCTCAATTATAGGACCACCGACAACACATCCGACATAATGAAAATCATCATTATATGATCACCATCATCGCCTCAATTATAGGACCACCGCCACCATCTCCAACATTATAAACACGATCGTTATATGATCACCGTCATCGCCTCAATTATAGGACCTCCGTCACCTTCTCCCACACTATGAACACGGCCACCATCATTTTATGATCACCATCATGGCCTCAATCATAGGACCACCATACCTTCTCCCATATTATGAACACGACCACCATCATTATATGATCAGCGTCATCGCCTCAATTAAAGCACCACCGCCACCGTCTCCCACATTATGAACACGGCCACCATCATTATATGATCAGCGTCATCGCCTCAATTATAGGACCACCAACACCACCTCCAACATTATGAACTCGGC
The DNA here is from genome assembly GCA_026874595.1 of Sipunculus nudus. NCBI lineage: Eukaryota > Metazoa > Annelida > Sipuncula > Golfingiida > Sipunculidae > Sipunculus > Sipunculus nudus. The sequence continues at coordinate 9,601,565 of CM049308.1, forward strand.
CACCATCATTATATGATCACCATCATCGCCTCAATAATAAGATCACCGCATCCACCTCCCACATTATGAACACGGCCACCATCAGTATATGATCAGCGTCATCGCCTCAATTATAGGACCAACGGCACCTTCTCCTACATTATGAACACGGCCACCATCATTTTATGATCACCATCATCGCCTCAATTATAGGACCACAAACACTACCTCCCACACTATGAACACGACCACCATCATTATATGATCAGCGTCATCGTCTCAATTATAGGACCACCAACACCACCTCCTACATTATGAACACGACCACCATCATTATATGATCAGCGTCATCGGCTAAATTATAGGACCACCGCCACCACCACCCACATTATGAACACGACCACTATCATATGTTCACCGTCATCGCCTTAATTATAGGACCACAAACACCACCTCCAACATTATGAACTCGGCCACCATCATTATATGATCACCATCATCGCCTCAATAATAAGATCACCGCATCCACCTCCCACATTATGAACACGGCCACCATCAGTATATGATCAGCGTCATCGCCTCAATTATAGGACCACAAACACTACCTCCCACATTATTAACACAACCACCATCATTATATGATCAGGGTCATCGCCTCAATTATAGGACCACCAACAACACCACCTCCAACATTATAAACACGACCATCATCATTATATGATCAAAGTCATCGGCTAAATTATAGGACCACCGCCACCACCACCCACATTATGAACACGACCACTATCATATGTTCACCGTCATCGCCTTAATTATAGGACCATCAACACCACCTCTAACATTATGAACAATAACACCATCATTATATGATCAAAGTCATCGCCTCAATTATAAGACCGCCGCCACCACCTCCCACATTATGAACACGACCACCATCATTATATGTTCACCGTCATCGCCTTAATTATAGGACCACCAACACCCTCTACCACATAATGAACACGACCACCATCATTATATGATCCCAATCATCGCCTCAATTATAGGACCACAAACACTACCTCCCACATAATGAACACGACCACCATCATTATATGATCAGCGTCATCGCCTAAATTATAGCACCACCGCCACCCTCTACCACATTATGAACACGGCCACCATCATTATATGATCACCATCATCGCCTCACTTATAGGACCACCAACACCACCTCCAACATTATGAACATGTCCACCATCATTATATGATCAGCGTCATATTCTCAATTATAGGACCACAGCCACCACCTCCCACATTATAAACACGACCACTATCATATGGTCACCGTCATCGCCTTAATTAAAGGACCACCAACACCACCTCCAACATTATGAACACGACGACCATCATTATATGATCAAAGTCATCGGCTAAATTATAGGACCACCGCCACCACCACCCACATTATGAACACGACCACTATCATATGTTCACCGTCATCGCCTTAATTATAGGACCACAAACACCACCTCCAACATTATGAACTCGGCCACCATCATTATATGATCACCATCATCGCCTCAATAATAAGATCACCGCATCCACCTCCCACATTATGAACACGGCCACCATCAGTATATGATCAGCGTCATCGCCTCAATTATAGGACCACAAACACTACCTCCCACATTATTAACACAACCACCATCATTATATGATCAGGGTCATCGCCTCAATTATAGGACCACCAACAACACCACCTCCAACATTATAAACACGACCATCATCATTATATGATCAAAGTCATCGGCTAAATTATAGGACCACCGCCACCACCACCCACATTATGAACACGACCACTATCATATGTTCACCGTCATCGCCTTAATTATAGGACCATCAACACCACCTCTAACATTATGAACAATAACACCATCATTATATGATCAAAGTCATCGCCTCAATTATAAGACCGCCGCCACCACCTCCCACATTATGAACACGACCACCATCATTATATGTTCACCGTCATCGCCTTAATTATAGGACCACCAACACCCTCTACCACATAATGAACACGACCACCATCATTATATGATCCCAATCATCGCCTCAATTATAGGACCACAAACACTACCTCCCACATAATGAACACGACCACCATCATTATATGATCAGCGTCATCGCCTAAATTATAGCACCACCGCCACCCTCTACCACATTATGAACACGGCCACCATCATTATATGATCACCATCATCGCCTCACTTATAGGACCAACAACACCACCTCCAACATTATGAACATGTCCACCATCATTATATGATCAGCGTCATATTCTCAATTATAGGACCACAGCCACCACCTCCCACATTATAAACACGACCACTATCATATGGTCACCGTCATCGCCTTAATTAAAGGACCACCAACACCACCTCCAACATTATGAACACCACCACCATCATTATATGATCAAAGTCATCGCCTCAGTTATAAGACCAACGCCATCACCTCCCACATTATGAACACGACCACCATCATTATATGATCACCGCCATCGCCTCAATTGTAGGACTACCGCCACCCTCTCCCACATTATTAACACGACCACAATCATTATATGATCAGCGTCATCGCCTCAATTATAGGACCACAAACACTACCTCCCACATTATGAACACGACCACCACCATTATATGATCAGCGTCATCTCCTCAATTATAGGACCACCAACACCACCTCCAACATTATGAACACGGCCACCATCATTATATGATCACCGTCATCGTCTCAATTATAAGACCACCGCCACCACCTCCCACATTATGAACACGACCACCATCATTATATGATCACCATCATCGCCTAAATTGTAGGACCACCGCCACCCTCTCCCACATTATGAACACGACTAGCGTCATTCTATTAACACCACCACATGTCGCCCACCGTCATTCTATTAACACCACCACATGTCGCACATTAAAGACGATAACCTTAAATGTGTATTAGGCCACCAACGCCACTTACGGCATTATGATCACAACCACCAATATATGTTCACCATCACCCCTACCAGTATTAAGACGACTTCCATTCCCTCATATAGGACCCCCCCCCCCCCCCCCAACACACACACATTGACTGAAGTAACCCTTCTTCCTGAGTCTAATTACGGTATTTGATACTAAATGTTATAGCAAATATTGTATGTTTATATACATGTTTTCTTTTTATTAAAGAAGGTTCCTTTTTCAAACATTCATTATAATATTATACAGTTAAAGAGATACAACTGAGTGTAGTCTCCATCTAAATCACCGCCATTGCCACCAACATGGCGGTTTGCATAACAGCATAGCGTTGTTCCATTTTCCGGGCAAGGGCATCGTGGCCGGGCCTGTAAGGTCGTGACCCTGAGGTGTTTTTTTATACATGCGTCTGTATCTGTGGAATGCCTGCTGTCTAGGCCACAGGTTATAAAGAGATTCCCAAAGCGTGTACTGTAAACCTGCCATATGTTGCCAACCAATCAATTCTTCACATTTCATATTTTTTATTGATATTATTATTTTATATAGATGAGTGGATAAACCATATCGGAGGCGTTTCCTTGTGTAGAGACGGTGTGCTATCTGCCTATTTTATATATAAACATTTAGGGTCTTGCCTATACCATGTTCCGTTTAAAAAAATAACGACGGAATATCATAGGAACATAATTATGATCATATCGGTCATTTAATTTGATTAGGCAATCGCAATGCTGCCACTCTAAATTTAATGGGGGAAACGTATAAAATATTATAAGAAAAAAGTATACAATTGTCTGAAAAATTATGAAACTAGATGTGTCGGAACGACACGAATGCCCCCGCCTGGGGCAAATTAGAAACATTTGTTAAATTTTGTAAATTTTTTTTTAAGTTCAGGAGGTGACGTATGGTCAAAAGTAGGTAAACAAGAGCAAAATGCAAACTCGATCTGTAACGGGTCATTATCAAGCAAAACACCAAAAATCAGGCCAGTATCTGCAGGCATTGTGAAAAAAGTCCATACATGTGCGTTTTTCATAAAAATTTCTGTCTTTCATGAAATTTTCTATGTTCAGGATCTGTCATATGGTCAAAAATAGGTCAACTGGGACGAAACGCGAACTCGATCTGTAAGTGGTCATTATGCGCCCATAGTCCAAACATTAGGCCAGTATCTGTATAAGCATTGAAACTAGAATATTAGCAAAAGCTGATAATCAGTTATAAATTTAAATTGGAGAGGTATGTACCATGTTTCATAACAATCCACCAAATGCTTCCTGAGAAATAAGCTCCTAAGTTTTTTTCTATACTAAGCTCTGTGACCTTGAAAAGTAGGTCAAGATCACCCATCTTTGAACTTGACAAAGTTCATGCAATAGCACTGAAGAAATGAAGTTCCTGTGTTGAATACCTTAGGAGATATCCTGCACAAAAGACCAAAATTGAAAAAATCGATAAAAATGCATTAAAAAATCAGAAATTGTAGGTGGTGCCACCAAAATTGTGCAGCACGCACAGACCATCATTCCAAATGATCATTGTAAGTTTTGTGAAAATCCACAAAATGGTTCCTGAGATATAAACTTCTGAGTGTTTTTGTATAATCAGCTCTAAAACAAAGGAAAATAGGTCAAGGTCACCAATCTTTACACTTGACCAAGATTTTGTTGATATACATCTTCACTGATGATATAAAATTCCAACGGTGAATCCTTTCAGAGATATCCCGCTCACAAAGCCAAAATTGAAAAATCCGATTAAAATTGATTAAAAAATCAGAAAATGCAGGTGGCGCCACCAAAATTGTGCAGCACGTCAGACCATCAGTCCCAATGATCATAGTAAGTTTTGTGAAAATCCACACAATGGTTCCTGAGATATAAGCTTCTGAGTGTTTTTAGCTCAGCTGACTGTAAGTCATCGTGAGCTATAGCGATCACCCTTTGTCCGTCAACCGTCTGTCTTTCCGTCCGTCCGTTAACCTGGCACAAATCGTAACCGCTGGACCTAGAAACTTGCAACTTGACATTCTGAGAGGTCCATGAAAAATCTCCTTGGAAACCAAAAATGAGGTCTCTGTGACCCATATCCTTTGAGCTATGGGGCCCCAAAGTACCCCCCAGAATAGTAAAAAAATTCATACAAAAACTTCAATATCTCATTAACTACATCACTGATGGTCATGATTTTTGGCATACAAATCGTAAACAACTGGACCAAGAATCTTCATTCTTGTAATGCAAAGAGGCCCATGAAAAGTGTCTGTGGAAACCTGAAATTAGGTCTCTGTTTCCCATATCCTTTAAGCTGTATGGCTCCAAAATACCCACCAGGAATAATGAAAAACTTCAATATCTAATTAACTACATCACTGATGGTCATGATTTTTGGCATACATATTGATCATGAGATGTTCCATCAGTCTGCAGACTCGTGGTGCCACCTGTATTTTTTTTTTATTTTTTACGAATTTTTTTTCTAAATTTTTGAGACCTTTAAAGATATGAACATCTGTTAACAGGGCACAAATCGTAAACAACTGGACCAAGAATCTTCATTCTTGTAATGCAAAGAGGCCCATGAAAAGTGTCTGTGGAAACCTGAAATTAGGTCTCTGTTTCCCATATCCTTTAAGCTGTATGGCTCCAAAATACCTACCAGGAATAATGAAAAATTTGATACAAAAACTGCAGTATCTCAATAACTACAACACTGATGTTCATTATTTTTGGCATACATAATTATCATGAGGTGTTCCATCAGTTTCTGCAGACTGGGTGTGCCACCTCTTTTTTTTCATAATTTTACGATTTTTTTTTTCTCTATTTTTTTAGACCTTTAAAGATGTTGTTATCTGTCAACAGGGTACAAATCGTAACAACTGGACCTAGATTCTTCATTCTTGTAATGCAAAGAGGCCCATGAAAAGTGTCTGTGGAAACCTGAAATTAGGTCTCTGTTTCGCATATCCTTCAAGCGTTAAGACTCCGAAGTATCCCTCAGAATAATGGGAAATTTGATACAAAAGATGAAGTATCTGAACAACTACTGCAGAGATCACCATGATTCTTTGCATGGATATTGATTATGGAGTGTACAACAGTTTCTGCAGACTTATTCAATTTTTCGAATTTTTGTCTCTATTTTTGAGACCTGTAAGGATGCTGTCATCTGTTAAAGTGGCACAAATTGTAACAACTGGACCTAGAATCTTCATTCTTGTCATGCAAGGAGACCCATGAAAAGTGTCTGTGGAAACCTGAAATTAGGTCTCTGTTACCCATATCCTTCAAGCTATAGGACTCAGAAGTATCCCTCAGAATAATGGAAAATTTGATACAAAAGCTGAAGTATCTAAACAACTAATGCAGAGATCACCATGATTCTTTGCATGGATATTGACCATGTGTTTTTATTAGTTTCTGCAGAATGGTGGAGCCACCTGTATTTTTTTTTAAAGTTTACGCATTTTTTCTCTATTTTTGAGATATATAAATACAGACACAATTTTGGCCTGTTGGTTAACCTGTTTGATGCTTCAGGTGAATGAGTATATACTACCATTCAGATGATAAAATTTCCTTTTACGAATCTCTTCCCAGTCAGCTGAGCGTCATGACCCATGGGTCACTTGTTCTATAATCAGCTCTAAAATGTAGAAAAATGGGTCAAAGTCACCCATCTTCGAACTTGACCGAGATTTTATCGATATACATCTTCACTGATGAAATAAAATTCCAACAGGGAATCCTTTTAGAGATACCCCGCTCACAAGGTAAAAGTTAACAGACGCTGGACGGACGGACGCCAGACGGACAGACAGGCGGACGAACAGACGGACAGCTTGGGTGACGACAATAGCCCATCAGCCTAAGAGCTGAGGGCTAAAAACGGCTGTACATGTACATTTGTCATGAAAATTTATATTTTTCATGAGATTTTCTATATTTAGGAGCCGTAAAACAATCAAAAGTAGGTCAACCGGGACGAAACGCGAACTCGATCTGTAACTGGTCATTATCTGCCGACACATCAAAAATCAGGGCGGTATCTGCAGGCATTGCGGAAAAAAGTCCGTACATATGCATTTGTAATGAAAATTTCTATTTTTCATGAAACTTTCTATGTTCAGGAGCAGTCAAATGGTCAAACGTAGGTCAACTAGGACGAAACAAGAAGTCGATCTGTAACTGGTCATTATCTGCCCACACACCAAAAATCAGGCCCGTAACTGCTAGCATTGCGAAAAAAAAGTCCGTACATGTGCGTTTTTCATAAAACTTTCTGTCTTTCATGAAATTTTCTATGTTAGGGCACCGTCAAACAGTCAAAAAAAGGTCAACTGGGACAAAACGTGAACTCGATATGTAACTGGTCATTATCTGCCAACACTTAAAAAATCAGGCCAATATCTGCAGGCATTGCGAAAAAAAGTCCGTACATGTGTATTTGTCATGAAAATTTATATTGTTCATGAAATTTTCTATGTTCAGGAGCCGTAAAACGGTTGAAAGTAGATCATCTGGGACGAAACGCGAACTCGATCTGTAACTAGTCAATATCTGCTCACACACCAAAAATCAGGCCAATATCTGCAGGCATTGCGAAAAAAAAGTCCTTACAACTGTTTGATTTCGGAATGACGGAATGACGGACATGGGTAAACCTATATGCCCCGGCCACTTTTTGGCGGGGGCATAAAAAGTAAGATGCAATGCCAAATAGTTCAGTTTGTGTAAAATTTTACAGCATGCGATTCTTCTAAACATAGTTCAGCTATGGAAGTATATATATATATATAAATATATATATATATATATATATATATATATATATATATACATCTCAGTTTTCCATTCAACCAGCGAATTTGAATTTGTAAAATAAGGCAATATCATAGAAAAGTAATCATCGCTAATAAAATGCCATGCATTATTATGAAATATTGACGGAGCATGTCTATACTGCCCTTAGTTGGTTCAAGTTAACAGTCTGTAATCACCCCCTGAAGATAAAGATTTAATAAAAAAATGTATAAAAATGCCTGAAAAAAATATGTTACTTATAAAAAGTATAGAGTGGCAGCACTGAAATCGCTTGTACATTTTAATTCCATTCTGGCATAAGACAGTCAAACGTCTCCATCACATCATACCGTTCGGGTAAGTGAACGGGTGTATGACCTGACAATTTCCAATAACTGTTACAGATCGTTAACACTGTATATATACACATTTATATGATATACGCGGAGAGTTCTATCGCAACGATTCAAAACCTCACAATATCAATATCCATCAGTACCAGACGGAAAGCAATCTCAATTTATATCTGGGTAGCGACGCTTTCAGTGGCTTAAGTGGGACCACTTCCACAAATTATAGCCATCACGAAGGGATATACAAGCAAGCCACGGATCAGCTGGCTCAACAGACACAGAAGAAAATGAGTTATTTAGTTCAGTCAATGTTCTGTTTACACTTGCTTAATCTGTAAATTGGACTTCTTGTCTATAGTTTTGATAGGATGAAGTGGCTGTGGTTGTTGGTTACACAACGCGGGTGGTGTCACGTATCACTTTAGCACTGAGTGAAAATGCCTTTTAATAAAACAATATACAAATATGATTTTAAGTCAGTTATATATATGGATATATAGGATTTGATGACAGATCTGCAAATGCTAACTTAAAGAATATAATTAAAAGACCCTCCTGTCCATTTTGCCACCATGCATGCAATTAACTTGGTGAGCCTTTTATGTCATGGCCGTAATTGTCTAACCCGATCTCTTTTATCGGCCATAGAGATGGTCGTGTTATGTTACTTTTTTGGGTGAAATCATTTTAAAACAATTTATTATGGTATACCCCAATAGGTATATATAGTGATAATACTTCTATAGCTTCCGTGATTAATTCGACCAATAAAGCACCAGAGTTTACAGAATATATATATATATATATATATATATATATATATATATATATATCAACAGCAATCGTTCTATTATACCGCGTGCAAAACCGTTTTGCGGATTCGATCCCCTTAAAATCAGATGAGTTTCCTTGAAATACGCAAACTGCCACCGGATATCCGCTATACAAAAAATCCCATGGACAGGGTAGAGGGAAGGCAATTTTACCCTAAAGGACACCCCAAAAGACATCAAATTAACAGTTTAAAATTTACACCAACCATGCTTCATATAACGTGACATAACTGACTGATGACAAACAAATTACTTATAAGGGATAGCCAATTCACCTTTTAATCCAACACTTATAGATTCATGAGAGTGCATGTTAATTCATGCATGACAAGCAGTCGTAGCCAGGCACTAGTGACATTCTGTCAGTATTAATAATACATGTATGCTAAAACTACAATATGGCTCCCACCATTTTCAATAGAAATATAGGCATCTATAGAAGCGCTTGAGGACTGAATATATGAGTTTATAGGAATTGTCAACCAAGAGAAAATTTAGTAAAATATAGGAAATTATAGGAGACATATTAGGAAAATATATAAAGAAAATATAGGAATATAAAAGAAATATAGGAGTCGTCGGAGGCCCTGAAAATGTCATGCATATATAGATCCATCACACAACAGCTATAGGAAGACAATACATATAATGGTCTAACACTTATAAATATTTGAATATTATATAGTAATTTCACCTCCACAATAAACGGAAGATTACGCCAGCGAAATCGCTGGGCTATTCAAAAATTCAACATTTATCATCTTTAATCGATATGCCAAAAAATTGTAACAGCGAAATTGTACGATTTGAAGTTAAATTTAAACTGTTTATAGTTATACGGAAAAGTGATGATATATAGATGACTATGAAAATGGGATGGGGGGGGGGGGGAGAGAGAGAAAATGAAATGAGACACAAACGATGAAATTTGGTTGCACAAAAGATGGCATTTGGGTGAAACAGTTTTACATGTTATGAATACCTCATTGATAACCCTATATATACATATATATATATATATATATATATATATATATATATATATATACTATAGAGTTAGTACATATTCATGGAAACAATACAGGTTTTCCTTCCTTTCACGAAGCAAATACTTTGGAGCAACATTATGCACTATATACCATCCTCAACAGAGAAATTTTAAGACTAAGGAGAATGGTTAGGCCAAAAAAAAGGTATGGTTCTCAGGTAATTTTTTTTCAGAAACCAGTAAGGGCGGGCGTTTCTTTTTTTCCCCCTTTTTTGTGTTTCGACAAAAATGTCATATATGATCAGGGAAAAGCATTTTTTCCTAAACAGGTAAAAGCACTAAATAACAAAGGAAAACTTAGAAAATTTGTATCATTTTATCTTGTTAAAAGATGAAAATCAAAATAAAAATTTTTGATGCGGGGGGTTAAAATTGACGTGGGCGGTGCTTGAGAACCATACCTTTTATTTGTTTGGCCTTAGAAAATAATTTTGGCACAAGAAGGCGACCTATGACTGGTAGAGTTGGGTTGAAAAGGGTTGCTCCCTCCCGGGTTCTGGAAAATAATTGAAAAATCGACCAATAATTAGAGCAAATTGTAGGCGCTTAGCAAACTTGTGGCACAGAAAAATATATTTTAAAACTTCTGTAATCCTATAAACCAGAAAATCCTAAATGAAGTACGTCGAGAAGTCTTTATTATCTCCTCTGTTAAAATGATTACGTTAATGACAAAATGACCATGGTTTACTGTACCTTCAATGACAATAAAGTATACATCATGAATATAGTGCACATCATAACCTTGTTCATGATCACCATGCACATTGTCAATACTTGAGTTACTGTCACGGCTCACACGATCACAGAAGGCATTGACAAAATGCAATAATTCTCCTTGAATGTTTACAGTTTTCAGTTTATCCATTCTTCCCGGCTTTTCAAACTACCAGCAAATACTAGAACATGTAGACATGCAGGATACACACATGCATGCATTTGCAGGCGCAACAGAAACTACTGGTCAATGCATTTCTAGTCTTGCTTTTGGTATTTTGTTCCATATATATACATAAGTGTATATGACGGAAATTTACTTTGAACAGAGCTATATATAGCGTATACGGCCTGCATGGCTTCTTTGATGTCCTTTCAGGTATTATATATAAACTGCTTCTACATCAATCGGGGAATTAAAGCCACAATTTTGTAGCTTATTCAATAAGAAGATATACGAAATGGAGACCACTATATATAGCTTAAACAATTCATTGACAAGATTTATGTTGCAGCACCCTCAAAACACATGCACGCCCCTGGGAAAAAGATTAGGAAATTATCTGATACAGTTCAGATATATATACATGCATGTATGACAGTTAATGAAGGAAAAACATTGTTTTATTGAAAATAAATGCTGGTTTACTGCTTACATCAGTTGAATGGTTGAAAGGACAAATTGGTGCCTTCCTATAGACATGAAGAAATAGAGAAGATTACATAAATGCACTGTAACCATGCATGGTTACATATTGTGGAGAAGAATAATCAGTGGGGTATAAAAAGTGTAGAGAGGTATGTGAAAATAATGAATATTGTAATTATTTTGGTTCGGTTTTAATTGTAATTCTCCAAGGCAAAGCTCTTATAGAGGTTAGTACTATAAGAAAATACATAGAATTGTATTATTAAATATATTCCTATAGAGTCATGAGTAAAGGTGAACAAAAGCATGAGGAATTGTTATGATATACAAGATTGTCAGGTATATAAATATACTAATAATTAACGATATAAATTACCATGGGAAATAATCGATGACTAGATTATCCATGAATCCCTATTTAGGCTAATTAATAAGATATTAACTTCAAATTGTTGGCTTGATAACTGAAAAGGAAGTAAACCGTTCCTTCTGTTTTAGGGAAAGGAGATAGACCCTGAGGTAACTATAGTGTCTATTTCATTGTGAAACAAAGAATTATTTTTGGAACAAATCAGAAAAGTACTGCATTTTTTTTTTAAATTGAAATAGTGTAGTCCAGATATAATTATACTTTTATTCTTAAAAACAGAATACATTCAGTTAAATAAGAGAATAAAGTCATTACACTGCTTCGAATGAAGAACAGATATATACACACACACACATATATATATATATATATATATATATATATAAGCACACACATGCATGCAGGTATGTATATAAATATTGTTGATATGCATATATATATTAGCGAAAATTATTCGGAACTTAACTCAAGCCAGCTCGTTTTAGCTCCACATTCAAGAGAAAATAAAGAAATAGACAAAAATATAAATAAAGATGGCGCCATCAGTCTGGCTCAAATGAAACCGCTATCTAAAGAAATTAAAACAGAGACACTATGTCATGACAGCCCTTGAAGGTGTTGCCCAAATGTCTTAACAACAGTGCACGTTTTCAAGCATGTACAAACACTTAATTGCTGTACTGTTGAGATTTCGTAATTCTGTCTGCATGAAGAGGCCTATTTCATTTGCGCAAGTGCTGGGATACATACACAGACGCGTGTACATCATTCACATACGTCACAATATTTCAGGAGCTGATCATATCGTGATGGCGGTATATTGTCTGGAATTGTAACATGATCTATGATCATGTACAGTCACTGTTCGCGCCAAAACAACGAGCAACATGTAATGCTGAGCCTTGCTTGCTCTGACAACTAAGGCTACCCGCTACATATTTTGTAAAAAAACATTATTGTGCTAAAAAGCTGGCCGGTGGTATATACATTCGCGAAGGGACAATCAGTCAATGACAGGTGAGATTTACTTTTATTTCTCAGCCAAATTAAGATTGTTATATATAGACGAATCAAAGTGCGTGCACGTGTAACCACGCACGTTTACATCTATATATCCCGTGAAAGACAATCCCACAAACTCTTCTCGTGTTTATGAAATAGGCATTAAAAGAACAATTTAGCTCTTCAGATCATCCTTTAGGACAGATTTTACAATTAAAAACTTATTTTTAATTTAGTTTAATTCATCTTGTCACATAAATACACAAGTGTGAGTTATAGACTAGTCCTTCATGTTTTATATATATATATATATATATATATATATATATATATATATATATATATATATATATATATATATATATATATATAAACGGGTGGTCCCAGCAAAATATATGCATATATATCGATGGAAAATTATTGTTCAATGCTTGCATATAGAAAGTATGCACGCAGACTTAAGGCTTTTGATGTTTATATATATATACTTAAATATATATTCTTTTGATAAGGCGGATAAAATGTTACATGTGGCTTACAATAGCTTTTAAAATGAACAATCTGATTAACATAGTTTCATTGGTTACGTTTTTATATATATACTTGAAAGGTATATGTTCGCACAGCTGCATGGTAATTTACGGCAACTCAATGTATCAATATGTATATATATATTTACATTTCCATGAACTGATTGACATTTATCAAATTATATAATAAGGAACCTATCAAAATATATAATTATAAATTGTTGAAATCAAAGAATTTCTGTATATATATATATATATATATATATATATATATATATATATATATATACAGAATGAAATTTTGTAAAGAAATATATATTTCTAAAAGTTTTTAATTTAGAATTCAGTGGTTAATATCAATTATATAGTTAAACACATGAATGCAATTATCCGGCACAATATTATATTTAATTTATTCAAACTGAAAACGTATGTGATCACAGTAATGACTAAATATATAGTCATCCTCGAGCCAAACAAATTAGTAAAATTTTCAATGATTCTGAAAATTTAAAAATTGTAAGTAACGCACTTCAGTTGTTAAGATAAAAGTTATACTCTGTTTCTGTATAATTATATATTAAAGGGGCTCACTTCGGTCTTGCGTTATCTGATGTTAAAATTACTTGCCATTGAATACATCCCGATAATTATTTGGAAAGAAATCATCACCTTACGTTGCAAAAACATTTGAGAAAAACAATCAATTTAATATTTAAAATCGATTTCATTACAATATGTAGAATGAGGTGACCGGGTCATGGACGCCTTATTGATTGGATGTTTGGTGCATTTATAACTTTTACCATAAATATAATAAAATATTCAGTAATTTTAAAGACCTCGAAAGGCAGGTCAAGGTGACCTTCCTTCGAACATGACCCAAAATTGTGTTGGTTTCCATCTGCCCATAAGGAATAAGTACCCTGAAAAATAGGCCAAGGTGACCCATTTTCGAATTTTAAACGATATTTGTTCGAATACATCTATTCTGTTAGATAAGCAACAATCGGGAAGCCGTGGTTTTTGTATCTATATGACATGTGGGGGGGGGGGAATCGTTTAAATACTGCATGCATGTCTATATATGGAATGGGGTTTCATATATCCGGGATTAGCTATTTGCAGCAAGTCCTTTCTTCCCATATAAATATCAAAATTTCGCCAATAAATGGATATATGTTCCGTCATTTTAATACATGAACATAATTGGCCTCCACTCCTCTCAAATCGGTGGCCCCTGAGAGAATAAAATGACTTGGTGAATAATAAAATCACACTTTTCCCTCGTCGTGCTGTCGTGCTTTAGAAGCCTTGTTTCTCTTTTGATTTTGTCGAAAATGTCGCATGCAAGGTCGGATATCACACGCACACACATACATATGAATATATTTAAACAGTAAAACATCCACATTACGGACACTGACGGGGCCGGATATTTTGCCAGCAATAGAAAGGTGCCCTTAGTAGGGAGGTTATAGATTTCGGGACCTATTTTCAAGTGGCCGTAAATAGGAGGTTCCCTAAGTATATACAGAGGTTCTCGTATGAGATGAGTTTCACTGTATATATTTATATACATAATTTATATTTATATAATATATATAAACCGTAGTTGACGTATAATCTGCATATGTTTGTTGGTGTCCATGCATGAGAAAGAGAGAGCGCTTGAGAGCTTATACTATATATGATAATAATATATTGCAGGAAGTTTAACTTTAGGAAGTATAACATACTTACAAATGTTGTCTAGTAAACATAACAATTAACATGTACTCACGCCATAAGTGACTAATATACATTTGTAGGTGCCCATTCATGTAACTCCACAGCGGGCTATAAACATTTACAGACACACAAGTCATGTCAAATGTCCAATGCCATACTAATACAATATATATCCAAGACCATACACCCATCACCATAGACTCGATCGGTGATAATACACACAATAACTGCGTACATTATACGCAGAGAGCATTATGACAATCACTCTACAGTAACTGTCGCCACCTAGTGGTCAGTTAGAGTATGTTGTCAGCAGCTCACGAGTGCAACGGAACGAAATATCAAGATTGCCTAAGAACAGACACACACACAGAAGATGAGAGGACACCTTATAGAAAATGCAAATATTAATCATAGACTAAATAAGCTGTTTGATCAAATGAATGCTTATATGAAGAACACTGTTTTCTCATAAAATATCTTCAATAAAAATAATGATAATAATAATAATGAATCCTACAGTCTCAAATAAATATGATAGCTCAATACACTGAGGCCAAATCTTTTTTTTTTGCAGACGGACCACATGCTATAACACAAAAACAGCATTATGGATATTCATGAACCAAAATTAAAACTCTTTCTCTCTCTCTCTCTCTCTCTCTCTCTCTCTCTCTCTCTCTCTCTCTCTCTCTCTCTCTCTCTCTCTTGCACATGTTATATTCCGCCGGTTAATCAATTTATTGAATGCAAAACCCACCTGTCGACAAAATATTAATGTTAATATATTTTTGCCTATGAACCCTCCCCCCCCCCCCTTAAAAAATAAAAAACACAGAATAATAAATATATATTTAATCACCTTGTATATGGTGTACTTAACGTACATTCTCTCATATTTCCGGATGTTCCAAGTTCTTCTATTTACAAACACAATGCATTGTACATCTCTGAACACATTAATCCTCGTTAAATGCATTTTCAAATTTGAAAAAATAAACCGCCCTCTGCATGGTACGATTAGAGATGTATATCTGACAAGGACTTCGTTGTTCCCGCTAAAAAAATCATATATATTCACAGAATTAAGAACAAGGGTATGCGCGAGGGCAACCGTTTCTGGCTGTTATGTATGTATATATATATATATATATATATATATATATATATATATATATATATATAATTTATTTTAATAACAATCAGAGGGGAAAGAGGGATTAACAAAGTTAATTTATTACAAAAAGTTGTTTCGATATATAAATATACATTTACAAAATTTTGCTCAATTCAATCTATAGTTTAGAAGAAAAAATATGTGTAAACAAAAGACAAAAAATAATATTAAACGAAATTTGTTTCTCTGTAATATATATATATATATATATATATATATATATATATATATATATATATATATTGTTCCATATGCATGGGTCGACAGTTCCTTTTCTTTGTTATGTGGGATCATTATAAATCAGGAAATATTAGACTGCCTTATCCACTCATCTATACATTAAATGTAAGTAAACAATGTTGACAAATCATTATATGTACATCTCAAGCTGTGGATAAATTTAAATCTTATATTGAGGAAGATATATATCAAACCATAACTTCTTGTTGTTTATACAGACAACAGACTAAAACCTAGTTTTCGATGAACACTTCATGACTTCAATAAATTACATAATATTATCCTTAATTACATGTACTACATTAAGGGTTATCTACACAATTAAGTGAAAAACTGATTTATTGCTGAGGCATCAAGCCTTAATTAATTGGATGATGCTTATTTCATTTTCATTTGCTATTTATAACTGTCTTAATCATTTTATACGTATAAAAATTAAGTTCATCGCATTTATATAAAAGGGCATTTCAGAGAAGAAAATCAAGTAGATTATAATTTGTATTAAGGAAAGGTTGTTGCAGCATTTTTCCTTAAAAAAATTCCTGGATCCAGACCCTGATCCGGATCACCACCACAATTAAGTCGTTATTTTGCTTCTATCATTGTCGAGCTATCCTGAAAATTTCAAAATCCGTTGATACCTTTTTGAGTAATTTTGCTATAACAGACAAACAGACAGACCAAAAACATTACCCCCGCCCTGTAAAACCGGCAATGTGTGTAAAGTGTAATGTAATGTTATTGCAAGGGATTATAAAAGTATATCTTACCTTATCTTAAATGTAAAATATACATGTTCATGGTTCTATTTATGGTTTAACACTAATTGCTTAATTATATAGATATGTCTTTGGGTATAAATCACTGAAAAAAAGAGCTAGATTGTTTCCTTGCAAATTTTTTTATTCATTAATTTTAAATTTCATATAGGAGTGTATATGCCATAAAGTTACAATTATAAACCTTTTTATGATGTATTGTATATATAGAAAAATAAATATACTATGAGTGGCCGAAAAGAGTACTGAAAACTTAAAATGCTATAACCTGGTATATAAACCAAACATAAACTAATTAACTGTGCTATTAAAATGCACAAGTGCTAAAATTAAGTTAATCTGTAGATAGCTCTTTTCCATCTGGGCTTTGGCCTTAACACCCGAGCATATTATACAGGCTCATCAGACCGGTGCTTATCCCGGTGTAACAGGCCAGATTATACCCCCTGCCCAGTTTATACCCGGGTATATTTTAGCCTAGGCCAGATTATACCCCGGGGTATATTCCGGCCTAGGCTGTTTTATTCCCCTCCAGGCCAATTTATACCCCTGACACGGATCACAGAAACTGACATGTATCAGGCCAGATGCAGATATCCATTTGATCAACAGTATTTAAACATATATACCTAATCTTAATTCTTATAAATTATTTGTAATATCTATTTTCTATCACCACGCATTATTAAATATCAGATTAAAATAATTAAGGGCTACTCCAAACCATGGATCATTCATCCTGTGGAATATCCATGATATCAGAATCATGTGTGAATTTAAATGTAAGTTTAATTCAACACTGTCACGTTAAGACTTACAATATTAGTATTGATACGAAATAACTATAGAGAATAACATATTTAGTAACTTCCTTAAGCCAAAATTTATTCAATTGAAGTTACATTAGCACTGTACTTTTATATACTTTTATAAATATTTGTACATCGTGTTACTATTTGCAGATAGAGTTATTTTAAATGTGGATATTGTGTGGTCGGTTTGAACTAACTTGAACTCTCATATTAGATAATGATATAATTTCGGAAAATCCAAAGACATAACACTGTTATGAAGTATAACGCGTTTATACACACTTACATACCGATCGCCTTAGATATCATTCACTTATACACTCGATTGTTACATTAAATTAATAAAAACACTGACAGAAGGCGAGTCATTTCGTAAAAAAATACAATTGTTTAAGGTATAAAGCACAGTTTTTAAAAGCAACAGGGGGTATAATCGAGCCTAAGGGGGTATAAAATGGACTAGGCCAGAATATACCAAAGGGTTTGATCTGGCCTGGCCCATTTTATACCCCGGGTATAGTTTTGGCTAGGCCAGATTATATCCGGGTATACAATCGAGGGGGGCTATTCTGGCCTGCTACACCGGTTAATGAAGCGTGATGCGAGGACTCCTCTTGCATAGATGGGACGCTTTAGTCCAACGCAGGATACCTTCCCAGTATTTACTGGTATACCCATTTCTACAGCTGGGTGGACAGAGGCACACTTGCCTGGCCCATGGGTCTTGATATATACGGTCGGGGTCTGACCGGGAATCGAACTCACGACCTCTCGAGCATGAGCCTAACACCTTAACCATTACACCACCGCCCCCTATTTAGTGATCAGTTAATTTCACGTTCAAGCTAGCACCAAATATCCAATCGGTTTTTCATTCTAAAATAAATAACTGCACGGACAAAAGGAATTGGAGATATATATACCATCAGGACTGGATAAGGCTGCATACCAATAAACAATAAATTGAATTTAAATAATCTTTATACACATGGAGTCTTTAGAGAGAAACCATAATTTTTTATACAGTGTTACTTAAAAGGGCGAACAAACGTGACATTTTAGTTGATTTATGATAGAGAAAAAAAATCAAAGAACTGATTGGTCCGAGTTTTATGTCAAAATTTACAAAATGGCAGATACATTTATTCTCTTATATATTTATGTATATATATATATATATATATATATATATATATATATATATATATATATATATATATATATATATATATGATTTTGATTTGATGATTTAATGCAAAATATATTTATTCGGCACCTTTGAGACTTGAAACTTTGAGCTCAAAATCGTCTTCTTCCATGCACAAAAAAGACTATAAAATATGAATTCTCGTGCATTGCCTAATTCCGGTTGTCCAAGACAACACTATAAAGATTTTCTGCATGATTTTGGCTTTCTATAGGTTCAACTGTCCTTTTCTTTGTTAACCCCAAAGAATATATATATATATATTTGTGTGTGTGCATGTTTGTGTGTTTCGCATATCATCAGTGTCTATAACTATATAAATGTTGAAGTTATATTCGCATTGTGAAAGAACTTATTCCTTTACTTTCCCCTATCCTGCATAGGATCTAGGTTAATGGTTTTGAATGTTTAGTACGAATTGTTAAATAGCTGATGAAGCCACTTTTTATATTCATGTATATTCGGTTAATGTTCACCAAAGTCGGCCATCTTTATCACTCTCTAGATCTATCAGTTCCCCAAATGATAAAGTGACATACATGAAAGATGAAATGGCTCGAAGGTGTTCCATCATATACGTTCAAAAGATCATTAAGGATGTTATAGGTCCAACCTGACCATACCTTTGAATGTTGCGCTGACGTACATTTGAATATTTTCGACCAATAAATAAATGCAAACCAGACAATAAAAAAAAACAGTAATGCAAGGTATACATTTTATTTGTGTCTGTGTCTGTATTAAAAACAATGTTTATATACTTCAGATATATGGAATACATGCACTACAAGAAGTTAACGTACATTATATGTAGATATTTTGTGAGTCATGTCGAAAATATTGAGAACTAGTTCATTTTTACCTCAAATTATAAGTTCTTTCTCGCTCGGCTGCTTGACTATTATCTCATCTAAACGGGTGGCGTTCCTTCTTTTTCTTTCCATTATATTCACCTCGCTATAGCCAAACATGCTATTCTACTTTTAACAGCTCGTTTCCCTTTTGTATATACAGTCTGATATATATAATTTTTCATTTATAAGCTTACTTTCCAATCAATTTACTTAATTACAACAGCTAATACAAAACAATGCAAAGTGCCATCCAGTCAGACTGCACAATGTGAAATTCTATTCGCCATTACCTCATTTCCAAAAATGCCATGGTTTAGACTATAACATAAGTGTCCTTTGATTTTTTCTACGTCAAATTGTCAATTCGGAGGTCTTGGCATCTTCTAATGGGAACAACATCAAACATGTGACCCATGGGCATGACGCTCAGCTAACTAAGAAGGCATTCACAAAACGAATTTTATCATGTGAATGCCAAATTTTGTAGGTGGTATCCCCATTCAACTGAAGCTTAGCTTGGAGGTTATAGGTAACAGAGACATTCAGGTTTCAGTGGAGATTTTTCATGGACCTTCTTGGATGTCAAGTTAGAAAATTCTAGGTGCAATGGTAATTATTTGTGCCCTGTAAACAGACAACCACATCTTTAAAGGTCTAAAAAACAGAGAAAAAAATCGAAAAAATCTAGGTGGCACCACCAGCCTGCAGGAACTAGTGAAACACTCCATAATGTATATGCATGCAAAGCATTATGGTGATCAAAGCATTATTTGTTGAGATACTGGAGCTTTTGTATAAATTTTTAATTATTCTGGTAGGTATTTCTGAACGCCATAGCTCGCAGGATTGGGTTACAGAGAAAAATACGTAAAAATTAAAAAAAAATACAGGTGGCGCCACCAGTCTGCAGGGTTTGATGACACACTCCATGATGAATATGCATGCAAAGAACCATGGTGTATAATGCATTAGCTGTTCAGATACTGGAGCTTTTGCACAAATTTTTTTTTTTTCAGGGGGGGGTGGTTAACTTCCAAGCCCCATAGCTCGGAGGATATGGGTAACAGAGACCCAAATTCAGCATTCCAAGGATATTATGTTAGGGGCCTCCATGGATGTGAAGTTAGAAGATTCTAGGTCCAGTGGTTACAATTTGTGCCTCGTTAACGGACAACTGCTGCTTTGATCGTCTCAAAAATAGAGGAAAAAATCGTAAAAATTAGGGAAATCCAGTCTGCAGGAACTGATGAAACACTCCATGATCAATATGCATGCGAAAAAAATATGGTGCATTAGTTATTCAAATACTGAAGCTTTTGTATAAAATGTTAATCATTCGGGGGAGGGGATGGGTGGGTTACTTCCATGCCCCATAGCTCAGAGAATATGGGAAACAGAGACCTAATTTTAGGTATGTCAAGATAGAAGATTCTAGGTCGAATGGTTACGATTTGTATCCTGTTAACAGACAACCACATCTTTGAAGGTCTCACTGAGGAAAAAATGCGTTAAAAATGACAAAAAACGCAGGTGGCGCCACCAGTCTGCAGGAATGATTAAATACTCCGTGATCAATATGCATGCAAAAAATCATGGTGATCAATGCGTAAGTTGTTCAGGCACTGGAGGTTTTGTATCAAATTTTTAATTATTTTTTGGGGTACTTCTGAGCCCCATAACTCAGAGGATAAGGGTAGCAGAGACCTAATTTCAGATTTTCCAAGGAGACATTTCATGGACCTTCCTTGATGTCAAGTTAGACGATTCTAAGTGTAATAGTTACGATTTGTGCCCTGTTAACAGATGACCAAATATTTGAAGGTATCAAAATAGAGATAAAAATTGCGTACAAATTCGAAAAAAAAAAATGACAGGTGGCGCCACCAGTCTCGTCAAGTAAAACAATTCCAGGCCCAATGGTTACGGTTTGTGCCCTGTTAACGGACAACCGCATATATGAAGGTCTCAAAAATAGAGAAAAAAAAATCGAAAAAATCTAGGTGGCACTATTCTGATAGGTATTTCTGAGCGCCATAGCTCGGGGGATATGGGTAACAGAGACCTAAGTTCAGGTTTCAGAGGAGAAATAAATAGAATACATAGAGAAATATGCGTAAAAAATTTGTAAAAAATACAGGCACCGCCACCAGTCTGCATGAACTGATAAAACACTCCATGATGAAAATGCATGCAAAAAATTATGGTGATTAATGCAATAGCTGTTCAGATACTGGAGCTTTTGTATCAAATTTTTAATTAATCGGGGGGGGGGGGGGGGGGTTATTCTGATCTCCATAGCTCGGAGGATTTTGGTAACATGCAGAGATCAGAGACCTAATTTCAGGTTTCCAAGGAGATTTTTCATGGACCTCCCTGGATGTCCTGTGAGCAGATTCCAGGTCCAGCGGTTACGAGCTATGCCTGGTTAACGGAGAGCCAGACGGACGACGGACAAAGACCAAACACTATAGCTCAGATTACTTTTAGCACTTAGGACTTCGGACCCCCTGGACAGACCCCTCCCCCCACACACACCATGGATCCGCGTGTTTTCAGGTAAATTATGTGACATCAAACAGTATCTATATCTAATGAAATACTTGAACATCGTACAAAACCCATCTCCTCCTTGACCGCCACTATATAACTAGATATATGCCTTCTAATGGGGCTGCCCTACTTAGGCGACTCTAAAGCCGACTCTAAGCAACCCGGCTGTCGCCTAATGGTCGCCGAAAAACAGGCCATAGGACCTCCGGTACGACAAAAGTCTACGACAAGCTACAACAGGTGGACGACTGCCTGACGACACAATCGCCGCGACAAAGGACAATCACCTACGACAACCTACGACTACATCTACGACAACTTACGACTAAACCGGCGACAACCTACGACAGCAGAATCCATGCTACGTCCACCCGCGACAAGTTTCGACGAGTATCTACCCAGTACTATGTGAGAGCCAGAGACAAGGATGGGCCCTGTATCAAGTACACCAGCCCACGACAGGACCTACGACAACCCACGTCACCTGGCGACAGCCTACGACAGGACGTACGACAACCAACTTCACCTGGCAAAAGCATCTACGCCAGTAGAAGATAGGCTACGCTCACTGGCGTAAAAAATGCTGTCGCCTGAGAGTTTTGAACATGTTGAAAATCCAGCAGCGACAAGTAAGAGGCCACGCTTCTGGGGGCGACTACAGGCGACAAAACAGGCGACTATGAGGCGACAGCAAACATCACATGTATAGGAAATATATTGTTCCTCAAGGCTGTAAGGTCCTTGGAATACAGAAGATCTTCCTTTTGCATGACAGAAAAATAGTAAAGAGTCATTGTGAATCTAGTCTAAAGGTCCTGGTGAGTAAAATATTTTACCCCTTAAAATATATAGTTTAAATGCAACTTTAATTCGAGGTATATTTATGATTATCAAAACATTTTGATGATACAACATGATATCAACCGGACACTAAGGGACTGCAGAAGGAAATGTTAAAAATTCTACATTTCATTAAATTCAAATCGTCCTTGCATGGTATCATATCCAGGCGGTCAGTGACTAATAAATGAGTCAAAAGCCGTCAGCAGGTGTTACGTGTGAGACGAGGAAATTCCTATAAACAACTAAATACTGCGCAGAAGCGATATGGCCTAATATACGTACCCGTCAGTGGGACACGAACAAAATAATGACCTCGTTAAAGAACAATGCATGCCCTCTATGTTTGGCAGATGTTATATTTGATACCATTCAATGTAGACATTTAATAATTTTATGAATACGTATATGAAATATCAAAGACCGTATTTATTCACTTATTTCGTTTATACAGGTCTATATACGCCCTTCACACCGTACTCTTACATATACACTACATACCTATATACGTGCATTTGGGAAATTTCAATCAATTTTTCACACCCAAAGCTACGTGCCTCTCCTAGCAAACCTGCATATTTAATTTCGCAAACTATATGTGGACCAGCCATGGTAAATTAGGTCAAACATTTCATCTTAACATTCAATTCAAGTTGAAATTCTTTTTCCTGTTATCCTTTTGACAACTGACAAATTTCAATTTCACGAATAAAAAAATATTTATTAAATATATTAATTATAATATTTAATAAATATATTAATATTTATAACAAGGGCCAAAATAACATCACTTAGATTACCTGGAAGATGCAAATGAAGTACTCATGCAAGCTTAATATATTACTCATCCATATACAGCTCATGATACTGTGTACAGTAGAACGCCTGTATTACGGTCACCATCGGGACTGGATAATAGTGGCCTTAATACAGGAGTGGCCGTTATTCAGGACACCAGGATAGGGGTTAAAATGTAACACAAAACCAAGTTTAAATCTTTATTACAATCAATAAAATAAACGTATATATAGAGTATTAATATATATACTGTTATCAATAAGAAATAAAATATTTACAATCACGTCAACCCTATTTATAACAATAACCAGCAATATATAAAAAATACAGTGTTAGTTATTAAATTACAAATTGTATATCCATAATATTTGTACAATTTTAATGTTTATTTTGCATTCATAATTATACAAGTATGAGTAAATTGTGCCATGTTTGCCGCACTGGTTTTCGTTTGATGTACGTGTTCACAATCACATTAAAGAAAGTTTAAAGATCAACAGTTTGCCTAACGTTTTCCTGTGGACATAATCATCGGGACCCGCTGAATGTCAATCGTTAATTAAATGACAAACACCCTGATTAAGATCCGGCTCGCACGACTGATTCCCAAACATACACGCAGGTGGGACACATGCCTTACTATTGTGCATACTAATGGGGCTGAGTGGGGTAGTACGACGCTGGCTACGTGTCCAACAACTCAGTCGTGGTAGAGTGGCACTAATTGACAGATAGGAATATGTGAGAGCGGACACTTGTGTAATGATATTGTGGTCAGAAGTGGCCGCTCGATTTGTTAAGCCCATGTCACGGAGTCACTGCATGCCCCTGACCGTAATTGAGGCGTTTCCCGGCCTGCGGGACCGAGAGACCTGGCCGAAATACGGAATAGAGGAGTGACCGTAATTGACAACAAAATGATAAAGAAATATAACGGTCGATAATTCGGGACCGGAAAATCTGACCGTTATAGACGTATTGACCTTATTGAGGCGTGGCCGTTAGCAGGCGTTTTACTGTGTATATATATATATATATATATATATATATATATATATATATATATATATAGTACACACACATATATATATATATGAGATTTAAATGTATAAGCTCACAGTCTGCATGATATATCACTATATTGTCAATTGCCTACCGGTATACTTAAGCTATATATATATATATATTTATTTATATTGCTCTTCTTTTATCCATGTATACATATACGTTCTCCCTATAAAAGTGAGAATATATAATGTGAAACCTATACATATGTTGATAAAACCAACTTGTTTATACCTTCGATAAGCTGATAAACCATTATATTATGTTGCGGCGTCCTTGGATTATATCTTTAATGCAGAAAAGGTAAGGTTATATAGTCAATCTTGTTGGATCGTTCACTTATATTATCATATAAGTGTTATGATAACAAGATTGTTTTTCTTGAAGAACAAGTACTCTGGCAAAGAAACAAGAACAGGCGTCGTTCATAAGGCGTATTACATGCATGGTCTGTTTATTCATATGCAAAAATTCTGTGCCTTGCATAGATAAACATATTTCAGAATCAAGCACACAATATTAAGATACGCCCATGTTATACATGATAATATATAATGATCATATTGGATACGATGACTTACAATGCTTCGTAATTGTTCCTATACAATATCACTTGTATTTGACTTTAAGGAAGCGTTTCACCCACGCACATGCAAACACGCGTATATATACGCCTTCATCTGTGCGTATACATATACACTGTGCGTTGTGAGCTATTTGGACAAGTAAATTTACCCATGTGAGTAAAACCTAACTGTACATGTATAATGTTTAAACTTTGTTGAGACCGGCATGTTTCTAATAGACTACTAATGAAACTAATTAAATTAAGCAGCTAGAAGACGCTATGTGCATTTGTTTACTGCATGTTTCGTTATAGATAATTGCTTTGTCATGTTTGATCCAGCAAAATTCAATATGTTTTTGCACCAAACCAATTATAGTGTGAACTCCTTGTTTTGCTTTGTTACATCCATTTTCAACAGGCGAACAAGTACAAAATTAATCCCAATATTAATCTTGTGCTCACGTGTAGATTTATGTTTGGTTTTCTTGTTACCGTAAGACCTAACCGTATTGTGATCCATGCAACATTTACAACAACTTCAGTTTCTATTTTATATAAGCAAGCCATGAATCTGTTCATATTACATAATAAATACTTATTAATTATGGTAACATATAATATATACTTTCCCCTCACCTCCTGCAGGTCATGCAACCATGCATATTTTTACTCATGTTAATTTGCCCCGAGAGAATTTATTCTCGTGTATATTCTAGCGTATACCTCTTCAGGTATTTCTACTCAAAACTAAGGCGTACACTCTGGCCTATATTTCCTGCTTGTGCTCGTTACGTTATATGCGAGGTAATAAACAACTATGGAACTGGGCAGATTTAAAACAGTTTTTATCAAAATGGAAGAATGTTGACGTATAGACACAGGGTTTGATAAGCTCGATCGGTATACAGTTCAATACAACCGTGTACAACTGTTGCTAAATCAGAATATGACAAGAGGGAAGTGGTACACATCGCGGTCACGTGAGTATATAGTTGCTCACGTGATGAAACAACTTGCACGCTAGGTTACAAACATAAACATTACAAAAGACCACGTGTCAGGTATAGGCCTACATGTGTACACCATGCTTGCAGTCAACCAGACTTAGCGAGTACACTGCATTCACTCTTCATGGTCAGGACTGATTGCAATTTGTCGTACCATCGTGTGTTAAAATAGCACTACTCCTATTTATTTGTGAGGAAGTAATCCTAAATATAAGTTAAAACGCAAGATATTCCACAACCTCGGGTGCGTGTTATCCTTTACCTTCTGCATATTATACTGAACCGTGGGCTTTCGTATAGAGAGCACCGTATTGATTATTCATGTTAATTCCAGCGTCAAATTGTGCTGACGGTGTATGGAAAGTAAATAAACAGCTTGTTCCCGGCTTGTGCTACTTGTACAAGTGACGATACCATATAGATTTACCAATCTATATTAGGGTCAGCGCTTGTATAGTAACCTGGTTTGGTACCAAATAGGCCCCGCCCATGGCACGCGGGCCAATTGGCTGTGCGCGCGCATTAATAATTAATACAGGGGATTCCACTGCGTGAGCTGACTTCATGGGTTCTATATAAAGCTCAGACAACAAAGCGAGTACAAGCAAACCACGAGCCGTGCCGAACACGGCAGCGACAGGTCTGGGCGTGTTCACGCTGTCGTGTGGATCTCCTCATAGGCTCATATACCACAACTCTACACTGTATTACCAGTAAGTACTACAAGTAAACGTTCACTTTACAACACCTCCAACCAACACATTTTACAATCCAGTTATACACACTCAATAGATCTCGCGTTAATTACTAAAGTTACGTTGACTAGTAATTTTCCCGACACGTGCATTTTTTAAAGGACATTAGAACTTTCTAGTTGTTTTACTTTCCTGACAACATGGAATTACCTTGAGTCAATCGCACGATGATTAAAGGTGTTGCATCAGAAGTCGAAAGTCTCTCCGCTCTAGACTGATCGTTCGCTCATTCATGTATACGGCTTGGTAAAGAAAGGACATACCTCTGGAAACTGCATTATATGTAGTTTAAACTTCATTTTTGGTATAAAGGTAATCTACTTAATTATACCATATCACTTACAAACATCCATGGAGGGTGCCTTAATTTGTTTTTAATTTGATATATTATAAATGCTTACTTATAATATAATTTATCATCTTCAAAATTAAAGGACGTAGTTAGCATTTTACATAATTTATATAATTAATTGACGCGGATTTTCAAGCACTTAGTACTTAGTGATGGACAACATTTTCTTACATTTAGTTGAAAGTCTTTTCAACAATTTCCTGTGTTAGTTACGTGTTATACATTTATCTACTCCTAATCAAGTGGGTGCTTAATTACAACTGATGTGTCACATGTGTGTAGTTATTGCCGATATACAATAAGCCTTATTCCTGTGGTTACTGGTTTTTAAATATTATATTTACATTCAAACTAGTTAAAATGTCACGGTGA
Source organism: Sipunculus nudus (assembly GCA_026874595.1). Lineage (NCBI taxonomy): Eukaryota > Metazoa > Annelida > Sipuncula > Golfingiida > Sipunculidae > Sipunculus > Sipunculus nudus. Next base: position 9,629,981 of record CM049308.1, read on the forward strand.
TGGAGCTACTAACCTAAGTTGACTCATATAACACACGTTATGTTTCACACATGTCCTGGAAGATATATATAGCCTTATACCTCTAAGGGTAATACTTTATAAATAATTTGCATGTTAACACTTCAGTTTGTCATGTTTTCACTCTGACATGCAGAGACTGGTTTCTTAGGAGGACATTAAGTTAACAAACAAATTATCTGATCATTAAAATGCAATCTTTGCCATTTTGAGCAGAATTATGGTAGCTTCATATGTATATTCATTTTTAATATAGAGTTAGTATTATGGTTACTATGTGGGTAGGTGCGCGTATTATTGTTCCGGATAACAAATGATTTCTTTGTAAAAGTAATAAACACTCACTAACCTTATTACCTAAATCCACGGGTATGTAAACTATATCAATGTGCAGGCGTGCTTATATATACAAATGACACCCAGTAATAAGAAACACTCAAATAGTATTTAAAATTGACACTTAAATATAAAATAAATCTTACAAATCGATCTATTTCGTCAATACAAAGTTTTACTCATATATATATATATTATATATATACATATATATAATTCATCTGTGTTCGTAATCTTTAATCATATATATCAGAATCTTTTTTATCTTGCAGGTATATAGCTGGTTGTTCTGTATAGATATACTTATACCAAACCATAATTCTTTGTTTGTAATTTTCTTTAAGGCACATTTTAGTAAACTCTTGTTTGATTTTGGTCGGATAGTGATCACATTTATTAATTTATATTCAACAATTTTAAAAGTATTATTTACTTTAATTCCAGTTCATAAGCAGAAAAATGAAAGGCATAAATTCGTGAACAAGAAAGACACACTGTTGAAAATCTTCCAACTATTACATTTTCTGTTACTGGTTGCCTGTAACTATATATCTACACTTAAGTCCTCTGCCTGCATAATTTTATTTCATATTTGTTTATTATATTTATAAATGATCATTATGTATTCATATTCATTTATATAATTTTTTTTTCAAATCAGACTTTTCTGTTTTTCATAGGAAACAATTATTTTGTCAATTAGTTCAATTATTATAATATGTATTTTATGTGTATCTGTTGCCGTTTTGATATGACTTTATATAAATTAATTTATTTCTTTTATGATTTGCATTGGTATCATTACAGTCGCTTTTGTAAATCATTTAAATAGAATATCCCATATATATATAATAAAAAAAAGTAAAGACACATTCAAACCGTACTCTTGGCAGAAGAGAAGTTTTTATTTTCTATTGTAATTAGGGATTGTAGCTATACCCATATATGGATAGAATTCCTACAAAAGGATTATATAACCTTTCACATAACGCAGCGACCAGGGATCACACCATTTGAATTTTATTTATTTTTAATTATTATTATACTAGAAATGTGACTTTAAATATTTTTTATACCGTTTGAAATATTTAATTTTCAATTACAATTATTTCCACCAATGTATGTGTATTTAGTTCATGAGATCATACAAATGAAGACGCAAATCAAAACAGAATACTGTTCATTACGGTTTACTTAATTTAACAAACGACAATTGTATTTGTTATACATCCATAACTTTTCATATGTAGGATACAAAAAGTAGTATTTTTTATTTAATTATTTTTTGGTCAATACTTTACTTATTTATCAAAACTTGTCTATAAAAAGAAATATGTATATATTTGTAAAAAAATGTTTAAAATAAAATAAATAGAACGAACGTTCTTGTCTTGAATCCAAATTTTCAAGTGGAACGGTACATATTAACCTTGGTGTGAAACATTTTTTTTCCTTAATTAAAACCAAGCTTTTGTGTTTTACTTTAAATCGACAAAATACTAAAATTCTGTAAAGTAGGTGCTTGTGATTAATTTTCCTGCGTCTGACGTTATCACAGAAAGATTAAAGTTTGCTTTGTTACAGTGATTTCGGGTCGTTGATAAAACTTATCACAACTGAGGTTATCAAATTAATAAATACGGCGCATATGTGTATCAGAGTATGCTACTCAATCCATATGGGAACCACATCCCTGGTTCTGCTGCGTGACAAGGGCGGTGCTACAGTGGCGGTATATTTTGACATTGCCCCTCCCCAATTCCTTCCCGCCATGCATCGGCCCACGTGGCACTCGTGACCAGCTTATAGATTACTGCGCCTGGGAGACAAACAACTACAATAAAATGGCTGCCGCCTGATGAAACAGATGCGTGACGGGCGTGGTCTGATTTACAGGAATAATTCGGCTCTTTTCCTACAAACGGTGTGTAAATATGGAACTTTGTTTCAGCATCCTTTTTGCTGTTTATTACATTATACAACATTACAAGGTGTTGAAATATCTGCTTTGTTTAGCCATTTTGCTGCACACATACACTTTTACTGCGTTTTATTTTTACAGGATGCTACACGGGAACAACTGCATGCCACAGATGGCGCTGCCAAAGGGACCTTACACTAACTTCACATGTAATGTGCCTTCAAACAGACCCGTTTCGGGAGATCTGGAAATTGCTGAAAACATTAATCAATCGTTACAACTTCTTTCCACTTTGACCAACAACAACTTTCCAGCCTCACCAAACCTAAACATCCTGCAAAATGATATAGTTGGTGGCCAGGAGCAGAATTGCTTTCAACCACAAGTCACATGTAATTTCAAAGTGGCAAAAACGGAGGACAGTTCAAATTTGAATTTTTGTCCAGAAGGCCAACTCCCATGGCTCCTTGATGGCGAAAACTTTGAGGCCCTCGACGCCGTCTGTTCAGATAGTAAACAAGAAGAAGACATTCTAAACATGTTGCCACAAACCCCAGAGTTCCATACAATGTCAGTAGAAGAAATACAAAAAACTTTGGACATGCCCGTCAGCGAGCCAGTTAACATAGGGGAAGTGGGCGGGGTTAGTAAAACAGATCACGCCCAACAGCCGTCTTCACCAACCGCCCCTGACGAAAGTGAACCAAAGAAAAAACCAAGAAGAGGAAGATCAAAGGTTGGTTGATTATATTAGACAGACTTCAGGCTTAAATTCTGATATTATAATTCCAAATAATTCCTATTTCTAATAAAATCTGATTTTCTGACGGGTTTTAAACACTGCCCCTAAAATTAGAATTGTATATAATGAGTCATCTGTTTTGACAGATAAATGAATGTGAGCATGACTCTAAATTTGTTTTAAGTTATAATTTTTCTTTTCAAAACAATCATCATATATTATCATCAATTTAATAGACTTTGTTAATTATAAAATTTATGTAAAACATTCTATAATCGGGTTGTATAGAATTTAAAATGCAATTCTTGAGGTCATTATTAAAAACCAAATATGGTTATACCAACTGACCAGAATAGTGTGATACATGTTCCGTTCAATTAAGAAATTATGTGATTAAACCAATTAGGTTTCAAACTAATTTGATATTTATTTGTTCTTCCATTGCAATATTTTCCATCAACAGCTCAAAGTAATCAGCTCATATACACAAAGCGGTGAGCTTTATTATTCACAATTTATTAATTATTTATTATTTTAAATGCTTTTTGGAACAAACACACATGCATGTATTATATTTATAATTAATACACATCCTGGTGTATTTATAATGTTATATATAATGTTACACAGTATATAGATTTCGCACTGTTATATATATGCAGCAATAGTAACTGTTTACTCTTTTAGTGTGGAAATTATCAGGTACAATTTATCTGATGACATATTAATAATGGCGTTTTATACATGGTTTATTTCAGCGGCTGACACCAGAAGAACGACGCCTAAGACGCCGTGAACAAAATAGAATGGCGGCAAGAAGAAGCCGAGAGAAAAAGAGGAATTCTGCGGACATAATGTCTCAGGTACAGACACACAAACAAGATATAGTTTTTACACATATAAAGGCAAACTGCATTAAAATAGTTTATCGGATATACCTCTTCTTTAATGACTTTCAGGGTAAGGTCGAACGACTTAAGCGGACACACATACCTTAATATATACAGAAAGTGAAGAGCCCATACAAAATACATGAATTTTATTTATATGTAAAATTTTATACATGAATTTTATATATTGTATACATGCATTATATAAATATAATCATATATATATATATATATATATATATATATATATATATATATATATATATATATGTGCGTGTGTGTTTTGAAGTGGTTTTAATTTTTTTTCTAGATAGTAAATATTATTTATACCGGTTTAATTGTTCAGTGTTGTACTGGTGATATATTTATATTATTTTACCTTAAAAACCAGGAGACCCATGGACAAGCATATCATTGAAATTGAAATATATGACATTTTTTTACATACATCATGTACAGACTTGCTGCTGCGCGTCAACTAAATAATGTCACTTTGTTTTTCAGGACTACCATGTCTTAGTGTCCAGCAATCATGAGCTGAGACAGCAGGTGTCCCAGCTTCAGCGAGAACGAGACGAGCTGCAGAGCATACTGGAGGCACACATGAAGCACTGTCAACTGAGAGAGGTGTAGACACAGGTGGATAGCAGCTGACTCGCTGCACAGCTGTGTCAGGAAAACGGTTATATACTGCGCTGCCGGTCACTGCATGAATGCAGTCCACGCCTCCGTGACTTAACACCAAATCCAGTTTCGTATAAATATGTGCATCAACTACAGCGGTACATGAGCCAGGGACATTGTGTAAATTAGGCTTGTATACACACACACTTGTTATTCATTTAAAATATCATAGTTGTTATACTCTGTCAAGAGGGATGGAATTACATTCCACTGTATATACGAACTATTTCAAATGACACCATACAGCATATGCACGGCAGAGATGACATCATTGCAGCAAGCCTAAAACATCTTTTACCAAAGTCTGTTTTCTTGACCACACGTTCATAAGAACTGGCTATATATCATATATTGGCATCATTTTATATATGGTCTGTATGGATCTATACGACCCAAAAACTGCACGCACGTTTCACCTGGACACAAATGCGTTACTGGATGGATGGAAACTAAACAGTCCCCGGCTGACCGAACCAAACTACTGTTGCCCCCTTTCTGCGTGCAGACATTATATATATATGTACATGCACACACACATATATATATATATATATATATATATATATAACATTTATATATTTATATATGAATTAACATATACTCACACACAACCATAGGACAAACTTTACTGTATATAAGAAGTATATTTATTGCTATGTGGTTTATGCGGGATGCGGCATCTTTACTTAAATTATACCGGGACGTTTGCAAGGGGGCGCCACCAGTACGACCAAGTCGTCTGGCAGCGCAATAATCTTGCATTGATAAGTGTTCGCCTCCGGGCATATCATAAGGACATGAGTCAGGGTCGCCCGCCCTACGTCAGCTCACTGAAGGTCAGTATGGGCACTATTTTACGTACAGGCCTAGAATATTTTATACAGGAAAGGTATATATCAATTTGTAATGTTATACAAGGTTTGCACTTCAAACGTTTATTGAAGGTTGTGATCTACCCTGCCATACTACTTATACACAATACATAATACATTTTGTTGGACTATGAAACGTCTACAAGACGTATCAGGTATATGATATTGGACTTTGATATGTAGTACAGTGTGATATACAGTGCCGTCTAAAAGTCGTCACCATGAGTCATGTGACGCACTGGACTGCCACGTGACGCACTGGTTTATCACGTGACATGCTGGACTTCATGATCTGTTTTCTGTGACGTACATGCTCCCTAACAATGTATTTTTTAACAGGGAACATGTTTATTGTACTTTCTTTGTGCTTTTGTATATATAATGTTAATAATCCATGTTCCTTGGCTATTTGCAAGGAATGTGTTGAAAGTCCTTTCATTGTGCTTTTGAATATATACATTATTAAACCATAATATTGCAAAATAGTTGTAACTTTTTTTTTATATTTTAATGCTAAGGAGTGAACGTTTCCACAAAGATCAAACAGTTTGTATGGGCCGCGTTATGTGTTCTCGATTGTTTCACATGCAAGGGGCTCAGGAATGAAATTTTGTGCATGAATGCACAACCACTGTCTATACATCACATTAAAGCTAATTTTCAGTAGAATAAGGATCTTACATTTTCAGAACTTAATGAAATTTCTAGAAGAAATCTTATTGAAACATCACATACATTTGCCATAGTGGAAAAAAATTATTAATTTAATAATTTACGACATTTCATAAGGAAACACTGAGATATACTAATTATTACTTCTTATCACCTTTCCCGCAAAAAACGCAATACCTTCTTCAATTCTGGGTGATTGTCAGTTCATCATTTATGAAGTTTAAAATTTTGGAAAAGGTCACAATGGTAATTTCTGATAATAAGAGGGGACGGAAATCTGTGCTCTATATTTATGTATATAAAGTTACCTGAAGATGCTTCCAAAACCATTTCAGTCAAACACTTCATGTTACAGAAGAGTCTTGTTGAGTACTTTCAGAAATAATTATGAACATTCACAACTTTCATTAACTAATTAAAAGCAATTAATTATAAAAAGGGGGACAGAACCTCCGGACTATTGCCTATATTCATTCTGTATGGTGAGGATTCTCAGTTGCATTACCCTCTAATTTATAATGATTCCTGACAATGCACACATAAAATTCTAGTGTCAGACAATGTTGTGGACAACACTGAACCTCTATAGTTCTGTAGGTAAACGTTTGACTGGGAAAAAAATGTGCTTTTTGTTCAACAAGCTAACTGCTGGCCCACAGGCGTAACCATGACAAGTGACTATGATATATATTTTTTCCAAGTCCTTAACTACTAAGAGTCGCATTAAAATATATTTCATTCTGGTAAAAATTAAATGTTAGGAAAGTTACAGCTTGATGATTAAATTAAGGTCGAAGCATGGGATGAAACATGAAAACAGACAAAATACGCATGTTTACTCATATATTGTGCTAATGTGTACTCAAATAAAAGTAATCTGTAACTCTGTAAAAGTTATAATTCAAAAGTTAGACCTCCAAAACTTTAAAACGATATATTCTTATTTTCGACATATATATATATATATATATATATATATATATATATATATATATATATATATATAGTTTGTGATGGTACAATAATTAAGTGTTAAATTAATAAGCTTTAAAAGATATACAAAATGTCAAGAACACCATGAACATATATACTGTGCTATATACATGCCTATTGGCGTAGATGATCCCGAGTGTGTCTGATAATATATGATGGCATGATGAGCATGATAGTATTTGGCTGTTTATGCATTTAAACTAGGAGAGAGAGAGAGAGAGAGAGAGAGAGAGTTCATATTCAAATTCCTCTCTCTTTCTCTCTCTTTCTTCTCTGTTTTACTTGAATATATTTGTTAATATTATTTTTTTATACATACATATATATATATAAATATATATTTATATATATATATATATATATATATATATATATATATATATATATATATATATGGAAAGGGTATACACAGAGAAGTGGTTCACTGCCAGTGGGATAAAGAGAACCACTTTTCTGTGTATACCCTTTCCATCTATAAAACAATGAACCAGCATGGCTATTCATACATCTATATATATATATATATATATATATATATATATATATATATATATATAGAGAGAGAGAGAGAGAGAGAGAGAGAGAGAGAGAATGAGAGAGAGAGAATGAATGAATGACGGATAAACTTGACAGGTTCATGACAACCCAAAGATTGACAACTCTTTTGACAACCCTAGAGGGTTGTTGTTTTAGGTATACCTATTCGACAACCCTAAACTTGCCGATTTGACAACCCTCTGTTTTCAGTGCAAGCATGGACAACCAGTCCGCTAAAACCTGTTCAGACGATCAAGCCCTAGCTGGTTCAGGTCGAAAAACAGATTTGTATCTCTTTCAATTAGGAAATCAATAAAAAAGCATCAAATTCATCAAAACTCAAACAATTTCTAGTTATCAATGCAATGCTATATAAGAAGTCTGGTGACCTCTGACCTAATTAAATATGCGTGTGTTTAGCCAAATTGAACTTTTGATGTTCATTAAAATCCATTGTATTCCCGGAAAGTAATCGCGACAATGCTAAAAATTAACGGACGGACTAAAGGACACCATACCTTTATATAAATTAAAAGGTATATATATATATATATATATATATATATATATATATAAATATATATATATATATATATATATATATATATATATATATACAGTAGAGCGCCTGTATTACGGTCACCATCGGGACTGGATGAAAGTGGCCTTAATACAGGAGTGGCCGTTATACAGGACTTGACCAGGAAAAGGATGTTAAAATGTAACACGAAACCAAGTTCAAATCTTTATTACAATCAACAAAATAAACGTATATACAGAGTATTAGTATAATTATTGTTATCAATAAAAATATAAAATATTTACAATCACATTAACCCTATTTATCACAATTACCAACAATATAAACAAATACAGTGTTTGTTATTAAATTACAAACAGATTTTATATCCATAATATTTGTTCAAATTTGTTGAACCACTGCCACATGACATCGTTCAGTTTATCATTCCCTGTAGATACACACTGTCTTTATCTACTGGCATTTGGGTTTTCTTCATACTGTTCCATGATCTCTCGCTTCCTCTTAAGTATGTTTTTTTTCGGCCGACACCATAGATTTCTGCTTGCTGTCGGCTGCTTTTCCCGTCATTCTTCCTGATCAGATCTACCTTTTCTTTGAGAGCAAGTTCATGTCTTTTCTTGGTCGCCATAATAGTCAAAGTGATTGGGACGGAATATACGTAACATTTGATACATGTAACAAAGTTTTTTTTTCCTTCATAATTATTCATGTATGTTTAAAGATCCTCAGTTTGCCTAACGTTTTTTGGTTGACATAATCATCGGGACCCGCTGGTTGTCATTCGTTAATTAAATGACAAACACCCTGTTTAAGATCCGACTCGCACGACTGATTCACAAACATGAACGCAGGTGGGAACACATGCCTTACTATTGTGCATACTAATGGGGCTGTGTGGGGGTAGTACGACGCTGGTTACGTATTAAACTACTCAGTCACGGTCGAGTGGTTACCTTTATCCAGGCACTCATTAACAGACAGGAATATGTGAGAACGGACAACTGTGTAAATGAGGTCAGAAGTGGCCGCTCGATTTGTGAGCCTATGTCACGGAGTCACTGTCCCTGACCGTATAATTGAGGCGTTTCTCGGCCTGTGGGACCGAGAAACCTGGCCGTAATACGGAATAGAGGAGTGACCGTAATTGACAACAAAATGATTATGAAATATAACGCTCGAAAATTCGGGACCGGAAAATCTGACCGTTATAGACGTATTGGCCGTTATTGAGGCGTGGCCGTTAGCAGGCGTTCCACTGTATATATATAACCCGTGTTAATCAATCGTATATATTATATATTTATATAATAGAAAAAAAGTTTGAAACCAGCGCGGATCCATGCATGCAGGATAATTTCCAAGAGGGTGGGGGTCAGAAAATATATCATGCAAAGACCATATATATAATAATCATTAATAAAAATGTGATTGTTGCATTGCTTAACCTTTTTTACATACGTCAGTGTCGCATATTACAAGTTAACGGACGTAACTGATCATCATATAAGTAATTAGACCTCATGAAGAAAATAACGTGAACTTTTCTCCGGGATGTGTTTACCGAATATACTCTTAATACCTTATCACAATACCATGCAGAAAACAAGTTCCCGCGGTTTGTATGCGGGTATCATGGCCATCATATAGACTTAAGGAAGAATTTGCCCACGCAGTATAAAAATAAACAAGTAGATTCATATAGTCCATGCATGCATGCAGGTCATATATGCATATATGCCGCCATATATATGTGTGTGTGTGTGTAAACATGGTCCATCCCACCTTTAAAAGAAAAAAATGCATCATATATATATATATATATATATATATATATATATAAATATATACATCATATAAATATATATATAAATATATATATATATGTATGTTAACAAATATTTTGATTTGAATAATTAAAATTAAATTAAAACACACGAAATATTATTACATAACATATAATCGCTCATATATTCTTTTCTTAAATATAATAAAGGGAAAGATGTTGCCAAATTTGTAAAAAGTATGTTTGGAACTTTTTCATGTAGAATATATAACCGGATGTTGCATCTTTTTATGCCTTTGGGTATGTATAATTATACAATTTACATATAAAATTTACGTATACAACAAAATACACACAAATACATACATAATGTGTTAAAACTTCTGTTTTAATGCTCTAAAATACAAGTCAATATTAATATATATATATTGTTTTATGATTTAATCATTATTTATTATTTATTATTTATAAAGTTTTTTTTTTATTTTTTTAAATAATGGCATATCTTCAATTTACACATACAAATAAAAATATGAAATGTAGATGCATATTTCAATTCAGATATGTATTATAATAATCCTATATGTAGCCTAAATTTATGTATACATGTAAGATATGGATCCATTCCTGATGACAGCATGTATATATATATATATATACATGCTGTCATCAGGAATGGATCCATATCTTACATGTATACATAAATTTAGGCTACATATAGGATTATTATAATACATATCTGAATTGAAATATGCATCTGACCCCTCCGCGACTGTACAAATATACAAAAAACACATTTACATTACATGGGTATTCGCATAAATTGAAAAGGAAAAATATGAAATATGAAAGGGTTGCAAAAGTTGCAAGAAAAAATTATTGTAGTCGACTTAAATAAGACTATAATTACTGTAGCCCATGTTATGATCGGTCAGACCCATGCAATAACTGTTGAAGTTTCATTAACCAATCAAATGTCTGCATGGGAATTAAAGGTTTGGAAATGGCATTTTTTATTCATATTTATGAATGCATATGTACAAACTGCATATCGTCGTGTATACAAGCTAGCAGCTGTATTCGAATCCTTATAAACTATACATGCACGTCATCTGGATCGGGGATAAATTGAGAAGCTTTTATTTCATCTTAATTTTTTTTATTCAGAGTTCTATTTGGATCGATAGACCATGCATGATCGTATATTGGGTCTGACCCATCTTAATATGGGTCAGATCATAAGATTGCGCACAACATATATTATGGAAACAAATTGCATGATAAATTTAATTTACACACTACTGCATGGCGCACATTACATATCACTCAGAAGTATAATATGATCCGTTTTAAACCCGTATATACTTAAGTGCATGGGCATATCTATAACCGACTTCACACACATCTGTATCTGTCCTCCATGTCACAAACCGCATATGTAACAGAGATAAATATGCACTATTTTTTTAATCGTTATACAACAAACTGAAGGGGTATGTAAAAAATATTGCCCCTTGCCAAGGGCAAGTGGATGCCTATAAAAATACCATAATAATAATAATAATAATAATAATAATAATAATAATAATAATAATAATAACAACAACAACAATAATAATAATAATAATAATAATAATAATAATAATAATAATATAATTTTAATAATAATAATAATAATAACTTTAATAATAATAATAATAATAATAATAATAATAATTTTAATAATAATAATAATAATAATGATAATGTTATTATTATTATTATTATTATAAGATACAGGAATACGGGAGTGTAAGGCCCCGGTTCCTGTTTATAATATAAAAGCTCGATATATATATAGAACCTCATACAGAAATTCCTCATAGATATGTTCTACTGGTTATGACGTCTTGATTATTTCAACCCTGAACATTAACAATAACCTCCACGCATAAATTATTTAACATCCTCATATTTAAAAAAAATGATTAAAATGTAGCCAAAAGCCACTGATTTAAAGTCTGTGATTAAACCGATAAAGGTGATATTCGCCAATCGAGCAATAATCCCTGAAGACTCCTTTATAGCGCTGAATTTATATTACAGATTACATAGTTCAAGTAGTGCATGTAAACGTGAGCTCATTATCGTCACCATGCTGTATGGAACATAAGCAGGTTGTTATAGCTGTAATAACCACAATTCTCCAGCCAAGCTAGGCCTTGTGTAATTTGACATAACGAGTTAAACCCGCAGCATCAACGCAATAACATTAAACCGCTCAAACAATGGCCCTGGCTTGTTTGACCACCACGGGCTATTGAACGAGGGAATTATTTGGCATCTTCCCAGAACGAGTCAGTCAATATTTCACTGGCGGCACGGCAGATGTCGAGCCTAATTTAGCGGGAACAATCGTGAAACACCACCCGACATCGCCATATCACGGGCTATGATAAGCGGCAGCCAAAACGTATGAAATATATATGTATACACAAGGTGTCAGGGACGTCAAAGCCATATACTGTTTGACACTGGTACCGGTGTAAAATTCCAAAGAAATAAAGAAACATAAACACACGCATAAACATATGATGGACAGCCACTCTTGTTGTTATTTCCTATTTACATAATCGTAAGCATTTATGATTAAAAGTAGGATATATATATATATATATATATATATATATATATATATATATATATCGAAATTACGACAATGCACCAACGGGACCTTGATAAAGTAGTCGCATTTTCGAGGTGGTCGTCTATGCGAGGTCTGATTTAAGGGCAAACTGCACGGGACCGTGAAAAAGTGGTCGTTAATCTGAGGTGGTCGCTATATATACTGAGGTTGTCATTAGGCGAGGTTTTACTATATTTATACATATAATATAAAAAACAGAGGTGCATCAAAGGACCATATAGAATGTGCTCACTCTGCTGAATTTCTATCCCTGAAACCTTTTTTTATGTCTGCAAGAAGCATGCACTTTCTAGACAAGGTCAGATCATATTCACGTATCACGCATGCACATGGAAATGACAGCTGGGAAAAGGAAACGATCTGGAATGTCATCACCATCAAATAAGTTTAGGGTCCATGCAGACCTCGCTTCTGCGGTATGTTTGTTATCAGTTGCAATCATTATTTCAGACACAACAAAGATATCGACTTTCCGCCAAGGGTCAGCAAAAAGATATATGATATATAAGTGACTTCGTACATGTCACCTAACCTATAACACACCCCATACCATTCCTTATCTTCAATACTATCCTTCCCCACCCTAACCTATATATTTGAATAATTATACATTGCATGCATAAATTAATATATACAGAATATACCATTCCTTATATTTCTTCAATACTATCCTTCCCCACCCTATAACCTATGGAGAATTAATAATCAATTTATACAGAATATACAAAACATTTTTGTTTATAATATACCCTTGTTTTTTTTAAGTATACATGAATATGTTTCGATGATGATCTGGCATGCCTCATCTTGCACTTTATAACCGCTATCATTAATTAATAAACTTTGAAGGTGTAAAGAAATATTTTGATAAATTGATCTTCCTGTTATATATATCTGCACCTATATATAAAAAAGATAAAGGTGATACAGATGATACCTATACATGAACTGTGGGTGCACGTATATATCTGGTTTATAAAGCTCCGATCACGTTCACATGCAGTGATAAATGTATATACATGGGCAGCGGCAGTGATTAACATTATATAGGCTGTATGTCACTTGTCATATTTACAAAACTAATGATAGATCCGATGACTTTCAGTTTGATTAATTGCCTCAGACACAAGGCCCCACATCATGCATGTCATCCTGCACATATATATATATATATATATATATATATATATATATATATATATATATATATATATATACGTCAGTTAAAGATAAACCCCGATGCAGGTGAGGTGAATTTAACACTTCCAGTAATCTTGATTTGATTTTATGTATGGTTAAAAAAGAGTTTTATATATGCTATTGTATATTTGTGTTCATTTAACAATGCACATCTTTAAATACCCTGTTTTGTAATATATATATATACATATATATATATATATATATATATGTATATATATATATGACTACGGCAGTACTTCACTGTATGTTAATTTATACGCGTATACTTGTATTTACATGTTTGTCTTAATTGATTTGAATAATAAATAAAGAAATATTGAAAATCAGTCTATATAACACATTATAGGTTTACGTTTAAATATATATACATATATATATATATATATATATATATATATATATATGTCAGCACTTCACTTAATGTTAATTTATACGCGTATTACGTGTATTTACATATCAATCTTAATTTATTTCAAAATAAAGAAATATTGAAAATCAGCCTATATCACACATATATACGTTTAAACTTATATATACCGTACTCCTAATTGCAAACTGAGTACACATTTTCATTCTAAAAACACGATATGCGATATTTAATATATATATATATAAGTGGCGGATCCAGAAATTCGGGAACAGGAGGGCGCTCATATTTGGTTGGTGGCTGATGGGTATTATTAAATATAAGTTCTTAAAATTTTGTCTAGTAAATTTAATATATATATATATATTTATAATTAGAATTGTGTATTTTTTATCTCATCTATTTTCACCATGTATCCCTTAAAGTTAATTACAGGTATATGGGGGAGAGTACGGGGAAATTTTGGGGGTTTTTTAATGTACAATGTAAAGAGGACATTTTGAGGTACCTGTCACATAAAGTGAGAGGATTTTCTGTTTGGGGTATATTAACATGTGGCCGACTTACATATTTACATTTCCTCAAAATAAGGATATTAACTGGAAAGTAGATGTGCATTTTCACAATTGACATCAACATTCTTTATACTTGAATACTTTTAACAATTATTCTACTACGATAATTACTTGAAAGATGATGATACTTTGCAAGTTATAAACATAAATGTGCATATTCACCACTGACATCAACATTTTTATGTTATCATCATTTTTCAAAAGTAATTTTCGTGATAAAATAAGTGTTAAAATGGTGTTATGACCCAGCAGAGTGTAATAACAGAAAGACTCGTTATAGAAATATTTGGATGCTACCTTAATATGGACTCAATCACAAATTGGAAAATTCATAAATTGTGGATAAATAAAAAGTATTATTTCTAGGGAATTAAAAAGAAATGTGTAAAATGAAAATAAATTACGAATAAATGGGAAAAGAATAAGATATAATGAGAAATGTTTCAGTTCAACCGGGGGGCGCCCCCCTCTGGATCCGCCACTGTATATATACATATATATATATATATATATATATATATAAATTGAAATATAAAAATTGATTAAATATGGACATAGGACGGCATATATATATATATATATATATATATATATATATATATATATATATATATAAAATACTATGCATGTATGGCGACAAATGGTTTGTTATATAAATGTAATTTACATATATAAAATAAATTATTATACATATATATATATAATTTTATAGCCAAGTTATATATATACAAGGAATATCATGAACCACTAGCTTATTTCTATATACTGGGAAGTATAGAAATGTATATAAACTGGGACATGAGTAATTTCGCCCACGCAGCTCATAAATATAAATATTTACATATAATAATACTGCTATTGTACTTGATTTGTTTTTGTGGTTTTATATGCATGTAAGGCCCAAACCACATTCTACGCCGTATATTCTGCACTTTATCACTATATATATACTAAATATATATATATATATATATATATATATATATATATAAGTAAACTCCAGTATGAAAGAAGATATACTGGGAATGTCAGGATTTTTCCTTAAGATAGCCACACCTTATATTTCAGCTCCACTAGCCCACATATTTAACATCTCACTTCAAACCGGCGAGTTTCCGGCAGATTGGAAGACCGCTAGGATCACTCCTATATACAAAGGATCTGGACGTAAGGATGATCCAAATAACTACCGACCGATCTCAGTTATAGGCCATGTGCCAAAAATAATAGAACAGTTCGTTAAATCGCGCCTCATTACGTTTTTTGAAAGTAATAATCTGTTTTCGGATAAACAGTTCGCTTATCCTCCTAATCGTTCAACTTCATTTGCCTTGCACAGCATAATTGACGAATGCTTAATCAGTCTTAATAACAATAATGTTACCGCTGCATGTTTCCTCGATGTAAAAAAGGGTTTTGATAGCCTTGATCATACTGTCTTACTTACAAAAATGAGCAACTATGGCAAAAAAGGTATACCGCTTATGTGGTTCGAAAACTACCTGTCTAATCGTAAGCAAGTGGTTTATTCTAATGGATTGCTTTCAGAACCACGCACCTTGGACATAGGTACCCCACAGGGCACTGTCCTTGGACCTATATTTTTTTTCCTTTTTTATTTAAATGATCTTCAAATGTTCCTCAGTGAGAAATGCGTCATTTATGCTGATGATATTTCAATTTATTCTTCAGCGAATTCAGCCGCTAAAGCTATAGAGTCATTACAAGTAAATCTCGGAATTGCACTTAAATGGTTTAGAGAGAATCGAGTATAAATCCCCAAAAATCATCATTCATATTATTTGGCCCTAAGTCTAAAACCAATGGAAATCAACTGAACATTTCCATGGATAACATTACAGTGATGCCGGTTGAACACAGAAAGCTTTTAGGTGTTATCATCGACGCTGGTCTTACATGGAAAAAACATATACAACTGGTGTGCGACAAAATATTATCAAAACTAGGTCTCCTTTTCAGATTAAGTAAAACCTTAGATATCTTTAGTTTAAACACACTTTACAATGCCTTAATTCAGAGTCACATTGATAATTGTATATCTGTCTGGGGTAATTCCTCCAAAACATATATTTATTACAACTCCAAAAACTTCAAAATAGAGCTGCTAGAATCGTTACTAAAACTTATGATACCAATATATCCTCTACATCATTGATTGCAACATTGGGTTGGATGAATGTTAAACAGAGATACCAATATTTTGTTTCTTTAATGGTCTTTAAATGTTTGTCTGGTAATGCCCCTCCCTCTCTTACGCATACGTTCAACCGTGTTAACAGTGCATATAATACTCGTTTTTCTCAGGGCTTCAATTTATCATTACCTAAACCAAACAGAAAATCCTTTAAAGCAAGTCTTGCATATGCTGGTCCCATCCACTGGAATTCTTTACCTGTAAGTGTCAAATCTGCAACCAGTCTCTACCAGTTTAAATCATTGTACAAGCAATTTATGCCATATAATTTTTCATAGCTTGTTCACGGGTGCCTTTTCGTCTTTGTATTCATCACCTATATTACTGTGTCATTATGTAATATATTTATTGTGAAATCACGATCTTACATGTTTTAATTTTTAGTTAGGCCTCTTATTTAAATTTATTTACTCAATATTCGTGTATATCATTTAAGAATTTTTTTTCTGTGATCATTTTAAACCATGTTTGTATGACTGTTTTTATGTATGCATGTATTTTAGTTTCAGTTCTTTCATATTTGCTTTTTTAACTGTGTACTTATCGATATCATCTTGACCAGGACCCTACTGAAAAACAGCTTTTGCTGAATAGGCTATCCTGGTTAAATATGTATTATAAATAAATAAATAAATAAATAAATATATATATATATATATATATATATATATATATATATATATATATATATATATATAAATATAAACATAACAAGAGAAAATGTTAAAAGGAAAACCTAGCAAGTCCGAAATGTCTTATCCGTGTCAAATCGATAATGAATATATAATATATGAAAAGAGAAACAACATTTATTGAACTACACTATATAAAGTACAATATATAAAACGTTAATTGAAAATGGAATGGCCAGAAAATGGAATAAAATATGCACTTTATATATAATAAGATTTTTCATCGTTATATATACCTAGTTATCCTGCATGCAAATATCAGAAGTGCATGGCTACCCCTATAGCAAGTGGCTGATTTTATCACATTAAACTGCTTATACATTATTACAATATATATATATATGTTGGAGCCTGTCTGCGGATCTGGCCCATCTGCCGATGGGCTTGGCCCATATGAGGATCCGTTATTGGGCTGCCCATCTGCAGATGGGCAGCCCAATAACGGATTTGATACCATGCACTTTCTGGCCCGTCTGCAGATGGGCTTGGCCCAATAACCGATTTTAGTTTTTGTTAGTTTACGTTATTTTTTATTATCTTGATGACTTTTGTACTCAGACAAACATTTCTTAGAACTTAAATGGATTTGCCTGCTCTTGGGGTGTCCAACGCACTTGTTATTCCTTATGAAGCCAAGCTCGGAGAAGAGGTCAGCAAGTATTTACGGGTAGTCCCTGTTGATAGTCTGTTTTACGTCGCCAAGAACATCCGCGAGAGGGAGGTGGACCATGCAGGATATCGAAAGACCTTTGCCCATGTTAGTGCTTCATTTATCATGTAAGGTGTATCCGATATTAAGTTTGTGAATTGGTCATACCTAAATGCGTTAACCCTAAAGTCTTATTATAGTGTTAGTGACAACCAAGATAACTAGAAAGCACTCACAGAGCACATGCCTCCGCCACCGCCTGTATACTTACCAATGAGAGTACACTCGGTTATATGACATGAAATACTAGTAGTATATGGCCTTTTAGACAAAAAAAGGTACAACCCTATCAAAATAGTGTGCCATTTAAACCACCGTATTATCATAATTTATCTCTTCATTATTTATCTTCTGAGTATAAAGAATAATTATGTTTATCCAAAATGGTTTATAAGGAGTCTTGTGACAATTTAAATTTTATATTTATATTTATATTTTATATATTAAAACATATTTATATATGAAACATCGTGATGATTGCTTGTTTCACAGATCTATTTATTTATCAGTGGTATCTAATAAATTGTTATATATTAAAAATAAAATAAACTTTACAATGTTACTGTGGAGATATGTAAAACATAACCCTATCGTTTTTTTTATAAATTTATTTTGTGGCGTTTTTGCCCTGGCCTTTGCAAAGACACTACTCTCCGGACTACTCTCCGGCAATGACCCCTGCAGCCAAAACTACATTTAGCCTCGGCTTCATCTCTATGATGACCTGAAAAAGGAGTACTGCCGACTTTCCTGCTGTTCTCATCACCAGGACGCCAACAATTCTGTACGAATGCTAAGTAGAGAGCTTATCAATAAGACACTTCTCCAAAAGAAACTGTATATCAAGATGTGTTATTGTGGTGGAAGTGCATGATTGTGATTGACTCTGAGGTCAAATGACTCATGAGAGAGTGTTTGCTACATATATTACATTATTCTATATTGTTAAAATGTATGTGGTAACCTTGATATATATGTGGATATTAAAAATGAATATGAGAAACTGATTCGTACCACATATAATTTCTCTTTAGTAAATTGTATGTACCGTGGAAGTCACATCTATGTGGTAATATAAATGAGATTTTTTTCGCAACTGCTGTTATTACTCTTTGGTAAAAAGTGAACCTCATTAATCTCTTAACATCACACGAATGCAATGTAGACTAATTAAGAATTGTGTGTAAAAAGTAATTTTAATAGGGTATTGTAACACTGCATGCACATTTATGTAGTTTTTCTATGCACATCTATGTAATTTTGATGATAAAATTATTGATGTAAGGCTGTGATAGTGATTAATGTTTCAATTAACACATTTAAGTTCTGAGAAAGGTGTGTAAGTACAAAAGTCATCAAGATAATAGAATAATAACGTGTTACTAACAAAAACTAAAATTGGTTATTGGGCCAAGCCCATCTGCAGATGGGCCAGAAAGTGCATGGTATCAAATCCGTTATTGGGCTGCCCATCTGCAGATGGCCAGCCCAATAACGGATCCTCATATGGGCCAAGCCCATCGGCAGATGGGCCAGATCCGCAAACGGGCTCCAACATATATATATATATATATATATATATATATATATATATATATATATATATATAATTATAATTATAAGGCTCTGGTGTAATACCATAGAGCACTCTATAGTAGTTGTTTATTGTAGGAAACCTGTAGATTAAATAATATATATATATATATATCCATGCGTGCATGTGCTTGACCTCATTTATATTCTGCAGTGAAATACATGCATGTATGTATATGAGGCTGTATATACCAATATACATAATTATGGATATATATATATATTTATATATATATATATATATATATATAGAGAGAGAGACAGAGAGAGAGAGAGAAAGAGAGAGATAAAGTATAACCTTCCCGAACAAACTGCAACTCCGCTATATTGACTTGTGACTATACGCATAATGAAATCAATCTATCGTCACATATATATACAGAGCCATGCAGGGTATATACAATATATAAACCCTTTAGCCCCTATATAACTTTAAAGCTATAGATATTAGCTTAATACAGATATACGGATAACAAAACAACTATATCTATTCAAAAAGACTTTTATGTTGGTTAACAGATGTTTCCCTGTTTACTACAATACATATATATACTTGCTATGGGGTCTGAATGGTTATGCAAATTCTAATATACCGATCTCATTGTATGTATACAATGGACTGCTAAAAATTCATGAAGCTTTAAGAATCATGTGAAGAAAATGCATGTTGCTTTGTTGCATGCTTAATTAGTTTATGGGAAATTTGTCTGGTTGAATCTAAAACCTGTCATATGACCGTCATGTTTAACATGGTAATCACATGTATACTTGAATATAAATTACAAACAAATACATCTTGTTCTCAGTGCGGCGAAGCGATGAATGACAATTATCTATACACAGCCGGTGTTGTCGAATTAGTCGGCACTGATGCGTGAAAGTAAAACCACCAACAAGTGAAATGTCTGGATATTGATTTAAAAAAAGACCAAATCAATATTTTCTTCCGAGTAAAAAGCCAAACTACACTGCAGATCAGTATTTAGGAGTTACGCCAGGGGGTTGGGGGGGGGGGGGGTTGCTCTTCAATATTCTTGAAACATTTTAATAATTATAAAAATCGAGATTGATATCCGAGAAAAATTTAGATTCTGCCAAGAAGCAGTTCAGAACTTCAATATTCTTGACACATTTTTAATATTCAAAATAAGAGAAACCGTTGGGAAACAATAAGGAATGGGTGAAAAAGTGTCAATTATCATCGTAATTGTAACTTAGTAATAGTTCATTTTTCGTTCATAATTCATTATCCCCAGATTCTTCGTTATAACTATATCTCATGACAATTCCAGGAATAACGAAAAAGCTCTCTTTCTGTATATAACTTGTTGCAGATGCTTGAAAATGTACAATAAGGAAACATGACTGATATTTTATGTCTTGAAAATTACTTTCATACTATAAAATCTAGCAGACATTTAGGGTCTGGAAGCAATGCATGGAGAAAGGCTGTCGATTATATACATATATTTTATCATAATGCATGTGGTATATAAGAGTACTTTAATTATATAAATCCGAGTAATTGAAACCACTATAGTGCATGCCTGCACCTTTATTATATTATTTAGTTATCCATGAATTATAATTAATTATGCCTGCAAATCCAATGGTTTCGTCAATATATACATGCAAGTTGGAGGTGCTCCTCACATCAGAGATCACGGAACCCTTAAAATTTATTTCCAGAATTAATGCACGGAAATAAATACAAGGGAATACTTACAATATGATTAATAATAGAAAAAAAAAACATAAAAAATCCGATGCGGAACATAACATATCAAAATAAATACAGTCTCAAAAATGGGGGATGACAGGTTGGGTCTTGTACTTGAACAAATAAGCATAAAAAAAGTATCTTTTACTTTAAAATACAATCCAAAATCAAGGAGAAGATAAAACACTGGCTCATTTTTATTTTCTATTTTTTTGTAATACTGAGTTATACTTGCACTGGTTGACCTTTCTTACGTAAATTTTATATACCAATATCGTTGGCCTGAATAAATTTTTATGATTTGTATCGACAAGTAAATTTCATATGTCAGAGAATGATTTCTTCGATGAACAAACAACCAGTAATTTTATAGGCATCCACTGAAAACAAGAAAGCCTAAATTGATATGAATCTGAGTATATTGTCGCAGCATCAAAAGCAATAATGTTACCAAAGAACCTCTGTACCGGGCCAAGACTAAAATTAACATTAGGTATATGGACTTAATCGCAAGTGTCGGAAGTCGAATATCGGAAGTAAAATGCACTGGCTGAAACCCGGACGTTGAACTTCAAAGCTGACATATATTTGAGATTTCTTATCGTTGCATGTATGACAGCCAACACAAAGCACACGTAAAACCCGCATGGTTCGTACATATGTTTTGTAGCACGTAATTAATTTCTGCACAGATGGTACTTTAAGCCAGCTATTCACCTACTTTTAACGCCTCTGTCTATTGTGGATGTAAATGAGCTCTTACCTATACAAGCTATTACTATAAACGAAGCAATGTTGACATTGACAAACGGGAAAGACATGTAACTTAAGGTGATGGGTTGTATATATGGGAAAGTTGAAAGGTCATTACTTGCATGCAAACGTCTGGTTCGTCAAACTTACCACCGGATGTTCCTGTTGAATGTGTTTGGATTATTTTAGCGGACCTCCAACATATTAGAGACACGTGGATGTAAACGGGATTATCTTTAATTAGTAGACGTCAGAATATGGAAACAGACCCCTTTTAAGATTATAACAAGGAAATATGCGAGGCATAAATGGATATTATAATATATAGGCTTCCCTAATTCTAAATAATATATGCTGTCACATACAGATATTTTTTAATTAATTAATATGGTAGATATATATACATAAAAAAAGACGACCAGAGGTCGAAACCTTACTAGAAATGACGTAGAAATAGTCAAATGAATGAGGAATGAAGATTAGGGAGAAAACGAGCCAATGCTTGTGAAGACAGGACCAATGTTGATAAAATTAGGGAAATAAAATTTGGACGTGTTTTGATGACCCTGACCTTGATCTTTAACCTCTATAAAATACACATACAGCTTCCAGAAATCGTTGCGATATACGATACGTGTAAGTGACAAAGTGACACCTCTTAGATAATAGATGACTAGATGATCTGATGGAGAAGGTGAAGAGGAACAAAATTAGCTATTCTTTATGAAGGTACGTTATTAGGTTTACATGCAGCGCCCCCTAGCGGCCAGAAGTGTAAGACATGTACCAGTTTCAAAAGAATTCCTGCAACATTGTGGCCTGTAGATTGCAAACTGTAAGACGCAAGAACCACCAAGCAGGCGAAATTAAGGACAACTAACAAACAGACAAATACATGTATACTGACAAAATGACGCTTCTGCGATAACAGATGACCAACAAAAGTTATTGGGAAGGGGAAGAGTAGCAAAATGGGCAAAAATTGTGTATGTTTAAAGGTTTATAGTTCTGGAGATAGAGCCAAAAATGATATGTCAAACTGTTAGAAGTGCAGCGCCCAATAAAAAGCTACAAATATATCTAATTAAGGTTTATACTATTGGGGATATGGCCAAAAAACGATATGTTATAGTGGTTCCACTGCAGCGCCCCCTTGCGGACATATCCCGAAAATGAAAAAAAAAAACACTTTCGAGATATTAGTGTTTTAGTGATATTAGAAAATTTACCAGTTTCAAAGGGATTCCTGCAAAACTGTGGCCTGTAGATTGCTAATTGTAAGATGCCAGAACTAGCAAGCAGGCGGAAAGGAGGGCTACTGACAAACAGATAGACATACTGACAAAGTGACACAAGATAGGGATCAGATGACCTGACCTGGTAATGAAGAAGCACAAGAGAGGAAAATAAGCTATATTTTATGTGATTAAGCTTAAACGTTTTGGAAAAATGGCCAAAAATGATATGTTGTAGTGGTTCAAATGCAGCGCCCCCTGGAAGCCATATCCCGAAATTGAAAAATACTTTCGAGATATTAGTGTTAGACATATATTGTACGAGTTTCAAAAGGATTCCTGCAAAACTGTGGCCTACAGATCGCTAATTGTGAGACATAAGCACCAGCAAGCAGGCGAAATTTAAGCACCAGCAAGCAGGCGAAATTTAGGACAACTGACAAATAAACAGACATACTGACAAAGTGACACAAGATTGAGATCAAATGACCTGACCTGGTTATGAAGAAGACCCAGAGGATGAAAATAAGCTATATTTTTTGTAATGAAGCTTTATGGTTTTGGAAATATGGCCAAAAAATTTTGCAATGGTTCAAAAGCAGCGCCCCCTAGTGGCCATATTCCGAAATTGAACAAGTGACCCATGTGCCATGACGCTCAGCCGACTGGTATGTTGACAATATGTCCTTGCACAGCATACAAATTAAGATAATACAGGTGGTATCATAGTTCATGCATATTAGCTTAAGTTCATCAAGACCCATAAGCACATCAAATTCGATGACAATCCATCCAGCTGTTCCTGAGGAATCTGGCAATTTGTGTGTATTTTGCATTATTTATGGGGTGCTCAAACATGGCCTGTAACTCAGTAATATAGGTCACAGTGACCTCAATTCAGGATTCTGAGGAGAACTTTGAGGAACTCTCAGGATGTCAAGTAGGAAGATTCTAGGTCAAATGGTTATGATTTGTGCCCTGCTTTGGTATCAAATTTCATTTATTCTGAGAGGTGCTTACAAGCCCCATAGTTTGGAGAATATGGGTAAAGGAGACCTAATTTCAGGTTTCCAAGAAGACCTTTCATGGACCTCCCGGGTTGTCAATATAAAAGATTCTAGGTCAAATGGTAATGATTTGTACCCTGCTTTTGTATCAAATTTTCATTTATTCTGAGGGGTGCTTATAAGCCCCATAGTTTGGAGAATATGGGTAAAAGAGACCTAATTTCAGGTTTCCAAGAAGACCTTTCATGGACCTCCCTGTTTGACAAAATTGAAGATTCTAGGTCTAATAGCTATGATTTGTGCCCTGCTTTGGTATCAAATTTTCCATTATTTGGGGGGTACTTATAAGCCCCATAGCTTGGAAAATATATGTATAAACAGAGACATAATTTCAGGTTTCCAAGAAGACTTTTCATGGACCTCCCTGGATGTAAAGTAAGAAGATTCTAGGTCCAGTCATTACGATTTGTGCCCTGTTAACAGATGTTGCATCTTTAAAGAACTCAAAAATGCATGCATGCAGTCCTCAGTGACAATTTGCCTGGTAACATGACATATCAATTGCTCTCACAAAAATCCCGATGACCCGAAATCCCACAGTGTTAGCCACCTACAGTTAAACGATACAATTTGGTCAAACCCCTAGACATCTTAACAAAACCACAGTGGTGACCAATATGCATGCAACATGGCATCGCCACGACGAACTTCCAAACAACCGAACAGCAATGTACATGCATGGGTAACCACCTTGTACCGCAATATCATAATGACGAACACCTCAATAATCCGACAATCCTGACAATGGTGGCCATGCACCTAACACAACTTCTTAATTATGAAAACCTCATGCAGTAATTGGACAACTCTACAATCGAACATGCACCCTGTAACTATGTAGCATAATTTCATAATGCAAAGTTCGCAATATCTCGACAACCAAACAAAGCATTACAGTGGTATTAGGACGAAAACATTTATATTCCGAAAACGTGACAAAGATGATCACCCTCCAAAACAACATCATACCGACAAAACCTGAAAAGGGTCCTGATCACCCTCCAAAACAACATCATACCGACAAAACCTGAAAGGGTCCCCTTTCGCCTTAAAAGCATATTGATATATAACATGAAAAATAGCTCCTTCCCTTTAAAATAAATCTGTACCCGCAAAAATATTGTCTTGAAACCGTTTGCTTACTCCTGTAAACGAGTGTAAAAAACAGTGTATCGGGCACGATCGCACGTGTCAACATAAACACAGCCCACGTGGTCGTGTGCATCGCGGAACCATAACTGGTGTCAATCAGGAGGTGGCTCGACTGACTTCGACAAAAAATTGTAATACATGTTCCCGCTGGCTAAACATCGGATGTTGATGTTCATATTCGGACCTCCGGTCACGTGGTCTTGTTATGGTAAACAGGCACACGTTGACCGTGTTTACCAACACGCAGAGCCATAACAAGGTGTTTAAACAGCCGTATGCGAGGCACTGAGACTGTGAGCTGGGATGGTTTTGTTGGGAATCTTTTGTATAAAGCACAACGGAAGTGATAGTGTGAAAGAATAGGCATAGTTTTGCTCCTGATTATGTTCTTTTAAATGCGATATAGTCTCATACAATTGGCCACGACGAATAAATTATTAGTCAATAACTCGTCCCTTGATGCTCAACGGGCATGGTCGTGCTATCTATATAATAGAGTCATGCAACTGAAGAGCAAAACAGTTGAGATTTTGCCTACCACTACAGGTCTACACAATGTTCAGGACAAATGTGTGCCTCAAAAACGCATTGTCGTCGATCGGTTCGATGGAGGAATATTAACAAATTTATACAAAGTATTCCTGCAGGCACGGTCAACACGGTGACATACAAATTTTCACCAATCAGGATGGTCCCTTTATCCTTAAAAAAAATCATTCCCTGGCATCTTCAGATTTTTAACACATATAGCCCTCTTTAAAACAACACTTCTATATTTCCTGGGTTCTTGTGACCAAGTTCAGTCTATATTTTCCCTGTGTATATAACGTAGCATTCTTTGGACATTTATTAGTGCTGTACAGGCATTCTTAGTATAAAGACCCATTTTCTGACCTGAACTCTGTGTCAAATACACATGTACTTATGCCGACACAGATATATATCACACACTTGCGTTCAGACACTGTCCAAGTCGAGTCGACAAATATATACCAACATGGACTTCTGCCAAAACATGTGTTCATATTTGCACCTACGACCAGTGCACCGAGGCCTTGGCATATTTATTTATACACGTATAAAATGAAACATATGTTAGAAAGTATATATGGCTAGTTCTCTCACTAAACGTAGTCAGTATATGTCCGTGCGCGTGTGTGAACTGTATGTTTCGTATTTTTTTTCTGAATGAAGCCTCCCCCATAGTGGGGACTTATGCATGGGGGTTGATGGATATATTTCTATATAAATATTTGGGGTCAAACTGTTTTAGGGGTGGACTTTCTTAGTGCCCCCCCCCCCCCGTTTGATTTTTACTCTCGTTCTTGCTCCGATCTCCAATATGGCTGATTTAAAAACTGACCATAAGGTTTTCTCATTAGTCTCCCTGGGTTGGACCCTTCCCTTTCCAAAAACATTGATCTGTCATTGAGACGTCGCGAATTACGTCATATCACAGGAATAGGTGGTGCCATAGGCCTAAAACCCATGTGCCCCGGAAAACAAGCCATAACTATATAGGATACACGTTGTGGATCACGTGCAGGGCCGTAGCCTCGGGGGGGGGGGGGGGGGGGGGGGGGGGGTTCGAGGTGCAAAAAGAAATTAATATTGCAAAGTTGATATTCAGAAATTGTGTTTATCTTCATTTTTTTTCAAAGTAAGCATTGTCTAAATGACAGCAAAAATGCTCTAGAATGCAGTAGTTTACATAAAGTTTTTTCACAACTGTCCACACCCTCCCCATGCACACGGGGGCTTTCACAGCGCATCCGCTTACTGACCCCCCCCCCCCTCCCCCCCCCCCCCCCCCGCCATTTAAGTCAGGCTACAGCCCTAACATGTATATATAATGAAGTTTACGGTATAAATGCAGTATTCGGCAGCACGTGGTCACGACTAAAGACTCTACATTACTGTAATGTTTAACAGCTGTGGCGATATCGAAACATGAACCTTATCTGTCCAAAAATGAAACCTAGAGAACTGTATCCTGAAGGCAATGGTGTGCATGTGTGTGTGTATATTTCTCTTATAATACACCATACACATGCGGGTTTTAATACGAATGATCTATATATAGGCCTAACTAACAGTGTGACGTCCCCTTGCTATATAATAAATGACCTCTGTAATATAATCATACAGCAGGGGCAGTTCCAGGATTTAGGAAAAGAAGGGGGGGTCCAACGCAGGTGGACTTCAGATCCGAAGGGGGGGGGGGTCCAGTTTGAAAACCATAAAAAAAAAGTTTGCAGCGGCTGAAAAGGTGGGGGTCCGGGCCCCCTAGGTGGGACCCCCCCCCCCCCCTTTCGGATCAGCTTCTGTACATGCATATCATTGATTGATATTGAAATACTTAACCAGTGCGGCAGTCTTTGTCGGGTTCTAGGAATCGACTGGAAAAAATCATATAGGTTGATCAAAAGACTTGATGGAACCACCCCCCCCCCCCCTTCCCGACTAGAAAAAAAAGTATAGGTTGATCAAAAGACTTGATAGAACCCCCCC
The DNA here is from genome assembly GCA_026874595.1 of Sipunculus nudus. Classification (NCBI taxonomy): domain Eukaryota; kingdom Metazoa; phylum Annelida; class Sipuncula; order Golfingiida; family Sipunculidae; genus Sipunculus; species Sipunculus nudus. The sequence goes on from CM049308.1 coordinate 9,658,451, forward strand.
CCCCCCCCGACTGGAAAAAATCATATAGCTTGATCAAAAGTCTTGATTGAACCCCATCCCCCCCCCCCCCCCGGCTTAGTATAACGCGGATGCTGAGGGTAAAATATCAATTAGCTCTTGCCACACATATTCTCTCTTAATCTATTTTATAAAATATATTCTGAATTTCCAGAGGTGTAACCTATTTTTCCTCCATGGATTTCGCCATTGTTTACATTGGCACCCATGGCGGAAATGAATGTAAACAGTGATTTTTCATAATTATATTATTCTCATCATTTTGTTTATCACACTCTGTATGATGCATGTGATCGCATTTCCCCTATAGATACCCATTTTTAAGGTTTCCTTCTGCAAAAGAAACGGAGAGGGAAACAAATACTGTACATGTGCACTGTACATGTTACAACTAAAATGGAGCTACTCACACGGAGTAGTTACAAATCCTGGGTGAGATGGTACCTCTGTCACTGATATTACCAAGGGCGGATCCAAGATTTAGGAAAAGGGGTGGGGGTCCAACCCAGGAGGACTAATGAAAATCCTTTAAAAAAAAGATCATCAGGTCCGGAAAAAGGGGAGGGGGGTCCAGGCCGCAAAGTTACCCCCCCCCCCGAACCGCTTCTGATTACTGGATTACAGTGGAACTTTGGTGGATATATACTAAATATATACTAAAATCATTATTTCCTATGACCATTGTTAAGACTTCCTCACACAACATACCCGGCATATATACAGGCCTAATATTCATTCTCGTGGACTCACATTATCGATCTCTTGTTCCACCGGTTATTTCTTCACATTTCTTCGTGAGTAAAATTCCCCTCAAGAACATACACTACAGGATAAAAGGCACCTTCTGAGAGTGTTCGGTGTTTACTCGGCGGCTTTGACCTGACGTGAACTCTGAGGTCGCCCACCTGGCCGGTTAGCACTCCTTGTCTGTTTCACTTTATGAAACCTACAAATCAAGACACAGGCGGCGACCTGTACCGAATGACCCCACCAGCCCGCCGTGACTGCTGAAACCAGACGATACAGCATGCAGACGACATAATTACTTTTGGCGCGTGTCTGCTAACCTTCAAACACATGCCTTAAAAGCCTCCCCCCTCCCTACTATGTCTGAGATAGTATATGATTAGCCATAAATAAATGGTAAACACATGTTGCATGGACCACATTATTTTGATGTTTTTCTAGTGTACATATAAACATAAACATTTTAGAGTACACGGTCTCGGAGCTTGTCCCCGATATCGGACTTCTTGATTTCTCGGTCATAGCCATATATTAATTTGTAACTGTTCTGTGTTAATGTATCATTATCTTTGTCATAAAGTTGAATCTGTGGTCTGTCGTGAGATTAGACAACTGTGATCAAAGTTCGTGGTGCAATTAGCCCCTACCCTTATCCCCCCCCCCCCCCCCCCCCCCGGGATTGACTATTAACAAGTGCTCCATACATCACGCTATGACGCTCTAATGAACATGACACTCTAATTAAGGTCAACTAAAACACATTTATATGGGAGACGGTAAACTAATTCTGAAGCACACACATACGCACGCACCCACACACACATACCCACCTATATAAAGGAAAAAATAACCATGAAATATATACGGCGTTATAAACCTCAAAATGTTTCATACAAAGAGCTTAAAGATCATTTGTGTGGAAATCAAGAAGATCCGCATAGGAAGTAGGCCAGCAGATGCCCCTTATTCACTAGATCGTTAAGTTTCGCTTGGTCTAAATAGCTATATATGAAAGGGGCCTACCCACGGGGAGCAGCAGGGGCCACACCCATCTCCCCTTTCTTCCACCCTCCAGACGCCTGCAACATTTATGTTGTCTCTTATTACAGTATCTAAAGATCTGCACGTGAAAATTAAAATATGTGAAAGTCATTTTCAAATCATGAAAAAAGGGCCATGGTTATATCATTTCATTACTGTTTTTTTTTTTTTTCAGATGCGACAAGCTATATATGGATAGAGATCTGTCCCCTGAACATTATTTCGGATTTGTTCATGGGATAGATAAGAAACTGAATCATGCATTCCACACGAATTATATATATATATATATATATATATATATATATATATATATATATCCTTGCTACATCACAGCATGCATAACAGTGCATGAAATTTTTTATATACCATGCATTTATGATCACAAAAAAATAGGTTACCGTGCAAAGGTAGCCTCATCTGTGGCTTACATACGCATAAAAGTTAGAAAATCAATAATTCTGTAAACTCAAATACTCGACAGTTGAAGTCATTAATGTAGTATTTGGTAACGAACACATTTTATAACAAACACAAAAATTAGCTTAATGTTGCATAAAGTGAAGTTTACTGTTCCATGAAGTTTACATGAAATATAGCTTGGTGCAGATGGCGCTAGTTGTAGCGTTCTGTGCGTATATTTTATCACAGTCCACGACGTCCCATGTCCATAATAAAATGTTGTTCTTAAGGTTGTATAAAACTTCCAGCTGCATGGGTAAAGGCTTATTCCCATGATATTATAATATCATATACATTAACTGCTGAGGTCATCCTTTTCGACTAGACCCATCCGACAAAACACCACTATATAGACCCAACCTGCACGCAGTGATACATGAAGGAATTATTGAATTAAGTCCCATGCTGAAGCTGATGCATTTTTGGCGATGTTTGCCTGATTTTTTGCCCAGTGTCTGACCTATGCTCATTGTCAGAAATGTGAACAAAATGTGACACGCGATCTTTATATATAGGCCCCCGTGAACTATCAACATTTAAAATGTTATTCCCATTATTTACAACAAGTATCATCGCACAATCACATTGTATTTACATCTTCATCAGTTCTGTAAACACAGGTATCACGAAAAATCAAGAAGCAAGCACGTGCAAAAGTTTATGATTATGTTTAAAGTGAGTCGTCGATATAACACCGCAAAGTAGCCCCAAAGACCTAGGCTAAAAAATATAAATTATGTGTAATGATAAAAAACTTATTTTAGTTTTATTTAGATGTTGTTGGTGCAATACTTGCTCCATTTTCTAAATTATTGTAAATGTCAACACTCCCCGAAACAGCATGATTTCGGTGTATAGCGAGCATTGCCCATGCATGCATGTGAGCTGACATGCAGGGAAAAATCCTATATAGTCATTTCTTAAATATAGACAAATCATATGTAAAAAATAGCTAAAACATGCAGGTAATTTCAGAGTGTTCGGTACATGCAGACATGCATGATATATATCACGCGGTCAAATACTCGACCGAAGACAGAATCGGCCGGAACAGCGCAGGGGTGAACTTTATGTATATGATACATATGCATGTACATGGCATGGTGATTTCACCTATATATATACGTATATATACATGTATACTTTCTGTCGCCGTCTCTTTCTGTCTGTCTGTCTGTCTCTGTCTGTCTGTCTGTCTGTCTCTCTCTCTCTCTCTCTATATATATATATATATCACTGAAGAAAAACAACACTGTATATTATATATATATAAATATATATATATATATATATATATATATATATATATATATATATATATAAATAATCTCATATAAAGAACTTCATCAGTTAAGGTCAGTTCTTTAAAACCCTATTTGGCCTTTTTGAGTATAGAGCTTCTTGCATGTTTACATCTAGAGATAAGCCTATATAGGTATAAGAGGTCTTTTGTTGTATATACGCTCTGTAATATAACACTGTAAATTATGTGTATATATATATATATATATATATATATATATATATATATATATATATAATCTCATATAACGAACTTCATCAGTTAAGGTCAGTTCTTTAAAACCTGATTTGGCCTTTTTGAGTAGAGCTTCTTGCATTCACCCAGAGTTGAGCCTATAGGTCCATGAGGTCTTTTGTTGTACGCTCTCACACAAATTATGCGCATATATTTATATATAAACATAATAGACACACTGTGTATACTCTCAAGATAACTGTTAAATATGTGTGTTTTAGCACAAAGACCAATTGTGTCATATGAAACCTGCATGTGGTACTCAAACCACAAGATCTGGGGTCACAGATAAAATCAGCCCGAAAAAAAGAAGTGACACTTCATGATCGAGAGCGGCTCGTCTCATACATGCAGCGCAGGCTACCTTTGTTTATTTGTTTGCACGGCTGCCAGGTACAAGGGGATAACACTTAACCATTTTGGACATGGTCCCAAAGATGTAGTTTAAGTGCGCAGTTTACTGCATGGTGCCTCACCTGTCACCTTGACACGTCGTGGTCTGCCACAACAGGTGGTTCTATATTTCTTACTTTCGTTCTTTGTCCTTTTGGGATATAATAGGTAAAGAAAAAATTCCATTTAAAGTGCTAGTCATCCACCACGCGCATGATAGAAAGCATTTATAAAATATAATGATATATAGATACTGATCCCTGAATGGAGTAATATGTGAAGTAAGAGGTCAAAGAACAGCCAACTCACAAACGAGATTTTTTTCTCATTCTTTTTGTCCTATATACAGTGCGGTAAACCCTATGAGCAATCCTAAAATCATACCCTATAAATTTGTATATAAATAATGGACATGCAGACTTTAATTTCGGATTTCGCCATGCACGCATGTGCCACACATGCATGCATAAACAAATACATGCGGGTAGGGATTTAATTATTGTATATATATATATATATATATATATATATATATATATATAAGAACGGTATATCCGAACTGTGTGGTTGGCACGGACCGAGGCTGTACGTGATTTTCCACCCATGTATGCATGCATGCAAAACTTAATTTTTTTCCGGTCGCTGCATGCGCCAGAATTTGCAAACGGGATATAGATAAATGTTTGGAGCGTCTTTCGAGCCAATGGCTATTACAGAGTTTGGCATGGGTTGTTCAGGCACTGCTGTATATGTCCTCTTGCAATAATTACAATATGTTTAGGAAAGTTAGGATAATTTATAAAGAGCATTTAGAATACATAAAATGGTGCGACTGAATAATTAATTACAGCAATGCCTCCGTGGAACTGTATACAAGAGACCATGCACTCGAAATCGAAACCAAGACTCGACTTATAGAAGCCCTGACCTTAAAGTCTGATAGTCAGTTATTTCAGAAGAAAGGTATATATAATCTTAATAAGTATATATATTATACAGAACTATAATCAACTGCCTGCGTGCGTGTGATGCAGTAAAACCTGCAGAGTTTATACAGTCAGAACATTGTTTTTTTTTATGTATTTATAAATCTTATCTCTCTCTCTCTCTCTCTCTCTCTCTCTCTCTCTCTCTCTCTGAAGAAATATAAAACAAGGAATTCCTTTCATCTACATGTAAAAATTGAGTCTATACATTTGATTACATTAAAATTACAATCTTAGTTCATTCTCACTGTTGTTTAAACTGGATACAACTTGTGATCACATTTGATTATTATATATACATAGACTGCTATTGCTCCTCTTATAAAGAAGAAATAAAAGAGCCAATTATTCAATCAAAGTAAAGAAAATCAATAGATTTATCCCGAATTACACATGCATATTGTCAAAAACCCTGCGGCGGTATATATAGGTGTAGGTCGGTCATGATCGGAACGAGGCTATATATATAAAACATGCGAAGAGCGAAAACCGTCACAAAAGTTTTACTTGATGTGCCCTTCTAAGTTAATTCCACCTTAAATTTACAGTTATATATACTCAGCTTTTACGGATTTCATGTACTTCGTCAACAAAAAGTGGCAGATTCATTTATTATCATTCACATGAGTTGCGTTGAGGGCTTGTATATATATAGGGCTGAATGCAATGTAGCATATGACCAAGAAAAAAATTACCTTCTTCATGTCTCTGATCATCTGGTATACATTTAGGTAAATTGAGTATATCTCTGTTCAATATGTTTATATATTTAGCATGTGACTATGACTCATATTTTACATATAGTATATATATAATTTATATATATATATATATGTGTGTATACGTGTAAATGAAATAACATGCATATATGACATTTATTTTATATTACATGCAATAGACCAAGATTTCCCATTTTTTGTCTGGGGGAAAATTGTGTTGCTCCGAATGGTTAACTGATAAATATATATTTCTAAATACATACCATATATTCTTTTATTGTACATGTACACTGGGGTAGCAATTTGAATGAAATATTTTATGATACATTAATTTTATGCTATATTTAATAGTTTATAAGCTTAACGGTTGAATTATTCCTTTAAAAATAGAAAGTTAAATTATTCTTAAAATGACCAAGTAGAGTACTTTCCCTACCATTTTATACATGTACTTAAATCATATTCGAATCTTATATTGAAAGAGCGTCAGTCGTTTTCAAGTTTGTGTACCCAAAATGCTGACATAAGAATCTATACAGGTTTGCGGAAAACTTTCTATTATTTCCGCTGCTCGTACAGAAACATTCCATATTATATAATCGGCGAATTATAATTAGATTAACCTCGTGCATGGCGTATGATTAATCCAGACGACTTTGAGCTGGCTCTTTTTAGTTAATATGCTATTTACAATTGTTTACAGTCACTTAAACAATTAATTTTGAAATATATATATATACGACTCCTGATCATGATTCTATATACCGTCTTTGTTACAGATATCACAAATAATATATATCACAAGGTATATTTTAACACTTTGTTTTTGGACGAGTTATTAGTGGAGGTATCCAAAACCCATAAAACGTTCATTACATATAGGTTTTGAAAAGGTCCAAAGTATATAAAACATGAGAATTAAAATATTACTGGTTGACTGTCTATAGTATATAAATACCTGTTTTGATTATTCCAGTGTCTTATTTAAGAATTTCACTTAAATGAAAACACACACACACTTATATATAATCAAATCATTTATATAACTATTATACCTTATACCTTTATTCATACCTGATATATTTATATAAGGGATAAAGGACGGTGGGAAATTTGAAATGAATGACGTGTGAAGCCGTATATATATATATATATAATCATGTAATTACTCATGCAGTTGCTCTCATATAAAGTATCTTGTTATATTGTTATATCACTAATTCCAGGAAATAAGTACAACGAATTTACTTAATGATATAAAAATAAAATATTTGAGTTAATATGCCATATTTATTACACATCCATCACACTTTAAACTGGCTGTGTTCTTTTTATAATATATATGTTCTTTTTTATACTGTGCTAATTTTACATATATATTAGTATATTTTCCTTCTTTATTGGGCATATAAACGAACCATATTATATATGATGTACACGTTCTATGTTTTTACAAAGGGGGCTATATATTGGTATATACCCGCATCGCAAAAGGCGTGACCAGAAAGATTTCAGTCCAATTTTCTAACATGGGCGGCAAACGAGGACACCGAGTATTGAGAACAAAAGAGCACACCTAGAGAGTATATTGACTATGAGCATAATCAAAAATAAACACTTGATGTATGGACCATCCAGGGGCCCAGGTTTATATAACTGCGCAGTTTCTTGGCCAATTCCACGACAATTATATATGTATATATACGCCTGATAAGGGCACAATGGCCGTCGTCATATGACCGCGCGGTACAAAGATCGACTTGTAATCTTACGTAAGCAAGGCGTGACGTGTACCATTCACGGAAGCTCCTAGAAATACGAAGCACGATTTAAGCGAAAAAGGCATTTGTTATTGCCTCCGGCCGTTGGTCACGTGATAGCAACTCACAAGGATTTTCCGCGCCGTCATCGTTATTTTAATACTGCTATGGGTGTAACCAAGGATGACGAAGTTCCACCGACTACGTCTGTGAGCACCTGCGTGCCATGCACGCGACTGAATCTCTCCGTCTGGATCTATATTCAAAGTTTAATAAGCTGCCCACATAACCCATATAAAGGGTTTCCGTAAGCTTTCATTGTCAAACTCATTGTATATACTCTTTATTGTCTTGAGCTGAGTTTACCCCTCTGCATGTATACAGCTAGGGGACATGTTGGGGAGGGGTATTCTAGTACGATGGACAGGTTTTACCCTATTCAGTATACATTAATGCACTCTGGGGTAAGGGCAAGTTAGATAAAGGATAATGTTTCAATATAAAATATTCTAATATATATATATATATATATATATATATATATATATATATATATATATATAAACGTCACTGTATGCGTTTTTTTTATTTTACATACATGCAGCTTTACAAATAAAACCCGCATTACCTGCTGTGAACTTTATCTGAACTGAATTGTAATTAAAGCCAGAATAACCGGAAAGCGCATTTGGGTTCAAATTACATTTAGTAAATAATGTTTAATTATAGTGTTGATTTATTTTTACATATAAATTTTATCCGAGTTACAAACTATAAAATGGTAAATGAATAGCGTTATATTAGGGTAATTGTAGACTTGATATTTTTTTTTTAAATTAGTCCATTCATTAAGTCTTAATAATATTCATTTTTGTTCATATTAAGTATTTATATAATTTTAGAATTTAATTTATTTTTTGCTTATAATGACGGCCGATCATTGAAACACACTTTTGCTATTCAGTAAAGCCTGATATGTTCTTAAGGCAAAACATGCATATTCACTCATTTTATACTTTGTATATAAATACGAGTGTGTATTTAACTATAGCGGGCTGGCTTTATATTTGAAAACAATTAAAAACTTATTTTCGTATCATATACACCTGCAGATATAACCTACATAATTTTTACGTAAGTTCTTAACAGTTTTGGTAAGAAGAACTAATATATTACCTCATTAAAAATAACTTATTTTTTAATAATATTAATTTTCATTTTATAGTTATACAATAATTTGTATGAGAGGTTTTTTCATTTTTTTAATTCATTGTAAATATTTTAAGAACAAATCAAATATACCCATTCATTGTTTCTTTTTATTTAGTCTTTAAAGATATACATCAATATTGTTAAATTATCGCAACTAAATTTAGGATATTTAAAGCAAAATATGTATGATTCACGTGTGTGAAACACAATTAAGAGGTCGCCAGTATTGGAGGAATGACTCACGGCTTAATGTGAGTAAACAAAGCCCTGTATGTTAGCAGTTGCCTGTTTTGGTCTATATATGGATGCTGAGGTAAGCACTGCGAGTGAACATAAAAAAATAACATTACGTGGACGCGGAAACTCCCTTTGCCTTCCTCGCCTTCTGTTTTTTTTAGTGTGTGTGTTCAACTTGGGGGCCCGTGATTTTTCCGCAGTGCCATGGCAACATGCCAACAATGACGTCATACTGGCGTGTCCATGTGGCGACTGACCTCGTCTTCAATAACATGAAAAAAATTTGTTTATCCCACCTGCGTTCTTTAATGCATTAGACTCAAACGATTACATGCAGGTGAAAGTGTCATATACAGTAGTCTTGCAAGGCTATAATCATAAAGAGAGTGTCAGCGAGACTGGTTTCATCCCCGTGATATATATATATATATATATATATATATATATATATATATATATATATATGCCTCAATAAGAAAATAACCATGGAAAAAAATTTGTTTGTAGATAATAATTAATTCAATCCTGTTAAATATCTGTGTTTTCGAACAATTTCTAGTAAGATGAACTGGATTCCGAATTTAAAATGTAGGGTACACATCTTAAATATATAAACATTTCATGAGTTCACGGAATTTAATTTGATAAGTATGATCAAAGAAATCGATAAAACACATATAATATGTGATAAAACATATAATCTATGTTTAAATATAATCTATAAAATACATAATCTTAACGGGATTTATGTGTGTAAATCGTTATGCCCGTATATACCGTGCGGTTGTTTCCGGGTTTATCTACTAGTATATGTTCTGGGGAAAAAAGAGAAAACTTCGACATCTGCATCATAACAAGGAGGTTAAATATATGTTATGTCACCTCCTTGATCATAACCATGATATTCTTTCATCACAAATAAAATCACCGGTGATGTATAGTTAGATCCACAATATCCCATGCTGAGTGCAAGTAACGTGTAAGTAAAAGTATTATATATTGTATTCATTATACTTGCTCATCTTTGCTTTTATTTATGTGAAAACGTATATATATATATATATATATATATATATATATATATATATGTATATATATATATTTATATGGTTGTACAAGAATGCATATACAAATTAAGTACGTGTTTCACAATATTTATCGATCGAATGTAAACGAAAGATAAAACCACGAGAAATAATTCCGCCCCTCTTCTGTCTCTGTCTGTCTCTCTCTCTCTCTCTCTTCGGAGAGACCATGAACACATCTCTGTAAGGATCTGGAACCACCTTACATGAAACAAAATACAATTACCCCTTATATATATATATATATATATATATATGTATATATATATATATATATATATACTTTCCTATTCTTAGAGGTACATGTGAAGTTTATACATTGTAATCCATGAAGCACTACCTGACGTGACTTTCATGGGTTCAAAACATAAAACAATGAGATAAGATTACCCTCTTAAAACACAAGACTTCCTCGTCTAAGAACGTGTTTATATTATGTTTATTCTCGATTAACCACGTGACATCGCACTCAATGACCCTTCCGGCCAGCGGGGTATGTGATCAATAGATATGTATTGTATTTCCCATATCTCGTTTCTTCTGGACCTAGTTTTCACGTCTATTCCCAGACAAAATAAAGCTTCATGCTTATACACCTTCGGGAACATGTGGTTTCTAACGTGTTAAGCTGAACTGGTTGTTCGGTTGAAGTAAATTAAGCACACGTTTCTTAACACTTCCGCGTACGAAGGAGGTTAAGTAGACTCCTGTGTTTTCTAATATAAAGTTTTAAGCAGAGAGGCTACTAATCAAGAGGCAGAAGTCACGGTTTGTTTAAATGAAGCAGACCTCTATTGTTGTTAAAATCATGATTCGTGCAATGCTTCGCTATATACTTTGGAGCGGGGATGGTAAGTATGTACTTGACTTTCTTTGTTTTTCACAAAATTGATTTACAAATGAATGTTTATGGAGAACCGGATCAAGAAGCAGGTAAAAGGGTGTTAAATCTGGCATCCCGGTACATGCATATGGTAAACTAATAAAACATCCGTGCTTGCTGAAATAGGCGTTCTCTGAGTAACCCTGATGATGGAGCATGCAACCTTTCTGTGAGTAACTGCAGTGTTATTGAAGGTGGGTTTTCTCTGAGTAATTGTGGTGCACATGTTATTGAAGGTGGGCCTTCTCTGAGTAACTGTAGTCTTATTGAAGGTGGGCCTTCTCTGAGTAACTGTGGTGTTATTGAAGGTGGGTTTCCTCTGAGTAATTGTGGTGCACATGTTATTGAAGGTGGGTTTTCTCTGAGTAAATGTGGTGCACATGTTATTGAAGGTGGGTCTTCTCTGAGTAATTGTAGTGTTATTGAAGGTGGGCCTTTTCTGGAAACTGTGGTGTTATTAAAGGTGGACCTTCTCTGAGTAACTGTGATGTTATTTGGGGTGAGCGTCTTTGAATTAACCCTGGTGTTATTGGAGTTAGGCTTTCTCTGCGTGGCCCTGATGTTATTGGAGGTAGGTGTCATCTGAGTAACCCTGTCATTGGCGGAGATAGACGTTTTCATGGAAACCCTAGTGACCCTGGTGTTATTGGAGGTAGTCGCTCTGTGAGTGACCTTGGTGTTGTTTTAAGTGGGGGTTCCCTGAGCAGCCCTGTAGTTGGTGAAGATAGGCGTTCTCTGGGCAACCCTAGTGACCCTGGTGATATTTGCGTATTTTGAGAAACCCTGGTGTTATTGAAAGCAGGTGACCCTGGTGACTGGTGGTAATGGGACAAAAGTTCCATGAGTTACCCTGTCGATGGCGGAGATATAGTTCTCTGGGTTACCCTAGTGACCCTGGTGTTATTGGAGGTAGGCCTTCTCTGAGTGACCCTGGTTTTGTTTTTGGTGGGCCTTCTCTGAGAGATCCTGGTGTTGTTGGCGGTGGGCTTCTCTGAGTAAGACCCTGGTATTATTGAAGGTTGGCGATCTCTGAGTAACCCTTGTGTTGTTGTAGGTGGGCGTTTTCTGAGTGACCATGATGTTATTGGAGGTGGGCGTTCTCTGAGTGACCCTGATGTTAGTGGAGGTGGGCGTTCTCTGAGTGACCCTGCTGTTGGCGGTGGTAGGCGTTCTCTGATTTACCCTGGTGTTAGTGGAGGTGGGCGTTCTCTGAGAGACCCTAGTGACCCTGATGTGATTAGAGGTAGGAGTCCTCTAAGTTAACCTTGTGTTGTCTTAAGAAGGCGTTCTTTGAGTGATCCTTGTGTTATAGGTGGTATGTAGGCGTTCTCTTCGTTAACCTGGTGTAATTTAAGGTAGGCGTTCTTTGAATGGCCCTGGTGATTTTGCAGGTAGGCGTCCTCTGAATTAACCTGGTGTTATTTGAGGTAAGCATTCTTTGAGTGATCCTAGTGTTATAGGTGGTATGTAGACGTTCTCTGAGTTAACCTGGTGTGGTTTGAGGTAAGCGTTCTTTGAGTGGCCCTGGTGTTATTCCAGGTAGGCGTCCTCTGAGTTAACCTGGTGTATTTGAGGTAAGCGTTCTTTGAGTGGCCCTGGTGTTATTCCAGGCAGGCGTCCTCTTAGTTAACCTGGTGTAATTTAAGGTAGGCGTTCTTTGAATGGCCCTGGTGTTATTGCAGGTAGGCGTCCTCTGAATTAACCTGGTGTTATTTGAGGTAAGCGTTCTTTGAGTGACCCTGCTGTTATTGGTGGTTTTGTAGGCGTCCGCTGAGTTAACCTGGTGTGGTTTGAGGTCAACGTTCTTTGAGTGGCCCTGGTGTTATTGCAGGTAGGCGTTTCTGAGTAAACCTGATGTGGTTTGAGGTAAGCGTTCTTTGAGTGACACTGGTGTTATGTGTGGTATTGTAGGCGTTCTCTGAGTTAACCTGGTGTGGTTTGAGGTAAGCGTTCTTTGAGTGACCCTGGTGTTATTCCAGGTAGGCGTCCTCTGAGTTAAACGGTGTGGTTTGAGGTAAGCGTTCTTTGAGTGACCCTGGTGTTATTCCAGGTAGGCGTCCTCTGAGTTAACCTGGTGTATTTGAGGTAAGCGTTCTTTGAGTGGCCCTGGTGTTATGTGTGGTATTGTAGGCGTTCTCTGAGTTAACCTGGTGTGGTTTGAGGTAAGCGTTCTTTGAGTGGCCCTGGTGTTATGTGTGGTATTGTAGGCGTTCTCTGAGTTAACTTGGTGTGGTTTGAGGTAAGCGTTCTTTGAGTGGCCCTGGTGTTATTCCAGGTAGGCGTCCTCTGAGTTAAACGGTGTGGTTTGAGGTAAGTGTTCTTTGAAAGGCCCTGGTGTTATTCCAGGTAGGCGTCCTCTGAGTTAACCTGGTGTGGTTTGAGGTAAGTGTTCTTTGAAAGGCCCTTGTGTTATTCCAGGTAGGCGTCCTCTGAGTTAACCTGGTGTGGTTTGAGGTAAGCGTTCTTTGAGTGACCCTGGTTTTTTTTTCCAGGTAGGCGTCCTCTGAGTTAAACGGTGTGGTTTGAGGTAAGCGTTCTTTGAAAGGCCCTGGTGTTATGTGTGGTATGTAGGCGTCCTCTGAGTTAACCTGGTGTTATTTGAGGTAAGCGTTTTTGAGTTACCCTGGTGTTATGTGTGGTATTGTAGGCGTTCTCTGAGTTAACCTGGTGTGGTTTGAGGTAAGCGTTCTTTGAGTGGCCCTGGTGTTATTCCAGGTAGGCGTCCTCTGAGTTAACCTGTTGTGGTTTGAGGTAAGCGTTCTTTGAGTGACCCTGGTGTTATTCCAGGTAGGCGTCCTCTGAGTAAAACGGTGTGGTTTGAGGTAAGCGTTCTTTGAGTGACCCTGGTGTTATTGCAGGTAGGCGTCCTCTGAGTTAAAAGGTGTGGTTTGAGGTAAGTGTTCTTTGAGTGACCCTGGTGTTATGTGTGGTATTGTAGGCGTTCTCTGAGTTAACCTGGTGTGGTTTGAGGTAAGCGTTGTTTGAATGGCCCTGGTGTTATTCCAGGTAGGCGTCCTCTGAGTTAACCTGGTGTATTTGAGGTAAGCGTTCTTTGAGTGGCCCTGGTGTTATGTGTGGTATTGTAGGCGTTCTCTGAGTTAACCTGGTGTGGTTTGAGGTAAGCGTTCTTTGAGTGGTCCTGGTGTTATTGCAGGTAGGCGTCCTCTGAGTTTAACGGTGTGGTTTGAGGTAAGCGTTCTTTGAGTGACCCTGGTTTTTTTTTCCAGGTAGGCGTCCTCTGAGTTAAACGGTGTGGTTTGAGGTAAGCGTTCTTTGAAAGGCCCTGGTGTTATGTGTGGTATGTAGGCGTCCTCTGAGTTAACCTGGTGTTATTTGAGGTAAGCGTTTTTGAGTTACCCTGGTGTTATGTGTGGTATTGTAGGCGTTCTCTGAGTTAACCTGGTGTGGTTTGAGGTAAGCGTTCTTTGAGTGGCCCTGGTGTTATTCCAGGTAGGCGTCCTCTGAGTTAACCTGTTGTGGTTTGAGGTAAGCGTTCTTTGAGTGACCCTGGTGTTATTCCAGGTAGGCGTCCTCTGAGTAAAACGGTGTGGTTTGAGGTAAGCGTTCTTTGAGTGACCCTGGTGTTATTGCAGGTAGGCGTCCTCTGAGTTAAAAGGTGTGGTTTGAGGTAAGTGTTCTTTGAGTGACCCTGGTGTTATGTGTGGTATTGTAGGCGTTCTCTGAGTTAACCTGGTGTGGTTTGAGGTAAGCGTTGTTTGAATGGCCCTGGTGTTATTCCAGGTAGGCGTCCTCTGAGTTAACCTGGTGTATTTGAGGTAAGCGTTCTTTGAGTGGCCCTGGTGTTATGTGTGGTATTGTAGGCGTTCTCTGAGTTAACCTGGTGTGGTTTGAGGTAAGCGTTCTTTGAGTGGTCCTGGTGTTATTGCAGGTAGGCGTCCTCTGAGTTTAACGGTGTGGTTTGAGGTAAGTGTTCTTTGAAAGGCCCTGGTGTTATTCCAGGTAGGCGTCCTCTGAGTTAACCTGGTGTGTTTGAGGTAAGCGTTCTTTGAGTGGCCCTGGTGTTATTGCAGGTAGGCGTCCTCTGAATTAACCTAATGTGGTTTGAGGGTGGTTCTTTGAGTGAACCTGGTGTTATTGGTGGTATAGTGGGCGTTCTCTGAGTGACACTGGTGCTTTGGTAGTAGGCGTCCCCTGTGTGACTTTTGTGTTATAAGGGTGCTTTTCCATGTACGCGTTTTGCAAGCGTTTGCCGCGCGGCTGCCGCGCGGCGAAAATCAAACCAGTTAAAAAGCCATGTGCTATTTCCATGTATGTTATTTAAGGTAGGCGTTCTCTGATTAACCCTGGTGTTAGTGGAGATGGGCGTTCTCTGAGAAACCCTAGTGACCCTGATGTGATTAGAGGTATGAGTCCTCTAAGTTAACCTTGTGTTGTCTTAGGAAGGCGTTCTTTGAGTGATCCTTGTGTTATAGGTGGTATGTAGGCGTCCTCTGAGTTAACCTTGGTTTATTTGAGGTAAGCATTCTTTGAGTGACCCTGGTGTTATGTGTGGTATTGTAGGCGTTCTCTGAGTTAACCTGGTGTGGTTTGAGGTAAGCGTTCTTTGAGTGGCCCTGGTGTTATTGCAGGTAGGCGTCCTCTGAGTTAAACGGTGTGGTTTGAGGTAAGCGTTCTTTGAGTGACCCTGGTGTTATTGCAGGTAGGCGTCCTCTTAGTTAACCTGGTGTAATTTAAGGTAGGCGTTCTTTGAAAGGCCCTGGTGTTATTCCAGGTAGGCGTCCTCTGAGTTAACCTGGTGTAATTTAAGGCAGGCGTTCTTTGAAAGGTCCTGGTGTTATTCCAGGTAGGCGTCCTCTGAGTTAACCTGGTGTATTTGAGTTTAGCGTTCTTTGAGTGACCCTGGTGTTATTGCAGGTAGGCGTCCTCTTAGTTAACCTGGTGTAATTTAAGGTAGGCGTTCTTTGAATGGCCCTGGTGTTATTGCAGGTAGGCGTCCTCTGAATTAACCTGGTGTTATTTGAGGTAAGCGTTCTTTGAGTGACCCTGGTGTTATGTGTGGTATTGTAGGCGTTCTCTGAGTTAACCTGGTGTGGTTTGAGGTAAGCGTTCTTTGAGTGGCCCTGGTGTTATTGCAGGTAGGCGTCCTCTGAGTTAAACGGTGTGGTTTGAGGTAAGCGTTCTTTGAGTGGCCCTGGTGTTATTGCAGGTAGGCGTCCTCTTAGTTAACCTGGTGTAATTTAAGGTAGGCGTTCTTTGAAAGGCCCTGGTGTTATTCCAGGTAGGCGTCCTCTGAGTTAACCTGGTGTATTTGAGGTTAGCGTTCTTTGAAAGGCCCTGGTGTTATTCCAGGTAGGCGTCCTCTGAGTTAACCTGGTGTATTTGAGTTTAGCGTTCTTTGAGTGACCCTGGTGTTATTGCAGGTAGGCGTCCTCTTAGTTAACCTGGTGTAATTTAAGGTAGGCGTTCTTTGAATGGCCCTGGTGTTATTGCAGGTAGGCGTCCTCTGAATTAACCTGGTGTTATTTGAGGTAAGCGTTCTTTGAGTGACCCTGGTGTTATGTGTGGTATTGTAGGCGTTCTCTGAGTTAACCTGGTGTGGTTTGAGGTAAGCGTTCTTTGAGTGGCCCTGGTGTTATTGCAGGTAGGCGTCCTCTGAGTTAAACGGTGTGGTTTGAGGTAAGTGTTCTTTGAAAGGCCCTGGTGTTATTCCAGGTAGGCGTCCTCTGAGTTAACCTGGTGTATTTGAGGTTAGCGTTCTTTGAGTGGCCCTGGTGTTATTGCAGGTAGGCGTCCTCTGAATTAACCTAATGTGGTTTGAGGGTGGTTCTTTGAGTGATCCTGGTGTTATTGGTGGTAAAGTGGGCGTTCTCTGAGTGACACTGGTGCTTTGGTAGTAGGCGTCCCCTGTGTGACTTTTGTGTTATAAGGGTGCTTTTCCATGTACGCGTTTTGCAAGCGTTTGCCGCGCGGCTGCCGCGCGGCGAAAATCAAACCAGTTAAAAAGCCATGTGCTATTTCCATGTATGCGATTGCCGCGCGGCAAACGCACGCGTCAGTTTTGGAATCCAGCAGTGCTGGATTTCTGCGTTTGCTGCGCGGCAGTTTCTGCCGTGCACATGGAAAAGCACCCTAAACCTGGTGCTGGCGGAGGAAGGTATAGGTGCTCGCTTTTTTGTGGATCCTTTTCCAGTGTAGGATCTCATTTTCGTACCCACGAAATTTATTTCTACAATTCTATTTCGTCCCACACAATGTAAATAAGTATATATTTGTAGTTATACACAGGCAGCAGTAATATAATTTGTGCATTAACCCTATAGGACACAAGGGTCTTCCCCCGAAAGACCGGGCACGTTTTATCTAAATTAAGGCTATGACTTGGATGCATAACAATGCAATGTCCTCTCCATATTGAGAATCTGGTGCATGTGCCCTTTATAGATTTAAAACCTATCCAAATCCTAATGCTACCTTTAGCTGCACGGGTTCAGTAATCAAAATCGGCTAAAACTGACTATTAAACATAAAATAAATACTTATACAGTGGAACCCCTCAATTACGACCACCCTGGGGACTGAGCCAAGTGGTCGTAATTTCGGGGTGGTCGTATTTGTGAAACTCTTACCTTGGTCGCATATAACACGCTGATGTTTAATGTGTATTAAATTGCATATCTTTATTGTGAATTATTACAAAAATATTTTACTTAACAGGCCTTATTATGAATGTTTTTTGTGTGTAGCTGAAAAGGAAACAACATTATTTTATAGATTTATTTATGATAAAAATTAATATACACATAATTAATGTACACATACGTGATTGATGATGAACACATAATTACACTAGAGACAATATGAAGACATCCTATACTGAATACATATTGAACATAATACGTGGGTGTCATATTTAGCCTTCCGCTAGAGTATATATTGCGTGCACTTGAGTTATACCGACGCTAAACTGCTGAGCCAGTTGGTGCTGACTGTGTCTTGGTGTCGCCGCTTTGATTAACGCCACTTTCTCCTTCAAGGAGAGCTCTTTCGGAGGCATTGTCGCACAACAGCAAGCAATTTAAATGCAAACTTAACCAGTAGGGAAATAAACTGACAGCGATCAATCAGATAAGGCAAGACAATGTGTGGGGTTTTCCCCCCATGCAAGCTTTATTTATACATTTTACTGACTGCCCAATACCCAGTGTAAGGTATGAACACATTTAGGATTAACTAGGTCGTTAATTTGATCTAATGCGAATCGAACAATATGTGATGAGTAGAAATTTTAAGCTCTCACCCCCGCACTTAGGGTAGCTGTAATTCAGGCCGAGGGTTACCCTCTTTGATCTATAACCTACGCCACAACGAGTCTCAGCACAGACACCGAATCAGGAAGATATGCCGAACCAGATTAACACTCGGTTTGAGAAACCTTGTTACCCTCTTTGATCTTTCGTTAAGGCGCCTGTGACAATTAAGGGGCAGCCATTGACTCGTGACAAATGTTGTTTCAGTACTTCTCCGCGGTGGTAGCATTAGCGGGATGGCACTAACGCTGGGGCCAGGAAATCTGGTCGTAATTCTGAATTCAGGGGTGGTCGTAATTTTGAGATATTTATAAACATAAATAAACTAAAAACAATTCGGGAAAAAGCAAAGTGGTGGCAATTGTGGGGTGGTCACAAGGCGGGGTTCCAATATATATACTTTGTTATTTAAACTATCTACATGTATATCAATATTTTGTATAGACCAGTGAAAAGACTATTGAACCTTGAACGCAATAAAATGAAAGAACCTTTAGCGGACATGGCGACGGACCGAGGTACCACGACGGCAAAATTAACAATTGAATGACAAACCAGGGCAACAGTGAGGAAAACTTGCGTGAAGAGTAGTTCGGTAGAATGTGAAAAACAGAGATAGGTGAAAAATGCAATGTCACCGTGAATACAATTAGACGCATACACTCCATGTAGCAGTATCACGTATTAAAAAATATATGGGAGAAAAGAATAGTGGTAGAAATAACCATTTCGGCGAGACATTAATGCTAAGGTCGGCAAAGGTTGAGCGGCAGATAAAGGCGCCACCTGGAGGAAAACAGAGGCACTGTCAGAGGACAAGACATCGAGTGAATAGAACCGACTGTGCAAGGGTTTTCCTCCATCTTTTAAATCAGGTTTCAACTAGGGAAAATAAGCCAAAACAATATTACTCCAGGGTTTATAACATACAAGAAGAAGAGTGGCTTAACATTTTTATGCTTGCAAGACGAAATACAAGAGATAAGCAACTGCAAGAACTACAATACAAGATTTTAACAAAAACGTTAATTGTTAATGAGTGGTTATTCAAATGTGGTTTAATTGATGATAATCAATGTACTTTTTGCAAAAATGAAACAGAGACATTGGAACACTTGATGTTTTATTGTTATTATAGACAGTCATTTTGGAAGGATTTAGAAACATGGTTGAACAGTAGAACACATTATGGAAATTCATTTGATACTGTAAACATTTTATTTTGAATATTTGATAGGAAAGATAGGTTTATAGATAATATCATTATCCTCTTGGCTAAACAGTATATTTACCATATGAAATCTAATGAGAAATTACCAAAATTGGAACATTTTAAATTAAAAATTAATGCATATGTAAAAATAGAGCAAATGTTGGTAATGAAAGAAAATAGAAAGCAAGAATTTTATGATAGATGGGAAAAATTACTGGATATAGATTAGTAACAGTATAATGACATTCATGTTGGTATGTGTTCATGTTGATATGTGTTCAGTGTATTATTTGTGTGTCTATTGTTTTTTGACTGGTATTGTATTGTTGATGTATAATCTCTGTATTTATGTTATCCTAATATAAAAAAAGATGATGTAACCTCAAAAAAAAAGATGCAATGAACAGAGAAATAGTGACAGACAGACACTGACGGACGCAATAGTACCGAAAAGAGAAAGTTAACAAGGTATTCAACAAACATATAGGGAATATCATGCAGGGGTGGAAACTATATTATCCACATTCATTGTATCCCGACCTCTAGCTGCTCTATAAGCTTACCGAAAGAGTCGAACAGACTCGTTTTAAATTTGTAAGCCGCAAACAATAACGTGCTTCTGACTTTTTCCTTGTTCTTAATTTGGCCTAGCCGTCACCTGCCTCCTGGACCCAAAATGTCTTCTGTTAAGTTATACGCATGATGAGTTGATGTGATTATGTGAAGGTGTCACCTATGTGTAATATGTCTGGACCGGCGACTTAATAAGATAAGTTTTTTTAATAAAAAATAAAGTTTTTTTTGTCATCAGCATCTGTTGATTGGTATAGGTTCTGCACAGGACCTTTGAAGTAAAGATGGCTCTCTCTCTCTCACCTAACGCAAGATGTTATACCATGTTATACTATGTCTGGAATAAGCTAAACATGAGTGTTTGTTACTTGCATGCAGTTAGCGTTTTATGTACCAGCCTTTGTATCCTGTCTTTGGGTATATATATAGTATTTACTTAGGTACAAATGTATTCCACTAATTATCAGTTCGTGGAGCATAACATGGTCGTGTGTGGAAACCACAATACTGGCCCGGCACAAAGACAAACCGCAGGTGTGCGAGACTCCTTAAGTAATTCTTTCAGCATGAAACCAGGTATCACAACACCGTGAAATAAGTGTCCATTATACAAACAGTTTAAACAACACCGGGTCCCCTGCGCCTGATCCCCCTGACGTTATTACGCCTCGCCTCAATACACACCCCCGCCATTGTTGCCTTTTTCCTTCAATGGCTCGGGAGAACGGCTTTTAAGTTTATTGTACCGAACATATCCGTTCACGAATGTTTTATGTCCATTTAATGCTCCAGGTGAAGTTATATTTTGTATAATCTGATAGCTGTGTATAATATGCCCGGTGTTCCATGTGGCAAAACATGGCATGGATTTCGAAACTTTTGTCCGGGTCTTGACAGCCTGCGCAGTGACCGGGAGGTCTGCGGTTCCGTGTTTTGTTAAAGAGCGCAGCATGGGGGCTCGTTTTACACTGACTTGTTATTGTGGGCTACATACGTGAGGGTTACGGCGGGCAGTAATCTTTATATCCATCAAGTAATGGTCATATACATTTACTACTGGTTTTGAATGTGAATCAGAAGTGTATTTAACAAAATTCAATATAAATCAAACACAAATACGTGCACAACATGTAGCTGTCTTTATTTTCTTATCAAATATAGGCTATAATTCAATGAGTGGAATACCACTTGTTACATATGTGTTAATCGGGTGTCGTAATATATGATAACGACATATATTACATCTTTTTATCACATCGATATATAATGCCTGGTTTATAACCCTAATGCAAGAATCCATGCTGTGTTCAAGTTACCATGTCACCGCTGAAACTATTGATAAAAACATCATGCTAACTTAATTTCAGTAAAAATAATGCTTCATTCCCTTGTTCATATGTGCGTTGTGATACAAATTCGCAGATTTGATGAGGATCCTATTCTTCCAGCTTATAGTCAATCCAGGAACATTGCAAACAGATAATGTTTCAAACATTCGGATAAAAATGTCAATCAATAAAAATAAATATCAGCTGGTCAGAATTTCTCCGGTCCGAGAAAAACGCATTTTACCTTTAAAGAATAACAGTGCATGCACTGCAGACAGGCATAATCTATATTTACTGACTTTCTTCCAATCAAAGTTTATTTCGGGCCAATCAGAATGCATGTGTATACTTTATAAGAGCCAATTTCATTCTATAAGTACATTCAATTAAGTCAGAGTTATTATATATGTCAATCTGTCCCTGATTATGACGCCGCATTACGCAGCAAGGACTGCTGGTCAGATGTGAATTCTTATTGATAGGCGAATATTATATATTTATTTTGTAAATAAAACAACTAAGCAATGCAATTGGTAGTTCTTCCATAAAAAAATCCTGAGAAAATTCCTGAAAATTTCAATGATACCTTAAAACTTCTTAAAATACACACACGCACACATGTATAAACGCACACTAACAGGTACATGTGATTAAACGCTCCTGGATACAAGCTGTCTCTGATTTGTATATACTACCTTCATTAAGAGAAGACATACACTATAAATAAATATTAAAAAGTGAGGGAGAAGATGTGTTTATTCCAGCGTTTTCACGTAACCCACTTTGCAGATATGTTTTCGATATTTTGCACCACAAACTAAATCAAATGATAAACAGGAAGGTTATATAGACACTAACGAATAAAAATGCCAGAAATATCTGATGATCTGTGTAATGAGATGATTATAAACACAGTGCTTGATTCACTGCAGGTAGCCCGGTAATTTCTGCGGAAAGACTGCCAGACTGTACAGGTGCTCCCCTGGGCCGGGAACATTCCCAGACAGAACTAGGTACTTTTAACGAAGGGCAGGTAATTGCTTTGTGAGTTATATGTAAGTCAGGAGCGTGTAGCTCGGTGATTTAATAGACAGCTGGCTCAGGTAGAGTCATGCCACGCCCTAAATACGATACATATCCAGGTAAAACGAGGAAATAGCTGTCACTCTGACGTCCAGGGACACGCAGGTGTCAGCAGGTGTCTTACATATACACACACGTGCGCACACTCACATATATGCATTCACAAACAAACACACGTAGACGCAGATACCATGAGACGAGTAAAGCCAAAAATGAGTGGATCAAACTCTCACTACACCATGACCGGGACATTCTCGCAGGCACGTGTGTGAGGGTGCACGCACAACACACACAAATATATATATATATATATATATATATATATATATATATATATATATATATACATATATGTTACGCTAATTGTGACTGCCTATAATAAAAGAAACTTTATTTTGCGATTATTTTGATAGGGTGATTTATTATTATTATTATTATTATTATTATTATTATTATTATTATTATTATTATTATTTTTATTCTCGAAATGTGTATACAGAATGTTGGAATTTTTAGCTAGTTTTATATATTTGATTATTTTTAATTGTTGATAAGTCACTTAATCATCTAAAGGTACATGTCTTCCTTTCATATACCCCATTAACCAGGGCCACTTGTGTTTTATTTACGAGGAAAAGTGCAGGGGGTCTTAATTTTATGCCAATCTAACTACTTTCTTTATACGCCAATCTTCTAAAATACTCGTCTGTCATTTAACAGCCGACGTGTTGACATGCGGAAGCAATACAAATTATAACTGATACAATTCGTGCATGAAGACTCACACAACTCTTTAAAAAAAACGAATAGCGTGTAATACTCTATACCAAAGGCAGTTACATGATATTTATAATCTAGGCACGCGGCCGGGTATCCGACGCAAAAAAATTTGAAAACGTGACTGGTACGATTAAGGCCATGGGGTAAAGTATATAATATATATATATATATATATATGTGTGTGTGTGTATGTGTGTGTGTCCATAAGTAATGTAGAAACTCAATCATGCATGTACGTGAAAAATCAATATTAAGAGCAAAAAAAAAAAAAAATCCACTTATCCTTTGGGAGACGGTATCCTGCGAACTGTGCCTAACTGAATCATTCTGCTTCAAATGCTTAGGTGTTATACAACAACCCCCTACATTATGTTTATAACCCCACACATTGTGTGTTGTTATATTTTACCGCAATTGTGCTTGGTAATGCCGGTTTAAGATAAAAGTCACGCGGGCGACCTTGGGGAGAAAAGACGCCATTGTGATTGGATAAGACTGACAAGATTTGCACTGTAGATTGTATTTGTAATAATTGCATGCGCATCTATAGATATAGGTATGCCTTTCTGAACAGAAAAAAAAGGAAATACATGTATAGAGATAAAATGAATAAACAAAGTAACCGGAGAGACAAACCATGCACCCAAAATATTGAAATTCCATAGTAACGTATGTGCGTTATGGGAAGAAATAGCCTGGAATATATTAAGTATATTGAGATAAAATTTTTCACGGTTAGTAACCCCAGGCGCGGATCCAGAGGTTGGAATTTTGGGGTCGAGACCCCCCACCCCCACCCCCCTCTCCCCTGCTCTCAACCAACGACCTTTTATAGACCATTTTATGCATGACACTCGTTGTCCCCTCGTTTTTACCACATGCATTTTCATACTCATTCAGAATACACTGCCATCTATAAGACATGTGCATCCTTGAAACATTTTATATAAAGTGTGACAAAAAATAAAAAAAGGAGCCGATTATTGCATATGAAATTTAATGTATACAGATTTTTTTCGACAAAAGATAGGGTATATATATCCTCAACTTAATTAGCTCCTTTTCCTCCATGCATGCAGAATTTATGATGTATTTACAACTATAAATCTGCATTCTAAAGAAGGCAAGCCTCCGCCATTTAAAGGGTCCCAATTATGGGATGCTCCCAAAAACTTGTTTGCATTCACTTATTCGAACCATATTCACAGGTTCAATCGTGCACAAGTGACTGCACATTTGTGAATACTCCTTGATGACCTTCCTGAATTCTGATCATGCGCCGCATCCACACCCAAATCTGATCCCTTTTTCATTGGCCCATTCCCGAAATGCCCTGAAAATTTCACGAGATTCAGATCATGATTGCATGAGTTATGTTGAGAACAAACACACAAACACACACACACACAAATACACACAAGAATGGGGATAAATGCATACCCTCCTGGGGGAGGCAATTAATCATAACCTTAGGATTATACATGAACATCGGCACCACGAGTCCCTTTACATTCATGCTGAGCTGTTTCTGATCATGAGTACTGCTGTTTTCAAACGGAAACTTGGGAAAGGTCACCGACTGAACAATGGACTGAGTTGTAAGGGGGATACATGCACTGTCAGGTACGTATATCAGACTGTCTGCGGTTCGCTGTATCAGCTGTTATAAATAAAATCTATACCCACAGGTATCTAACATCTAACACAAGCATCAAAGTGAGGTAAAGGAAATGTCTATGTCACATTGAAATATGTATATACAACAACAAGCTTGGCTGTAAAGGAGGAAGTATATATATATATATATATATATATATATATATATATATATATATATATATATATATATATATATATATAAACATGGTCAAATCATGGAGATACAAAAAGTTATTATTTAACTCCTTGGTCAGATTTATGACTATCTGTGGTCCACTATATCAGTCGTTACATATATATATATAGGTGTTATATACCTATGTAGGTACACATACACCTAATTAACACAGGCAGGCTTCAAAATGAGGTGTATAGGATAAAGGAACTGTCCATGTCACACTGACATATATTTATACAGCTGTTCGACTTGTGTTATTGTTGGTCAAACGCCAGACGTTCTCTCTAGGCCTTGGCTCACGAAAAAGTGAAAAATATACACGTAACAAAGCATTTAGACGGCATGCAGATAATTAAGCGTTTCAATCTGTGCGCATGCGGTACCGACGACACCATGCTTTGCAACAGAGGACATTCTACCTAGGTCCACAGGGCAATAAAAAACGTTGAATCATACGTTTTCCCTTTTGTGGATTTACCACGGTGCCCATGCAATGTGCATGGGCTCATGTAAAATGTTGGAATCACCTTAATATATATATATATATATATATATATATATATATATATATATATATATATATATGTATGTATGTATATGAGAGAGACTGACCGTCTGCAGTAGAACGACTGCATTTATCCTTCACATTATGTTCATCTCTAACTAATTTTGAGTAAGTGCATGATCACATATTTACATGGTTCTATGACATGACCTCCCCCGAAAACCATGAAAATCTTTCCATTATACAAAAAAGGCCCCCCTATAGAAAAAAAAACGATAATGGTTATGAGAACACACACACACACACACACACATGTACTCACTGTGTATATGGCTTCTGTCCAGGGGTTTATATGTAAGACGAAGTACATGTGGTTATAAACTGGGTTAATTCGGACTAAGTGATACTGATTTCAGAACAGGTGTGCGCCATGTCATATATATAAATATATGTGTGTGTGTGTGTGTGAAACAATGACTTCACAGTCTACAGCTAGGCCTATACGTCATATACATAACGGTAATTAATCGATTTTATCGATGATTGGTCGACAAAATCGATTGAATTTTGAATAATCAATCACAAACGCTTATGTAAACACATGCAAAATAATCATATTATACTCGGAAAAAAATATTCTGATCCTGTCAGAGATCAAGACCGGATAAAGTGACGGGACAAACAGAAACAGACAGCATTAAAACATAACCTTGTGCCGCAAAAAAGTATCAACAACCTGGCCGTTATACCTTGAACTTACAGCGTGATGTAAAAGTTAGACTGAATTTAATTGGTCGATATATTGAGTATGACTCTAATATATAATTTTCATAGTAATATATATATATATATAACGCCAAAATGAAACAGATTCCTGTCATTCAAAGAAAATATGTATATAATGAATAACGCGAAATTTGATAGTGATTATTGGACCTGCTTGCATGCATTTGAACGAGTAGGCCTATATATATATAATCTAAAGGAAGTGGCTAAACAGCCGGCAGGGTGCCGACAGTTTAGTCCACATATGCAGGCTAAACAGCCGGCAGGGAAAATTGACCTAGCTAGCTGGCAGTCTAGCCCACAGACTAAACTGCCGGCAAATGAATGCATGCATGCTCTATTTCAGAGTTTCAGTGTGATACTCAATACATTCCATTATTATTTTGACAATGAGCTGACAATATATATATATATATATATATATATATATATATATATATATATATAAGGTATCATTGTTTCTGCATGTATAAGGTTCCCATGTGCGCGTATGTGCGTATATTAGTGAAAAAATAGGTGTGTTTCCATGTGCGCATTTATGCATAAATGCATGAACTGGCAGACTTATATATTTGTACAGTGGATCAAGTAGGCCTTCCACAAAAAATGGTGAAATGACGTCATTTTACCCTGAATCCCTGATTTCACGCAGACTCTATACGTGAAAATCGCTCCTGTGGCGATTTTCACGCATTTACGCACATACACATATACGCTGACGGACAAATAGAAACACCCTAGTTACAAAATCATATGAGCGATTTTTCACGCATATACGCGCACATGGAAACGCTGCTATATATAGTTGTTCGCAGGAAGCACCTCTACTTCCCCATGTATAATTCCTTTCTTTGAAGATCATTATACTCTGAACAGCTCAGCAGGAATCAACTTTATGGAGGATAAGATTTAAAGATAAAAAATAAATAAATAAATATAAAATGATAACAAGAAAGCCTATAAAGGGATTATATACGACTTATGTTAACTTTTTAAAGTGCTGACATATGTGATGATAAGATATATATATATATATATATATATATATAGAGAGAGAGAGAGAGAGAGAGAGAGAGAGAGAGAGAGAGAGACAGGGGCTGATCCTGGAAAAGGGGGAAAGATTTAGGAAAAGGGGGGTCCAACCCAGGAAGACTAAACCTTAAAAAAAGGTCCCCAGGTCTGGAAAAGGGGGGGTCCAGGCCCCAAAATTTTGTCTGAAGCCCTTAAAAAAACGTTGTTTCTGATGAAAAAGGGGGGGGGGTCCGGACCCCCTGGACCCCCCCCCCCCTTGGATCCGCCTCTGAGAGAGAGAGAGGGGGGAGGGGGGAGAGAGAGCAACAAAGCAAGAGAAAATTCATTGTTCTTTCATTGTCTCTTCCCTGGGCCTGATTTATTATCCATACGTGACATATACGTGCCCACATGCACACAGTATGGCATTCAATTATCATGCAAAACTCAATAAAAACGCCAAGGTCGACTCATGCATGCAGTAAAAGTTCTTGGCATGCAGTCCAGAAGGCAGGCGATGGTGGAAATTATTTTTTTGCGATTATAGTGTATTTATGTAAATGCTCCGTTGGTCTCCCTTTATCTCTAATTATCTGAAAGACAGCCGGTCTTACCTCTCTGTGCATCATTAACGTGCAAAATTCCCATATAATGCATGGATGAAAAAAGTTATCAGCTCACTGTAAAAAACGGAGACACGTCTAGTCTTTTTGTACAAAACGCCAGTGTTTTATTTATACCCACGTGTTGATAGGTGCTACGATAAAACGTCCGTGTTTATGCAAACACTGGTGTCTACTGATAGACACAAGTCCCTTTATAGTGGTATAATTCTTTCAAAAAATGAAGTTGTTGAAATACATGTATATACGTGTGTGTGCAAAAGCATGAGTGCGCAAGTTGCACCACATTTTCCTTCAAATGCTCACAACATTGTAACAGTTTCAACTGTCTGTTAATCCATGGACCTTTTTTAAATTATATATATATATATATATATATATATATATATATATATATACGCGTATTTCAAGCATTAATTTCCTGATATTATTATTATTTATTTTTAAACAAATTAATATACAACTGTAAAAAATGTGTCGTTTCTCGTTTCTGCAAGGTTCATATATTTTCCTTTACAATGTTTTCACCAAAACGATGATATTTGCAAAAACACAAGCATGTTCACTTAGACAACACATGGGGAGGTGACACTAAACTAATTTATGCCGATTTCGCGATATGAAGACACCGAAGTCTTCCCTAAATAAACATTATAGACGCGTCTGTATATCCTAAAACCCCCGTGTTTTTTCCCAGTGTCTACCCGTAAAAACGCTGACGTCTTTGCTATAAACACTAGACGCGTCTTAGTTTATAAACACTAGATACGTTTTTTTAAAGCTGTTACACTCAGTATATATTTTTTCAGTAGGACGTGCTTACCCTTTTTTTACAGGGCTAACCGAGAGAGGGAGAGGGAGGGAGGGCATGAATATTCATAAGGCAGACCATATATTCTGGTATGTATATGTATATATATATATATATATATATATATATATATATATATATATATATATATACCATGTATGCATTGGCTATTTATATATTAATATTAAACTTAAACATTCCTTAAATATACAGAACGATCAACTAAATTAAATACGCTCGCTAGGAGAACGTACAGACACACGTAATGATGAAATGTGCATCCTATATACTCTCCATTAACACATCTCGAAAGTCGTAAATTGACAATTGTCAGTAGATTTATAGGAGTTTTTTTTCTTGCGTAGGTAAATGTCCATTAACAGCCTATTTCTCTTAATTCACTAAATTTATTAAGCTGTTAAATGATGCACAATAGGGTTGTTCAGACGACAGGAAATGTGATCCCACACAAAATAACTTGCTATAGTCAGTATCAATACTAAATACCTTATAAGGTCGGAACATGCATTAAACGCATTATTTAATTTGAGATGTTATAAAATTAAGATTTATGTTTATATGATTTATAAATTATATGATGGTTGCAAATAAGTTCTAGACGGAACAGCTCTGCGTCATTTAATAAGCGTTTATTTATCTCTATTGTAATGTTATATGTACATATAATATGTACTAAAAAATAGTTATTGAGTGTAATAATAAAGCAAGTTTTTAGAAAATGTTATTAGGGCCTATATATTATTATATGTTATGTTATTATAACAACTTTTTTACTTGTCCTTTACTTATGCCTTTATCCAACCAACCTATATGCATGCATGGGTTTCCTCGGGGCAACAAGTTTGAATGCTCTTTTATACTGTACTCGCTATCTTACTCTACTATAACAATTAATAATGAAGCTAACATATGCATCCCTCTCTTTCTCTCTCTTCTCTCCCTCTCTCTCTCTCTCTCTCTCTCTCTCTCTCTCTCTCTCTATATATATATATATATATATATATATATATATATATATATATATGGGGTTTACTTACTTAACGTTATAACCATACAGTGTTTCATATTATGTATTATATATTATATATTATATAAATATTATATATATATATATATTATAAAAATCCAGTGCGAGTGCTGTCATATAGCGTGTCCGGAAACAAATTTCAGAGCTCGTATATAGGGGACGTGATTGTTAACATGAGATTTGTCTCGTATTTCATATTTTGTGTGATCCCTATTAACACCGAACGA
This sequence comes from Sipunculus nudus, assembly GCA_026874595.1. NCBI lineage: Eukaryota > Metazoa > Annelida > Sipuncula > Golfingiida > Sipunculidae > Sipunculus > Sipunculus nudus. The sequence continues at coordinate 9,688,624 of CM049308.1, forward strand.
TATACGACATTAGTCAGAGTGTAACACGAGCAACTTTTATCAGATTCGGCCTGATGTTTTGCAGACTGCTGATACAATACAGAGCTATTCAGGAAATATTTCACGGGGTAATTATTACTGTTATATAATAATAAGATAAGCGTCTTCCGGCGCTGAAATACATCCATGCCCAAGTATCATTAAAACGACGGCTACGTGCTATCTTCCTCGGATACATAACAGAAATCGGAGATAAATGCACTATAGTGTATATGGGTAGCCTCTGTTTGCAAATTTTAGCATTATAATCTGAAAAAGATCTATATTCATGTGACGATGGGGAAACAGTTTTACTTTCTCATCTTTCATTTTTACATTGTTTTGAGGCACCCATAACTACCCTGTCAATCTTTCTTATATATATATATATATATATATATATATATATATATATATATATATATATATATATATATATATATATATATATACAGTGAAACCTCGTTGTGTCGAACTCGGTTAAGTCGAATTCCCGCATGTGTCGAAGTCGAATGAAGGGACCCTGCAAAAAAACAGTTAAAAACTTACTAATTTAACTCCGCTTGTGTCGAAGTCGGATGTGTCGAAAACCCTGATGTGTCGAGGTGTTTTGTTGGTCCCCAGCCAATATTTCTATCGCTTAACTCGAAGTCATGTTTGGATAACAGTTGTGCACGGCCCGTCAATCATGATTGGGCCGTGATGGCCAGTCATAATTAATTAATACCGACAAGGCTCTCAATTATCAAGCGCGATGGGTCTGTCGCTCGGCTCGAGGTCATGCCGCTTTTTAATGTTTGACAACAGTTGTGCACGGTCCAACAACCATACCTACGGCCGCGACGACCAGTTACATAATTAATACCGGCAAGGATCTTACTCAACAAGCGCGACGGCTTACATACCTAGTCCGTTGTTTACCTATTTGGCCAATAAGTTCCTCATGATCATGCCTTTCTTCTCTCGCCGACTAAGCATTAATGAGAAGTTATTGATAACCAAACATAATCCAATCCTTCCCTTTGATGTGTCTAAGATAAACATATATACAGGACTCTATATAAAGGGAGGAAGATGAAATCAGAATGACTCTTATTTACCATACAGTACGAGATACTGTATTACTGCTTCACATTTATATTGTTCGTGTCCTGTTTGCTATGGCGTCGCGGCCTGCTTAGCTAAAGCTTGATGTAAAGACCGTAAAAACCCCGTTCAATCTCTCTTTCTATATCTCTCTCTCTCTCTCTCTCTCTCTCTCTCTCTCTCTCTCTCTCTCTCCACACACACTATTTTCTGTTTCAAATTAAAAAATTATGACGCGAAAAGATATCGTCTCAACAATATAAATGAATCAAAAGATATAACAATAAGAAATCTAAAGGATTCATGCAAACATTTATGACAACTATATAATATAGGCCCTATACATGAGCAGTATTTATCGATAATAATCACGGCTCAAGAAGGTTAAATATAATGAACCTCGGTTGTCTCGAACTCCGGTTGTGTCGAAGTAAATTCACCAGTCCCTTCGACTTCGACACAACGAGGTTTTACTGTATATATATATATATATATATATATATATATATATATATATATATATATATATATATATATATAGTGGCTGCTTTCAGATAGAGAAAACGAGAAAAAGAGAGACAGAGACAGAGAGACACAGAGACGGAGAGAGACAGAGAGAGACAGCTAGAGAGAGACAGAGAGACACAGAGAGACAGAGAGACAGAGAGACAGAGAGACAGAGATAGAGCAACAGATCAATAAAAAGGTCATAAGGTTCACAGCCACGTGAACTTGACACCACTAATGATGAATAACATTGAACACCTGCGACTACCATGAAGTGAGAATATAAGAACCACAAGATTACGTCGGTGACCACGCAAGCCGAGAGTTGGGTAAATGGATGACTAATAACAGGTCCAATCACCGGTGAGAGGAGCCATCAAGTGCGGACCTGGTACGTGACGCAGCCACCGGATGTTTTTCTGACGGGAGGGGTCAACTAAGGGTATATAAATGACAAGACTGGAGTTTTCAACTCGAGCGGGATCAGTATTATACTAGAAACAGCGAAAAACAGGAAGTGTCACTAAAATAAACGTTGCTCTTTGATAATCCGTGTTTTTTTACATGGTGATTACGTGTTATCATAGACCAACCATGAATCTTAAAGTATGTTATTTCTTGCCCAAGAAAATTCAAATGTTTGCAATTATTTTAGAGTAAGATTATTTACTGCCTGTCCGAAAAATACACCTTATATTCTTTATGTGTAGATTTAAAACTTCGTGCATGAAAGACTTCTCAATCTCAAGTTTTATTTTAATCTCTTATTTCGGAAATATTTGTATAACATAAATGTTATATATTAATTTATATAAGACTTAATCAATAAATCCATTGTTCATTTATACATTTCTGACTTTAAGTAAGTAGGAAGACATTCGGTGAAGCGCATACCTCCTCCAAGAAAATTATCCGCATCCACACCAAAAGATAAATTGAACCTTCCCTGTCTGCATGGATCATGTCTCATTCCTGCAGGAAGTTTTTTATTTACTTATTTTTTCTGGGGGGGGGGGGGAGGATAGGTTGAGTAGAGTTTTGCATTAGGCCTATTTACCTAACAAACAAAAAATACAGAAACCAGAATTATTAGGCCTCCACCATGTGGACGGTGCATGATGAATGTGGGATTATCCCCAAAACGTGTTTGCATATACTCTTATTCGGCCCATACTCCCACGCTCATTCGTGTAGAAGTCACCCCCCCCCCCCCCCCCCCATTTCCCCTGTGTTCGCATTCACCTATTCGGCCCATATTCTCATGTACATTCGTGCGCAAGTGACTGTACATATGTGAATGTTCCATGAAAGAGTCTCTAGAACCGGATCATTAGGCGGATCCTTACAACATGCAATCTAATCGATTCTCCCTAAGCCCATTCCCGAAATGCCCTGAACATTTTAGGAGAATCCATTCCTGATTTCGTGAGTTATGTTGTAAACAAACACACTCAACATTTTACACACGAGCGGGTATGAACGCATACCGTCCTATAGCGAAGTTAACAAAAAAAAACCAAATAACAAACAACTGATGGAATCATTTCCTGGGGCAATAAAAGCATGAGCTAGGTTTATCACGTGACGTGTGTGGTAATTTTGATGGAATATTAAACAGTGGAGAGAGGGAAAAGTAAGGCACAGTAATGTGTACACCCAGAAACATTTGTCCGTGTCAAATAATTCCATAGATACATTGACGTAACACAGTATCAAACAGGAAACAAAAGACCAATGCTTACGTAAGATACCCACAAATTTCCTTTTTCTGGATATTTAGTGACAGGTGTTGTCTGGGAATAAATCAGAGGTAATATGCATTAACACTTTATTAACACTATGTAATATGTGACAACAAGGTATTTAAGTGGTTCAATTAGCATGGTATAGTTCGCGAACTTCAATTAGCTAGCCGCATGAATAGAGGTGAACTAAACACTTGTATGGTATATTTGCCTTGACAAAGGCCACCCAGGTCTCTGCTCCTAAACAACGACATCACCATCCATCACACGTGTTGCAGGTCAACATCTGTCAATATAATTACATTCATTAACGACCGACCGGTGAGAGTGGATGGAAGGCGGGAGGGAGGGTTTCGGGGGATGGGGGGGGGGGGGTGGCGGAGGGCGGTTGGACTTACCGGATCCCTGTTTTTCACCTTTCCCTTATTGTATACATAAAATTCATCCCTGTAAAACATTGAAATCAAATTGTGCATATTAATTTATTGATGCTGTATGATTTGAATACATGTAAGCACATT